>CM041783.1:36697554-37952772 GCA_023374045.1 Limonium bicolor
ATCGTGACATCACGCTTCCATTCATAGGAGACCCTTTAGGCAATCTGGTGTTAATAGGTGCCTCTCAGTATTTTAGGGCATTTCCTGTTAAGTGAAATCCCTTCGGTGTCCTAACCGAGTGTTCGTTTTAGCTCCCGTGCTCATATCATTACGCTTGTTCAACTGTTGTTAACGCAGACACCCTTCAAGGATCGCTCCTGGGTGTTGGTAGTTGTGCCGTTACATCCGGCTAATGTTTATAACGTGTGTTGTCCTCTATACCATCTTATGGTATTGTACTTGAGTCGTCCTTTTTTTATGGGTTATAACGTCTCCCGTTCTTGGGTAGACTGTTTACACTTGCTCCTAGTATTCTCGACTAGGTTTATATTCCTCTCCAATGATGGATTGTGCTTCGTAGTAATCTTGTGATTGCTCTTGGGAGTTATGTCCCGTTTGCTGAGCATTGTGGTGTTCACGTTAGGCAACTGCCTTACTGTGTTTAGGCTGGGTATACCTTCCAGCTATCACGTATTTGTTTGGCGTCCTCGAGACATGTCCAATGTCTATATTTACTAGTCTGTGCTTTTTGCACTTCCAGTCTTCATTCCTTATCTTCAGATGGATTCTCTGAGTTCCTTTATGCTTGATCCTCTGAGGTGTCCAGCTGTTCTGGTTTGAACTCACTCATGGTCTGTAGAACGGAGTTGACTACTTCCCGTGCATCGCACACTACATGTATACATAGGTGGGGTACCATATTGATACGTTACCACTTACCCAACTATATGTCGGGCCCGCAAGCTCCTTCGAAGTGCGGTTGTCCCACATCCCGTAACGGGTACACTCGTAATGTTCGTCACACGCCTAGGTGAAGTATTCTGTTGCCAACTCCTCTTGTATCATTCTTTGATACTCACCGTAATGCTGTTGGTCTGGTTTTAAAATCCAAGGTTTTAAAAGAAGGTTTGTGGTTTTGAAAGAAAATTTTGAGTTTTAAAATTACGGTTCGGTGTTAAAAGAAGTCTCTCATGGCATAGCCATGCTTGAGGTCTTGACCAAGTCTAGCTTCTCGCTGACTGGTATGTTCTAAATACTGTGGTCGGGCCGCTAGGCCTTTCCAAGGTTCCATGCGTCTGGTTGTTAGGATGTGTGATCCTGTGGTTGTTTCGTTACAGTCACCGTACATTACTATGTACTTGTGACGTGTTAGTGTTCTTTTACATATCTCTGTCTTTACTGCACTTGCCTTGGCAAGTGCGTGGTATCGGTGGTTTTTGGATAATCCTATGTCAATCTTGGTATGGTTTCTCACTGGTACTTGATAGTATTGTTAACGCTTCCCTCGATCTTCTTGATCTATAATTGGTATACTCGCTCCTTTAGGTAGCTTCTTGGTGGTCTAGACATGGTTGTCGTAGATCTGGGTACTCCTCCACTCCTTGGAGGTTCCCGTTCTATTTGGTTTAGTGTCGTTCCTTGTGGCTCGTTCCCACACATTTGTGGTGGTTACTGAGCCTTCCTCGTTTAGGTACTACGCTTGTAGTCCTATTGGATTGTATCTCATGGTTGTTCTTGTAGTTGTCTGAGCTTATTGCCCAGGTACTGCAACCTTAATCGCATTATAGTTTTGGAGTTAACCGCTTCCGACTATGTCCCTAGCCAGCTAGCTCACCGTTGGTGGTGTTGCTTGGCTATTGCTGTTGTCCCGCAGACTTGTGTCTCGGGTTTCATTTCTGCTCCTGTTTCCATTTCGTTGCACGGTTAGTGCTTCTTTTCCTGTTGCTGGTTGTTTAGCTAGGTTCTGCGACTGCTAAGCAGGTCGCCCCATGCTGTTGCAAGTTATAGCCTCCTTGTAGTTGGAGTGTTTATACTACCGCTATTAAGTGCGGTTATTGTTGTTCAACCGGGATCCACTTCCAGGTCTTCCATTTCTTGGAATCTACCATACGTCGGTTCTTGTCTACTGTGTGATTGCTTCACAACTGCCAGATCGGGTTTTCCCCGAGTATGAGAAGGCTTTTCTTCTCTCTGGCGTCCTTTCCCAAGTTATACAGTGGGGTTTGCGGCGGGCGGGACTGGTATTGTAGGTATCCGGTACTCACCGGTAGTTCCTAACTAGCATATCTCTAATGCTAACACTCAGCCCTTAGCCCTAAGCTTCTAATTCCTAACTCGGTGTTCCTAAACTCGGTATTTCCAGTCATCAAAGCGATACTTCGCTCTGATACCACTTTTTGTAACACCCCTACCGTTAATACAATGCTTACCGTCCAATCTCCTTACACATCAGATACACGCAGCGGATACATACTTACATGCAGTGGGTGATACAATGCCGTTAGTCACCCACGTGACTAACAAGGCTACTACTTCTACATACAGCATCGGTCTGATGGACCGGAATCCCGAGTACTACAAATCTACAATACATTCTCCATTTACCAAATACTACTACACATCTTCCTTCAATACAATACACCAAGTACAATACAATATAATCTACATACCGAGTTTACTAAGATCCTTATACAAGTGTAATATCTCTTCCAAGTTCATACATACTCACTAAGAGACTACTTACTACCCATTTGTCACTACTACCTTACTTCCTAAATATAAGGGTGTGCTAATCAGACACCTCTACATTCTACTACTACTATCCAGTGTAGTCACCGGTCTTGTGCCTTGACCATATCCTCTTCGGGTACCTGCACACTAAAAACGTTCCCCCGAAGGGGTCAGCTTTCGCCGAGCATGATAACCGCATACCCCACGTACTAGTGAGGGTACGCCGACCACTTGGTCGAATACATGCGGTTTATTTCATTCAAACATACATGCACACATGCTCTTATACATAATATTACAATACAGTACGCAAGACATACACACATACATACACTTCATCACATACAAGAAGTACAACATAAACCATTCGATACATACTTACCTTTTTCCGAATTACACATATACATTACATACACAATATACAATTCTTGTTAGCTTCATTGGTCCACCCGGGTTAATCGGGTGGAGATTACTCTTTTACTCGTTACTTCATACATACACATACATACTCATACTCATACATACATCGGATCCATACTCGCTTACTCTTACTCTTACTCATGTTAAGTCGTCGGGACCTCCGGCCCGGGGAACTACTTCCCACCACCGGGATTTACTTGGTTCACTAATCCAGGATGCTACCCACTTAAGGGATTTGGGCCGTGGACCAGCTTAAGAACCAGGAATCGGATCCAACCTCTTGTGTCTCCTCATCCTCACGCGTGGCCGAAGCTATATCGGACTTCTACTCATTCCGGTTTACTCACTTAAGTTAGGAGTTAGGTAGTTAGGAATTAGCAGAAGTCATTCATTCAAGCCACAATAATACAATACAAAGCTCATATACACATCCATACAAAATACAGTGCAATATACAAGTACACACAAAATACAATACATCATCATCATTCATATGTTTCATGAATTATACAACCTATTGTTCAAGACAAATATCAAGAACAATGTAAACAAACACAGGTAAGTGCAATATAGTCCGATTCGTGCATTTATCTTATTAGGTGATCAAATAAGCACACAAATCGGGGTAACCAGATTAGGATACAGGGCATGAAGAAATCATACCGTTCACCGTTGTACTTGTATCCAACTTTCCTCCGGTGTTCACAATCCAAGTCCTATAACATTCATGTGATCGAGTGGTTAATTCTCTATGGGTAACCCAACACGTTTCATCCTTTATGTTTTCCCAATGTACCATTACTAGTTCCTTAGATTTCTTACTTAATTCTAAAATCATTACTTCACATCATTTCCTAAGCTCATTTTCTTAGGTTCTTATGGGTATATTATTTTCCCCTTACCACCATTATTCTCCCTATGGTTTACTGCTTAAGCCCATAAATTTTTTTTTTTTTGACTGGACCTCCCCTGTGGGGCGGTCCCTAGGGGCGGTCCGAGACAGAAGCCATCCGGCCTGGGATTTCGACTGGACCTCCCCTGTGGGGCGGTCCGAGACAGAAACCAATTTTTTTTTTTAATTTTTTATCTTCTCTGCACTGGACCTCCCCTGTGGGGCGGTCCCTAGGGGCGGTCCATGACAGAAACCATCTACGCTGTGCGATTCCACTGGACCTCCCCACAGGGGCGGTCCGTAGGGGCGGTCCACAACAGAACCTATTTTTCAAGGTGTTTTTCTTCTCATTTTGAACTCCAAATTCACCCCAATCTTTTCCTAATCATTCCCTAACCTTCCCACAAGTTTTCTACATGTTTAAACACCTTAAAACACTCCTTAACTCATCTACTAACTCATTACTCTTTTCTATATCAATTCACACACTTTGTTTTCTACATTTTCATTTCAGCACTTACATTTTCTTCCTTTAGTTGTATTATGCTTCAGATTTTGTCTCTCACTTCCTCCATCTATTGCTCCCTCTTATAATGTCATTTCCAAGGCTTGTAATACATTAGACATCTCTCCTAAACTACCCACTAAACAGCTCCAATTAAAATCTGTTACAAGGACATACTTTTACCTAGTTTTCTACTTTTTAAGTATTCTAGTTCTAGGTAAATTTTGACATAACCTCCCCTATATTTTTACATTCTCACCACATGTTCTAGTTCCCAAATCATCACTCATTTCACCTGTTTGTAAACAGCATTAATATACCAACTTTCCAACACAATACTACACACTAAACACTTCTAAAATTCCTGCACTCAACATGTAATTCCCATCTAGTTTGTGACAGTTTTTAAATGTCTTTTTATGCTTCAAAATGGTTTTGTTCTTCTTCCACATTACACTACTACTCATTACCATTTTACAATACCCATTTACACTACTAAAAATCTGTTACATGATTATTTACAAGACTACACAAGTGAGTATCATTTACCTTGTTCTTCTTCTAGCTTTTCCTTTCTTCTTCTTGCTTCTTTCTTTCTTCTTTCTTTTTCCTCTTTACCCAACAGCTATGAAGTTTCAAGCACTACACTACAGCCCATACATACCACCGTTCAATTCAACTAACCCTTAGATTATATTAAAGCTTTTAAGGCAAGTTTATAGGGTTTAGGGATTCATTACCTTGCAAAGGAGTAAGTGAGGCTTGGAACAACACTAGAGCAATATTTCTACTCCTTCAACAATGCCAAAATCGGCTGGAACAAAAAGGATAGGAGCTCAACACTTAGAAATCTCTATTTTGCAAATAAGAGAAAGGAAAGGTAATGCTTTTCGATTTCTTTTTACCTTAACCCAAAGAGGTGAAGGAGGGCCTTCTAATGGTGGTCTTGAAGCTCCAAAGCAAGAATACCCATGGAGATGAAAATGCTCATTTTTGAATTTGGAAAAGAGAATAGTGTTCTCCTTGGTGAGAGGAACACAATGGTATAGTTTTTGTAATTTTTGGAGAAGGTTTGGACACTTAACAAGAGGAGAGAAGTGAGGTTTTTGGTGAGTTGCTCAATTCTCCATTGTTGTCGCATGGGAAGAAGAAAGGAAATTGAGAGGGTGAGTGAGGGGGCTGTACGTGAGTGAAAATAGAGAATGGAGGAGAGAGAGTAAAATAAAGTAATAGGTTACTTTATTAGTTTGTCCACTAGTGCATTAGGAAAAATTAAAAGAGTGAGAGAGAGCATATACAATCGGTCCCCTCATCACTTCCTACAGATTTTTGATTTTTATTTCTAATAGCGGACACACTAGTTTGGTTTATTTATGCTTTTGCCCCACAACTTCCCGTTTTTGACAGTTTTTACTATTTCCTCATTTTATCGGTTTTATTGGCTCTAGACCTTCACTAATGTTTATTAATGACATTTTGGTTGACCAAAATTGTACGAGTCTATTTGACCCGCTTAAAGACGCGTTTTCCCGGTTTCCTCGAAAAACGCGCTTTAAAGTTCGTTTGTGTTTTTAATCCGTTTTAAGGATCCGTTTTCTTCGGGTGTTGTTCCCATATATTATTTAGGCCTTGTTAAGCCTTTAGAATCCATATATTACGCTAACCGAGGTCTCATACCTCCTATGGTTATTTAACGCTTATTTAGCGTTTTACGCTTTTTAAGCGTTTCTTTATTTCTTTTGGATTTATTTTTCCTTACCAATATTACTTAGGCACTATTAGGCTCTTAAATACATATTAGGATGATTTTATACGCTATATTTAAGGTCGGGGTATTTCAGGTAAGATACGTATTCTAATAAGATAAGATGCATGGGAACTTTGGGGACAAAGTTCTTTTAAGGGGGGTAGATTGAAATACCCCAAACCTAAGTATGCTAAGTAAACATCAATTTATGATGTAGTAATGCTAAAATATGCCTTAGAAAGATTGGTAGACAATTTAAATCAAGGAAAACACAAGAAAACGCCTTAAGGGCAATTTAGGCAAAAATGTGCTTTAAGCTTGGAGTGACTTTAATTAGCTCCCAAATATCATTATAAGACTTTAATAACATTCTAATGGACATTTTAAATCTATCACCAAAGAAAACCAAGCTTGAAAACAAGTTGAAACACAAAATGTGCTTAAAGAAGTCTTAAAGCACCTTTTTGAGAAATTGTCTTAGAAATAAGTTGTGAGTGGCTAAATGCCCATGATTACACCTTAATCAACATGTATGCTAAGTATTATCACATTAGGAAGTCTAAATCATGGGAAACTAAAAATTTCACAAATCTGTGCACTAGTTTTGTGAATAGTATCAAATAGTGCCTAGTTTAGTCTTTAATCAACTAAGTCTAATAAGTTGGTCAACAAAGACCATGACTAGCCTTATTTAATAGGGGGCCAGTTTTTCTAAGGGATAAGTCACCTACGACTCTCATCAATAGAAAGGAAAAGAAGAGTAAAGTAAAAGAAGTTACTATTTGCTTTATAAAAGCAAAATACCTTATATGAGCCTACCTCTCTCCTCTCTTCTTCATTTCTCTTCTTCTTCCACGGTTCTTCTTCTTTTCCTCTCCTCTGTTCCAAACCGTCCCAAGCAGCCTCCATGGTTGCCTCATCTTCAAATGTCCACAACTTACTCATTTTAGCTCCAAATCAAAAACTGAACACATATTATTCTTAGTTAGCTCAAGCTCTAGCTTTCTATCTTTTCAAATCCATCAAAGCTCCATTTCGGTGCCAAGAGAAAACTCCATTGATGGAGGAAAGTCAAGTTTGAAGAGCTCTTTTGGTTCTCCATTCATCCAAGGTAATGAAAGTGGAAGAAAAATCAACTTCCCTTAATTTTTCTACATGGCCGAAAATTGCCTCTTAAGACACCTTGTTTTTATGCCTTGTTCTAGCTTGATTTATTCACCAAGGACTAGTGGAGGTCCTCTTTCATTCAATGCCCAAGTCTACTTTGAGACTTCAAAGGTAATCATCCACTTTTATACCTTAGAACACATTTTAACCTAGGTTTTATTCCTTAAGGTTAGTGTGCTGTTTAGTACTCATTAGAGTCATTGAATATTGATTAGAACATTGGCAAAGGAGATTTAATGGTGGCCGAGATTCATCCATGAAGAAGGTCTAAGGAGGAAGTTAAGATAAGCTTGGAAAAACAAGGTAAAATGCTTACCTAATGGTGGTTTAAGGTTTAAGGGGTGGTATTTAGATGAGTACTAATGTGGCTTAGAGCTTACATTGTGTAATAGGTTATATAACCTAGAAAAAAGAATTTAAACAAGCTTATGAACTTGTGACTAAGGACCCAATGGGAATGAGTTAGTAATATAAGTTTAAGATGGATTTCAAGAGCATTATAACTACTATGAGATTGATGGGTGTATTTGCAGGTTGAAAGCTTTTATATTGGGAAATTCAGTGTTTAAGTTTAAGTCATTTAAGGGCCTAAGAGCCATGTTATTTAAGAGCCTTGGTGCTATGCAATTTAAGATTATTGCATCATATTGAGTTTGTTGTGAATGAGTTGATTTGGGTGAGAAAATAAGATGAGAAAGGACTAGATGTGTGTGAGTTGGTTGAATGAGGAAAACAATGCATTTGGGCATGATAATATACTAGAGAAGCTATGGCGAAATTTGAGTAGAACAAAGTGTTTAAGTGGTAGTGGTGAGTTAAGATGCCCTAGGATTAACTTGGGATCATTAAAAGGAATTTGAGTGGAAATGAGTTAACTAAGGAGTTCTTGAGGATGAGAGTGACCTAGAGTTGTCTAGGAAGAACTAGAGGATTGGTGGGTGTATTGAACACACCAAAGTCATGGTAAGAGGAATGGTAAGACATGTGCAAATTTGGAGGAGAAGGTGTATAATGCTTTGAGGTAATTTAGGTATGAACTAGGGAATATAACAATGAAAGTTTTGGGAAGCTTGTGTAAGTGAAGAGGATACTAGTGGTGGAACAATAAGGTTTTAGTTTAGATGGTAATGAGTGGACTTAGGAGATGGAAGTGAAAATTGAAGGAGAATGTTGTCGAATGTCGAGGAAATTGACTAGGAATGTAAAGAGCGTGTGATCATGAGAATAGTGAGTAAGTTGGGAAAAAGGAGATGGAAATGTCTAAGGAGGGTGTAGGATAGTCAAGGCAAAGAAGAACAAGGTTAAGGTGCTAAGAGGATGGCAAGAAATGTATAGGTAAGTTCATGAGTTTAGGTTGATGAGTAGCAAATGGAAAAGAGAGGAATTTGTGCATGGATATGCAAGATGACTTGAGGAAGTTTTGGTAAACGAATTGAGGATGGGGAATGACGTTTATGAAGTGCTCAAACTGTTATGGAGGGAACACTTGGGTTGGTAGAAGTTTTGGTAAGGTTACAAGTTGGAAATGTAAGGAAATAAGTGCTAAGTGTTAGGAGTTTTAAAAGTATTGAGAGGATGTTTAAGAAGATCTTTGGAAATTGTTTTGGAGAGTTTGGTGGAAGTTCTAAGGAGAGTTTAAGTGCCTAAATGGTATTAGGACACATGGGGGAACTTGTGGAGAAGTTTGGAGTCAAATGGGAATTTAGAAACAAGGTTCTGGAGCCGACCGACCTTAGGGACCGGACCTGCAACGTCGGTCGAGCTCAGTTTACACTACCGAAAGAGTTTCTGGAATCGACCGAACTTGGGGACCGGACTTACAAGTTCGGTCGGGCTTGTATTTTGTGTACGAATTGAGTCTCTGGAATCGACCGAACTTGCCAAGTTCGGTCGGGCTTAAATTTCCCACGGGGAGAAACTATCGGGAATGGACCGACCTTGGGGACCGGACTTGCAAGGTCGGTCGGGGTAAAATTTTCAAACGGTAATAAGTTCTGGAATGGACCGACCTTGGGTAAGGTCGGTCGGTAAGGTCGGTCGACCCTAAAAATGAAAAAAAAGAGAAAGAAACCCTAAGAAAGTTTAATGGTATTAATGGCACCCCATTAAGAGGGCATTGATTATTAGAGGTATAAAGACCTAAGGGATTAAGTTGTAAAACTTAAGAGGTGTTAGTGGGGATCATTATGGGTTAAGTAAGTTAAATAAGTTTAGTTAAGTGATTAACAACCTAAAACTGAATGAATGTTTTAGGGTTTGGGTATTTGGACTCCGGAAGAGAGTAAGCAACTGAACGACCCACGGTGAACGGTACAGTTCTTCTTGTGACCTGCTTGCTAACGAGGTGTCCCTCGGCTTGTGTGCTATTTGTTTTTGTGTGCTCACTAAACAAGATAAATCATGCAACTGGAACATTATGTTTATTGTATTGTTGTGTGATGTTTGAAAACTAACACAACTTACTGTGAGAACTTACTAACCAACGCTTAGTAAGGATTTGAGTGAGACTAAGGAACGCTCCCTAATATTAGTTTGTTATAAACCGAAAGAGGTTAACCAACAAACATGGTCTTGAGACTACTACTAACTGGAACTTAAGGGGGGAGTGAGGAACCCGGGACTGACTCCGGTCATGCATGCTAAGGAAAGGGGGTCGGTATCTATAGCAGATCCGACTTCCGCTTAAGGACAAGTCTTCGGACTAGTAGCCTAGGGTCGGTTGGCCGGCTCAGCTACATTGGACATCTAGTCCAAGGTAGGTGGCTTTAAGATGGCGTGGGGGGATCTAGCCTACATCCCCAACAATTTAAGAATGTTGTTTATTGCCGGTAAGTGCCCTGCTGCTGGCTAGGGTTAACCAAGCCCTACGAAAATAAACAACGAACTAAGGGTTAACCAGTTCCCAATGAGAGAACGGTTGGCATATATAAGATAAGGTTGAGATAAGTTGCAACCACTCCTATTAAAGGATGGTTTGTATTATAAGACTAAGATAAGCTACACCCATTCCTTTTAAAGGATGGTTGTTTCTAAGACTAGGATAAGACTAAGATTGAGGTAAGATAAGAATGGGACTAAGATTAAGAGGAAATATAACTTAAGGAGTTAAATAATTAACTCTCTAATTAAGGGAACGCATTTAAGTCGTTCATTATGTTTGAACTTTGATTGTTCATATTTGGATTGTCGTTTACTGCACTTTCTGATATGTTGTGCATCTAATCAACCTCCATGCTATCGACAATTAGTCGTCGTAGCCACGTTAGCTTGGGGGCCATGAGAGGATCGTACCAGCATTCGTGCTGACCCCCTTTGGGGGATGTTTTTTACTACACAGGTGAACGTCAGGAGGCGGCCGTCACGAGAGTAAGATGGGGTACAAGCGTTACGGGTTAAGTATGGCCTACGAGTTGTGCATTTACACTCGTATGGCAATTTGAGTTAGTAAGATGTATAGGCTGTGAGGGGATTGTAAGAAGGATACGTATTTGGTTAAGGTTGGTATGTACTAATGTTCGGTATATTCTGTCATTCAGACCGTGGCAAGGTCCTGGAGTGTTTTGAATTCCGCTGTGACATTTATATATATGTTGTTAAGTTGCGAAACCACGATTGGATCGAGATGGGGTGTTACATATACATTGTTATGCATCTTAAGGTTCGTGGTATATAATATACTCTCTAATAATTCCCAACATAGACTTAATCACTTTATGTAATTATTTACAAGGTATATCTATATCATTTTAATTCTTTCGTGATATATTTTCTCATACTTAACCAAATGTCACAATATAACATTTTAACTTTATAATATAATCTGTCTACAATTTCCAAATTGACCATTGTATTCTCGGCAATGTCAATCCCTTTCCCATATACTTTTGATTATGTACAATGTCATCCCAAATATTATATTGGTCACATTTCTATCTTTATTTAATTTATAACATAAGGTTTTCAACATTGTAAATATGCACACATATATATACCAATTTTCCGAACAACACCCCAACTCTGTCCAGATTTTATACTTCTTTCCACAACTTTCTCTTTATTTTTATAACTTTCGATTTAATACCGGAACCTTATATTATACATATCATTTGTTTAAATCACAATCCTAACCAAAATTTTCCTCCTAATTGCGCACAACCCCAAAGCTTAATTTAATTCCCAAATGTTACCCAATCTTTTCGGTAATTCCAAACTAACCCCTTAAATTTTATAATTGTTATACTTTAATTCTTAAACCATATATTATTGCTCTTAATTATTTATATTACTAAAATTAACCCAAAATTCATCCAAATTACAAACAGACCCTAGTGGTCAATTTAATTCCATTCTAGGCATAGAATTTTTTGAAATTATAAAAACACTATATAGTTTTAAAAATTTCATTTTTAATTTAATACTTCATAAAATTACCAAATAAATTTATTTAGTTTTCTAATTTCAAGTGTCATATGTGGTCAATGTTGACCACCCCAAATATCCCCTTTGACCCATATTTACTATAATTACAAAAATACCCCTTTTATTTTCTCTAGTTTTACAATCCACACTTTAATGATATGAAATTGTATTTAATATTTTTCTAAAATTCTTAAAACATTCCTCCACGGTTTAATATTAGTTCAACACCCCATATCTTTACTAAATTTCATTTTAAACCCATAAATGATCTTTTATTTATTTATACATTTGTAAAATTTATTTAAATTATATTGCAACATTATATTTAATTCAAGTAACATCTAAATTCACTAATATCCGCCAAAAATATTCCTAGGTGATTTTATTCACTAAAATTATATTTTTGCACCAGAATTTTATATAGTTTATTTAATCACTTTAAAATTCAATATTCAATATTTTAAAGCTTAAAATACCATAATAAAAATAGCCTAACCATGTGGCCTTAAACATGAAATAAATTTACTTATAAAATAACATTAGAATGTCTTAATTATCCTTATTTACTCACGGATTTTATACAGATCATTATTAACACTTTCAAGTTATTTTTTCCTTCGTTAATCACTTACAAAATAAATTTATGTAGGCTATTATCACTTAATTTTACTAATAAAATATTTAACCATTAATTTCCTCCATATTTTAGGATTTAATTTGCATCCATACTCACATATGCATTCCGGGTTTTTACAAAATGAATACGTAACACTTCTAAAACATTTTGCCTTTCATTTTAACACATCAACTTGGCTTAAATAAGTCATAACCATCCAAGTTCATTAACCAACTTATATATACCCATTAATCTCCTACAAAAACTAAAATTTATACAGTCTACACATTTGCCCTTTATTAACGGTTCTGTACAGATTTGTACACACCATTTCCTTCAGGTTTTTTTACCTCCCCTTTGCACATATAATTTGACTCAAACCAGTCACTAATGTCTAGGCTTTATACTGCACATGTATGCATTATCATAATGCTATGGTTTTAAAGCCGTATACATTATACAAGAAGCCCCCTTTTTTTCTTCGATTTTATGCTACACCATAAGGTGGTGATTTGTTTGACGTAGAAAATGAAACAGTAAGTGAGTTTACCTTGGTGAAATCACAAGAGACTTTTCTCACCACTCTTCAGCCACACAAGCTTTCCCTCTCGGCACTATAATAGATACATGCCTAGATTAGTTACCTTGTTTGTGAACATTTATTTCACTTAAACTCCCTTGTAACCAGTAAGATGGGTGTGAGTGGTTTACCTTGATTTTTATTCTTTGAATCATGCTCATATAGCCATGGCAGATAAGGGATGGAAACAGACCCATACGGCCAATGTATACACCAGAAGAAAACATGTTAGTGGCTGTTTTCGGTAGTGAGTTTAAAGGGGTTTAAGGCATGATTTTGAGTCTTACAAGAGGAGGCTTTACCTTGTTACTTGATAAGGCTTTCAAGCTTTCTTTCAGTTATCTAAATTAATAGGACTACTTCAGTTTTTGTATTGAAAGTAAACAAGAAGAGTAGCTCAAATGACCATGATTCACACCGGTTCCCTTACCTTGCCTTTCCAGCCCTCTCAGGGTGGATTTCTGGTGCCGGTTTTTAACTCACGAAAGGCTGGAAGAGGCCTCCATATGTGGGCAAACAAAGGCAGAAGGAAGTGTCAAGGTTTATGCACTATCGACTCAAGGACAAGGAGACAAGAGGTGAGTTTTGAGTGTGTTTCGTTACCTTAATGGTTGGAATGAGTCTCTCTGTTTTTGGTTTCTTCAGCTGGTTTCGGACCCTCACAGGTGAGCTTAGCACCTTGTTTTTCTATGTTACTGAGCTCTATTGGTGACCGATAATGGAGGGGAATCTCCACGTTGATATTGCCGGTTTTATGGAGGGGAATAAGTTGTTATCGATGGACTTCCTTGGTGCTGTTTTGGTGATGAAGCAAGGAGGAAAGGAAGGGTTATTACTTGTTTATCAGCTTGCCCTTGTTGTCGTGGGACTAGAAGGGAGAACTGCAGCTTTCTAGTAAGGAGGGAGTAGCAAGCTAGTGAGAATAGGGTAGTAATCAACCGTGAGCAAAGCAGGAGAAGGGAGGACTTTTTACCTTGTCATACACCAAGAACCGGTGGGCTGAGGTTGAAAAGAAACACCACCACAAGAGGGGAGGACTGTGTGGTGTTGTAGTGAGAGTGGAGAGGGGTCAC
The DNA here is from genome assembly GCA_023374045.1 of Limonium bicolor. Lineage (NCBI taxonomy): Eukaryota > Viridiplantae > Streptophyta > Magnoliopsida > Caryophyllales > Plumbaginaceae > Limonium > Limonium bicolor. The sequence goes on from CM041783.1 coordinate 36,711,524, forward strand.
TGTATTAGAGAGACGAGAGATATTTTGTAAACCATGATCATATTGATTGTATTAATTGTGAACAGTAACCAAGGGGTACATGTATATTTATACTAGCATTCAGAACATACTAGAACAAGTATAGAGGGCCTTTATTTAAACTAAGAATAATATCTGACTGAGGCCCAACACGGAGGCCCATTACGTATGGGCTAACATCCCCCCGCGGTCAATGCGACTGATCATCGGGAGCTTGGACCGGAGTTGAGCAAATGCAGAGGTGGAGAGCAATTTGGTGAAGACGTTGGCGAGCTGAGCAGCAGCAGGGATGTGCTCAACGGAAATAGCACCAATGGCCACACGCTCTCGAACGAAGTGATAATCCACCACGACGTGTTTCATTCGGCTGTGAAAGACCGGATTTTTAACCAAGTAAGTCGCACTCACGTTATCGCAGTACACTTTTGGGGGTTTTGATAAACGAAACCCTAACTCCTGAAGCAGCCTGAGAACCCAAATGGTTTCAGCGGTAGCTGTGGAAACAGCTTTATACTCCGCCTCTGTAGTAGATTTAGCAACTGATTTTTGCTTGCGTGAACTCCAGGATATCATATGCGGTCCAAGAAAGATGCAGAAACCAGATGTTGAACGACGATCCAGAACTGATCCTCCCCAGTCTGCATTAGAGAAAACAATCATGGAATCAGCAGGAGCGGCAGGATAGAACACACCAAGGTGGCGGGTATGGTTCAGGTAATGTAAAATCCGTTTGACTGCACTCCAATGTATTTCTTGTGGCTTGTGCATAAACTGACAACCCGATTGACCGCAAACTGGATATCGGGTCTAGTCATAGAAAGATATTGGAGAGACCCCACAATGCTGCGATATAGAGTAACATCCGCAAAGAGTGGTGAATCTGATAGATCCAGGCATGTGGTAGGGGAACTTGGTGTAGAAACTGATTTAGAAAGGTGCATGTCTGTTCTTTTTAGTATATCAGATATGTACTTCTCTTGAGTAAGTAGGAGACCTTTAGGAGAGCGGTGAACAGAGACACCTAGAAAATAGGATAGGTCCCCAAGATCTTTGACTGGAAACTTAGACTGAAGAGAAATTTTTAGTTTGTTGAGGAGAGTGAGAGAAGAACCCGTGAGGAGAATGTCATCAACATAGATGAGCATATAAACAATATCAGGTCCTTGTCTAAAGATAAACAAGGAGCTGTTTGTAGTGGAGAGAGAAAACCCTAGGTGAATCAGATAAGAACTGAGAGTAGAGTACCAGGCTCTTGGGGACTGTTTTAGTCCATATAGGCTTTCCTCAGCTTGCACACATGATTAGGAAGGGAGGAATTGATAAATCCAGGAGGTTGCTTGACAAAGACAGCCTCCTCAAGTTCCCCATTTAGAAAAGCATTATGTATATCAAGATGCTGTAGTGGCCAGTTCTGAGAAACAACAAGGGCTAAAACTGTTCTAATGGTGGTTACCTTAACCACTGGACTGTAGGTAACAAAGTAATCGACTCCATAGGTTTGATTAAAACCTTGGGCCACCAACCGGGCCTTTCTTCTTTCAATAGAGCCATCCTTGTTTTTCTTTATTTTTAGGATCCATTTGACTCCCAATACACTCATCCCTGGCTTATAGGGAACAAGATCCCATGTATGTGTTTGTAGCAATGCATCATATTCTGTTTGAATGGCCTGTCATTCTTCAAAGCCCTGAGCTGCCTAAATGTGGGTTCTTCTAGAACAGTGACTGTTGGAGTAGATTGAGGTGGCAAAGAAGTGGAATTACACCAAGGAATAATGCCATCAGTTCTGGTTAAAGGTTTATAGATGTTTGCCTTTGCCCTAGTGACCATGGGATGGCCTGAGACAGAGGAAGAGGGTGTTGTAGGAGGGCTAGTAGACACAGGATGTGGCTCAGTATCTGTCTCAACAGAAGATGTATGTAGAGATAATAGGTGATGGAGTGGGATTGAGTGTTTGGGTCAGTGTGACATGTAGGGAAGAGGATGTATCTGTAGAGGTGATAGGTGGGACTGGGGATGCTGAGGTATGTGGTAACAAGACAGGGAGAATGTGTGGAGATGTTTCTGTGGAGCTGGTAGGCAATGAAGACTGCAGCTGAGAAAAGGGAAAGGAATCTTCATTGAAAATCACATCACGATTGACATAGGTTTTCTTTGTAGAGGGGCAGTAGCAAAGATACCCTTTGTGCTTTGGAGAATAACCAATGAAAATACAAGGCAAGGACCTGTATGAGAGTTTGTGAGGGTTATGAGGTCGCAGGTTGGGCCAACAGGCACAACCAAAAGTCCTTAAAATGGTGTAATCTGGAGGAACCTGAAACAACAGTTCATATGGGGTTTTATAGGCTAGCAATTTGGTGGGAGTTCTGTTGTTCAGAAAGGTTGCAGTCTGAACTGCATAAGACCAGAAAGAAAAAGGTAACTGAGAGTGAGCCAACATAGTTAAAGCCTTGTCCAATAGATATCTATTTTTAATCTCAACTGCCCCATTCTGTTGATGAGAATAGGGGCGGGAAAATCGGTGATGAATCCCATTTGTAGTAACCAGCTTACTTCGGGCTAGAAACTCCCCTCCTCCATCTGTCTGAATATTTTTTACAGTAGTGGCAAACTGAGTGTGAACAAGCTTGAGAAACACCTCAAAAATTTTACTGACATCAGATTTTTGAACCATTAGGAACAGCCAGATGTACTTTGAAAAATCATCCACCATCAGTAAAAAATATCTATATCCATCAATGGATGATACATAAGATGGTCCCCAAACATCTAGAAAAAGGAGATCAAATGGCCTAGAAGACCTAGAATCTCTGAGATAATGAGGGAGAGCATGATGCTTTCCTTGACAACAAGCATTACAAAATTCAGAGAACTTAGATGTAAGGGAGGGTAAAGCATAGTCAGCAATGACGTTATTGGTAATAAAACTGGAGGGATGTCCCAATCTTCTATGCCAAACTGTATGAGTGGTCCTGGTCCCTGGTAGAAGCCTTGTACTATTAACTTGAGCCGATGGAAGTTGAGGTAGAACATAAACTCCATCCTTAACAGCTCCTTGTAGAAGAGTTCTCCTGGTTGTAAGATCCTTTAACAGAAAACCAGAACCATAAAACTCAAAATAAACACTGTTATCTAGACAGAATTGTCTAACAGAAATGAGATGTTTATTGAGTAAAGGAGAATGATAGATCTTTTGTAGAAGAAAAGCACCAGTGGGATGAGATATTGAACCTGAGCCCTGATGAGTGATGGGAAGCCCAGATCCATCCCCCAATGTAACAGTATCATGGCCAGGATACTCAGAAACTCCTAGATTCAAGCGAGATAAATCACCAGAGAAATGGTGACTAGCTGCTGTATCAGGCAACCATTCTGTGTATGTATTATTTCCAGTGGCATTAGCTGAGAAAGATGGAGGAGGTGGACTTTGAAAAGTCTGATTAAATCTGTGATAACACACAGCAGCCACATGACCTCTCTTTTGGCAAATTTGGCAACTAGGTCGAGTGTCTATGTTGCCATTAAAATAGGTGCCTCTTCCTCCACGGCCACCTCCTCTAGAGGAACCACGTCCCCTATTTCCTCCTCTGTTGTTTTGATAACCACCTCTCCCTTTGTTTTGTGTTTTTCTTAAAAGAATCAGTAGTGGCTTCAGAGGCATTTAAGCAAACAGATTCAGTGACTGTTGATTGTTTCTGTGAAAGAATATCCTCATAGATCAACAGATAGTTGTAGATCTGGGAGGGGGTAGAAACCTCAGCACGGGTAATGATGTTAGTAACAACAGCTTCATAGTCACGAGGCAATCCTCTTAGGATATAAGATTGGAATTCTCGATCTGAAACAACATGGTCAGTAATAGCTAGAGATGAGGATAAGATTTTAGCACGGTTAAAGTAGGAAGTAATATCCTCATCTGATTTCTTTGTAATGCTTGCCATTTGTAAGTGAAGCTGGCCAAGGTGAGCCGCAGTTTGAGCAGATAATGAATTATGTAAGGATTCCCATACTTGGTAGGAGGTTTCAAGATCAATAACTTGGCTAGCTATTTCTTCGGTAAGGGAGAGAAACAAAACAGAAACAACTAGTTGATCTTGTTGTTTCTAGAGAAGGTATTCTGGATTGAGAGTTCCATTGATTATGTGTGCAGGGAAAGGGGTACTCCCATCTAAGTATTTATATAGATCATTACCTCTGAGAAAGGGCATGAGCATCCCTTTCCATAATCTGAAATTACTTGGCTTAAGCTTGACCAAGTGTGCTCCTGCTGTCATGATGGACTGACTACTGGTTGTGTTTGTGCGTGCAGGAATTACAGCAGCATTGTCATCAGGAGTGACCTTAGGAGGATCATTGAGACCGGATCTGCTGGACGACGTTACTGGAGATGGTGGATTCGTCATGGCTATGTGAAGGATGAGGGTGGGCGGGTGAATTTGTATTATGATGAGTAATGTATGACTTTAGATCTAGATCCAGATCTAGATTTGGATAGAGAAACTTCCTAGGGGAAGCTCTGATACCATATTAGAGAGACAACGAGAGATATTTGTGTAAACCATGATCATATTGATTGTATTAATTGTGAACAGTAACCAAGGGGTACATGTATATTTATACTAGCATTCAGAACATACTAGAACAAGTATAGAGGGCCTTTATTCAAACTAAGAATAATATCTGACTGAGGCCCAACACGGAGGCCCATTACGTATGGGCTAACACAGTGGGGTTCTACCTCCATGAAAACGCAGGCATTGGGTAGGAAAAGAAGGAACCTGTTCTTGTTGTTGCTGCTGTTTGGAGTCAAGAAGGAGTGAGCGGCTTGTTGTTCCCTCTGCTGTTGTTCGAGAGTGAAACAGGGAAGAAGAAGCTGATGTGTGTGATGGGTTGCAGAAGAAGGAAGAAGGGCTTGCTTGTCTTCGGTAATGCCAGAGCTGGAACGAGAGAGATGGTTAGGTGGTCTACTGAGAGGAGAAAAAAATGACGTTGAAGAAGTTGGGGAAAAGCTCATGTTATGGTCGAAGTCAGAAAGAAAAGAAACTGTCGCTACTGTAAGCAACCGGACAGCATGGAAAATGAAAAAGAAGTGAGACTAGTACTTGTTTTGGTACTTTATTTGTTATTTATTTTCCAATTTGGTTTTATGGCCTTCTCTTTCCAGGATGTGCAGCCAACTAGATATATGTTTTGGGGGCAAATTTGTAATTTTCATCTTTTAATATTCTAGCACATTTTGTACACTTGTTTCGCTTTTGACAATTATTTTTCCCTCTCATTTCCTTATTAAAATCGGCTATATATAAAGGGGGAAAGACTTTTAAATTCTTATACATCAATGTTACATACTAATGATGTGTTAGTTGGTAACGTGTATTATTTTCTTGTCCTAGTGTATGTATGTAAGTGTATTTTGCACTTACAATTGTTTTGCCCACATAAGATAGTTTATATAGTTTAGTGAGTGATATTTATGATATTGAATACATGTAGTATAAATTTTAGGAGTTGATTTCTCCTTAATAATATTTTCCTCTTTGGTTAGAGATTTAATGTATAGTTTAGTGTCCATTGGACTACATATCTACATAATAATATTTATAATGATTGTTACTCATTGGGTGAATAATTATTAATTATTTTCTTATTTAAATTTAATCCTTAATTAATTAAGGTACTAAATATTTGAGGTATTTCAAAAATGATTTATGAGCCCGACTATTGGGTCATGAGTCTCATTCTTGATTATTTGGATAGTTATTGTAAACATTATGTAAATTATATATAGGACATACATATGTCCAAAATGGACAATTGATTAACTTATAAGCATTATTCCATAATAGATCAAAGTTTAAACATTCATTATTTTTATTTTTATTAGTCTTTAAAATGTGTGAAAACAGTTATTTTCAAAAATTTATTAATCAATTTTTAGTTTAGTTATAAATATGTTGATATACCTGGTATTTAATACATACGCAATACCTTCAAGCACAATATTCAATATGGCTCATATATAACACACAAACATTACTTTAATTTAGAATTATTCACTCTGGGCATATTTTCATTACAAGTATAACACAAAACATGTAGGTCCACACGCGTCAGCGGATAATAAATTACGGTTCCTTCGGATCCATAACTAAAGGTCTCCCGCCATTTCCGATGTGACATGGTTTTAACTTTGTTAGTTTGTAGTTTTGATTGTGTTATTTTAGATGAATTTTACCCGTATGCCATAAGGATTAGAGTTTTCTTCTATAGCTAGTTCATTGTTCCACTTGGATTTCAACAGCTTGATCATACTCACAGTAGTTTGTGGGTCATATGCAACAGATTTGTTTAATAGTATACCAGCTCCAAAATATGAAAGGAGCTAACACAAGTGTGATTTTATTAGTTGATTGGTAAAGAACAAGATGGAATCTAAGTCGACCTCGTTACTATAATAATATAAAGTTGACTTTCAGCTAGCACTTATTACACAATAAGTTTTATTTAACTATAAATGGGAATACATTGTAAGTTTCCCATGCATGAGGAAGTAGTTTTAGATCAAGTTTAAGTTAGACACGATCTGAAAACACTTGGGGAACAAGCTGAAGCACTAGACCAAGTAGAGATGGGATCAAACCAATAGGAGCCAAAGCGCTCGCAAGCAACCCTGTAGGAGGCAACACGCTGCAATTTGCGACGGGGAGCCTAACGAATGCCACACATTGGGATGTGCGGAAGAGCACGGAATTTACAACTCGTAGAGTTGTATTAAAGAACCCATTAGGATTTGTCAGGATATCACGGATAACCGTCCGTCCACCATCACAGGAGATCGACACGTTAACTCCTGCAAGACCGAGACAGGATGATGGAGACACACAAGGGTACGGTTGAAGTTTCCGGTGGGAGTGCAGAGAAGTCTGCCTGAGAGTTCAATAGGTCTCTGAGCGGTAGCTGGTTTACTGGCTGCAAGGAGGCACAAGGCAAACGAAGCAATGAGCAAAGTTGTGGGAAACGCCATCTTTCTTGGGGATATTTCTATTATATAAACAGGAGCTTTTGCAAATTAACTATATAATTAAGTTAAAAAAGGTGGATTGTATGATTTGGTGGTGCTCTTAATTTGGGAAGCATGCCGGTTTTATATAGCCAGCATCGCGTGCCTCGTCTTTTCTAAAGCAAGCGCATAGCGTTAGGCCAGGCCACTTGTTTCATATAGACGTACATAATGCTTTACTTTTTTTTTTCTTCGTACCTAGATATATACTACTGATTTATGCCAACATGTTGTCCAAATCGGATCCATATATTGATAATTGAAGTGCGTATATATCTGTGTATTCAATTCCTATTTCGGAGTCTCAACCCCTCGAGCTATGCCCAATTTGATTCGAAGAGTTCAATTATTTTGTGGACATATGCAAATCGTCCACTTGGAAGATATAGTACACTAGCACTAGCCGTATTAGAAAATATCGGGGCCTATGCTTAATATATAAAATGAGACCTGTAAATATTATGTAAATATAAATAAAATAAGTATTTCACTAATGGGAGATAAAATTGATAATTATAAGAATTACAAATATTTCACTTGAAAATAACCATCCACCTAAAATTCTTTTAAGCAAAATATCCACAAAATCTTTATATAAGATTTGCTCCAATAGTTCATTCTTTATTGCTATCTTTATCAATTCATTATGTTTTCTTGAGACATTAAAGCTCGCTTACATTTGGTTTCAACAAGTTCAATTTCAAGAAGCTTCTTTCTGCAGAGACAACAATAATTAATATAGTTAACGAAATTCAATATCCGATTGTTGCAATTGGAAAACAAGCTATAGACTTCAAATAGTTCAAATATCAAGAGGTCTCATCTTTTTATTAGGTGAAAAATCTCAAAATGACATAATCTCCACTTCTAATCATTTAAATCAATATTAGATTATTCACAGTTACTAAGTGCGTTTTCAAGGCAAATACAACAAGACATAAGACGAATATCTTCTAAAGAACATAGCTTGTCTGATGTACGTAAGAGAGGAAACCAAAAATATTTTCATTCTCGTGATATTGTTCTAACCTTGTCATCAAGAAAGTGATTGATTGATCAACAATGCGTACGAATAATAAATAACCCTAAAATATCCTTTAGGAGATGTTAGAAAAAATATAGATCAGGGTATCTACCTCTTGAGCGCAGCGGAATAGGTAGGATCATTTTTTATGTTCGTTGTCAACCGGATTGTCTTCCTTTAACAGCAACTGTTGAATCCTTCGCGTCTACCAGGTGAAGGAAGCCACAATAGCACTCCCCTCACTGTTCACAGCCTAAGAATCCTAACACGACTCTCTCTTTGTATTTTGTGGGAACTAAGGTTTCTGTATATCGTGTATCCACACACACCTGAAACTAATTCCATACCTTTATATACTATAATTACAGAAAGATATAAGAATAACAAATATTCTTATCAATATTATTTGATTGTGGTTGTAACTAACATTGAACAAATAAATATTATCTTTTATTTATTACTAAAATAAAATAACCAACATCTCCCACTCAAACAATGGTCAAATACTCGAGAGCTTTCGTGTTTCATTAAGACAAATAGGCCGTGCGACCTGACAACACACCTCCAATGTGGATAACTCCAAACCAAACCTTATAGGCCAGAATGAAGCATCCAAATAAAAAAAGTTGTCTGCACCTCAAGTCCAATTTATGTTCGACTAATCCAAACTCAACCCAGATCCTTCAACATATGGATGAGCTGGATACTGTGACCAATCATTATAACTACTAAAGTTACTGGCGCCAACAATTGTCACTTCAGTCTGAACTACTATTGTAAATGTTTTCTTTTACTTGGCATTGTATCCTAATGATAATAATCGCTTTCCCAAAAGATCACACTAAAACCGTAAAAATCATGGAATCTTGGTTATCCTTCCAAAGTAGCAGCACCATTACAACTATTACAACCCAAGTCAAAAGGTCAACAAGTGTAAATAACAAATATTGACTCATACAGCGAGGGAGCAAGGATCAATCCATACGCTTCAATAAGTCGCTAGTATGTACAGTATGCAAGTACGTTGTGGGGAGTTCTTTTACATAGAGGATTTCAACTCCCACCCACACGAGTCTAAAAGGTTCACAGAGACACCTCCCACTCGGCTAAAAATTAACTTACATGGGTACAAGAACCTTTATTAAATATCCCATGTGGATTAAACAATAATCCTTTTAATATAGACTACAAAAGTCTCCCACTAACTTTGAGTCACTAAGACAAAGTTAGCATTACTTCATGATAGCATATATCCAATGAAGCTGGCTACTTGTGTGGGAAAATATGCCTTATAGTTCATTGACATCAATACACAACATGATATTTTGACAAATAAAATATCAAAGAGAATAAGCATTCTTATATCCAACAAGGTTAAAATTACAGTGGTCATAGCATAACACGTAGTTTGATGTGCTCTAAAGGTAAAAAACTTCTAACAACTTCCGGTGTTCAGGACCTGGACTTGTATGGAAACGAATAATAATTCCAACTGCATAATAGATATCCAGCCTGGTGTACAACATAACATACATTAATCTACCAACATCACTGAAATATGGTACATTATTCATATAGGCTACTTCTTTTAAGTTAGGTCAATACCCGCACTAAGCATAAAATCTTTTTTGGTTAGGAGAGTCATTGGGTATACAATCACTAAGATGGTATATTTCAAAATATTATTAAGGTAAGGTACTTTTCTTGAGACAAACCCAAGATCTTTATCTCCCTATTTCTTAATATTTTGACTCCCAGTGCACAACTGGCTTCATCTTTATCCTTCATGTCAAACTTGGATGTCAAACTAGCTTTCGTAGTAGAAATTAGATCCAAGTTGTCACTGGCTATTAGGATGTCATCTACATACAAAGTTAGAATGACAAATCCTTTGTATGTATAACTTATATACATACAATGGTCTTCATTTATAATGGAAAACTTGTCCTTACCATTGCCTCATGGAATCTAATATTCCATTGTCTAGATGTCTGCTTAAGACCATAGATGGATCTATGAAGACGACATACCTTCTTCTCTTGACCCTTAACGTCAAACCCATAAGGCTGGTCCATATATATATATATATATATCCTCCTCAAGATTTCCATTGAGGAAAACAGTCTTTACATCCATCTAATGTAATTCTAAGTCCAAACGGGCAACAATAGCCAAAAGTAGTCGGATGGACCCAAATCTCACTATAAGTGAGAATGTCTCATCATTCTCGACTCACTCCTTTCGAGTATAGCCTCTTACCAAATAAAAGATCACCCTAGTTCCAAACTTGGTTATTGTTCTTGTACACTAACTCTTCTTCCATTGCTTTTATCCATTCAGATCCATAAAACCTAAGACAGCGTCTCTAAAAGTCATAGGCTCATGTCAATTGCGTTCCTTCTCCTGAACTTGAGGATTGAAAAGAACATCTTCAACAACCATATCATTTTGATTACTTAAATCTGGTTGTTGATTAGGATCACCTAGTTCATAGAACTCTTGATCCCTAGTTGCTCCATAAATGGATGGATAATCATTTACCAAGAATATGGCATCACGAGAATCAAACTCAGTTCTTCTCCTACTTAACTTTGATAGTTATATTCTCTACTTCATTCACGTAACAAATTCGTGTGAAGTTACCAATGATTGTGATAAAATATCAAGCAGCAAGCTTAACAATCATACACATTAGGCCACAAATATTTGAATGAATTAGCTATAATGGTTGAGTAGTCCTTTCCTCTTTAGAAAATGGTTTCCTAGTAGATTTTTCAACTAAACAAGGCTCACACTTAGCGAGTTATAGCTTCTTGAGTTCCACCAAGGAGCTCTTCTCTTGCTAGTCTATTCATTCGATCAATACCAATATGACCATGTCTAGCATGCCAAAGTTCTGAATCATCAGAATTAATAACATAAATTGAATGAATATGATTACTTAAACCAAATTTGGCATTAAATACAATGAAACCATTCAATAAAGAGTTAGTACTGAAAAAACGTACCAATATTAAACAACTTTAAAGTCGATCCTTCAAATCAAATTTGAAGCCTAACCTAAGAAGAGATGGAAAAAAACTAAATCTCACCTTATTTCAGGGGCATACAAGTCATTATGTAAATACAAAGATTGACCACTATGCAAAACTAATATTCAGGCTTCAATCTTGTGCACATCAATGCTGGTATCCTTCCCCATGTAAATATTTTGGCTTCCTCTTCTAGGAATCCAACGAAACCCTACAAAAGATGTTCGATCTCAAGTCACGTGCTATGCAGTTGCTTTGTCTACAGTCCATATAGAACATGTATTAGTTAACACATAACATGAAGCAACAAAACAAGAGGAAAGGTATGAACACCAAGTAAATACCTAAAGCTCTGGGCAATCATTAATAAAGTGCCCTGATTTTCTACAATTGTAGCAAACACCTTTAGACTTGCCTCTAGCACCACTAGCTTTTGGCTGCTTCTTTGGATCTTTACCACCATTGGTCTTGCCTTCCTTCCTTTTCTTCCACTACCCTTTCTTAAAGTCACTTCTACCCTTATTCCCTCTTTTATGCCTATGATTCTTATGACCTTTATTGTCAGAATCAATATTATACAACTCATTAGCTGGTTTTTCATAGAGTAACCTATCCTCTTCCAACTCAAGATGACGAGCAACATCATCAAAGGTGCGGATGTTATCATCATGGGTTAAAGTCTGCTTCAAAGAATCCCATTCAACACTCCGAGGGAGAGATCTGACTAGAGCTTGAACTTGCTGCTCATCAGACAACTCATGTCCTGCAGCCTTAAGCTCATTAACCATATTAGACATGACAGTAATATGTTCAGCCATGGTCTTATCAGATCTCTTTTTGTAGCTATCAAGGCGCATTTGCAGTTGTCTCCTACGAGTAACAATGCTTCCTCTAAAGTTCCGCTTGACTACTTCCAATACTCCATTAGCAGTTTGATGGGTTTCGAAACACAGCATCAAGTCACTTCTCATACTACTTAAAAGTACGATCCGGGCAGTGTGACTCTTCTTCTTCCAGGTATTATAGGTTTCTAGCTCCCTACGTGCCTGGGCAGAGTGTCCATCACCAGAAGGAGCCTCCATGACTTGTAGACCTTGCATCCAAAAGCTCTTAGTCTTCCAAGACGTACTGAACTTAACGACTCCACGTATTGTAATTTCGTTCAGTTAGTTTTTCACCCTTGTTAAGATCTGCTACTATACTCTTCGATACAACATCCATCTTACAAAAAAATGATGTCATTAGTTGTTGTCTTACACGTGTACATAACACTAATTGTTTAAAGTATTATTAAAATATTTATCTAAGTATAAGAAACAAAAATATGTCTCGCACATACAATCAATTTCAGTACATAGACTTACAAATTAACATACCATAAACACGCAACCAACACATTTATAATTTCAAAACAAATTTGACATTATAACGGTTCCCATTATAAATGAAAAAAAAATTTAGTATTATTGTTCCATTAATAAATTCCTACAAAAAGAATTATTAAATTAAATAGCGTCTACTAAAGACAATCTAGACAAACTAGATTGATCGAAATTATATGAACAACTAATGTTCAAATGATTTAATAATTTGATGTCTACTAAAGTCAATGTAGACAAATTAGATTAATTTAAACTATTTTGAACAACTTATATTCAATTCTAATTAATAAAATTATTATTCATATCATAATAGAATAACAATTACTAAAAACATGGAACAATAATATTCATCACAAAAACGAACAATAATATTAATCATACAACTATAGGAATTCAATGTTACAAAAAAATTTTAACAACCTTTATATGTTACGAAAACATATTTATGGTATTTTATAAATATTATTATGTAACTTATACACATATGACCTGTGGGACCCAATGAAAACACGTTGACATGTCACATGTTTCATTGGGTCCCACAGATCACATATGTGTAACACCCCTACCATTAATACATGCTTACCGTCCAATCTCCTTACACGTCAGATACACGCAGCGGATACTTACTTACATACTATGGGTAATACAATGCCGTTAACCACCCACGTGGCTAACAAGGCTACTACTACTGCTTACAGCATCGGTCTGATGGACCGGAATCCCGAGTACTACACATCTATAATACATACTGTAACACCCCAACTCAATCCAGAGGTGGTCTCGCAACTTAACAGTGTATATATAAACGTGTCACAGCGGAATTCTTTACAATCCAGGACCTTGCCACGGTCTGACTACAGAATATACCGAACGTTAGTACAACATCTTAACCAATAACATGTCCTTCTTACAATCCCCTCACATCCTATACATCTTACTAACTCAATTGCCACACGAGTGTACATGCACAACTCGTAGGCCATACTTAGTCCTTAACACTTGTACTCCTTCTTACTCTCGTGACGGTCGCCTCCTGATGTTCACCTGTGTAGTAAAAAAAAAAGCCCCTGAGGGGGTCAGCACGAATGCTGGTACGATCCTCTCGTGGCCCCCAAGCTAACGTGGCTACGACGACTAATTGTCGATAGCATGGAGGTTGATTAGATGCACAACATAATAGAAAGTGCAGTAAACAACAACTCAGATATGAACGATCAAAGTTCACACACAATGAACGACTTAAATGCGTTCCCTTAATTAGAGAGTTAATTATTTAACTCCTTAAGTAATGTTCCCTCTTAAACTTAGTCCATCCTTATCTCACCTCAATCTTAGTCTTATCTTAATCTTAGAAACAACCATCCTTTAATAAGGAGTGGATGTAGCTTATCTTAATCTTAATAATACCAACCATCCTTTAAAAAGGAATGGTTGCAACTTATCTTAACCTTACCTTAATCTTAATCTTAACTTATTCTCAGTATACAAACCGTTCCTGGAGGGGAATGGTTGTATCCTAAGTCCAAACCTGGGATTTAGGTGATCCCACCGCACCATCTTAATGCCACCTACCCTGGACGGGAGTCCAGCGTAGCTGAGCCGGCAACCGGCCCTAGGCTACAAGTCCGAAGACAAGTCCTTAAGCGGAAGTCGAATCTGCTATAGATACCGACCCCCTTTTTCCTTAGCATGCATGACCGGAGATCGGTCCTGGGTTTCCTCACTCAAGTTCCAGTTAGTAGTAGTCTCAAGACCAAGTTTGTTGGTTAACCTCTTTCGGTTTATATCAGCCCATATTAGGGAGCGTTCCTTAGTCTCACTCAATTCCTTACTAAACGTTAGTTAGTAAGTTCTCACGGTATGTTGTGTTAGTTTTCAAACATCACACACAATACAATATACATAATATTCCGGTTGCATGCTTTATCTTGTTTAGTGAGCACACAAAAACAGATAGCACACAAGCCGAGGGACACCTCGTTAGCAAGCAGGTCACAAGAAGAACTGTACCGTTCACCGTTGGTCGTTCGGTTGCTTACTCTCCTCCGGAGTCCAAATTCTCAAACCCTAAAGCATTCATTCAGTTTTAGGTTATTAGTAACTCATCTCATCCGAACCTACTTAACTTACTTAACCGATGATGTTTACCCACCATTAATCGCTTAAGTCCTTATAGTTTAACCTTAACCTCAAAAGCCACTTACTTCTCATTATTTCTTAAGCTTGTTTATGCCCCTAATGACCATTATATGTCATTAATTATGTCCTAACAATCTTATAATATCATTACCAAACAAGTCCCAACCTTAAAACCCCATTTTTCAACATTCTGTAGCTTTTTCTGATGGGTCCGGGTTTGTGTCCGAGGTTGTAAACCCGGACCAATACATCGCAAAAGTTTCTGGACAATTTTAGGACTGGTCCGGGTTTGAGTCCTGGTTTGCAAACCCGGACCATCCCACGGCTAAACTCTCTGGATAGTTTTTGGTGTGGTCCGGGTTTGTGTGCTAGTTTGCAAACCCGGACCTACACTAAATGTGTCCAGAACGATGATTTTTGACCTCCGTTCAACCTCATTTCTTATCCCATCTTTTCCTAACCTCTCCACAAGTATTCTAGCATGTTTAAACATCATTTTAGAACCTTAAAACCCTCCTAATTCATCCACCAAACTCATTCTTAATTCCTTGATCTTTCACCCAATTTCTTACAAGAACTCCTAACACTTACTTAGTTTCTTACACTTCCAACATGTAGATTTTGCCTAAGACCTCAACTAACCCAAGTGTTTCTTCACAACCATCTTAACTACTCCTCAAGCATCATTTTGCATACTCACTTGCTTTACTCAAACTTCTCAAAACTATATATAATCTAGCACATGCTTACATCCTTATGAGTCATTATATCTTATTCTTCCTTCAACTTTGTACAAGTTTCCTAGCTTCCTTAACCATGGTTTTGGTGCCTTAAATTCACCATTGTAACCCCTAGTCCCTCTTATACACCACTAGGTCTTCCTAGTACTCAAGAGCTCTATAGTTTACCCATTTTCACCAAGACAACACTTAATGTTACTAGTACATCCTTAGTCATAAAATCTCCTTGGAACACCTTAAACACTTAGCTTCCTCTCCAAATTTTGACATGGCCTCCTTAGTATATTACAACACCCAACGTTTAGTTTCTCACCCTTAATAAAATCATGAACACTCAAACCCTTAGTACACATTCTTGGTACACAAATTACACCCTCCAAACCTCTAATCCCTCCTAAACAATTCTAGGCCATTATAAACTTCAAGAACAACTTTGTTAACTCATCTCCACTCAAATTCCTCATAATGACTCCTAGTAAATCCTAGGTCATATTAATTCACCACCATCGCCTAAACACTTATTTTCTACTCAAATTTTGCCATAGCACCTCTAGCATCATAGCATGCCCAAACACATTATTTTTCCTCATTTAACCATCTCACACACCTCAAGTTCTTTCTCATCATATCTCATCACCCAAACCAACTCATTCACAACAAACTCAATATATTGCAATAATCTTAAATTGCATAGCACTAAGGCTCTTAAATGACATGGCTCTTAGGCCCTTAAATGACTTAAACTTAAACACTGAATTTCCCACATATATAAGCTTTCAACCTGCAAATACATCAATCTCATAGTAGTTATAATGCTCTTAAAATCCACCTTAAACTTATATTACTAACTCATTCTCATTAGCTCCTTAATCACAAGTTCATAAGCTTGTTTAAGTTCTTTTTCTTAGGTTATATAACCCAATACACAATGTAAGCTCTAAGCCACATTGGTACTTATCTAAAACTCATTCCTTAAACTTAAACCACCATTAGGTAAGCATTTTACCTTATTTTCTCAAGCTTATCTTAATCTCCTCCTTAGACCTTCTTCTTGCATAGATCTCGGCCACCACTTAAACTTCCTTTGCCAATGTTCTAACCAATATTCAATGACTCATATGAGTACTAAACAATGCACTAACCTCAAGGAATGAAAACCTAGGTTAGAAATGTGTTCTAAGGCATAAAAGTGGATGATTACCTTTGAAGTCTCAAGGTAGACTTTGGCATTGAATGAAATAGGACCTCCACTAGTCCTTGGTGAATAAATCAAGCTAGAACAAGGCATAAAAACATAGCCCCATGAGAAGGAATTTTCGGCCATGTACAAGAAATGATGGAAACATGGTTTTTCTTACATTTCCTTTACCTTAAGAGAATGGAGAAGCCAATGAGCTCTTCAAACTTGATTTTCCTCCATCAATGGAGTTTTCTCATGGCACCAAAATGGAGCTTTGAAAGATTTGAAAAGATAGAAAGATAGGTCTTGACTTAACTAAGACAAATATGCAATTTGTTTTGGATTTGGAGCTTGGAGTTGTATTTGGCAAGTGATTTAAGATGGAGAACCATGGAAGAGCAGCACTCTCGGTTTTGGAATGGAGAGAAGAAGAAGAAGAAATCGTGGAAGGAAGGGGAAATAAGAAGAGAGAGAAGAAGAAGAATAGCTTATAAGAGATATTTTACTAAAAAGGTGAATAGTTACCTTACTTTATTTACCTCTCTTTTCCCCTCTTAACTAACATGTTGTGGTGACTCACCACCCTTAGAAAACCGGCCCCTTTATCAAATAAGGCTAGTCATGGTCTTTGTTGACCAACTTATTGACTTATGTTGACTAAAACTTAAACTAGTCACTATTTGGCACTATTCACTAATCAGTGCACATATTTCTGAAATTTTTGATTTCCCATTGATTTAGACCTCCTAATGTGATACTAATTAGTACACATGTTGATTAAAGAGTAATGATGGACATTTAGCCACTCAAAACTTAATTCTAAGACAATTTCTCAAAAATGTGCTTTAAGACTTCTTAAAGCACATTTTGTGTTTTAACCTGTTTTCAAGCTTGGTTTTCTTTGCTAATTGATTTAAAATGACCATTATAATATTACTAAGGTCTTATCATGATATTTGGGTACTCACCCAAGTCTCTCCAAGCTTAGAGCACGTTTTTGCCCTGATTGCCCTTAAGGCACTTTCTTGTGTTTTCCTTGGTTTAAATTGTCTACCAATCTTTCTAAGGCATATTTTAGCCTTTCTACATCATGATTTGATGTTTACTTAGCATACTTAGGTTTGGGGTATTTCAATCTACCCCCCTTAAAAGAACTTTGTCCCCAAAGTTCCCATGCATCTTATCTTATTAAAATACATGTCTTACCTCATTCCATAGATCATACAGATCATACTTATGTATACTCAAACTCATTGAATCCTTATGTCCACCATATGCTTATTCTTAAATTTCACACAACACGCTTACGCATGTATAGCACTTAAAATTCCCTTTATTCCTTTTGATGATAAAAAAAACATTCACATAATTTCCAACGTATTCTCCCATGTCACCGGTCCGTAGACAATGGCTCATTCATCCTCGTCACCATGGGCCAGAATACAAAACACTCTGCTCTCCCCATGTCACCGGTCCGAAGACAAAGGCTCGTGCGTCCTCGACTTCATGGGCGAGACTCAGTAAAAAGGTAATCCTTTTTACGAGGTCATGTGAGGAATAATTACTCTAATTAAAATACAATCAACTCCAATTTCATTTTTATCCTAAGGCCTCTATCCGTAGTGTGATTTAATTGTGACCACTAGTAGGGAGTTTCAGGAATCATCCCACCCTGATGTGATCAGCATCAGTGTCGAACTATCCTTCCACTCCAATTTGTGTTCGGTTTCCCTTGATCCCTAGAAAATCAAGTTCCACCTCCCACATCATTTTCAAACATCCACATAATTCACTCATGTCCAATTTTCTATCTTTTTAGTTCTTCTAATCATAAACAATACATCTCCAAAGTGTGGACTCAGTCCATCAAACATTCCCGATTCATCTCTTAGTAATTACCTCAAGACTTAAATTCCTACTAAATTCTATAACTGTCCCATACCAATTCTCACCATCTTATATCTCATAGCATTACAATTTCCTTCCTCATACTCATATCAAATTGTATCTCATAATGTTATCTTATTCTTATCTCACACCTAGTCTCATATCGACTCATACCTCATATATTCCTTATTTCTTAAGTCTCCTTAATCCACTTAATCCTCTTCCTTAATTCTCTTAACTTGTACTCACACCGGAGTTAACAAGATAGGTACTTAATATGTATGGTATTCACATCTTCTGTGTGCAATAACCATAATTTATCTCAAAATGTTTATGTAAAACATATTCTCAAGTTATTTTGTGCTATGCACACCGTAGTTTATGTACTCAGTACACAAACATACGCTAAGCGGTTTTCGCTCTACCCCCCTTAAAATGGATTACGCCCACGTAATCAGCGTTACATCATCTTTGAACATAAGTTCAAGATGTCTAATTCTCACCAAGCATTCTAGCTTCCATGTCATCTATCTTACTTATAATTCGATCAGAAATGACTTAGTCTCTGCATCGAGGATTCTTAACGGTACTTATACCATATTCTTAACTTAGTTTGGTCTAATCTCAAAGGTAGTGATCTGCTAGCTTCGGCTGCACCACTCTGATGTTCTTAGGCTTAACTGCCCCACTTATCCTTTTACAGTATTGTATATCTTTCTGCCTCTTTACAGTTTAGGAATATTAGTCTCTCAGTGGACACGTGTTATCTTTTATATACACGGCCTTAATGAGTTGTAGCTCGTCTATCCAGTCTCCCTGGAGATCTAATGTTCATACTCTTAGTATTTTCTCGAATGTCTAAATTGTTCTCCCCAACTGACCTTTGGTCTGAGGATGCATCCTAATCTGAAACTACTGTTTAGTGCATATCGCGCTTTACAGTCTTAATTCCTTACATCTTAAGACATATCCAATGTCTGTACTTAACAATCCGTGCTCTTCGCACTTCATAGTCCTTAATTATCTGTTCTCTGATTCCCTTGCGTTGCTGGTTCGACTGAATTCTTCTCTTTGACTGTTTGTGGTAATGGCTGCTCTTGTCTGATCTTGTGTCGTTGTCCGTGGTACGGAGTCGACTACCTCCCGTGTTCCTTACACCACTCGTCTACATGCATGGGGTACCTTACTGGTACATTACTACTTACCCAACTAACTCATAAATGAGCGTGTCAGGCCTGCAAGCCCCTGTGGGGTGCAGTCGTCCCACGTCTCGTTTTAGTAAACTCATAGTGTCCGTCACACGTTTAGCTATTGCTAATTATGAAGTATTCTGTTGTCGATCTCCTCTTTCATCGTTCCATAATAACATTTATTGTTCTTCTTGAAGTCAATCAAGGGAAGTCCATCTACTGTGTCCTTGGGTATTGTATGCTCTAGCTCTTTCTGTATCCCGTACTGATTCGGTCTCTTAATAATTGAGGTCTCTTTCCGTAGAGCCTCTTATCTTGTTTCTCATATTTATGCTACTAGGAATGCACTTCCAGTTCCTTAAGGAATGGGTAGTGTGCTTCCTGTGAAATCTTACCTAACCAGGTCCAGACTACTGGCATCCATGCTCAGTTCGTCTACCATCTTATTTTCTTATTATATTGGTCTTAACTCATAAATCTCATTGCCTCAGTGTCAATATTTGACAGCTCATACCTAACGGTCGCTTTACCGCGCACCATGACTTAATCCACTTATCTAACTATTATACTTACGACCACCAGTACCGTGGTAGTTGGCCCTTACCATGTTGCCCATTAATGGTGCAACCTCTTATTCACTTATTCTCATGTCTTACCTTATACTCAATCCCTTCTTGGTGTAAACACACTGGGAGTTCTCTCATTCCGGTGTATGGCGGTTGTCATACCATGCTGTAAAATAGTTGACTCCTAATACGAAGGTGTTCTGCTCCAATCTCAGATTTGTAAGTAGGTTAATTTCTCTCGCTTTCTTTCATCCATAGTGATGTTATCTACCATGTAATTTAACTGGTTACTGAAGAAGTCATCCACAGAATTGCAAGCTCTTATGAGCATTGGTCACTCGACGTGTCATAATGTGCAATCTCAATGTTTATCTCTGACCATTACTAATTCTTACATCCTGGGTGTTGAATATGAGGTCTATTTTGCAACCTTCCTTATTACTCAAGTGTATCTAATATGTTCTAAAGTAATCTCAAGTTTACAGTTTCCATTCTCTAACAAAAGCGTATTGCATCTCTAACAAGTGAAAGCCTTTTTGAGGGGTTCATTCCCACTCATGGCCTCACAACAAGGAGAGGTATCTCCACCCTAAAAGGCATGGTTCGTTCTCCGCTCCTGTCCTTAGCATTATTTCAATATTCTCATTGGTGCTTTTCCCCCGGCAACATTTTCCACAATTTAAGTCGTGGGTTTGGTAATCGTTCATATCTACGAATTGTAGTTCCTTCGTGGCTTAAACAAAGCTCTCTTATAACTTATTGCACCTCGGGCTCTGATGTGGTTATCATCCTTGGCTCGTAGGCTCTTGGTGCTTAATGTCTCAGTTCATTATTTGTACTCTTACTCATCTGTAGGTTATTCTCTTAAGATTCTGGTTCCTTGAGCATTATCCACCGTTAGGTTATACACTAAATGTAGTATCGGGTTTCATGGTAAGTTGCTGCATCCTGCTTCCTGCTATGGAAGTTGTTCAGGTGATCTGAGGTTACTTATTGTCTTTGACAATACTGTCATTTTACTAGACTTATGTCTTTTAGTAGTCAAGGATAAGTTCGTATTAGGCGTTTGCCTTACAGTGTCCAAGTCGGATATCATCCTGTCATCTTATGCTCCCATCTCAATGCTTCGTTCAACTTTCGTTGACTACGCCACCCGTTGATGACTAATCATACTTGGGTGTTAATGAGTTAAACAAACCATATTAACTGTCATTCATCAGTTGTTCGGCTCGACTATTCCCGCTCTGTGGGGGTAGTCCTCTGAGCTTTCCTTTTTCCAGGGTTGTACGATTTTAATCCTTAGTAGGTTATAGCTTACGTTTATTTCTTTTATCCTTGTTTCCTGGGTTTTCCAACATCTGCATTGAAGAATGTTGTTATCGGCAGGTTTTAACAGTCATCTCGGGAGTCTTATCCCGCTCTTTTTAGAAGACGTTATGTCAACGGTCTCAATGGTATCTTATTATACATTCCTCGTATGTTATTGCTTACATATAGTGTTTTTGCTTGCATTACCGAGCGATCTCTTAGGTTTTCCCCTTGGAGTTCGGGATTGTGTTCTTACCGTACTTTCGGTTGTCGTTGTAGTGGGTTATACCGTTGCTAATATTTATATGGTTTAGTACTTTGTCTGAGTTCCGCTCCCGGCTGACCGGTGTGTCACCTCATCTCATCATGGTCAGGCCGTCGGGCCTTTCCAAGGTCCTACTTTTCTGTTCTTATGGATTTACAATCCGGTATTAATATATGCTACAACTGTAGCGTTCTCCTATTTCACCTTGATGGCTTTTCGTGTGGCTTAATCGTGGTAGCACTTGCTATGGCAAGTGCGCCATGCAGGATGGGTTATTGGTACAAGGTACGTTGGTAGCGACACTTCTTTCTAATTTCCATGTAATTGGTAGTCCTCGGGACTCCTTCGATAATATCTTATTTTGGATAACTAACCATCCGGCAGTTTCCTTGTTGTTTGACAGTACTGTCATTTATCAGGGCGTTCCTCTTTCTGAGGGAACCCCTTAATATTTTCTTATGTCTTAATCCTCGCTCCTGTCTCCACACATTTTGTTGTGGTTATTAAGTAATAATTCTCCTTTAGGCACTACATCGTAGTCCTATTTTGGTATACAATTTGTATAAGTTCCTACCGTCGTCCGCGTTATGTTGGCCAGGTTTTGTAACCTTCCTCATTGTATGGGGTTTGGAGTTCCCGTTTCTAACTGGACTTTCCAGTGGTCTCAGTCCTCATGCTTGCAATATCCTACTGTTATGTTCCTTCGGACCACTGTCCGGTACTCATGTCTCTTATCATTTCCTTATCTATTGCACGCGTAGTGCTTTTCTTATCATTGGTATTGCGGGTTATTTCGACTGCGTAGCATGTCGACCCATGTTGCCGGTAATTACCGTTCTTTTACTGGTAAGGTTCCATTGGTAGCGCCTGTTTCGCCGATGCGCTCCATTAAAAATCTCCCAGTTATCCTTAACTGTTATGCCACAAGATGTTTCTCGTATTGCTTACTGTTAGTTAACTGCCAGATCGGGTTTCCCGAGTAAGAGAAGGCTTTCTTCTCTCTGGCGTTTGTTCCACATATTTAGGGTTAGGGATGTGGAGGGCGGGCCTAGGTACTATGGATGTCCGGTAAACACCGGGAAGTCCTGACTAACGCACCTCTCACTTTATCTCTCAACCCTTAACCCATAACTCAATCTCAACCTCATCATTCTCCTAAGTTCGGTATTTCTTGTCTTCAGAGCGTAACTACGCTCTGATACCACTTTTGTAACACCCCAACTCAATCCAGAGGTGGTCTCGCAACTTAACAGTGTATATATAAACGTGTCACAGCGGAATTCTTTACAATCCAGGACCTTGCCACGGTCTGACTACAGAATATACCGAACGTTAGTACAACATCTTAACCAATAACATGTCCTTCTTACAATCCCCTCACATCCTATACATCTTACTAACTCAATTGCCACACGAGTGTACATGCACAACTCGTAGGCCATACTTAGTCCTTAACACTTGTACTCCTTCTTACTCTCGCGACGGTCGCCTCCTGATGTTCACCTGTGTAGTAAAAAAAAAGCCCCCGAGGGGGTCAGCACGAATGCTGGTACGATCCTCTCATGGCCCCCAAGCTAACGTGGCTACGACGACTAATTGTCGATAGCATGGAGGTTGATTAGATGCACAACATAATAGAAAGTGCAGTAAACAACAACTCAGATATGAACGATCAAAGTTCACACACAATGAACGACTTAAATGCGTTCCCTTAATTAGAGAGTTAATTATTTAACTCCTTAAGTAATGTTCCCTCTTAAACTTAGTCCATCCTTATCTCACCTCAATCTTAGTCTTATCTTAATCTTAGAAACAGCCATCCTTTAATAAGGAGTGGATGTAGCTTATCTTAATCTTAATAATACCAACCATCCTTTAAAAAGGAATGGTTGCAACTTATCTTAACCTTACCTTAATCTTAATCTTAACTTATTCTCAGTATACAAACCGTTCCTGGAGGGGAATGGTTGTATCCTAAGTCCAAACCTGGGATTTAGGTGATCCCACCGCACCATCTTAATGCCACCTACCCTGGACGGGAGTCCAGCGTAGCTGAGCCGGCAACCGGCCCTAGGCTACAAGTCCGAAGACAAGTCCTTAAGCGGAAGTCGAATCTGCTATAGATACCGACCCCCTTTTTCCTTAGCATGCATGACCGGAGATCGGTCCCGGGTTTCCTCACTCAAGTTCCAGTTAGTAGTAGTCTCAAGACCATGTTTGTTGGTTAACCTCTTTCGGTTTATATCAGCCCATATTAGGGAGCGTTCCTTAGTCTCACTCAATTCCTTACTAAACGTTAGTTAGTAAGTTCTCACGGTATGTTGTGTTAGTTTTCAAACATCACACAACAATACAATATACATAATATTCCGGTTGCATGCTTTATCTTGTTTAGTGAGCACACAAAAACAGATAGCACACAAGCCGAGGGACACCTCGTTAGCAAGCAGGTCACAAGAAGAACTGTACCGTTCACCGTTGGTCGTTCGGTTGCTTACTCTCCTCCGGAGTCCAAATTCTCAAACCCTAAAGCATTCATTCAGTTTTAGGTTATTAGTAACTCATCTCATCCAAACCTACTTAACTTACTTAACCGATGATGTTTACCCACCATTAATCGCTTAAGTCCTTATAGTTTAACCTTAACCTCAAAAGCCACTTACTTCTCTATTTCTTAAGCTTGTTTATGCCCCTAATGACCATTATATGTCATTAATTATGTCCTAACAATCTTATAATATCATTACCAAACAAGTCCCAACCTTAAAACCCCATTTTTCAACATTCTGTAGCTTTTTCTGATGGGTCCGGGTTTGTGTCCGAGGTTGTAAACCCGGACCAATACATCGCAAAAGTTTCTGGACAATTTTAGGACTGGTCCGGGTTTGAGTCCTGGTTTGCAAACCCGGACCATCCCACGGCTAAACTCTCTGGATAGTTTTTGGTGTGGTCCGGGTTTGTGTGCTAGTTTGCAAACCCGGACCTACACTAAATGTGTCCAGAACGATGATTTTTGACCTCCGTTCAACCTCATTTCTTATCTCATCTTTTCCTAACCTCTCCACAAGTATTCTAGCATGTTTAAACATCATTTTAGAACCTTAAAACCCTCCTAATTCATCCACCAAACTCATTCTTAATTCCTTGATCTTTCACCCAATTTCTTACAAGAACTCCTAACACTTACTTAGTTTCTTACACTTCCAACATGTAGATTTTGCCTAAGACCTCAACTAACCCAAGTGTTTCTTCACAACCATCTTAACTACTCCTCAAGCATCATTTTGCATACTCACTTGCTTTACTCAAACTTCTCAAAACTATATATAATCTAGCACATGCTTACATCCTTATGAGTCATTATATCTTATTCTTCCTTCAACTTTGTACAAGTTTCCTAGCTTCCTTAACCATGGTTTTGGTGCCTTAAATTCACCATTGTAACCCCTAGTCCCTCTTATACACCACTAGGTCTTCCTAGTACTCAAGAGCTCTATAGTTTACCCATTTTCACCAAGACAACACTTAATGTTACTAGTACATCCTTAGTCATAAAATCTCCTTGGAACACCTTAAACCCTTAGCTTCCTCCCAAATTTTGACATGGCCTCCTTAGTATATTACAACACCCAACGTTTAGTTTCTCACCCTTAATAAAATCATGAACACTCAAACCCTTAGTACACATTCTTGGTACACAAATTACACCCTCCAAACCTCATCTAATCCCTCCTAAACAATTCTAGGCCATTATAAACTTCAAGAACAACTTTGTTAACTCATCTCCACTCAAATTCCTCATAATGACTCCTAGTAAATCCTAGGTCATATTAATTCACCACCATCGCCTAAACACTTATTTTCTACTCAAATTTTGCCATAGCACCTCTAGCATCATAGCATGCCCAAACACATTATTTTTCCTCATTTAACCATCTCACACACCTCAAGTTCTTTCTCATCATATCTCATCACCCAAACCAACTCATTCACAACAAACTCAATATATTGCAATAATCTTAAATTGCATAGCACTAAGGCTCTTAAATGACATGGCTCTTAGGCCCTTAAATGACTTAAACTTAAACACTGAATTTCCCACATATATAAGCTTTCAACCTGCAAATACACTCATCAATCTCATAGTAGTTATAATGCTCTTAAAATCCACCTTAAACTTATATTACTAACTCATTCTCATTAGCTCCTTAATCACAAGTTCATAAGCTTGTTTAAGTTCTTTTTCTAAGGTTATATAACCCAATACACAATGTAAGCTCTAAGCCACATTGGTACTTATCTAAAACTCATTCCTTAAACTTAAACCACCATTAGGTAAGCATTTTACCTTATTTTCTCAAGCTTATCTTAATCTCCTCCTTAGACTTCTTTTCTTGCATAGATCTCGGCCACCACTTAAACTTCCTTCCTTTGCCAATGTTCTAACCAATATTCAATGACTCATATGAGTACTAAACAATGCACTAACCTCAAGGAATGAAAACCTAGGTTAGAAATGTGTTCTAAGGCATAAAAGTGGATGATTACCTTTGAAGTCTCAAGGTAGACTTTGGCATTGAATGAAATAGGACCTCCACTAGTCCTTGGTGAATAAATCAAGCTAGAACAAGGCATAAAATAGCCCCATGAGAAGGAATTTTCGGCCATGTACAAGAAATGATGAAACATGGTTTTTCTTACATTTCCTTTACCTTAAAAGAATGGAGAAGCCAATGAGCTCTTCAAACTTGATTTTCCTCCATCAATGGAGTTTTCTCATGGCACCAAAATGGAGCTTTGAAAGATTTGAAAAGATAGAAAGATAGGTCTTGACTTAACTAAGACAAATATGCAATTTGTTTTGGATTTGGAGCTTGGAGTTGTATTTGGCAAGTGATTTAAGATGGAGAACCATGGAAGAGCAGCACTCTCGGTTTTGGAATGGAGAGAAGAAGAAGAAATCGTGGAAGGAAGGGGAAATGAAGAGAGAGAAGAAGAAGAATAGCTTATAAGAGATATTTTACTAAAAGGTGAATAGTTACCTTACTTTATTTACCTCTCTTTTCCCCTCTTAACTAACATGTTTGGTGACTCACCACCCTTAGAAAACCGGCCCCTTTATCAAATAAGGCTAGTCATGGTCTTTGTTGACCAACTTATTGACTTATGTTGACTAAAACTTAAACTAGTCACTATTTGGCACTATTCACTAATCAGTGCACATATTTCTGAAATTTTTGATTTCCCATTGATTTAGACCTCCTAATGTGATACTAATTAGTACACATGTTGATTAAAGAGTAATGATGGACATTTAGCCACTCAAAACTTAATTCTAAGACAATTTCTCAAAAATGTGCTTTAAGACTTCTTAAAGCACATTTTGTGTTTTAACCTGTTTTCAAGCTTGGTTTTCTTTGCTAATTGATTTAAAATGACCATTATAATATTACTAAGGTCTTATCATGATATTTGGGTACTCACCCAAGTCTCTCCAAGCTTAGAGCACGTTTTTGCCCTGATTGCCCTTAAGGCACTTTCTTGTGTTTTCCTTGGTTTAAATTGTCTACCAATCTTTCTAAGGCATATTTTAGCCTTTCTACATCATGATTTGATGTTTACTTAGCATACTTAGGTTTGGGGTATTTCACATACTCCATTCGTCGATCAAATGCAACAATGCTCCATTCAATACTTACTCCTCCATAATCCATACATTACAATATGCTTAACCGAGTCTACTAGGATCCTTATACATTTATAATGTCTCTTCCAAGTTCATACATACTCTCAAAGAGTCTACATCTACCCATTTTCTCACAACTACTTACTTTCTAAGTACAAGGGGTGCCTCCGGTCTCTTCATTGACCATATTCGCTTCGGGTACCTGCACACTAAAAAATGTCCCCCGAAGGGGTCAGCTTTCGCCGATCCTTTGGGTAGCTTCTTGGTGGTCTAGACATGGCTGTCGTAGATTTGGGTACTTCTCCAATCCTTGGAGATGCCCACTCTATTTGGTTCAGTGTCGTTCCTTGTGGCTCGTTCCCACGCATCTGTGGTGGTTACTGAGCCTTCCCTGTTTAGGCACTACTCTTGTAGTCCTGTTGGATTATATCTCATGGTTGTTCTTGTAGTCGTCTGAGCTATATTGGCCAGGTATTGCAACCTTAATGGCGTCATAGTTTTGGAGTTAACCGCTTCCGACTATGTCCTTAGTCAGCTAGCGTACCGTTGGTGGTATTATTCAAGTATTACTATCCTAGACTTGTGTCTCGGGTTCCGTTACTGCTCCCTTTTTCATTCCGTTGCACGGTTAGTGCTTCTGTCCTGCTGTTGGTTGTCTAGCTAGGTTTCGCGACTGCTAAGCACGTCGCCCCATGCTGTTGTAAGTTGTGGCCTCCTCGTGGTTGGAGTGCCCTTCCTACCGCTATTAAGTGCGGGTGTTGTGGTTCAACCGGAATCCATCTCCGGGACTCTCAGTTCTTGGAATCTTCCATATGTCGGTTCTTGTTTACCGTGTGATTGCTTCACAACTGCCAGGTCGGGTTCCCCGAGTATGAGAAGACTTTTCTTCTCTCTGGCGTCCTTTTCCAAGTTATACAGTGGGGTTTGCGGCGGGCGGGACTGGTATTGTAGGTATCCGGTACTCACCGGTAGTTCCTAACTAGCATATCTCTAATGCTAACACTCAGCCCTTAGGCCTAAGCTTCTAATTCCTAACTCGGTATTCCTAAACTCGGTATTTCCAGTCATCAGAGCGATACTTCACTCTGATACCACTTTTGTAACACCCCTACCATTAATACATGCTTACCGTCCAATCTCCTTACACGTCAGATACACGCAGCGGATACTTACTTACATACTATGGGTGATACAATGCCGTTAACCACCCACGTGGCTAACAAGGCTACTACTACTGCTTACAGCATCGGTTGATGGACCGGAATCCCGAGTACTACACATCTATAATACATACTCCATTCGTCGATCAAATGCAACAATGCTCCATTCAATACTTACTCCTCCATAATCCATACATTACAATATGCTTAACCGAGTCTACTAGGATCCTTATACATTTATAATGTCTTCCAAGTTCATACATACTCTCGAAGAGTCTACATCTACCCATTTTCTCACAACTACTTACTTTCTAAGTACAAGGGTGTGCCTCCGGTCTCTTCCTTGACCATATTCGCTTCGGTACCTGCACACTAAAAAATGTCCCCCGAAGGGGTCAGCTTTCGCCGAGCATGATAACCGCATACCCCGCGTACTAGTGAGGGTACGCCGACCACTTGGTTGAATACATGCGGTTCGTTTTCATACAAACATACATGCATACATGCTCTTATACACGATACAATAATACTCACACAACGTACATACATACAATTCATTCATACAAGGAATACAATATAAACCAACCAATACATACCTCTTCCGAATTACACATACACATCTCATGCACAATATACAATATTGTTAGCTTCATTGGTCCACCCGGGTTAATCGGGTGGAGATTACTCTTTTACTCGTTACTTCATACATACGCATACTTACTCATACATACTTACGGATCCATACTTACTTACTCTTACTCTTACTCAAGTTAAGTCGTCGGGACCTCCGGCCCTGGGGACTACACCGTCCCACCTCCGGGATTTACTTGACTCACCAATCCGGGATGCTACCCATTTAAGGGATTTGGGCCGCGGACCAGTTTAAGAGTCAGGAATTGCAGCCAACCTCTTGTGACTCCGCATCCTCACCGTGGCCGAAACTATATCGGACTTCTACTCATTCCGGTTTACTCACTTAGGTTAGGAGTTAGGTAGTTAGGAATTAGCAGAAGTCAACATTCAAGCCACAATAATACAATACACATATACACATACATACGAAATACATTACAATATACAAGTACACTACAGAATACAATACACTTCATCATCATTCATATATTTCATGAATTATACAAACTATTGTTCGAGGCAAATATCAAGAACAATGTAAACAAGCACGAGTAGGTGCAATATAGTCCGATTCATGCATTTATCTTATTAGGTGATCATATAAGCACACAAATCGGGGTAACCAGATTAGGATACAGGCATGAAGAAATCATACCTTTCACCGTTGTACTTGTATCCCAACGTTCCTCCGGTATTCACAATTCAAATCCTATGATATACATACAACCGAATAATTAATCTAACTATCATTAACTTAATTCGGTTACCCTTACGCTTCCTAACTCATACTTACTAGGTCTTCACATTCTTATACTTACATTTTATTTACTTACTTTTAATTACTTAACAATGGTTTACTTACACATATATGCACGTATGTATAGGTGGGTATACATATACATACATATACTAACCATAGTCTTATAGTTTTTTTTTGTAAGTTTTGACCCGACCGAACTTGCGACCGACCTTGCAAGTTCGGTCCGAGTCAGTAGGTTACATCGGGTGAAAATTCCAAGGCCGAACCTTGCAAGTCCGGTCGCAGGGTCGGTCCATTCCAGTAAGTTACTTAACGGAAAAATTTTAGCCCGACCGACCTTGCAAGTCCGGTCGCAAGGTCGGTCCATTCCAGTAGCTTATTCGACGGAAATTTTTCTGGCCGACCGAACTTGCATGTCCGGTCGCAAGTCCGGTCGATTCCAGTAGGTTACAGACGGGAGAATTTTTCTGGTCCGACCGAACTTGCAAGTCCGTCCAAGTCCGGTCGATTCCAGAAGCTTTCCCGTCTTTGTAAATCTGGGCTCGACCGAACTTGCAAGTCCGGTCGCAAGTTCGGTCCGGCCCAGTATTTGCATTTTTACTTCTGTTTTCAGTCCCATACTTTACCCATTGTTTCTCCAATCTTCTTACATGTAATCTCACATGTTTAAACACTACATAGGCCCTTCAAATTGCCTTAGTTCATCCACCAAATGCTTTACTAAATCCATCAATCCTCTTACACAACTTCATCACTTCCCTTCCACACTTACAACAGTTTTTCATCCTCCAATGCTACAGATTTTTGCTCCTACTTCCCCCATGCATATTCTCATCTCTCCAATGCCATTTCCAAAGCCTACAATGTATTACCTTACCCTCCAATTCATTCCCAAGCCACTACCATATCTATACCCAAGTCCAACACTCTTGTCATCAATTCTTCCACACTAACTCTTCCTAACTTCTCCAATGTATCTCTATACACTTTGTTGCAGATTTTTGGGTTCTTATTTCCTCCATTACTTCCTCAACTAATGCTACTCCTAGTAGCCAAAATACATCCATTCACTTCCTAGTTGCAACCGATTAACAAATCACACCCAAATCTGTTACAAGCTACTAAACGCTCCCATTATACTCTTCACATACACCTAGTCACTACCTAGGTTGTTTTCTCATCTTGAACACTTAAGCCCTCAAATTCCTAGATAAAATTTGACATAGTCTCCCCTATATTATTAACATTCTCCTCATGGTTTCTCTCACACATTAACATCATCTCACCTGTTTATACACAACATCAATATACAAGCTCCCATACACATTTACCAATACTAAAACACTACTAAAAATTCCTGCACTCAACAACCCAATACCCAAC
Source organism: Limonium bicolor (assembly GCA_023374045.1). Taxonomy (NCBI): domain Eukaryota; kingdom Viridiplantae; phylum Streptophyta; class Magnoliopsida; order Caryophyllales; family Plumbaginaceae; genus Limonium; species Limonium bicolor. Next base: position 36,742,940 of record CM041783.1, read on the forward strand.
TAAGTTTCAATACATTTTACATGTTTTTCAACGGTTTTAAGCACTTAGATTCTCCTGCACAATACATTACTACACAATACCATTTCCATTACTCATTTCAAACTTCTAAAAATCTGTTACATCCATACATATACAAGGCTACACAAAGGTGAGTACCCTTACCTTGTTTCTCTTCTAATTTCTTTTCTTCCTCTTGCTTCCTCTTTTCCTCTTCCTCTCCTCTTCTCACCGGTTTATAACCCAATTCTAACACTACACCCATAGCAATACACACCATTTCAATACTAAAACTACCCTAACATTATTTAAGCTTTAATGTAGGTTTTAGGGTTTAGAAAATTGCATTACCTTGCAAGGGTGCAATGAAGCTTGGAGTGGTTCAAGAACAAAGTTTCCAACTCCACCAAGATGCCAAAATCGGCTAGGATACAAGGAGCAACAAAGGTTTTAGTTTTCATTTTCGTTTTGCCCTTGAGGCTAGAAAAGGATGGAGTTTTTAGGAATATTTTTACCTTAAAAGAACAAGGAGAAGGAGGGCCTTCTAATGGTGGTCTTGAAGCTCCAAATGCTCCATACCCATGGAGATGAAAGTTGTTGTTTTCGATTTTTGAAAAGATAGGAATGTAGCTCTTGATGAGAGGATTCCAATGGTGTAGTCTTTATAATTTTTGGAAGAGGTTCAAGAGGGTTACAAGAGGAGAGAAGTAGAGTTTTGTGTGGGTGTTTCCATTTCTCCATGGAAATCGCTGGAGGAGGAAGAAGAAGAGAAAGAGAGAGTGAGGGTGAGGGTTCACGTGAGAGAAGAGAGAATAGGGAGGAGAGAGAGAATAAAGGTGAGTGAGGTTGTTTATATTTTTTTGTTTGTTGTATAAGAGGAGTGTGTGAGGGAGTGTGAGAGGAGGTCCAAATCGGACACACACAGCACACACATACCACTTTTACTTTTTTTTCAAAGTGGACACATTAGTTTTGGTTATTTATGTTCCTACCCCACAACTTCCCGTTTTTGACAGTTTTTACTAATTCCCCCCTAATTCCCCCGTTTTATTTTCCCCCGTTTTATTGATTTTATTGGTTCTAAAGCTTCACTAATATTTATTAATGATTATTTAGTTGACCAAAATTGTTACGAGTCTATTTGACCCGCTTAAAGACACGTTTTCCTGGTTACCTCGAAAAACGCGCTTTAAGGTTCGTTAGTGTTTTTAATCCATTTTAAGGATCTTTTCTTCGGGGTTTGTTCCCTAATATTTATTTAGACTCAATTAAGCCTTTAGAATCCCTATAATACTCTAACCGAGGTCTCGTACCTCCTATGGTTATTTTAACGCTTATTTAGCATTTTTCGCTTTTTAAGCGTTTCTTTGTTTCTTTTTAGATTTATTCTCCTTACCAATATTAATTAGGTACCATTAGGCCCTTAAATACGTATTAGATTAATTTTAATCCTTATGTTTAAGTTCGGGGTATTTCAATCTACCCCCCTAGGAACTTTGTCCTCAAAGTTGTTCGAGGTTATGGGTTTACAATGCTTACTCATTCTTACGTGTCCAATACCAAAGCCATACGTTCTTCCTCCTTACTAATCCCCAAATCAGTTACTCAAGGTTTCTCCTTTCCATACCATACCAATGTACAATAATTACTCTGATCCGCACTACTACCGACCATCCGGTTCCTCATTACCAAATTTATACATACATACAATGCAAGGCTATCCCCAAAGCGATGCAATACACATTCCAATCCCGCAGGCGCTCAGGTCCTCTAGACACGGGACTCCTCTATGTCCCGCTGCCCTTGGAATAATGCAACATAATATACTACTATCTTCTCCCGTACCAGCTTCCAACAAATACTTACTCTCCAGTCTAAGAAAATTCTTTTACAACTACTAATTAGAAATCTTTCTAAAGCATACAACTCCAAATTCCAATTTGTATTCATTACTTCTATCCTATGTGTGATTCTTGTGACCACTTGAGGGGAGCTTCAAGAATCATTCGACCCTGATGTGATCAGCATCAGTGTTGAACTATCTTTCCACCCCAATTTGTGTTCGGTTTCCCTTGATTTGATCAGGATCAAGTTCGACTTCCCACATCCGGTAAAATCAAACAAATAATTTAATTGTTTCCATTTTCTATCTTTTTACTCTTTCTAGTCGTAATTACGAATTCATACATCTCCAAAGGTTGGAATCAATCCATCAATCATCCTCACTCTACTTCCCAAATGCTTTACTCCACGATTTAATCCTAATGCTCATTTCATCAACCTTCACTACTTCCATCCATTACTCACCATCATCTCCTATATTCTAACTAAGGAATACTACACTTATAAGATTTAGTTGACTTCAATTGTTTCAAATATTTTACTTACGATTCCACTACTCATAAGCTTCATTCTTCTACTATCCTCATTCATTTCGTACTACTTCTTCAAAGGTTACAATACTTGTGGAGCTCCGTCCACTACTCATTACTCTTCTTTACTAATACTCTTACGCTGGGTTACAAGATGGGTATATTCGCCCTATGGTATTTGCATGTCTAATGCTTAGTTACCACAATTTCACTATGAATGAATACGTATGTTTATATAACATACCACTCATCGGATAGATTCTCGTTTGTGCTATGCACATTATAGTTTTATGTGTTTTATTTATAAAACTTGCATTAAGCGGTTTTCGCTCTACCCCCCTTAAAAGGGATTACACCCACGTAATCTACCATATTTTATTATTATTAAACTTTGGTTTAATCAGTCTGGGCAAACTGAAGCGTTTAGCTTCACTACCGTATACTATACAATATGCTCTGGTCAAAGGGATCTTAACCATACAATGGTTTAGTCTTTGCACCAAGAATTCCTATATGAGTTTCTTTACTCATAATTAATTCGGTTCTAGCCTAACCGGCTTCAAGGCATTAATAGCCATTCTATTATACTTACTAGGTATATTGTCTCCTAGCTAGGGCCCACTAGCTTCTGCTGCTGCGCGACCCTGATAGCTCGGGTTACTTACCCTTCGTGTTATCATTAATGTGCTATACATCACCTTTTTATCCGTCTATTATGAGAATAAGGTTTACTAGACAAATGCGGTATTCTTTTACCGTGGTTGAACTCAATGAGTTTAAGATTTATAACCAGCTCTCTGGTAATCTACTGCACATGCTATTCGTGCTTCCACGATTATTCGTTAAGTTCCTCCGACTTATTGTCGGGAGGTTAAGCCACTATTTAGTTATAGCGCTTCCTCTGTTGTCAATAGCTCCTGGATTACACCAGTTCTTCTGGTTCAGTACAAGTGTTCTTTACTTGTATGACCTTGCATTTTCTATGCGTTGGTCCTAGTGACTTTCTTGTATCTCCTTTCACCTTATATTCTAATGGAATTCACATCTTGTGATTATTAGTGTGTTGTACACTCTTCGTGCTTCTTTGTCCTTAGGCCGCACTGTATGTTGCTAAGCTTGCTTGACTGGCTTATGCCATGTTTGTGGTGAAAGGAAAGATTTAGTACGGTTTACATTCTCCATATCCCTCGCCATCTCATTAGGTCATTAGCTGAACAAGTGCAATGCCAAAACACTCAGTCATACAGAGTGCAGAGGCGTAAACACTTGACAGTAAGTCGCTTATGTGATAGGAAAGAATATTTCTATGTGTCATCTCATACTTATACTCCGTGTCGTTGCTTATCTACTTCCTCATAGCGGTCGCTTGTTGCACACCGTATTCTTACTCATTATACAACATCGTTTTTACTGTTTCTATTACTGTGATAGTTCCTCTTTACTCATTGCCATTGTCATTGGCACCATTCCCTTATGGTATGTATACCCTGGGGTTTCCAATGTTCGTGTGTATGACGGTTGTCGTAGCATACCACAATATTAATATCTTCCCAATGTGGAGATGTTCTTCCATTTTAGGTTTCATGTGTAGGTTAGCTTACCTCACATTCCATCATCATTTATGATACGGTTTACCAAGTATCTTGGTTGACCAAGGGTGAGATAACTCATCGGGTTATAAGCTCTCTTGAGCGTTAGTCATTGTGATGTTCAATGTGTGTTCACATTAATTGCTTTGATAATTATTGCCTTTCAGTGCTGAGCATTGGTTTAGGCTCTGGTTGTGTAGTTTTTCTTGTATGTATATTACTAGGACATCCCACGAAACTTCAAGGGTTTTCTGGTCCCGTTCTCCAATTGGAGGGTATTCTATCACTAACAAGTGAAGGTTCTTGTTGAGGGGTTTGTCTCCACTCATAGGTCTAATAACAAGGTTTGCTATGTTGGTGTTTACGCAATGGTCCACCACATGTTTGGGTGTATATGGAGTATGCTTACTCCTTAAGTCGTAATGGTTTGGAGATCTCATTTCCTTATTCCATCACCCCTTGGCAATATCTATATGCGTGGGCTTTTCTGTTATAATAGATGGAAGCCTTTTCTAAGGTTCACATCATCGCCGCATTAGTGGTCTTCGGTTACGAGGGGTACCTTCCTTTGGGTTTCTCGTAGTGTCCAAGTGTGGACTAGGCCAATGTTGGCATTATCATGATTCTCATGCCTCTGTGCTACCATTGCTACAGAAGGCATGGCGGTAATTAAGAACTCCGTCAACTGTATACTAGGCTGATGCTCTAGTGACAGTGACATTGAGTTGGCCATTACTCCAAGCCACTCAGGATGTTGGGTTTGAATTTATGGTCCATTTGTTGATTTCTTGTCGTATGAGGCAATCCCCCTTGCAAGTCTTGTTACCAACGGTGTGGGTTTTGCAACCGTTTGAGTTCATATAACGTATTTGGTTTACGGCTTCTGAGCCGTATTGCTGCAAGCTATGCCCCTTGCAGGCTGCTTATACATGTCTCCACTCCATGTATACCGCCATAGGTTGAGATATTATTGGGCTCCATGGTAAGTCATGACATCACGCTTCCGTTCATAGGATATTCTTAGGCAATCTGGTATTAATAGGTGCCTCTTAGTATCTTAGGGCATTTCCCGTTAAGTGAAATCCCTTCGGTATCCTAACTGAGTGTTCGTTTTAGCTCCCGTGCTCATATCATTACGCTTGTTCAACTGTTGTTAACGCAGACGCCCTTCAAGGATCGCTCCTGGGTGTTGGTAGCTGTGCCGTTACATCCGGCTAATGTTCATAACATGTGTTGTCCTCTATACCGTCTTATGGTATTGTATTAAGCTATTCCCTTTAGGTTTATAACGTCTCCTGTCGTTGGGTAGACCGTTTACACCTCCTCCTAGTGTTCTTGACTAGGTTTACATTCCTTTCCAATGATGGATTGTGCTTCGTAGTAATCTTGTGTTTGCTCTTGGGGATTCCGCCCCGTTTGTTGAGTATTGTTAGGTTCACGTTAGGCATTAGTCCTAATGTGTTTAGGCTGGGCATTTCATCCAGCTGTCAGGTAATTGCTTGGATTATTTGAGACATATCCAATGTCTATACTTACTAGTATGTGCTCTTTGCACTTCCTAGTTCTTATTCCTCATCTTCAGATGGATTCTCTGAGTTCCTTGATACTTGGTCGTCTGAGGTGTCCAGTTGTTCTGGTTTGAACTCACTCATGGTCCGTAGAACGGAGTTGACTACTTCCCGTGTGTCGCACACTACATGTATACATACGTGGGGTACCATATTGATACGTTACCACTTACCCAACTATATGTCGGGCCCGCAAGCTCCTTCGGAGTGCGGTTGTCCCACATCCCGTAACGGTACACTCGTAGTGTTCGTCACACGCCTAGGTGAGTATTCTGTTGCCAACTCCTCTTGTATCATTCTATGATACTCACCATAATCATGTTGGTTCGGTTTTTAAAATCCAAGGTTTAAAAAGAAGGTTTGTGGTTTGGAAGAAAAATTGGTTTGAAAATAATGGTTCGGTGTTAAAAGATGTTCTGCATGGCATAGCCATGTGGGGTCTTGACCAAGTCTAGCTTCTCGCTGACTGGTACGTACTAAGTACAGCGGTCGGGCCGTTAGGCCTTTCCAAGGTTCCATTCCTTCAGTTTCAAGATTTGTGATCCATAGTTGCTTCATTGTAGTCACGGTAACATTACTATGTACCTGTGGTGTGTTAGAGTTTCTTTACGTATCTCTGTCCTTACGCACTTGCCGTGGCAAGTGCGTGGTTGATAAGTGTCTAAATGAGCATGTTTTATGGGTGTATTTCATATATTATATCAGCACTTTTTCTGCTCATTTCTCACTTATCGTATGTTTTCCTCTAGTTTATGTTTTATTGATTATCTCACAAATTTATTGTTTAAACATGAGGAAAACCAAGCTGGAAGTAAAGTAGACAAAGAGACGAACGTATAGACGCAACGGCTCAAAAAACTGAGTCCAAACGAAGAATCTAGAGCCGGTCAAAGTTTGAGAAGAAAATAAGTCACGACCATATACATGCAACCGCATGCATTCAGGCGGACAGAAGAGGCGGTCGCTTAGGCTTGTGTCCGCGTCTGCCAAGGCGGACGCCATGCGGACAGAAGTGCAACCGCCTAGCCAGGGGCGGACGCCATGCGGACAGAAGTGCAACCGCCTAGCCAGGGGCGGACGCCATGCGGCAACACACTTGCAACCGCCTAGCTAGAGGCGGACGTGAGGCGGACGTGACTAAGAATCAGTCACGCGCCAGTTTTCTTCTTCGCCCGTCGTCTGCAACTTCGCTTCTGCCATCCATCTACTCCGCACCGCCTACCTTAATTTCCTCACGCGTTTTAGCTCTGTCCCCTGCAATAAATGAGTGGTCAATCTGCAATCAAATCCCCCAGATTACCTCTTCCCTTCCTCTATATAAACTGACGTACGGAGAAAACTAGAAAATCAGACTACGCTCACCACACTTCATTCTCTTCCATTCAATTCATCCCGTAACACCATAATTCTCCATCTTTTATTTATTTCACCACTTCACCACATTTACTCACGTACGTACTCAAACAGAAGCAGTATTTTACGAAGAGATAAAAGAGGCAGCAGAAGTGTGATAAGCCGCAGACTTATCATATTTTAGGCATTAGATTTAGTATTATATTTATCTAAATAAGGTTAATGTTATTTATGCTTATTATGTGTTTAAGTATATTATTGTACAGATTTATGTTTTTAGTTTTCTGTGCAAGGAATGATTTTAGGCAAAAGTTCAGTTGAAGCCGGACTCCATGCCGGGTAGTTTCTGCACGGCATAAGCACAGAACAGAAAAGGGGCCTTGCCGGACCTAATGCCGGGTAGATTCCATCCGGCATAAGTGAAGAGTCGCCATGGTTGACCAAGCGATAGCAGTTATTGACTGTTGTGAAAAGGATGATGCCGGGTGTGATGCCGGGTATATCTTACCCGGCATATGCACTGTTTCGCACGGAATTGACGGTTTCGACCGTTAACAGTTGGGCGCATTTATCAGTGTGCCGGCTACTGGTGATCCGGCACGACGCCCGGCAACGACACATTAATGCCTATAAATAGGCCGAGGAAGGCAACAATTTGACATACTTCAACACCATATTATACTTCATTCACATCTCAGTTTCCGCCCCATTCCAAGTGTTGGTGTCCAAGGAACGTTTGCAGATCCATCCACGCAAGAGAAGAAGAACCTTGTCAGGGTAAGGCTATTAACATCTCCTTCTCCCCCTTTGTATTCTCTTCTTGTAGTTGTGTGGATGGTGATGCAGAATTCTGTAGGTTTTGGTTAGGGATGACTTCCTTGTAAAACTCTTATGATCATTTATGGAATTTTCAAGTTTCTTAACCCGAGTTCTAATCTTCTTACAAGTAGAATGAAGTAGCTATTCATTCTCTTATCTCTAAGTCCTATTTGATGTTCACAAGAAAGAATAGGATAGATTAGGATTTTGGTAATCTTTAACATTGTCTTCTGCGCCTCAGCGGGAGCAAGACTTAAGGTTTAGGGTTAATCTCTTTTTCCCATTATTCTGTTGTATTCGCGGCATTGGCTATGCACGATGCAAGTATGAATATTGAGTTCCTTTTGTCAGAACCGAATCTGGAAGTGTTGTTTACGAAATGTACGATGCCGGATGGCATGCCGGGTATACGTTATCCGGCACGTTCAAGGCCATGAATCTGCCGGGTAGCGAGGATCCGGCATCACATCCGGCATATGCATTTGCGAGACCAATCCTCTTTGAAACTTGCCACCCTTGATCATTGGTCATACGAACCTTTTGCATTGATAATCTTCCCAAATCAAAGTTAGTTTATTTATTTATGTATTTAGTTTGGATCACATTTTCAATTCCCCCCTTTGTTATTATAGAATAGGCTTTTGCCCGGATTAGGACTAATTTTCTATAAGTCCCTTGGGTACGATACTCTCGGTCATAATATATTTACACTATACTCCGACCGGGTTTTATTTGCTACCCGTAGTAGAGTTGTAGGATTAGTTATTAATTTATTTCATTCTTTTGTATATATTTTTATCTTACAATTTCTCGTTTAGCAAATCGGCGCCGTTGCCGCAGAAACTCTTGCAAAAAGGGCTGGTTCATAAACCATTGATGAGAGTCTTGGCCACATTCAGAAACTCTTGAAAAATAGAGCTGAATGATGGAAACCGGAAAAAAGAGATTACAAAAATCCCTTATGCAAAATAGCCCAAAAGTTTTTGATCGATTTTGAAGATCTTTTTATACCCATTAGTATGTTTTGATAGAATAAGGTAATAAGTGATACTTATGAATTAGAGTCATATAGTTGGAAATATTTATCTACATTTCATTCTAGAGTTTATCTGTTTTGTGCATAAGTAATTACTCCTTTCTAATCTTGTTTTGCTCGAGGACTAGCAAAAGGTAAGTGTAGGGCCTTGATAAGCCGCAGACTTATCATATTTTAGGCATTAGATTTAGTATTATATTTATCTAAATAAGGTTAAATATATGTTATTTATGCTTATTATGTGTTTAAGTATATTATTTGTACAGATTTATGTTTTTATGAGTTTTCTGTGCAAGGAATGATTTTCTAGGCAAAAGTTCAGTTGAAGCCGGACTCCATGCCGGGTAGTTTCTGCACGGCATAAGCACAGAAATAAAAAGAGGCCTTGCCGGACCTAATGCCGGGTAGATTCCATCCGGTAAGTGAAGAGTCGCCACGGTTGACCAAGCGATAGCAGTTATTGACCGTTGGTGAAAAGGATGATGCCGGGTGTGATGCCGTATATCTTACCCGGCATATGCACTGTTTCGCACGGAATTGACGGTTTCGACCGTTAACAGTTGGGCGCATTTATCACGTGTGCCGGCTACTGGTGATCCGGCACGAACGCCCGGCAACGACACATTTAATGCCTATAAATAGGCCGAGGAAGGCAACAATTTGACACACTTCAACACCATATTATACTCCATTCATTACTCCATTTCCGCCCACATTCCAAGTGTTGGTGTCCAAGGCATTTCTACGGATCTATCCACGAGAAGAAGAGAAGATCTTGTCAGGGTTGAGGCTATAACCAATCTCCTTCTCCCTTATGTATTTCTTCTTTATTTGAGTGGTGGTGAAGTAGAAATCCTTGTTAGTTCTTGGTTAGGGATAAATTCCTTCTTGTAAACACTATGATTATCTCAATATAATTTCAAGCGTTCATTAAGATATTGGTTCTTATTGCAAGGGAATTAGTTGATCCCTCATTCCCTTTGTGCAAATCCTACTTGAGGAAGAAAAGCCCAAGAGTAGGATAGGTTAGACTAATCTTAGTGGTCTTTGATGTTTTCATCTATGATTTAGGGTTAGCATAAGAGATTTCGAATTAACCCATCTTCCCCCATTTCCTTGTTCATTTCGTGGCATAATATTGCTCGATTTGTTAATAGGGATGAGTTTCTTGTTGTCATACCCGAAGCAAGAGAATGGTTTTCACACACGAACGTGCCGGGTGCACTGCCGGGTCTCTTGTGTCCGGCACATTCAACGTCTTTGAATGTGCCGTGCATCTGGTGTCCGGCAGGATGTCCGGCGCTTTCAAGTTGTTTGGTTAAGTTCGAGTTTTGAAGTTCATTGCGTGATCATACTGTTACTTGGTGATTTAATCCTGAATCTAGGACAAATTATTAGTAAGTTAGTTTATTTTCTTAGTTTAGAATCTACCTTTACTTTTCCCCCCTTGTCTTAGAATAGGTATTACCAGATTAGGACTAATTTTCTATAAGTCCCTTGGGTTCGATACTCTCGGTCGTAATATATTTACACTATACTCCGACCGGGTTTTATTTTGCTACCCGTAGTAGAGTTGTAGGTTTAGTTATTTGTTTTATTCTTTTGTATATATTTTTATCTTACAATTTCTCGTTTAGCAAATTGGCGCCGTTGCCGGGGACTTGGAATTAGTCCAAGTCCTAAATTCGGTTAAACGCCCTATTCTTTGTTCTTTATTCTTTAATTCTTTTATTCGTTGCTGAATTGGTTTCTCTAGGTTGAGCACACCGTGCACTATGCCGGGTAGCACATGTTCGGCATCTTGGAGGAAGTCCGAAGCCGGACAAGATTAACCCGGCGCACAATCCGGCATACTCAACCTTAACGTTCATTTTTTTTTTCTCTTCAGATTATTAGAGTCATATGTACATATTCCTATTGCACCATGGTCTTATTTTTTTCCTTCCCTTATCCCTTATTCCTTTGTCAAATTATCTCCTTCCGAGTTTTGAACAAGCCGGGCAGGTCGCCGGGTACAATCAACCCGGCATAAAGGAGGAAGTCCTACGCCGGATACGTTACATCCGGCAGGTGGTCCGGCTAGTTCAAATTTACTCTCCAATTTTTTTCGTAAATAGTAGAGACATATATAAATGATCTCTTACTCTTTATTGTCATTAACTTTGATTTTTATCTCCTCTTGTTTATATTTAGTTGTTACATTTAATTTCTTTTCTCGGCTTGAATATGCCGTTCATGTTACCGGGTAAATTCGACCCGGCATAAAGGAGGAAATCCAATGCCGGATACTTCGCGCCCGGCACACAGTCTGGCATGTTCAATATGATTTATTTTTCTTTTAATTTCGTAACATTTATATATTATTGTTTTTTTTATACTACTTTGTACAATTAATCTTTTGTGTTGCTCCTCCTAAGTAAATAAGGTGAATGCATCTCCGATCGCATAATCTTCATGAAGATTCATCTGACCGCGATCAGGAGACAAAGAAGACATTTGTTCGTTCCTTAAGGCAACGACAAAACCAACAAACGCACTCCCTACACAAATAATCAAATACCGCAGGCGAATGGCAATAAACTCTCTTCCTCAACAGGCGAATGTGGAAAATGGCATGACCACACGCCCAATGCTCCGAATTACCAGATTTTATACCATATGAGGAAGCGGAACTTGCAGAGACATCGACCATTCGCATGGAGCATAAGTCGATGCAGTTGCAAATGCAGCAACTTTTTGCTCAACTATGACCACTTGGTCAACTCCCGTCTCCAACACTAAATTGATCAACGGGAGTATGCAAGATCGATCTTCGTTTCTATCGAGATCTCTGATCACTCGGCCAAGTAGCCAAAGGCTAAGTGTAGGGCAGCCCCACGCGTCTAGTCTTCTTGCACCACAGGGGAGTCATTTTCTTCTTAATTACTTTTAATTTTATTTATTACAGTCTTTCTTTATTTATTTTCTTTTTCTTTCGAACACTGGGGACAGTGTTCCTGCCAAGTGTAGGGCAGGGACCTCCCTTAAAAAAATAAGTTTTTATTAATATGCATAAGTTGTGAGTTTTATCGATGTTTTACTAAGCTTTTGAATGTTTTTGATTGAGATAAGATTAGGAATGACTAAAAGCTTGTTCTCTCAAGAGGTAAGCTCTCTAATGACTTATAGATTCCTGTTTTTAACTTTTTGATTCTCTTTATTAACATGAGTATATGATCTTTCTCCTAATTCTTTCCTTTATGTACTTATGGGTGTTATTCTTTTCTTTCCAAATTGTGAAAGATCTTTTGGGTGAAAATCTTAAAAAGGGTTTTTGTGCAAAAGAAAGAAGAAGAAAAAGAAAAAATTCTTCTTCCAAAGGAAAAGCATTATATTCCTTGAGGTTGCAAAAATGCCTCAGAATAAAAGCAAGAAACGAGAGTTTTTCCTTTTATTTTTCTCCTAAATTCCCCGTTCTTTAATAAAAAAATCATGGTTGATTCAGAAACTCTTGCAAAAATAGGGCTGATTCATAAAACCATTGATGAGAGTCTTGGCCACATTCAGAAACTCTTGAAAAATAGAGCTGAATGATGGAAACCGGAAAAAGGAGAGATTACAAAAATCCCTTATGCAAAATAGCCCAAAAGTTTTTGATCGATTTTGAAGATCTTTTTATACCATTAGTATGTTTTGATAGAATAAGGTAAATAAGTGATACTTATGAATTAGAGTCATATAGTTGGAAATATTTATCTACATTTCATTCTAGAGTTTATCTGTTTTGTGCATAAGTAATTACTCCTTTCTAATCTTGTTTTGCTCGAGGACTAGCAAAAGGTAAGTGTAGGGCCTTGATAAGCCGCAGACTTATCATATTTTAGGCATTAGATTTAGTATTTATTTATCTAAATAAGGTTAAATATATGATTTATGCTTATTATGTGTTTAAGTACATTATTTGTACATATTTATGTTTTTATGAGTTTTCTGTGCAAGGAATGATTTTCTAGGCAAAAGTTCAGTTGAAGCCGGACTCCATGCCGGGTAGTTTCTGCACGGCATAAGCACAGAACAGAAAAGAGGCCTTGCCGGACCTAATGCCGGGTAGATTCCATCCGGCATAAGTGAAGAGTCGCCACGGTTGACCAAGCGATAGCAGTTATTGACCGTTGGTGAAAAGGATGATGCCGGGTGTGATGCCGCGTATATCTTACCCGGCATATGCACTGTTTCGCGCGGAATTGACGGTTTCGACCGTTAACAGTTGGGCGCATTTATCACGTGTGCCGGCTACTGGTGATCCGGCACGACGCCCAGGAACGACACATTTAATGCCTATAAATAGGCCGAGGAAGGCAACAATTTGACACACTTCAACACCATATTATACTCCATTCATTACTCCATTTCCGCCCACATTCCAAGTGTTGGTGTCCAAGGCATTTCTACGGATCTATCCACGAGAAGAAGAGAAGATCTTGTCAGGGTTGAGGCTATAACCAATCTCCTTCTTCCTTATGTATTTCTTCTTTATTTGAGTGGATGGTGAAGTAGAAATCCTTGTTAGTTCTTGGTTAGGGATAAATTCCTTCTTGTAAACACTATGATTATCTCAATATAATTTCAAGCGTTCATTAAGATATTGGTTCTTATTGCAAGGGAATTAGTTGATCCCTCATTCCCTTTGTGCAAATCCTACTTGAGGAAGAAAAGCCCAAGAGTAGGATAGGTTAGACTAATCTTAGTGGTCTTTGATGTTTTCATCTATGATTTAGGGTTAGCATAAGAGATTTCGAATTAACCCATCTTCCCCCATTTCCTTGTTCATTTCGTGGCATAATATATGCTCGATTTGTTAATAGGGATGAGTTTCTTGTTGTCATACCCGAAGCAAGAGAATGGTTTTCACACACGAACGTGCCGGGTGCACTGCCGGGTCTCTTGTGTCCGGCACATTCAACGTCTTTGAATGTGCCGTGCATCTGGTGTCCGGCAGGATGTCCGGCGCTTTCAAGTTGTTTGGTTAAGTTCGAGTTTTGAAGTTCATTGCGTGATCATACTGTTACTTGGTGATTTAATCCTGAATCTAGGACAAATTATTAGTAAGTTAGTTTATTTTCTTAGTTTAGAATCTACCTTTACTTTTCCCCCCTTGTCTTAGAATAGGTATTACCAGATTAGGACTAATTTTCTATAAGTCCCTTGGGTTCGATACTCTCGGTCGTAATATATTTACACTATACTCCGACCGGGTTTTATTTTGCTACCCGTAGTAGAGTTGTAGGTTTAGTTATTTGTTTTATTCTTTTGTATATATTTTTATCTTACAATTTCTCGTTTAGCAAAGTGAGCGAGTGCAGACCCGTTCTTCGCGAGCAGTTTCTGAAATAATGACTATTTCTATCTTTACTCTGTTTTTAGTACTATCGATGTGTGAGTAATTTTATATTTGTGCTTAGGATGGGTGTTTAACCCCAAAATAATTCGGACGTATTTATAATACCGGGTTTGCTTATAAATATTTGTTTTAACTCTCTAAATTATTAAATGCTTAACAACTGATCATTTTTATGCATTTACGGTTTCTCTAATTTCAATGATTTTGTAAATTAGAGAATAGACCACAAAGAGAGATAAACGGTAGATATTATCTCCTTGATTAGCAGCTAAAATCCATCGTTGTTATAAAAAGAATTCTCGCTTAAAGCTAATTAATGATTTTAGACTTTTTCTGATTGTAAAAAGTCTATTGAATTAATTAAGAGTTGTCCTTATCTATGATTTAGGAAGGCCACAAGATAAAATTCTTAACAGACAAATAAGAGCAAAACCAGGATTATAATTAATATCTGAATTATATTTGGGCGATTTCACCTTCCTTAGCACATTTTCCATCCACTTAATTCACAACTGTTTTTACTGTTTTTATTATTTTTGTACTAATCCAACAACAAATCAAGCTTGCCTCCGGCTAAACCCCTTTTTACAGTTGTTATTAACTACCTAAACTAGGATAATTGAACAATCTCTCTGTGAATACGACACTTGTTTTACTACTCCGTATAGGTACACTTGCCTATTAGTTTGCTATAAATCTATATTTATTATAGTGTAGTTTTATCCCAACAAGTTTTTGGCGCCGTTGCCGGGGAGATTGATTCCATCAATTTCCCTAGTTTCCGGTAGTTCACTTGCTATACTGTAATATTTTGTTTATATTATTTTGTTGTTAATCTAATTTCGGACATCTAATTTCGGACATCTGACTTCTGACTTTGGACATCTGACTTCTGACTTCTTAATATTATTGTCATTTAATTTCCATTGTCCTTAACATTTAATTTCCATTGTCCTTAACATTTAATTTCCATTGTCCTTATAATTTCTGTATACTAACTACTAACTTATAATTTCCAGTATACTAACTCCTAACTTTAATTTTCTGTCATTTCTTTCCATTGTCATTTCAATTTTCTGTCATTTCTTTCCATTGTCTCTAACTACTAACTTATAATTTCTGTCTCTAACTACTAACTTATAATTTCTGTCATTTAATTTCCCTTGTCATTTAATTTTCTGTCATTTTACTCTTGTTAAAAGAAAAGAAAAAAATATATATATAAAAAATACAAAAAAAATATATCAGTGTTGTTTAACTAACGTTTATCAGCCTAACCAATATCTCTGCCTTTCTTATTCTATTTACTAATTAATTTCACAGTTTCTGATAAACCACAAGTTATCTTCTGTGCATGCCAAATACTCGAACCCGAGGTCCTCCACCTATCAGTCCGAGACCCGAACCCGAGCGCACTTTATTACAAGCACAAAGAAACCTGAGAAATCAAGCCATGGGCGATAACAAAGTTATAAATGAAATGGACCATGCAAATCAACCAGAACACCGTGCTCTATCTGATTACCACCAACCGAATACCGAAGGAAGAGCATCAGCCATAGTTCTCCCCGAACTAACATCGCTAGAAACCGGACGAGGGGCTTTCAAAACCCACTACATCACCGCCGTCCGGGATTTAGGCAAGTTTAGTGGAGCGAACCCAGATGAAGCCCCAAATCATCTGAGTCTCTTCCTAGACTTCTGCAATTCATTTGGTCAGACCGGCAACGTCAAAGAAAGAATCCGTTTACAACTATTTCCTCACTCGTTGTCGGATTCAGCAAACAGGTGGTACCGAAGTCTTTCCTCCCGATCAATCACCACATGGCTGCAAATGGCCCAAAAATTCCTTGCCAAATACTACCCAACCAGTAGAACGAGCCAATTGATCGGTGAAATCAATACTTTCTGTCAGGAGCCGGGAGAAACGTTGTACGACGCATGGGACAGATTCAAAGATATGCTAATGAAGTGTTCCCACCATGGTCTTGACAATCAATCCCTCTGTCTGTCATTCTTCAACTGTCTGGATGATGGGAACCGAGTACTCGTCAATTCCTCTGCAGGAGGAAGTTTCATGATGAAATCTCCTAAAGAAGGAATGGACCTTCTCGAAACCATGACGAGCAATACAAGACAGTGGACGAGATCCAAGGGAAGAACGCCACGCGCAGCAGGCCTACTCCACGTTGAGCCTACGGATCATTTATCAGCCCAGATATCGTCCCTTGCAAAGATGGTGGAAAAGCTAACAACGTCTCAAAATGAAATCGTAAAAACAATAGCTTCCCCACCTACAAGTTCACCACCAGTTCCACCTACGGAAGGATGTGTCATATGCGCCGGTCCTCATGAAACCCATCAGTGCGAAGGGAAAAACCAATACGAGGATGTAAACTTCATAGGAAACTGCCCCGGTAATTCCTACAACAACAACTTCAACAACTACTACCCATGGAGAAATCACCCGAATTTCTCATGGAAAAATAATGATCAAAACCAAGGAGGGCAGAGCAACAATTCCAATACCTATCAGGGAAACAGACCCCAACCAAATTCTAATATGGGTTATAGAGCACAAGGTGCCCCTCCAGGTTTCCAGCAACAACAACAACCACCCTCAACCTCTTCTGATCCAAACGAGGAATTCAGGAACTTAATGAAAGGATTCATGACTACGACCCATACCAGACTCATGGATCAAGAAGCCACTAACAGAAGGGTTGAAGCCCAGATACAACAAACCAACCAACAGTTGGAGCAAATCAGCCAGCAGCTTGCACAAAGGCCACCTGGTGCCTTCCCTAGTCAGCCAAACCCAAATCCAAGGGAACAGGCCAAGGCAGTGACGTTGAGAAGTGGTAGGCCGCTCGACTCATCTCTTCCCCGAGATGATATTGAAAATCAAGAGCAGCAAGCTCACGAAAATCCAGAAGAAGAACAGGAAGATGCTGAAGAAGCCCCACCTCCTACGAAAATTATTTCCGAGGAGAAGGAGCCTCCTGAATCTACTCCTTCCTCTCTCACTAAAATTCTTCCCCCACTTCCTTTTCCAAACAGAATAAGAAAGAAAAATTTAGATGAACAGTTTGGAAAGTTTCTAACTCACTTCAAGAAACTAACGATTAATATTCCTTTTGCAGATGCTTTAAAACAAATGCCAATATACGCAAAGTTCATGAAGGATATCATCACCAACAAAAGATCGTTGCAGGAAGTGGAAACTGTACACCTTACACAGGAAGTGTCAGCAGTACTTCTCTCAAGTCTCCCTCCAAAACTTGGAGACCCAGGTTTGCCAATTATTCCATGTTCCATTGATAATGTTGATTGTGGTAGTGGGCTATGTGATCTAGGAGCTAGTATCAATTTAATGCCACTCTCAACTTTCACAAACTTAAGATTGGTAAATGCATGCCTACTTCTATTCAATTACAATTAGCAGATAGATCTTTAGTATTCCCAAAAGGGATAATAGAAGATTTGATTGTTACTGTAGGAACTTTTGTGTTCCCCGCTGATTTTATTGTGATTGACATGGAAAAGACACTAGGGTGCCCTTAATCTTAGGACGACCTTTCATGAGAACTGCTAGAGCACTAATCGATGTTGAAAAAGGAAAAATCATTTTAAGGCTGCATAACGAAACTTTAGAATACGACATGTCCAAGGTTATAAAGAAACCCGCTCATATAGAAGATACCTTTTTCATAGACATTGTCGACT
Source organism: Limonium bicolor (assembly GCA_023374045.1). Classification (NCBI taxonomy): domain Eukaryota; kingdom Viridiplantae; phylum Streptophyta; class Magnoliopsida; order Caryophyllales; family Plumbaginaceae; genus Limonium; species Limonium bicolor. The sequence goes on from CM041783.1 coordinate 36,760,780, forward strand.
CTATTGTGCAGGATAATTCATCTGCTATTATTCGTAACGACGCTCTTGAAAATGCTTTATCTGAAACCTGTGACAACCGACTAATGTACCCTGACACAATCGAAATGGTAGCAGCTCTGGATAAGATAAAATCATATACGAAACCACGCTACCCACCACCAGAACCATTAGAGCTATCTACTCAGAAGTTACCACCATCCATTGAACAACCCCCTCTCGTAGAAATGAAACAATTGCCATCACATCTGAAGTATGTTTACCTTTCTGATTTTTGTACTTTGCCTGTTATTATTTCTTCATCCCTAACAAGTACACAGGAAGAACAGCTTGTGAAGATCCTACAGAGCCACAAGAAGGCAATAGGCTGGTCCATTTCGGACATCAAAGGTATCAACCCCCATTTCTGTACACATCACATATACATGGAAGATACCTACAAGCCTTTAGCCCAACCACAGAGAAGGCTGAATCCCAACATGAAAGACGTAGTAAAGAAAGAAGTGCTCAACTTCCGACACTGGGATAATCTACTCCATCTCCGACAGCAAATGGGTGAGCCCCGTTCAAGTGGTCCCGAAAAAAGGAGGTCTCACTGTGGTCCCCAACGACAAAGGTGATCTAATCCCCCAGAGAACCACGACGGGATGGAGAGTCTGCATCGATTACAGGAAACTGAACAGCGCAACGCGGAAGGACCACTTTCCTCTACCGTTCATTGATCAGATGCTGGAAAGATTGGCTGGGCAAGATTACTACTGCTTCCTGGATGGCTATTCAGGATATTTTCAAATACCCATCGCCTCAGAAGACCAAGACAAAACCACATTCACATGCCCATACGGGACATTTGCATATAATCGGATGCCTTTTGGTCTATGCAATGCCCCAGCCACATTTCAAAGATGCATGATGGCAATCTTCAGTGACTATCTTGAGAAAAGCATCGAAGTCTTCATGGACGACTTCTCTGTCTTTGGTCACACTTTCGAATCCTGTCTAAATAATCTGGACGCTATCCTCAACCGATGTGAAGAAACTAACCTTGTGCTTAACTGGGAAAAATGCCATTTCATGGTTAAAGAAGGAATAGTTCTTGGGCACAAAATATCTTCAAAAGGCATTGAAGTTGACAAAGCCAAGGTCGAAGTTATTGAAAAATTACCACCACCATCGACGGTGAAAGACATCAGAAGTTTCCTTGGCCATGCTGGGTTCTATAGAAGGTTTATCAAGGATTTCTCCAAAATTTCGAAACCTCTATGTGATCTCCTAGCTAAAGACGTCAAGTTCGACTTCACTGACAAATGCCTACAAGCCTTCAACACACTGAAAGAATGCCTCATCTCCGCCCCCATTGTGATATCACCAGACTGGAGCCTTCCATTCGAAATTATGTGCGACGCCAGCGACTATGCAGTGGGTGCCGCTTTATGTCAAAAGAAGGAGAAGATCTTGAGAACCATCTACTATGCAAGTAGAACCCTCAACGACGCTCAGAAGAATTATTCAACTACTGAGAAGGAACTTCTAGCAGTAGTCTTTGCTCTGGATAAATTCCGATCATATCTCTTGGGAAGCAAAGTAATAATTCACCCGATCACTCCGCTCTGAGGTATCTATTTGCCAAAGAAGATGCCAAACCCCGACTCCTCCGGTGGATACTCCTACTACAAGAATTTGAGATTGAAATCAGAGACAAGCCAGGAGTGCAGAATGTAGTAGCAGACCACCTATCTCGCATAGAGGCACCAAGTGATGGCACTTCCATCAATGAATTCTTCCCAGATGAGTGCGTTTTTATGATTGGTGACACCGGTGAACCATGGTACGCTGACATGGCCAACTACCTGGCACGAGGAGTAATACCACATGGGCTAACCTACCAACAGAAAAAGAAGTTCTTTTCAGATGTAAAACATTACTACTGGGAGGACCCTCTCCTTTTCAAGGTCTGTGCAGACGGGATGGTGAGAAGATGTGTGCCCCGAGATGAAATCCAAAACATTCTACGACATTGTCACTCTCTTGAAGCCGGAGGACATCATGGGCCAGCTCGAACAGCGGCTAAGGTACTTCAATCAGGTTTTTTCTGGAAAACCTTACATAAAGACTGTCATTCCTTTGTAGCCTCCTGCGATGAGTGCCAAAGACTTGGGAACACCTCCAGAAAACACGAAATGCCTCTCAACATCATACTCGAGGTCGAACCTTTCGACGTGTGGGGCATTGACTTCATGGGTCCCTTTCCTTCGTCTTGTTCAAACCTCTTCATCTTGGTGGCAGTCGACTATGTCACTAAGTGGGTGGAAGCTATCACCTCTCCCACAAATGATGCAAAGGTAGTACTCAAGTTCTTGAAGAGAAACATATTCACACGATTCGGAGTCCCACGTGCTATAATCAGTGACCAAGGATCCCACTTCTGCAATAAGCAGTTCACAGCCTTGATGACCAAATATGGAGTGAGACATAAGGTAGCCTTGCCTTATCACCCTCAAACAAATGGCCAGGCTGAAGTCTCTAACCGAGAATTGAAGTGGATCCTACAAAAGACAGTTAATTCTTCACGAAAAGATTGGTCCCTGAAGCTTGATGATGCACTCTGGGCATATAGAACAGCCTACAAAACGCCCATCGGCATGTACCCATATCGACTAGTCTTCGGCAAAGCTTGTCATTTACCGGTCGAGCTCGTGCACAAATCATTCTGGGCCGTGAAAGCCCTCAACTTTGATCTACTGAGAGCAGGTGACAAAAGGAAATTCCAGCTCACTGAATTAGAAGAATTTCGAGAGGATGCCTATGAAAATAACCGAATCTACAAAGAGAAAGCCAAGAAGTGGCACGACAAGATGATCCTTAAACGGGAGTTCCATGAGGGAGATTTGGTTCTGTTGTACAATTCCAGGTTAAAGCTGTTTCCTGGTAAACTAAAATCCTATTGGGCTGGACCATTTACTGTCTCCAAGGTCACCCCATATGGATCCGTTGAGTTGGTGGATTCTAAAAAACAAACTTTCATGGTCAATGGATCTAGACTAAAGCATTACCAGGGTGGTAATCTCGAGACAGTTGATGCTCGTACAATCAACCTACAAGATCCTCAGATTTGAGTACGCTTCAAAGCGTCTAGCCAAAGACGTTAAAGAAGGGCAGCTTTCCGGGAGGCAACCCGGATGAACTTATCTTTTATGCTTTTGCTCTTTTAATTATCAGGTTCTCTTTCAATTTTGTTTTTGCTAACTATTAACCCCGTTTGTAGTATGGTTGCTTCTAGTGTCTTATGCAGGTGCAATTTCATGTCTACACCGCAACCAAGCTACGCTACTTGAGGCTGAAGCTCAAGTGTGGGGGAACTCCTATAACGCTAGCAAAAATAATCTCAGGGGAGTACCAGTTTCTTTAATTATGCTTTTTTAAATAAAATTGCAGAGGAGAGTTTATGTGCTTAAATGATATTCGTGAGCTTGTGTTCTCTCTATTTTATCTACTTACCGAAAAGGTCTTCTGAAACTTTCCCTTGTTTTTCTGGTGAACAATGAGGACATTGTTCAAATTAAGTGTGGGGGAGTGTGCCCTTTTCGGTGACATTTTATGCTAAAATGCTTAATCTCTCTGCTTATCTTGCGTTTGTTCAAATTCAATATCATGGACCCTTTATGTGTGGGTTGTTCTCTTTAAGAATAAATACTGTTATGAATTGTGGGATAAATGGTAAATGGTACAAATTCAAAAATTTTAAAATTTTGATTACTTTTGAGGAGCATTTTTATGCGGTGTGACCAAATGATCTGAAATGGTGGATTTTTTTACTCAGGGGTTCCTTCTGTCTTCTTTCTTAGGGATTGCTAAGGGGTGCTTCTCTGTCAAAAAGAAAAATAAATAATAAGGGACTTGCGAGACACCATTGGTAACCAACAAAGAGAGTTGAGTGTTCTTAAAATACAAAGGCTTATGCCTACATATTATCTTCTCATCTCTTATGCAAAAGTGAAACAAATGCATAATTCTATTTTTCCTTTTGTTTTCTCCTCAATGCCCATTCTTGAGAGAAGTTGGCCATGGTAAAAGTTCTCAAAGTCACCTAAACAAAGAAATTGAAGTACTCCGGATCATACCCCGAAACTCTAATTTTTATTTTTGCCCTAAGTACATGCAGACGTTATAAGGTGAGTGGTTAAACTGGTGTAAAATAAAAGGAAAAGAAATTAAAACTCAAAATAAACGTCGGGCTGCAAACAAAATCCCGGTCGTGGTAGTATAGTAAAAATGTAAGCGACCGGATGTCGAACCGTGGGACTAATATACATATTATAGTACCTAAGCGTGTCACAAGAGGGGGGATTAATTGACTTGTATAAATAAAAAAAAGATAAAATAAACTAAGTTGACAGATAAATTAAATGGATCTCTGGGTCAGGTTTATTATAATCTGCATAATTAAGCTATCTCTACTGGTTTAATAATTTGGCAAGGTTCCTGTTATTTTCTTAAGGTCTAAGTCATAGACTCAAAAGAACTCGTTTACCTGAAAATGCAAGGTTCTAATCAAGGTTCAAGCAAAATGCCTGCAAACGGCAGAGGAGTATTGAGGAATTACATTTGCAACTGAATACTAACTTATTAAATCATAACAAGTTTCCTCCAGTTTTACGTCTTAATTAACCTATCTATTTATCACCGGTCTGATCAAAATAGACTTAGGAAAGCAATTTAATAAACTCATGACATTTATTAAAAAGGTGCGAGATAACCTTTAAAACGTAACAAACTGTATTTAAATAAACCAGTAAAAATATTGCATAATTAATACAAACACATAATAACCATTCCCAGAGTATACGTAAACTAGCCCAACATATTAAATAGAAAAACAGAAACAAGAGTAATAGAAATCTTCTGTAATCACTCCTGCTCACTCTGCTATTTTGTATACGTAGGACTAGAGGTGGATACGATGGAATGTAGAAATAAATAAAATGGAGAAGGCGGAAGAAGAGAAATGAGATGGCGTGAGGTGAAGTGGATGTTGGGTCGTCGATGATTGATGGATGGTGGATCTGTGGGTGGTAGATGTGTGTTTATATAGGGAAAGGAAGAAACAGCAGAGAAGATAGACAGACGCATGAGGTTTTGAGGAATGGATTGAGGCGGTGGAAAAGAGCTGGCAGATTGATTGATTGCTTCAACAAGTCGACGGGCGAAGTCGACGCGAAGAAGAAAACTGGCGCGACTGACTAACTGCTGCTGTCCGCTTCCATGTCCGCCTGATAACAGGCGGTTGCAAATGCTGGTGTCCGCCAATATAGAGGCGGTAGCCTCTCTACCTTGTCCGCCTCGAATGAGGCGGTAGCCTCTTGTCTCGCCTCTCTACCTTGTCCGTCTGTAGTCAGGCGGTTGCATATATCTCTCGTCCGCCTGCTTAGGGGCGGTTGCTCACACTCACGTCCGCCTGCTTTCAAGCGGTTAAAGCTGTCTCATGTCCGCCTGCTTAGGGGCGGTTACACCTTGTCTCTTGTCCGCCTATTTTCACGACGTACAGGCTTATTTCTTCTACCAATTTTGACCGGCTCTAGATTCTTCGTTTGGACTCCGTTTTCTGAGCCGTTTGCGTCTATGTGTTCGTCTCTTCGTCTACTTTACTTCCAGCTTGGTTTTACTCATGTTAAACCAATAAATTTGTGATATAATAATAAGACATAAACTAGAGGAAAACTAACCGAAGTGGAGAAATGAGCAAGAAAAGTGCTAATATAATATATGAAATACACCTATAAATCATGCTCATTTGGACACTTATCACACCCCCACACTTATCTTTTTGCTTGTCCTCAAGCAAAACCACGTACCCAAGTAAGTAGGGAATGCTCAATACTAACAAATATTATTATGAAGGGTAGGATAACATGATCTTTTTAACTTATTGAGGAGTGTGAAAAATTAACTGCTGGTGGCATAGGTGTGCTCAGGGTGAAAATAAAATATAGAGTTTCGGGGTATGATCTAAGGTACTTCAATGTTTCTTTTTAGGTGACTCTGAGAACTTTTACCATGGCCAACTTCTCTCAAGAATGGGCATTTAGGAGAGAACAAAAGGAAAAATAGATTTATGCATTTGTTTCACTTTTGCATAAGGGATGAGAAAATGTAGGCTTCACGCCTTTGTATTTAAGAACACTCAACTCTCTTTTGTTGGTTACCAATGGTGTCTCGCAAGTCCCTTATTTTTTTGTATTTTTATTTCTTTTTTTTTAACAGTGAAGCACTCCTTAGCAATTAAGAGAGAAGACAGAAGGAAACCCTGAGCAATAAAATCCAACCATTGCAGATTATTTGGTCACACCGCATATAAAATGCTCCTCAAAAGTAATCAAAATTTTAAAATTTGTACCATTTATCCTACAATTCATAACAATATTTATTCTTAAAGAGAACAACCCATATATAAAGGGTCCATAATATTTGAATTGGACAAACGCATGATAAGCAGAGAGATTAAACATTTAAGCACAAAATGTCACCGAAAAGGGCACACTCCCCCACACTTAAATTGAACAATGTCCTCATTGTTCACTAGAAAAACAAGGGAAGGTTTCAGAAGACCTTTTCGGTAAGTAGATAAAATAGAGATAACACAAAGATCACAAATAAACATTTAAGCACATAAACGCTCCTCTGCAGTTTTTATTTAAATAAAAGCATAATTTAAAGAAACTAGTACTCCCCTGATATTGTTTTTGCTTGCCGTTAAAGGAGTTCCCCCACACTTGAGCTTCAGCCTCAAGTAGCGTAGCTTGGTTGCAGTGTAGATATGAAGGTGCACCTGCATAAGACACCAGAAGCAACCATACTACAAACGAAGTTAAAAGTTTTAGCAAAAATAAAATTTAAAGAGAACCTGAAAATTAAAAAGAGCATAAAAGCAAATTAAAATAAAAGTTCACCCGGGTTGCCTCCCGGGAAGCTGCCCTTCTTTAACGTCTTTGGCTAGACGCCTGCTTTGTTATCCTGGATCAAAACAAAACGTTACCTCGGCATATAAAATAAGAAAATTAATACTCCACAAAATCTGGTGTTTGAGGAGGTACTGCCGGGAACGTAGTTCTAACAAAAGACCCGGTGGTGATGATTTTTCTTCCTCAAATTGGAGGATGTAAACATCCTCCTCTTGTAGGTGAGGCTCATAGAAAGAACGCTGATTAAAATCATCTTCAGAGAAAGTTAATTCTTTAAAGGTGATAGTTGCGTTTTGTTTGGATCTATTGGCGGGAGGTGATGGCAATTCCTTCTCTTCATTTTTGAGGATTAAAGTATCCTCATCTTCTGGATAGAGCACAGAGAAGGATGGAAACTGGCGGTAGGCGATTGTAGAGGGAAGAGAATAACTTACATCCGTAGTGGGGTGTTCTACCTCATGAATTATTTCGCTCTTCGGTTGCTGATTTTGTTGAGCGAGTCTCTCCAGGTAGTCTGATTGATCTTCTAACCAGATTTGTTCTTGGAATATGAGACAATCCTCATAATCATGAGCTCCCCCACATACGGAGCAGTATAAATACTGCGAATAGCAGTACCCTTGGTCGAACACCTGTTCCATTTCCATTTTTTTTTTTTGTGTTTTTGTATATAAAACAAAACTACTGAAACAGATTAGAAAATTAAATAATTAGAAACAAACATAATAATAATATAAACAAAATATAAAAGATAATTAATATAAACAACAAACAAAAATAATATAGACAAAATATTCTAATATAACAAGTGAATAATCCGGGGCTTAGGGACTAGAATAAACTAGTCCCCGGCAACGGCGCCATTTTGCAAACGTTATAAGGTGAGTGGTTAAACTGGTGTAAAATTAAAAGGAAAAGAAATTAAAACTCAAAATAAACGTCGGGCTGCAAACAAAATCCCGGTCATGGTAGTATAGTAAAAATGTAAGTGACCGGATGTCGAACCGTGGGACTAATATACATATTATAGTACCTAAGTGTGTCACAAGAGGGGGGATTAATTGACTTGTAATATAAATAAAAAGAAAAGATAAAATAAACTAAGTTGACAGATAAATTAAATGGAACTCTGGGTCAAGTTATTATAATCTGCATAATTAAGCTATCTCTACTGGTTTAATAATTTGGCAAGGTTCCTGTTATTTTCTTAAGGTCTAAGTCATAGACTCAAAAGAACTCGTTTACCTGAAAATGCAAGGTTCTAATCAAGGTTCAAGCAAAATGCCTGCAAACGGCAGAGGAGTATTGAGGAATTACATTTGCAACTGTATACTAACTTATTAAATCATAACAAGTTTCCTCCAGTTTTACGTCTTAATTAACCTATCTATTTATCACCGGTCTGATCAAAATAGACTTAGGAAAGCAATTTAATAAACTCATGACATTTATTAAAAAGGTGTGAGATAACCTTTAAAACGTAACAAACTATATTTAAATAAACCAGTAAAAATATTGCATAATTAATACAAACACATAATAACCATTCCCAGAGTATACGTAAACTAGCCTAACATATTAAATAGAAAAACAGAAACAAGAGTAATAGAAATCATCTGTAATCACTCCTGCTCACTCTGCTATTTTGTATACGTAGGACTAGAGGTGGATACGATGGAATGTAGAAATAAATAAAATGGAGAAGGCGGAAGAAGAGAAATGAGATGGCGTGAGGTGAAGTGGATGTTGGGTCGTCGATGATTGATGGATGGTGGATCTGTGGGTGGTAGATGTGTGTTTATATAGGGAAAGGAAGAAACAGCAGAGAAGATAGACAGACGCGTGAGGTTTTGAGGAATGGATTGAGGCGGTGGAAAAGAGCTGGCAGATTGATTGATTGCTTCATTGATTGCAGGGGACAGAGTTCAGGAAAATAAGGTGTCGACGGGCGAAGTAGATGGATATGGCAGAAACAAGTCGACGGGCAAAGTCGACGCGAAGAAGAAAACTGGCGCGACTGACTAACTGCTGCTGTCCGCTTCCATGTCCGCCTGATAACAGGCGGTTGCAAATGCTGGTGTCCGCCAATATAGAGGCAGTAGCCTCTCTACCTTGTCCGCCTCGAATGAGGCGGTAGCCTCTTGTCTCGCCTCTCTACCTTGTCCGCCTGTAGTCAGGCGGTTGCATATATCTCTCGTCCGCCTGCTTAGGGGCGGTTGCTCACACTCACGTCCGCCTGCTTTCAAGCGGTTGAAGCTGTCTCATGTCCGCCTGCTTAGGGGCGGTTACACCTTGTCTCTTGTCCGCCTGTTTTCACGACGTACAGGCTTATTTCTTCAACGAATTTTGACCGGCTCTAGATTCTCCGTTTGGACTTTTGCAGACGCTATAAAGTGAGTGGTTAAACTGGTGTAAAATTAAAAGAAAAGAAATTAAAAACTCAAAATAAACGTCGGGCTGCAAACAAATCCCGGTCGCAGTAGTATAGTGAAAATGTAAGCGACCGGATATCAAACCGTGGGACTAATATACATATTATAGTACGTAAGCGTGTCACAAAAGGGGGGGAGGATTAATTGACTTGTATATGAATAAAAAGGACAGATAAAATAAACTAAGTCAACAGATAAATTAAATGGAACTCTGGGTCAGGTTATTATAAACTGCATAATTATGCTATCTCTACTGGTTTAATAATTTGGCAAGGTTCCTGTAATTATCTTAAGGACTAAGTCATAGCCTCATAAGAACTCGTTCACCTGTAATGCAAGGTCCGATGAAAACTCAAGCAAAAGCCTGCAAACGGCAGAGGAGTGTTGAGGAATTACATTTGCAACTGAATACTAACTTATTAAATCATAACAAGTTTCCTCCAGTTTTACGTCTTAATTAACCTATCTATTTATCACCGGTCTGATCAAAATAGATTTAGTAAGCAGTTTAATAAACTCGTGACATTTATTAAAAAGGTGCGAGATAACCTTTAAGCGTAACAAACTGTATTTAAATAAACCAGTAGAAATATTGCGTAATTAATACAAACATATAATAACCATTCCCAGAGTATACGTAAACTAGCCTAACATATTAAATAGAAAAAACAGAAACAAGAGTAATAGAAATCATCTGTAATCACTCCTGCTCGCTCTGCTATTTTGTATACGTAGGGCTAGAGGTGGATACGATGGAATGTAAAATAAATAAAATGGAGAAGGCGGAAGAAGAGAAATGGGATGGACGTGTGATGTGTGGTATGTGGTATGTTGGGTCGTGGATGGATTGTATGGATGGTGGATCTGTGGGTGGTAGATGTGTGATTATATAGGGAAAGGAAGAAACAGCAGAGAAGATAGACAGACGCATGAGGTTTTGAGGAATGGATTGAGGCGGTGGAAAAGAGCTGGCAGATTGATTGATTGCTTCATTGATTGCAGGGGTCAAAGTTCTGGAAAATAAGGTGTCGACGGGCGAAGTAGATGGATATGGCAGAAACAAGTCGACGGGCGAAGTCGACGCGAAGAAGAAAACTGGCGCGACTGACTAACTGCTGCTGTCCGCTTCCATGTCCGCCTGATAACAGGCGGTTGCAAATGCTGGTGTCCGCCAATATAGAGGCGGTAGCCTCTCTACCTTGTCCGCCTCGAATGAGGCAGTAGCCTCTTGTCTCGCCTCTCTACCTTGTCCGCCTGTAGTCAGGCGGTTGCATATATCTCTCGCCCGCCTGCTTAGGGGCGGTTGCTCACACTCACGTCCGCCTGCTTTCAAGCGGTTGAAGCTGTCTCATGTCCGCCTGCTTTGGGGCGGTTACACCTTGTCTCTTGTCCGCCTGTTTTCACGACGTACAGGCTTATTTCTTCTACGAATTTTGACCGGCTCTAGATTCTTCGTTTGGACTCCGTTTTCTGAGCCGTTTGCGTCTATGTGTTCGTCTCTTCGTCTACTTTACTTCCAGCTTGGTTTTCCTCATGTTAAACCAATAAAGTTGTGAGATAATAATAAAACATAAACTAGAGGAAAACTAACCGAAGTGGAGAAATGAGCAAGAAAAGTGCTAATATAATATATGAAATACACCTATAAATCATGCTCATTTGGACACTTATCAGTACACCTATGCCACCAGTAGGTGATGGATCACACTCTTCTAAAAGTTTAAGATCATGTACTATTGACTTCTTTATCCCACCCTTCATAATAGTATTTGTTAATATTGAGCATTCCCTACTTGTTTGGGTACATGGTTTTGCTTGAGGACAAGCAAAAGGTAAGTGTGGGGGTGTGATAAGTTTCTAAATGAGCATGTTTTATGGGTGTATTTCATATATTATATCAGCACTTTTTCTGCTCATTTCTCACTTATCGTATGTTTTTCCTCTAGTTTATGTTTTATTGATTATCTCACAAATTTATTGTTTAAACATGAGGAAAACCAAGCTGGAAGTTAAGTAGATGAAGAGACGAACGTATAGACGCAAACGGCTCAGAAAACCGAGTCCAAACGAAGAATCTAGAGCCGGTCAAAGTTTGAAGAAAATAAGCCACGACCATATACATGCAACCGCATGCATTCAGGCGGACAGAAGAGGCGGTCGCTTAGGCTTGTGTCCGCGTCTGCCAAGGCGGACGCCATGCGGACAGAAGTGCAACCGCCTGGCCAGGGGCGGACGCCATGCGGACAGAAGTGCAACCGCCTAGCCAGGGGCGGACGCCATGCGGACAACACACTTGCAACCGCCTAGCTAGAGGCGGACGTGAGGCGGACGTGACTAAGAATCAGTCGCGCGCCAGTTTTCTTCTTCGCCCGTCGTCTGCAACTTCGCTTCTGCCATATCCATCTACTCCGCACCGCCTACCTTAATTTCCTCACGCGTTTCAGCTCTGTCCCCTGCAATAAATGAGTAGTCAATCTGCAATCAATCCCTCCAGATTACCTCTTCCCTTCCTCTATATAAACTGAGCTCCTGCAACCTTAAACAGACGTACGGAGAAAACCAGAAAATCAGACTACGCTCACCACACTTCATTCTCTTCCATTCAATTCATCCCGTAACACCATAATTCTCCATCTTTTATTTATTTCACCACTTCACCACATTTACTCACGTACGTACTCAAACAGAAGCAGTATTTTACAAAGAGAGAAAAGAGGTAGCAGAAGTGAGCGAGTGCAGACCCGTTCTTCGCGAGCAGTTTCTGAAATAATGACTATTTCTATCTTTACTGTGTTTTTAGTACTATCGATGTGTGAGTAATTTTATATTTGTGCTTAGGATGGGTGTTTAACCCCAAAATAATTCAGACGTATTTATAATACCGGGTTTGCTTATAAAATATTTTTTAACTCTCTAAATTATTAAATGCTTAACAACTGATCATTTTTATGTATTTACGGTTTCTCTAATTTCAATGATTTTGTAAATTAGAGAATAGACCACAAATAGAGATAAACGGTAGATATTATCTCCTTGATTAGCAGATAAAATCCATCGTTGTTATAAAAAGAATTCTCGCTTAAAGCTAATTAATGATTTTAGACTTTTTCTGATTGTAAAAAGTCTATTGAATTAATTAAGAGTTGTCCTTATCTATGATTTAGGAAGGCCACAAGATAAAATTCTTAACAGACAAATAAGAGCAAACCAGGATTATAATTAATATCTGAATTATATTTGGGCGATTTCACCTTCCTTAGCACATTTTCCATCCACTTAATTCACAACTGTTTTTACTGTTTTTATTATTTCTGTACTAATCCAACAACAAATCAAGCTTGCCTCCGGCTAAACCCCTTTTTACAGTTTTTATTAACTTCCTAAACTAGGATAATTGAACAATCTCTCTGTGGATACGACACTTGTTTTACTACTCCGTATAGGTACACTTGCCTATTAGTTTGCTATAAATCTATATTTATTATAGTGTAGTTTTATCCCAACAGTGGTACTGGTGGTTTTTGGGTAATCCTATACCGATCTTGGTAGGGTTTCGGCTTGCATTTGGTAGTCTTGTCGACTCTTCCTTTGATCTTATTGATCTACAATTGGTATACTCGATCCTTTGGGTAGCTTCTTGGTGGTCTAGACATGGCTGTCGTAGATTTGGGTACTTCTCCAATCCTTGGAGATGCCCACTCTATTTGGTTCAGTGTCGTTCCTTGTGGCTCGTTCCCACGCATCTGTGGTGGTTACTGAGCCTTCCCTGTTTAGGCACTACTCTTGTAGTCCTGTTGGATTATATCTCATGGTTGTTCTTGTAGTCGTCTGAGCTATATTGGCCAGGTATTGCAACCTTAATGGCGTCATAGTTTTGGAGTTAACCGCTTCCGACTATGTCCTTAGTCAGCTAGCGTACCGTTGGTGGTATTATTCAAGTATTACTATCCCGTAGACTTGTGTCTCGGGTTCCGTTACTGCTCCCTTTTTCATTCCGTTGCACGGTTAGTGCTTCTGTCCTGCTGTTGGTTGTCTAGCTAGGTTTCGCGACTGCTAAGCACGTCGCCCCATGCTGTTGTAAGTTGTGGCCTCCTCGTGGTTGGAGTGCCCTTCCTACCGCTATTAAGTGCGGGTGTTGTGGTTCAACCGGAATCCATCTCCGGGACTCTCAGTTCTTGGAATCTTCCATATGTCGGTTCTTGTTTACCGTGTGATTGCTTCACAACTGCCAGGTCGGGTTCCCCCGAGTATGAGAAGACTTTTCTTCTCTCTGGCGTCCTTTCCAAGTTATACAGTGGGGTTTGCGGCGGGCGGGACTGGTATTGTAGGTATCCGGTACTCACCGGTAGTTCCTAACTAGCATATCTCTAATGCTAACACTCAGCCCTTAGGCCTAAGCTTCTAATTCCTAACTCGGTATTCCTAAACTCGGTATTTCCAGTCATCAGAGCGATACTTCACTCTGATACCACTTTTTGTAACACCCCTACCATTAATACATGCTTACCGTCCAATCTCCTTACACGTCAGATACACGCAGCGGATACTTACTTACATACTATGGGTGATACAATGCCGTTAACCACCCACGTGGCTAACAAGGCTACTACTACTGCTTACAGCATCGGTCTGATGGACCGGAATCCCAAGTACTACACATCTATAATACATACTCCATTCGTCGATCAAATGCAACAATGCTCCATTCAATACTTACTCCTCCATAATCCATACATTACAATATGCTTAACCGAGTCTACTAGGATCCTTATACATTTATATTGTCTCTTCCAAGTTCATACATACTCTCGAAGAGTCTACATCTACCCATTTTCTCACAACTACTTACTTTCTAAGTACAAGGGTGTGCCTCCGGTCTCTTCCTTGACCATATTCGCTTCGGGTACCTGCACACTAAAAAATGTCCCCCGAAGGGGTCAGCTTTCGCTGAGCATGATAACCGCATACCCCGCGTACTAGTGAGGGTACGCCGACCACTTGGTTGAATACATGCGGTTCGTTTTCATACAAACATACATGCATACATGCTCTTATACACGATACAATAATACTCACACAACGTACATACATACAATTCATTTCATACAAGGAATACAATATAAACCAACCAATACATACTTACCTCTTTCCGAATTACACATACACATCTCATGCACAATATACAATATTGTTAGCTTCATTGGTCCACCCGGGTTAATCGGGTGGAGATTACTCTATTACTCTTTTACTCGTTACTTCATACATACGCATACTTACTCATACATACTTACGGATCCATACTTACTTACTCTTACTCTTACTCAAGTTAAGTCGTCGGGACCTCCGGCCCTGGGGACTACACCGTCCCACCTCCGGGATTTACTTGACTCACCAATCCGGGATGCTACCCATTTAAGGGATTTGGGCCGCGGACCAGTTTAAGAGTCAGGAATTGCAGCCAACCTCTTGTGACTCCGCATCCTCACGCGTGGCCGAAACTATATCGGACTTCTACTCATTCCGGTTTACTCACTTAGGTTAGGAGTTAGGTAGTTAGGAATTAGCAGAAGTCAACATTCAAGCCACAATAATACAATACACATATACACATACATACGAAATACATTACAATATACAAGTACACTACAGAATACAATACACTTCATCATCATTCATATATTTCATGAATTATACAAACTATTGTTCGAGGCAAATATCAAGAACAATGTAAACAAGCACGAGTAGGTGCAATATAGTCCGATTCATGCATTTATCTTATTAGGTGATCATATAAGCACACAAATCGGGGTAACCAGATTAGGATACAGGGCGTGAAGAAATCATACCTTTCACCGTTGTACTTGTATCCCAACGTTCCTCCAGTATTCACAATTCAAATCCTATGATATACATACAACCGAATAATTAATCTAACTATCATTAACTTAATTCGGTTACCCTTACGCTTCCTAACTCATACTTACTAGGTCTTCACATTCTTATACTTACATTTTATTTACTTACTTTTAATTACTTAACAATGGTTTACTTACACATATATGCGCGTATGTATAGGTGGGTATACATATACATACATACATATACTAACCATAGTCTTATAGTTTTTTTTGTAAGTTTTGACCCGACCGAACTTGCGACCGACCTTGCAAGTTCGGTCCGAGTCAGTAGGTTACATCGGGTGAAAATTCAAGGGCCGACCGACCTTGCAAGTCCGGTCCCAGGGTCGGTCCATTCCAGTAAGTTACTTAACGGAAAAATTTTAGCCCGACCGACCTTGCAAGTCCGGTCGCAAGGTCGGTCCATTCCAGTAGCTTATTCGACGGAAATTTTTCTGGCCGACCGAACTTGCATGTCCGGTCGCAAGTCCGGTCGATTCCAGTAGGTTACAGACGGGAGAATTTTTCTGGTCCGACCGAACTTGCAAGTCCTCGCAAGTCCGGTCGATTCCAGAAGCTTTCCCGTCTTTGTAAATCTGGGCTCGACCGAACTTGCAAGTCCGGTCGCAAGTTCGGTCCGGCCCAGTATTTGCATTTTAACTTCTGTTTTCAGTCCCATACTTTACCCATTGTTTCTCCAATCTTCTTACATGTAATCTCACATGTTTAAACACTACTACCTAGGCCCTTCAAATTTCCTTAGTTCATCCACCAAATGCTTTACTAAATCCATCAATCCTCTTACACAACTTCATCACTTCCCTTCCACACTTACAACAGTTTTTCATCCTCCAATGCTACAGATTTTTGCTCCTACTTCCCCCATGCATATTCTCATCTCCCAATGCCATTTCCAAAGCCTACAATGTATTACCTTACCCTCCAATTCATTCCCAAGCCACTACCATATCTATACCCAAGTCCAACACTCTTGTCATCAATTCTTCCACACTAACTCTTCCTAACTTCTCCAATGTATCTCTATACACTTTTTGCAGATTTTTGGGTTCTTATTTCCTCCATTACTTCCTCAACTAATGCTACTCCTAGTAGCCAAAATACATCCATTCACTTCCTAGTTGCAACCCATTAACAAATCACACCCAAATCTGTTACAAGCTACTAAACGCTCCCATTATACTCTCCACATACACCTAGTCACTACCTAGGTTGTTTTCTCATCTTGAACACTTAAGCCCTCAAATTCCAAGATAAAATTTGACATAGTCTCCCCTATATTATTAACATTCTCCTCATGGTTTCTCTCACACATTAACATCATCTCACCTGTTTATACACAACATCAATATACAAGCTCCCAAACACATTTACCAATACTAAAACACTACTAAAAATTCCTGCACTCAACAACCCAATACCCAACTGAGTTTCAATACATTTTACATGTTTTTCAACGGTTTTAAGCACTTAGATTCTCCTGCACAATACATTACTACACAATACCATTTCCATTACTCATTTCAAACTTCTAAAAATCTGTTACATCATACATATACAAGGCTACACAAAGGTGAGTACCCTTACCTTGTTTCTCTTCTAATTTCTTTTCTTCCTCTTGCTTCCTCTTTTCCTCTTCCTCTCCTCTTCTCACCGGTTTATAAACCAATTCTAACCACACCCATAGCAATACACACCATTTCAATACTAAAACTACCCTAACATTATTTAAGCTTTAATGTAGGTTTAGGGTTTAGAAAATTGCATTACCTTGCAAGGGTGCAAATGAAGCTTGGAGTGGTTCAAGAACAAAGTTTCCAACTCCACCAAGATGCCAAAATCGGCTAGGATACAAGGAGCAACAAAGGTTTTAGTTTTCATTTCGTTTTGCCCTTGAGGCTAGAAAAGGTTGGAGTTTTTAGGAATATTTTTACCTTAAAAACAAGGAGAAGGAGGGCCTTCTAATGGTGGTCTTGAAGCTCCAAATGCTCCATACCCATGGAGATGAAAGTTGTTGTTTTCGATTTTTGAAAAGATAGGAATGTAGCTCTTGATGAGAGGATTCGAATGGTGTAATCTTTATAATTTTTGGAAGAGGTTCAAGAGGGTTACAAGAGGAGAGAAGTAGAGTTTTGTGTGGGTGTTTCCCTTCTCCATGGAATCGCTGGAGGAGGAAGAAGAAGAGAAAAGAGAGAGTGAGGGTGGGAGTTCACGTGAGAGAAGAGAGAATAGGGAGGAGAGAGAGAATAAAGGTGAGTGAGGTTGTTTATTATTTTGTTTGTTAGTGTATAATAGAGGAGTGTGTGAGGAGGTCCAAATCGGACACACACAGCACAACATACCACTTTTACTTTTTTTTTCAAAGTGGACACATTAGTTTTGGTTATTTATGTTCCTACCCCACAACTTCCCGTTTTTGATAGTTTTACTAATTCCCCCGTTTTATTGATTTTATTGGTTCTAAAGTTTCACTAATATTTATTAATGATTATTAGTTGACCAAAATTGTTACGAGTCTATTTGACCCGCTTAAAGACACGTTTTCCCGGTTACCTCGAAAAACGCGCTTTAAGGTTCGTTAGTGTTTTTAATCCATTTTAAGGATCCGTTTTCTTCGGGGTTTGTTCCCTAATATTTATTTAGACTCAATTAAGCCTTTAGAATCCCTATAATACTTACCGAGGTCTCGTACCTCCTATGGTTATTTTAACGCTTATTTAGCGTTTTTCGCTTTTTAAGCGTTTCTTTGTTTCTTTTTAGATTTATTCTCCTTACCAATATTAATTAGGTACCATTAGGCCCTTAAATACGTATTAGATTAATTTTAATCCTTATTTTTAAGTTCGGGGTATTTCAATATGAGCTTAAAAAACTTTGGATTTCACGCTAGACCAAAATATAACACCTATGCATCATTCATGTAAAGTTTCATCAATTTTGGACAACATTTAAGGATTTTTTAAGTTGATCAAATATTAGAAAAGTTGTCGGATGTAAACTAGAGGAAACCACATGGGTGCGCAAAGTAATTTTTAAAACCTCGTGGGTGGGGTGAGTAATTTCACCAAACGTAATGGGTGGGGGATGTAATTTTTCCTATATATATCGGTATGTATCTCATTGAAAGATGTGTGTAGTTAATCGTACGGGTGTTTTATATCATCCCGGTAACAATCGAACATAAAAAAAATGAATCTGGCTCCGATACCACAGTTAGAAAAAATATAGATTAGGGTATCTACCTCTTGAGCGCGGTGGAATAGCTCGGATTGTTCTTTTTATTCGTTGTCAACCGGATTGTATACCTTTGACAGCAACTGTTGAATCCTTCGCGTCTACTAGGTGGAGGAAGCCACAATAGCACTCCCTCACTGTTCACAACCTAAGAACCCTAACACGGCTCTCTCTGTGTATTCTGTGGGAACTAGGGTTTCTGTATATCATGTATCCACACACATCTGGAAACTAATTCCATACCTTTATGTAGAATAATTACAGAAAGAGATAAGAACAAGAGTAAATTACATAGAACCCCCTTGAGGATTTGGGATATTACAGTTAACCTCCTTGTGTTTATCATAATTATTGGTAACCACCTCAAGGTTAAGGTATCTTTGACTATGAGCCCCCGAACTATAACTCTGTGATAAAAAAAGTTAACTAAGTGTTGACCAATCAACTTAATCACATTAATAATGCCAGGTTGGACAACAAAACTGCTTAATCAAAATCGTCTAACTCTCTTTCATCCCACTTTAGATGCATTTTCAAGGAAGGGTTGACATTTTTAGGAAAATAACAATGTTGATTAAGTAGTGTTGTTTGTCCAGCATGACCTTATTAATATGGTTAAGCTGATAGATTAACACATAGTTAACTTCCTGATAATAGAGTTATAGTTCGGGGGCTTGTAGTCAAAGATACCTTAACCTCAAGGTGGTTAATAGTAATTATAATAAACACAAGGGGGTTAACTGTAATATCCTAAATCCTCAAGGGGGTTCTGAGTAATTTACTCTAAGAATAACAAATATTCTTATCAATATTATTTGGTGTTGGTTGTAACTAATATTTAATAAATAAATATTATATTTTATTTATTACTAAAATTAAATAATCAACAGGATATAATTCTAACATATCATTTGGATTCTCATTATTCTTTAAATTACGCCTCACAGGAAACACAGGATCAATATTTATTATATTAGTTGATATCTACTGCGTGAAGAGATGTTGTAGACTCTTGTGATCAGAGTAGATGGTGACTGTCACACCATACAGATAATTGCGCCAGATCTTCAGTGCAAAGACTACTACGCCAAACTCAAGGTTGTGTGTGGGACAGGTCACCTCATGCTTCTTTAGTCGTCGAGAGGCGTAGACAACGACCCTCCCATGCTGCATAAGCACACAACCTAGACCGGTTCCTGAGGCATCACAATATACCTCAAACCCATCGGTGCCCTCGGGGATAGTGAGAATGGTTGCCGATGTCAGCAGATCCTTCAATGTCTGAAAGGACTGCTCGCATTCGGCAGACCATAAGAACTGAGACTCCTTCTTCATGAGATTCGTCATAGGCTTGGCCACTTCAGAGAAGTCCTTCACGAACCTTTGTTAGTAACCGGCCAAACCCAAAAAGCTGCGGATGTCTGCTACTGTCTTTGGCCTAGGCCAACTCTTCACTGCCTCAATCTTGGCAGGGTCTACAGATATCTCGCTTGCTGAAATGATGTGCCTCAAGAATGACATGCTGTCCAACCAGAACTCGCACTTTGAGAGTTTAGCATACAGCTGGTTCTCCCTCATAATACTTAGAACTCGTCTCAAATGTAATTCATGCTCCTCCTTAGTCATAGAATATACTAGGATATCATTGATGAAGACCACAACTGAACTATCAAGCTGTTTTTTTAAGAGGCAGTTTATCAGGTCCATAAATATGGCTGGTGAATTTGACAATCCAAATGGCATAACAGTGAACTCGTAGTGCCCATACTGAGTCCGGAAGGCTGTCTTCTCTACATCACCCTCTACAATCCTGATCTGATGGTAGCCTGATCTGAGATCGATCTTCGAGAATATACTGGCTCCTCTCAAATGGGTACTAGTTGTTGACCATGAACGCATCCAGCTCACGGTAGTCGATGCAGAGTCGCATGCTCCCGTCGTTCTTCTTGACGAACAGTACTGGAGCACCCGAAGGAGAAACACTCGGATAAATGAATCCCTTGTCGAGGAGGTCCTTCAATTGTAGCTTTAACTCCCTCATCTCAGCCGGTGCCATACGGTAGGGCGCCTTAGCGATAGGGCCCGTACCTAGCAACAAGTCGATGGCGAACTCAATCTCACGCATAGGCGGCATGCCTGGCAGCTCATCAGGAAACAAGTCGGGGAAGTCTACCATGACTGGAATGTCTGAGTCCATCGCATCGCTCTGTCTCGTTTCCTGAACATAACAGAGAAAGGCCTGCTTTCTCTTCCTCACATCCTTCATCAGGGATAGTGCTGACACGATCTTGATAGTCGGCTCTTTTCTCACACTGCGGTATGACACTGTCTTGCCCCTTGGTCCATTGAGCAGTAGTCGGTATTCTGCACAATTTAGGCGACCTTTGTGCCTCTGCAACCAGTCCATACCCACAGTGATGTTGAAGCCTAAATTCTGTAACTCTACTAAGTCGATGTGGAAATTCTCAGCCATGATACTGATCTGGAGTCCTGTGTACTGTCTCACGCATATGACTCTCTCCTTAGAAGGAACAGTGACTATAAAGTTTGAGAGTTGTTCGGGGGCTGCCTTCAGTTTCTTCGCAAAAGCAGAAGAGATAAACAAGTGTTTAGACTCGGAGTCGAACAAGATAGATGCGGTGACACCATCGATAGGAAAATTATCTGAGATTATATCTCGTATTAGCATTGCGTCAAATTATTCAACTTGAGTATTATCGGTTGTCAATTGTCATACCTGTGATGACATTTCAAAATCTTTGGCTTGCGTCATGTCTAAGATGCTCAAGGTACCTTCCATTTCAATTTCGTGGCTAGAAGTTTAGAATTATAGTGTTAACAGTTGGAAAGGTATATTTGTGGGGAAATCAAACATAGTTGTCACATTACATCAATACTGTGTGAAAGTTAAATTCAAACGGCCGGGTTGGATGTGGGTCTCATTCACTAGAGCTAGTGGGGCGGTGTTGAGCTTAATGCTCTTAATTCCATGATACACTAGACTTGAGCCTCCACCAAATACCAACACATCCCCCGACTTGAGGACGATCTTACTTGCTAGATCCATCCTAATCTGGTCTCCATAAAGAAATTCAGTATTGTCACCAAAGGAGAATGATAGAACCGGTAATCCCTTGGTGATGGACTCCATCGTCTCATCCCGGTCCTGGTGCAGTCCAAGTCTTCCTCCCTCGTCGTAGTAGTTAATGATGCATACATCAGATGTCATGTTGGGTAAAGGGTGTGACTCATAGTCTTGGGTGATATCCATCGCTTTCCCCACTAAGGTTTGGAAACTCTCACGTATCCTAGGTATTGGTACGCCTTCTACCGTCCTCACCACTCGATAAACACTAGTTTGCAGATCCCAATATTTCCCCAAGCACATCATGTGCAGCCTCATCCTCGAACCACTACTAAATACTGGGTATAAAATCCCCCTAAACCCTTACCCAAAGCTCTACACTCATCTACTATGGTGATTTGTTCATCTAAGTTTAGGAACTCTCGAAGAAGTATCATGCCCGGCCTGACTACATAACACAACTCGCCAGGGTACTCCCGTATTTCCTCCACAGGTTTAGGTGATCTCGGTCTTGAAAGAGTGGGGTAGCATATATCGAAGTCTTCTAATGGATATAAAAGGTTTCTAAAGTGAGTCATTTATCTAAGTGGTATTTAAAACATGCATTCATGCTTAAGAAAAGCGTTTAACACTAAATCTTGATTTCATTTAGTGGTTTAAGGTTATAGGCTAACCATCACCGCGCTGTGTACTAGTACCAGCGCCTGATGCTCCCACAGCATTCAGAGTCCTATTGTTTGGAAAGTTCATCTTCTGGGTCTATTGCTGCCCCTTCGGGCCAGTGAATGGATGCCCTTTCTGGCCACTTCGAGCTCCCACTCCACCAGACGCTGAGCTCTGAGTGCCTCTAACTGGGCGGTAGAGTCCACTCTCCGGGTTCGAGAAGCACTCGAAGGCCCTGTGACCCTTCTTCCCACAATGGCGGCAGTCCACTGCATTCCCGTTGCAGTCTACACCCTGGTGGTCCTTACCACAGCGCTGACAATTGTAGTGGTGCGGAACCAATTACAAGGTAATGTGGATTTAGGAAAGGAATGGAAAGTTGAGTAATTAATTTACAACTTAATTACAAGGATATGATTTCTTATCCTTAAGGGGTGTAGATCTCAGAGGCTGGGCATCATAGGTAGGTTCGGTCAGCTGCGGTACCTTATCCTGGCCCTTCTGACTAACCTGCTCCTTCTTCTCCTTCTTCCAGGAGAAGAACTTCTTTCTGTGATCATTAGATACTTAGGAGTTGCAGCTATTAAGGTATGCAAGAAAAGTGTTTTTAACTTATTTAAAGCAGTTCTTACCTCTCGTGCTTGCTACTGCTGCTACCAATCACAACCTCAGCCTCCTTCTCGGGGGCCCTAGCTATGCTTCTGTCCCAGGGTATCCTCCCAACTGTTCACCAACAGCACGATCCGAGAAGTGCATCATAGCATTCCTATAATGTACTAGTAAGTTCTTCGCTAGTTGAATCAAATCAAATTGGGTTATAATGTACAAACTGTTAATTTAATATACCTCCACAAACCCCGTCCAGCCAAATCCCTCTACAACAAGGTAGTGGGCCTTCACTGACCTCCACCAAGTGCTGGAGGCATCCTTCAGGTGAAAGGCCGCTATCCTGACCTGTGCTCAGCAAGAACATGTATGGAGTTGAAAGCCTTCTCATGCTCGATGATAAATCTCTTCAGGGATATAGGATTGGCTACTCCGTCGTAAGTCAGAACCCGCATGTCAGCAACACTTTTCAGCCTATTCAGCTCTCTCGGTGCATGTGGGGGTGGGACTATAGGTTGTGGCGGTGGTGCACCAAACTGTGTACCGCCCATCTGGGCTAACTATGCAAAGACGGCAGCTACCGTCCGCAACACCCGGGGCCTGGACCTCAAGAGTGGTCTCTCCAGCCCGATCACCTTTACCTCTGCCTCTACCAGCTCGGCGATCTCGACTAGTGCAATATGTTCAATTGAATCAGCGCTCGGTAAATACCGTATTGTAATCAGTCATCAAGTTACATGGCACTAAAGGCGTTAAACACTCTTGCTTTTAGCAATTTCCTGGACTCTACTTGGTCATAATCTCCTTAATGGTTTCCGGTTATTAAGAATCCCAGGCTCACAGTACACTAACTACTATCTCTTGTAATCAAAGCGGTACTCTGCTCTAATACCACTTTTGTAACACCCCTACTAAAACGGCTCCAAATTTTCATCTAATCGGCGTACTTAAACAATTGAATCACAGCAGTAATAAAGATTGTCAAACTACTGGTGATACTTTTCTCACTCGCCCATACGAGCGACAGCGCATTTACATAATAATCACAATACGAAACAAATTCCCACAGTGACTACAAGAGATAGATAGCAGTTTAATCATCCAAAAATAATACAATTGTAAATACAACCGTACACGTGAGCTACTAAAAATATACACCTTGGTTCACAAACCTGAGTCCAAAATAAGGTATATGAAAGTCTCCAAATGGTATACCGCTAATCAAAAGGGTTGTGCCTTGATAAGTGCGAAATATATAGACTTTTAAGGGTTTAATTACCTTATAATTTGCAGTATTTTAAGTAATATTTCTCACTTATCTTACGATTTTCCTAGATTTATGTTTTGATATGAATTGATATATTTTTATGTGTTAAATGTAGGAAAAAGTGTTGGAATCAAATAGTTTATTTCACAAGCTTTCCAACGCAACAAACGGCGAGTAAAACGGACTTATAACGAAGAATCTGGAGCCGGTTGAAGATTGCAAGAAAATAGAAAACAGATTCGTCCACGACTGTGTCCGCATGAGGACGTCAGCTGCGTCCGCATGAAGAGGCGCGGACATTGGCGCGGACAGCAGGGCGGACGACAGAGGAGTCCGCGTGAGCTTGGGGTGGACGGAGGAGCGGACGACAGAGGAGTCCGCGTGAGCTTGGGGCGGACGCAGGGGATGTCCTCATGCGGACGTGACTGAATTCGACGCGAACAATTTTCTTCTTCCTTCTTCCTTTGCGGCGCCGCAGTCGAACTACTCCTTCATTAATACCAGACGGCGCCTACCTTAATTCACTCACGCGTGACGCCGGCTCTGTCTGCAATCAATTGTTGCTGCGAATTAAATCTCTGACTGCAATTTTCACGGATCTGCTCACCAACTCCACCGCCATCTTGATTCACCAACTGCACCGTCCCTGATTTCTCCGTTGTCTGCTTCTCATTTCCTCAGCCTATATAAACCCACACTCTGGTTGCTAAAAAAATGATTGATCGACCCAATCATCTGCCATACTCCCTCTCCCACGATCGTGCTCCATTCACTTCATTCCCTCTATCAGAAATCATCACCCATCCACTCCATTAAATTCCTACGTAAACACATACATCCCACTTTTCATTTTATTTTCCTGTTACACACCAGCTTTACAGGAATAAAGTTAGCAGTCGGGGCAACGCAAGACGAAGTTGAAGCAAGGAACCGGAGTGAACTTCTAAACTGGAGTTACCTCTTACCTTTACTTTAATTTATTTAATGCATTCCTTCTCTGTTATCGTTGTTTTTGTAACAATGAGCGAGTAAGTATTTTAGCTTCCCGGGTTGGGAAGCGAACCTATTTCTTGAATTCTGCTATGTGATCCTTCAAATAAATTTTGTTAACTGCAACAGTTCAATTCCTGTCCTTCAAATGTTTTAATTATTTGGCCAGTAATTAGAACAACCCTTGTAGTTATCTTATTAATATGCAAGAGCTGAGATAGATAACGAGACGAAGGAAGTTGAACCTAATTAATAGCTAGAAGCGTGATCCCGCCTATAGGTTAATTAGACTCCAATAGAAACTGCTCTTTATGCAATTAATTGTGTCCGGTCTAGAGCATTAGTCTGCCGCTAGATCTAACAATTGGTTAGGATTCATTATACTTAGTCGTTAATGAATTAATTAAAGTTTCTGAGTTATTGCAGTAAAATTGAAGGAAGAATTTAGTAACAGATATAAAAGGAATAGGTAAGCAAACAACCCGGGGTGCGCTTTTCTATTTATCTCATTCACCACTCTTTAAATCCCTCTTTGTTTATTTACCTTTTAAATTGTTCTATTTCTCCTTGCAGTTTAGTTTCTTTTTAATCAATCATTCAAAACCGAAAAAGTGATATTTCTTGTTTTCTTTAGTTTAACTTAATTTCCACTTAATCAAATATTTGTCAATTAATTATACGAGGTCCCTGAGATCGACAACCCCATTTAATCACTATACCCGCAAAACGATAGGTACACTGCCTATGTGGTAGAAGTAGTCACATATTTCTCCATCAAGTTTTTGGCGCCGTTGCCGGGGACCTCCGGCACGGTTAATTGACAATTGTTGTTTAATTGGGATAAGTTCAATTTTTCATTCTTTTATTTTTCTTTTTTTTTGTCTGTTATTTTCTTTTTATTTTTCCACGTATATAGTTAATCTAGTTTTTCCATATTCATACCAACTCGTCCCTTATGCGTCGGACTCGATCTGCAGGAGAGCCTATAGCTGAATTTCAGCCAGAAATCGAAAGAGTTCTCCACAGCAGGCGACAACTGCAGTTTGCCATGACGACCAGACAAACTCTCGGGGAGTACCAGCAACCATCAGTAGAAGGACGATCCTCTGCTATCGTCCTCCCTCAAGTGACGCAAGCTGAGCTCGACACCTGGCAATTCAAGACGAGCTTCATCACCACTTTGTACCACCAGGGACAATTCAGCGGGCTTGACTCAGATGATGCCCCACACCACATCTCTGCATTCCTGGACTTCTGCAATACATTCAACAAAACGGGGAACCTGAATGAGCGCATTCGCCTACAGCTGTTCCCCTATTCTCTGAAAGACGGAGCGTCCAGGTGGCTCAGGAGTCTGCAACCGGGTAGCATCCACACTTGGGCTGACTTGGCAAACAAGTTCCTGGCGAAGTACTATCCACCGTCAAAGACAAGGGAGAAGATCGCTGAAATCACAAACTTTTGTCAAGAACCAGGTGAGTCCCTGTATGACTCTTGGGATAGATTCAAGGAGCTGTAGATTCAATGCCCACACCATGGTATGAGTAGCGAAGAACTAGTACTGTCGTTCTTTAAGGGATTGAACGATTCAAACAAGATGGTAATAAGTTCCTCATCTGGAGGAAACTTTATGGCAAGAACTGAGGATGAAGCGATGGAGCTTTTGGACACCATGACCGCTAGTACCAGACAGTGGTGCAAGAACAAGCGGAGAGGTGAGCCAAAAGCAGGTATGTATAATATTCCCCCACAGGATCATGTATCCGCTCAACTAGCAGCTCTTACTAAAGTTGTGGAGAAGTTAGCTGTAAACCAGATGCAACAGCAAACCGCGAAGGCAGCTACTTCTTCGCCTTTCGTGAATCCTTGTTGTGAGAATTGTGGAGGAGCCCACGAAACATTCAACTGTGAAGGTCCTAGCTATGCAGGTAACCCCGAAGAGTTAAAATCGATCAACAACAGACCAGGTAACCCTTATCCTAACAATTTCAATCAGAATAATTGGAGGAACAATCAACAACCTCCATGGAGGGGTAATGATCAGTCTATAGGTAATTTTGGGTTCAACCAAAATAGACCACCTTACTTTAGACAGCAGGAGCAACCCCAAAATTCTCAAGGAGGCAGTGGTAAAATTGAGAATATGCTGGCAGAAATCCTTAAACAAGGCCAAACTACAAACTCCAGGTTTGCCGAAATAGAAGCTAAACTTTCTGAACAAGCCGCTAGAAACGCTGATCAGGCTTCTATCAACCTAAGCTTAGAGAGGCAAATGAGTCAAATTTCACAACAGCTGGCACAGCGACCAACGGGGTCACTTCCCAGTCAGCCTGACCCTAACCCATGGGAGCACGCAAAAGCAGTAACTCTGAGAAGCGGCAAGGAACTAGTTTCTGATGTTCCAGGAATTGAAGAAGATTTTAATAAACCAGCTGAATCTCAACCTGAAGTAGAGGAAACAACAAATCCCAAGGAGAAGGAGTCTCCTGAATCTCTCACTATTAAACCCTCTCAACTCTCTTATAATCCTCCTATTCCATTCCCTAACAGACTAAAGAAAAAGAACATAGACGAGCAATATGGGAAATTTCTTAATATCTTTAAGAAATTAACTATTAACATCCCTTTTTCTGATGCTTTGTCTCAAATGCCTATGTATGCTAAATTTATGAAGGATATTTTGTCTAACATGCGTTCTTTGCTAGAGTCTGACATAGTCAAATTGACAGAAAGAGTATCTGCAGTTATCCTGAAGAAATTGCCACCCAAGTTAGGAGATCCAGGTCTTCCCATCATTCCATGCGCTATCGAGAAGGTGGATTGTGGTAACGGTTTATGTGATTTAGGAGCAAGTATTAATTTGATGCCTTTATCTATTTTCAAGAAATTAGGCGTCGGTCAATGTGCTCCCACTTCTGTTCAATTACAACTAGCAGACCGTTCCATAATCTATCCTAAAGGAAAAGTTGAGGACCTGGTAGTTTCTATTGATAAATTTATTTTCCCTGCTGATTTTATCATCATTGATATGGAGGAAGATACAGATGTACCGCTAATTTTGGGTAGACCATTTATGAGAACTGCCCGCACTCTCATTGATGTGGAAGGAGGAAAGATTATTCTAAGATTTCATGATGAGCAGGTTGTTTTCGACATGTCATGCAACATGAAGCGTCCTGCCACTGTTCAATCCTGCTTTGCAATAGATGTTGTTGACTCTTTAGTGCAGGAAACTATTTTAAGCAGAGAAGAGGAGGAAATCCTGGAAAGATGTCTTATGGCATCTTGTGAAGCTAATGATGAGGATCCAGATATGGCCCTCATGGCTGAAGAGTTAAACAAAAGGCGGCCACACTTCCACAAGTACCAGCAGCAATTTGAGAAAGTCGAGCGGAGTGCTGACCGACCAAGACCGTCTATTGAGAAACCTCCTACAGTGGAGATGAAACCCCTTCCCTCTCACTTGAAATATTCCTTTCTTAACGAACCATCTGAATTACCTGTTATAATCTCCTCTGACTTGACAGGAATTCAAGAGAAGCAACTACTGGAGGTATTACGCAATCATATATCAGCTATTGGTTGGTCGATAGAAGATATTAAAGGAATCAGCCCTCAGTTGTGTTCTCACCGAATCTATATGGAAGATAACTACCGACCATTGGCTCAGCCTCAGCGGCGTCTTAACCCAGTCCTAAAAGAGGTAGTTAAGAAAGAGGTAATCAAACTACTCGATGCAGGCATTATTTACCCTATTTCAGACAGTAAATGGGAAAGTCCAGTTCAGGTAGTACCAAAGAAAGGAGGAATAACTGTGGTTCCTAATGAAAAGGGTGAGCTGATTACCCAGCGCCCCACTACAGGATGGCGGGTTTGTATTGATTATAGAAAGTTAAATGACGCCACTCATAAGGACCATTTTCCATTACCTTTCATTGATCAAATGTTGGAAAGACTAGCTGGACATGACTACTACTGCTTTCTGGATGGCTTTTCAGGTTACTTTCAAATCCCTATATGAAATACCCCAAACTTATTAAACATGGATTAAATATTTAATCACATTAATTAAGGCCTGAACATGCCTTATAAGTCAACTGAGAACAACAGTGGTCAACATAAAACAAGATGTTGCACCCTTTGACTGTTAAGGGAAAATAAATACCCAAACGAACTTCTTAGGACCTAAAAATTTGTCCTAAGTCTATTAACATAATATTAAATATATTATAATTGTTGGACAACACTCCAACACAAAGAACAAGCACTTTCATGCTTCAAGGTCAAATAGAGCAAAAAGGTGCTCTAAGAAACCTTAAAAATCTAATGACCTCTAAATGATATAAAATTGAATATCATGATCAAATATCATGTAAGGAACACAACAAAACCGTTGTCAAAGAAAACAGAGCTCAGAAACATCTGGCGACACAAAATGTGCACTAAAACTCCTTAAAGCACGTTTTTGTGTAATTGCCTTCTAAATTGGTTTTAAATGAGCTAAAAGGTTATAAATACCTTTAAATATGAAAAAATATCATATTATATGATATTTGGAATTTAATTCCAGAAATTTACGAATTTTTACAAATTTAATATTAAAATATTAATAAAACCCTAAAGTGGGGCCCGCATGAGTCAATATTGACCAAGCATGGTCAATGGTCAATTAATTGACCCATTTGGACCATGGAGATCGGCTGCAATAAGAGAGGAGACAACATGCAATGATTTTGGGGACAAATTACTACCTAATCTCCAATTTAGAATAGTAACCTTTACTTTTTACATTATTTCCCACCTTTCTCACCTTCTCCTTCCTTCCTTGTCCGATTTCCTTCTGCCCAGCCAAGTTCCTCCCTTCCTTTGAAGCTCTCAAAGCTTTTTCTGGAGCATGGAAGGCAAATCTAGCTCCTAAGTTCTTAATGTAAGTGTTTTAATGTCATTTTTAGCTCTTTTTCTTCATCTCTTCACTACCAACACCTAGATTTCGTGACTCATCAATTCCTATGGCTTATTCTCAGTGTTCTAAGGTTAGAACAAGAGCTAAACTCGTTTGAGACCAGTAGAGGGACCAAGGTTGTCCAAATCTACATTTTAAGGTAAAAATGTGCTTTAAGCTCATAACTTTTGATTCCCTTCAAGTTCGGCTGTGAAACTTTGGTCATAGCCTCATCTTCTTCTCCTTTTCATGTGGAATCTGTTGGTTAGCCATTTGGAGCAAGGATGGCCGAGATCCAAAGGAAATACCCTCTTTTAAGGCATTTTTCCAAGGTAAAACCTAATAACAAGGTAGCTTGTTGAGATCTAGCTATTTCCTATGTCAATATGGTGGATCTAACACCTTGTGGTGTGTTTGATTCAGGTCGAAACCATCTTGAACTCTCCTTGCATTCTTAAGGTGATTTTTGCCTTAAATCTTACATTAAATTACTTCTTATGGTTAGATCTTGCTTGGAGACTAACTAGGCCTTGTTTTCTGTCTAAATACATGTAAGAGAAGCTTTGGAGAAATTCTCCTTAAGGTGGCGAATCCAAACAAGGATTTACCTAAGCTAAATCAAGGTATAAATCACTTAAAACCTTAACTTGATACATTAACACAAGTTTAAGTGTGTGTATATTAATTGCCGTGAGTGAAGGAGAAAAAAAAGTCTTGTTTGACCTTAAAATGTTTAAGGAATGGTTTAATAAATTTTATAACTAATCAAACAAGCATAAGTGTCAAATTTAAGACATTATGTGGAAGTTTGGTAATTAAACAAAGAATCTATGGTGAGGCCAAAAATTTATATGTATTTTGGGACATTTATGTGTAATTTATTTTGTGAGCAAATGTTTGTAATAAGGCCTTGTATTTTAGGCCATTTTATTTATGCATTTACAAGCTTTTAATTAAGTTTAAGTAGTATAAATGCATTACCGAAAATAAATGGGGTATTAGGTGTAATTAAATTAAATTTAGGGACTTTAGAAAAATAAAGCCAAAAATTAGAGTTAAAAAGGAGTTAAAATAAAGCTTATAAGATTTTATAAAGTTTTGGGGTTAAATGGTGAATTCTAAAAAGTTTGGGTACTAAACCGTAATTATAAGGAATTGGTGGTCAAGGAAATATTAAGGTGGTCAACCGTGACCATATGCTAGGTTTTGACCAAGTTAGATAAGTTAAATAATTTATTTAAGGTGTTATAATAAGATAAGTATCTTAAGGTAATATTTTTATAACATATGTGGTAAATATGTTATTACCGAAAATAAAGGGTGTACAATGGTATTTTAAACACCCATGGGCTATTAGGAATTTTTAGGAATTTATCTGGTGGATTTTGGAATTAAAATAAACTATATATGTATAATATATAGTTATAATGTCATTATGACACTTTGGAGAAAAATAGATGGTGGAATGGTAAATACCAAAAGTATATGGGTTAATAAGGATATTTATAACCCTTGGTGGAATTTGGTGATTTTTAGAATTATTAAGAGAATTTATTAAGATATGTGTATGAAATATGGTTTTAATGATATGGTAAGACTATATGTTATAAATAGGGCCAAATGGCAATTATAGAATAGCACAAGGGCTGTTCGGAATTTACAAAAAAATAACCATAGGTTATACCCTTTTTATAAGCTAGAAATGTTATATTAAATGGAATATATAACATGGTATAAATTAACGGGTGATTTTGTAATTAAGGGAAACTATGGTTTGTGAAAAAGAATATGGTTTTGATATGGTGCCCATGCGGCAATAATAAATAGTTTGGTATAAAAACCATAGGTTATTAATCAAAGGAAATAAGAATATCATGTCAAATGATATTAGCATATGGAATAGCATTACATAATGTTATGTGGTCAAAATAGAATTTAAATAAATTCAAGGGCTATACCGAATTAATAAGAGTTGGAAAATGAATTTTAGACTATGGTCTACAATGTCATAAATGTTATGACAATTATATGGTATTAAGGTGGTTTAATGGAATTAATATAAGGAAGGGTACTCACATAAAATAATGTGACAAACTATAAAAAATGGGATTTATAAGCTAAGGTATTTATTGAACAAACCTTAGGAGTTGTAATTATACAACATAAAATGTTACTTATGTTAGGATAATCATCTTAATATAAGTTGTACAATATGATACAACTAATGGGAATAATCATCTAATAAAAGATGATAAAAAGTAACATAAAATATAAGAGTTTATTAAACTCATGGAAGTTACCTACGTGGTAAATATATACATACACAAGAGTAATGTATATAAGGTGGATATATATTTTGGTTGGAAATCCTATGATTTAATGGTGGTGGTTATTTAAAAAAAATATAGTTATGAACTATAAGTTATGAGTTTTGGAAGCAAATATTAATTGCTAAAGATAAAGGGATTATACAACATGTCGCATTCTGAAGGATGGTGGGAAAATAAAACAATACGAAAGAGAATACAATAAAATAAATGATACAATAAGGAAAAGAATATAATATAATATAATCATGCATGCATACGTGCAACTATGGGTTACGTACTTAAACTAGATGGTGGATAAGATTAAAAAGGAAATAGTGAATTAAACCTAACAGTTGAAATATTATGACGTACGCGTTATAAGTAACAAAACCGACTGTTTTAGAGAAACCCGTAACGAACAACTGTAGAAAACAGGGGTGAACTGTCGGGGTTACTTATTATTCGGAAATACCGGATGCAGTTAGTCATGGAGACTGACTTATAGTTTATTACCGTTTAGATTGCACTTCTGACAAGACGCTCGACGAGCTAGCGGGCTACACGGAGCAAAGGATCTTGCTGATTCATACTCCACCGTAATACAATCAGGGTGAACGGTATGTAAAGGGGTTTGATCCGAGTTGTCATAAGGTTGCTCCTTGGGCTCGGATTTGGTTGATATAACTTGTATGTTGTTATATGTCTCGGATAGTCTCTGAGGGCTTCCTCAGTTCAGACTTCTGTGTGATCTGTGATAAGATTGTTTGTCTGAACGTGATAATTAATATGCATGAATTGTATATTTATAGCTGCTCATTATTTACTGTTGTTGAGTTAACAGTATTGGTTCGTATATATGAACCTATATATAAAACGAACTAGCGGCTATGGTGCTATCTTATATGAAACATAAGGAACGTCAGAAAAACGTTGTAGCACTAAGATAATAAGATATACATATTATCTAAGACTTTTATACGGAGCATTGGCCTTTCTATACGCCGCTCTCGTATCTAACACTGGATCCCGAGTTTACAGACTCCGGATTGGACTAATGACCTTAGTCTGCTGTGTTAGAAAATTTGGTAATGCGATGCGATGGTATAATTAATTAATTAATGGAATGGAAGTAAAGCCAGGAGGATGTGGCTCTTGGTGCGCGCTGTGATCACAAAAACGATACCAGGATGTCCGCGTACGGGTCCGTAAGTATCAAGAAAATTTCTCGTGAGCTAGAATGGCTCGTTGGTCGGAGACTCTACCGTTGGAGTGGCTACTGCCGTGGGTGACCCGCCATAATATATGGGTAACTAGAGACATGTCGTTTTAACGAGACATTGTCACTAGGTATAACTGAACAACTAAAACAATTGAGACTTATACAGTGGCGAACAATACTATGGACGAGACTTAATACTTGTTTATTATTCTCGTTGTTTCGCTTTGTTGTTCATTGGTTATACTTGTGGTTATTTTTATTGTGTGTTGATGGTTGGATGGAGCCTACAAGGCTAAGGTAAGTTAAATATGAAAACTGTACGCTACGGCGAATGTACATTGTACATTATATTGTTATTACTCGATACGTTCGATATATAAATGTTGTATGGAATATTAAATGAATGTTTGGACATTTGGATGGATGGTTGAATGTTTATGGATATTTGGATGGATGGTTAAATTTATTATGCATGTTTATTATAGTATTGAATATATCTATAAAGTGGTAAAGCATGAAACCAATCTAATAATAAGGTGGTTAAAATGACAAGTGACCATTAGCGTCCAGGCCCGGCATACTCAGCGTCTATCGCTGATACTACACCATTTCAGGTTGTTGACCATTGTCGGAGCTGAAGAGCAGGAACAGGGTAATTGGAGATGTTGTATAGCAATGAAGATGATGTATGGTCTTATGGTAAGGTTGTGTATTTTTAGGATTGGGTAGATGCTCACTTGTCGATGTTTATGATTTATGGATTTAGTATGATGTATAGGAGTTTCTCGTTATCACTGCGGTTAGCAGTTTGTTCATTTTAGAAGTTGGATGTAGTTGGCTACGTTGCTCGCATGGGCGAGTAATGGCCGGTGACACCCGAGTGAGTTTTGTAATTGTAATTTATTTTCCGCTGCGAGACGTTTTATTTATTGCTACGTGAGGGATTATATCGTGATTATGGAGAGGGGTGTTACAAAAGTGGTATCAGAGCGGAGTACCGCTCTAATGACGAGAAAGTAAGTTAAGACAGTGAGCTTAGGACCTGGGAAACATTGGGAAACATCTGGGAGGTACAAGACGATTCGTCTTAAGAGATAGTGTGTCTAGTAACGCAAATTGCGTGACAGGCTAGCCTTTAAGGCGACTTAATATCTATTGGTGATGTACGGTAATTTACCGAGTATCTATGTGACATACTGTACTACCGATGTCTGGTGGAACTAGAGGGCGTGGTACTGGTAGAGGTGGAGGCGGTGACCCCGGCACTCCAGGAGTTGCTGAGACAGTTGCAGCCGTTCTTGCACAGCTGGGTACTCAGATAGGAAGAGCACCAGCCCACCCGCCACAGCCCAGGGAAACGAACTGGCTAAAGTCAATTACAAAAGACCCGACCACCTACTTATTCAGGGGAACCAGACCCCGTAGCTTTAGAGCGTTACATGGTTGAACACGAGAAAGCATTTGAAGCTTTACAAGTACCAGACGACAAGAAGGTCACCATTGCTGCTTTCCATCTGAAGGATGCAGCCAGTACTTGGTGGAGGTTGGTCAAGGACCATCACCTGGCTACGCCCGACTTTTCATGGGCTGCCTTTGTAGAATTACTGAGAGGAAAATACTACCCGGCGCATCTCAAGCTGAAGAAGCGCCATGAGTTTGAAACATTGACCCAAGGAGGTCTGACCGTGGATGAGTATTACACTCGATTCATTGGTCTACTGGACTTCATTCCCGGTGTGGATTACTCAGAGACCGTGAAGGTCGAGAAGTCCCGGGGAGGACTATTATTTCGCATTCAGATGGCGATGGGTGCTACCCTCTACACTACCATCCAGGTGCTAACATGAAAGCCATAAAATTCTTTACTTACTACAGTACCGTATAACGTTGTGAGAACTTACCAAGGAGATTCCAGGAGTGTTATGAGGCTGCCTCGAGGACGGAGCTAATGCTCCAGACTCGGGAAGAGACTCTCGGGGCCAAGAAAAGGAAGAACCCTGAGGGAGAGTCTGAGGGTGGAGGAGCATCTTCAGGCGAGGGCCAGAAAAAGGGAAAGTAAGGACTTATCCCATTCTAAACTATCTACCATATTAAATATCTTAAGAATGCCGACCCGAAATCTTGAACAGGAAATTCTTTAAAAAGACAGGGCAGCAGGGTCACCAGGGAACAAAGGGAAAAGAGCCCGTCCTTCGGTTGACCGGCCCAGCTATAGATGCTAAGCCTCTGAGATCCACACCTCCTAAGGGTGAGAACACCTACCTCTTAAATTAAATTGTAACCTTAACCTTTATATCAACAGATAGTAACTTACACTTAATGACTACCATTAGGCACCAGACAGCCCCAGCGCCACTTTTACTGTAAGCGTTGTGGGAAAGACCATCCTGGGGTCGATTGCGAAGACCGCAAAGTTGTCTGTCGGTGCTGCCACAAAGAAGGCCATAGGGAATTTGAATGCTGGATGAACCCAGAGAGCCGTAATTGCAGGCCACCAAAGAATACTCAGAAGACCTCAGCTGGAGGATCTGGAGTACCACGAGGCGGTCAGGATGGCCAGACATCTACTGATGCTGGAGCCTATAAAGGCAAGGGAGTAGATAGGGCATGAGTACCCTAACTCCATGAGACCGCTGGTGGAAGACTTTTACTTACTATGTTGTGTGCTTACTTTGAGTGTTAGAAGGAGCTATGTTATGAGTATGTGGGAGTGTGTCATTTACCACTCGCCTTTTGTGTAAGACTTTGGGATTAGTTGTGTGTACTCAGTACCAATAAGCTTTAAACCTTGACGGATATATATATGAACAGGATGTTAATGCTTACACTACCATGTAGCCTATACTCTACGACGCAGAGTCAATGAGACCGGAGATTACTGAACCAGAATTTCCACCTGCATGGCGCACTTGCTATTGCAAGCGCTATGACAAGAAAATCACTGAAATTTCCACCTGCCTTGCGCAATTGCTACAGCAAGTGCAACGACAGCGACAGCAACAGTAACAGCTACTGCAAATGCAACTCCAACAACTACTACTTTTCATTCAACCCTTAAGGTTAGAAACCTATACAACCTTGGAAGGACCGTTAGTCCGACCACTACAACTAGAGAAATTATACAGCCACTGTGACTGTAAAACACACCAGTTTAAACGTCCGAGGAAGTTTCAGACAGGGCTATTAGCCAAATACCACAGTGTATACCGGCATTGAATGCTAATCACTACCAATGATAAAGGTTTAGTCCTCATGGACAAGAATACCCTTTGTAGATGCACCACCGTCAGTGAGGATGGTTGGGAAGTGAAGAGCCAAGTTGCTCAAGCTATTATGCAATCTGCAATACATCCAATTACATGGATGAGGGGACGAATATGAACTATGGATGAGATATGATAAAAAAAACAACAGGGAGGAAAAAAAAGGGGAAATGTGTTGTACTCAATGAGATAAAAAAAAAAGGGGAGGAGAAACAAGTTTGCTAATATAGCACGGATTTTACTTACACCGAGTTGAATAATACCAGTCTATGGCACAAATTACCACGGATGCCACAAAGGCAATAGCACTTATTACAGGATAACTGATAACATGAACTATTACACAAAAAAAACAAGCAAAAAGAAGACAAAAAAAAGAAGAAGGAAGAAGAAGAAGAAGGAAAAAAAAAAGAAAAAAAAAAGATATCCATCAAAGGGAGATTGACAAAAGAATACTTCACAACAACCGTGTGACGGACATTACCAGTTTACTAAACGAGACATGGGACGACCGCACTCCGTTAGGAGCATGTGGGCCTGACAGACTTATTTATGAGTTAGTCGGGTAGTAGTATGTATCAGGTAGAATTATTATAGTGGTACCCCATGCAAGTAGACAAGTAGTGTTAGGAAGCGAGAAGTAGTCAACTCCACTCTACGGACAGTAAGAAGGATTACTCGAAGATGGCCGAGAAGAGCCGCAGTTAAAACAATGGGCTAGGAAAAAAAAGAGAGGAACCTTCAACAGAGAACAGTGGACAGTATACAGAGAAGGACAAAGGAACAATTTAAGGACAGGAAAACCAAAAAAAAAAAAACAGGAAAACCCATTATGGACGAAAAATATGTAGAACCCTCATAAGGATCAAGCAAATGCTTGCAATCCAGAGGAAAACTATCAGATGATATGGATATAAACGCATGACTACGCAAGGAGAAAAGATAAAGCTATATGATAGCAGATACCTTAAGCAAAGAACAGTGGATTTGAAATGTACCACTCACAGGATAATTCGCACATCTTTTCTGTTTGACTCATTGGATATTAGTTGTTGAGCGTTTACGCCTCTGCACTCTGTATGACTGAGTGTTTTGGTATTGCACTCGTGCAGTTATTAATCTTGTGGGAATGCCGAAAGATAAAGTGGATATCAACACGAGAGTGTAAAAAAAAAAGAACTATAACAGTGTGTTACTCCGGAGCAAAACCACCAAAAGACATGGATGACAAACATCATCTTTGTGGACATTTAGGCTGGTACGTCTTAGTATTACAAAGACAAGTGCAAAGAGCACTAAGTACTAACAATGGCCAATGTCATATTATACCTCAAACTGAATATCAGTGAGAAAAGACACACGCATGTATGCTAGTGATCCAAACAAGTGGATTCACAGCAATGGAAAAAAAATAGGCAAATTGAGCCTGTGTTCATGGGTCTGCACCTCATACGGAGCGAGTAGGCCCATTAGAATGAATTAGGAGAGAGCATAAATTGTTTAGTGCCACATCCCTTACAAATTGTGGAGCCCAGAAGGGCAAGAGTCACACTCGTCTCTCTGATATGAGGATAATCCACGAGTTGGTGAACTCTTTGAGAGCCAAGTATCCGGCGCTCCTTGTTGAGCGGCAGTTGTATACTTGTGGGGTACGGGGGCGTAACCCTTTTTAAGGGGGGTAGAGCCTCGTGGCTGTGCACATGTGTGCACTAAATTTTGTTGTTTTCGTATGCATTGCATACAAAAAAAAAAGAGAATTGGTGGTGTGCGGGGCATACGAGGTTTGTTTGGTTAGTATGTGAATTATTTAGTATGCATAGCATACAGTGAATTGGTTTTGATGGTTATGGTTAGTACGCGGGGCGTGCGTTGTTTGGTTTGTTTGTGTGTGATGTACACTTGTATGTACGTGTCTTACGAGATACCTGTATGAATGTTGTGTTTACACCAGGTGTGTAACACTTTTCTTATGCTATTTGTGATATGTATTCATATTGCTTTATAGAATGATTACATATGGTATCGCCTAGATACGAAATGAATCATTAGATATGGAATGTGGAACAATGGAATGTTATGGACACCTCAGAGAGGTTGTCAGGGTTGGTAGAACTGATAGGAAATGATGGTGCTGATGGATCACCAATATCCATATATGAATGAACTAACTCCACAAAGTAATGGGTAGTTATACATTTATATATTTACCTATTTAATTGAGAGACTTCGGGACAAAGTCTTTTTAAGGGAGGTAGACTGAAATACCCCAAACTTATTAAACATGGATTAAATATTTAATCACATTAATTAAGGCCTGAACATGCCTTATAAGTCAACTGAGAACAACAGTGGTCAACATAAAACAAGATGTTGCACCCTTTGACTGTTAAGGGTAAATAAATACCCAAACGAACTTCTTAGGACCTAAAAATTTGTCATAAGTCTATTAAAATAATATTAAATATATTATAATTGTTGGACAACACTCCAACACAAAGAACAAGCACTTTCATGCTTCAAGGTCAAATAGAGCAAAAAGGTGCTCTAAGAAACCTTAAAAATATAATGACCTCTAAATGATATAAAATTGAATATCATGATCAAATATCATGTAAGGAACACAACAAAACCGTTTTCAAAGAAAACAGAGCTCAGAAACATCTGGCGACACAAAATGTGCACTAAAACTCCTTAAAGCATTTTTGTGTAATTGCCTTCTAAATTGGTTTTAAATGAGCTAAAAGGTTATAAATACCTTTAAATATGATAAAATATCATATTATATGATATTAGGAATTTAATTCCAGAAATTTACGAATTTTAACAAATTTAATATTAAAATATTAATAAAACCCTAAAGTGGGGCCCGTATGAGTCAATATTGACCAAGCATGGTCAATGGTCAATTAATTGACCCATTTGGACCATGGAGATCGGCTGCAATAAGAGAGGAGACAACATGCAATGATTTTGGGGACAAATTACTACCTAATCTCCAATTTAGAATAGTAACCTTTACTTTTTACATTATTTCCCACCTTTCTCACCTTCTCCTTCCTTCCTTGTCCGATTTCCTTCTGCCCAGCCGAGTTCCTCCCTTCCTTTGAAGCTCTCAAAGCTTGTTCTTGAGCATGGAAGGCAAATCTAGCTCCTAAGTTCTTAATGTAAGTGTTTTAATGTCATTTTTAGCTCTTTTTCTTCATCTCTTCACTACCAACACCTAGATTTCGTGGCTCATCAATTCCTATGGCTTATTCTCAGTGTTATAAGGTTATAACAAGAGCTAAACTCGGTTGAGACCAGTAGAGGGACCAAGGTTGTCCAAATCTACATTTTAAGGTAAAAATGTGCTTTAAGCTCATAACTTTTGATTCCCTTCAAGTTAGGCTGTGAAACTTTGGTCATAGCCTCATCTTCTTCTCCTTTTCATGTGGAATCTGTTGGTTAGCCATTTGGAGCAAGGATGGCCGAGATCCAAAGGAAATACCCTCTTTTAAGGCATTTTTCCAAGGTAAAACCTAATAACAAGGTAGCTTGTTGAGATCTAGCTATTTCCTATGTCAATATGGTGGATCTAACACCTTGTTGTGTGTTTGATTCAGGTCGAAACCA
Organism: Limonium bicolor; assembly: GCA_023374045.1. Classification (NCBI taxonomy): domain Eukaryota; kingdom Viridiplantae; phylum Streptophyta; class Magnoliopsida; order Caryophyllales; family Plumbaginaceae; genus Limonium; species Limonium bicolor. Next base: position 36,801,273 of record CM041783.1, read on the forward strand.
TTTTGAACTCTCCTTGCATTCTTAAGGTGATTTTTGCCTTAAATCTTACATTAAATTACTTCTTATGGTTAGATCTTGCTTGGAGACTAACTAGGCCTTGTTTCTGTCTAAATACATGTAAGAGAAGCTTTGGAGAAATTCTCCTTAAGGTGGCGAATCCAAACAAGGATTTACCTAAGCTAAATCAAGGTATAAATCACTTAAAACCTTAACTTGATACATTAACACAAGTTTAAGTGTGTGTATATTAATTGCCGTGAGTGAAGGAGAAAAAAAGGTCTTGTTTGACCTTAAAATGTTTAAGGAATGGTTTAATAAATTTTATAACTAATCAAACAAGCATAAGTGTCAAATTTAAGACATTATGTGGAAGTTTGGTAATTAAACAAAGAATCTATGGTGAGGCCGAAAATTTATATGTATTTTGGGACATTTATGTGTAATTTATTTTGTGAGCAAATGTTTGTAATAAGGCCATGTATTTTAGGCCATTTTATTTATGCATTTACAAGATTTTAATTAAGTTTAAGTAGTATAAATGCATTACCGAAAATAAATGGGGTATTAGGTGTAATTAAATTAAATTTAGGGACTTTAGAAAAATAAAGCCGAAAATTAGAGTTAAAAAGGAGTTAAAATAAAGCTTATAAGATTTTATAAAGTTTTAGGGTTAAATGGTGAATTCTAGAAAGTTTGGGTACTAAACCGTAATTATAAGGAATTGGTGGTCAAGGAAATATTAAGGTGGTCAACCGTGACCATATGCTAGGTTTTGACCAAGTTAGATAAGTTAAATAATTTATTTAAGGTGTTATAATAAGATAAGTATCTTAAGGTAATATTTTTATAACATATGTGGTAAATATGTTATTACCGAAAATAAAGGGTGTACAATGGTATTTTAAACACCCATGGGCTATTAGGAATTTTTAGGAATTTATCTGGTGGATTTTGGAATTAAAATAAACTATATATGTATAATAATAGTTACAATGTCATTATGACACTTTGGAGAAAAATAGATGGTGGAATGGTAAATACCAAAAGTATATGGGTTAATAAGGATATTTATAACCCTTTGGTGGAATTTGGTGATTTTTAGAATTATTAAGAGAATTTATTAAGATATGTGTATGAAATATGGTTTTAATGATATGGTAAGACTATATGTTATAAATAGGGCCAAATGGCAATTATAGAATAGCACAAGGGCTGTTCGGAATTTACAAAAAAATAACCATAGGTTATACCCTTTTTATAAGTTAGAAATGTTATATTAAATGGAATATATAACATGGTATAAATTAACGGGTGATTTTGTAATTAAGGGAAACTATGGTTTGTGAAAAAGAATATGGTTTTGATATGGTGCCCATGCGGCAATAATAAATAATTTGGTATAAAAACCATAGGTTATTAATCAAAGGAAATAAGAATATCATGTCAAATGATATTAGCATATGGAATAGCATTACATAATGTTATGTGGTCAAAATAGAATTTAAATAAATTCAAGGGCTATACCGAATTAATAAGAGTTGGAAAATGAATTTTAGACTATGGTCTACAATGTCATAAATGTTATGACAATTATATGGTATTAAGGTGGTTTAATGGAATTAATATAAGGAAGGGTACTCACATAAAATAATGTGACAAACTATAAAAAATGGGATTTATAAGCTAAGGTATTTATTGAACAAACCTTAGGAGTTGTAATTATACAACATAAAATGTTACTTATGTTAGGATAATCATCTTAATATAAGTTGTACTATATGATACAACTAATGGGAATAATCATCTAATAAAAGATGATAAAAAGTAACATAAATATAAGAGTTTATTAAACTCATGGAAGTTACCTACGTGGTAAATATATACATACACAAGAGTAATGTATATAAGGTGGATATATATTTTGGTTGGAAATCCTATGATTTAATGGTGGTTATTTAAAAAAAATATAGTTATGAACTATAAGTTATGAGTTTTGGAAGCAAATATTAATTGCTAAAGATAAAGGGATTATACAACATGTCGAATTATGAAGGATGGTGGGAAAATAAAACAATACGAAAGAGAATACAATAAAATAAATGATACAATAAGGAAAAGAATATAATATAATATAATCATGCATGCATACGTGCAACTATGGGTTACGTACTTAAACTAGATGGTGGATAAGATTAAAAAGGAAAGAGTGAATTAAACCTAACAGTTGAAATATTATGACGTACACGTTATAAGTAACAAAACCGACTGTTTTAGAGAAACCCGTAACGAACAACTGTAGAAAACAGGGGTGAACTGTCGGGGTTACTTATTATTCGGAAATACCGGATGCAGTTAGTCATGGAGACTGACTTATAGTTTATTACCGTTTAGATTGCACTTCTGACAAGACGCTCGACGAGCTAGCGGGCTACACGGAGCAAAGGATCTTGCTGATTCATACTCCACCGTAATACAATCAGGGTGAATGGTATGTAAAGGGGTTTGATCCGAGTTGTCCTAAGGTTGCTCCTTGGGCTCGGATTTGGTTGATATAACTTGTATGTTGTTATATGTCTCGGATTGTCTCTGAGGGCTTCCTCAGTTCAGACTTCTGTGTGATCTGTGATAAGATTGTTTGTCTGAACGTGATAATTAATATGCATGAATTGTATATTTATAGCTGCTCATTATTTACTGTTGTTGAGTTAACAGTATTGGTTCGTATATATGAACCTATATATAAAACGAACTAGCGGCTATGGTGCTATCTTATATGAAACATAAGGAACGTCAGAAAAACGTTGTAGCACTAAGATAATAAGATATACATATTATCTGAGACTTTTATACGGAGCATTGGCCTTTCTATACACCGCTCTCGTATCTAACACTGGATCCCGAGTTTACAGACTCCGGATTGGACTAATGACCTTAGTCTACTGTGTTAGAAAATTTGGTAATGCGATGCGATGGTATAATTAATTAATTAATGGAATGGAAGTAAAGCCAGGAGGATGTGGCTCTTGGTGCGCGCTGTGATCATAAAAACGATACCAGGATGTCCGCGTACGGGTCCGTAAGTATCAAGAAAATTTCTCGTGAGCTAGAATGGCTCGTTGGTCGGAGACTCTACCGTTGGAATGGCTACTGCCGTGGGTGACCCGCCATAATATATGGGTAACTAGAGACATGTCGTTTTAACGAGACATTGTCACTAGGTATAACTGAACAACTAAAACAATTGAGACTTATACAGTGGCGAACAATACTATGGACGAGACTTAATACTTGTTTATTATTCTCGTTGTTTCGCTTTGTTGTTCATTGGTTATACTTGTGGTTATTTTTATTGTGTGTTGATGGTTGGATGGAGCCTACAAGGCTAAGGTAAGTTAAATATGAAAACTGTACGCCACGGCGAATGTACATTGTACATTATATTGTTATTACTCGATACGTTCGATATATAAATGTTGTATGGAATATAAAATGATTGTTTGGACATTTGGAGGGATGGTTGAATGTTTATGGATATTTGGATGGATGGTTAAATTTATTATGCATGTTTATTATAGTATTGAATATATCTATAAAGTGGTAAAGCATGAAACCAATCTAATAATAAGGTGGTTAAAATGACAAGTGACCATTAGGGTCCAGGCCCGGCATACTCAGCGTCTATCGCTGATACTACACCATTTAAGGTTGTTGATCATTGTCGGAGCTGAAGAGCAGGAACAGGGTAATTGGAGATGTTGTATAGCAATGAAGATGGTGTATGGTCTTATGGTAAGGTTGTGTATTTTTAGGATTGGGTAGATGCTCACTTGTCGATGTTTATGATTTATGGATTTAGTATGATGTATAGGAGTTTCTCGTTATCACTGCGGTTAGCAGTTTGTTCATTTTAGAAGTTTGATGTAGTTGGCTACGTTGCTCGCATGGGCGAGTAATGGCCGGTGACACCCGAGTGAGTTTTGTAATTGTAATTTATTTTCCGCTGCGAGACGTTTTATTTATTGCTACGTGAGGGATTATATCGTGATTATGGAGAGGGGTGTTACACTATAGCTCCTGAGGATCAGGATAAGACAACTTTTACCTGTCCGTATGGAACCTATAGTTACAAAAGAATGCCATTTGGATTATGTAATGCTCCTGCCACGTTTCAATGTTGTATGATGGCCATCTTTGCTGAATATATTGAGAAGTGCATTGAGGTTTTTATGGACGACTTTTCTGTTTATGGTCTAACATTTGAATCCTGTCTAGAAAACCTTGATCTTGTACTGTCTAGGTGTGAAGATACCAATCTGGTGTTAAATTGGGAAAAATGCCACTTCATGGTTCGAGAAGGAATCGTCCTGGGCCACAAAATTTCTTCAAAAGGTATTGAGGTAGACCGGGCTAAAGTCGAGGTAATTGAAAAGCTCCCACCACCATCTTCTGTTAGAGATATTCGTAGTTTTCTTGGATACGCAGGTTTTTATAGAAGATTCATTAAAGATTTTTCCAAAATCTCTAAACCTCTGTGTGATCTACTCGCAAAAGATGTTAAGTTCCATTTTTCTGAAGAATGTCTAAAAGCTTTTAATTTATTAAAAGAAAAGCTGATTTCTGCACCCGTCGTTGTGTCTCCTGAGTGGTCACTCCCTTTTGAGATAATGTGTGACGCTAGTGATTACGCTGTGGGAGCCGTGTTATGTCAGAAGATTGATAAAATTCTTCGGGTAGTAATTATGCAAGTCGAACTTTGAATGATGCCCAGAAAAATTATGCAACCACAGAAAAAGAATTACTAGATGTAGTTTTTGCTCTAGATAAGTTTCGATCTTATTTACTGGGTGGTAAAATTATTGTACATACTGACCACTCTGCTCTTAAGTATTTGTTTGCTAAGGCAGAGTCAAAACCCAGGTTAATTAGGTGGATTCTCCTACTGCAAGAATTTGATATTGAGATCAGGGACAAGAAGGGAACACAAAATGTGGTAGCTGATCATCTGTCCAGGATGGAGGCATCTGATGATGGGACTCCCATCAACGAGTCCTTCCTTGATGAGTCAGCATTTGCAGCAGAAGATGTTGAGGATCCATGGTTTGCTGATATCGCTAACTACCTTGTTAGGAAGATTGTTCCAGCTGATATGACTTATCAGCAGAGAAAGAGGTTTTTCTCCATTGTCAAACATTATTTTTGGGATGACCCTTATCTGTTTAAAGTCTGTGCAGATGGAATCATTAGGAGATGTGTCCAGAAGTCAGAGGTCAGAAACATTCTCCTCCATTGCCATTCCAGAGAAGCCGGTGGACATCATGGCGCCACTCGAACCGCCGCAAAAATACTAGAATCAGGTTTTTTCTGGAACACCCTTCACAAGGATTGTCATGCTTTTGTTTCGACATGTGATCGGTGTCAAAGGCAAGGTAATCTATCTCGTCGGAATGAGCTACCACTGAATAACATGTTAGAAGTTGAGCTATTTGACGTCTGGGGTATTGATTTTATGGGTCCCTTCCCAAACTCTTTTGGTAACCTTTACATCTTAGTAGCTGTTGATTATGTTTCAAAATGGGCGGAAGCCCTTGCCTGTTCTACTAATGATGCTAAAACTGTTGTGAAGTTCCTCAAGAAAAATATTTTCACTCGATTCGGTGTTCCTCGAGCCATAATCAGTGACGGTGGCTCCCATTTCTGTAACTGCCAGTTTGAAGCACTATTAAAGAAGTATGGGGTTCGACATAAGGTTGCCTTACCCTACCATCCTCAAACAAATGGGCAGGCCGAAGTGACAAACCGAGAGCTCAAGTGGATCTTACAAAAGACGGTGAACTCTTCTCGTAAGGATTGGTCACTTAGATTAGATGAAGCGCTCTGGGCCTACCGCACTGCTTTCAAGACACCAATTGGCATGTCTCCCTACAAGTTGGTTTTTGGGAAGGCATGCCACTTGCCTGTGGAATTAGAATACATGTCATATTGGGCCTTGAAAGCTCTTAATTTTGACCTACAGCAAGCCGGTGATAAACGCAAGTTCCAGTTGACAGAGTTGGAGGAACTCAGGATCGAATCTTACGAGAATGCTGTAATATATAAGGAACGTACCAAGCGCTGGCATGACAAGATGATTGCCAATCGAGAATTTAAGGTGGGGGACCAAGTCCTGCTTTTCAACTCCAGGCTCAAATTCTTCCCAGGTAAGCTGAAATCATACTGGTCAGGACCTTACCCTATTATTAGCATTTCCCCATTCGGTGCGATTGAACTCGCCAATGCAAAGGGGGAAACATTTAAAGTCAATGGGTCAAGACTCAAGAAATTTCTGGGTACTACACTGGATCAAGCTGCTACATATGAAGTATCTCTTAAAGATCCAATTGCAGGTTAGCTACTCCACAAAGTCCAGCCAATGACTATAAAGAGGGCAGCTGACTGGGAGGCAACCCATGGGTACTTTTCAATTCATGTTTTAAAGGTCGCATACTTTCTCTCTAATATATAGTTATATATATATATATATATAATAAAGGGAAGAAGAGGAAGGAGGTAATTGTACCTGTGCTATTAACACAACGCTTCCTAGCGTTATTTTGGTATTCGACAGTGTGTGTAGGTAAACCGTTTGTTGCAATCACTCCAAGCTGAACCCTTGCTTAGACTCAAGTGTGAGGATCATCGACCCCACCGCCAATGCTTTAAGTGTGAGGAAGGGCACCTTCCTCAATCTCACGATATCAGGGGAGTCTCCAGTTCCTTTATTTTTAATATTTATGTTCAGCCACTCGTGCTTTAACTGTTGATTGATTAAGTCCATAGAGTCCTAAATGAATCCTTCATGAGTCTGGCATATTTTGAAAGGTCTTTTCTTGATTATTTTATGAACAATGAGGACATTGCTCCTCTTAAGTGTGAGGAAGTTTTGACCTTTCCCTGAAAATATGCCAGTAGTACCTAATGCCACACTTTTTTTTATTGTTCTCTAATTATGATAGTAAGCTTCTCTAAAGGCCAATACATGTTGAATTTTCGGGCTAAAATTTTGTGGAAGTTTTTGAAATCAAGCTGATGACAACCTCAAGAATCGTTCTGCTTGACGTTGTTTGTACGATCAAATTCTTTCTTCAAAATTAAATCTATTTTCACTGAAATCTGGTGGATAAGCTGATTTGGAAATTGAACTACCTTAGCTTGGCAATCATGGAACTAAGTGAAAGTTTGGTATGGAAAGGATAAGGCAAGTACTCCTCTGATCATAAATTTTCTGAACCAAAACAGGCCTCTTTTCGGTATTAAGTCCTTGGGGTGCTCATCACCCATCTACCTAAGGTCTCATCTGGGATAGAAGACCCAAACCGCTACAAGGACAAAGAGAAAAGTCTGGGGGATGAAACAATTGTGCGAACAATGAAAAAAAAAGAAAGAAAAACAAAAATGAACATACAAACTCTTAATGCTGAATGATTGTCGCAATTTTTCATATTCTGATCATGAGTGCATGGTGTTGAAAGGTATTGCGGAATAAGTTACTTCACACCCCTTGTCATCCAAAGGTTAGAGAAAAGAAATTGGTGGAAGGTTCCGAGCTAATCTATGTTCAATTTTTACAATCTAACTTATCCACGCTCTTATTAAAAATTTTGTTTCACTGTTTACAAAAACCTACATCTAAGAGCAGGATTATTCTTTTGATTGACAATTAGCTTGATTTCCTTCCACGATTGTTGAATCCCGGAGTTTGATATTGTGACCTTAGAGAAAGTTTGTCCTTTATTTGCTTGAGGACAAGCAAAAGATAAGTGTGAGGAAGTTTGATAAGTGCGAAATATATAGACTTTTAAGGGTTCAATTACCTTATAATTTGCAGTATTTTAAGTAATATTTCTCACTTATCTTACGATTTTCCTAGATTTATGTTTTGATATGAATTGATATATTTTATGTGTTAAATGTAGTAAAAAGTGTTGGAATCAAATAGTTTATTTCACAAGCTTTCCAACACAACAAACGGCGAGTAAAACGGACTTATAACGAAGAATCTGGAGCCGGTTGAAGATTGCAGGAAAATAGAAAACAGATTCATTCTGTCCACGACTGTGTCCGCATGAAGAGGCGCGGACAGAGGCGAAGACGTCAGCTGCGTCCGCGTGTGCCTGGGGGACAGCAGGGCGGACAGAGGCGCAGACAGGAGGGCAGACAGCAGCTGCGTCCGCATGAAGAGGCGCGGACACGAGGGCGGACAAAGAGGCGCGTCCACATGAACTGGCGCGGACAGAGGCGCGGACACACGGACATCAGCGCACCAAATTCAGACGCGAACAGTTTTCTTCTCCCTTCTTCCTTTGCGGCGCCGCAGTCGAACTGCTCCTTCATTAATACCAGATGGCGCCTACCTTAATTCACTCACGCGTGACGCCGGCTCTGTCTGAAATCAATTGCTGCTCTCTGACTGCGATTTTCGCGGATCTGCTCCCCAACTCCACCGCCATCTTGACTCACCAGCTGCACCGTCCCTGACTTCTCCGTTGTCTGCTTCTCATTTCCTCAGCCTATATAAACCCACACTCTGGTTGCTAAAAAAGGATCGATCGACCCAATCATCTGTCATACTCCCTCTCCCACGATTGTGCTCCATTCACTTCATTCCCTCTATCAGAAATCATCACCCATCCACTCCATTAAATTCCCACGTAACACATACATCCCACTTTTCATTTTATTTTCCTGTTACTGAAATACCCCAAACCTTGATATGTGGTTTAAATATCAAACTATGGTATGTAAAGGCTAAAAAGTGCCTTAGAAACACCAGTAAACAATTAAACCATAGTAAAATGCAATAAAACGCTAAGATACAGTTTGAGCAAAAACATGCTCTAAGCTATGAGTGAACTTGGTTAGGACCCAAAGAGCCAACCAAGACTTAATAATATTCAATTATGAGTTTATAAGGCAAACTAAGTCCTTAGGAAACTTTGGTAGACAATGAAACCAAACAAAACACAAGAAAATACCTTAAAGTCAATATGAGCAAAATGTGCTCTAAGCTTGGGATAAATTTGTATAAGGCCTAATGGTCATACCTATACCTTATAAATATGTTAATGAACATATTAAATCAATTACCAAAGAAAACCAAGCTTGAAAACAAGTCAAAACACAAAATGTGCTTTAAGGAGTCTTAAAGCACGTTTTTGAAAAATTGTCTTGTAAATGAGTTTTGAATGGCTAAATGTCCATCATTACTCTTTAATTAACATGTGTACTATATAGTATCACATTTGGAAGTCTATATCAATGGGAAATCAAAAATTTCACTTCTATGTGCCTTGTTTTGTGAATAGTGATTTCTATAAGCTAGTTTGTAACATATAATGTTATAAGTATTTAAGTTGGTCAACAAAGACTATTATACCCTCCTAAGTATATGGGGACCGGTTTTTTGGGGCCGGTTTTTGTAGTAATGAGTCACCAAACAAGTTAACTTATTAAGTAAATAAAGATGACTCATAAGTTACTATTTGCTTTAAGTCATAAATATCTTCAAAAACAAAACCAAACTCACTTCTCTCATTTCTTTCTTCATTTCACACGGTTCCCTTCTTCTTCTACCTCTCTTCTTCTGTTCTCACAGTGAAGCTACAGCACCACCACCATTTCACCATCTTCCATTGTCAATATCTCATGACTCACTTAACCAAATCAAAAACAAACACCACCATTCTCTTCCTCTCATCAAGCTCTTCATTCCTATCTTCTCAAAATTTGAAGATCACCATTTCGGTGCCATGGAGTTCCTCCATTGATGGAGCTTGAGCTTGTCTTTCCACATATTGTTACTCTCCTTTGCTTCTAGGTAAGGAATCTCAAAGAAAAATCAAGTTTCCTTCATGTTTTTGCCTTGACCGAAAATACTCATTAATGGAGCTCTTTGTGTGACTTTGTTCTAGCTTCATTCCAATTTCTTATGGACTAGGTGGAGTCCTCTCTTCATAGATATTCAAACTCTCTTCAAAGATCAAGGTAAAACAACTACATTAATGTTTTGAAACAATGTAAACCTAGGGTTTACAATGAGTTTAAGCTTGAAGCTTGTATACTCATTTCATTGCTTGTATATTGTGTAGTAGTTGACAAGGAATCAAATACCTTACCGGTTTTATAAGGAAACAAGAAAGAAGTTTGTGTGGAAAAGAGGTAAACATACTAACCTAATGTGGTATAATGCCTTAGGAGAAATGAGCTTATATTGCTTGTTAAAATGATCTAAGGAGCCAAAGGTGAATGACCTAGTGAAATGCTCTCAAGGAGTTTATTAAGGGCATATGTATTGTTGGGTGTATTTGCAGGTCAAAGGCATTATTTATGTGGGAAATTCAGTGTTTAAGGTTTATGCAATTTAAGGGCCTAAGAGCCATGTTATTTAAGAGCCTAAGTGCCAAGCAATTTAAGTTAAGCACTATATTGTGATGTAGTGCTAAATGTGTGAAGTTTGTGTATAAAATGTGTTTGATGGATTTTAGGTGTTCTTGAATGAAATAAGGTAAAAACCTAAGTGTTTGGATGTGAGTAAATACAAGAGAAGCTATGGCAAAATTTGTATAATGTATAAGAAGTACTAAGTGCTTAAATGAACTTGGGTGAACTAGGAATTGTTAGGAATGGATACATGCTTCACTAAGGAAGAAAACATGCATTAAGGTGTTCTAAGGTGCTACAAGGATTTAGGCATTATCTTGGAAGTTCTAGAAATCAAATGAGTGTTTTTAGGATGTATTTAAGTCTTGGAGAAGCTGTTTAAGGTTTGGGTAATGTTGATGAATAAGGAGAGAATGATGTTTAAGTGAGGTTTTGAGAAAAGAATTCAAGAAGTTGTGAAAAGAGGATTTGGTAAATTAAAAGAAGTGTAAGCTTGGGAAAGGAATTGTAAAAATGACATAAGGAGTTTTGATATGTAAGAAAGGGTGTTTGAATGATGATGTTTGTGTGGAAGATATGTCTTGGTATAATGGTTAGAATTGGCATGAATCATCACTTAGGGACTTAAGAAGTATAAACTATAAGTGTTGGAGGCTTTGGAGGAATTTGGCTAAGTGTTTAAAGGTTTGGAAGTTGAGCATTTTGCCTTGTCCGAACTTCCGTCCGGACATGGAAGTTCGGACAGGCTCTGTTGGGTAGAAGTTTTGCACACTCGAACTGTGTCCGAACTTGGGAAGTCCGGACACATGTTCGGACGCATGGATTTCCGCATTAAGAGATTCTCGACTCACATCCGAACTTCCGAAGTCCGGACACAAGTTCGGACGTGTGTCTATTTTGAGTTCAAAGTCACGGCTTGCGTCCGAACTTGGAGGTTCGGACACAAGTTCGGACAGGCCACTGTATGGACCAAAATTGTTGTTTTAAGGTATGGAAATGATATGTAATGATGGGGATTGATAGGTAATGATGTCATAAGGTTGTTAAGGACATGTTAGGTGAGTTTTAATGACAATAAAGTGGGTTAAAAGTTGTATTAGAATGTGAGAGTAAAACAAGTTAAAAATGTTAAGTTATGTAACTAAGTTAACGGGGAGAAGTTATAAGCATTAGACATTAAATAATCATGCTACCCCGATATTAATGAAAGTACATGTAATGTTATCAGTTGTTCGAGAATTTCTCGAGGTACATAAATGGACATGATAAAGTGGACTCCGGTGACAGGTATGGTTTTCTTGCAACCTGTGTCCTACCGGATTACACCGGCTTGTATGCCAATGTGTTTTCTGTATGTTTGCCACGTTATGAGATAAATCATGAAACGAGTTTACAGTCGTTATGTTATTGTGTGTTTACGTGCCGATACCGGTAACCTCAAATGCGCTTGAAGGGCTAGTTAACCACTATTAGGTAAACGTAAGAGAACGGTATCCGGTAATAACGTTTCCGACCTAAGGAACGTTCTAACCACGGCTATGCGTGAGTTAGTTGTGTGATGTTGCTGTAAGTGTATGACCCTCCTTTGCGTGATTAACTCAGTTGTAATACTGTATTGTGTGATGATGTGATAGGTTCCACAGCGGAGTCTTTAACTGTGAATATTTATATTATGGGGGGTGAGGAATCCGGTTGTTCCGGTCGCGCGTTGTTTGGGAGTTGTTGTATACAGTTTCTTCAGCTTCCTCTCTGTTGATTGTTTTCCTTCATTGGTCTTCGATCACCCCTGAGCTTAACCAAGGCTCTTGACTCACGTCTGTTGGGGATTATGTATGTTGTGTTCGGGTCACTAAACCCGATCCATCTTTATGTTAAGTTATTCGTTCACCTAACAGAACGGTAATGAGTTATGTAAACGAGCTTAGCATGAGTTTGACAGCATCCTCTAGGCTCTCCCAGTGAACTAACAATGTTTGGGTCGGTTCCTAAGAGAACCATGCCCGCTGTGTTGTGTATTTTGTTTGTGATGCAATATCTATTGCGATGTTATGTTGTGCACGTGGAAACGTGCAAAGTGTTGTTAAGTGTTGTTATGTAGTGTATGTTATATGTTGTAAAATGTGGAGTATGTGGATCATGGATATGAATCCCAGTTTGAGAAAAGAGGCGTTTAAGGTTAACCCGATTAAGGGTAAGTGTCGTCTATTAAGGAAGTAGCTCCATTAGAGAAGGAACACTCTAGGGATAATGAATACCATGAGTGACTTATTAAGTAAGGATATATTATCCGTTTGTTGAGCCCGTTGAGGAGAAATGATTATGTGTTGTGTGTTTACAGTTGCATGTATGATCTAAAAATAATCAACCGCATGCTAAGACGACAATTAGTTGTGCGTGGCCCGGTAGCATGTGGGCTGCGGGATTACCATACCAGCAAAGGTGCTGAGCCCCTTGGGGGCCACCCTTTCTCTTCTTTTCCTATTTCAGGTACGAAGTGCTGGAAGCCGTTCGAGAGTAGGACGGGGTAGTCGTTGTACATGGGTAATCGTTTATGTTGTATATATACAGTAGGTGTAGTAAGACCGAAATTGTTATCGGCATTAGTTTAAATATACTCGGTATAGTTGGAAGGTGTATGTTGTTGTTGTGATTAATGAAAAGGGATAGTAAGGTGTAGTCGCTCGGAAATTTAGCCCATCAGACCGGTACAATGTGTATGTATTAGCCTTGTTAGCCACGTGGGTGGCTAACGGCGTGTAACACCAACGAGTTAAGTAATGTGATGAGGTGTGTTTTTCCGCTGCAGTTTATTGTAAGTGTGTTAATGTTGGATGGGGTGTTACAAAAAGTGGTATCAGAGCGAAGTATCGCTCTGATGACTGAATTACCGAGCTTAGGAAGTACCGAGTTAGGATTTTAGTACTTAGGGTTAAGGGTTGAGTGATAGCGTGAGAGATACGCTAGTTAGGAACTACCAGTGACTACTGGAAACCTACAATATCCATCCCACCCACCACAATCCCTTTTTGATAACTTGGGAGAGAACGCCAGAGAGATGGAAGTCCTCTCTTACTCGGGAATACCCGATCTGGCTGTTATTAAGTACCTCTAAAGGTACGGAGAACCTGTCACACGTTAGATCCCGACAACTGGGAATCCCGGAGACGGTCTCCATCTCAACAATGTTAACCGCATTTAATAGCGAAGAATGAAGAATCTTGTGTATAGAAGAATAGAATTTCCAGCAACCTGGGTCGACATGCCGAGCAGTCGAGGATAACCAGCTTGCAACGCACCAACCGTGCAACAGGCAAGAAGTGGATTAGTGAAACCCGAGACGAGTGTCTACGGGACCACAATTGTTAAATAATACACCAACGGTATACCAACCGACAAAGGAACTACAACGTAGTGCCCAAACAAGAGACAAGTCTCAGTAACCACGACAAATACGTGGAACGGGCTACAAAGAGAATACAATACTAAGACAAAGGGGTCTCCCAGAATGGGAAACACCCTAGTTGATGATCATCATGTGAAGACAGTGAGAAGTCACCTAGAAGAGTTATTATCAAGGCAGTAAGGTCAGTGAGGGCTAACAAGGCCACTGATGACAGTATGGGTAAAAACAATACCATAACCAGTATGTGTTAAACCGACAACCAGTTAACATGGCGCACTTGCTATAGCAAGTGCTGCTATAACAGGGCTGTTTAGGAAATTTATAATAAATACAAGTACTTAGTAAAGTACCACGAAGTTAAGTGTGAACATTATAACCATGGAAGGGCTTAATTGTAACACCCGGCGTGGTGTTACCTCCCACATCGATCGGGAGAGAGCACGAACCATACCTTATTAGGGTGGGGATACTCTTCCCTTGTGTGACGCGTTTTGGGGCGAAACCCCAGGAACAAATCCGTGCGGCCTGCGTGCCAAAGCGGACAATATCACACATGTGGGTTGATTGGGCTGGGCTGTCACAGATGGTATCAGAGCCAGACCCAGGTCGGTGTGGGTCCAGTGAGCCCGTGAGGGCACTGGGCTCCTTAAGGGGGGTAGGGTGTAACACCCGGCATGGTGTTACCTCCCACATCGATCGGGAGAGAGCACGAACCATACCTTATTAGGGTGGGGATACTCTTCCCTTGTGTGACGCGTTTTGGGGCGAAACCCCAGGAACAAATCCGTGCGGCCTGCGTGCCAAAGCGGACAATATCACACATGTGGGTTGATTGGGCTGGGCTGTCACATTAATAGCCTAACCTCTGTAATTGTAAGTACACCAGTCAGCAAGAAGCTAGACTTGGCTAAGGTAAGAAGATGTTGTGAAACCATGAAAATTTTCTTTCAAACTCAGATTTACTCAACCCTTTTTCTTTTCAAAACCGGATTTTCTTTCAAACCAACACTTCTTTCAACCTCCTTTTAAACCAAACCAATAGAACCAAGGACAGTTGACGAGGATACAACAATGGATAAACTTTCCCTCGATTAAGTTCGGGAAGTAAGGAATGAATATTGTCACGGGACAATATAAGGGAGTTGACAACAGAATGCTTCACCTAGGCGTGTGACGGACACTACGAGTGTACCAACTGAATTGTGGGACGACCGCACTCCGATAGGAGCTTGTGGGCCTGACTGACCTGCTTATGGGTTAGTTGGGTAAGTAGCAATGTATCAGTATGGTACCCCACATATGTATACGAGTGGAGTCCGAAACACGGGAAGTAGTCGACTCCGTTCTACGGTCAGCAGTATAAGTCAAACAATAGCTAAGGATTACCATGAATGGTTGAAGTAAAGGAACCCAGTTAAGTTAACGAGACTAAAGGAATTAGTGAATTCCTTTCAACGAAATGCTTAAGAGTCAGGAGGTGCGAAGTGCACTGACTGTTATGTAAAGACATAGCATATGTCGTAAGGATCCTCAGGGATAAACATTATGGCTGGAACGGAGACCCAGCCTGTACATGGCAAAGCAGATGCCTAATGTGGACACATTAATGTGCAATGAACGGGATGAAACTCCCAGAATGAGTGCCTACACTACCAGGAAATGTTGATCTTCACAGAAGAAGATAATAACCAGTTAAGAACGCAAAAAGGCGTGACTAACTGAATGTACCAATAGCTATGAACCAGATGTAAAAGCATAACTTAGCAACACCCAGGAGCAATCCTTGAAGGGTGTTCGCATCAACAATTGTTGCACGAAATGACATGACAAAAACACAAAGGTTGAAATTAACACCCAGTTTAGATATAAGTTGTCCGGAGACGGACTGACAATCCTAAGGGACATCCCAGGAAAGGAAACGGAATGCAACGACCTTGTCATAGAGCTCAATATAATATCCAAACCATGTAATGTTGTACAGAGAAGTACATATGTGTGGACAGCCTACAATGAGCCCAGCTCAAGGCAAACAAGGATCATAAGCCATAAGCAAGATATGTTATATGAATTCGATTGATGGTAAAAGTTTATGTTGTATAAGTGAATAGAGTGGTAAACGAACCACTGCATTAAGAGTGGGGATACCTCTCGATATTGTGAGACCGCAGAAGCGGTAGTTATGTGAATCAAGTTCAAGAAATATGTTAAGGATTGACCATATTGTTATTGGAAGAGAGCAGTTAGTTTAGTAGCATGTGTGTATAAAGTGAAACACCGAGCTGAATAATGCCGGCTTATGACTCGAATGATCGATGCTCAAGGAGCATTCAGTAGCCATCCAAATGAGCGATGAACCATAATACGAATGATGTAAGTATATGTGTGGAAGTTAATGTGACAATAAATACCATGTAAGTTAGTGTTATACAATAAGCACGGTGCGCAGTAAGCGACCGTTGTATAAGTGTTGTTGAATAATGATGTGGCAGATAAGACCCGTTATGAGGTAAAACTCAATGGACATGCAAGCAAGTGATGATACACAGACTGGGCAATAAGCTAATGGTCGGTACTATGTGATAAGGAACTCAGTGTGAATTCCATGGCGAATCACATAAGGGATTTACTGTCAAGAGTTTACGCCTCTGCACTCTGTATGACTGAGTGTTTTGGTATTGCACTTGCGCAGTAATGATCGAGTGGGATAGCTAGGAATTGGAAACATGTTAATTATAGAGGAATAATGTTATAATGGCCGATGCATAGGAAATGCAAGACCGCACCAATACAAGAGTACTTGTACAAAACCAAATGTGGAGACATGATTAACAGTAAGTGACTACAGTAGCACTAACTGCCACATACCGGTATGGAATATACCCCAAATGTTGTAAATAGGTGAGAGAGCACTACACACTAGGTAGTAGCTTAATCTCAACCGACAGTAAGTCGGAAGGGAACAAGTCAATCATTGTGAAATACGTACCTGTATATACAGTAAATTACTATGGAAGTGGATAGAAAGTTTATAACTCACCGAATTCGCTAACGGTAAGAGATACCACGCGTCGGTTGAGAAACCATTGTAACCAAGATGAAGGTGACAGTTGGGGATGTACAATACAGTAAGAATAACAAAAGGGGCAATTAAGCTCTATAGTTATTAAAGTTTCGCAGCAGAAACTAGTGAACCAGTGATCAAGTGTTGAATGTACATGGTGAACATGAGTGAATGGCTAATTATTAACGCCTAGAAGCCTAACAGGCCAGAATCGAAACCAACTGGGAGTTTAAACAAACTTCAATGAGAATTCGTGGTTTAGGAACTAAACCACCAATATGGTTAAGATCCTCTAATCAGAATCCATTGTGTAATAGACCGCGTAGAAGTTAAAACACTTCACGACGGCAGAACATTTAAGCCAATGTTTAGTGATTGATTACGTGGGCGTAATCCCTTTTAAGGGGGGAAGAGCGCAAAACCACTTAGTGTATATTACCGTACAAGAGTACGTAGTGTATGTGACTTATATTGTGCATAGCACAAAATTATTGTTTTGATGATGGGTGTGTGTGTTACGTAAACATACACATTCATTCATGGTTTAATTGTGGTAATTGCGCACAGAATATGTGTAACGCCCCTATTAACTATAAACACAGCGGAAATAAAACTCTAAGGCGATTACAGACCATCGGGTTCCAAACACCCGGCACCAACCTCACCAATTACAACCTTTACAATTAACTAAGTTACGGTCTGAACTTCGAGAAAACTTAACATAACATAACAGTAATAAAATACATTCACTCTCCATAAACCTAATCCCATCCCAATCACTCATGCTCGTCGTGGCCACCTGTAAATCAATTTGTACCTGCAAGATGAAACCAAGCAGCCCACCCCGAGAGGGGTGAGTCAGTTCCCTGGAATGGAACTGGTACAATTCTCCAAAAACAAACTTATAAAACATAACTCTTCAAAATAAACAGTAACATGAAAACAAACTCTTAAAAGTAAAATAGGGACAAAGCACTTCAAAACAATCAAGTTAAAGAGAAAAGAAAACAAGACAAAGATAGAGATAGAGAACTTCCAAACCAAGTCGTCCACTTAAGTAGTCACACCACATAGTTAGTAAGCATCCATTGTTGATGTTAGAACCAATTCTGGTTAAGAAGAGTAAGACTTAAGTAGTCACAAATGACTAGGAGTGACATTAATATCCATAACCCATGGTAGACAGTTTATGTCTCCACCATTTCAGAAGATGATTCCCATAGACAAAATATACTCAAGAGTGGAATAAACCAATTGGGAGAGATGGCCCCCACCGCCAGTCAGTTGCCACAAGGGCGAGGTAAACAGACCTCCGCTGTCAGTTGCCACAAAGGGCGAGGTAAACAGACCTCCGCTGTCAGTTGCCACAAAGGGCGAGGTATAGCAGACCTCCGCTGCCACCGACCGTTCTCAGTCATCGGTGAAAAGTGTGTGCACCACTTAGTATAAATATCCATACTCAGTACCAAGATTAACATTTCCCATATTCCCATTAGATTATTAACTGCACAAGAGCAATACCAAAACACTCAGTCCTACAGAGTGTAGAGGCGTAAACCCTCAACAATTAATACCCAATAGAAAGAATCCATTCCCAATTAGGCTGATCAAACTCGACTCATGATGAAACAATACCCATAGTCCAAAGGAAGAATTTACCAATACCAGATACTTTCCTATATTCCTAGTTACCCACTAGATCATTAACTGCACCAGAGCAATACCAAAACACTCAGTCCTACAGAGTGCAGAAGCGTAAACCCTAGGCAGTTAATATCTAGTGAAACAACTAGATAGGAGGAACCAATAACCAAGGAAGTTTCACATACAGGCTCAGTTAGTCACAACAAGCTCAGTTAGTCACCCAAACAGTTTCCCTTTTGAAATCCATTCAAGATCAGTTGGTGTTCCAAAACATTCCATAAAGTCCATCAGCAAAAGTATCGAGTACGAGAAATCGTACAAAACATTCCATAAGGTCTAAAACACAACAAGCTGAGTACGAGAAATCGTACCTGGGTAACGTTGTAGCAGTTCTAATCAACTTGCGCAAACAATCAACAGTACTCTGAAGAATATTAAAGGTAATCCATCATCAACCACTCGTAGCCTATGTTACGCTTAAATAAACTCCTTACTCTTATTTCAAAGTCTCAATTATCCTTTAAGCCCTCACTCAAATGTTATGTATAATCTTTGACTTGTCTGAGAACGTTGTATAGCCCAAGGTTGTAAGATCAAGGGGTGTATTCTTCTAACACTTATCAATTGTTCCACTCTTATCCACTTTACTAATACTTAACCGTAGTCCTCACATTAATACCTTTATATCTTAAGTGTATTTATATTACTCAATTAGTCTTAGAATCTCAATAATAACCCTTAAGCTCAATACCTTTATTCTTACTTTAGGACAGACATCGTATTATAACCTATGATGGATTTATCTTAGAATACTATACTATTATTCCATAAGGTAATGATTAGGTATTTTATCAATATTTACTAGATAATCCTTTATGATTAAGTCTTCCCCTTAACTAATTAAGACCTACAACCTGTATATCGGAATCATAGTGTCGTAGATGCATTTCATTACAACTTCATTGATCTTAGAATTTAGAGACAACTACTAGACTCAATTATTTTATCTTTACTTTAGAATGACTTAATATTATAACCATTTAATTATCTTGTCTTAAGATGTTCAATTACTCTTCATCCTGAAACAACTATATTTTAATTAACTCAAACCCTTCCAACTCTTTTACTTAGTATCCACAA
Source organism: Limonium bicolor (assembly GCA_023374045.1). Taxonomy (NCBI): domain Eukaryota; kingdom Viridiplantae; phylum Streptophyta; class Magnoliopsida; order Caryophyllales; family Plumbaginaceae; genus Limonium; species Limonium bicolor. Next base: position 36,820,937 of record CM041783.1, read on the forward strand.
AGTATGTTATTCGCTTAATTATTACCTATATAATAAGGTGTTTTAAGATAACACTTTTTATGTATCCTTACTTACATTTTAATTTTCCAAGTATTTAATTTTTACACACATTCTCTCCATAGAGTATGTATAATCCTTTTGTACTAAATTTTAATAAACTTACGTCTCAAATACATTTTATATTACTTACAAGACCGAAGGTTTCAAAGGAATAACTTAATAAATTAATTTCCTTTATTGTATTTTAGGATAAACATTATATCTCGACATAAGGTAAAATTTATCTAAGAACTAAATTCTGATTCATAAGTGAAATCGTTAATTATGTAATACGATAATCTATTCTGAAAATCCCCATACCTTGTATTCAAATGACACATTAAGATTTCCAGTGTCAAAAAGGTAAATCAATATAATATCTTACGTAACCTAGTTTCATCTAATTAAAGGTTTAAAGATTTTAAGTATCTAATTTCTATTTATAAACCTTCTTATAAATTCTAACTACTACATACATTACTTAATTATAAACTCAAATCCTGAACCTTGGTATTAAATGTATTTTATATGGCTTATCAAATTCTAAGAACGTAAGGATTATTATTTAGATTAATTCCCCAATCATAGTTTAATATAGTTTTATATCATAATCCTTTAATGATTTTATCACAAGATATTAAGTTATTACTCAATACTATAAATATTAAGAAATGATTAAATCTAGACTTATTTATCCTCTTCACATTTAGATGTAAAAGTAACTCATTTACTTTATTATTGTTTATATAATAAGAACATTTAAATGTAAAAGTATTCATTCATTTTATTATCAATTAAATAATAAGATCTATTTGTGTAACACTTTATGTAAACTAATTACAAATATTCCTAAATTTCAACTTATTAATTTCTTAACCCAATTATAGATTTACATTGTGGTCACTGACTAAATATATACATGTATTTTAATACTGTTTATATAAATCCTAGAAATTCAAAGGTAAATAAAAACTCAATTCATAACCATAAAATAATACCACCTCATATAGTATTCTATTTTATATGTAGAAGTTTAGTTTGACCCATTAATTCCTTCATATTACATTTTCTATAAGGTATTTTATTCCTTTTATTTATTAATTTATCATATATATATATATATCCTTCCTATTATATTTCTCACAAGGAATGTTATTTCCTTTATCTATTTTTATTGTATTATATAATATATTATAAATATATATATATATCTACATATTTAAGATTTATCCAGAATTCTTTAAGAAATTCTATTGTATTTAATTATATTTAATATCTTTTAGACCTATCCACAACTGATTTATGGTTTATAAAATAAAGTATTTCCCTTAGTTTTAGTTAAACATTTAGCTTCCATATAATAAATAAAATGTAGTTTAGTTAAATTCCTTGATTTAATATAAGTTTCTATCTTATTTCTCTCATATAAATATATATAAATATATGTAACAATTTTTACCCCACTTAAAGTTAATACCCAAAATATTTATAAACATACTGTATTAAATGTTAATTAGTCTTATTATATTTTCCCCAACCTATAAAGTTCATTAATCAACTACACTTTAATTTTTGATTACATTAAAAACCATATATTATAAGTTATTCTTATGAAAAACTCATAAACACAATTTTTAAAACCTTTTACCATTGCCCAAAAATTCCCAAATTAATATACAAAACTATAACATTTTATACATATTATAAAAATTTTATTTCATAAAAATATCTTTTTAATTTAACCAAATAATTCCAGAAAACCCGAACTTGTAAAAATCATAAATTATGTTTAAAAACTCCAAACCATAATAATTTACATCAAAACAAACTACATAAAATAAGAATCTATGGTTAAAATTTCAAGTCAAAATACATTCGGGAAGATTTTTAAATTAACCCAACAAGTTAAGACTATTTACTGATTTTTTTATAGAACTTAACAACTTATAATCACCAGATCTAATCTTGGCCGTCCAATCTCTAAGAACGAGATCGGACGGCCCCTGTACCGCGAGTTCTCAGCGAATTCATTAACAAGGTCGAGTACGAATCTGCCAATATCTCCTAATCTACAGAACGAAATCGAATGATTCTTGTTTCTATGGATTCGTAATCAAATTTCGGTTCTATTGGTACCAATTTCCCCCAATTAAATGCAGAGTTCATCCAGTTTCGAATTCGATTCGAAGGTTAGGGTTTGTTTCGGTACCGAATTAAAATCGATTACAAATCTTAACAAATTCTCCTAATCTAGAGCGTAACAGGTTAAATTGCAACATGGGTTAGATCGGAATTAAAACCGGTTAGCATAATCGGAGGAATTGAAGAAACTCACCGGAATTGCTCGAATCGAAGCGATTTCAAGATCGGTTCTGGAAAACTGTTCGAGCTTGACCGTTCGGGTAGCCTACTTTGCGACTCTATAACTTGGGGTACAGATTGAGTTAGACTGTGTTCTTTGGCTCAATCGAAAGATGGGACATAGATCTACACAATGATAACAAGAACTCAATCTAATTTGCATTATACAGAAAGAAAATTGACCCGAAAGTTACGAGTTTACCTGTCGTTTTTCTATGATTTTATGTGCTGACAAATCAGAGACTTTGGGCGACTATATCTTCCAAACGGTTACGAATCAGGCTTGGGAATAAACATGAAAGTTGTAGATGGATTAGAGATCTACACAACGAGCTATAGAAATCGAAATTTGGTTGAAAGACGAGGAAGTTATGGCAAGACGAACTTTACCTGAAATCGAATGAAAACTGGAATCTGGGTTACGAACTCGAAAGCTGGCAACTTTGGATCAACTTTCCCGTCGATGTAGAATGAGTTAGGGCTTGTATGAGTTATGGTTGTAAAGAGGGAATTAAGGAGAAGAGAATAGAGAAGACGGCACTGGAAATTCGAAGTAACGAGTGAGATATAGCCGTCACAAGTTAGGTCAAAATCGGATGGTTGTTGGAGAAAAACAAGGAGATAGAATTGACTAAGTGTTGGGGCGCACGAGAGGCTGACACGTGGCAGTTATAAAATTTTGGCTCTAAACTTCAAACTAGCATAACTTTGGCTAGGATGATCCGTTTTTGACGTTCTTTTTATCGATCTTCATGGTTTTTCATAACCTATTTTTGGTATAGGTTTCATGGCCTGGTTTGACCATTCTCAAAAAGTCAACTCTAGCAAGGCTTAATAAGCTTTAAGGTTTCTAGAATTTTATATTGACTTTTATATTTCAAAACAATGTTCCAACACTTCCAAAATCTTTATAATATATTGGAGTGTTTAATAATTTTCCCAAGATTTATTGACTTATAAATCTTATTATTAATTCATAATACTATATAATAATGTATAATAATTAGGGGAAAACCCCTAAATAAATTTCACAACCCCATATAATAATTTAATATTCATAATTCCATATAATAATTTAATATTCCTCATTCCATATAATAATTTAAATTAATATTATTAAAGGTTTAATAAAAGAAATCCCCTAAATTAATTTAAATTAATTTAGGGGTATTTCAGCATATCCCCCTTAAAAGAAACTTCGCCTCGAAGTTTAAAAATCAACTAATAAGCACTCACACCGCTTCGGGTGTGCTGAGACAATAAAAGTTCCAATGAAGTTCCATACCAAACCAATCCTTTATTTCCATCCATTTCCATAACAACATTCCACTCAAGATTACTCAAAATCAAACTGAATCAGGATATACCAAGATATAGCATGATGATAAGCATGATGAAAATCAAAAGTCACATACTGAGTCATAATGCAAAAACCAAGCACATACAAACACCTCTCATTCTGCTAATACTGTTCTCCCTTTGCTAACAATGCAACGAGGCATAATCCGGATGAGATAACGAAGGAGGAGTATGCCAGCATATCCCCCTTAAAAGAGCTAAGGTACGCCCTCGTACCGCTACTAATGGCACATTCAAAGAATTCAACACCTTATTAACCAGCTTTGTTGAATTTTACTGCACCGTTGATTATATCTATGATCGTTATATATATCTGTATCTCTTGATTGTTATGTATTTGTATTTCCTTGGTGGTTATAAAATTTTATCTTATGATTATTATCCATTCATTTAATGACTGATACGAATTATATGTCCATATATGATCATTTATCATATCAATTATATTACTAAGCTATACCTCGGGTGTAACGTACTTGAGTAGTTTAACATAATATTCCCGATCATTTAATAATCCTCAATAATCTTCCAAAATTATCTTCAAAGGTTTATTGGCCAACCATATGTTAAAACTCTATAAGATAAATATTTTCTGTGACTTTTCAAGTTTCAATTGTTTCTATGTTTACTTTATAAAATTTACTTATTATATAACTTCACCCAAGGCAGAATTTTAGAAAGTTCGTCCAAAATCTGATTCCTTTATCTTAAAATTTATACATTATATATATATATTTTAAGGTAGGGACCCTGTATAAAATTTTAGGTCAAATGCATTAGTCTAATGAAAACTCACTCACTCTTGATAATTATTTTCCTTAAGGTTTGTTCTATGTAAGTATTCTTCTGATTATTAAATCTTAGTACTCTCTTAGACAATGGTGGCTTTTGGTAAATATCACTCTTAGTGTGTCTTTTAAAATTTTATACCTGTATAATGTTAAACTTCCAAGTAAACATGAGGATTTTCAATCTTTAAGTAACTCTCAATTTTTTTTTTTTAAGATGCTCAATACTCAAGTATTTAAGGATCAATGATACTTAGTTTAGTATTACTCCACTCAATCTTTAAGTAACTTCTTTTATTGATTTTTTTTTATATCCAACCAGGGGTAGATGTTGTATCTTGGAGTACCCAAACTTAATCCCCTTCCTCCATATATAGGTTTTTCACCAAAGATTTAACTCAATAAACCCTTTACATTTATGAGTTTTAATACCGGATCTTAAGATACAAATATTGATTTGTTCATTGTGGTTAGCAATGAAATATGCCTAGCTCAAGATTTCATGATGGTAACGTCTTACCACCACTTCCCCTCAAGTTCAACACAATCCATCACCTGCGTAGAAGATTATATACGGTTAGATGACAAGGCTTGTCTAGCCCCTAAACTTCTAGAAGTGGGTGTGCACCCCCACTACTTTCAGCCTAGGAGTTCGTCGCACCAGGCACTTCCCGTAGGGTGTTAGGTTTATGTGTTTTCTTTCTAAAGTTAACATAGAGTTTTAATGTGTTTTACAAGTTCAGATGTTGATCTTTTCTAATACGCTACTAGTTCTTGTTAGCTTAATAATTTTCTAGACTTAAGATTTATCTTAAACATTATCTTTAGGTAATAAATTGATACCAAGTAGTTCATGAGATTTATTTTCAAACTTTAAAGGAGTTGAAGTACTTTCACATAATATCAATACTAATTTAGTTATGTAAAGTTCTATTTGTATACTGTTTTCAACCAAAAGTATTCTTTAAAATTCTAGGAATTTGTGTACTAGCTTTTAAAGGATTGCATTTTTAGCAATGTATTCTCCATGAGTATGCTTTTGAAAAATAGCTTAATATTTGGTTTATCTCAACCAAAATCTTATCGTACTTAATATAGGATGTTCCAAACTATATATATATTTTGTAGTTTATTGTTGGAACGGTATAACAACACATCACACTCAACAGACATTCACAAAAGAAAAGTGTGTAAAGGAATCGTTCTCAATTCCAAAAAGGGTTAGGAGTCGTGCCTTACTGGAGTCCTCACTTCCCAATTCTACCCCAGTTCCCCAGTTTTAAGTGCACCTATAATCTAAGTATTTCACTCGGCTTGTTTTCTCGGGTTCAGAGCGTAACTACGCTCTGATACCACTTTCTGTAACGCCCCTATTAACATAAACAGCGGAAATAAAACTAAGGCGATTACAGACCATCGGGTTCCAAACACCCGGCACCAAACCTCACCAATTACAACTTACAATTAACAAGTTACGGTCTGAACTCGAGAAAACTTAACAAACATAACAGTAATAAAATACATTCACTCTCCAAAACCTATCCCATCCCAATCACTCTCTCTCGTGGCCACCTGTAAATCAATTCGTACCTGCAAGATGAAACCAAGCAGCCCACCCCGAGGGGGGGTCAGTTCCCTGGAATGGAACTGGTACAATTCTCCAAAAACAAACTTATAAAACATAACTCTTCAAAATAAACAGTAACATGAAAACAAACTCTTAAAAGTAAAACAGATAAAGCACTTCAAAACAATCAAGTTAAAGAGAAAGAAAACAAGACAAAGATAGATAGAGAACTTCCAAACCAAGTCATCCACTTAAGTAGTCACACCACATAGTTAGTAAGCATCCATTGTTGATGTTAGAACCAATTCTGGTTAAGAAGAGAAAGACTTAAGTAGTCACAAAGGACAGGAGTGACATTAATATCCATAACCCGTGGTAGACAGTTTATGTCTCCACCATTTCAGAAGATGATTCCCATAGACAAATATACTCAAGAGTGGAATAAACCAATTGGGAGAGATGGCCCCCACCGCCAGTCAGTTGCCACAAGGGCGAGGTAAACAGACCTCCGCTGTCAGTTGCCACAAAGGGCGAGGTAAACAGACCTCCGCTGTCAGTTGCCACAAAGGGCGAGGTATAGCAGACCTCCGCTGCCACCGACCCGTTCTCAGTCATCGGTGAAAAGTGTGTGCACCACTTAGTATAAATAATCCATACTCAGTACCAAGATTAACATTTCCCATATTCCCATTAGATTATTAACTGCACAAGAGCAATACCAAAACACTCAGTCCTACAGAGTGCAGAGGCGTAAACCCTCAACAATTAATACCCAATAGAAAGAATCCATTCCCAATTAGGCTGATCAAACTCGACTCATGGATGAAACAATACCCATAGTCCAAAGGAAGAATTTACCAATACCAGATACTTTCCTATATTCCTAGTTACCCCACTAGATCATTAACTGCACCAGAGCAATACCAAAACACTCAGTCCTACAGAGTGCAGAAGCGTAAACCCTAGGCAGTTAATATCTAGTGAAACAACTAGATAGGAGGAACCAATAACCAAGGAAGTTTCACATACAGGCTCAGTTAGTCACAGCAAGCTCAGTTAGTCACCCAAACAGTTTCCCTTTTGAAATCCATTCAAGATCAGTGGTGTTCCAAAACATTCCATAAAGTCCATCAGCAAAAGTATCGAGTACGAGAAATCGTACAAAACATTCCATAAGGTCCAAAACACAACAAGCTGAGTACGAGAAATCGTACCTGGGTAACGTTGTAGCAGTTCTAATCAACTTGCGCAAACAATCAACAGTACTCTGAAGAATATTAAAGGTAATCATCATCAACCACTCGTAGCCTATGTACGCTTAAATAAACTCCTACTCTTATTTCAAAGTCTCAATTATCTTTAAGCCCTCACTAATGTTATGTATAATCTTTGACTTGTTAGAATGTTGTATAGCCCAAGGTTGTAAGATCAAGGATGTATTCTTTAACACTTATCAATTGTTCCACCTTATCCACTTTACTAATACTTAACCGTAGTTCTCACATTAATACCTTTATATCTTAAGTGTATTTATATTACTCAATTAGTCTTAGAATCTCAATAATAACCCTTAAGCTCAATACCTTTATTCTTACTTTAGGACAGACATCGTTATAACCTATGATGGATTTATTAGAATACTATACTATTATTCCATAAGGTAATGATTAGGTATTTTATCAATATTTACTAGATAATCCTTTATGATTAAGTCTTCCCCTTAACTTAATTAAGACCTACAACCTGTATATCGAATCATAGTGTCGTAGATGCATTTCATTACAACTTCATTGATCTTAGAATTTAGAGACAACTACTAGACTCAATTATTTTATCTTTACTTTAGAATGACTTAATATTATAACCATTTAATTATCTTGTCTTAAGATGTTCAATTACTCTTCATCCTGAACAACTATATTTAATTAACTCAAACCCTTCCAACTCTTTTACTTAACAAAGTATATTATTCGCTTAATTATTACCTATATAATAAGGTTTTAAGATAACCCTTTTTATGTATCCTTACTTACATTTTAATTTCCCAAGTATTTGATTTTTACACACATTCTCTCCATAGAGTATGTATAATCCTTTTGTACTAAATTTTAATAAACTTATGTCTTAAATACATTTTATATACTTACAAGACCAAAGGTTTCAAAGGAATAACTTAATAAATTAATTTCCTTTATTGTATTTTAGGATAAACATTATATCTCGACATAAGGTAAAATTATCTAAGAACTAAATTCTGATTCATAAGTGAAATTGTTAATTATGTAATAGATAATCTATTCTGAAAATCCCCATACCTTATATTCAAATGACACATTAATATTTCCAGTGTCAAAAAGGTAAATCAATATAATATCTTACGTAACCTAGTTTCATCTAATTAAAGGTTTAAAGATTTTAAGTATCTAATTTCTATTTATAAACCTTCTTATAAATTCTAACTACTAAACATACTTAATTATAAACTCACATCCTGAACATTGGTATTAAATGTTTTTATATGGCTAACAAATTCAAGAACTAAGGATTATTATTTAGATTAATTCCCAATCATAGTTTAATATAGTTTTATATCATAATCCTTTTAATGATTTTATCAAATATTAAGTTATTACTCAATACTATAAATATTAAGAAATGTAATTAAATCTAGACTTATTTATCCTCTTCACATTTAGATGTAAAAGTAACTCATTTATTTTTATTGTTTATATAATAAGAACATTTAAATGTAAAAGTATTTCATTCATTTTATTATCAATTAATAATAAGATCTATTTGTGTAACACTTTATGTAAACTAATTACAAATATTCCTAAATTTCAACTTATTAATTTCTTAACCCAATTATAGATTTACATTGTGGTCACTGACTAAATATATACATGTATTTTAATACTGTTTATATTAAATCCTAGAAATTCAAATGTGACAGCCCAGCCCAATCAACCCACATGTGTGATATTGTCCGCTTTGGCACGCAGGCCGCACGGATTTGTTCCTGGGGTTCGCCCCAAAACGCGTCACACAAGGGAAGAGTATCCCCACCCTAATAAGGTATGGTTCGTGCTCTCTCCCGATCGATGTGGGAGGTAACACCACGCCGGGTGTACACCTACCCCCCTTAAGGAGCCCAGTGCCCTCACGGGCTCACTGGACCCACACCGACCTGGGTCTGGCTCTGATACCACCTGTGACAGCCCAGCCCAATCAACCCACATGTGTGATATTGTCCGCTTTGGCACGCAGGCCGCACGGATTTGTTCCTGGGGTTTCGCCCCAAAACGCGTCACACAAGGGAAGAGTATCCCCACCCTAATAAGGTATGGTTCGTGCTCTCTCCCGATCGATGTGGGAGGTAACACCACGCCGGGTGTTACACCCTACCCCCTTAAGGAGCCCAGTGCCCTCACGGGCTCACTGGACCCACACCGACCTGGGTCTGGCTCTGATACCATCTGTGACAGCCCAGCCCAATCAACCCACATGTGTGATATTGTCCGCTTGGCACGCAGGCCGCACGGATTTGTTCCTGGGGTTTCGCCCCAAAACGCGTCACACAAGGGAAGAGATCCCCACCCTAATAAGGTATGGTTCGTGCTCTCTCCCGATCGATGTGGGAGGTAACACCACGCCGGGTGTTACACCTGGTGTAACACCCGGCGTGGTGTTACCTCCCACATCGATCGGGAGAGAGCACGAACCATACCTTATTAGGGTGGGGATACTCTTCCCTTGTGTGACGCGTTTTGGGGCGAAACCCCAGGAACAAATCCGTGCGGCCTGCGTGCCAAAGCGGACAATATCACACATGTGGGTTGATTGGGCTGGGCTGTCACAGATGGTATCAGAGCCAGACCCAGGTCGGTGTGGGTCCAGTGAGCCCGTGAGGGCACTGGGCTCCTTAAGGGGGGTAGGGTGTAACACCCGGCGTGGTGTTACCTCCCACATCGATCGGGGGAGAGAGCACGAACCATACCTTATTAGGGTGGGGATACTCTTCCCTTGTGTGACGCGTTTTGGGGCGAAACCCCAGGAACAAAATCCGTGCGGCTGCGTGCCAAAGCGGACAATATCACATGTGGGTTGATGGGCTGGGCTGTCACATCAAAGGTAAATAAAAACTCATTCAAAATAATAATACCACCTCATATAGTATTCTATTATAGTATTATGTAGAGTTTAGTTTGACCCATTAATTCCTTCATATTACATTTTCTATAAGGTATTTTATTCCTTTTATTATTAATTTATCATATATATTATATATATATATTATATATTATATATCCTTCCTATTATTTCTCACAAGGAATGTTATTTCCTTTATCTATTTTTATTGTATTTATATATATATATATAAATATATATATATCTACATATATTAAGATTTATCCAGAATATTCTTTAAGAAATTCTATTGTATTTAATTATATTTAATATCTTTTAGACCTATCCACAACTGATTTATGGTTTATAAAATAAAGTATTTCCCTTAGTTTTAGTTAAACATATTAGCTTCCATATAATAAATAAAATGTAGTTTAGTTAAATTCCTTGATTTAATATAAGTTTCTATCTTATTTCTCTCATATAAATAATATAAATATATGTAACAATTTTTACCCCACTTAAAGTTAATACCCAAAATATTTATAAACATACTGTATTAAATGTTAATTAGTCTTATTATATTTTCCCCAACCTATAAAGTTCATTAATCAACTACACTTTAATTTTTGATTACATTAAAAACCATATATTATAAGTTATTCTTATGAAAAACTCATAAACACAATTTTTAAAACCTTTTACCATTGCCCAAAAATTCCCAAAATTAATATACAGTAACTATAACATTTTATACATATTATAAAATTTTTATTTCATAAAAATATCTTTTTAATTTAACCAAATAATTCCAGAAAACCCGTAACTTGTAAAAATCATAAATTATGTTTAAAAACTCCAAAACCATAATAATTTACATCAAAACAAACTACATAAAATAAGGAATCTATGGTTAAAATTTCAAGTCAAAATACATTCGGGAAGATTTTTAAATTAACCCAACAAGTTAAGACTATTTACTGATTTTTTTATAGAACTTAAACAACTTATAATCACCAGATCTAATCTTGGCCGTCCAATCTCTAAGAACGAGATCGGACGGCCCCTGTACCGCGAGTTCTTCAGCGAATTCATTAACAAGGTCGAGTACGAATCTGCCAATATCTCCTAATCTACAGAACGAAATCGAATGATTCTTGTTTCTATGGATTCGTAATCAAATTTCGGTTCTATTGGTACCAATTTCCCCAATTATAATGCAGAGTTCATCCAGTTTCGAATTCGATTCGAAGGTTAGGGTTTGTTTCGGTACCGAATTAAAATCGATTACAAATCTTACAAATTCTCCTAATCTAGAGCGTAACAGGTTAAATTGCAACATGGGTTAGATCGGAATTGTAAAACCGGTTACCATAATCAGAGGAATTTGAAGAAAACTCACCGGAATTGCTCGAATCGAAGCGATTTCAAGATCGGTTCTGGAAAACTGTTCGAGCTTGACCGTTCGGGTAGCCTACTTTGCGACTCTATAACTTGGGGTACAGATTGAGTTAGACTGTGTTCTTTGGCTCAATCGAAAGATGCGACATAGATCTACACAATGATAACAAGAACTCAATCTAATTTGCATTATACAGAAAGAAAATTGACCCGAAAGTTACGAGTTTACCTGTCGTTTTTCTATGATTTTATGTGCTGACAAATCAGAGACTTTGGGCGACTATATCTTCCAAACGGTTACGAATCAGGCTTGGGAATAAACATGAAAGTTGTAGATGGATTAGAGATCTACACAACGAGCTATAGAAATCGAAATTTGGTTGAAAGACGAGGAAGTTATAGCAAGACGAACTTTACCTGAAATCGAATGAAAACTGGAATCTGGGTTACGAACTCAAAAGCTGGCAACTTTGGATCAACTTTCCCGTCGATGTAGAATGAGTTAGGGCTTGTATGAGTTATGGTTGTAAAGAGGGAATTAAGGAGAAGAGAATAGAGAAGATGGCACTGGGAAATTCGAAGTAACGAGTGAGATATAGCCGTCACAAGTTAGGTCAAAATCGGATGGTTGTTGGAGAAAAACAAGGAGATAGAATTGACCAAGTGTTGGGGCGCACGAGAGGCTGACACGTGGCAGTTATAAAATTTTGGCTCTAAACTTCAAACTAGCATAACTTTGGCTAGGATGATCCGTTTTTGACGTTCTTTTTATCGATCTTCATGGTTTTTCATAACCTATTTTTTGGTATAGGTTTCATGGCCTGGTTTGACCATTCTCAAAAAGTCAACTCTAGCAAGGCTTAATAAGCTTTAAGGTTTCTAGAATTTTATATTGACTTTTATATTTCAAAACAATGTTCCAACACTTCCCAAAATCTTTATAATATATATGGAGTGTTTAATAATTTTCCCAAGATTTATTGACTTATAAATCTTATTATTATATTCATAATACTATATAATAATGTATAATAATTAGGGGAAAACCCCTAAATAAATTTCACAACCCCATATAATAATTTAATATTCATAATTCCATATAATAATTTAATATTCCTCATTCCATATAATAATTTAATACTTAATAATATTATTAAAGGTTTAATAAAAGAAATCCCCTAAATTAATTTAAATTAATTTAGGGGTATTTCAATATGCGAATACCATTGTGATAAGTGTGTGTATTTGTTAACAGTTGTGTGTGATAGTACAAGTGTGGGGAGTGGAGAAACTCCCGGGGAACGAAACCCCGACAGTGTATAAATGTGAAACTGTGTGTTGTATTTTGATAAAATATACGTGTATATATATACTATATAGTGACTCAGGAAAGGTTATGATACTGACATAGAACCTAGTGAGAATAAGATTCCCTAGGTAACAACATTAAAGTGAATGGAAGTAACTGATAGACGGAGTTCTATCCTTTGGAGATGTTATGATCATGATTAGAATGATTTAGAAGATAGAAAATTGGAAATGAGTGATTTATTGGATGCTTGAAAATGAAGTGGAAAGTGGAACTTGATTTGCATGTGATCAAGGGAAGCCGAACACAAATTGGAGTGGAAGGATAGTTCTACACTGATGCTGATCACATCAGGGTTGGATGATTCTTGAAACTCCCTATAAGTGGTCACAAATAACCACGCTAAGAAAAGAAGCAAAGAGCTTAAGGTGGACTTGGAGTTGTGTGTGTTTTCAAAAGGATTTCCAATTGGTATTTATAAAACGTTGATGGATACTTACATAATTAAAGTCTTCTTACTTAACCTCACAAGGAAAAATTTCAAATTTAAGTGATTGTTTTAATCTCCCAAAGGCACGGGGACGGAAGGTGTCCATCGCGACCGGGTTCTGCGGGATCACAGTGTGTATGTAAAAGATAGTTTTGATTGCTATACATGCTATGACATGTTGTGTGGTATGTGTAATGAATATTATTTTGACTTGATCTCCTAAAAGTATGCTATTAAGACCTATGAGTCTAAATGTGTTGTGTTACATAGACCTATGTGTCTGAAGACTGTTATGTTATGGGGACCTATGTGTCCAAATGTTGTGATGTTACCCAAGACCAGTGAGTCCAAGGGGTTGTTATGTATGTGTAAGTGTTGTTAAGATCCCGGACCATAGAGTCCGAGGTTATCATATGGATATGTTATGTTATGTGTGGATGTGAATGTGTGCCCGGACCATTAAGTCCGAGGTTGTGATGTAAAGTGTGTTTGGTTATGGAAGTTTATTTCCAAGTGATTCCTGTGTTCTAATCTAATGATGTGTGGAAAGTGTGAACTTCGAGGACGAAGTTCTTTTAAGGGGGGTAGATTAAAATACCCCAAACCTTGATATGTGGTTTAAATATCAAACTATGGTATGTAAAGGCTAAAAAGTGCCTTAGAAACATCAGTAAACAATTAAACCATAGTAAAATGCAATAAAACGCTAAGATACAGTTTGAGCAAAAACATGCTCTAAGCTATGAGTGAACTTGGTTAGGACCCAAAGAGCCAACCAAGACTTAATAATATTCAATTATGAGTTTATAAGGCAAACTAAGTCCTTAGGAAACTTTGGTAGACAATGAAACCAAACAAAACACAAGAAAATACCTTAAAGTCAATATGAGCAAAATGTGCTCTAAGCTTGGGATAAATTTGTATAAGGCCTAATGGTCATACCTATACCTTATAAATATGTTAATGAACATATTAAATCAATTACCAAAGAAAACCAAGCTTGAAAACAAGTCAAACACAAAATGTGCTTTAAGGAGTCTTAAAGCACGTTTTTGAAAAATTGTCTTGTAAATGATTTTGAATGGCTAAATGTCCATCATTACTCTTTAATTAACATGTGTACTATATAGTATCACATTTGGAAGTCTATATCAATGGAAATCAAAAATTTCACTTCTATGTGCCTTGTTTTGTGAATAGTGATTTTTATAAGCTAGTTTGTAACATATAATGTTCTAAGTATTTAAGTTGGTCAACAAAGACTATTATACCCTCCTAAGTATATGGGGGCCGGTTTTTGTAGTAATGAGTCACCAAACAAGTTAACTTATTAAGTAAATAAAGATGACTCATAAGTTACTATTTGCTTTAAGTCATAAATATCTTCAAAAACAAAACCAAACTCACTTCTCTCATTTCTTTCTTCATTTCACACGGTTCCCTTCTTCTTCTACCTCTCTTCTTCTGTTCTCACGGTGAAGCTACAGCACCACCACCATTTCACCATCTTCCATTGTCAATATCTCATGACTCACTTAACCAAATCAAAAACAAACACCACCATTCTCTTCCTCTCATCAAGCTCTTCATTCCTATCTTCTCAAAATTTGAAGATCACCATTTCGGTGCCATGGAGTTCCACCATTGATGGAGCTTGAGCTTGTCTTTCCACATATTGTTACTCTCCTTTGCTTCTAGGTAAGGAATCTCAAAGAAAAATCAAGTTTCCTTCATGTTTTTGCCTTGACCGAAAATACTCATTGATGGAGCTCTTTGTGTGACTTTGTTCTAGCTTCATTTCAATTTCTTATGGACTAGGTGGAGTCCTCTCTTCATAGATATTCAAACTCTCTTCAAAGATCAAGTAAAACAACTACATTAATGTTTTGAAACAATGTAAACCTAGGGTTTACAATGAGTTTAAGCTTGAAGCTTGTATACTCATTCATTGCTTGTATATTGTGTAGTAGTTGACAAGGAATCAAATACCTTACGGTTTTATAAGGAAACAAGAAAGAAGTTTGTGTGGAAAAGAGGTAAACATACTAACCTAATGTGGTATATGCCTTAGGAGAAATGAGCTTATATTGCTTGTTAAAATGATCTAAGGAGCCAAAGGTGAATGACCTAGTGAAATGCTCTCAAGGAGTTTATTAAGGGCATATGTATTGTTGGGTGTATTTGCAGGTCAAAGGCATTATTTATGTGGGAAATTCAGTGTTTAAGGTTTATGCAATTTAAGGGCCTAAGAGCCATGATTTAAGAGCCTAAGTGCCAAGCAATTTAAGTTAAGCACTATATTGTGATGTAGTGCTAAATGTGTGAAGTTTGTGTATAAAATGTGTTTGATGGATTTTAGGTGTTCTTGAATGAAATAAGGTAAAAACCTAAGTGTTGGATGTGAGTAAATACAAGAGAAGCTATGGCAAAATTTGTATAATGTATAAGAAGTACTAAGTGCTTAAATGAACTTGGGTGAACTAGGAATTGTTAGGAATGGATACATGCTTCACTAAGGAAGAAACATGCATTAAGGTGTTCTAAGGTGCTACAAGGATTTAGGCATTATCTTGGAAGTTCTAGAAATCAAATGAGTGTTTTTAGGATGTATTTAAGTCTTGGAGAAGTTGTTTAAGGTTTGGGTAATGTTGATGAATAGGAGAGAATGATGTTTAAGTGAGGTTTGAGAAAAGAATTCAAGAAGTTGTGAAAAGAGGATTTGGTAAATTAAGAAGGAAGTGTAAGCTTGGGAAAGGAATTGTAAAAATGACATAAGGAGTTTTGATATGTAAGAAAGGGTGTTTGACTGATGATGTCTGTGTGGAAGATATGTCTTGGTATAATGGTTAGAATTGGCATGAATCATCACTTAGGGACTTAAGAAGTATAAACTATAAGTGTTGGAGGCTTTGGAGGAATTTGGCTAAGTGTTTAAAGGTTTGGAAGTTGAGCATTTTGCCTTGTCCGAACTTCCGTCCGGAATGGAAGTTCGGACAGGCTCTGTTGGGTAAGAAGTTTTGCACACTCGAACTGTGTCCGAACTTGGGAAGTCCGGACACATGTTCGGACGCATGGATTTCCGCATTAAGAGATTCTCGACTCACGTCCGAACTTCCGAAGTCCGGACACAAGTTCGGACGTGTGTCTATTTTGAGTTCAAAGTCACGGCTTGCGTCCGAACTTGGAGGTTCGGACACAAGTTCGGACAGGCCACTGTATGGACCAAAATTGTTTGTTTTAAGGTATGGAAATGATATGTAATGATGGGGATTGATAGGTAATGATGTCATAAGGTTGTTAAGGACATGTTAGGTGAGTTTTAATGACAATAAAGTGGGTTAAAAGTTGATTAGAATGTGAGAGTAAAACAAGTTAAAAATGTTAAGTTATGTAACTAAGTTAACGGGGAGAAGTTATAAGCATTAGACATTAAATAATCATGCTACCCCGATATTAATAAAAGTACATGTAATGTTATCAGTTGTTCGAGAATTGCTCGAGGGTACATAAATGGACATGATAAAGTGGACTCCGGTGACAGGTATGGTTTTCTTGCAACCTGTGTCCTACCGGATTACACCGGCTTGTATGCCAATGTGTTTTCTGTATGTTTGCCACGTTATGAGATAAATCATGAAACGAGTTTACAGTCGTTATTGTTATTGTGTGTTTACGTGCCGATACCGGTAACCTCAAATGCGCTTGAAGGGCTAGTTAACCACTATTAGGTAAACGTAAGAGAACGGTATCCGGTAATAACGTTTCCGAACTAAGGAACGTTCTAACCACGGCTATGCGTGAGTTAGTTGTGTGATGTTGCTGTAAGTGTATGACCCTCCTTTGCGTGATTAACTCAGTTGTAATACTGTATTGTGTGATGATGTGATAGGTTCCACAGCGGAGTCTTTAACTGTGAATATTTATATATTATGGGGGGTGAGGAATCCGGTTGTTCCGGTCACGCGTTGTTTGGGAGTTGTTGTATACAGTTTCTTCAGCTTCCTCTCTGTTGATTGTTTTCCTTCATTGGTCTTCGATCACCCCTGAGCTTAACCAAGGCTCTTGACTCACGTCTGTTGGGGATTATGTATGTTGTGTTCGGGTCACTAAACCCGATCCATCTTTATGTTAAGTTATTCGTTCGCCTAACAGAACGGTAATGAGTTATGTAAACGAGCTTAGCATGAGTTTGACAGCATCCTCTAGGCTCTCCCAGTGAACTAACAATGTTTGGGTCGGTTCCTAAGAGAACCATGCCCGCTGTGTTGTGTATTTTGTTT
This sequence comes from Limonium bicolor, assembly GCA_023374045.1. Classification (NCBI taxonomy): domain Eukaryota; kingdom Viridiplantae; phylum Streptophyta; class Magnoliopsida; order Caryophyllales; family Plumbaginaceae; genus Limonium; species Limonium bicolor. Next base: position 36,838,659 of record CM041783.1, read on the forward strand.
GTGATGCAATATCTATTGCGATGTTATGTTGTGCACGTGGAAACGTGCAAAGTGTTGTTAAGTGTTGTTATGTAGTGTATGTTATATGTTGTAAAATGTGGAGTATGTGGATCATGGATATGAATCCCAGTTTGATAAAAGAGGCGTTTAAGGTTAACCCGATTTAAGGGTAAGTGTCGTCTATTAAGGAAGTAGCTCCATTAGAGGAGGAACACTCTAGGGATAATGAATACCATGAGTGACTTATTAAGTAAGGATATATTATCTGTTTGTTGAGCCCGTTGAGGCGAAATGATTATGTGTTGTGTGTTTACAGTTGCATGTATGATCTAAAAATAATCAACCGCATGCTAAGACGACAATTAGTTGTGCGTGGCCCGGTAGCATGTGGGCTGGGATTACCATACCAGCAAAGGTGCTGAGCCCCTTGGGGGCCACCCTTTCTCTTCTTTTCCTATTTCAGGTACGAAGTGCTGGAAGCCGTTCGAGAGTAGGACAGGGTAGTCGTTGTACATGGGTAATCGTTTATGTTGTATATATACAGTAGGTGTAGTAAGACCGAAATTGTTATCGGCATTAGTTATAAATACTCGGTATAGTTGGAAGGTGTATGTTGTTGTTGTGATTAATGAAAAGGGATAGTAATGTTGTAGTCGCTCGGGAAATTTAGCCCATCAGACGGTAAAATGTGTATGTATTAGCCTGTTAGCCACGTGGGTGGCTAACGGCGTGTAACACCAACGAGTTAAGTAATGTGATGAGGTTGTTTTTCCGCTGCAGTTTATTGTAAGTGTGTTAATGTTGGATGGGGTGTTACAGTTACACACCAGCTCTACAGGAATAAAGTTAGCAGTCGGGGCAACGCAAGACGAAGTTGAAGCAAGGAACCGGAGTGAACTTCTAAACTGGAGTTACCTCTTACCCTTACTTTAATTTTTTAATGCATTCCTTCTCTATATCGTTGTTTTGTAACGATGAGCGAGTAAGTATTTTAGCTTCCCGGGTTGGGAAGCGAACCTATTTCTTGAATTCTGCTATGTGATTCTCAGATAAATTTTGTTAACTGCAACAGTTCAATTGTCCTTCAAATATTTTAATTATTTGGCCAGTAATTAGAACAACCCTTGTAGTTATCTTATTAATATGCGAGAGCTGAGATAGATAACGAGATGAAGGAAGTTGAACCTAATTAACAGCTAGAAGCGTGATCCCGCCTATAGGTTAATTAGACTCCAATAGAAACTGCTCTTTATGCAATTAATTGTGTCCGGTCTAGAGCATTAGTCTGCTGCTAGATCTAACAATTGGTAGGATTCATTATACTTAGTCGTTAATGAATTAATTAAAGTTTCTGAGTTATTGCAATAAAATTAAGGAAGAATTTAGTAACAGATATATAAAAAGGAATAGGTAAGCAAACAACCCGGGGTGCGCTTTTCTATTTATCAATTCACCACTCTTTAAATCCCTCTTTGTTATTTACTTTAAATTGTTCTATTTCTCCTTGCAGTTTAGTTAGTTTCTTTTAATCAATCATTCAGACCGAAAAAGTGATATTTCTTGTTTTCTTTAAGTTTAACTTAATTTCCCAGTTAATCAAATATTTGTCAATTAATTATACGAGGTCCCTGAGATCGAACCCCATTTAATCACTATACCCGCAAAACGATAGGTACACTGCCTATGTGGTAGAAGTAGTCACATATTCTCCACATTAGGAAATGATAATTCACTTTCCTTTCACTAAACAGAATTTTCTTCAAACACTGCCACGTTTGGCACCTCTTTCAACAATTTTCTTGTCCTGAACAACTTTCCTCTAACCACTTCGGTTTTATAAACCTCATCATGGCCACATTTGGCACATTCTAGCAATGTCTTGCTTTGGACAATTTTTGATCCTTAACATTGCCATGTTTGGCACATTTTCCAACGATTTCATATTTTGGACAAGTTTACTACATAACTTTGATTGTATTTTGACATGCACATCATCTTTGCCACGTTTGGCACTTTCATAATCAACTGTCATCATGATCATTTGCATAAAGTTTACCTTGCATCCGTCTGTACGAAACTCCTCATCATAGACCAGAGATACAGATCTCAGCCGAAGGTTCAAATTCTTCAGAGATACAGATTCTCGCCCGAAGATACAGATTCTTCAGAGATACAGATTCTCACCCGATCAGAGATACAGATTCTCAGCCGAAGATGCAGATTCTTCATGGATACAGATTCTCAGCCGAAGGTACAAATTCTTCAGAGATGCAGATTCTCAGCCAAAGATTCAGATTCACTAGAATAGATGAACTCAACCTCAGGCTCGTCATGAACCCATTTCCTACCATTCCACTTAGGCACCCATAGGTCCACTTTACATCGTCAATTTAGGCGCACATCACATCGATCTCATTACATCTCTTTTCCAGGTTCCCGACACCTTATAATGCTCGGCGTATTCCATTCAACTTTAGGTTCACGACACCTTATAATGCTCGCGTATTCCAGGTTCCCGACACCTTATAATGCTCGGCGTATTCCATTCAACTTCAGGTTCCCGACACCTTATAATGTTCGGCGTATTCCAGGTTCCGGCACCTTATAATGCTCGGCGTGTCCCATTTAATCTTAGGTTTCCCGACACCTTATAATGTCGGCGTATTCCATTCAACTTCAGGTTCCCGACACCTTAGAATGCTCGGCGTACTTCATTCCATTAAAGGTAGTCAACGCCTTAGAATAGCTTGACATCATATAATCCTCATAGGTAGTCAACGCCTTAGAATCGCTTGACATCCCATCCACTTTACTCATAGGTAGTCAGCGCCTTAGAACAGCTCGACACAACTTGTCAGATTTCAATTGCTGTGGGTCTTTTAAGATCCAAAATTTTGGGGGTATCACTCAGCATCAACTAGCCTTTTCATTTCCATTACAAAGTCTAGTTGACGGGGGGCAATCTGTTATACCCAAAATTTTAACCCCCCCGAAAGAGAGTCTCTACTAATAGGATAGTAGCGAGGGTTCCCGGTCCGATCGGCACATTTCAGAGTACTAGGGACAGCTTAGTCATCTCCAGGGGCACTTTCGTAATTTTTCAAGGCTCCTAAGCCCCCTATAGGCTTTTCTCTCTCCTCCAAATAGAGTCAAATCAATTCAAAATGCTTTGAAATTTTAAACCCATGACAGAGGATGACATTTGAAGCATAATGACGTTGGAATTTTGATTTTCGAATTTCAATAATTTTCTAGTAATTTCTGATTGAATCTGACGAGAAATTGAATTTAAAATATTTATAATATCCAAAAAATTCAATTCCAATTTAGAAAATTCAGAAATATCATCCTTTTCCCATGTGTAAAATTTCATAATCAAATTCCTTTTGGAAGCCCTTGAGCTAAAATGTCGGTAATCTCGTTTTTACCGGATTTATCTTTAAGGAAGCCTATATAAGGAACCTTATCCCATGATCAAAGGGAAACCCTCAAGAACCCTAGACCCTCAAAGAAGGCAGCCGTCTCATTCTCTTCACATTTTTACACATCCAAGTATCAAAATCACATCAAAAATCCCCCGAAATCACCATCCAAACACATTTTTCAACTCCCAACACATCAACAATCATCAAACATCAACCAAACAACCTCCAAACGTGAAGAACACTTCAACAATCAACAAACAGAGCTCGGTCGAACTCAACCGGAACCGGCATCATCGGAGCCTCCGAAGAATCCCAACGTGAAGAATCCTCCTGAATTCGAAGGTAAAACAGATTGCAATTCTACTTTTCTAACTCCCCACGACCTTATTAACTCTCTGTCAAATTTTGGGTTCAAACTAACCTTTTTACGCTTCTGTATTGCTAATTACTTTTGCTTCTGCCTTGTTACTTGTTCGTCAAGTTTCGTGCATAATTCGACTTCAAACTGCAATCTTTCAATTACTAACAAATTGAATACCTTTCAGGCTACACGTGCATAAATTTTGAGCCGAAAACACCTTCGGGAACCACCATAAAACCCCTGTCCGTGGGTGGTCCGGGATCTCGGACCTATGGTCCGGGACCACGGACGGGTTGTCCGTGGCCACGGACACCCACGGACGGCGACGGGATTTTAAAATTTTAAAAATTTAGGTTTTGTTAAACTATGTCCGGGCCTACGGACATCCTGTCCGTGGCCCCAGACTTTTCAAAATTTTGTTTTCTGTTTAATTCGACTTTTATTTCACATAGGTTAACTAGGGTCCGTGGTTACGGACATTAGGTCCATGGCTACGGACGGAAACAAAATTTGACCTAATTCTGCCTCCGAACCCTAGTTTAGGTAATTTCAATTTTCACTTTTATTTTCAGTCAAAAAATGCTAAAAAACACAAAAAAAACAGAAGCTCGCGCACTTAGGTTAAGACGACTCGTAATAAGCCGTAATTAAACTAAGTAGAGGAAAAACGACTTCTAGGGGTAATGAAAGTAATTGAACCCTAATTAAGTCGAATATCAAACCCCCGAACCCGAACTCTCCTTTCCTAATTTAATCTAGGTTAAAATTAGGTGGCGACTCATAATAGGTTCCGGTGAGCTAGCTTAGGTTTTAATAATCATTGTTGTATGACATAGTTATTAATCTTAGGTTATAAGTGGACCTAAACCCCGGTTAGATCCTAATCAGCTTTAACCAACATAGGATAGGGTTTAAAATCGAGGCTCACACAGCCGTCCATTCCTCTTAACTACGATTGGATGGCCCACAATCCCTGAGTTCATACGAAATCCCTGAAACGCATCGAGTGCGTTCGATCGATTTCTCTCAATTCACAGAACGAAATCCGGTGATTCTTGTTCCATTCGATTCGAAATTCAATGGCGATTACAACGGTACTGGTTTCGTGATCTATAAAGCAAAGCTCTGGAAAAACGATTATGGATTTCGAATAATGTTAGGGTTTGCGGTTTTGATTCGAATTCACCAAATTCTCTCAACACCGTGCATTATAGGTCAAATTAATAGATGGGTATGAACGGGAATGCAAAAACGAGTGTCAATGTCGGTGGAATTTGAACGGAAAATACCAGAATAGAGTCGGTGACGAATCTGATGTGTTTTTCAGGAAAGGTTGAAACTTTCAGATCGAATCAAGTGTCGAACTTTAAAGATCTATAAGCTTCATTATAGATCGAGTTAGGCTATGGTTTTGGGCTTAATCAAAATAGGACATGTAGCTCTATAAGCTGACGATCTTGATCTAATTCGTAATGCACACAGAGAAATCTGAGTTGAAAGATTCGGGTTTATACCTTGCGTTTTTCTAGAAACTTAAGATTTTATGTGCAGTTCAGGTAGGCCACTTCACGGATCAACTCACACCCGCTGAGAGCAACTTGATCCACGACACCTACCATAATTTAAACTAGACATGTAACTCTAAACGCGAGTGAAAGAATCATCAAAAACCATAGACTAGGGAGAAACTTATGGATCTCACAAAATCTGGGTTTACCTAGTCAGTTTCTGGAAAATCTCTGAATAAGAACACGACCTGATCAAGGCGGGGACTTTAGACGCCTTAATCTTTCTAACGACTGAGAACTAGCATGGGGTTCCTTCAGAAGAGTTGTAGAGCAGTTAAAGCTCTTGAAAACAAGCTATAGTACGTGAATTTTCATTCACAAACAAAGAAGATACGATTGGGCAAAGTTTACCTCATCAACTGGATTTTTCGGATGTTTGGGTTGTAGTTTCTCGGGGAGGCAACTTGATATCAATTTTGTGACGAATGTATGAAGAGTTAGGTCAAGTGGGAGTAATGGTTCGAAAGTAGAGTTGTAGAAGGTTCAAATGCAAAAGACGGCATCCAAAAAGGTGGAGTATCGGCTGAGATATAAGTGTCTAAAGATTGACCAATGATATGCTAAAACTGACGAGAAACTCAAGCGATTCAATAGTATTTCCGGCTGACTGGGCGCGACTCGTGTCTCGAGGCTCACGGCTGAGTCAGCCAGCCCTGGATACGTCAGCAACCTCCAAAATGTTGGCTCTAAACTTCAATTTATCATAACTTTGGCTAGGATGATCCGTTTTTAACGTTCTTTTTATCGATCTTCTTGGTTTTCCATAACCTTTTTATTGATATAGGTTTCATGGGCTGGTTTGACCATTCTCAAAAAGTCAACCCTAGCAAGGCTTAAGGAGCTTTAAGGTTACTATGATTTTATATTAACTTTTATGATCCAAATCATTGTTCAAAATATTTCTAAAATCTTTATAATATAATTGGAGTGTCTTGAAATTTTTCCAAGGTTTATTGACTTATAAATCTTACTATTAAATTCATAATACCATAATATAATTTAATATTTAATAGTATTATTTAGGGTTCAATAAAGGAAATCCCCTAAATTAATTTAGATTAATTTATGGGGTATTTCAATCGGGGAGTCTCCATGAATCTGCTGATCAGCCAATACTAAAAGTAATATCCGGTCTCGTACAAGAAAGATATCTGACACTACCAACAATCTGCTTGTAGTAAGTTAGATCAACATAAGCTCCTTCTTCATTCTTTGATAATTTGGTTCCAACCTCCACAGGAGTTCTTACTGGTTGCAATCCGACATCTGGAACCTTTCCAAGAGATCAGCAGCATACTTCCTCTGAGAGATGAAAATGCCATCATTTCCTTGAATCACCTCAATGCCAAGAAAGTATGACATCAGCCCAAGGTCAGACATCTTGAATTCCTTCATTATGGACTTTTTGAAGGATTCAATCAAAGTGGGATGATTACCTATAATAATCAAGTCATCAACATACAAACATATGATTAATATACCGCCAGCTTCATCCACCTTCATATACAGCGCATGCTCGGAAGGGCATCTGGTAAAACCACTCGTGCTAAAGAAGGAGTCTATCTGCTTATTTCAAGCTCTGGGTGCTTTGTTTTAAGTCATACTGAAATACCCCAAACCTAAGTATACTAAGTAAACATCAAATCATGATGTATTAAGGCTAAAATATGCCTTAGAAAGATTGGTAGATAATTTAAACCAAGGAAAACACAAGAAAGTGTCTTAAGGGCAATCAGGGCAAAAACGTGCTCTAAGCTTGGAGACTTGGGTGAGTACCCAAATATCATGATAAGACCTTAGTAATATCCTAATGGTCATTTTAAATCAATTAGCAAAGAAAACCAAACTTGAAAACAAGTTAAAACACAAAATGTGCTTTAAGAAGTCTTAAAGCACATTTTTGAGAAATTGTCTTAGAATTGAGTTTTGAGTGGCTAAATGTCCATCCTTACTCTTTAATCAACATGTGTACTAATTAGTATCACATTAGGAGGTCTAAAACAATGGGAAATCAAAAATTTCCCGATTATGTGCCTTGATTAGTGAATAGTAACTATTAGTGACTAGTTTAAGTTTTAATCAATATAAGTCAATTAATTGGTCAACCAAAGACCATGTTAGCCTTATATTAAGTGGGTGGCCGGTTTTTTTTATGTGGGGAGTCACCACATGAGTCATCAAATGAGAAAGGAAAGGAAGAGATAAGTAAAGAAGTTACTATTTGCTTTATTAAAGCAAAATATCTTATATTAGCTCACTTTTCTCCTCTTTCCTTCATTTCTCTTCTTCACCCACGGTTTCCTCTTCTTCTCTCTGTTCCAAAACCGAGAGAGCTGCTCTTCAATGGTTCTCCATCTTCAATCACTTGCCAAATACAACTCCAAGCTCCAAATCCAAAACAAATTGCATATTTGTCTTAGTTAGGTCAAGACCTATCTTCCTATCTTTTCAAATCTTTCAAAGCTCCATTTTGGTGCCATGAGAAAACTCCATTGATGGAGGAAAATCAAGTTTGAAGAGCTCATTGGCTTCTCCATTCTCTTAAGGTAAAGAAAATGTAAGAAAAACCATGTTTCCATCATTTCTTGTACATGGCCGAAAATTCCTTCTCATGGGGCTATGTTTTTATGCCTTGTTCTAGCTTGATTTATTCACCAAGGACTAGTGGATGTCCTATTTCATTCAATGCCAAAGTCTACCTTGAGACTTCAAAGGTAATCATCCACTTTTATGCCTTAGAACACATTTCTAACCTAGGTTTTTATTCCTTGAGGTTAGTGCATTGTTTAGTACTCATATGAGTCCTTAAATATTGATTAGAACATTGGCAAAAGGAATTCAAGTGGTGGCCGAGATCTATGCAAGAGGAAGGCCTAAGGAGGAGATTAAGATAAGCTTGAGAAAACAAGGTAAAATGCTTACCTAATGGTGGTTTAAGATTAAGGAATGAGTTTTAGATAAATACCAATGTGGCTTAAAGCTTACATTGTATTGGGTTATATAACCTAAGAAAAAGAACTTAAACAAGCTAATGAACTTGTGATTAAGGAGCTAATGAGAAGAGTTAGTAATATAAGTTTAAGGTGGATTTTAAGAGCATTATAACTACTATGAGATTGATGAGTGTATTTGCAGGTTGAAAGCTTATATATGTGGGAAATTCAGTGTTTAAGTTTAAGTCATTTAAGGGCCTAAGAGCCATGTCATTTAAGAGCCTTAGTGCTATGCAATTTAAGATTATTGCAATATATTGAGTTTGTTGTGAATGAGTTGGTTTGGGTGATGAGATATGATGAGAAGAACTTGATGTGTGTGAGATGGTTGAATGAGGAAAAATAATGTGTTTGGGCATGATAAGATACTAGAGGAGTTATGGCGAAATTTGAGTAGAAAGCAAAGTGTTTAAGTGGTAGTGGTGAGCTAATATGCCCTAGGGTTTACTAGGGAGCATGAAAAGAAAATTGGGTGGAAATGAGTTAACTAAGGAGTTCTTGAGGTTTAGGATGACCTAGAGATGTCTAGGAGGAGTTAGAGGAATGGTGAGTGTTTTGAGCACACCAAAATCATGAGATGAGGAATATAAGACTTGAGCATAAGTTTAAGGAGGAGGTGTAATGATTAAGGTGATTTGAATGTGTTCTAAGGGGAATTAATGACTAAGGAAGTGCTAGGAAGTTTTAGAGGTTGTCTTGACGAAAAAGGGGTGAGATAAAGTGTTGTAATGAGTGGTAATGATCTAGGCGTTACCTTGAAGGATTTAGGAATCAAGAGAATGTAATTGAGTATTTAGGACTTAGGCAAATGTTGGTGCACAACTAGAAAGGAAACAATGTGATGATGATGGAAGTTTAAACTTGTTAAGGAACTTTAAGTAAATGCTTAAGAGAGTTTTAGATAGTGAGAGATGCTTGGGAGACGATGTTATAGTGGTGAGGAAGACTTTTGGCATAGTGGTTACATTAGGTATGAACCACCACCTAGAAACCTAGAGGAAAAACATTACAAGTGTTAGCATTATTACAAGGAAAATGCATAATGACTAAGATGGATCTTGGTGAATGATTTAATGTGTTTAAAGGAGGGCTTAAGGTGTATTTGAGGTGCCCAAATGAGGTTATAACATATTAGGATATATGAGGAGAAGTTTGGAGTTGAATGGGAATTTAGAAACAAGGTTCTGGAGCCGACCGACCTTAGGGACCGGACTTGCAAGGTCGGTCGGGCTCAGTTTACACTACCGGAAAATGTTTCTGGAACCGACCGAACTTGGGGACCGGACTTACAAGTTCGGTCAGGCTTGTATTTTGTGAAGGAGTTAAGTCACTGGAATCGACCGAACATAGGACCGGACTTGGCAAGTTCGGTCGAGCTTAAATTTCCCACGGGGGAAACTCTCGGGAATGGACCGACCTTGGGACCGGACTTGCAAGGTCGGTCGGAGTGAATTTTCCAACGGTAAAAGGGTACTGGAATGGACCGGACTTGGCAAGTCCGGTCGGTAAGTCCGGTCGAGCCTAAAAACAAAAAAAAAAAGAGAAATTTTGAATTCTAAGAATGGCAATGGGTAATAAGGTATGCCTCTGGTAGGGTAGTAATGATTGAGACCCTAAGAACTTAAGAGATTAAGTTAAGTCAAGTATAAACTTGAAAGTTTAAGATTAAGTTTGTAAGATTAAGTGTAAGACCTAAGAGGTGTTAGGTGGGGATCATTAAGGAATTAAGTAAGTTAAACAAGCTAAGTAAGTCATATTAAGTTAAGTGATTAACAACCTAAAACTGAATGAATGTTTTAGGACTTGGGAGTTTGGACTCCGGAAGAGAGTAAGCAGCCGAACGACCAACGGTGAACGGTACAGTTGTTTCTTCTTGTGACCTGCTTGCTAACGAGGTGTCCCTCGGCTTGTGTGCTATTTGTTTGTGTGCTCACTAAACAAGATAAAGCATGCAACCGGAACATATTATATATATGTTGTATTGTTGTGTGATGGTTGCAAACTAACACGACATACCGTGAGAACTTACTAACCAATGCTTAGTAAGGGATTGAGTGAGACTAAGGAACGCCCCTAATGAGGGACGATATGAACCGAAAGAGGTTAACCAACAACATGGTCTTGAGACTATTACTAACTGAACTTGAGTGAGGAATCCGGAATGGTGCCGGCACATGTGTATTGGGGGAAGTCGGTATCCTTATCAATACCGTCTTCCAAAGATGACTTGTCCTCGGACTCGTCGCCTAGAGTCGACATATAGACTCGACCTCCTCGGACTTCTTGTTTTAGGAGGGAGGCATACTGAGATGGTGTAGTGGGATCTACCTAAATGCCCAACTAATTCTAATAAATATTGTTTATGTAAACCAATGGAGCTGATAACTCATTGGTTAGGGTTACGTGACCCGACAGATAAACAATGGATTAAGGTACAACCATTCTAATTAAAGAACGGTTGACTTAATTGAGATAAGAACTGAGATAAGATTGAGATAAGGTTTGAGATAAGATACAACCATTTCTATTTAAAAAGATGGTTTGTATTCTAAGACTGAGATAAGTTACAATCATCCTTTTTAAAGGATGGTTTGTATTATTAAGATTAAGATTAAGGTGAGGTTAAGATAAGTTGCAACCATTCCTTTTTAAAGGATGGTTTGTAATATTAAGATTAAGATAAGCTACATCCACTCCTGATTAAAGGATGGTTGTTTCTAAGATTAAGATAAGAATCAGATTGAGGTAAGATAAGTGGACTAAGATTAAGAGAGAACATTACTTAAGGAGTTAAATAACTAACTCTCTAATTAAGGGAACGCATTTAAGTCGTTCATTTGTGTGAACTTTGATTGTTCATATCTGAGTTGTTGTTTACTGCACTTTCTATTTGTTGTGCATCTAATCAACCTCCATGCTATCGACAATTAGTCGTCGTAGCCACGTTAGCTTGGGGGCCATGAGAGGATCGTACCAGCATTCGTGCTGACCCCCTCGGGGGCTTCTTTTTACTACACAGGTGAACATCAGGAGGCGGCCGTCGCAAGAGTAAGAAGAGGGTACAAGTGTTAAGGATTAAGTATGGCCTACGAGTTGTGCCTGTACACTCGTATGGCAATTGAGTTAGTAAGATGTATAGGATGTGAGGGGGTTGTAAGAAGGTTATGTAAATGGTTAAGGTTGTTAGACTAATGTTCGGTATATTCTGTAGTCAGACCGTGGCAAGGTTCTGGATTGTAAAGAATTCCGCTGTGACATGTATGTATATATGCTGTTAAGTTGCAAGACCACAATTGGATTGAGTTGGGGTGTTACAAAAAGTGGTATCAGAGCGTAGTTACGCTCTGAAGACAAGAAATACCGAACTTAGGAGAATGATGAGGTTGGGATTGAGTTATGGGTTAAGGGTTGAGAGACAGAGTGTGAGGTGCGTTAGCCAGGACTCCCCGTGTCTACCGGATATCCATAGTACCTAGGCCCGCCCTCCACATCCCTAACCCTAAATGTGTTGGACAAACGCCAGAGAGAAGAAAGCCTTCTCTTACTCGGGGAAACCCGATCTGGCAGTTAGCTAACAATAAGCAGTACGAGGAACGTCTTGTTGCACAACAGTTATGGAGAACTTGGAGATTTTTAATGGAGCGCAACAGAGAAACAGGCGCTACCAATGGAACCTTACCAGTAAAAGAACGGTAATTACCGGCAACATGGGTCGACATGCTACGCAGTCGAAATAACCCAATACCAATGATAAGGAAAGCACTACGCGTGCAATGAATAAGGAAATGATAAGCGACATGAGTACCGGACAGCGGTCCGAGTGAGCATAACAACGGGAAAATACAAAGCATGAGGATTGAGATCACTGGAAGGTCCAGTTAAGAACCGGGAACTCCAAACCCCATACAATGAAAAAGGTTGCAAACCTGCCCGACATAACGCGGACAACGGTGGAAAAACATATAATTGTATACCGAAATAGGACTACGATGTAGTGCCTAAAGTAGAATTATTACCAAATAACCACAACAAATGTGTGGAGACAAGAGTGAGGAATAAGACATAAGGAAATATTAAGGGATTCCCTCAGAAAGAGGAACGCCCTGGTAGATGACAGTACTGTCAAATAACAAGGAAACTGCCGGATGGACGGTTATCCAAAATAGGAGATTATCGAAGGAGTCCCGAGGACTACCAATTACATGGAAATTAGAAGGAAGTTTTACTTCCAATGCACCTTGTACCAATGACCCATCCTGCATGGCGCACTTGCTATGGCAAGTGCTACCACGGTTAAGCCACGCGAAAAGCCATCAAGGCGAAATAAGAGAACGCCACAGTTGTAGTACATATTAATACCGGATTGTAAAACCATAGGAATGGAAAAATAAGACCTTGGAAGGGCCTGACGGCCTGACCATGATAAGATGAACCGACACATCAGCCAGCAGGGAGCTGAGCTTAGATGAAATACTAAACCATATAAATACTAGCAACGGTATAACCCACTACAACACAACCGACAGTATGGTAAGAACACCAATCTCAAAATCCAAGGGGAAAACCTAAGAGATTGCTCGGTATTGCGAGCAAAAACACTATATAAGCAGATATACAAGGGATGTATTATAAGATACTATTGAAACTGTTGAAGCATCGACTTACAACGAAAACGGGATAAGACTCTCAGAGTGACCATTAAGGACACCAACAACAACATTCTTCAATGAAGATGTTGGAAAACCCGGAAATCAAGGATAAAAGAGATAAACATAAGCTATAACCTACTAAGAATTAAAGTCGTACAACCCTGGAAAAGGAAAGCTCAGAGGACTACCCCCACAGAGCGGGCATAGTCGAGCCGAACAAACTGATGAATGACAGCTAGTACTGTTCGTCTAACTCATTAATACCCAAGTATGATTGATCATCAACGGGTGGTGTAGTCAACGGAAGTTGAACAAAGCGTAGAGGTAGAGGTATAAGATGCCAGGATGATATCCAACTTGGACACCGTAAGGCAAACGCCTAATATGAACTTATCCTTGATCGCCAAAAGACAGAAGTCTAGTAGAATGACAGCATTGTCAAAGACATTAAGTAACCTCAGATCACCTGAACAACTTCCCTAACAGGAAGCAGGATGCAGCAACTTATTATGTAACCCGATACTACATTTAGTATGTAAATTAACGGTGGATAGTGCTCAAAGAACCAGAATCTTGTAGGGATGACCTGCAGATGAGTAAGAGTACAAATAATGAACTGAGAAATTAAGCATTAAGAGCCTACGAGCCAAGGATGTTAACCACATCAGAGCCCGAGGCGCAGTAAGTTATAAGGGAGCTTGTTTAAGCCACGAAGGGGCTACAATTTGTAGATATGAACGGTTACCAAACCTATAACTTAGATTGGGAAGATATTACCAAGAAAGGGTACCAATGAGAATATTGAGTTAATGCTAAGGACGGGAGCGGAGAACGAACCATGCCTTTTAGGGTGGGGATACCTCTCCTTGTTGTGAGGCCATGAGTGGGAATGAACCCCTCACAAAAAGGGCTTTCACCTATTAGAGATAAAATACACTTTATTTAGAAAATGGAAACTATGAACCTTGAGATTACCTTAGAACATACCAGATACGCTTGAGTAATAAGGAAGGTCGCACAGATAGACCCCATATCCAACACCCAGGATGTAAGAATTAGTAATGGTCAGAGATAAACATTGTGACTGCACATTGTGGCACGTTAATTGATCGATGCTCAGAAGAGCCTACGATTCAGTGGATAATTTCTTCAGTAACCAATTAAATCACATGGTAGATAACATCACCAAGGATGAAAGAAAGCGAAAGAGATTTGCCTACTTACGAATCTGAGATTGGAGCAGATCGTCTTCATATCAAGAGCCAACTATTTTACAACACGGTACGACAAAGAACTCCCAGTGTGTTTACACCAAGAAGGGATTGAGTATAAGGTAACACATTAGAATAAGTGAATAAGGGGTTGCACCATTAATGGGCAACATGGTAAAGGCCGACTACCACGGTAGTAGTGGTTGTGAATACAATAGTTAGATAAGGGGATCAAGTCATGGTGCGCGGTAAGGCGACCGTTATGTATAAGCCGTCAAATAATGACACAGAGGAACCCGTTATGTGCGCGATAAGGGGATCAAGTCAATGAGATTTATGAGTTAAAACCGATATAAGTAAGGGAATAAGATGGTAGACGAACTGAGCATTAATGCCAGTAGTCTGGACCTGGTTAGGTAAGATTTCACAGGAAGCACACTATCCATTCCTTAAGGAACTGGAAGTGCATTCCTAGTAGCATAAACATGAGAAACACGATAAGAGGCTCTACGGAAATAGACCTCAATTTTTAAGAGACCAAATCAGTACGGAGTACGGAAAAGAGCTAGAGCATACATACCCAAGAACACAGTAATGGACTTCCCTTGATTAACTTCAAGAAGAACATAAATGTTATTATGGAACAATGAAAGAGGAGATCGACAACAGAATACTTCATAATTAGCAATAGCTAAACGTGTGACGGACACTATGAGTTTACTAAAACGAGACGTGGGACGACTGCACCCCACAGGGGCTTGCAGGCCTGACACGCTCATTTATGAGTTAGTTGGGTAAGTAGTAATGTACCAGTAAGGTACCCCATGCATGTGGACGAGTAGTGTAAAGAACACGGGAAGTAGTCGACTCCGTACCACCGACAACGACGCAAGACCAGACAAGAGCAGCTACTACCACAAACAGTTGAAGAGAAGAGCTCAGTTGAACCAGCAACACAGAAGAACCAGAGAACAAATAATTAAGGACTATGAAGTGCGAAGAGCACGGATTAAGTACAGACATTGAACATGCCTTAAGATGTAAGGGATTAAGACTGTAAAGCGCATTATGCACTAAACAGTAGTTTCAGACTAAGAATCATCCTCAGACCAAAGGTCAGTTGGGGAGACAATTTAAATATTCGGAAAATACTAAGAGTATGAGCGTAAGATCTTCAAGGAGAATGGATAGACGAGTTACAACTCATTAAGGCCGTGTATATATAAAGATAACACGTGTCCATTAAGACAATAAGGCCTAAGATTATCAGAGTGGTGCAGCGGAAGCTAGCAGATCACTAACTTTGAGATTAGACCAAACTAAGTTAAGGAAACGGTATAAGTACCGTTAAGAATCCTCGATACAGAGACTAAGTCATTCCTGATCGAATTATAAGCAAGATAGATGACATGGAAGCTAGAATGCTTGGTAAGAATTAGACATCTTGAACTTATGTTCAAGGATGAATAATGTTGATTACGTGGGCGTAATCCATTTTAAGGGGGGTAGAGCGAAAACCGCTTAGCGTATGTTTGTGTACTGAGTACATAAACTACGGTGTGCATAGCACAAAATAATTTGAGAATATGTTTTTACATAAACATTTTAAGATAAATCATGGTTATTGCACACAGAAGATGTGAATACCATACATATTAAGTACCTATCTTGTTAAACTCCGGTGTGAGTACAAGTTAAGAGAATTAAGGAAGAGGATAAGGAGACTTAAGAAATAAGAATATATGAGGTATAAGTCGATATGAGACTATGTGTGAGATAAGAATAAGATAACACTATGAGATACAATTTGATATGATTATGGGTTAGGAAATAGTAATGCCATGTGGTATGAGACAGTGGAAGTTGGTATAAGTCTGAGGTAATTACTAAGAGATGAATTGAGAATGTTTGATGGACTTAGTCCACGCTTTGGAGATGCATTGATTATGATTAGAAGAACTAAAAAGATAGAAAATTGGACATGAGTGAATTATTTGGATGTTTGAAAATGACGTGGGAGGTGGAACTTGATTTTCTAGGGATCAAGGGAAACCGAACACAAATTGGGGTGGAAGGATAGTTCTACACTGATGCTGATCACGTCAGGGTTGGATGATTCCTGAAACTCCCTACCAGTGGTCACAATTAAATCACACTAAAGATAGAGACCTTGGGGATAAAAATGAAATTGGAGTTGCTTGTATTTTAATTAGAGGAATTATTCCTCACATGACCTCGTAAAAAGGATTACCTTTTTACTGAGTCTCGCCCATGAAGTCGAGGACGCACGAGCCTTTGTCTTCGGACCGGTGACATGGGGAGAGCAGCGTGTTTTGTATTCTAGCCCATGGTGACGAGGACGAATGAGCCATTGTCCACGGACCGGTGACATGGGAGAATACGTTGGAAGTTATGTGAATGTTTTAATCATCAAAAAGGAACAAAAGGAATTTTGAGTGCTACACATGCTTAAGCATGTTGGGTGATATTTAAGTATAAGAATATGGTGGATCCGATGATCCAATGAGATTAAGTATACATAAGTATGATCTATATGATCTAAGGAATGAGGTAAGACATGTATTCTATGAGATAAGATGCATGGGAACTTTGGGACAAAGTTCTTTTAAGGGGGGTAGATTGAAATACCCCAAACCTAAGTATGCTAAGTAAACATCAAATCATGATGTATTAAGGCTAAAATATGCCTTAGAAAGATTGGTAGACAATTTAAACCAAGGAAAACACAAGAAAGTGCCTTAAGGGCAATCAGGGCAAAAACGTGCTCTAAGCTTGGAGAGACTTGGGTGAGTACCCAAATATCATGATAAGACCTTAGTAATATCCTAATGGTCATTTTAAATCAATTAGCAAAGAAAACCAAGCTTGAAAACAAGTTAAAACACAAAATGTGCTTTAAGAAGTCTTAAAGCACATTTTTGAGAAATTGTCTTAGAATTGAGTTTTGAGTGGCTAAATGTCCATCATTACTCTTTAATCAACATGTGTACTAATTAGTATCACATTAGGAGGTCTAAATCAATGGGAAATCAAAAATTTCCCGATTATGTGCCTTGATTAGTGAATAGTAACTATTTAGTGACTAGTTTAAGTTTTAATCAATATAAGTCAATTAATTGGTCAACAAAGACCATGTTAGCCTTATATTAAGGGGTGGCCGGTTTTTTATGTGGGGAGTCACCACATGAGTCATCAAATGAGAAAGGAAAGAAGAGATAAGTAAAGAAGTTACTATTTGCTTTATTAAAGCAAAATATCTATATTAGCTCACTTTTCTCTCTTTCCTCTTCATTTCTCTTCTTCACCCACGGTTTCTCTTCTTTCTCTGTTCCAAAACCGAGAGAGCTGCTCTCATGGTTCTCCATCTTCAATCACTTGCCAAATACAACTCCAAGCTCCAAATCCAAAACAAATTGCATATTTGTCTTAGTTAGGTCAAGACCTATCTTCTATCTTTTCAAATCTTTCAAAGCTCCATTTTGGTGCCATGAGAAAACTCCATTGATGGGGAAAATCAAGTTTGAAGAGCTCATTGCTTCTCCATTCTCTTAAGGTAAAGAAAATGTAAGAAAAACCATGTTTCCATCATTTCTTGTACATGGCCGAAAATTCTTCTCATGGGGCTATGTTTTTATGCCTTGTTCTAGCTTGATTTATTCACCAAGGACTAGTGGATGTCCTATTTCATTCAATGCCAAAGTCTACCTTGAGACTTCAAAGGTAATCATCCACTTTTATGCCTTAGAACACATTTCTAACCTAGGTTTTTATTCCTTGAGGTTAGTGCATTGTTTAGTACTCATATGAGTCCTTAATATTGATTAGAACATTGGCAAAGGAATTTAAGTGGTGGCCGAGATCTATGCAAGAAGAAGGCCTAAGGAGGAGATTAAGATAAGCTTGAGAAAACAAGGTAAAATGCTTACCTAATGGTGGTTTAAGATTAAGGAATGAGTTTTAGATAAATACCAATGTGGCTTAAGCTTACATTGTGTATTGGGTTATATAACCTAAGAAAAAGAACTTAAACAAGCTTATGAACTTGTGATTAAGGAGCTAATGAGAATGAGTTAGTAATATAAGTTTAAGGTGGATTTTAAGAGCATTATAACTACTATGAGATTGATGAGTGTATTTGCAGGTTGAAAGCTTATATATGTGGGAAATTCAGTGTTTAAGTTTAAGTCATTTAAGGGCCTAAGAGCCATGTCATTTAAGAGCCTTAGTGCTATGCAATTTAAGATTATTGCAATATATTGAGTTTGTTGTGAATGAGTTGGTTTGGGTGATGAGATATGATGAGAAGAACTTGATGTGTGTGAGATGGTTGAATGAGGAAAAATAATGTGTTTGGGCATGATAAGATACTAGAGGAGTTATGGCGAAATTTGAGTAGAAAACAAGTGTTTAAGTGGTAGTGGTGAGCTAATATGCCCTAGGGTTTACTAGGGAGCATGAAAAGAAAATTGGGTGGAAATGAGTTAACTAAGGAGTTCTTGAGGTTTAGGATGACCTAGAGATGTCTAGGAGGAGTTAGAGGAATGGTGAGTGTTTTGAGCACACCAAAATCATGAGATGAGGAATATAAGACTTGAGCATAAGTTTAAGGAGAGGTAATGATTAAGGTGATTTGAATGTGTTCTAAGGGAATTAATGACTAAGGAAGTACTAGGAAGTTTTGAGGTTGTCTTGATGAAAAAGGGGAGATAAAGTGTTGTAATGAGTGGTAATGATCTAGGCGTTACCTTGAAGGATTTAGGAATCAAGAGAATGTAATTGAGTATTTAGGACTTAGGCAAATGTTGGTGCACAACTAGAAAGGAAACAATGTGATGATGATGGAAGTTTAAACTTGTTAAGGAACTTTAAGTAAATGCTTAAGAGTTTTAGATAGTGAGAGATGCTTGGGAGATGATGTTATAGTGGTGAGGAAACATTTGGCATAGTGGTTACATTAGGTATGAACCACCACCTAGAAACCTAGAGGAAAAACATTACAAGTGTTAGCATTATTACAAGGAAAATGCATAATGACTAAGATGGATCTTGGTGAATGATTTAATGTGTTTAAAGGAGGGCTTAAGGTGTATTTGAGGTGCCCAAATGAGGTTATAACATATTAGGATATATGAGGAGAAGTTTGGAGTTGAATGGGAATTTAGAAACAAGGTTCTGGAGCCGACCGACCTTAGGGACCGGACTTGCAAGGTCGGTCGGGCTCAGTTTACACTACCGGAAAATGTTTCTGGAACCGACCGAACTTGGGGACCGGACTTACAAGTTCGGTCAGGCTTGTATTTTGTGAAGGAGTTAAGTCACTGGAATCGACCGAACATAGGACCGGACTTGGCAAGTTCGGTCGAGCTTAAATTTCCCACGGGGGAAACTCTCGGGAATGGACCGACCTTGGGACCAGACTTGCAAGGTCGGTCGGAGTGAATTTTCCAACGGTAAAAGGGTACTGGAATGGACCGGACTTGGCAAGTCCGGTCGGTAAGTCCGGTCGAGCCTAAAAACAAAAAAAAAAAAGAGAAATTTTGAATTCTAAGAATGGCAATGGGTAATAAGGTATGCCTTTGGTAGGGTAGTAATGATTGAGACCCTAAGAACTTAAGAGATTAAGTTAAGTCAAGTATAAACTTGAAAGTTTAAGATTAAGTTTGTAAGATTAAGTGTAAGACCTAAGAGGTGTTAGGTGGGGATCATTAAGGAATTAAGTAAGTTAAACAAGCTAAGTAAGTCATATTAAGTTAAGTGATTAACAACCTAAAACTGAATGAATGTTTTAGGACTTGGGAGTTTGGACTCCGGAAGAGAGTAAGCAGCCGAACGACCAACGGTGAACGGTACAGTTGTTTCTTCTTGTGACCTGCTTGCTAACGAGGTGTCCCTCGGCTTGTGTTCTATTTTTGTTTGTGCTCACTAAACAAGATAAAGCATGCAACCGGAACATATTATATATATGTTGTATTGTTGTGTGATGTTTGCAAACTAACACGACATACCGTGAGAACTTACTAACCAATGCTTAGTAAGGATTGAGTGAGACTAAGGAACGCCCCTAATGAGGGACGATATGAACCGAAAGAGGTTAACCAACAAACATGGTCTTGAGACTATTACTAACTGAACTTGAGTGAGGAATCCGGAATGGTGCCGGCACATGTGTATTGGGGGAAGTCGGTATCCTTATCAAATACCGTCTTCCAAAGATGACTTGTCCTCGGACTCGTCGCCTAGAGTCGACATATAGACTCGACCTCCTCGGACTTCTTGTTTTAGGAGGGAGGCATACTGAGATGGTGTAGTGGGATCTACCTAAATGCCCAACTAATTCTAATAAATATTGTTTATGTAAACCAATGGAGCTGATAACTCATTGGTTAGGGTTACGTGACCCGACAGATAAACAATGGATTAAGGTACAACCATTCTAATTAAAGAACGGTTGACTTAATTGAGATAAGAACTGAGATAAGATTGAGATAAGGTTTGAGATAAGATACAACCATTTCTATTTAAAGAATGGTTTGTATTCTAAGACTGAGATAAGTTACAATCATTCCTTTTTAAAGGATGATTTGTATCATTAAGATTAAGATTAAGTTAAGATTAAGTTAAGTTACAATCATTCCTTTTAAAGGATGGTTTGTAATATTAAGATTAAGATAAGCTACATCCACTCCTGATTAAAGGATGGTTGTTTCTAAGATTAAGATAAGAATCAGATTGAGGTAAGATAAGGATGGACTAAGATTAAGAGAGAACATTACTTAAGGAGTTAAATAACTAACTCTCTAATTAAGGGAACGCATTTAAGTCGTTCATTGTGTGTGAACTTTGATTGTTCATATCTGAGTTGTTGTTTACTGCACTTTCTATTATGTTGTGCATCTAATCAACCTCCATGCTATCGACAATTAGTCGTCGTAGCCACGTTAGCTTGGGGGCCATGAGAGGATCGTACCAGCATTCGTGCTGACCCCCTCGGGGGCTTCTTTTACTACACAGGTGAACATCAGGAGGCGGCCGTCGCAAGAGTAAGAAGAGGGTACAAGTGTTAAGGATTAAGTATGGCCTACGAGTTGTGCCTGTACACTCGTATGGCAATTGAGTTAGTAAGATGTATAGGATGTGAGGGGGTTGTAAGAAGGTTATGTAAATGGTTAAGGTTGTTAGACTAATGTTCGGTATATTCTGTAGTCAGACCGTGGCAAGGTTCTGGATTGTAAAGAATTCCGCTGTGACATGTATGTATATATGCTGTTAAGTTGCAAGACCACAATTGGATTGAGTTGGGGTGTTACACATACAAAGCCTTCTTCAGCTGGTATACTTTCCCATCACTTCCTTTACCGAAGTCGGGACGCTGCTTGACAATTACTTCTTCTTCTAGCGGACCATCGAGGAACGCTGACTTCACACCCATCTGGTGCATCTTCCATAAATCTTGAGCAGCCAAGGCAATAATGAGTCTTATAGTCTCTATTCGAGCAATAGGAGAGAAGACTTCTTGGTAATCAAGACCGGGTCGCTGCTTGAACCCTTTTGCCATCAATCTTGCTTTGTATCTTTCCACCTCACCATTGGCTTCATTTTTGTCTTGAAAACCCACTTCACATCAATGGATTCTTGTCCTGGTGGAAGATCGGTAAAGACTCATGTATGATTTCTTTCAGTAGCGTCAATTTCCTCACTCATGGCCGTCATCCATTTTGGATCTTGAAGTGCTTCCTTCACTGTCACTGACTCAAGATATGCGAGTAGAGCAAAATGTGCAATCTCTTCATCATCAGTATCTCCATCATCAAAGTTTACCTCATAATCTTTAAGATATACTGGCTGTCGCGATGACATAGTGGTCTACCAACATCTGTCTAAACCTGGTTAGGTGTTGAGTCTCCTCCCTCTGGATTTGACTCTTCTGACTCTTCAGCAAGGGAGATGCTACAGCTTTTGGGATCTATGGCACCACTACTATTTCAATCCCATGACTCATTTTCTGCAAAGGTAGCATCACGAATGAATGTTACCTTTTTGTCATTGGATTGAATAGCTTGTATCCTCCCTGTTCATATTCAATGAATACGGTTTTCTCGGCTCGATCATCCAGCTTCTTTCTTGTCTCCGCTGGAACATGGGCATAGGCAATGGTGCCAAATACCTTCAGATGTTTTACTCCTGGTTTGACACCGGTACATGCTTCTTCAGGAGTAAGACCTAAGACACTTTTCGTCAGAGAGCAGTTCAGTGCATATGCTGAAATTATAACATTTCGCCACCGTCCGAGAGCGTCTGTTAACGGCAGGGCGTCCGGGACCCCGAATGTAGTGTTGTGGTTGCAGACTGCCCTTGGACGACGGCGTTTGGGTTGTTCTCGGAAATGTTTTCGGGTCAAATTTTATGGACACGAAGCCTGAATGATTCTAATTGTGGTAGTGATTGAAAAAAATTCAATTTCAAGTCAAATTCAATACGAAACTTAGCAAACAAGTAATAGGGCAGAAGTTAAAACAAATAGCAATTCAGAAGCCGTAAAACATCGGTTCACACCCAAAATTTAACAGAAGACTAATGAATTCAAGGGGAGTTAGAAAATAAGAGTCTAACCTACTTTTCCTTCAGGATTGATGAAACTCTTCACGTCGGGAATCTTCTGATGCTTCGTCGGAGTCGGTTCTGGGTTGAGTACGAATCTGGCTTCTAACTACTAGTTGTGGGTGGTGTTCTTCACGTTTTGGTGTTGATTTGGTGGTGTTTTGATGATTGTTGATGTGGTGGGAGTTGAAAAACGTGTTTAGATGATGATTTTTGAAGGTTTGTGATGTGATTTCGGTGTTCGGTGTTGAAAAACGTGAGAGAGTTGTGACAGCTGGGTTCTTGAGAGTTATAGGGTTCCTGAGATGTGTCTCTTATCAAGAGATAAGGTCCCTTATATAGGCATCACTTAAGATAGAGTAACTAAGTAAAAACCAAAGTTTAGAGAGGTTTTTGTTAGGTGACTTATTAATGGAATCTGGCCATGAAATTTGAACTACATGTAGATGAAGATATTTCTTATTTTTCTAGAGAGAAATTAGAATTTTTTGGATAATGGAATATTTTTAAATTCAATTTCTCGTCAGATTCACTCAGAAATTACTAGGAAATTACTGGAAAGTCAAAATTCAAAAATCTAAAACCATTATGCTCTAGATGTCATTCTCTATCATGTGTTAAAATTTTAAAGCATTACGGGTTGAATTGAGTCATTTTCGAGGAGAGAGAAAGCTTACGTGATGGCTTAGGAGCCCTGAAAATTATGAAAATGTCCCTTGTGATGACCAAGCTGTCACTTATGCCTCGAAATGAGACGATCGAACTGGGATTCCGTGTCCCTTGACCAAACTACCCTTTATAGCCCTCATGTCTCTATAGAATCTCTTCCCGGTGGTCAAAATTATGGGTATAACAGTGGCCTTTTCGACGGGGGCAGGAAACCTACTTTTATAGCCGTCGTATACTTTCATTTTGATTTGTATGATCTTTGTGTCCATATAGGGGTTCCCGTGGGAGGAAGTGGCTTGGGCCTTGAAGTACGGTTTGTACCTTGATCCCCTGGTCGAGGAGCTTCCTTCCGTGATACTTCCTCCTGTGCCAGCTCTCTTTAATGTAGGGCCGGTGCTTTGAAGCTGTTTGCCAGGTCTT
This sequence comes from Limonium bicolor, assembly GCA_023374045.1. NCBI lineage: Eukaryota > Viridiplantae > Streptophyta > Magnoliopsida > Caryophyllales > Plumbaginaceae > Limonium > Limonium bicolor. The sequence continues at coordinate 36,862,574 of CM041783.1, forward strand.
TGGCCTTGTTCTCGGCTATCTTTGATTTCAGGAAGTCATGGAGCATCTCAGCTAGCTCTCCATGAGTTTTTGGTGCCTTTGTTGTTATCTTCCTCGTGAGCCGGGGGTGAGCCAATTTATTGTCGAACGCTTTTATCAGAATCATCTCATCCACGTTGTCTATCTCTGCGACTTGTTTGTGGAATTGCTACTGTACTTTTTCACAAACTCTCCTTTTTGCTACTTTATGTCCATCAGTTCGATTGTCTCCTTTTGGACCTTCTTGATAGCTGTAAAATACTGTTGGAATTCCTCCGTTAGATGTTTTGAAGCTGGAGATGGATTGAGGGCACTTGTGGAGATCCAGCTTAGCGCTCTCTTGGACAGTGTCCCCAGGAAGAGATTGCATAGAGCGAGGGAGCTGATCCCCTGAGTGTTCATGGCAAACATAAACTTCTTGATGTGTTGGGCCGGATCTCCCATCCCATCATACTTCTCAATTGCTGGCGCGACGAAGCAATTAGGGGGGAGCTTCACCCTCCCGATCCTCTTCAAGAATGGATAGACGCTCATGTCGATGGAATCCTCTTCCTCCGCTTCCTTGTTAATTGCTTTTGGCGATTCCTCTGGTCTTCTTTCTTCCTTCTATAACTTCCTTCTGAGTCCCCCCTTTCAGCAGTTCAATCGCCTCAGTCATCTCTTCCCACTTATTCAGGTAATTTGCGTCTCGCTGCGTGAGTTCCTGTTGTAGTAGCTCGTTTCCTTCGACAATTCGTTCGTCGATCGCTTTGGTTAATCCCTTCAGTATTTCCTCCAAATCTTTCTTGGAGATCGAATCGTGCAAAGCTTTAGCGCCAGTGTCTAGTGCTCTTCTTGTATTTGGAGGCATCCTTCACCTAACTTGCAAAAACATGTTTTCTATTCTCAGATCTGACGTTTGTAATGGTGAAAATCTTACTTTCGCCGTGGTGGAATCGTGGTTGCTTGGTTTGAGCATTCAATTCCCATAGACTGCGCCAAATGAAAGATCGTTATCTTCCCTTACTTTCTATCTCGATCTGATACTTGTCTATCTTATCCTTACTTCCAATCTTATAACTTAAATCCTTCCTAAATTACCTGGTTTCTCAAGCACAATCAGAGGGGGTTTCGAGAGGTAAAGAAGTTTAAGAGGAGAGGGAATTTGAGTTCTGAAGTAATCGAGTCTTGATTGTCTGTTTATTGCTTTGGGGTGAACCCTATTCATAGTTTTTCCTTACAGCCTCTTTGTATTTCCAGCCTGCCAGTTTGTTACTGTCAGGCTGTCATTCTGTTATCTGTCAGGCTGTCTAACTAGGCCAACACCCAATCTTAATTTTTCCCTACGCCCGGACACACTCACCCAGTTGTTGCTATGGATGTGCCCAAGCATGGGTGTCAGGGTGTTTTCACGGATGCGCCCAGGCACAGGCACCCAGTCGCTTTTACATACTCTTTTACGGGTTAACCGAGCACAGGCGCCCGACCGTTATTTATACACTACTTTATACATTCTGAGCTTAAATAATAATTCCATATTACTACTATAACTACTTGATCCTCCCTAGACCTTCGGTCTCTTTGTTGATCTCGCTTTTCCCCTCTTCAGCAACCTCAGATCTAAATTAATCTAAAACCGGTCTCCCAGAAATATATTCTTACTAGCAATTCCTAAATTCTAGTTCCTATTCAGCTAACCTTGAAGAATTAACATCTCTAGTTTCACTGGTAATATTTCTATAGTCTAATGAACGCCATAGTTCTTACTTGTAAGCAATTCATACTAAATAAACTCAAACAATAATAAATCACAAGAGAATTCAATATTAAACAAGGAATAAAACTACAATATGTATAGAATTTGTATTCAACAACTTAGGAAGAAAAATAATAAACTAGAATTCCATAGTAGACCATAATTCTAACAATCTCAGACACGACAGAAACAGAAACAACAAAAATAGAAAGAAAGAATGTAATCAAATATGTGATGAAGAACTGATGTCAAAATCCCATCCCGCTCCACAATTCCCGGTCCCAATTTGATGTTCTCGATCTCTTCTTGTCTATCTCCCACTCCCAGGCGCCTAGGGTTCCAGCGTCTCATTTTGTATTCTCCTCGTGATCTGTCCCGACTCTGTACGGCTGGGTTTTATATATATCCGCCCCCTCATGTTGAGATATCTCATATATATATATATATATATATATATATATATATATATATATATATATATATATATATATATATAGCAACCATGTGCCGCCATGATGAAATATAACTATCATACGTGATGATATTGATATATAAATATATCGCGAATTAGACCCTGGTATGGTACTATTTTTGTCTTTTTCTACTTTTATATTTTATAAAATTTTGTAGTTTATGAGATATAAATCCAAATAATATAAATTTGAATAAATTATTCGGAACCCCCTTTAGTATTGGACATAATACAGTTAACCCCTTTGTGTTTATCATAATTATTGGTAACACCTTGAGGTTACGGTATCTCTGACTATGCCCCCGAACTATAACTCCGTTATCAAAACGTTAACTACGTGCTGACCCATTAGCTTAATCACATTATTAATGACATGTGGATAAAAAACACTACTTAGTCAGCATTTTATTCTCCGAAAAACATCATCCTACCTCGAAATGCATTTGAATTGGGATGAGGGATGGTAGACGATGTTGATTAAGCAGTTTTGTCGTCCAGACTGACATTTATAATGTGATTAAGCTGATGGGTCAGCATATAGTTAACGTTTTGATAATAGAGTCATAGTTCAGGGGCTCATAGTCAGAGAACCGTAACCTCAAGGTGGTTACCAATAAATTCATATAACAGAAGTGGGTTAGCAGTATTAGGCCCAATCCATAAGGGGGTTCGAGAATTTTACTCTATAAATTTTATACCATTGTTCATCATAATTCGAGCTCTTCAAAATAAGACCAACATGAATATGTTTAGATAGATTTAAAATTTTATTTTTTGTATGTACATATGTTTTAAGATTCATTATGAAAATAAATAACATACATAATTTTTAGATCTTTTGATAATGTTATCTTTTTCCGTAGTGTTAGTCATCAAAGAGTTGAGTGTGATAGGGTCATATATTTTTATTGTGTGGTGGTTAATAATCGAACCACATTAGCCTTCATTGAAGGTGTTAGCTTCATATATAAGTGAATCTTAAGTTTAAGAAAAGTGAATCAAAGAATGTTACAAAGTGAATCAGAGGTTTTTAAAAAGTAAATCAAAGGTTTAAGAAAAGAGAATTTCGTAAAAAAAGATTGTTAGAGGTTTAAGAAAAGTGAATCTGAGGTTGTTAAAAATTAAACCTAAATTCTGCACTACAAACCCTTAAAATGTCTTCGATGATTTTAGCTTTCCTAGGATGGTTTTTAGGTAAGGTGGTGTAGGGTAATCTTTTTTTAAATTGCTCTCTACTTTATATTGTTGTCTGACTCGACAGTTTTTTTTTGTTTGTGGTTAAGGGTTTATTGAAGAGTGAATATTTCATTTAAAAAAAGTGAATCACATGTGTAAGTAAAGTGAATCTTTTATTTAAGAAAAATGAATCTTAACACAAACTTATGCGAGAACAATATGAATCATTAGTTTAAGAAAGTGAATCTTTTATATAAAAAGAGTGAATCAAATGTTTAAGAAAAGTGAATCTTACCACAAACTTATGCGAGAACAATATGAGCCTTTCATTTATTTAAAAGTGGATATTTCTTTGAAGAAAAGTTAATCAAATGTCAAGAAAAATAAATCCTATATTTAAGAAAAGTGAACATTTTGCTTTAAATAATGCGAATCCTTTGTTTTTCAAAAAAGTGAATTTTAATTTTAAGAAAAGTAAATCTTAAACAAGATTCAATTTGTTAATGAATAAGGTTCATCTTATTATTAAAGAAGATTCATTTTGTTAATGAATAAGATTCACTTTAAAAATATGTAATATACTCATTCTAAAAACATAAAATTTTAAGTTTACAAAAACATATCCATGATGCATCTTGTTTTGAAAAGCACGAATTATGATGAACAATAACATATTTTTTTTTATTTTTGCACTTATATTTAATAAGTTATAAAATTTTGAAAAAAAAAAAATATTTCTCTCATAATAACAAAGACCACATTCAGCCCCAACTTTTCCTGTAAGCGCATACATGTTTTCTCTTTATTTTTTCTACTTTTTCTCTTAATTTAATTGAGCCAATAAATAATGACACATATCACTAAACCTATAGAAGAACAGACGGGCGATGGTGCAGACCGGCCGCGTCCATTTTGTGTGCGGCTGTCTGAGTTGGCAACCAATCAACAGTCCAGTCAGCAGCTGACTGGGCTGTTTTTTATTATATTAACTTTAAATTATTATATCTTTTAAAATATAAGTCTAAAATGTAAAAAAAATTATACCATTGTTCATCTAAATTCAAGTTCTTCAAAACAAGACCAAACATGGATATGTTTTGAGAATTTTAAAAATTTATATTAATTAATTATATATATATTTATATATCCATATATATATCAATGAGACTTATGATTCATAACAATATTTTAGTGTATCATAATTGATATTATGATTCATACATTATTTTAGTGTATCATAATATCACTTTTAATGAATCATAATATCAAAACTAATGAATCATATCTTCATTTAGTGTATCATCGCAAACATATAAGAATAAACATTTTACACAATAATACAACACAAATAATATTTGGTATGTATGAAAAATACGTGATTCGCCATATGAGGTTTAAAATACACCATACAACAACAATAATACACTATAAAACAATAATGATTTTTATTGGTTCCGAAGTTTGTTATCTAATTCACCACTTATTAGTTATTGAATCATAATATCAATTTTAATGACTCATAATATCAAAATTAATGAATCATATCTTCATTTTAGTGTATCATCGCAAACTGTCAGAAAGCTTGAAAAAGAACATTTCACTTCTTATTGATGATACGAGACGGAGTCTCTGTAATGAATAGGATGATACAAGTATATTGTATGTATCTACATACTGAGATATGTGTCTGCAACCTTTTATATTAAAAGGGTGCTGACGGAAACAGAAAAGGAAAATAGAGAACAAAATACAAGCATAACCTATAATACAGACTAAAAGAGTACAGAATAGAGGCGTTACAGAATATGTCCTAAATACAAACTATAAACCATACAAGCCTATGTCTAATACCCCCCCCCCCCCCCTCAAAGAGTACGTCTGATGCAAAAAATGGCAAGCAAGCTATGAGTGTGCTCAGGTGTGCTCTTTGTCTCCATTTGCTCCATGCTTATGTTTCGTTAGTTCCTGCAGACCAAAACTGGAAAAGAATTGTGATAGTTTTTACCTGCGAGGGGCTTGGTCATCAAGTCAGCCAGCTGATGCATGGTGGGAACATATTGGACTTGGATCAAGCCCCCCTGCAGGTTTTCTCTTACGAAATGGCAATCCAATTCGATGTGTTTTGTTCTTTCATGTGAAACAGGGTTTTTAGCTATATGGATAGCTGCTAGATTGTCACATTTCAAAGGTATGGGGGTGATATTTGTGAGACCTATCTCGTTTAATAGCCTAGTTAACCAGCTCAACTCTCCCGTTACTTGACGCATTGCCTTGTATTCGGCTTCAGCGGAAGACAAGGATATTTTAATACCCCGGACCTAATAATGGTGATTAAATTACTCTAATATGATTATTAAAGGCCTAATGGTGCCTAAAGTGTATTGGTAAAGAAAATAAAACCAAAAAAAAGAGAAAACGCTTGAAAAGCGAAAAACGCTAAAATGCGCGTTAAATGAGTATATGAGATATATGATCTCGAGAGGGTCCGAGATGGATTCCTAAGGCTTAGTTAGGCCTAATAAGTATACGGGAATGATTCCCGAAGAAAACGGATCCAAATAATGGATTAAAATGCTAACGGAGTTTAAAAGCACGTTTTTCGAGAAAACCCGAAAACGTGACTTTAAGTGGTCAAACGGACCCGTAAAAATTATAGTTGATTAAAAACTATAATTAAGTATTAATGGAAGCTTAATAACCATTAAAATAATAAAACGAGAAAATTCCGGAAAACGGACCCGGTAAGTGAATAGTGTCATAACCGGAAGATAAAACGCGTTTAATTCGAAAAACGGGGAAAACGACCCGGGCTATTAATTAATGTGGGCCGGTTTATAATTAGTGTGTACACAACACATTAATAGCTTGCTAGCTATTTAGAAAATAAAAGACAAGTAAATAAGTAAAGCAAATAGTGAAATAGTTAAAAGTAACATAAATACACTCTCTCACCTACCTTTCTTTCTTTATTCTCACGCAGCCAGCCCCTGGCTACCTTTTCTTCTTCCTCCTGTTAATATCCCGATTGAAGAAGAAGCTCACCAACCTCCATCTTCAATCTCATCTAACTTGCTCATTTCCCACCGAAATCGCACAAAAATTGCACCGTTAGATTCGTATCGGCGAGGGCTACATTTTCCACCCCTCAAAATCTTGATTCCTCCATCTTCACTTCCATGGATGTTGGAGCTTTTGGAGCTTCAAGAGCTGATTTTAGCTCTCCTCCACCTCCTTAATGTCTTGAGGTAATAATTAGTAAGAGCTTTGGCCATTTCAAGCTTGTTTTTGCCATTTGGGGAAATTTTCCTCACGTTGAAAATCTTCTCCCGTTTCAGCCGTGAAACACCTTGACCTTGTGGAGTGTTGGAAATGCTCCATTTGATTGCCAAGCTCTCCTTTTGGATACTCTAAGGTAATATCTAAGCTAGAGCCTAAAAACTAGTGCTTGAAATACTAGTTTTTGAGTGGAGGATTTGAATTAATTAGGTTGTATGTGTGTATGGGGATATGATTGTAGTTGGCAATCTATGCTCCTTGTTTGGTGTGAAAACAAGAAGAGAAAGATGGAGAAAAGGAAGAGGAAGAAGAGAAAGGAAAAAACAGAAAACAAACAAGGTAAAAATCACCTTGAGTTGGTTATCTTCTTGCAAAACAGATTTTGTAAGTGGTGTGGATGATCTTGCATTAGTGTAGTTGAGATACTACAATTTAATGATGAATGAAGCTGTTTTAATGTTGCTTATGTGTGGGAATTAAGCTTGAGTCCAAACTAGTACATATGTGTGAACAAGTGGAATTGGTGTATTGTGGTTGTTGATGCTTGATGAAACAGAGTGAAGATGGTGTATGAGTTGATTTAAGTGTGGGGAATAAGCTAAAGAAGTAGCCAAGTGCTGTCAAAATTTGTTTAGGAGTTTATGGACTTGAGTGTTTTATTAAAGGAAGGAGCTAGGTGTGTTAAGGAGATCCAAGTGGGTGGTTAATGATTTGGAAACCAAACTAAGGAGAAGTGTGTAGGAGGAGTATAAATAATGTCAATTGAAGTTCTAGGAATGGCATTAGTGGGTGAAGTTTGAATGTTGAGAAGAGAGTGCCCAATCTGTTACAAGAGCTTTGGAAAACAAGAAAACTAGTTATGGAAATATAAGTGGTTTTGAGCAAGAGTTTGAGTAAGGTTTGAGCCTATGATTTGATGAGTTTTAGAGCGTGTTTTAAGGTGATTAAACATGTGAAAAACTTGTGGAAAGTTTATGGAAAGATTAAGGGTGGTTTAAGGATTGATTTGGAGTGGAAAAATCAAGTATGGAGCAGGTTTTAGCAGGGTCCGGGACTTGGTCCTTGGACAAAGTCCCGGACCACACCTAAATTAAGGCCGAGAGTACACATCCTGCTTGGTCGGGACTATACTCCAGGACAAGGTCCCGGACCAGGTATTGTTTTTCACCCGAGAGTTAGTGAATGAATTGGTCCGGGACTTAGGGTGAGGACCAAGTCCCGGACCACCCCCAGAATCATGTCGTGAGTGTTTTAAAGGTTGTAAATGATGGGGGTTTGAGTGTTAATGATGTTATAAGATGTTAAGGCCTTGTTTGGTGACATGTAAAGGCCCTAGGAAGTGTGAGAAAGTGTTAGAAGTGATTGAGAAGTGAGAACTCAAATTAACAAAAGTAAAACCGAGATAACGGGATAACGGGGTAAATACGGGAGTAGCATTTAATTATGTACCGTATGATCTTAGTATTAATAATAATGTTTGAAACATTATCAGAGGATCGTGCGTGACCCGAGCACGGTGAGATGACACGGTAAAAGTAAAAACCCCGGTGAAAGGTATGATTTTCTCATGCCCCGTATGCTAACCGAGTTACTCTGATTTGTGTGTTTGTGTGCCGGCTTAATCAAGATTAAAGCATGAAAATAATCCCTTGTTTGATTATGTATGCCTTGATGTATGTTGAATGAGCTAACATACTTGTATGCCAGTGTGGTCTAACAGAGTGCCTAGACCGACTCATAGTGAGTATTGATTGACTAATAACCCGTAGTACGGGTAGTCTCATAAGCAATGGAATTATGCAAACACACATAAACTATCGATTAAAGTATAACGATATCGTAAACATATGAACTCCCTAGAATGTGAGGAGATGTACGGGTTGAGTAAATACCCGATAACGGTTAGAAAACCTTATTGAAACAATCCACGAAATAAATATGAGTGGAGAGATAAATGAACCTCCATCGAGAGGATTGAAGTTAGTCCAATGATGTGAATATATAAAAAAAGTAAAAGAGACCTAAGGGACTATGTGATTCCCTTGAGACAAGGTCGACCTCCTAAATGAGGATTTTACCCGGTATAAGAAAATATCCGAATGTATAAGCATATGATTGTGAGGGTAACCCTTAAACCTAAGATTACCCGAATTTAAGTAAAGTTCCCAAAGTCATTAGAAACATCGAGAATGGTGCTTCTAGACTAATATACATGATATTATAATAACTCCGAGAGAGGAGTGTATGGGAACGAGAGTAGTCCGAGAGTAGTCGGACCTAAGTAAAAGAGATAGGAACTAAGAGAGAGTTCCGTGAGCTGGTTGAACCTTCCCACCATGCTAGACCCAGAGTAGGGTCGAAACGGGGAAGTAAGACTATGCTAGAGAGCCATGAGTTTTGGCTTAAGTATGTAAAGAGAGTAACAAGCGTGACGTAGGAGACCTGTAGTGTCTCGAGAATCTACAAGAGCTTGAGTATGAATAACCCAAGAGTGTGGGTGAGATAATGAGTATAAATAACCCGAGAGAAAGGGGTGAGTATATGAATGAGTAGCCCAAGAGAATGGGTGTGTATACGAATAAGTAACCCGAGAGAGCGGGTGAGGTATTGAATAAGTAAACAAGGCATAGTGAGGAATAACCCTCAATGCCTAAGAGTAACCAGTTACCACTAACAACATTGTTATGTTAGTTAGGAATCGTGTTCCGTGATTGGATGTAGATTCCTTGTGATATACATATATATTGTATTGCCATGATGCATGTTGTTTGATTAAAATGAACTCCATGTATATCCGACCCAAAGTAGTCGGCGTACCGCGGTTAGCACGCGGTATATGCGAATTTCATATTCAGCGTAAGCTGACCCCAGGGGGAACGTTTTTAGTGCAGGTACTTGAAGCTGACCACCGTTCGAGAGAGTAGGACGGGGACTGCTGTGAGCATGGGTAGTTAGATTGTAATTACTTATGCGTTTGAATGAGGTGTAAGTCCGAGTATGTTATCGGCATCCGTATATTGTAGACTCGGTATAGTAGAGATATGAATTGAGTATTGTATTTGTATGTAGTACTCGGTTGTTCCAGTTCATCAGACCGTTACGGTATGTAAGAAAGGCCTGGTTAGCCACATGGGTGGCTAACGGCGTTGTTTCACCCCTCGTTGTAATTAGAGTTCCGCTGCGTGAGTAGGAGTAATTAGTAACAGTTTAAGAGGTAATGACGAGATTAACGGTTGGGGTGTTACAGATATGGTGGGCTGTTTTTTTGATTTCCAGCTAAGTGGGGATCCTCCAAGAAGGATATAGTAGCCGGAGACTGATTTGCGAGTGATTGGGCAAGAGGCCCAATCTGAGTCACAATAGGCCTCTAAGGTGTAGTCCGGTTCTTTGTTAAAAAATAGACCGAACCCTGATGTCCCCTTTATGTAGGATAGTGTATGGTATGCGGCTTTGAGATGTTCTGAAGTAGGGGACTGGAGGAATTGGCTGAAGAATTGGACAGCAAAACCTATGTCTGGTCTCGTGTTGGTGAGGTAGTTGAGTTTTCCCACGAGACATCTATAGTGGGTTGGGTTGTCCAATTTTGGGCCGGAGTCTTTGAAGAGTTTTAGATTGAGTGGGAGAGGTGAGATTGAGGGTCTTACGTTTTCCATTTCAAAATCTTTCAAGATTTGATTGATGTAACGTTGTTGTGTCATGATGAGGCCATTCTCGGCTTCTAAGAATTCCATCCCGAGGAAAAAGTGAAGTCTTCCCAAGTCTTTGATCCTAAATTCCTTATCAAGTTTATTTTCAAGGTTCTTATCTCCTTTGCATTGTTCCCAACGACCAAATGTCGTCGACATATATCCCTAGTAATGTAATGCTGTTGGTTGTTGTTTTGACGAATAGGGAATAGTCGTTTTGAGAGTGGTGGAAATCGAGGGTTTTAAGGAAGTTAGCCAATTTTTCGTACCATTGACGGGAAGCTTGCTTTAAACCGTAAAGAGATTTGTGGAGCTTACACACTTTGTTTGTCCCCTCCACCCTTAAGCCTTCTGGGATACTCATATAGACGTCTTCATGGAGGTCTCCATGAAGGAACGCATTATTTACGTCAAGCTGATCCAATATCCATCCCTTTTTAACGGCCATAATGATTAAGGCTCGGATTGTGGTTTGTTTTACTACGGGAGAAAAAGTCTCCTCGTAGTCTAACCCTTGTCTTTGTGTGAAACCTCTAACCACGAGCCTAGCTTTGTACCTCTCTAGAGTGCCGTCGGCCTTAAATTTTGTTTTGTAAACCCATTTGCAGGTGATGGGTTTCTTCCCTTTTGGGAGAGTCACGATGGACCATGTGTTATTTTGTCTTAGGGCATCAAACTCCTCAGTCATAGCTTTGACCCAATTCGGGTCCTTGCTGGCTACTTTGTAGTTGGGTGGTTCAGTGGCATGTTGTATGTGGTGTATGAAGCTATTTGATTGAGGATGCAGGGCACATGAGAGTATAGAGGTTGTTGGTATGTGGTCGGTGAGGGTGTTGATATTGGGTTGCTTATTTGTTTCAGGATGATGATGTGTGAGTCTCGTGCTAAGGATGGTTGAGAAAAGGTCCCCATGGTTTGAGGCATTGGTGCAAACATAGTCATCAAGTCTAGCTGGGGTCCTAGTAACTCGGGTGGATCTCCTTAGTTGTGTGATGTCTGTGGCAGCGGATTCGTTGGGAATGGTAGGATCTACCTCAATTGTGGGATTGATCTCTGGCAAGTCATCTTGAGGTGATTGTACTTCTCTTATCTCAGAAAACTGAGACGTGCAAGTATCATCAACCTCTAGGTTGTTTTGTGGTGGGGAAGAGAAAATGTCATCGTCTTGTACTTTAGTGAGATCTTTCCACGATTTATCCTTCAATGGGAAAATATGCTCAAAGAACACTACATCTCTAGTGACTTTGTGCTTACTTTCACCAAGGGGAACAACCTTGTAACCTTTGGTGTTCTTGCAGTTTCCAACATATACACAGCTGATGGATCTTGGATCGAGTTTTCCTCGTTTGGGATCTAGGTTAGTCATGTAGCAAAGACATCCAAAGGATCTCATTTCATCAAAATTTGGCCTTGTCCCATAGAGTCTCTCGTAGGGAGTTAATTTTTCTATTGCCTTGCTGGGTGTTCTGATGATATATGTGGCATGTTCAACACAGTGGCCCCAAAAGGAGTCACTTAGGCCAGATTGGAAAAGGAGAGCTCTTGCTACTTCCATTAATGCCCCTGTTTCCTTTCCACGACACCGTTTTGTTGAGGTGTGTGGGGGCATGAAGTTTGGTGAACAATGCCTTTCTTGGCAAAGAAATCTATCCCTTCTTGAGATTTCCCTAGTTCCTTTGCGTTGTCACTCCTGATAATTCTAATGTTTTTGTTCATTTGTTTTTCAATTAAAAGGGTGAATTTTATGATGTTTTTCATAGCTTCAGCCTTTTGTTTCAGGAGGACAACCCACGTTCCTCTACTATAATCATCTACAATGGTGAGGAAATATCTATATCCTTCTATGGTTGTAGATCTAAATGGCCCACATACATCAATATGTATGAGGTCGAAAGGTTGAGAGGATCTGATTTCAGAAACGGGAAACTTAATTCTTTTACCTTTGGCCTTATGGCAAACAGTACATGGGTATGGATTATTTTTCAAATGCTTTGGAATATGTATCTTGACAGTTTCATTGATTTTATTTAATGGCATATGCCCTAATCGGTTGTGCCACAAACTAAATTTTTCAGAAGTACATTCATCGAGATGTCTAGTGCATGAGTTTGTACAGACAACAGAATTCAGATTCTTCTTTGAAATGAAAATTCCTAAAGCATTTACATCAGCAAAAAACAATCCACAAGATTTCTTTCCGATTTCATGATAATACTTGTTTTCAGAGTCCTGCAGGTAACAAGAATCATCACAAAAGATTACAGATGCATTGAGGTTTTCTATCAATCTAGAAACAGAAATCAGATTAAATAAGAAACTAGGAACATGCATCACATCCTTCAAACAGACCACTTCGTTCATAGTCAAATTTCCAACAGAAGTCACATTCCTCTTAGTTCCATCAGGCAAAGAAATTTCCCTACTGTATCTTAGGGATTTGCAATCAGAAAGCAAATTTCGATTTGCATTTATATGTTCCGTAGCCCCTGAATCAAGAATCCACATCTCACGCAACTCTCGCATTATTGGACTAGTATCGGAACTAAGGCATGGCGATAAATTAATGAAAGGTTTAGGGTTACCTGAATATTCGCCAAAATCAGTCTGCTTGACATGCGGGGATTCGTTCTTCTGCTGGTGAAGGAAGCTTACGAGCTGTTGCAGTTGTTCCTGGGTGAAACCCTTCACCGGCGACTCATAGAAACCTTCATTGGAAGGGGAAGGCGTCTTTGCTTGTTCGCCTTCTTCGTTCGAATTTCCCCCTTCTCGCTGTTGTTCTTCTTGGACAAGGATGGCAAAAATCTCTTTGAGGCTGGGTATCTCGCTCATAGCGAAAATCTGACCTCTAAGATGTAGGTAGCTTCTGTTCAGACCCATAAGGAAGTGGACAACCTCCTCCTCTTCGCGACGTTTCTGTTGTTTTTCCTCCGATTTGCAACCGGCACAGCATTCGCACTTGTCGATTGGACGCACGAGTTCGTACTCTGCCCAAACTTCACGAGATCTTGCGAAAATCGGTCACGCTCTCATCGCCTTGGCTAAGGTTTGCAATCTTGCCTTTGATGTTGTGTAAGGTAGCTAGGTTCTTTTTTCGAATCGTTTACATAACCATTCCCAAACCTTTTTGGGATCGTTTGTATAGATGATACTTCGAGAAATGTTGGGGGCGACGGAATTGACAATCCAGGAGACGATTAGAGAATTGACGCGTCTCCAGGCTGCTGTTCGAACAAGGTCGCTGCTATCTGGTTGCTTTATGGAACCGTCCAAGAACCCTACCTTGTTCTTGACGCTAAGGGCGGTGAGCATTGTCCATTTCCAGGCGGTGAAGCCTTCACCGGTGAATTTTGGCGCCAACGCTTGCCCAGGTTGTTCATTTGGGTGGACGAAGAAGGGGTCGTTTTGGTCGATCGCGGTGCCTCCACTCCCAGTTATCTCCGGCGTTTTTCCAGTGTGTTTTTCCGTCATGTTCTTTGGCAAGATTAGGGTTGCTATGATACCATGTCAGAAAGCTTGACAAAGAACATTTCACTTCTTATTGATGATACGAGACGGAGTCTCTGTAATGAATAGGATGATACAAGTATATTGTATGTATCTACATACTGAGATATGAGTCTGCAACCTTTTATATTAAAAGGGTGCTGACGGAAACAGAAAAGGAAAATAGAGAACAAAATACAAGCATAACCTATAATACAGACTAAAAGAGTACAGAACAGAGGCGTTACAGAATATGTCCTAAATACAAACTATAAACCATACAAGCCTATGTCTAATACAAACATATAAGAATAAAAAAATTTACACAATAATACAACACAAAATAATATTTGGTATGTATGAAAAATACGTGATTCATAATATAAGGTTTAAAATACATCATACAACAATAATAGTACACTACAAAACAATAATGATTTTTATCTGTTCCGAAGTTTATTATCTAATTCACCACTTATTAGTTAATGAATCATAATATCAATTTTAATGAATCATAATATCAATTTTAATGAATCATAATATCAAAATTAGTGAATCATATCTTCATTTTAGTGTATCATTGTAAACATATAAAAATAAATGTTGCAATCAAAATATAGCACAAAACAATATTTGGTATGTATGAAAAATACATTATCATATAAGGTTTAAAATTCACCATACAACATAATAATAGACTACAAAATAATAATGATTTTTTATCGGTTCCGAAGTTTGTAATCTAATTCACCACTTATTACTTAATGAATCATAATATCAATTTTAATGAATCATAATACAAAATTAATTAATCATATTATCATTTTAGTGTATCATCGTATAAATGTAAAAATAATTTTTTTTTAAGTTATCAAAATATATTCATGACTAGTCTTGTTTTGAAGAGCTTGAATTTAGGTGAATAATGATATAATTTTTTTTCATTTTGGACTTATATATTAAAAGTTACAACCATTTAAAGTTAATATAGTAAAAAGACAACCTAGTCAGCAAAACAGTCCAGTCAGCAGCTGACTAGGCTGCCAAATCACTGGAGTGTACGGTGTAGGGTGCGGATGTCCGGTGGCATGGGCTAGCTCCATCTCTCCCCACTGTAAATATATTCATCGCAAATTCGTATGTACGGAACAACCGTGCCTTATACCGTGCGAACCATATGATATGGCAATCCCAGTCAGCAGCTGACTGGGCTGTTTTGCTGACTGGGATGCTTTTTTTATTATATTAACTTTAAATGCTTGTAACTTTTAATATATAAGTCCAAAATAAATAAAAATTATATCATTGTTCATCTAAATTCAAGCTCTTCAAAACAAGACCAGTCTTGGATATGTTTTGACAACTTTGAAAAAAACTTATTTTTACATGTGTATGATGATACACTAAAATCATATATGATTCATTAGTTTTGATATATGATTCATTAACCAATAAGTAGTGAATTAGATTACAAATTTCAAACCCAATAAAACTCATTATTGTTTTGTAGTGTATTATTATTGTTGTATGGTGTATTTTAAACCTTATATGGTGAATCATGTAATTTTTTATGTATCAATTTTTTTTTGTGTTGTATTATTATTTTAGAAAAATTCTTTTTATATGTGATTGATGATTCACTAAAATGATGTTATGATTCATTAAACTTGATATTACGATTCTTTGAAATTGGTGTCATGATTCAATAACTAATAAGTGGTGAATTATTAACAAACTCCGGAACCGATAAAAAATCATTATTATTTTTAGTGTATTATTATTGTTGTATGATGTATTTTAAACCTTATATGATGAATCATGTATTTTTTATACATACCATATATTGTTTTGTATTATATTTTGTTTAAAATTTTTATTTTTATATGTTTACTATTATACAATAAATGAAGATATTGATTCACTAATTTAATATTATGACTCATTAAAATTGATATTATGATTCATTAACTAGTAAATGATGAATTAGATAATAAACTTCGGAACCGATAAAAATCATTATTGTTTTGTAGTGTATTATTATTGTTGTATGATGTATTTTAAACCTTATATGGTGAATCACGTATTTCTCGTAAATATCAAATATTATTTGTGTTGTATTATTGTGTAATTTTTTTATTATTATATGTTTGCGATGATACACTGAATGAAGATATGATTCATTAATTTTGATATTATGATTCATTAAAAGTGATATTATGATACATTAAGATGATGTTATGAATCATAAGTCTCATTGATATATATGCATGTAAATAATATAAAATTTAAAAGTTGTCAAAACATATCCATGTCTAGTCTTGTTTTGAAGAGCTTGAATTTAGATGAATAATGATATATTTTTTTTTATTTTGGACTTAAATTTTAAAAATTACAACCAATTGAAGTTAATAGAATAAAAGGCAGCCCAGTCAACAAAACAGTCCAGTCACCTGCTGACTGGACTGCCAAATAGACAAGACTGTACGCTCTTGGTGTGGGCGTCCCGCAGCGTCTAGCTACTGGCAGCCGATATTTCGTATGTGAATCATGCAGACGTCCTCTTAGGATGATCAGGATCGGCCCACTTTGTGACAGGGAGCGGATTACACGAAGGATACTTTTTTTTCCGGCGCTGACGGAAATTTTTTTTTTTTTTTAAGTGAGAAAGTGTCAATTATTGGTGTATTCCATATACCACCATCGATATTTTTGTTTGTTATGTCTCATCTTTATATAATTATTTTTTTATTTTAAAAATATTTAATAAAACATTCGATAATAATATATTTATTAAAAATAATTCACTAATTGTATAAAAAATTTCTTGATTATATATAATTATTAAATATATTATTTAATTTGATAATATTTATTGATGAACATATATCTCGATTGAATTTTTTTAAAGTTAAATTAATGTAAAAACACCAAGTTAAATATTTATAATTTTTTAAAGAAAAAACAAATGACATCGCTATTGTATTATAGTTTTCTAATCTTATAATATTTGTTGTTGATACATATATGTAAAAAATAGTGTCAATACACCAATCAACCGATTAAAATTAAGAAAATTGCTAATATAAAAAATACCAAGCTAATACTTATATTATTTTCGAAATTTAACAAAAGTGATGTATAATATTTTTTAAAAATATTGCACATTAATTTTTTAACCTTCATGTTATAAGTTATCATGTGGTGCATATATAAAAATCAAATGTTAATAAATACATAAAGTCGACTTTAACAATTCAGTTTATGTATAATGTTGGAAATTTTATGTATAATCATGGTGTGGAAACGTTTATATATAATAATGGAATCGTAGGAACGTGGAAACGTTTATATAGACACGTGGAAACATTTATATACACACGTGGAAACATTTATATAGACACGTGGAAACATTTATATAAAAACGTGGAAACGTTTATATAAACTCGTGGATACGTTTATGCATAACGGTGGAAACGTTATACTTGATTGTGGCGTGGAAATGTGTCGTAGAAACGTTATATTTAATTGTGGAATGGAATATATAATTGTGTAAACGTATATATGTAATCATGGCGTGTAAACGTTTACATATAAATTGTGGAAATGTATTGTGGCATGGATTCATATATAATTACTGAAATGTTTATATGAAATCATGTCATGGAACCGCTATATATAATCATGGAATTGTAAAAACGGGGAAACGTTTAATAAAAACGTGGAAACGTATATATAACAACGTGGAAATGTTTAAATAAAAAGGTGGAAACGTTTAAATAAAAAGGTGGAAACGTTTAAATAAAAATGTGGAAAAGTTTAAATAAAAAGGTGGAAACGTTATCTGAACTCGTGGACTCCTTTATGTATAACGGAGGAAACATTATATATAATTGTATCATGGAAACATCACATATAATTATAAAAATGTTTATATATAATCTTGCAGTGGAAACGATTATATGTAACCGTGGGGTCGTTATAGATAATCATGGAATTGTAGAAACGTGGAAACGTTAAAATAAACATGTGGAAACATTTATCTGAATTTGTAGACACCTTTATGTAAAACGTTGGAAACGTTATTTATTATTGTGGTGTGGAAATCTGTCGAGTTAGTGACGACAATACAAAGTATAGAACGACTTCAAAATAGATTACCCTACACCACACATCCTAAATATTACCCTATGAAAGCTAAAAACGTCAAAGAGATTTTCAGGGTTTATGGTGTAGGCCTACACTACAAACCCTGAAAAACTGTCGAGTCAGTGACGACAATGCAAATTATAGAACGGCTTCAAAATAGATTACCCTACACCACGCACCCTAAAAACCACCCTAGAAAAGCTAAAAACATCGAAGGCATTTCAGGGTTTATGGTGTAGGGTTTAGGGTCTAATAACCCTAAATCCTAACCACAAACCCTAAAAACCTGTTGAGTCTGTAACGACAATATAAAGTGTAGAACTAATGCCAATAAGATTACCCTACCCCCCCCCCCCAACACCCTGAAAACCACCCTAGGAATACTAAAAACGTCGAAGGCATTTTTAGGGTTTGTAGTGCAGGGTTTAGACCACAAACTCTAAAAAACTGTCAATTCTGTAGCGACGATATAAAGTGTAGAACCAATGCCAAAAAGATTACCGTATCCCCCTAACACCCTATAAACCAGTATAGGAATGCTAAAAACGCCGAAGGCATTTTTAGGGTTTGTAGTGCAGTCCTAAACCCTAAACTAGAAACCCTAAAAAACTGTCGAGTCGGTGACAACAATATAAAGTGTAGAACTAATGCCAAAAATGATTACCCTACCCTTCAAACACCCTAAAAATCACCCTAGGAATGCTAAAAACGTCAGTGTCAATTATTTTAGTACTTACTTATAAGTTTTTAATCATTGTATAAATTACACTATAGTGGTAATACTATTTCATTTATATTATTGTTTTTACTATATTGTTGTAAATTAGGGAAATCCAATATTTATCTTTATAAATTAATTTTCAGCTTTGTGATTTATCTATAACCTAATTTTATTAAAATATTTATGATTAATTAGTACGTATAAAACATAGTTCAACTTCACATATATATATAATTAAGTTTTATTTAATACTAATATATTTTTTATAGTACATATTTATTATTATCTTGTTAAAGTCACCAAATTGTCCAATTATTAATCCCTTAGCTCACAATTTTACTATATTTTTAGCCCAATTCCATTTTAAATGAATCCATTTTTTTCAATTTATAAGAAATTACACATATTTAGTTTTGTATTTTTAATTAAAAATTAACCCTTTATAATCTATTCCTCTTTGATATATGCTCATATATATATATATAAATAAAAGATAAATATATAAAAATATATTTTAATGAAGTAGAGGCCACTTTATGTAAAATAGTTTAATATTAGATATTATCATAGATTCCTAGAATTTGCTGCAATAAAATCATGTTTGTTTCGGGCGTTTTCCTTCATTTACGGAAATGAAGGTGTATAACCTTCCGTGGTGGGAAAGAATTTCTATTAATGACTGAGATTGAAATTTTGCTTTTAAAATTGATGACCAGGATCTAATCCGTCAGGGATGGAAATTGGTTGTCCGTCACCAAAGCTACTTCCAGCATACTTTTGAAATGTGTGAACAACTTCCGTTCTCTTGGTCTGGGAAATTTGCCACGCTAAACATCCGTACCATGTCTAAATTCATACGTATGTTGTGTTTAGGGTTGGTCCGCAAATGTTTGTCCGGACCAACCCTGAAATCCATCAGAAATGATTGGTCCCATCTTGATCCTTAAGTTTTTGACATACATTGTTAGATCTTTTTTCTTCAGCATTTTTACTCTGTTTAAACATAAAAACCACAAGTAAGGGAATCTTTCACATATAACACCAATTAATACATAAGTGAAAGAATTTATCACATAATCTAATAAAATAACAATTAAATTAAACATATAAATATAGATAAATGCAGCACTTATTATGTATAGCTTACTTCTTTTTGGATTAATATTGGTCATGAAGTACAGGCACCCAAAATATTTTATCTGGTCATAATCAGGGGAACTTCCATATAATTTTCTAGGAGGGAGTGATATTCACTATGGTTTTAGAAGGTATTCTATTCACAATGTAAGTAGCATGATCTAAAGCATAACCCCAAAATTTAGCACCTAGTCTTGATTGGAATAAGAAAGATTTAGTGACATCCAAGACGTTAAGGCTGTCAATCTTGACACGAACCCGAAATCCGACCCGAAACCTACACACTAAAACGTGGGTTTGGGTTACAATTTTCAACCCAAAAACATTTTTGGATCCGGTTCAAGTTGGGTTGGTAAAAACCCGGGTCGGTTTTGGGTTTAAGTTGCCAACCCGATTTTAACCCGTAAACCCGAAAACATTTTTAAAAAAGAAAAGAAAAATATATTATTATAGTTTTGCGACATAACCCTAAATATATCAATTATGTAACCATTTATTTTTGATGGTTTTATATGTTATATTTTATCGTCTCGGTGATTTTGTGTAGAATTTGTATTGATAGTACAATATTTTTAATTTTGGGTTGATTTCGGGTCGATTTTGGGTTGATTTCGGGTTGATTTCAGGTTGATTTCGGGTTGATTTCGGGTGTCGGGTCAGTTTTGGGTTGATTTTGGGTCATCAGGTTGGTTTCGGGTTGACCTAACATAACCCGTTTCGGGTTCGGGTCAATTTCGGGTTGAGGTGAAACATGAGCATGTCAGGTTTGGGTTGAAATCAACCCGACCCAAAACCCGAAATTGACAAGCCTACATGTTGTGTCCTTGCTTTCTCTTTACCACCCCATTTTGTTGGATTGTATGAGCTCAACTAGTTTGATGTATAATGCCCTTATGTTTGAAGAATCCAGTCCCTTCTTGTGAAGTTCCTAGTTCCTTAGCATTATTAGAACAAATAATTGTTATCTGCCTTTTCAATTGGGTTTTAACAAGTTGGACAAGTTCCTTTATAACACTCATAGCATCTGATTTTAATCTTAGTAATTTAACCCAAGTGGATCTGGTGAAGTCATCAACAAGAGTAAAGAAATAACGTTGCCCTTTTAAGGTTTCAATACTTATGGGCCCACAAACATCAATGACATGTCAAAAGGTTCTTTGCCTTTTGTTTTAGAGATAGGGAACTTCAATATTTTTGTTTTAGCTTTAAAACAAACTGTACAAGGAACAACATGCAATGATGGAAACTTACTTCTTATGTTCAATCTAGACATTTTACTTGGACGCATGTCTCCTAGTTTGCTAAGCCAAAGTAACCAATCTCTCATAGAAGCATTCTCTACACTATCTAGTCTAGAAGAAAGAGAAGCAGTAGAAAATCCTTAAGCTCGTCTAAAAACCTTCTCAAAGTAACAACACTTAAGAAGTAGAAACCACAACATTTGTAACCAATTTCAGCTTGTTGGAAGGTGTTCTTATCTTGTAAAACACAATGGCATTGGAAAATCTGAGAAGCAGATCCAATTGTTATGTTAATTTGCTTATAGAAATTAAATTAAACATAAATGATGGCACAAAAAGAACATCAAGCAAATCAAATGTTTCACTTGAATGAATCTTCCTGACACTGTTGACAATGCATTGTTGACCATCAGGTAGTGTGATAATTTTATTAGCAGCAAGAGTTTCTAAATTATGAAACATAGATCTGTCTTCAGTAACATGTTCTGAAGCACCAGAGTCAATGATCCCATGAGAAATAAAAACTTCAGGTGATATGTGATTAGTAATTTGTACTAGTAGATGTAAGGTTCGGAATCATTACCACAAAAACTACTAAAATTCTTGGGAGAATCATATTTGTTGCTCAGGTTTCTTTGTTTAGAAAACCTAGTGAGTTGGTTTATTTGTTCTGCTGTGAAACCCACAATAAGTGAAGTGGTGAGTTGTTCTTTGACACCAAATGTCTTCTTTGACTCTTTGTTCAAGGATAGGTCCAGCAATCTGTTGTTGTTGTTTTTGTTGTCTGCGACTTGAGTCTTGGTAAGGAAACCCAATTAACCACCAGCATTCAGATCTGGTATGGTCCAACTTTGCACAATTTGTGCATTTTAGTTGACTTATCTTTATCTTGACATTAGCGCTTTGCGTCTCTCTTGCTTGTACTCTTTGATGTGCTAGGTTTCTTTTGTTGGTGGAAGTCTTGTTTGCAACTGCAATGGAATCCCCTTAACTTCCAAGTATCTCATATACTTCCCTTGTTTTTCGTCTTGGCTAATGAGAGAGTAAGCGTGTTCAGTGTCGGGAAGAGGATTCATGAGCAAGATAGTACCTTTCGTACCTACGGAAATTTTCGTTGAGACCATCCACAAACTTCATAAGCTGGTCCTGTTCCTTGTTGTCTTGAATGTTTTGCCTGCACCCACTTACAACCACACGAGCATCTAGGGTTCTATCTTGCGGCATCGATTTGATCCCACAAATTCTTCAATTTTGTGAAAAAATTACAGATATAATAACCTCTTTGTTGCAATTGATTTATTTGCCTCTGAATTTCATAGATTATTGACCCGTTCTTGAGATCAAACCTCTTACATTGGCTGGTCCACAGGTGGTGCGCATTGTTGCAATGTATAAAATTAATGGTTAACTAATATAATATAATTATCATGGCCGGCTATGAGCCTGTGCGGTCAGGGTAACGGAACGGGCCCCAATTATGGGGCCCGATTTTTACTTGTTTCCTTTAGATTTTTGTCATAAAAAAATTATATAAGTGTCTAAATTTATTTTGAATGAAACATATTTTAATTTATATTTGAGATATTTAAACATTATAAATATAAATGCATAATTTGATAAGATAATTTTTTTTATTTATATAATTTAATTTTATAAAGGGTCTCATTTTAGATTTTAGCACGGGGCCCCGAAAATCACCGAGACAGCCCTGATAATTATACAACTTAAGGAATTATCAATATGAACAAGATAAGAATCCAATAATCAATTAATTGTTGATAGGCTACTTGTAAGAAACAGAATATCTATGTCATCAAAGTAACGCTTGAAGTTGTATACAAAATTTACTACAGAGAATCACAGCTTAGAGTTAATCTTGAAAAGGTACGCGGGTCATTGGACATCAATACTAAAATCTACAGATATTAATCCGGAGACTAACCAAGAATACGTTTGAAACATCATCTCATTACTCATGGTGCGCTGTGGAGTAACTTACCTAGTTACTTACTCGCTGTTCAAAACACTTTACTATGATTCTAAAAGTAATCTCGCAAACAAATTAACATCAGACGGTAGATTGTGCGAGCCGCACTTAACAAGGTGCGAACATATGTGTTGGCAGTCCAGTCAGCTGCTGGTTGGATTGTTTTTTGATATATTAACTTAAATTATTGTATCTTTTAAAATATAAGTCCAAAATTAAAAATGTTTGCACCATTGTTCATCTAAATTCAAACTCTTCAAAACAAGACCAAACATGAATATGTTTTGAGAAGTTTAACACTTATGATTCACCACATACCGTTTAAAATACACCAAATAACATTAATAATACACCACAAAATAATAATGATTCAGTATTTGTTCCGAAATTTGTTATTTAATTCACTACTTATTAGTTAACGAATCATATTACCAACTTCAATGAATCATAATATCAAATTTAATGAATCGTAACATCATTCTAGTGTATCATCAGTAAAACATATAAATAAAAATTTTAAACAATAATACAACACATAACAATATTTGGTACATAAGAAAAATACATGATTCACCATATAAGGTTTAAAATACACCATACAACAATAATAATACAATACAAAATAAAAATAATTTTTATCGGTTCCGAAATTTATTATCTAATTCACCACTTATCAGTTAATGAAACATAATATCAATTTTAATGAATCATTATATCAAAATTAATGAATTATATTATGATTTAGTATATTATCATATACATGTAAAAATAAATTTTTGTCAAAGTTGTCAAAACATATCCATGACTGGTCTTATTTTAAAGAGCTTGAATTTAGGTGAATAATGATATAATTTTTTTTCATTTTGGACTTATATATTAAAAGTTACAGCAATTTAAAGTTAATATACTAAAAATGTAGCCCAGTCAACAAAACAGTCCAGTCAACAACTGACTGGGACTGCCAAATCAACATCCCATACCTATCTTCACGCGGCTGTCCCGCAGGTAGAATTTGCGATTAACATATATCCGATTTATGACTACAAAGACAATGTAAATATATATGCTCGACGCAAGTAAGGAAAATATCATTGTTATGGAGCCCATCCGAAGCTAATGATGAGAACTACAACAATTAACGGGTATAGTAAAACATATGTTGATATTTATATGATTTTATTTATACCACGCTACAAATAAAAGTGCGCCACCGACGTGAACTTCGACAATTTAAAATTGATTAACCAAACAAACTATATAATTGCATATTCACCATTTACATAAGCATGCCAGACAATCCTTGCTGTTATTTGTTAAACGCAAATTCTTAGCTACAGCCGTATGTAGTTATTGATAGCTACATCGTAGATTTTATAATTTAGAATTGGGAGGGAGGTATAAAGGTAAATTTTATAATTTAGAAAAATTGGGAGGAGAGATATGAGGGAGCACCGCCATTTGTTTCTTTGTTTTTTTTCTTTATCTTTATCACAACAATAATAATTTAAATTGTTGTAACTTTTAATATATAAGTCCAAAATAAAAAAAATTATATCATTGTTCACCTAAATTCAAGCTCTTCAAAACAAGACCAGTCATGAATATGTTTTGGTTACGCCATCTCGTGTAACGATATGTAACGACAAAAGTCGTTATAATAAATTAGATTAGTAACGATTTTGATTTTTGGTAACGATTTTTTGTTGTTACCAAACAATTATATTCTAGTAGTGATGTATATGATGATATTTTTAATGTGAGGATGTATGTACATATTTTAATGTGAGAATGTACATGTTTTAATGTGACGATGTACATGTTCAAATGTGAGAATGTACATGTTCTTTAATGAACATGTGTACATGTTTGTATGACCATTTGTACAAGTTTTCTCCCATATATGTACAAATTTTAATCTAAGGATGTACATATTTAATGATTCGTACAGGTTTATGTGACCATCTGTATGTTTTTAATGCGATGATGTACATATTTTTACATGAGAATGTACATGTTTTAATGAACATTTGTACAGGTTTGTATGACCATCTGTACAAGTTTTCTTTTACGTTTAATACACTATACATGTAAAAATAATTTTTCTTAAAGTTGTCAAAACATATCCATGACTGGTCTTGTTTTGAAGAGCTTGAATTTAGGTGAACAATGATATAATGTTTTTTTTTTCATTTTGGACACACATATATATATATTAAAAGTTACAACAATTTAAAGTTTTTGTGATAAAGAAAGAAAAAGAATAAAAATCTTCAAAAAAAAAAAGAAAGCAGCAAAATGTGGGTATGTAGCCAAGATGGCTACAGTGACCTTTTGTAACACCCTGGATTTTACCTTAAAACATAGGTTATTAAATTACAAATCCAACGGTGAAAACGGCTTCAAAAACGGACCCCAAACGAGTCCTAAAAGTGCAATTTAAGCTTAGTCCGAACTTAGCCGAGAAGGTTGAACCACGGAAAACCATTTGTCCGAACTTGTGTCCGGACATTGATGTTCGGACACAAGTCGAGAGTTGAGAAGTCTGAAATCCGAAGATGTCCGAACTTGTGTCCGGACTTTGAAGTTCGGACACAAGTCGAGTTTAAGTCCAAAAATCCTTTACGCGCGTCCGAACATTGGTCCGAGCTTGCATGTTCGGACATAAGTTGAGACTTGCAAGTCGACCCCGTCCTCGCATGCTGTCCGAACATTGACGTTCGGACAGAAGTTCGGACACGACAAAACAAAGAAACTTCTTAAACTCTCGGGGCCTGTCCGAACATTGATGTCCGGATGGACGTTCGGACAGGTCGTGGAATGCGTTTTTAAAAACTGGAATAGAACCAAACCAACAACAAATTAATCATAATAGTTTTGTAATCCAATGAAGAACCATTTGAGTAAGTTAACAACACACATAAATGATGTTAAAAGATTCCTTAATAAATATGCGAAAACCTCACCACAGCCACAATTTCCAAGAGAGTAATACCAAAACCAATCATCCAAAGATAAACAGCAGCGGAATTACAAAATCCAAAACGGGCGTTACCGCCACACTCTAAACAAGAGTGCTCAGGCTTAAACCAACTAAATTGACCAAAATTATTCCCAACAGCATAAAACAATGTACTTCCAAATCACAACTCAACTTAATAATCTGAAGTTTTTAATCTGGTCGTCCTAGGCTAAGTGATAGCGCATCCCAATCCCCAATTCAGCCACAAGTACCTGCGATCAGAAAACAACAATAGAAAACGCGAAAGGGATCGCGCAAATCAGCAAAACTGAGTAAACATCGCCTCAACTTGTAAAATACGTTTTGAAACCCATTTTTATATTTATAAAACAACACTCCACACCTAATCATCTCCTAATCTTTCCACATGTAATTAGACATGTTTATTCACCTTAATGACACTCTAAACTTCTCCAATGCACTTACTAACTTCATTACTCAATCCATGTCTAAGTTACACAAATTCCATAAATTCCCTCGCTAGTGCAGTTTTTGTTTCTTTTCTCTTCTCTATCCCAATGGTTCCTCCAATAATGCATTGCTAGTATTCTTGCATTATTTTCATCCCAAGTCTAACCCAAATACACATTCACTCACATCTAGTCTCCTAGGTGATTAATTACTCAATCAAACTCCAAAACACACCTAGTCATCCTAGGTTCTTCTTTAGCATTTCACACTTATGTCACCTAGTTCCCAAGGAAAATTTGGCAGAGTTTCCCCTAGAATTTTAACATTTGCCCACACTCAATTTCAGCTCACCAACTCATTCCCAACATCCTCAACAAATTTTAAGCACTACAACGCATTAAATTCCTGCACATACACAATCTACGTCCCTTGACTTCCAAGCCTTTACTCATCATTTAATCAACACTAAAACAACTCAATCTCTTCCTCATTATTCAATAGCACAACCAATACTTAAACCATGTGAATTTGTCACACATAAGCATTAAAATTCTGTTTTCTCACTATATACAAAACTAGCTCAAAGGTGAGTTCATTTACCTTGAACTTGCTAGTTTTCTTTCTTTTCTTCTCCTTTCTCCCTTCTTCTTCTTTTTCTTTCTTCTTGTTCAAGCCTCACAAATCCGGTAATGCTACAGCCAACCAATGAACAACAATTCCCACTTAAAACTAGCCCTTATTTAGCCTAGGGTTTAAACACACATCTAAAGCTTAAGGAGGTGTCACCTTACCACTAATTAGATGGAATCTCGAGCAGCAAGGTGGCAAGATTCCAGCACCCTTTTGGAGCTCAAAAATCGGCTGGAAACAAGGAGGGGGCATGGCTCAAAAATCTGAAATTTCAAGTTTGAAGAAGAGAGCTAGAAAGAGGGATTTTTGAGTTTCTTTTTACCTTAGATTAACAAGGAGAATAAGGAGCTTCAAATGGTCACCTTCAAGCTTCAAGAATAGCTACGCCCATGGAGATGAAAGTGGTAGTTTTCAGATTTTGAAAAGAGGGAATTGATCTCCTAAGTGAGAGGAGTTCAATGGTATAATTTTTGTAATTTTTGGAGGTGATTTAAGCCTTTAAAATGGAAGAGAAGTGTGGAGCTAGTGGGGGAAGTCCAAATCGCCATTGAAGGTGTTGGGAGGAAGAAGAAATCAGAATAGAGGAGGAAGAAAACGTGGGCTAGAGAGGAAATGGAAGGGAGAGGTAAAGTAAGCTTTTGTAGTTTTGTTACTTTTTCTTTTCTTATTCTTTTGTCTTTTAGCTAATAAAGAATTGGAGAGGGTGAGGGCTGATAAAAAACGTGCCCACATACACATTTAAGCCTCTGATTTTTATTTACAAAGGGGAGAGTTAGTTTTGCTTATTTACACTTAACACCCCACAAGTTCTAGTTTTTACACTATTCACTTACCGGAACCCGTTTTCCGGAATTTTCTTGTTTAATTAATTTTATTGGTTCTATACCTTCATTATGGTTTAATAATGACTATTTGGTTGACTAAAATTATTACGGGTCTATTTAACCCGCTTAAAGTCACGTTTTCCCGGTTTCCTCGAAAAACACGCTTTAAGGTTCGTTTGCATTTTTAATCCGTTTTAAGGATCTGTTTTCTTTGGGATTTGTTCCCTCATGTTCTTAATGACTAACTAAGCCCTAGGAATCCATCTAGGACCCTATTTAAGGTTATATACCTTGTATAATTGCTTAGTGCACGTTTTTACATTTTATTACTTTTACGCATTTTCTTACTTTCTTTTCGGTTTACTTCTTTCACTAATGTACTTAAGGCATAATTAAGCCTCTAAATTTTACATTAGCATAATTAATCACCCTAATTAAGTCCGGGGTATTTCACTTTCTATCAAATTATGAGACCTTAAAACTAGCAGTACTCTGCCCTGTTGGCTATAGGTGATTTCAATGAAGTGATGAGTGGTGGTGAGAGAGAGGGGTAGTGAATGTGAGATTACTCCCTCTATACGTGATTTTGGAAGCTGGGTGCAGGATATGGAGATGTTGGAAATTCACCTTGTAGGTTACAAATATACCTGGACAAATCATGGATCTTGGAGCAGAAGTATTCGGGCATTGTGAGCCTCGATTTTTAAACCCTATCCTATGTTGATTAGATTGATTAGGATCTAGTCGGGTTTTAGGTCCATTTTAACCTAAGATTAATAACTATGTCATATAACAATAATTATTAAAACCTAAGCTAGCTCACTGGAACCTATTATGAGTCGCCACCTAATTTTAACCTAGATTAAATTAGGAAAGGAGAGTTCGGGTTCGGGGACTTGATATTCGACTTAATTAGGGTTCAATTACTTTATTACCCCTAGAAGTCGTTTTTCCTCTACTTAGTTTAATTACGGCTTATTATGAGTCATTTTAACCTAAGTGCACGCTTCTGTTTTTTTTTAATTTTTTTACATTTTTTGACAAAAATTAAAGTGAAATTAAAGCTACCTATACTAGGGTTCGGAGGTAGAATTAGGTCAAATTTTGTTTACGTCCGTAGCCACGGACCCCATGTCTGAGACCACGGACCCTAGTTAACCTATGTGAACATAAAAGTCGAATTAAACAGAAAATACAATTTTGAAAAGTCGGGGCCACGGACAGGATGTCAGTGGGCCCGAACATTATTTTAGAAAACCTAAATTTTGAGAATTTAAAAATCCCGCCGCCGTCCGTGGGTGTCCGTGGCCACGGACAACCCGTCCGTGGTCCCAGACCAGAGGTCCGGGGTCACGGGCCACCCACGGATAGGGGTTTTCTGGTGGTTCCGACGGTGTTTTCGGCTAAAAAATTATGCACGTGTAGCCTGAAAGGTATACAATATGTTAGTAATTGAAAGATTGCAATTTGAAGTTGAATTATGCACGAAACTTGACAAACAAGTAACAAGGCAGAAGCAAAAGCAATTAGCAATACAGAAGCCAAAAAGGTTGGTATGAGCCCAAAATTTAACTGAAGACCGATAAATTGTAAGGTTTTAAAAAAGTGCGATTATAACCTGTTTTGGCTCCTGGAACAACGAAGCTCTTCACGTCGGGATTCTTTCGGTTCCTCGGTGATCTCGGTTCTGGATTGAATTCGAACCCAGCTTCTGACTATTGAGAATTGGTGGTGTTATTCACGTTTTGGTGGTGGTTTGATGATGATTTGATGATTGTGGATGTGATGGGAGTTGAAGAATGTGTTTTGGTGTTGATTTTGGTGAGATTTTGGTGTTTGATTGAGGCTCTGGAGCTCAAAATATGAAGAGAATGAGACGGCTGCCTTCTTTGAGAGTCTAGGGTTCTTGGGGTGCTCCTTTGATCAAGGGATAAGGCTCCTTATATAGGCTTCCTTAAAGATAGAAAAATCCGGTAAAAACTGAGATTTACCGACATTTTAGCTCAAGGGCTTCCAAAGAAATCTGACTATGAAATTTTAAACATGGGTAAAGGATGGTATTTCTGATTTTTCCAAAGTAGAATTGAATTTTTTGGATATTGGATTATTTTTAAATTCAATTTCTCAGATTCAATAAAAAATTGCTAGAAAATTATTGGAAATTCAAAAAATCAAAATTCAACGCCATTATGCCCAAAATGTCATCCTCTATCATGGGTTAAAATTTCAAAGCATTTAGAATTTATTTGACCCTTATTTGGAGGAGAGAGAAAGCCTATAGGGGGCTTAGGAGCCTTGAAAATTACGAAAATGCCCCTGGAGATGACTAAGCTGTCCCTTGTACTCTGAAATGTGCCGATCGAACTGGGAACCCTCGTTACTTGACCAAACTAGCCTATTAGTAGAGCTCTCTCCCGGGGGGTTGAAATTTTGGGTATAACAGATTGCCCCCCGTCAACTAGACTTTGTAATGGAAATGAAAAGGCTAGTTGATGCTTAAGTGATACCCCAAAATTTTGGATCTTAGAAGACCCCACATGCAATTGAAATCCGACAAGTTGTGTCGAGCTGTTCTAAGGCGCTGACTACCTATGAGTAAAGTGGAAGGATGTCGAGTGATTCTAAGGCGTTGACCACCTAAAGGTAAAAATGAAGTAATGTCGGACTATTCTAAGGCGCTGACTACCTATAAGGATGATATGATGTCAAGCTATTCTAAGGCGTTGACTACCTATAATGGATGAGATGATGTCAAGCTATTCTAAGGCACTAACTACCTATAATGAATGAAGTGATGTCAAGCTATTCTAAGGCGTTGACTACCAATAATGAATGAAATGATGTCAAGCTATTATAAGGCGTTGACTACCTAAAAAGTAAAAATGAGATAATGTCAAGCGATTCTAAGGCGTTGACAACCTAAAAAGTAAAAATGAGATAATGTCAAGCGATTCTAAGGCGTTGACAACCTAAAAAGTAAAAATGAGATAATGTCAAGCGATTCTAAGGCATTGACAACCTAAAATGTGAAAACTAGGTGGTATGCAAATACAAGAATGTTGGAATGCTAATGGTGCTGATAGTGTCGATGATGCCGATGATGTTGCTGATGCTGATGATGTTGATGATGTTGATGATGCTGATGATGTTGATGATGTTGATGATGTTGATGATGCTGATGATGCTCAGATGCTTCTGGGGACCGAAAACCTGTGCTAATGCTCCTGGCTGGACCCAATGTGGACTTATTGCCATTGCCCCCCAAGCCGGTGTGCTGGGATAACTCCTGGTAAAAACCCTGGGGACTTATTGCCTTCATCCACCATTCGTTGATCCCAAAGTAAGCTGACATAACATAGGAGGATTTATTGCCATCACCTCGCCAACTTTTCTGTCGCCAGGTCTTGTGACGAGCCTGGATAATGCAACTAGGTCTTATGACGAGCCTATATGAATGAGATGAATGCAATGTGTTTGATGAGAGTGGGTAAGCTAAAAGGTATTGCTAGGTCTTACTACGAGCCTAAAGGAATGCAACTAGGTCTTATGATGAGCCTAAAGGTTGGATCTAGGTCTTATGACGAGCCTAAAGATTGGATCTAGGTCTTATGACGAGCCTAAAGGTGGGACCTAGGTCTTATGACGAGCCTAAAGGTTGGATCTAGGTCTTATGACGAGCCTAAAGGTGGGATCTAGGTCGTATGACGAGCCTAAAGGATGGTTCTAGGTCTTATGACGAGCCTAAAGGTGGATCTAGGTCTTATGACGAGCCTAAAGGATGAATCTAGGTCTTATGACGAGCCTAAGGATGGATCTAGGTCTTATGACGAGCCTAAAGGTTGGATCTAGGTCTTATGATGAGCCTAAAGAGTGGATCTAGGTTTTATGACGAGCCCAAGGATGGATCTAGGTCTGATGAGCCTAAGGATGGATCTAGGTCTGATGACGAGCCTAAAGGTTGGATCTAGGTCTTATGAGCCTAAAGAGTGGATCTAGGTCTTATGACGGGCCTAAGGATGGATCTAAGTGAAAGTGAGTTAGGTGTATGATGGGTCTAAATGAATGTAGAAGGATTAGGGCTTATGTAAAACCTGGAGATGGTAGGGCTCAAGACGGGCCTGGGGAAATTTGATATGGAGGTAGGGCTTAGGACGGGCCTATTGGTGTTTGAATGTGGAGGTAAGGCTTAGGTCGGGCCTGAGTGGTATGAGAATGGTTTGAACCTTTGGGTTTTGGATTTTTGGGCCTCAATCGGTGTCGTTGTTGCAATTATTGGAACCAACAATTGCCCCCAGTATTTTTCCTTAAGGCAACCTGAGTTTTTTATGATTTGTGGCAATCGATCGTTCCGATCGATTGCCCCCAGTATTTTCTTTGATTAATTGCGCAAAAACAAGTGTCATTCTCACAAGGTCAGGGTTTATCTTAATGTGGTGCTTTCTGTCCTACACTCAAAGTGTTTAATGCTTGCACTCGTGCTCCCCTTTCGGTCAAAACATCTCAACCGCTGAATTTGACATTTGATAGATTTACGCGTTCAACCTATTACTTTCACATGATTGGATACACAACCACTAAGTCGGAAGTCTTTTAAGCTTGTAACGTGGCTATGAGGTGTGATGAATGGCAATAGGACAATGGAGGAATGTTTAGGATATGTGGAGCTATAAGGGTGACTAAAGCTGCAACTTGCACCGTCTCTCGGACTTGTCTTTTTTGTCTTGAAGTCGTTTGGCTACTTCGTGATGACTTCGCTTATGAGCTTAGAACTTGGAACTTTTGGGTTGTTCCTTGCACCTTTTCTCTTTCTTCCAATTTTGGATTTCTTCGAGGCTTTTCAGGTTTGCCTTTCTTTGAATCTCTTTTTCTTCAGGGTTCTTGTGTTTCCCGGTTTTGAACTTTGAGAGCTGCTTTTGATGTTAGCTCATTTGGATCCTGTGTCATTTTGGGACCATTTACGGATCGTTTCGTCATGCTGGTAGCAGTTTTGCTTCTTTGGACTTGTGAAGTTGCTGTTCGGAAGTCAGGCTCCTTGCTTCCTTTGGTCCGGGTCGGTTATTCATCATTGGCTGACTTTGTTTGTGGAGTTTGTAGTGTTGTAAAAGAGGACGTATACGAAAAGCTCGGCGGGGGTGCCTAGGGTGTAATGTCAGGGTTTACAAGCTTTTGGCTGTGTGGTGCTGTACCTAGGTGCTTCGTCATCCCTAATAGTTGTGTATCCGTTCTTTGTTACTTTTCACAGGTTTACGTAAATTTACAAAGTATCTCCTTCGGTCGGAGTCATGTCGTTTACCTTACCTTTGAATGTGATCTCTCTCGAGTCGTGTAAGAATGACACGCTCTTTCGCTCTTAGTTTTACCGCTCAAGGCACTCGCGAAGTGTACACTTAGAGACTTGTTTGCACATTTAAACAAAAGAAATAAACATTATCATTCCTTAACTCAGATTTCCCCCAGTATTATTGTGGGTTTTTTTGACAAGCCTTTTGAATACCCAGGTTATTTGTGGTGGATGGTTGTATGTGTGGTAGTATGTGGCGATGAAGTCTTGCTGTTTTGGTAGAGTGATGTAGTGATGAAAGTAAAACATGGTAGTGGGATGCTTTCAGTGTACGGTGAAATTTTCTATTGGGAGGTGATAAGTGGTGGAAGCCAACAAGGTGGTGAGATATTCCCTGTGCAAGAATGAGTTTCATGTGGAGGGGGAGTGTGGTGAGACACATCGGATGTATGTGATCAAGGTAGTGGATGTGGGTGAAATGACGTGATGACTTATTTATTTTTTGGTGTTCTGGTTTTGTGAATAAATGCACAAAAAATTATGAAAATGGAACTATGCTCTAATTCATGAATGGAAAGACAACATCAAAAATTGTAATCTTAAGAAAACTACCTAAAATGATAAAGGAAGCTAGCTACCATAAAAGTTGGAAGAACGACTGGGAAAAGAAAACTACCAAATCGAGAAAACTTCTAAAATATGATGTTGGGCTGTCTGATGCCAACGTACTGAAGACTCGAGCTCGGGCCGTCGGGACGCCATTGAGATGACCGTGATTGTCTTCATTCTGATCTTCGAATAGGCTCCGTAAAATGTCTGAACTAGGAATGCCTATGGGTTATGTAGGAGGAACCCATGTCTGAATCTTTTCCAAGCTGAGAGTGAAGTGCATGAGCTAGAGTGACTCCTAGGATAGAACATGTGTGGGCCTGAACACCCTTAATCTGGAAGTGAAGCAAACGGGCTGAAGGAGGCCACACGAACCGTGAATGGGCCACTGGGCCGAGAGAGAAAACCTTGAAGTCTGAGATTGTTTGATGTTCTTGTTGGGCCTTGAAGCTAGAAATTGGAATGAATGAGTTATGCAAACTATCTTGGATTCAAATGTTTTGTGCTATGGGCCGAACTTCTGGATTGAAAGCGAGCTTATGGGCCAAAACTATGAATTGGTCTATGGCCCCAAAGAGAATGAGTTATGAGTGTGGTATTTGGGCTGGAATGATTGCTGAACAAAACCGTAGATTGGAATTTGGACTGAAACCTGAATGAGTAGTCTTGATTGAACCTGAAAGATGATGCCTAGATCTAGGATTTTGGAATAAAGCCCAAGTGAAGAGTTTTCCTATACTAGAATGGGCCTTGGGTCGGAAGAATTTCAGTGGAAGGCTTGATTGGTTTACATGTCTCATGGATTACTTTTAGGTGGATTTTTTTATGGGCCTAGAACTAAATGGATAAACCAAATTGGGCTGAAAAAGAAACCACCTAAGTCTAAACTTTTGGGCTGAAGCCCACATAACTCACATGTTAAACCAAACAGAGCCTTTGGGCTGCAAATAATAAAGCCGTGAAATCGGGTTGGGCTGAGTGGATGTAGGAAAGATCCTATCAATTTCTAAGCTTGGTAGTGGGCTGATCATACAAGAAAGTAAGGCCCACACAAGTTCAACATGTCCTCACTAGACGCTTAAATCAAACCGGGTATGGATCGATCCGGAAAGGTGCTTGGGGCGTGGGCCCAGGTTACCACAAAGGAATAGGGCTTGCACGCTATTCTCTTTGGACTTCCCCACTCTTTTCACATCACCTGAAGGTGTGCGTCTACGGTCAGGTCTTTGACTGACCAAACAATGGGCTAGGTAAGGACACTGCCAAAAAACGCTTGGGGTTAAAGCCCAGGTATTAAGGGGATGTGGTTAGATGACATCCTCCTCTTTTCCCCGCTTATTCACATCACCTAAAAGGTGTGAGTCCATGACAGGGGACCCTCAAACGGGTTCCGGGGTGAAATCGGTTTATGTGGACCCTCGCTCTCATATGATGCAAAAGTGCAGAAATTTAAATTACGCACAAAAGTAAACAAACAATGTAATAAAGCCATAAATAAACATTTTTTGAGTTAAGCCCTCTTTCTTAAAATTAAACAAGTTAAGATTAAGAAGTTGCAGAGTCGCCAGTCTGTGAGCCTCGATTTTTAAACCATATTCTATGTTGATTAGATTGATTAGGATCTAGTCGGGTTTTAGGTCGACTTATAACCTAAGATTAATCTATATCATATAACAATAATTATTAAAAGCTAAGCTAGCTCACTGGAACCTATTATGAGTCGCCACCTAATTTTAACCTAGATCAAATTAGGAAAGGAGAGTTCGGGTTCGGGGGCTTGATATTCGACTTAATTAGGGTTCAATTACTTTCGTTACCCCTAGAAGTCGTTTTTCCTCTACTTAGTTTAATTATGGCTTATTACG
Source organism: Limonium bicolor (assembly GCA_023374045.1). Taxonomy (NCBI): domain Eukaryota; kingdom Viridiplantae; phylum Streptophyta; class Magnoliopsida; order Caryophyllales; family Plumbaginaceae; genus Limonium; species Limonium bicolor. Next base: position 36,898,291 of record CM041783.1, read on the forward strand.
AGTCGTTTTAACCTAAGTGCGCGCTTCTGTTTTTTTTTTTACGTTTTTTGACAGAAAAATAAGGTGAAATTAAAGCTACCTATACTAGGGTTTCGGAGGCAGAATTAGGTCAAATTTTGTTTACGTCCGTAGCCACGAACCCCATGTCCAAGACCACGGACCCTAGTTAACCTATGTGAACATAAAAGTTGAATTAAACAGAAAACGCAATTTTGAAAAGTCCGGGGCCACGGACAGGATGTCCGTGGGCCCGGACATTATTTTAGAAAACCTAAATTTTGAGAATTTAAAAATCCCGCCGCCGTCCGTGGGTGTCCGTGGTCACGAACCACCCACGGACAGGGGTTTTCTGGTGGCTCCGACGGTGTTTTCAGCTAAAAAATTATGCACGTGTAGCCTGAAAGGTATACAATACGTTAGTAATTGAAAGATTGCAGTTTGAAGTTGAATTGTGCATGAAACTTGACAAACAAGTAACAAGGCAGAGCAAAAGCAATTAGCAATACAGAAGCCGAAAAAGGTTGGTTTGAGCCCAAAATTTGACTGAATACCGATAAAGTTGCAAGGTTTTAAAAAAGTGCGATTATAACCTGTTTTGGCTCCTGGAACAACGAAGCTCTTCACGTCGGGATTCTTTCTGTTCCTCGTTGATCTCGGTTCTGGATTGAATTCGAACCCAGCTTCTGACTATTGAGAATTGGTGGTGTTCTTCACGTTTTGGTGGTGGTTTGATGATGATTTGATGATTGTGGATGTGATGGGAGTTGAAGAATGTGTTTTGGTGTTGATTTTGGTGAGATTTCGGTATTTGATTGTGCTCTGGAGCTCAAAACGTGAAGAGAATGAGACGGATTCCTTCTTTGAGAGTCTAGGGTTCTTGGGGTCCTCCTTTGATCAAGGGATAAGGCTCCTTATATAGGCTTCCTTAAAGATAGAAAAATCCGGTAAAAACGAGATTTACCGATGTTTTAGCTCAAGGGCTTCCAAAAGGAATCTGACTATGAAACTTTAAACATGGGTAAAGGATGGTATTTCTGATTTTTCCAATGTAGAATCGAATTTTTTGGATATTGGATTATTTTTAAATTCAATTTCTCGTCAGATTCAATCAGAAATTGCTAGAAAATTATTGGAAATTCGAAAAATCAAAATTCCAATGCCATTATGCCCAAAATGTCATGCTCTATCATGGGTTAAAATTTCAAAGCATTTGGAATTTATTTGACCCTTCTTTGGAGGAGAGAGAAAGCCTATAGGGGGCTTAGGAGCCTTGAAAATTACGAAAATGCCTCTGGAGATGACTAAGCTGTCCCTAGTACTTTGAAATGTGCCGATCGAATTGGGAACCCTCGTTACTTGACCAAACTAGCCTATTAGTAGAGACTCTCTCCCGGGGGTTGAAATTTTGGGTATAACAGCCATTTTGCTCCCCAGAATGGCTTGCCCTCTTCCCTAATCTGGCGTTGAGAGGTAGACAATGGATGATATCTGACAATAGATATATGTGGCTCCAATTACGACAACAGGATTGGGGATCCCGTCCTTTCAAAACATAAGACGCTTGGTTAAAGGATGAAAACTTCAACAATTTTTTTCAAAAATGAATGGGATAATCTGCCTCAGGTGCCAACCCATTGAAGAATAAAGGACATGAAGTAGAAAAATGAGGAAATGGAATTGTGACCATTTTGGAGTAATAAGTAAGAGAATCGAGGAACTATCAAAAGAGTTTGAAGAAATCGATAGGCGTGACCAAACAGTAGGTCAGAGCAATGATAGTCAGAAGAAGAGAGTGAGACTTAAAACGGAGACGTGGAAGAATCTGAGGATGGGAGATGATACATGCGCCAAATATCCAGAGACAAGTTTTTGAACAAGGGGGATCTGAAGACGCACTATTTCCATCGTCGGGCATCAGTTAATCGGAACTATAATAAAATCATCGCACTCTTGGTGAATGAGAGACTTTCATATAGTCCGACAAAAATTCGAAAGGATGTTAGGAGGTTTTCCCATGAGCTATATAACTTCAATCATGCTTCAGACTCTTTCCCTAGCAGTGCAGGCAGACCAATGCTCTCAGATAGAGAACAACAGTGGCTAGTTACTATACCTACGGCAGAAGAGGTTAAGGCAACTGTATGGGAGTGTGATGGTCGTAAAGCTGTCGGGTATGACGGGTACAATTTCACTCTGATAAAGCAGATGTAGGGAATGATAGAGGAAGAGTTTACTGAGGATGTTTGCCGGTTCTTCATGGACAACCATCTGCCTGCAACAGAAAATACAACTTGGGTCACCCTCATTCCGAAAACGTCAGATGTTGTTTATGTAGAACACTTTAGGCCTAAAAGTGTTATAGGCTGTATTTACAAGGTGATCTTTAAACTGCTGGCACATTCACTTAGCCAAGTGATTGGGCCGTTGGTTGGAGAAACTCAGGCCGCATTTATTAGAGGCAGGCACATCCAGGAGGGTCCCCTAATGGCGAATGAAGTTATCAACAAGCTTAAACAAAGAAAATGAAAGGAGTATAAATATTGACTTCAAGAAGGCCTACGATTGTGTGATTTGGCAATTTGTTCTCAAAATGCTTGAAAGTTTCTGGTTTCCAGAGGCGTGGAGGACCTGGGTTGGTAAGTGCATCATGATCCCAAGGATTGCAGTGCTTGTAAACGGTTCCTCGACACCGACTTTCAGGCCAAGGAGAGGGCTCAGACAAAGAGACCCCCTCTCTCCCTTGCTCTTTATCTTGGTAGCAGAAGCACTCAATTGGTTGCTTGATCGAGCCATCCAACTGGGGGACAGACGGGGAATTGTTATGGGAAATAGTGAAGTTCGAGTTTCCCATATACAATTCGCGGATGACAGTATTATTTTCAGTTCGATGAAGGAGAAGGAATTGAAGAATGTTAAATGGATAGTCACTCTCTTTACGGAAATGTTAGGCCTGGAAGTTAATTAGGATAATTAGTGGCTTTCATAATAAATTTGGGTGATAGGGATAAGGAGTAAATATAACGAACCGTTAGATGCCATGTAGGGCAACTTCCATCCAATTACCTTGGCCTTCCCCGGGTAGTAATCCAAGAAGACTTGATACTTGGAAGCAGGTGGTTAGCAAAATTGAAAAGAGACTGAGTGGATGGAAAGCCATTGCACTTTCAAGAGTTGGGAGACTCGTACTTATTCGAGTAGTATTGTGCTACATCCCTTTATATTATATGAGTCTCTTTAAGATACCCAAGACTGTTATCAAACATATTAACTCCATCCAAAGACGTTTTTTGTGGAGCCACGGGTCTGGAAGACGCATAGCATTGGTTTTTTTGATAATTATTGGCAATGCCAATTTCGGGAAAAATCCCGGGTACAACAAAGTAAAAGAAAAGTGGTTGCAAAAACAAAACAGCAAAAGAAAAATACAGAACTTAAACTTATCAACTACGAAAATTATTTTAGCTTTTGAGGAAGGTCATAGGTGCTGCATACTTGCAGGGCAAAGAAATTGAGACCCGCTTGCTTCCTTCCCATTCCGAGGGAGCCTTTTACTGATCCTACTGCAATTAATCGGCTAGGTGCCTTATCCAAAAAAACTGGTTCATATCTTACCTTCCATCATCCATACTGAGCCTGCTTCGGTTGCGGGCAAACAAAATCAATACTGTGCCTTTGAAGCTAAGATGCTGTCCATTTCACTTTTTCCGATATCCACCTGGATCTTTTCACAACATTATTGTCTCTTATATTAGAATGAAGAGATTCCAGCAGAACTGTGAGGGGAGCTCCTGTTTCTACATCTTCCCTAATCGACATCTTCCCTTATCGACGATTCCTGTTTTCCTGGGTGGATGCTTCCTTGAACATTGAGGGATGAAGTTGGAATGATCATTGCTTAGTTTCTCTTGGAGGCGATGACTTCTTCTGAGGGAATTACTGATATTCTTGGCTGATCTTTCAGGATGGGGGATGGTGATCCCAATTCGCCTACCAAAAGCGAGGCATTTGGGAGTTTCTGGAGATTTGGGGGTATTGATGGGTGGAACTGTGGCGGGTTCTGGGGTGAGGACTACCTCAAGGTGAAATTTCTCTTGCACTGTAGAAGGGGTTTCAGATGTAGAGATTTGGGATTGGTAATTTGTGGAGGTTAGGTTATGGGAAAATTCTGGGCGTGTGACTAAACTTGGAGTTTGGAAATTTGGGTGTGTGGGCAAGGGTGATGGATGTTCTACAGAGTTGGAGGATCCAGCTGTGATAGGTTTTGGGGTTCGGTTTTGGAGGGATGGATTATTGAATTTCCAGGAATTTGGAGTAATTAGTGCTTGAAAAGGGATTAGAAAAGTCCCACTTTCCCCAAAAGAAAGTAACGGCACAGATAAACTATTAGGAATAGCCTCGTACAACTTTACCAGGAAAAACGCCTTTGTTCCAGCCGCCTTTTGCTCTACATTCTCCAATAATGACTCTGTGTTAATTCCCCATCCGAATTTTGGTGGTTCCCCGTGCCAGCAGAGTAGCGGGACTTCACAAGACTGAGATTGCAGCTCTTGTGGCCGTTCACCTATCTCAGATGTCGGTTCAAGTCCTGCCGGTTGGGACTGCTCAACTTCCTCGCCTTGGACTGGTGTGAAGTTGGTGGCGTTAAAGTTTTCCTCCCTGTGTTCCATAATTTCTTCGCTCCAATATTCAACTATCCCGATTTCATGTTTGTCATTCCCATCATAGCAGATTATCTCCTTGTTGATGATGTCCCAGTGCTTGGTTTCTATTTGGACGTGGGCTTCTAAAAACGTTGGGGGATTTGTAAAATCTTCCTCTATACTTTTTACGGTACCAACTGTACTAGCAAGGGTGGCCACTGTGGCCTCACACCATGTGTGTATAGGTATGTCTCTGATAACAATCGATGTTGTACGAGTGGCTGGCTGATCTTGTATGTTCCACTCCTTGATTCGCCAGTTAAATGGGGCAAGAGGTTGCGATGTTAGGAGAGAAATTTTGTCTTGCTCACAATGTAACCCGATGACCACTTTATTCTTTGATAGGACAGTGAGCGACTTTATGTTCACCCATTTCCCTACTTCTTGCTTAATCAGTGGAATTTTTAGTTCCTGATTACTTGTTATGACTACGCTTTGCTTCAGACTGGAAAACATCTCAGGTGATTGCGTCAAGAACAGTGGAGGTGACTGATTACTCTGGTTTGATGATTGATCTGACTGGTCTGCTTCACTCAAGTTATCTCTTTGTTCTTCTGGCTGGATATGATTTTGTGGAGGTATTGGCGACTGGTGAGCAGGAGGTTGGTTTTGAGATTGTCTATCCCATTGATGGCCGAATGCGTTCGTGGTGTGTTGTTGCTGGACTGACCTGTTTTGTCGAGGTCTCGCAATTTGGGTAGTAATGATGCTACCATCTAGAGAGCTACGGTTTGTTGCTGGGATCGCGGCTTTTGCTTCATTTGCACGCCAGTATTCTACAAAAGCGTATCTAGTCCTCGAGACTAACCTGAGATTTCTGGCTATGGTGATTCTAATTATGTATCCGTAGTTGTGGAAGTGTCTCCAAAGTGAGGTCTTGGTGGTGCTTCGCTGCAGGTTGTCCACAAAAGATAAAGGGGGACTGGGAGTTTGCGACTACGAAACCAAAAATACTGCTATGATTTTCTGGTGGTGGTGGAAAAACCAAGAAACGGGACCAAAGTTGTGGAAGAATGTTGTGGCAGCAATGTACGGCATAGACATTAGACTACCAGTAAATGACCCGGCGTGGGGAAACTCTAATAAAACCAGGGTCTGAAAGTTTATCTTGTCCATTAACACTTGGAATAATAAGATGCTGCAAGAGGTTCTTAGTAACAATCTGAGATGGTTAGTATGCAGGGGCGGAGCCAGAAATTAATTGTTAGGGGGCCAAAACAATATTAATAAACATTATTTTTAGTTATATATATTAGTGGTATGTACAAACTGTCTAGTTATTTAAATACACATTTTGATTTATATGTAAACTGTAAATTGTCTAAGATATTAGTATCATGCATATTAAGAAATAAAAAATCACTACTATATAACATAAATGTCAAACAAGAACAACGAAGTAACCATGAAATGATGGTACTAATAACTTAGCAAGTCTTCAAAACAGATACACTAATCTAAGAAAAATACGTAATTTCCGTTTTAAATATAGATTTTTTTTAGCTGTAGACAATTTCGCTCAAGAATGTGATAGAAAAGATAAGGGGTAGAGATGGAAATTATAGGATGTAAACATGCAGAAACATCTATCATTTTGAAAATAATGAAAAGACTTATCTATTAAGAATAGAAGGGAGTAATAAACACCCTAAAATATATAGCATATACTAAAAACGACTCTCTAATTGATAAGAAATTCAATATATTTTTCAAATTAGTAAACAAGCATTTATGGTAATTATCAAATTATTAAGGAGTCAAGTGGAAACAATGAAAATAAGATACTACAAAAGAAGTTCTATTAGGCCACATGGCCTAAATTTGTATAAGTTAAAAAAATCAGAAATACAATCATCTAGGAGATAGCCTAAAAAGAATTTGATAAATGAAATCAACCATTGATATGAAAGTCCTTAAACAAACTACTTGTAAGGTAATTAGAAGAAACCAAAGGATTTACACTTAGTAAGGTGGCATTGATTGGCACTGATTAAATCTTCAGGCCAGGGTAAGTGTTTCTCATTACTTCCTTATAGAAGCTGATGGTAGAAAACTTCTGTACTTTATCTGCCAGCCACACAAATCTGTCGGGCTCATTCACCTGTTGCACCGCATTATTGTCTAGCAAAGATATTAGATTGCTTACTTCTTCCACCTCCTAAGTAAATAACTCCCGCCACCAGTTAAGATTCCAAACCCAGTTGATCCCTGTCCAAGTTCCAACCTGTGAGACAGTAGCTGTCTTGTTTTCACTGATGGAATATAGTCTGAAAGAATATATATTAGATTACTCATGTGAATGACAAAAAATAGTGACATTTTAGATAATAAAAAACAATTCTTATGCAACGTAAATACATTAGTTGTCAATAATCCGTAATTAACGGTGCAACATAATATGATAGAGTAGTACGAGGTCACCTGGCATAAAGGTTGCTGGAGTAAGTGTGCTTCCCCCCGTGTGGAGACCTTTGTTTGGTTTCTGTTGAATGGTAAGTTAACCACCAGAGACAGGCTATTTGCAATGAATCTGTCAACTCTAGCTCAAATTTTATGCCCTTTCTACACGAGGTTAGTAGAATCTGTCGACCACCTGTTTATCAGGTGCACCCATTCAAGACATCTCTAGAAATAGATGAATCAATGCTGGGGAACTGATATTTTGATGATATTAAGATCCAGGATAGCCTCAAGTTCTGGTGTGAAACCTCCCCATCACGTAAGGAAAATAAACTGTGCCAGTTGACATATATGTTCATTGTATACAATATTTGGTACACCAGGAACAAAATTATATTCGAGCTGGAGATGCCAAACTGGCGGGAAGTGGCCATTAAGACTAAGCTGGAGATTCTGGAGTGGTGCAAGAAGGATGATACAATACCTGGCTCTATGTCATCGATAGTGTTCTGTTCGTGTATTAAAGATTGGTTTTGTTGAGTTAACATATATTGTGTAACGGTTATGTTAACCCTTTTCCCTATATATCGCTCCTGAGATAACAGTGGTATATATCTTAGTAATAGTACATTAGTATATATACCCCTAGTTTGTAAACTCTCTCTGTAATATCGAACATATTCTCGATATATGAAAATACATATGTTTAGATTTCGTAATGGTATCAGAGCTAATTAGTCTTCATCCTTTCATCGCCAGAGCGAGAATTCAAGATTAGAATAAGCTAGCTTGTTTGTTCTCGATCAAGAATGTCGGACAAGGATGATGGCAAGAATGATGCTTCTGGAGCGAAGAACAAAGGCGTTGCGGAGACAAAATTTGAGCTGGATTCACAAGATCCTCTCTATCTCCACCCAAACGACAACCCAGGAATGAAGATTGCGCACGTCTTCTCCGGGAAAGGGTTTGGCGTGTGGAAAAGGGTTGTCACGGTCGCCTTGAAAGCGAAAAGTAAATTCGGTTTGCTTGATAGGACGATCACAACACCGGAAAGAGAAGACCCCAAATTCGGAGCATGGGAGAAATGCAACAATATGATTATCGCCTGGCTGTCGCAGAGCATGACTCAAGACATTGCAGAATCTGTTCTTCATTATTCGGAAGCTGCTGATGCGTGGGACATGCTTTGCAATCGTTACGAACAGGCGAATGCGGCGGAGATTTATGCCCTAAAAAGGAGCTGGGCAAAATCAAACAAGGAGAAGATCCCGTTTCTATCTATTACACCAAAATGAGAAGGATGTGGGATGATCTTCAAGTTCTCGACAAGAAACCTAGTTGTACCTGTAGCGCCAAGAAGGAATACGTGGATCTTCACCAACGGGAGAGAACGATGCAATTTCTGATGGCTCTCAATGACAACTATTCACATGTCGCTAGCAATATCTTGTTGAGGGATCCGCTGCCGACATTGGAGCAAACCTATTCGCTCATTATTCAAGAGGAGAAGCGGCGACAGAACTCAACTCGAAACGGGTCTCCCAGTCAAGAAACCCTAGCCCTTGCAGCGAATAAAACCAAGAATGTCACATATCAAACCCCGAAGAAGATGTTCAAGGACCCCAACAAACTGACTCTCCATTGTACCAAATGTCAAAAAAAGGGACATGCGAAGGAATCCTGTTTCGAGATAGTCGTCTACCCAGATTGGTGGAAGAAGAAGACTTCTCCAGTCGCCGGTGTTGTCACAACCGCCATAGACAGTGCTTCCCCACGACTTATGAATAGTACTTCTCCTATATCTGGGCTAAATTCTCAACAGTATGACCGCCTGATGGAGTTGCTCCAGAGAGACTGTAATACCAAAAGCATAAACGAGGAATGCTCCTTCTCAGGTACATCATTTATCCATAATTGCAAAGTGACTGCACAATCTGAATTTTTTGGTACCCAATCATGGATAATTGACACTGGTGCTTCTGAAAACATGTGTTGGGATGTGAATTTATTTGTTGATATGCATAACCTGACTGAAAAACGTGAGATAGCTTTGCCTGATGGGCATACACAGCTTGTTAGTAAATATGGTAATGTTCGTCTCAGTGAACAATTCGTCCTAAATGATGTTTTGCTTGTTGAATCTTTCAAGTTTAACTTGTTATCAGTAAGAAAACTAGTTCAACAAGTATGCCTTGATGTGTGCTTCAGTGAAAATAATTGCTATCTGCAGGACCATGAATCTGATGCTTCTCGACTATTGGGAATGTTGTAGGAGGATTATACATCCTGGCTAATCAAGCCATGAATAATTTGGTATGCAATAGGCCTGGTATAGGAAGTAGGATTACATGTTCCAATATAACCAAAAGCAAACAGAAAGCTTGGCTTTGGCATGTTAGATTAGGTCATGTTCCTTTCATAAACTCTTGTTTTAGATTTGGTTGCAAAAACAGATTTACCTGATTCAACAGCTTGTGAAACTTGCTGTAAGGCACGGTCTATAAGACAAGCTTTTCCCGATTCTATAATAAAGAGTACTGCATGTTTTGATCTTCTTCATGTTGATGTATGGGGACCATTCAAGGTCCCCACTTATGATAGTTGCCGTTATTTCTTAACTGTTGTGGATGATTTTTCACGAAGCACCTGGACACACTTAATGAGACAGAAATCTGATGCTTTTCATGTTTTAATTTCCTTCATTAAACTTGTTGAACGACAGTTTGATAAGAAGGTTAGGAAAATTAGAAGCGATAATGCCCTGGAGCTAGGATCTAGCAATGAGGGAATTAAATTCTTCCGCGATAATGGGATCATACATCAAACAAGTTGCGCTCATACTCCCCAACAAAATGGGGTAGTAGAGTGCAAACATAAGTACCTTCTTGAAATAGCTCGGGCCTTATTCTTTCAATCTAACCTAACTCTAGAATTCTGGGGTGAATGCATTAGATATGCCACTTACTTAATAAACAGGTTGCCTTCTAGATCCATCGAAGGTCTCACTCCTTATGAAAAGTTGTACAACCAAAAACCAGATTATGAATGCCTAAAAGCATTTGGATGTCTCTGTTATAAAACTGATGTTAGGCCACACAAATCCAAGTTCGAACTCGTGGGAGTGCATGTGCCTATCTTGGTTTAGCTGATAATAAGAAAGGCTTCAAAGTTCTAGACTTAACAACAAAAACTGTAACAATTAGCAGGGATCTCATTTTCCATGAAACTATCCCCCTACATACAAAATCTCACAATTCTGATAAGACCAGTATGACCAAGAGCAATATACTGAAGAATTATACAGTTTTGTTGAGGAACCAATCCCACAACAAATCCACAGACTGAACCTAAACACACTCCATCAGATCCTTTACCCACCGACCCCACAGACATAGCTGAAATAAGCACCACAGAAATTCCTGAAATGTCTCAGCCATGTACTACTGTTCCCACACAGCAACATCATATAGCACCTCCAGCTACATCAACCCTAGATACTGAACCAACCCAAGAGATTGATACCAGTAACACCCTGAGAGAGATCCAGTAGAGAAAAGTCTATTCCCACACATTTACAAGACTATTTCCTAGGACAAGCCAGTCTTCCTTCAAGTGACATCTTTAGTAATATCTTATGTGAAAGGATGATTCACAAAGACATAGAAAGCACCAATCGTATCTGTTTCTATTGTGAATATTCCAGCCACAAACACTATAGATACCACAGCCCTATTATCCCATTCTCATTCTGTTCTAAACAATGTCCATTCTCTCAAAGAACCTAAAAACTTACAAAACGTAGTAGAAACACCCATGGGTAGAAGCTATGAACAAGGAATTCCAAGCCTTACAAACAAACAAAACATGGACAGTTGTAGACAAACCAGAAAACAGAGATATAAGGATGTAAAAGGGTGTTCAAACTGAAATTCAAAGCGGTGGTAGCCTGGAACGTACAAGGCACGTTAGTTGCCAAGGGCTATACTCCAAAAAATATGGTGAGGATTATTGGGAAACTTTTTCTCTGTAATCAAAATCACTACATTCGAACCCTTGGCGACAAATAGCAGTAAAAAGACATTGGCAAATAGACCAACTTGACATTAACATGCGTTCCTCCATGGTGACTTAGAAGAGAAGTTTACATGGAAATACCGGAGGGAATGAAAGATCTTTATAAAGGAAAAGTGTGTAAATTGCACAAGTCCTTATACGGATTAAAACAGTCCTCAAGGCAATGGTATGAAAAGCTATCTGTTTTTCTACAATTGCAAGGGTATGTCCAATCCAAAAATATTACTCATTATTCATCAAATATGATGGTTCCTTCCGAACATTTATTGGCATTTATGTTGATGATATGATCATAACTGGTAATAACCCAACAGAAATTGTCAATCTAAAACAGAAGCTTGATAAAAGATTCAAAATAAAGGATCTTGGCAAGTTAAGCTATTTCTTGGGAATGGAGTTTTTATACACTGCAGGTGGAATAATACTTACTCAAAGTAAGTATGCTACAACTTGTGGCAGAATACATTTCAGAAGACTCCAAGACAGCTTCTGTACCACTGCCAACAGGGAGCAAACTGGAGACAATTCAGGGAAGTATTATTGCAAACCCAAGTCACTACAGAAGGTTACTTGGTCGTATAAATTTTTTGACTAACACACGTCCTGATTTATCCTTTCCAGTGCAACACTTGAGTCAGTTTATGCATCAGCCACAAGAAGAACATCTCACACAGCATATCACCTGTTGCAGTACATCAAGGGCACCATCCAGTAGGGAATATACTACAGACATAGCACCGACCTGGACTTGACAGCTTACTGTGACGCAGATTGGGCATGCTGCTCTGTCACACGGCGGTCCATCAGCGGCTACATCATACTCCTGGGAGGTGCTGCAATCAGTTGGAAGTCAAAGAAACAAGAAACGGTTGCTCTCTCTACAGTAGAATCAGAGTACCGCTCAATTCGTCGAGTAACCACTGAACTGACCTGGTTGTCGCGTCTGTTACATGAGCTGGGAGTAGAAGAAGTTGAACCAATCAAAGTCAACTGCGACAACAAAGCTGCAATCTTCATTGCGAGGAACCCGGTCTTCCATGAGAGGACCAAGCATATCGATGTTGACTGCCACCTTGTTAGAGAAAAACTGCAGAGCGGTCTGATTGTTCTCAACTACACACCAGGACAGCAACAGCTAGCTGATGTACTGACCAAGCAAGTCACGGCAAAGGAGTACCGACAATTTCTCCAACAGACCTGCACTTCTTTCCCTTCACGAGCACTGCGTTAGTCAGGGGGAGTGTGTTGAGATCGTTTTCCAGCAGTAAAGAGTTACAAGAATTGTGCACTTATCTGCCCTACTTCTTGAGGGGGAGTGTTGAGTTAACATATATTGTGTAACGGTTATGTTAACCCTTTTCCCTATATATCCCTCCTGAGATAACAGTGGTATATATCTTAGTAATAGTACATTAGTATATATACCCCTGGTTTGTAAACTCTCTCTGTAATATCGAACATATTCTCGATATATGAAAATACATATGTTTAGATTTCGTAAGGTTTTGATGTAAATTATGGGCGATGTGGAGTGAATCTGTCTTTGACTGTCTCTGTATTTCCTCTCTGTTTGTTCTTGCGGTCTGTTTACACATTGGAATCCCTACTGGGAACTTAGCATGTAATTTCGCTACTGTAAGTAGCCCTATGATAAAAAAAGCTGACCTCGTACGCTCAGTCGTATTTTCACTTCACGCAGTCGGAATTTAAATTTTTTTTACGATAATGCCATTCCCTCAAAATGTTTTAATAATTACAATACTTACCCAAAACTTATGACATATTACGAGGAGCCCCCAAATTTCATTATATAAGGAGGGTGAATATGTTTTGAAATAAAACAATCTTGATTGTTTTACTATTTGAACATGAAGTAGATGATAGTTAATGTCGATGATTCTAACTCACACTACTCGTAAATGGGAAAACTAATTACTTAATAAGAAATAACACAAATATCAAACAAATTATCAAGAAAGTATATCATAACGAAGTAGACGAGAAGATGAACGCGTCGGAGCAAACGGATCGATAAACTGGGCTATAACGAAGAAGATATAGTGATTTTAAGACCGAAACCCGGCACCGGCGCCAACAGAGAAGGGTGGGGCCAGTGCCGGTGCCACCTCTTCCTTTTCGGCCCCGGGCCATTCTTACCGGCGCTGGCCCTTCTCTGTTGACGCCGGCGTCGGGTTTCGGTCTTAAAATCGCTATATCTTCTTCGTTATAGCCCTGTTTGTCAATCCGTTTGCGCCGACACGTTTGTCTACTTCGTTATGATATATTTTTTAATAATTTGTTTGATATATGTGTTATTTCTTCTTAATTACGTAGTTTTCCCATTTACGAGTAGTGTTAGTTAGAATCATCGACATTAACTATCATTTACTTCTTGTTCAATAGTAAAACAATCAAGCCTGTTTTTTTATTATAGTTATTGACATTGACTATCATCTGCACTAATTTCATGACCGTCGAATACAAATCTATCTAAATTTAACTAACCAATGATTTAGACACCGATCTAATTAGTTAGAGTTATCAACATTTACTACCATGGACTTCTAGTTCAGACAGACTATTAGGGATGATGGTAAATTAGTATTGACGTGTGAGAGGTACGGCAAGTGTAGGCTGCGGAATAGCCAATCAAGCTTGTTCCATTCTAATTAATTAATGATTTGGACACCGATCTAATTAGTCAGATGTATCGACATTAACTATCATCGACTTCTTATTCAATAGTAAAACAATCAAGCCTATTCTATTCTAATTAATAGACAATTTGGACACCGATCTAATTAGTACATGAAATTAATGGAAATGATATACAATTTTGATGACTTTCAAATAGATTCTTCCTCAACGGACGTGAAACTAGTGGAAATGATAGACAATTTGATGATTTTTAAATAGATTCTTCTTCAATCGATATGAAATTAGTTGCAATGATGGACAATTTTGACAATTTTCAAATAGATTCTTCTTCAACGGATGTGAAATTAGTGGAAATGATAGACAATTTCGATAACTTTCAAATATATTTTTCTTTGACGATCATGAAATTAGTGCAGATGATAGTCAATGTCGATAACTTTAATAAAATAAAACATGCTTTATTGTTTTACTAATGAACAAGAAGTATGTATATGTAAATGTCAAACATATTACAACTTGTGCACTTTACGTTGATTGAGACCAGTGTTGTCAGTAAAAACTATGTATATTTAAATGTCAAAAAAAATGCAGCTTGTGCACTTTACGTTGATTGAGATCAGTGCTCTCCGTAAGAACTATGTATATGTAAACGTCAAAGGGTACGATTTCTGTTCTCGCACTGTGATCATTGGTGAACATTATAAAAGGGTGAATGAGATTGGGTTGCCAATAGAGATAGCTCAAAAAATGACTTCTAAACACAAAGTTAATAACAGAGACTGGTGCCTGTCCGTCATGTCCTAAAGCTTGGCTCGAGTAGATGAGAACTCTATTTATAAGCAAAGGATAAGGTTTCTCTTCTTGCAATGTGATCACTGGTGAACAATATAAAAGGGTGAATGAGATTGGTTTGTCGATGGAGATAGCTCAAAAAATGACTTTTGAATACAAAGTTGATATCACTGAAAGTCGATGGTAGTTATTGTCGACACATCTAACCATTTGGATCGATGTTCAAATCATGTTAATTAGAATATTTACAACTACATGTACAAATAATTCTCAACAAACAATACAACTCAATCATCCGGTAGATGAATGTCAGCTCCCGGTTCGGCCAGAGGAAACAACTGTAGCCAGTGCTCGTGTCGTGGAGTGTATATAGATGCATAATATGTCTATGTTAACTGATTCGTCATCGAATTCACCATCATTCTCACTCTAAGCAGAAACAATCAATACTTCCGTCCAGTCACGTGATACTACACAAATGGGAAAACTACGTACTTAAGAAGAAATAACACATATATCAGACAAATTATCAACAAAGTAGATCATAACGAAGTAGACGAAAAGACAAACACGTCGGCGTAAATGAATCGACAAACAGAGCAATAACAAAGAAGATATAGCGATTTTAAGACGGAACCTGGCGCCAACAAAGAAGGGCCGACGCCGACGCCGGCGCCGGTAAGGAAGGAACGAACGACAGGTGCCGAAGAGGAAGAGGGGGGCACCGGCGTCGGTATAGATGGGACGGCCCGCGCCGTGTGTGATAAGCCGGCGGCTGTGCCGGGTTCCGTCTGCTACTCGGAATCATTTTTTGCTTTTTTCGGACAGTTTTTAACAAATTTTGTCTACATAAGCACTTAAATTGGTCATTTTCCGAGTGAGTGAGCGTATTGGTAATCCGACTACGCGTAATGAAACTTTGATGCATCTCGTAATATGTCACAAATTATAAGTAATTATGGTAATTTTTGAAAAATATTGAAGCAAAGGCAAAACTGTCATTTTTCGACTGAATGAATTGGAATTACGACTACACGTAACAAAAAAAAAGTCCTTCATGAGTAATAAAGAATCGATCTTTCGAGAGTTGTCACCGTTATAACTATTAAAATTTAATCATTTATAAAAATACCAACACATTATATACAATCATCTATAGACAAAGTTGACATGTAGCTGCCACAGGTAGCGTCCCTAATTTCTTGCGGGCACCCCGCTATAGGGCGTGGATTTTGTGACGGATAGCTAATCTCCGTCTCTGACGGAACCAATTGGGAGAAGACATTGCCGCATTAACGCTAGATTCACTGTAGTAATGTACGGATGATGGCATTATAAGTAAACAATACATGCTGATACTTCCCTTGTTGGCAATAGTGTTTTAAGCCTTTTACTTTACCATTTTTTTTTACATTTTCATCTTCATATATAATTATTGTTTTGTACATCATTTAATTAAATTTGAAAGAGGTTCATTTAATAGACATATTATTTTATAATATATCTAGTTAGTTTATTATAATTCACATACATAAATATGTAATTAAATTTAAGAATTTGTAGTCATATATATAAATAAATATATTGCATATATTTTAATTACATATGTTTTTGAGAACAATTTTTTTTAAACAAATTGCAATATAAAAACCACTTAGCTAATATTTAGATTTTTTCTAAATTAAATAAGTGACATATAATGATTTTAAAAAATATTAAACGTGAAAATATGAGCCTTCAAGTTATATGTTATCGTACATGCATACAACCAAAGGTTAATAAATACATAAATCGACTCCAACAACTCAGTTTATTGTTTTTAATGCTTATAATCTTATGGTTTATCAATCAATCAATTACTAAACTGAAAAAATACTAACAAAATGTATTATACACAATGATTTGATATGAACAGACAAGAAAAAAAATATAATAGTGTCATTTTTTTAATTATAGTGATTGAAATGAATATATAAAGTTGTGTATATGTCTCTAATCATTATTGATCAAAACGTTTAAATAACAATCATGGATATGTAAAAATCAATGTTAATGAATACGTAAAATCGAATTTAACAACTCAATTTAAGGTTTTAAAACGTTTATAGTCTTTTGGTTTATTAATCAGTCAAGCTCTATAAACTGATAAATTCCAAGAAAATATTCTTATACACCATGATTAAATAAGAACGGTCAAGGAAAAGATTAATAACATTTATTTTCATCTTTTCTATAATAGTTGTGCACATGATTATTGAAAGTTGTGTACATGCTTTTAATCATCAGTGGAAACATTTATAAATTATCGTTGATATGTAAAAACCAAGGTTAAATGAATACGTAAAATCGACTCCAACAACTCAGCTTACTATTTTCAAACATTTATAGCCTTCACCTTCATCAATCGTCAAGCTGTGTGAACTAATAATGGTAAGAAAATATTTTTATCCACAATGAATAAAAAAGAACGGCCGAAGGAAACGTTTATATATAATCGTGGAAATATTTATATATAATCGTGGAAACGTTTATACATAATTGTGGCATGGAAACATTTACTAATAATTGTGGAAACGTTTATATATAATCGTGGAAACGTTTATACATAATTGTGGCATGGATACATTTACCTATAATTGTGGAAACGTTTATATATAATCGTGGAAACGTTTATACATAATTGGGCATGGATACATTACCTATAATTGTGGAAACGTTTATAATAATCGTGGAAATATTTATATATAATCGTGGAAACGTTTATACATAATTGTGGCATGGAAACATTTACTAATAATTGTGGAAACGTTTATATATAATCGTGGAAACGTTTATACATAATTGTGGCATGGATACATTTACCTATAATTGTGGAAACGTTTATATATAATCGTGGAAACGTTTACATAATTGTGGCATGGATACATTTACCTATAATTGTGGAAACGTTTATATATAATTGTGGAAACGTTTATACATAATTGTGGCATGGAAAAATTTACTAATAATTGTGGAAACGTTTATATATAATCGTGGAAACGTTTATACATAATTGTGGCATGGATACATTTACCTATAATTGTGGAAACGTTTATATATAATCGTGGAAACGTTTACATAATTGTGGCATGGATACATTTACCTATAATTGTGGAAACGTTTATATATAATTGTGGAAACGTTTATACATAATTGTGGCATGGAAAAATTTACTAATAATTGTGGAAACGTTTATAATAATCGTGGAAACGTTTATACATAATTGTGGCATGGATACATTTACCTATAATTGTGGAAACGTTTATATATAATCGTGGAAACGTTTAGATAACTGTGGCATGGATACATTTACTTATATTTGTGGAAACGTTTATATCTAATCGTGGAAATGTTTTAAATATAATCGTGGAAACGTTTATATATAATCAAGAAAACGTTTATATATAATTGTGGTGTGGAAGCGTTTATATATAATCGTGGAAATGTAAATATATAATCGTGGAAACATTTATTATAATTGTGGTATTGAAATGTTATATATAATCGTGGTGTGGAAACGTTTATATATAATCATGGAAACATTTATATATAATCATAGAAACGCTTATATATAATTGTGGAAACGTTTATAAGTTATCATGGATATACATGAAAACTCAAGGTTAATGATATATTTAGGGTTTAGAATTGATGGTTTAGTGCCTGTCCTTAAACACAATTTCAAATTGTACAATATGAAAAACATTTGAATATCATTTTCATTGTTTTATAAATTTTAACTAATGCTTATTAAAGAAAGAAAATCGATCCTTGATAAATTAGTATAAATGTTGAACAAGAAAAATGTAAATTATACATATGTTCCTCAAAGAGAAAAAAATGTAAACTATAAGAATTTAATCAAGTCTCCTTTCCATGCTAATTTGAATCTTTTCTTTCGTTTTTTTTTCTTTTCTTGCTTGGTTTACTCAAATTCAACTCCAAATTGCTCTTTCGTCTTGACTTCCTCACACGATTTTCCTTTACTTTCAAAACGGGAGTTGCTAGCAGAGTTCCAAGATGTTACTATGACATATAAAGTTGAATAAAATTAACATTCTATATGCTAATCCCTTATTAAATTAATTTGAATAAACATGAAAATATCAAACAGATCATTATAATAATTTAATACTCCCTCCGTCCCATTCACTTTGTCCATTTTACTATTTGAGCTTGTCGTTTGACTTCAATATTTAACATGTAAAATAATATATTTTTATAAATTTTTTTTTATAATGGAATCCTTATGTAAAAAACTATATATTGTAAAAATTATTTTTTAAAAATTATTTAATCTTATATATTTAATATTGAAGTGGAAAAACGTGTCAAAAAGCAAATGAGACACTTATGACGGGACGGAGGTAGTATAAATTTAACATTCCATATCCTAGCTCCACTATAGGAATAAATCGGAAAAAAAGGGTGTACGTAAGTGAGCTCAAATCAGCCACATGAGGGAAAGGAAAAGCTTTTTGTTTGCAGGTGATGTCCCTCTGACCTCCGTCTCTGTTGCTGCAGGAAGAAAAATAAAAAAACAAGTCACGTCACTTCACTTCATTAACGATTGAGATTAGAATTTTGTTTACTGATATGGACGATCTGGATTAAGTCCGTCTGGGACGGAACTAAGTCGTCCGTCACCAAACTCCCACCGCCCGCTATATCTAATCTATGATCAATTATATAAACTTGACAGCTAAGTGTAACTAATCATATGTTAACCAAAGGATCATAAATAGGCCGGCCGTCCCCACTTAGCGTTATTATAGTTCAAGATGTCACATAAGATCGTACTATTATCAAATATAGGATGGGATATTAGATTTATTTTGCGAATCTAGGTATAGGTAGTGAAACCTCATTAGCTCCCCAATTGCCCTTTGATATATAGGCCGGCCGGCCGGTGACTTCTCCACATTTATATAATGCATCACGCGCCAACAGTGCTTTTTATACTAAATCTGAAGTCCTTTTCTCCTACAGAAAGTGCGAGCATTGTTTTACCGTACGACCCTTGTTTTACTGTTAGCAGCTCGTCAACAACGTTATAAATAGAAACAAATAGCTATAGTCCCTTAACGTGGTACCCGTTTTCAGTCATATATCCAACTATTTGAACTATCATTTCACAAAACAAAATGCATTTCATTCTTGTTCATGGAGCATGCCATGGACAATGGTGCTGGTACAAGCTCAAGCCTCTGATTGAAGGTTCGGGGCATAGAGTGACAGCCCTTGATTTGTCTGCTTCAGGAACCAACCTTCAGAAGATAGAAGATCTGAAGACAATGAAGGACTATACAGATCCGTTATTGCAGGTGCTGGGTTCTCTTCCTGCTGAGGAGAAAGTGGGAATTATGGGTCATAGCTTGGGTGGCTTGAACTTGGCTGTGGCTATGGAAACTTTCCCAGAGAAGATTCTCGTAGCGATTTTTTTGTCCGCCTTCTTACCTGATACCACTCATGAACCGTCCTTTGTTCTGAATCAGGTTAATTAATTAGTACTTCCATATGTGATAGTGCGAGGAAACAAATATATAAATACAGATGTTGAGGCTAACTGATCATTTTCCCCTGTCCTACAAAACTTGCAGCTTCCACCTCCGGAAGCAGATTTTTGGTTAGACACTAAATTCTCAAACCATCATGTTGAAGAAGGAGACCAGCTCTTCACGAAATTCCTCTTCGGACCAAAATTCATGGGTTTGCTCTATGATTCCTGCCCAAATGAGGTGATCAATCGATCTCAGCCTAAACCATATATAATTCTTCTAATGATTCCAGGAATTTTCAGGGACATGCATGAAAAAAGAAACCATTTCATTAATTGCGTATAACACTGAAATTCAATTCAAACTTGAAGGATTTGGAGCTAGCGATGATGTTGAAAAGGCCATCATCTTTTTTCCTACATGATCTCTCCAAGGCAAAGAAATTCTCGGTTGAGAAATTTGGATCAGTCAGGAAGGTGTATATCATATGCAAAGACGATAAAGGAATCGCGGAGAAGTTTCAACGCTGGATGATTGAAAACAATGGAGGAGTTGACGAAGTGAAGGAGCTAGATGGGTCTGATCATATGCCTATGCTCTCAATGCCACAGAAATTGACTCACTGTTTGGTGGGTATAGCTGAGCACTACTATAAATCATGATGACGTTCGCACCAGCTGTTTGCGCCCTCAATAGTCAATTTGATATATGCATACGTTTTTATTGTACGATAATATTGGTAAATAAAGCAACAGGACGATGGATGCAATTGATGAACAATCGATTCTGGTAGGAGTTACGATTATATTGTATATCTGCACTTTAATGTTGAATTACTCATCCCTTTATTCAATTTCTTAAGTTTCGTCAAATTAAGTTTGTCAATTTCTTCGTCCATTTATTACTCTAGTATAAATATAATGGATAGAAAATTGATATAAACAAGATAATAGAATTGATAGAAATTTGATATAAAAAAGATAAGATTATTTTTTTTTATTTCATATGTTGTATTGTTGTCCATGGCAAACTCCCTAAATTATAATCCAAGGGGTTGACAAATCCCAACCCTTTACTTTACATATGTCAACGTGATAAAAAATAACTCTAATAATGAAGACTATATATACTAGAGTTGAAATAGTCGATTTCCTATTTTCTATCTCTAACCATCTAACCTCCTGTTGATTACTAGCCCACGATCTACGTTCGGGTTCTCTACCGAATTACCTTGTTATCGAAGAAACTGAACTTAGAAAGGGTTTTCACAATAGTAAACAAGAACAATAAATCAGAGAGAGAAGTTCCGTAAGTTCTGATCGCGTGCTTTATTTCGTGGGGGTGATGCCCTATTTATAGTAATTTTCTGTGGTTGCTAGGTTTGCTAACCTGTCACACTCTGCCAGGTTGGCACTATAAATATATTATCCTAACTTCTATGTCTTTTGTCTCTCGCTATTTGACTGGACACGGCCTTTATTCGCTCTTCTTTCCTAGTTACTTGACCGGTCATAATTGAAATACCCCAAACATATATTATTTTAATTAATAAGGAATTAATTTAAATATAAGAGAATAATCCATGATTAGTCACCTAATGAACAATATTCATTATGAATATTATTATATAAATGTATGGTCCAAAATGGAAACCAAGCTATACATAAAATCTCTAAACAAAAGAGAGAACGTTATTAAGAAGAAATCAACTTCTAAAATTAATACTACATGTAACATATTAATAAATGTGTTAATATCACAAATAAAGTGATCAGATTATATAAAATATTTTATAAAGTCAAATTAAATTATTAAATGCAACAACCACTTATATAAACACCTTAAAATAAGAATAACACTTATTATCATTCAACACATGAAATAAGTCCATTATACACCTTTAATGTGTAACATTAATGTGCAAAAAAATTCAAAAATATCTCCCCCATAAATGGCAGCCGGCCACTAGTAGATAGAAATGAAATACCCCGAACTTAAAAATGGTGATTAAATAATTCTAATATAGCATTTGAAGTCCTAATAGTGCCTAAAGAATTTTAATGAAGAAAATAAAGCCAAAAGAAAAGAGAAAACGCTTAAAAAGCATAAAATGCAAAAATGAGCGTTACGTGACCATAAGAGGAATACGACCTCGGTTAGGGTCCTAGATGGATTCCTAAGGCTTATTTAGGGCTAATTGATATACGGGAACAATTTCTGAAGGAAACGGATCCACAAAATGGATTAAAAATGCTAATGAAGCTTTAGAGCACGTTTCTTGAGAAAACCTGAAAACGTGACTTTGAGTGGTCAAATGGACCCGTAAAAATTATAGTCAATCAAATAACTATAATTAAACATTAATGGAAGCTTAAGAAGCATTAAAATTAATTAAACATGAAAATTCCAGAAAACGGGTTCCGGTTAGTGAATAGTGCAAAAATGAGAACTTGTGGGGTGTTAGTTGTAATAAGAGCAAAATACTTCCCCATTTTCAATTAAAAAGCTGGCTCCCATTGCGTGTGTCACGGTTGGTTCCCCCTATCTCAATAAGTAAATTAGCTAGAAGACAAGAGAGAAAAGCCAAAAGTAAAACAAAAAGTACAAAAGCACCTTTACTCTCTCTCCCCCCATTTCCCTCCTCCCTCTCTCATTTATTTCTGCTTCCTTCTACAGACCCACTGCTCCCTCTTCTTCCTCCCTCCTTCTTGAACATTTTTGAAGCCCCATTAATGGCTACCCCTCCTTCTTCCACTTGCCTAAGCCAACTCAAGGCTCCAAACTTAAAACAAAATACATATTTGTGCTCTCCTCATCAAGGGCTCCATTTCCCTCTTTTCAAAATCTCAAATGAAGGAAGTTGACCTCCATGGGTGTTGGCCATTTGAAGAGAAAACTAGATGTTCTTGGAGCTAGACACCTCCTCTTTCATCCAAGGTAAGAAAATCCAAGGAAAACCCATTTTCCCTTCCTTCTTGGCTTTGGCCGATTTTTGCCCCTTGTTGATGCCTTGCTCTCTTCTTGTTTTGAGCATTTATTCAAGCCTCCAAAGGTTGTTGAAATTCCTCTCTTGATTCATGCCCAAAAACAAATTCTAGGGTTCCAAGGTAATGCCCAATTTTTGTGCTTTAAGCATTTCTTGTATTCTTGAGTCAATTAATGAGTTAGGTTCCCTTACTTAACCTCATTTCTTCATTCAATGTTGGGCTGGAACTTGGCAATGGCATTGCCCCCTTAACCGAAAATGGGAAGTGAAAAGAGAAGAGGAGAACAGAAAGGCAAATTTGGGAGCTTAAGGTAAATAGATTACCTTAATTACTATCTTAATGTTTTAGAATTTGGGAATGGGTTAATTAAATAATGAACCTAAAATATGGGAGACAATGTGTTTGGTTGATGTTAAAGAGAATTGTGAACTTGTGTTGGGTTAAGGGCCTAAGTGCCATACAATTTGGGATTGTGTATATTATTGTTCTTGATGAGATTTTGGATGAGTTTGATGAAATGTTGTGTGCTGGTAGGACCCTTTATGGGTGTGGTTAGTTTTGGATTGGTTTAGGTGAGAATTGATGAATTTGGGTGTGCAAGAATTGTGGGGAAACTATGGCAAAATTTGTGTAGAAATCTAAGTGGTTTGAGTGTTATTATGAGTGAAGAATGACCTAGAGAAACTAGGTGTTGATGGAGATTGGTTTGGGTGAGTTAATCACCATAGGAATGCTTATTTAAGGATGGGATTTTAGTGTAAAAATCTATAGCAAATAAGTGTTGTAGTGCATTGGATTTCTAGAAAAAAACTTAGTGTGCATAACCTTGGAAATGGAGGATGGACTTGGGTATAGCTAATGCAAATGTCTAAGAAGGATTTGAAATGGTCAAAATGAGTGAGAACAAAGTGTAAACTATCAAGAGAAGTTTAGAAATGCACAAGTGTGCAAAATACAAAATGTGAGAATTGGAATTTGTGGAATTTAGCAAGAATTGGGGTAAGGATTGGACCAATGATTCAAAGAGGTTTAAGGTGAGTTTTAGGGTGTTAAAACATGTAGAAAACATGTGGAAAGATTAGGGAATGATTAGGAGTGAATTAAGGTTGGAATAGGGGTTGAAAAATGAAGCTTTAGCATCTTTTTAGCAGGGTCCGGGACTTAGGGGCCGGACCAAGTCCCAGACCATCCTTAAAAATGCCCTGAAACTGAAAAACTGAAGTGGTCCCGGACCTTAGTCAAGGACCAGGACCAAGGGAGAAAAATGGCCAAGAGTTAAGTTAAGCATTGGTCCGGGACTTTGGGTCCGGACCAAGTCCCGGACCACCCCCTGAATTGCACCGAAAGTGGCTTTAAGGCATTAAAAGGTGGGGAATTGATTGGTAATGGTTTTTGATAATGTTTAGGCCTTGTTTGGTGATACATAAAGGTCCTAAGAAGCCTAAACAAGTGCTAGAAATGGGTGAGAAGTAAGAACTTAAGCTAACAAGAATAAAGATGAGGATAACAGGACAACAGGGTAAGTACGGGAGTAATAGATTTACGTACCGTATGAGCTTGATATTAATAGAAATGGTTGAAATGATATCAGTGAATCGAGTATGATCCGAGGAATGTGAGGTGACACGGTAAAGTGAATCCATGGTGAAAGGTTGATTTTCTCATGCCCTATATGCTAACCGGTTTACACTGATTTGTGTGCTTGTGTGTCGACTTAATCAAGATACTTCTAGGCTAATCTATGAGATTGTGAAATAACTCCAAGAGAGGAGTATTGGGAATTTGAGTAGTCCGATAGAGAAACGGACCTTTGTGAATTTGAGGAACTAGGTGTATAGTTTCGTTTGATAGTCAAACCTTTCCATCATGCTAGACCCGATGTAGGGTCGTAGCCAGGGAAGTAAGACGAGTATTGTAAGCCCGGTGGTGAGTCTTGTGTATGACTCTACCTGGAGGTCATGGGTAATGACTTAAACGATATCCATTTGAGAAATTGAGAATTTAGAATGAGATTTGAGAACCGAGATAGATTAAGAATTTGAGAATTGAGCTTGTGAGTTGAGATTTGAGAATTGAGTTGAGAAGAGTTGAATTTGAGCTTGAGATTGAGAAATTGAGAATTTGAGTTTGAAAATGAGAATAAGAGAACTTGAGTTAGTAACCCAAGAGAATGGGTAAGATAATGAATAAGAAACAAAGGCATAGTGAGGTAGAAACCCTCAAGGCCTAAGAGCAAGTTGATACTAACTAACTAACTAACTAACTAACTAACTTGTTGTGTTAGTTGTTATTGTATTCCTTGTTGGATGCCTTTGAATGCGAGCATGATTATTGAATTAAAATGAATCGCATGTTCTCGAGAAAGTAGTCGGCGTACCCCCGTTAGTACGCGGGGTATGCGATTTTCATACCACCAATTCGCTGATCCCCTTGGGGCACCGTTTTTATTTACAGGTACTTTGGAGCTGTTCACCGTTCGAGAGTAGGACGGGGTTGCTACTTAAGCATGGGCAGTTAATGGTAGAACTATTGTTTTATGTTATAATTGTTGGACTATAAGACCGAAACGTTATCGGCGAGTTTGGGAAGTGTAGTAGACTTGGTATAGTATTGAATTGAAGTTTGTATTTGGATTGTGATTTGATTAAGGAAGGGAATGTAATGTTTGATATAGAGTACTCTGTATTCAAGTTCATCAGGTCGATAATAGATTTGTATTTGGATTTGGCCTTGTGAAACTAGCAATCGCTTCCTGCTGCGTCCCCGACGTGTCGTGGACATATCGTGGACTTCTAA
Organism: Limonium bicolor; assembly: GCA_023374045.1. Lineage (NCBI taxonomy): Eukaryota > Viridiplantae > Streptophyta > Magnoliopsida > Caryophyllales > Plumbaginaceae > Limonium > Limonium bicolor. The sequence continues at coordinate 36,924,235 of CM041783.1, forward strand.
TAAACCTTGATAGCTTAGGAAGGGATGAGAGATAAACTTAAACTGGAAAACACATTTCGATTGAGAATATACACACACAAAATTCACTCAACCTCCCTTGACACACGGACTCCCGGGACAGTTTTGACTTTACCCCTAAAGTCGTCAACCCTCTCCCGACTATCGGCCTACTGTTCACCAACCGTTCCCCAACCTGCCGTCCTATCAAATACCCAATGTATTGATACTCTAACCCAGTCCTCTCTAGCTCACAAACTCTCTAGCACTTACACACAATCCTAAGTCTGATCCACACTTGCCCAAATTATCTCTATCTTTTCTCTCGTATGGGCTTATCTTACAAGGAACATTAATGCACGTATATATACAAGTTAGTTGAGATGTCAACCAACAACCTATGAGTTGTAGACTCTAAGAGTAGTACTCATTCTTCTACGAATATAATAGCCGCACCCTACAGCAGCTTTTCTTCCAACTTGATCTGGAGCCAACAGCACAAGCGTTGCCTTGTGAATGGGCAAGTTGGTGGCGCGTCTCCCAAGTGGTCGGTCATCACTTGCACACTTCAACTTGTCTGGCTCATTAATGCTCATAAATGATCTCTTCTGAATTTATTACGACTATGTAATGATGTTCATTAATAGCCTTTGTTTATCTTGTTATCTTGTACATTAATGAGATACACCTTTTGTTGTGAGTTTGTGATGAGCAAGTTGCTTGTGTGGTTGTGAATCATCTGAGTGAGTTTGTCGACATTGCTAACTCATTTTGGTCCTTGTTTAATGTCTGATGTAAGAGATATATGATGATGTGGTTCTTGACTGCTTGTGTCTGGCTAGAAGTTCTCCGGAGCTCTCGCCGACAGGTGCCCGACTGGTATAGCATATGTCATGGATTGAGCGCGCTTGCAACCTTGCGTGCTAAGCCACTCATGACTTAAGTGCGCTTGCAATCTTGTGTACTAGGCCACTTATTCACCTGTCTATCTGAAATCATGAGTCTTGACAAACGCATTAGATAGACAATATAAGGTTTGCTATCATCAAAACTGAAGGATCTTGTCTTAACAATTTCCCCCTTTTTGATGATGGCAACCTATACACTTATATGTACTTGGAAATTCAAAAATTGAGTGATTCCCCCTAAGAAGGATTCCCCCTGAGTTTATTGAGGGTTTTTAAGAATGAAAAATTTTAACGAATGATAACAATAAGTGACAACTTTTATGCACAATAAGTGACAGCTTTTATGTTATACTATAACCAAAGTAGATAAAGTTTTCATTGAGATTCCATTCAGATGATACATAATACAAGGATAATAGACATAGTTTCACAAGTACATATACTTTTCTTTCCCCCTTTGCCATACAGCAAAATAGGGAGCAACTACCCGACGTAAGATGTTGTAAAGGCCATGACATTCCATAGATTACAAACTACAAAACATGATCAAGATAATCTAGATGGAGTGACGTAGTTGGATATCCCATCATAATCCTCTGAGCCAAAAGGCTCTTACTCCAAAAAACCGGCTTTGATCCAAGAAGGTTTGGCTTTGGTTGGATTGATCAAAGGTGATTCAGCTGTGGTAGAAAGGCCGGACTCATCAGACTCTATGGTGAAGTCCATATAGTGTGGAGAACGTGAGTGTGATAGAGTGACACTTGATGTGATAGACCAAGATGTAAGGGAGTCGGAGTCTGGTTGAACATAGCTTTGAGCGACGTATTTCTTTGGGTGTTTGGTGGTCATAAACTTACGAATGGTGGAGTGAATGGTTTGAGATTGAATTAGTGGTATTGAGCCATTTCTTGAGATTATTGTGAGTGGTAAAAGGAGTAAGCAATTTTTATAGACACTTTGGATATGCTCAATGACTGATCGGTGAGTGGCATTTAATGAGGTGCTACGTCTTGTGGGCTATGTTTATAGGCTTTTTAGGTGTCAAGGTCTGAGATTGAATTAGTGGAATGGATGGAACTAAATATCTCAGATCTTTTTGTAATTTTTAATCAAGGAAGAAGCAGCCAAGACAATAAATTATTTCATACCCATCATAAGCATTCAAGTTACAAAAACCAGTTGCATTTTCATTGATACTTTGAAACAGATAGTCAAAGGCAAGTAAAAATAGTAATGGGAAAATCAAAATCTAAGCCTAGAGCTAATTTTTCTCACGGTTCGCTCATGTCTTTAAGAGACTAAGAACTCTCATGCAATGTGGAAGTCTATAAAGTCTATTGCTCCTTGAACCATGTTATGAACACTTGGTTCAGAGGAGACGGCCTACACAGCTGTGAGAGTGACTCTCACTTTCTGAAGAACATCTTTAGTTAAGGTATCCAGACTGGTCTCCGACCTGTCGTGGACCGGTGAAAGACTTCTGTTTCGATTTACTCCTAATGCTCTAACGGTTGGGCGAGACTCTGACTTTGAGTCTTCACTCTTGGTTGGCTTCTGAGCGACCACCAGCTGGTCTCCCTTTGTCTTGATCCCCATTTTGGACAACATCTTCGAGCAGATGCTGTCTTGAGTAGTGTGCGCGCACTCATGGAACCTGTCGGTGTCCACTCCGTTTTGTTGTAGTGCCCTAGTCACTATTCCCCCATACACCAGTCCTTGATTAACGAAGCGACTTTCCTCAATGGTAAGAAGAATCATTGCAGGATGGTCTATTTTCTCCTTTGTCTTCAGTGCATAAAGCAATCTTACATCTCTTGCATTGACGATGTGAGTGCGTTGGTTTCGTGGGGTGATATTATGGGTGAGCAGACTAAAGAGCACCCTGTCGGGGATATACATGTCTATGGCGTTGAAGTTTTTCATTGTTGCCCCGGGGTTGAGTAGCTGGACCATTTTTCCTCCTTGATGTCCTAAGTCATTCCAGGTGGTTTCCTTTGGAACCACAAGTCCTTCTGGTTCCAAACCAAAGTTTTTGCATATCCATGACTTAGTGATGTTGATGGTAATACCTTGGATTGTGGAGATGAGATAGTCATCGTCATTGTCGCTCTAGAGTGGTCCAAGATACGTCATGTGTTCTTTAAGCATCTCTGTGTAGACAGGAATTGGCTCCTGAGAGAAGTCCACCCATCCTTGGAATTCCAGGAGCTCCTGAATCTTTCCAAGACCCATTTGCTCCATCCAGTCCAAGTTCAATGTCTTAGGTAAGAAAGGACAGGATTTGTCGTTGACGTTCTATGCTTTGAACGTAGCTGGTTTCAACTCCTTGAGCTTCTTTAGACCTGAGAGAGCATGAGATGAATGTGGCTTTGTAGTGGCCTTTTTGTCTTGGAAGAGCTCCTCAAGCTTTTGTCCAAGTGGGGACAGCATCATCTTTTCCTTTCCTTTCTCCTTCTCTTCCTTCTGTCGTTGTTCGACCATTGGTATAATAGGGGAGGACTCTGTATCGCTGTTGGCGTCGTGACTGGTTTCACGAGGCGTCGGGGACCTGTCAGCGACTGGTTCCCCAAATACTTCGATGAGCATTGCTTCAGTTTCTGGGTCAGGCTCCCTTATGTCCTCTTTTTGACCCTTTTCTACCACTGTAGCTTCCTGCTGTGACTTTTCGTCACTTTGTACTTCCTCCTCTTCTTCTTGCTGAATGATACCTTAGGCGACTGCTGAAGGAGTTTTTTCCTCATCGTTGGTGAAGTGCAACTTGCGAGTTGCTCCTTCAGGCATTGAATGAGCTCTTTGTGGAGTTTCTTTTTGTGTTTTTGCTCGTTTGGAGGCACGAGTCTCACGAGCTACACGACTTGTAGTAGCAGTGGAGAGATCTTGGTTCTTTTTGGGATTTTTGATTTTTGAGTGTTTGGTGCCGATAGCAGGTGATGGAGCAGGAGAGGACTTGGTTTGTTTTTCTGTGGAGGTAGGAGTTGAAAGAATCTTGGATTTTAGAATTTCAGCTTGGATGTAGTGATGAATTTTAGGGAGGGGGTGGCTTATATAGAGAATTTCATCCTGGTACACCTCTCCTTCATCAGTTACCCTGCGCACAAGCTTATTTTCTAATTCTTCGGATAGGCGAGGGGGCGGTGATTCAGTTGCAGCTCCTGTCGGCCTCATGTCGACTACTTTTTGTGAGGAAGCTTCGTTGGGGACAGCTTTCTTCTTGGAGAGGAGAGAAAATTTTGGTGCCATGATTGTTCGAAGAGATTTCTGGAGTTTATGACCTTTTGCTAGAGAAATCTTTAGAGTTGTTGTGAGGTGAGGTTCTTTTGCTCTAAATCTCGTAGGAAGTTTTGTGAAAGAGAAGAGAAGATGCTCTGAGTGCTTGGAGAGATTAGAGAGAGTGAGGGCAATGGTGTGACAAGAGTAAAACTCTCATCGCCCTTTTATAGATATCGAGTAACGGTCGGCGACCGCTCCTCGTCCACTCACCGACATGTCCTAACGGTACTATTCATAACGGGCAGCAGTCGTGATGGTTGTCAGCGATCCGTTGACAAGTTTTCCCGTTTCTATCCGTTGGACTATCTCTAATCTAATCTTACTTTGTGGAAAATGACATATCTGCTTCAAGTGGTCGTTTGACATGGTTTCTATGCATTAAACTGATCGTTGACTACTGAACGACAATATAACAGGTGTTGCTCACATGTCGTTGACCGATCGGGGGTGCAATACCCCTAACTAATAATACATTGATTAAACATCGAATCAATTAAATTAAGGCCTAAACATGCCTTAAAAATAAATTAAACACAACAAAGTTTAACAGAAAGTAAGAATTGCACCCTTTGACCTTTAGGGTGATTATATGCCAAAACAAACTCCGTTGGACCTCAAATTTTGACCTGAGCCTTATAACTCATAAATGAACACATTAAAACTGTTTCCAAGGGAAACCAAGCTCAGGAACTCACTAGAACACAAAATGTGCACTAAGCTTTCTTAAAGCACACTTTTGTGAGATTGTCTCCAAAATGAGTTTTGATTGATTTTAGGGTCTTTAATACCCTTAAATATACTAATGTGACATAATGTACCACATTAAAATGCATAATTAAAAGTTTTTCAAAAAAATCAGAAATATGTGCATTGGTTTGTGAATAGTAACCAAATAGTGCAAAATAACACTTAATTCTCTTAATCTAGTCTATGGTCAATATGTTGCCTTTTGACTTAGACCATAACTTCCACCAATATAAGCCTCTTTTACCAGCTTATAACCATCCCCATTTGCAATTAAATGTGACTCACCACTTCTACTTTATTAAAGTGTGTGCAAGTGCACTTTTATCATATTTAATCAATCAAGCTTATCTACCCAGCTGGCCTGATTATTTCCGCCTGTTAGGGGCTTGCTTCCACCGTAGGAAACCTCCCAAAAATATCTAAGGAAGTCTACTCAACCTTTGACCAACTAAAACCTATCTTCCTTATTATAACCGGTTTCCTTCTTCCTCTTTTATTTACCTTTCTTCCTTCTCACCATAGCAGCTCCAAACCTCTCCTTGCTGTCTCCAAACCGTGAGCTGCTCACCAACTTCCATGGCTGCTATCTCAAGGTCTAGGTAAGCTCCCATGGCAAGCTTATGATCAATCTTCTCCTCTCTTCCTCCTCTCTTCAATGGACTTATTTATTCTGATTTTTATACAGCAAAGTAGGCTGTGTTGGTGTGTAAAGTGAGGAGGGTTTTCGGCTGAAGTTAAGGGAAGAAAGGGGAGCTGGTTCTAACAAGTTCTTAAGGTAATAAACAAGCACAAAACTAGCCTAGATCTCCTTCTCTATTTCCAGTAATATACTTCCAGTTTTCCTAGCTTAAACCTTGCTCTTTTCATGTAAAAATCAGAGGAGAAATACCCAGGTTCATGTGGTAGCAAGATCCAAGCAAAACATTCTTGGTTGACCATGTTTTCGGTAAGGAAATCCCATTGCCTTCCTCCTTGTTTTACCGGATATATATGTTGGTATAAGTAGCAGTATAACACTTGTTTTTGCTCACAAAAAACAGGAGTAAAAAGCCCTTGAAACCAGCTTCAAAACAAGGTAAAATCCATGCCTTTTCCTAGCTTAAATCAGCCCTTAATGACCTTGCTTTACATGGCTAATATATGTCCTTGTTCTTGCATATAATGCTGCTGGAAAATCTTTTGGGACTAACCTGCCACAACCATAGGGAAACAAATCCAAAAATAAATACTACCAAAGTGAGTATTTTGCTCCTAATGTATATATTAAGTCTATATTATTAGTGCTTCAAAAATTAATTAAACCGTGTGTATTAATTAGGCCGAAAGCCTAAGGGAGTGTTTGGTGTGCTTGGTGGCTTGGAAAATCAAAAGCTAGGTGAGAAACCTTACCTTATACTATAATATAGTTTTTATGACATTTTATTTCATATATACATCAGCTGTAGGTTTTATGGGAGTTATAGGACTTAATTATGTATTAAAATATTTAATAACATTTTTGGTTGGTTAGTTTGGTGTATTAATGACCTATAAGGCCAAGGAAGTAATTTTGGGGTCAAAAACATAATTTATAAAAATATAGGGGCAAGGGTAATATAAGCCGTAACATTAAACATGTCATTTGAGACATTTATGTGTAATTTTATTCTATGCAAATTATTGTAATAAGGCCATGTATTTTTAGGCAATTTAATTTATGTTTATTAAGTTTAAAATGAATTTAATATAGTAAATAACATTACCGAAAATTATATGGGGTTTTTCTATAATTAAAATGATTTTTGGTGCTTACTATAGGCATTAGCCGAAATTAAACATTAAAACCTTATTTTATGAATTATATAAAATTTAGCAAAGTTTTGAGACAAAAATGTAATTTCTGAAAATTATGGGGGTCAAACCGTAAATATACAAACTTTTGGCCAAACTAAAAGTCAATAGGTCAATGTAAATCATATTAGGAGGTTTGACCAAATTTAATGTCATAAATAATTAATTTATGAACTTATAGTAACATTATAAGTTAAGTGTTGAATTTATAAAACTTTTGGGGTATAGAATGTAATTACCAAAAAGTTGAGGTATAGATTGGTTAATATAATAGTTTATATCCTAAGCATAAAGTTTGGGAATTTTTGGAGTTATATAAATGGATATATTAATAAAAGTGTATAATATATGGTTATGTTACATATAGAAAGTATATTATATAAGATGGGGTCAAAATGTAAATAAGGAAAAGATTTTGGGGCAGAAAAGGAATTTAGAAACAGCAAGGGGTCTGTTTGGAATAAAGTAACATAAAACTATAGGTTATATGGATAATAAATATTAAAACCATATAATATAACCTATATGTATAACTTGTTATAATATATGTGGCTATTGTGTAAATAAAGAAAATAATGTTGCTGGAAAAAAATACCAAACAGACCATGGTCTGTTCGGTGATAATGAAAAATAATACATGAAAAACCATAGGTTATAATTATGATAATGTTTGGATGATATAACATATGTTATGTAAAAATATTATAAGATTTGTGGTAAAGGTATAAATATGGAAAGTTGAAGGCTAAAAAAAAACATAACCTTAGGGGCTGTATACAATTTTCGGAAATTTGAAACTATATAATATACATACTATATGATTTAAATGTTATGGTATGTAATGAAAATGGTATGTTATAAAATAAGTGGTAAAATTGTAATAATTAGAAAGTGTGGGATTTGAAAGGAAATGAAATATAATATACATGCCATTTCGGCAATTATAAGAAATATTAAAGCCTTAGGTTATATCTTGTTACCAAGTTTTGATGTTATAAAATAAGGTATTTATAACATGGTATAAGTTATGTGGCTATATTGTAATTAATGAGAACTATATAAATAAAGAAGTACAAGTGTGTTATATATATATATATGGTATTTTCGGTAATAATAATAATTACAGAAACTATATATTATAAAGTTTAATGACATATAAAATATCATACAATATGATATCATGATGCAAGTGTAACACTAAATAATATTATGTGATCAAAAGTATGGTTTATTAAACTAGCATGCTATAGCGCATGCATATATATTAAAAACAAGGATATAAACTATAGTATACAATGACATAAAATACTATGGTTAATATATGATTTTTGGATGGTTAAATAAACCTTGAATAAGGAATAAACATGTACATAATATAAAGTTTCATATTTCATTTAGAAATCAATGTATATATACATATATATACCGGCGCAAATAACATGCATATATATATTGTGGGTTACAAACCATATGATAATAAATAATGAATGTTAACTTATTAGTATAATTATATACTATAAAGTCATAAGGTTTTAAATGAATACAACTTGTTACATAAATGTGAAGTTGTATAATATATGGTATATCAAAGAATGATAATCTATCATACCTTATAAAGTAACGTTTCTTGGAATGCATGCAATCATAAGTTATAAACAATAGCCATGCATGCAACTATAGGTTATAACACATACCTATGCATGCGATGTAACAGTTGAATTGAATATACGAGAACGAACGAACTTATATTAAGCGTAACGCTTATAAAATACTACGGGTGTAAAAATATAAATTCCTACGTCTGAAAACGTTAACTAGGACGTTCGTATAAAAATCGAGGTCTTTGTTAAACCGAATATTAATACATACTACGAGTAAGGAGTTTTTAAGGATAACGATACCTTAACTAATAACAGTTGAAATCCGGGGTTACTGACGTTATTCGGAAATACCGAATCACTTTGTCATGTGGATTGACACTTGGCGTTCTTCGTTCTTAGATCACATTCCAGACGTGTGCGTTCGACGAGCTTAGTGGACTACAATGCGCATCCTAGGTCTAAGGTGAACGGTATGTAAAGGGCTTTGATCCGGGTTGTCCCGAGGAATTCCTCGGGCTCGGATTTGGTTGATAAATAACTTGTGTGTTATGTGTGTGGATACGTGTATGTGATGATGTGGGTTACTGCATTATTTATTTATGCACGAGCGTCCTACGGGACTAACACTACGTCGACTATAGATCGACTTATATAAACATACATATACGTTATTGTGATGACAAGACGGTTACTTGATATAATACCTTAGTATTAATATTAAGTATATGGTAACCTAAGTAAAACACTTAGGTATGAGATACGACAATGTCGGTCTCTATAGCATGGATCTCGAACATGAATACGACCTAGATTACTTCTAGGCATGCGTAAGACCCATTGGGCAGCTAAATAATAAAATGTATTCTCCATAAAAACTAAGAGTTTATCTTAATCTTATGAGAGAGTTGGTATGAGATGAGGGGAGGAATCTAGTGTAGTTTACGAACTACCTGGTTGTGCATTTGTGATCACTGAGGGGTACCCGATCGGGTTCCGCTCTAGGAAATTTCCCAACGAGCCCTAATTGGATCGTGGGTCAGATGGTACCTGCTGTTGGTACATGGCTACGGCCTTTATATGGACGCCTTACAAGGCAAAGTGAACGACCAGGGGCCTCCGGACCTCTGGCAACATGAGCCCCTTTGTCTGTACGGGAGGACTACTGTCCATTGGTAAGGTTATCGGGTTGTCCCAACATGACGCCCAACTGGTAATTAATCAAACATGGTTTGGATGGATGGGGCATTGAAGGCCAAATAATATTAATTAAGGAAAACGTTCGCTAAGGCGATTATGCACAATACTGTACCTATTCGATACGTTCGTTTATACAACTGATGTTTGTGAATTGTAATGACTAGTTGGATTGGATGGATGGTTATGTATTTATGCATGTTTGTTACATTATTAATTATATCTGTAAAATGGTGAAGCATGAAACCAACCTAATATCAAGATGGTTAAAAATGACAAGTGATCGATAGGGTCCAGGCCCGGCATACTCAGCATTTATCGCTGAGCCTTTATGGCATTGTGCAGGTTGCTGATCTTCGTTGAAGCCGAAGTGCGGGAACCGGGTAGTTAGGGTTTACTTTAATTACCGCACATGGAATTTATTGTATAACAATGTTAGACTGTGGATTGTATTATGGAACGGTTGTATATATTCGGGATTGGGTAGACGCTCACTTGTCGACGGTTATGATTATTGACTTAGTATGATGTATAGGATTTATCTCGTTGTCACAGTGGTTTTGTAGTGTTGTTTATTTTGGTTGTTGGATTTAGTTTCTGCTTCATTACTCGCATGGGCGAGTAATGGCAGGTGACACCCGAGTGAGAGTATTAATGTTGTTATTTACTCTTCCACTGTAAGACGTTTTATTTATTGCTACGTGAGGGATTATTACGTGTTTATCGAGAGGGGTGTTACAGTGGGAAATAAAAAGCAGTTTAACTGTGATTAATGAATATTATTCCAAGATCATGAACAATCTTAGTAAACCATTCTCTACTTAATGGCTTAGTAAAAATGTCAGCTAGTTGGTCCTCAGTAGAAATATACTTTAAACCAACAAATTCCTTTTCACAACAATCTCTATGAAAGTGATGTCTAATGTCAATATGTTTGGTACGAGAATGATGCACAGGATTTTTGGAAATAGAGATGGTACTTGTATTATCACACATAATTGGTAAAGTACCTGTTTTGACGCCATAATAACCAATTTGTTGTTTAAGCCATAGGAGTTGAGCACAGCAGCTTGCCGCAGCAATGTATTCAGATTCAGCTGTTAAGATTGCAACACATTGTTGTTTCTTTGATCCCCATGCAATCAGACATGACCCAACAAAGAATGCTGTCCCTGATGTACTTTTTCTATCGGTGATAGATCCTCCATAGTCTGTATCTGAAAATCCTACAGCATTACAGTTATTGAACTGAGGATACAAGAGACCAAGATTCATGGTTCCTTTTAAGTAACATAAGATTCTTTTTACAGCTGTGAGCTGACTTTCTCTTGCATCTGTTTGAAACCCGGCACATAAGCAAACGCTATACATGATGTCAGGTCTACTAGCAGTTAAATAGAGTAGAGAACCAATCATCTCTCTGTAAGATCACTGGTCGACTGGTCGGTCACCAATCATGATGCCCATCTTAGTGCCAACTGCAATTGGTGTGTCAAACGTCTTACATTCCTCCATTCCAAATATCTTTAGTAAATATTTTACGTACTTCTCTTGGGATATGATGGTCCCTTCATCATTTTGCTTGACTTGAAGTCCTAGGAAGAACTTCAATTCTCCCAGATCACTCATCTCAAATTCATTTTTCATCAATGCTTCAAACTTTTTGCAATATTTCTCATTAGAGGCTCAAAAAATTATATCATCAACATATACTTGCACGATTAGAAAATCACTTTTGTTGTTGTAGACAAATAGAGTTTTGTCTACTTTACCTCTTTTAAAGTGGTTTTCCAAAAGATAGGAGGACAGGCGATCATACCATGATCTTGGTGCTTGTTTGAGCCCGTAAAGAGCCTTATCAAGTTTAAGTACCATGTATTTCCCTTCTTGTGTCTCAAAACCTAGAGGTTGCTCAACATACACTTCCCCTTTGACGTACCCATTTAGGAAGGCACTTTTGATGTCAAGTTGGAAGAGTTTGATTCCTTTGTGTGTAGCAAATGCAATTAGTAATTTGATAGATTCCATCCTTGCTACTGGAGTGAAGGTTTCTTGGAAGTCTATTCCTTCTTGTTGACGATATCCTTGAGCTACCAGACGAGCTTTATTCTTGACAACTTCTCCCATTTGATTCAGCTTGTTTCTAAAGATCCATTTTATACCAAGTACTCCTTGATGAGTAGGACGAGGCACAAGATGCCAGCCTTTGCATCTTTCAAACTGGTTTATGCTCTTGTCTGAGTCTCGAAGAGCTTCCTTGACGTTCTTGGGCTCGATGGGTGAGACTGTCATAAAGAAGGCTAGAAGATCTCGAGTTTGTGCTCTTATCTGAGTTCCTTTGGATATATCTGATCTGAAATTCTCCAATGGATGATTTTTGTACAAAGCACGAGGTTGATGAATGGTTGATGGAGAGAGGATCTTCGACATCATTGTTTCCTTCGTCAACCTGTTGCTGACCTGTCGGGCAAGTTTTCTTCAATCGGTGATTCAACTTTGAATTATCGATGTGATCTTGATCAGCTAGATTGAATCCAAGTTCTTTATCTTCACCAGATTCCTTGACCTTGTGTATGTCAACCTCATCAAAGACTACATGCACACTTTCCTCCACCTTCAGTGTCTTTTTGTTGTATACTTTGTATGCCTGGCTTCTTTCAGAGTATCCAAGGAAGATGGCCACATCACTACTGGCATCAAACTTTCCAAGGGGACTCTTTTCATTTTGTGGACATAACATTTGCAACCAAATGTCCTGAAGTGACTTATGTTTGGTTTTCTTCCCTTGATTAACTCATAGGGAGTTTTGTTGAGGATAGGTCGTATGAGCGTTCTATTTGAGATGTAGCATGCAGTTGCCACCGCTTATGCCTAGAAGACCTGAGGAAGACTGCTCCCCAATAGCATGGCCCTGGCTATCTCTTGTAGTATTCTGATCTTTCGCTCAACTACCCCATTCTGTTGGGGTGTTGTTGGTGCTGAATATGTGTGACTAATCCCATGTTGTTTACACATATCCATAAAATTGTTGATTCTCAAACTCTGACCCATGATCAGACTTAAAAGTCTTGATCTTGAGATTGAGTTGTACTTGGACTTTTCCTACAAAGGCTTGAAATTTCTCAAAAACTTCATCTTTGGAAGCAATAAAGAGTGTCCAAATGAAACGTGAGTAATCATCAACAATTACAAGCACATACCAATTTCCACCAAAACTTTTGACTCTCATAGGTCCACATAAGTCCATGTGAAGTAATTCAAGTGGCTTGGATGTACTAACTAAGTTCTTTGATTTAAAAGAAGTCTTAGTCTGTTTGCTTCTAATACAAGCATCACAAAGATTGGTCTCAGATTCTTTAATCTCAAGAAGACCTCTTACCAACTGTTTCTTGACAAGTTTTCTTTGTAAATAAGTGCTAACATGCCCTAGTCTTATGTGCCATAGTGTAGAGTCATCTATTGAAGCAGTCAAGCATGAAAGATTTGGACTGTCAATATCCTCTAAGCTTGTTACAAAAACATTTTTCCATCTTTTTCCCTTTAACAACTCTTTGCCATTGTTCTGACTTACTATGCTACAATGTGTAGGATAGAAGTGAACTGAATTGCCTTTGTCACAAATTTGAGAAACACTAAGCAAGTTGAATTTTAAACCATGAACTAGATTTACACTATCTATGACATAGTCAGATGTAATACCAACCTTACCTACACCGATAATTTTTCCTTTCTTGTTGTCGCCAAAGGAAATGGTTCCTTGGCTTCTCGGTTCGAGTGAGAAGAACTTCTTTTTGTCTCCTGTCATGTGTTTAGAGCACCCACTGTCGATGTACCAGCAGGGGTCCATTCTCACTCGATTCCGCACTTAACACGTTAGTGGTGTGGGGTTAGGGTCCATAGAGAGGTTGGACCCATTTCCACCATTTAATGTTCTAAGATCATTTTTTGACTACCCATTTTAGTCCTAGTCTCTTCAGTTGCCAATGCCTCATAAAACTCGTTTTATAGCAATTGGATTCATGATGACCAAGTTGTCTGCATAAGCTGCAGACATCTCTACGACTGGTCTCTGACCGGCATCCGACCTGTCGTTTGCTTCTCCTCATGGGTGTCTTAGAAACAACATCTATCTTAGAATATTTTTTCTTTGATGGTAGCTAGTTCATTTTCTTTAGTGTTAAGAGCAACAATTAATTCATCAATTTCAGGTTGTTTTTCATGCTTCAATTTTTTATGAACGAAGAGAATTTCACTATAATCTCTTTGTAATTTCATGAGTGCACTCATGAGATTATCTACCTTGCTTTTAGCCGAGGTTTTTCTCAATTTTTCATCTTCTTCCAAAAGTTCATTGTTTTCAGTTTCTGATGCCTCTAGGTGATCAGCTATTGTAAGAGAAAACTTTCTAAGTCCTAGAAGTTCAGCCTTTTGAATTTTCCTTCTAAGTTTAGAATAGTTTACCTTATGTTGTTCTTCTTCTCCTTCTGATTCTGAGACATCATTGCCTTGTGCCATCAAGCACACTTCTTTAAGGCATAGGTGAGCTTCTCATCTTCTGAGATGTCGTTGTCTGAGGTTTAATTGTCATCACTCTGTTCATAATCTCCCCATGCGGCAACGAAGGCTTCCTTCTTTGGTCCTTTGTTGAATGATAGTCGGACAGGCTTCTTGACCCTGTCGTTGTCCTCTCGTGATCGCTGTGATATGATGTCCGTGTTTTGAACACCCAAAACACTTGTCATTGCTCTTCCTCTGATCATCTGACTCCTTGCCTTTCCTCATTTTATTTCTTATGAAATTTCGAACGTACCTCTTGGCATAGAGGACCATTTCATCATTGTCGTCTCCTGACTCGAACCTTTCATTTTCAGCTACTTGAAGGGCTATGCCTTCCCTCTTGATGAGTTTTTCGAGTTTCTGTGTTGTAGTTTTAACTCGAAAGCCGTTAGAGATCCTAGCATGTCTGCCAGAGACATCTTGGAGAGATCATGTAACACCCCACTCCTCAAACACGTAATAATCTCTCTCGTAGCGATAAATAAAACGTCTTACAGCGGAAGAAATAATAACAACAATAATACTCACTCGGGTGTCACCGGCCATTACCCGCCCATGCAAGTAACGAAGCCAAACTATATCCAACAACCAACATAAACAAACTGCTAACCGCTGTGATAACGAGATAACTCCTATACATCATACTAAGTCCATACACCATAAACGTCGACAAGTAAGCGTCTACCCAATCCCGAATATACATAACCGTACCATATACAATTCCCAGTCTGACATCGTTATACAAATAAACTCCATATGCGGTAATTAAAATAAACTCTAACTACCCTGTTCCCCCACTTCGGCTTCGGCGATAATCAACAACCTGCACAATGAGTGTAGTCTCAGCGATAAACGCTGAGTATGCCGGGCCTGGACCATAATGGTCACTTAGTCATTTTAACCATCTTATTATTGGATTGGTTTCATGCTTTACCATTTTACAGTTATAATCAATACTGTAATATACATGCATAAATATACATAATCATCCATCCAAACATTCGTAAACACTTAACCATCCATCCAATTCAACAGTCATAAAACATCACAAACAACAATTGTATATCGAATATATCGAATAATAATACTTGTAGCAGAAATATGTTACTATCTCTACCTAGGCAGTGTACCTATCGTTTTGCGGGTATAGTGATTAAGTGGGTTGTCGAACTCAGGGACCTCGTTCAATTAATTGACAAATTAAATTAACCTAATTGAGAAAACTAACCTAAACTAATAAAACAGGAAATTGTCACTTTTTGAATGGGTTTTACTAGTCTAAACAAAATCAAATAAATAAAGGAATTAAAGAACAAATAAAACAAATAAGCAAAATAAAACAAAGAACGGGTTAAAAATATAATAATTAAAAGGCGCTCCCCGAGTTGTTCTGCTCACCTAATTCTTAAGATTTATTATTAACTCTTCCCCCAACTTTTTATAATTCACTCAGAAACTTTAAATAATTCATCAACGGCTAAGTCTAATGAATCCTAACTAGTTGCTAGAACTAGCAGCAAACTAATGCTCTAATCCGGACACAACTAATCGCATAAAGAACAGTTTCTATGAGAGTCCGATTAACCTATAGACGGGATCACGCTTCTAGTCATTAATCAGGTTCGACTTCCTATGTCTAGTTTACTATCTCAACTCTCGCATGTTGACTAGAAAACTACAAGAATTATCTTAATTATTGGCCAGATAATTAAAACACATTAAGAACAGGAATCGAACTAACTATAATAACAAAGTTATACGGAAAAATTAATATAGCATAATTGTCAAGAATTAGGCTCGCTTCCCAACTCAGGAAGCTAAAAATAAACTACTCACTCATGATTTCAAAGATGAAGACAAACATTAAAACAAATATCAAATAATACGTAATAAGCTAGAATGTAACAAGAAATAATGATGAAATAACAAAACTGAAATAGTTTACTGAAAACCCCCGGTATCTTGTTCTTGAATTCGATGAACTGCTGTTATGCTCGCCTCGGTTCTGCTTCGTTGGTGCGGGGATAATGGATGATGGTGGTATTGGGTGTGGTTGATGGTGATGTCGGGAGTATAGCAGCGAAGGGTGCACGGGTGTTGTATGGTGAATGGAGAATGGCAAAGGAAGGTGGTCTGTGTGGGTCGTTGTGGGCGTGGATGAAAACGGAAGAGAGGGGTGATGATGGGTGGATAATGTGCAACCATGATGATGATCGGTTGCCAATGTTGGCTCCAGCAAGTGATATTGATACGACAATGATTACAAGTAATGATAGAATGATGATGTGGTGAGTAATATATATATATGTCATCGTTCCTGTAGTTAGCACAAAATGTATCAGTTCATATCAAAACATAACTTTAAGGAAAAGCATATGATAAGTGAGAAATATGACATGAATTGTATGAAAATAGGAAGAATTATAATCCTAAAAGTAGATATATTTTACACTTATCAAACTTTCTCACACTTAACTTTTGATTGTCCTCAAGCAAATACAGAATATGACTACTCTTAAGGGCCGTAGTATTGAAACTCAGGATCAAACAACTGCTGATGGAAAATAAGCAAAATGACAATCAAAAGAAAAGTTCTGCTACTAGCTGTAGGTTTTCGCAAACAGTGAAAAAGAGAGTGGAGTTAAAAGCATGGAGAAGTTAGATTATAGAAACTGAAACAGAATAGTTTGGGATCTTCCACTGTTTCTTCCCTCTAACCTTTGGATGACAAGGGGTGTGAAGTAACACCTTATTCCGTGATACCTTTCAACACCACATACTCATGATCAGAATAAGCAAATTGAATTACACATTTAATTTTTCAAAGTTCCTTTTCCTTAACATTCTATTCTGCCATTTGCATATTTAATTCATCCCCACAGACTTTTCTCTTCACCCTTGTAGCGGCTTTGGGCCTTCTATCCCAGATCACAAGACCTTAGGTAGATGGATGATGAAGCACCCCAAGGACTTAATAACCAAGTGAAGAGGTCTGTTTTGGTTCAGAAATAAATTTCAATTCAGATTCAGCGGAGTACCTTGCCTTATCCTTTTCATACCAAACTTTCTCATCATTCCCAAAATCCCAAACTAGACTAATTCAGTTTTCATAATCAGCTAATCCACCAAATTTCAGTGAAAACGGATTCAATTTGGATAAAATAATACATACAAACAGCCAAAAGCAGAAAGATTCTTGAGGTGGCCATCAGGCTTGTTTTCAAAACCTCAACAAAAATTTTAACCTCAAGATTCAATATTTATTGGCACTCAAAAGAAGCAATTCCTTCAAAGCAATAGGACAAACAAAAACAAGTATGACATTTAAGCGCAACTGACATATTTTCAGGGAAAGGTCCTACTTCCTCACACTTAAAGAGGAGCAATGTCCTCATTGTTCAAAAATAAAAATCTAGAAAAGACCTTTCAAAATATGCCAGACTCATGAAGAATTTCATTCAGGACAATCATGGACTGATATAAAAATAATCTTTAAGCATAAAATTCATGATAGGCTGAACATAAACATTAAAAATAAGAAGAAACTAAAACTCCCCTGATATCGTAGATTGAGGAAGGTTCCCTTCCTCACACTTAAGCTTGAACAAGGGGTAGCGTTCCTCACACTTGCGTTCAAGCAAGTGTACAGCCTTGGGGTACATCAAACAGCATGATAAAAATTTCACCTGCACACGCTCATAACTACCACAAAAACGCTGAAAGCGTTGCATTAAAAGCACAGACACCACTGCCATCTCTGAATGAAAGAAAAACAAAATAAAAAAAAACAAAAACAAAAATAAATTCAAATATAAAACATAAATTTAACCACTGGGTTGCCTCCCAGTAAGCTGCCCGTCTTTATAGTCTTTGGCTAGACTCCTGCTTCGTTATCCTGGATCAAAAATAAAAGTAGACAACGGCCTTTCCAGGAAAACAAAGTTAATAACAATCATTATCAAACCACCTGGATCAAAACAAAATGTTACGTTGGCAAATAAAATAGGAAAATGAATACTCACAAAACCTGATGTTTGAGGAGATACTGCCGATAACGCTGCTCAATCTGAAGACCAGGTGTGAATGGCTCTTCTTCCTCAAATTGGAGGATGTAAACATCCTCCTTCTGTTGTTGAGGCTTCTGGAGGCAGAGTTGTTGATGACTTGTTGGAGGTGGCTCTTCCTTCTGAAATTTGAGAATGCAGAAATCTTCCTCAAGTGTTAAAGGCTCAATGGAAGATTCTTGTTGGCAGACAATTGTTGAGGGAGCTTCAACTTCTTCAATGTCTCTGGGATCAACCACATCAGGTACCTCCACTGCTTCACAGATAGGTGCTTGCAGAATATCTTCAAATACTGGTTGCTCTATTTGAGTTGAGGTTGAAGGAGGAGGGGAATATAAATTCCCAAATAATCGCTCCAACTCCTCATCGAACTCCTCTTCAGCTTCAGAAATTATAGGCTTGGAATGGTCTTCACCCATCAAAGTCTCCACTTGAGATTGGTCCACTAGGTCCGAATAACTTTGGCTATGGGAGAATTCCAATTGTTGTTGTGCTAACTGCTGTGAGACCTGATTAAGTTGCCTTTCCCAACTCTGGTTATAGCTTCTTGCTCAGCAAATTTGGCATCATACCTAGATTCAATTTCAGCCAATCTAGCATTAGTGGCATTTCTTTGCTCCAGGATCTCTGCAAGCATGCTCTCTATCTTTCTCGTATCCTCCTTAGGAGGCTCCTGATAAGTGTAGAATTGTTGTTCCTCCATCTGCATTCTAGTCTGCTCACTTTCCCACCAATAGGGTTGTCGATAAGATGATTGTTGTGGCTGGTAATAATCTTGTCGCCTGAACTGGTTGTAACTTTGAGTACCCGGTTGATTATACCTGTTCAAATTCTGCTCTATGTTCATTTGTAACCGTCGTCTCCAACTGTGTCAACACTCTCCTCAGCTCATCCATGTTATCCTCCATCTTTGCCTACAAAAACAAAAACAAAAATAAAAAGTAAAATAGAACCACAAATAGAAAAGAAAACACAAAAACAAAATTAACTAAATAGAATAACAAGGAAAAAAAATATAAACAGAAGAATTGCTGAATAAATAAAAAAACCAAATAAAACAAAAACTTAATCGATGGCAAAACTACTGTGAAAGTAAACAAAACGTACTTGAATAATAAAATAAACTAATTAACCTAGAATTACGGTTTAATGAAACTAACTAACCAACTAAATTGTAAATAAAATTGAAACCTAATTAAATCTTAACTACCGAAACAAAACTAAAACAAATGAAATTTGTACATAATCTAAACTAATCACAAAAAAAAGTAATAAAAAGAAAAGAAAAACAAACGTAAAGTAAAAAACACGTATTCCTAAACTATACGAAATCCAATTCGAAGAAGAACTAGACGAGATAAAAGTCAACGAAGTTATCGAAATAAAATAACACAAAAACTAAAATAAAGAAAAAAAAGGCTAAAATAAAATCTCAATCAGATAAATAAAAATGTCAATTAACCGTGACAGAGGTCCCCGGCAACGGCGCCAAAAACTTGTTCCCCGGATTGTTCTGCAAACCTTCACTTTCTAATCTATTAATAAACTCTTCCCTACTTCTGCAATAAACTCAGAAACTATAATTAATTCGTCAAAACTAAGTCTAACGAATCCTAACCAGTTGCTAGAACTAGCAGCAGACTAATGCTTCTAATCCGGACACAACTAATCGCATAAAGAACAGTTTCTATGAGAGTCCGATTAACCTATAGACGGGATCACGCTTCTAGTCATTAATCAGGTTCGACTTCCTATGTCTAGTTTACTATCTCAGCTCTCGCATGTTGACTAGAAAACTACAAGAATTATCTTAACTATTGGCCAGATAATTAAAACACATTAAGAACAGGAATCGAACTAACTATAATAACAAAGTTATACGGAAAAATTAATATAGCATAATTGTCAAGAATTAGGCTCGCTTCCCAACTCAGGAAGCTAAAAATAAAACTCACTCATGATTTCAAAGATGAAGACAAACATTAAAACAAATATCAAATAATACGTAATAAGCTAGAATGTAACAAGAAATAATGATGAAATAACAAAACTGAAATAGTTTACTGAAAACCCCCGGTATCTTGTTCTTGAATTCGATGAACTGCTGTTATGCTCGCCTCGGTTCTGCTTCGTTGGTGCGGGGATAATGGATGATGGTGGTATCGGGTGTGGTTGATGGTGATGTCGGGAGTATAGCAGCGAAGGGTGCACGGGTGTTGTATGGTGAATGGAGAATGGCGAAGGAAGGTGGTCTGTGTGGGTCGTTGTGGGCGTGGATGAAAACGGAAGAGGGGGTGATGATGGGTGGATAATGTGCAACCATGATGATGATCGGTTGCCAATGTTGGCTCCAGTAAGTGATATTGATACGGTAATGATTACAAGTAATGATAGAATGATGATGTGGTGATATATATTATAATATATATATAATATATATATATATATATATATATATATATATATATATATATATATTATATGTCATCGTTCCTGTAGTTAGCACAAAATGTATCAGTTCATATCAAAACATAATTTTAAGGAAAAACATATGATAAGTGAGAAATATGACATGAATTGTATGAAAATAGGAAGAATTATAATCCTAAAAGTAGATATATTTTGCACTTATCAATACTGAATAAACGTCGTGGCGAACACCATCCTTGTTATTTAATTTGGCCTTCAAGG
The DNA here is from genome assembly GCA_023374045.1 of Limonium bicolor. Classification (NCBI taxonomy): domain Eukaryota; kingdom Viridiplantae; phylum Streptophyta; class Magnoliopsida; order Caryophyllales; family Plumbaginaceae; genus Limonium; species Limonium bicolor. The sequence goes on from CM041783.1 coordinate 36,945,094, forward strand.
CCCCATCCATCCAAACCATGTTAATTAAATACCAGTTGGGCGTCATGTTAAGACAACCCGATAACCTCACCATGGACAGTAGTCCTCCCGTACACACAAAGGTGCTCATTTCGCTAGAGGTCCGGAGGCCCCTGACTATTCTCTTTGCCTCGTAAGGCGTCCATATAAAGGTCGTAGCCACCTGACCCACGATCCAAATAGGACTCGTTGGGTATAAACCTGGAGCGGAACCCGATCGGAAACCCTCAGTGATCACAAATGTGCAACCAGGTAGTTCGTAAACTACACTGGATTCCTCACCTCAACTCACACCATCTCTCTCATAATGTTTAAGATGTGCTCTTAGTCTTATGGAGAATATAATTATTAATTAGCTGCCCAATGGGTCTCACGCATACCTAGAAGTAATCTAGGTTATATTCATGTTCGAGATCCATACTCTAGAGTCCGACAATGTCGTGACTCGTTCCTAAGTGTTTTACTTAGGTTACCATATACTTAATATTAATACTAAGGTATTATATCAAGTAACCGTCTTGTCATCACAATAACGTATATGTATGTTTATATAAGTCGATTTATAGTCGACGTAGTGTTAGTCCCGTAGGACGCTCGTGCATAAATAATTAATGCAGTAACACAAATAATCACATACACGTATCCAAAACACTTAACACACAAGTGATATCAACCAAATCCGAGCCCAAGGAATTCCTTAGGACAACTCAATCAAACCCCTTACATACCGTACACCTTAGATCAAGGATGCGCAATGTAGACCACTAGCTCGTCAAGCGCCTTCGTCTGAAGTATGATCTAAACTGTAATAACTATAAGTCAGTCTCCATGACTAAATAAATCCGGTATTTCCGAATAACAAGTAACCCCGATAGTTCATCCCCGGATTTCTACAGTTATTTGTTACGGGTTTCTCTAAACCGGTCGGCTTAGTTACTAAAACTCGTAAGTCGTATTATTTCGACTGTTAAGTTTAAATCGTTATATTTCTTTAATCTTATCCACCATTTAATTTAGGTATGTAACCTATAGTTGCATGCATGCATTGTTCATTATATATATATTTTTCCCACCATCCATTATAATACATTGTATTATATAATCCATTATCTTTAGCAAATTATTTGCATTCAAAAACTTATAACTTATAGTTTATAAACTATTCCCATGTAATAACCACCACCATTATATTATATGGTTTCCAACCATAATATATCCATCCTTATATACATTATCCTTGTATATGTATATATTTACCATATAGGTAAGTTTCATGAGCTAGAAAACTCTTATATTATATGTTACATTTTATCATCTTATATTAGATGATTATTCCCATTAGTTGTATTATATTATACAACTTATATTAAGATTATTATCCTAATATTATGTAACATTTTATGTTGTATAATTTCAACTCCTAAGGTTTAATCAATAAATACCTTAGTTTATAAATCTTATTTATTTATAGTTTGTCACATTATTTAATGTGAATATCCTTACTTATATTAATTCCATCTATACCATATAATTGTTATAACATTTATAACATTTATAACATTGTAGACCTTAGTCTAAAATTCATATTTCAATCTTTTTATTCTCGGTACAGCACTATATTCTTTTCAATTTCATTTTCACCCCATAACATTATGTAATGTCATACCATATACTAATATCATATAATATGATATTTTTATCTCCTTTAATTATAACCTATACTTTTTATACAAAACCATATATATTGCCGCATAGGCACATATATTAAACCATATTTCTTTCAATATCCCATAGTTTCCTTTATTTACAAAATCACCCCATTATTTATACCATGTATATATATATAAATATCATATAATAACATTTTTAACATATAAAATGGTATAACCTATGGTTATATTTTTGTAAAATTCCGAACAGACCATGTCTGTTTTATAATTTAATTCCAACCCCTTAAACTTTTCCAAATTTATAATTTCACCACGTATATAATGTTATGTAATATAAATCATATATTATAACATTTTAAACCTTAATATAAATATAACCTATGGTTATATATTATTACAAATTGCGAACAACCCCTTATGAGTCCTATATTATTTTTCAACCCTTTCATTTTCTATAATTGCCATTTGGCCCAATTTATAACATATAGTTTTATCATATCATGAAAACTATATTATACATATATCTTATTAAACACTCTTATATTATTCTAAAAATCACCAAATTTCACCTAAGGGTTATAATTACCCTTACTAACCATATACTTTTGGTATTTTACATTTCCACCCCAGCTTTTATTCCAAAGTGTCATAATGACATAATAACTAAATATTATACATATATAGTTTATTTTAATTCCAAAACCAACCAAATAAATTACTAAAAATTCCTAATAGCCCATGGGTGTTTATAATACCATTTTACACCCTTTATTTTCGGTAATAACATATTCACCACATATGTTATAAAATTGTTACAATTAGATACTATCTTATATTAAAAACCTTAAATAAGTTATTTAACTTATCTAATTTGCTCAAACCTACCATATGGTCAAGGTTGACCTCCTTAGTATTTCCTTGACCATCAATCTCCATATATTACGGTTTGTACCCTTATTTTTCAGAAATTACCATTTAACCCCAAACATTATAAAATCTAATAATTTTTATTTAAACTCCTTTAAACCTCTAATTTTCGGCTTTATTATATATAGCCCCCAAATTTAATTTAATTACACTATATACCCCATTTCCTTGCGGTAATATATATTTATCACCTAATCTTAATTAAAACCTTATAAATACATAAATAAAATGCCTAAAGTACATGGCCTTATTAACATTAGCTTATAAAAAAATTACACATAAATGTCCAAAAATGCTTTAAACTCTCGGCCTTACCACCATCTTTTCCATATTTACCAATTTTCCATATAATGTCTTAAATTTGACAATTATGTTAATTAATTAGTTATAAAATTTACTAAACCATTGCTTAATCACCTAAGGTCAAAATAAGACCTTTAAACCTTGTTCACTCATGGCATATATTATACACATATGTATAAACACATATTAATACACCAAGTGAAGGTTTAAGTGATTTATACCTTGTTTTTGCCAAGTTAAGGCCTTGTTTGGCCACAACAATTTAAGGAGAATTTCCACAGCTTCTTAGATGAGTTCTAACAGCAATATAATGATATGGTTAGGTCCCAAACATGAACTAACCATAAGAGTAATTTAAGTCATGAAAAACATGAACTTTTACCTTGAAAAATCAAGGATCTCCCAAGTTGCTCTCAGCCTAAATTTCCAACAGAAAGAAGGCATCAAAACACTCTTTAAACTCAGCTATATAACAGCCAATGATCTAGGTAGAAGAAAGCTAGGGTTTACCTTGATTAAAATGGCTTAAAATGGAGTTTAAGCTTGGAATCAGCCACCAAATGATGTGGTTGCAATTGCTACTGATCAAGCATAATAAATGGAAGATTATAGGCCAAGGGAAACAGGTTTTACAACCGGTATTGAAGAGAATCAAGAGATAAGTGCTTAACAGCACATTTTTATACCTTAAGAACAAGATTAGATTCCATCTCCACCTCTCTTCCCTTGTTACACAGCCGAGATTTGCCCTCCTTTTAACCTCCAAAACAAGCTAGAAACATGGATGGAAATGGTTGATGCTTAGCTCCATGGAAAGAGGAAAGAAATGTGAAGAGAATGAATATAAAAAGGCTTAATAGGCTTACCTACGTCAATTGTTGTTCTCTTATGAATTGGCATGTTCTTACGGTTTTGGAGAAGCAAAAGAGAGGATGAGCAAGCTTGGTATCAGCTGGGAAGCAAGGCAAATGAGATAATTGAGCTAGTTTTGCTTTATGTTAATTAATGTTACTTTATCAAATAGTAAATGATGATTCATTAGATTGGCTAGATATTTATGTTGCTAAATGGGTAAGGATGACAGATAATGGGGGCGGAAATGGTTATCTTGGTCAATGGATGACATTTGACCATAGTTTAAGTTAAGTAATTAAATGTTATTTTTGGGTACTATTCATCCAAAATCACCCATTTTGATTTTATTTTTAAACTTTGATTTAGACTTTATAATATAGTCTATCATGTCACATTAATGTTATAAAGAATGTAATCTATTCTTTAAAGTGACAAAAAGTCATTATCTTAGAGCTCATACACAAAAATGTGCTTTAAGGTGTTTTAGTGCACATTTTGTGTCGCAAGGTGTTTCTGAGCTTAGCTTTCTTTGAGAATAGTTTTTGTTGTGTTCCTTAAATGATATTTGATCTTAGGAATCCAATTTTATATCAAATAGAGGTCATAAGACCTTTAAGGTTTCCTTAGAGCACATTTTTTCCCTACTTGACCTTGAAGCATGTAAATGCTTGTTCTTTGTGTTGGAGTGTTGTCCAATGCTTGTAGCAAGTTTATTATGTATCAATATGCTTAGGACAAAGTTTTAGGTCCTAAGAAGTTAATTTGGGTATATATTTACCCTAAACAGTCAAAGGGTGCAATATCTTGCTTTGTATTGACCGTTGTTGTTCTCAATTGACTTTTAAGGCATGTTTAAGCCTTAATTAATGTGATTAGATGTTTAATCCATGTTTAATTAGTTTGGGGTATTTCAGATCATGCACTTCTTGCATGGCATTGACATGATATCAAAGGAGGCAGGAAGAGATCTGAGGAACTTCCGAATTTGATGCTCTCCTTGTATGCATTTCAGAAATGCTCTCCTTTTCTTCCTTCTTGAATAGCTCCCAGTGAGTGAGTAGCAACTCAATGTGAGTCTTATTGATCTCATCTTTCCCTTCATAGGTGACCTCAAGAGTTTTCCAGATCTTTTGGGCTATTTTAGCTGAAGCAATCTTGGAGTATTGCTGAGGTAGTATTGTACAGTGAAGTATTCTTACAGCTCGAGCGTTGTATACCAGCTTCTTGATTTGAACATCCATCATGCTGTCGATAGATATGTCTTGTCCTTGAGGATTCTAGAAGGTGTACTCTCTATTTGTTATCACTCTCCACATTCTTGGATCGTCAGACTTGATATGAAACTCTATCTAGTTCTTCCAGTGAGTGTAGTTGTCTCCATTAAAGAGTGGTGGTTGATTTGGCAGAGAACCTTCTTCTACTGCTAGAATGCTTGCATGAGACATCTTGATCGTCTTCAAAAGCAGTTACCTTTCTAGAAGAGACCCGCTCTGATACCAATTGAAACTAGCAAGCGCTTCCTGATGCGTCCCTGACGTGTCGTTGACGTATCGTGGACTTCTAATGCAACTTGATAGTTTAGGAAGGGATGAGAGATAAACTTAAACTGGAAAACACATTTCGATTGAGAATTTACACACATGAAATTCACTCAACTTCCCTTGCCCCACACACGGACTCCCAGGACAGTTTCAACTTTACCCCTAAAGTCGTCAGCCCTCTCCTGACTATCGGCCTACAGTTCACCGACCGTTGCCCAACTTGCCGTCCTATCAAATACCCAATGTATTGATACTCTAATCCAGTCCTCTCTAGCTCACCAACTCTCTAGCGCTTACACACACTCCTAAGTCTGATCCATACTTGCCCAGATTATCTCTATCTTTTCTCTCGCACAAGCTTATCTTACAAGGAACATTAATGCACGTATATATACAACTTAGTTGAGATGTCAACCAACAACCTATGAGTTGTAGACTTTAAGAGTAGAGTACTCATTCTTCTACGAATATTATAGCCGCACCCTACAGCAGATTTTCTTCCAACTTGATCTGGAGCCAACAGCACATGCGTTGCCTTGTGAATGGGCAAGTTGGCGGCGCGTCTCCCAAGTGGTTGGTCACCACTTGCACACTTCAACTTGCCTGACCTTGTCTGGCTCATTAATGCTCATAAATGCTCTCTTCTGAATTTATTACGGCTTTGTAATGATGTTCATTAATAGCCTTTGTTTATCTTGTTATCTTGTACATTAATGAGATACACCTTTTGTCGTGAGTTTGTCATGAGCAAGTTGCTTATGTGGTTGTGAATCATCTGAGTGAGTTTGTCGATGTTGCTAACTCATTTTGGTCCTTGTTTAACGTCTGATGTATGAGATATATGATGATGTGGTTCTTGACTGCTTGTGTCTCGCTATAAGTTCTCCGGAGATCTCGCTGACAGGTGCCCGACTGGTATAACATATGTCGTGGATTGAGCGCGCTTGCGACCTTGCGTGCTAAGCCACTCATGACTTAAGTGTGCTTGCAACTTGTGTGCTAAGCCACTTAGTCACCTATCTATCTAAAATCATGAATCTTGACAAACGCATTAGATAGACAATACAAGGTTTGCTATCATCAAAACTAAAGGATCTTCTCTTAACACACTAGTTAGTCACGTGGGTGACTAATGGTACTGTATCACCCACCGTTTGTAAGTGAAATTCCGCTGCTTTGTTATTGGTAATTGAGACGGATTACGGGATAATGATTGGATTAGCGGTAGGGGTGTTACAAAAAGTGGTATCAGAGATTGAAATACCGAGTTAGGAAATAGAGACTTAGGGCTAAGGGTTGAGTGTTAGCGTGTGAGGTATGCTAGTTAGGAATTTCCGTTTGTACCAGGAACCTACAATAACCATACCCGCCCTCCACATCCCACATTATAAAGTTGGAACAAGAACGCTAGAGAGATGGAAAGACCACTCATACTCGGGAAAACCCGATCCGCCAGTTGTAAAATAAGCCTTGTAAGAGAAAGAACATGTCATACGGCAGATTCCAAGAACTGGAAATCCCGAAGATGGTTCCCATTTGAATGACAATAACCACACTTAATGGCGGAAGATTGAAAATCCCAACCATAGGATAATGAAATTTGTGGCACCATGGGGCGATGTGCTTCGTAGTCGCGAGAACCATGTGTATCCAATAAGAAGGAAATCACAACCGCGCAATGAAGCAAAGAGGCGGAATAATAAACCGGAGATAAGAGAGTATGCGGACTGCAAATGGTTGGTAATACCACTAACGGTATACTGACCGACTAAAGGAATTAGTCAAGAATGAATAACTCCAAACCTATGGCGCCCAGAAGTAGTAATACCCGAATAACATAGTTCATACAACTATAAGGACATCCATGGAACATACACCAATAGGACTACAACGTAGTTCCTAAGGATAAGTCAAACCTCGGTAACCACAGTAAAGGTGTGGGAACGAGGAATAAGGAAAGACACATGACTAAACAAACAAGGACACCCAACATCGAGAAACACCCTGATCATTGACAATCATGCCAGAACATGGAGAAGCCACTCAGGAAATTGATCACTAAGATCTAAAGATCAAAGGAAGATCCAATAAAACCACCAAATACGGATAGAAACAACACCGTAACCGGTATATGCCAACCTGAAAAAGCGACCTACGCGCGCACGTGCTAGGGCAAGTGCAGCAACAACAGGGCTGTTTGGAAAACTTTAATGATCAACAAGTACTTACTAAAGTACCACCATGACAGTGAAGCAAATATAGGATCACCAATCCTAAGAATTTGAAGAACGAAACCTTGGAAAGGCCTAACGGCCTGACCATCGTATTAATGAGTATACCAGTCAGTGAGAAGCTAGACTTGGTCAAGACCCCCAGACATGGTAAAACCATAAATATTTTCTTTCAAACTCAAAACTTTTCTTTCAAACCCAAATTATATTTTAAACCTCAAATTTTTAAAACAAAACCAGAGGAATCATGGTAAGTTATCATAGAATGATACAAGAGGAGTTGACAATAGAATACTTCACCTAGGCGTGTGATGAGCACTACGAGTGTACCCAAAAACGAGATGTGGGACAACCGCACTCCAAAGGAGCTTGCGGGCCTGACAGACCATTTGTGAGTTAGTCAGGTAAGTAGTAATGTACTAGTAAGGTACCCCACGTATGTGTACGAGTAGTGTGCGAAACACGGGAAGTAGTCAACTCCGCACTACGGACCATAAGGTAAATTTGAACCGGAACAGTTGGGCACCTCGAACGATCGAAAGAGCTCAGATAAACTCACAAGCTAAGGAGTCAAGAACTCACTTCAAGAGGATGATTAGGAGTTAGGAAGTGCAAGGAGCACTAGTAATTGAGTAATGACATTGGACATGTCTCAAGAATCTTGAAGAAAACATACGTTAGCTGGAATGGATACCCAGTCTAAACACACTAAGGCAAATGCCTAACATGAACACGCCAATGTTCAATGAACGGGGTAAAATACCTAAAATAGTCCTATAAGTTACCGGAGAATACCATTCTTCACCGAAGAGGATATTAAACAGATTAAGAATATAAAGGAGACATTCGTGGTCTACCCTAAGAACGGGAGACGTCATAACCCTAAACGGGAAAATTTGAAATCCAGAACCGCAATGCGGAGTACAAAACTGAACATACTCAAAATACGAGCCAAACGTAATTGCGCAACTTAGCAACACCTAGGGCAATCCTTAAAGGGTGACTGTGTCAACAACAATGGAATGAAGCGTCGTGATAAGAGCAAAGAGCTAGAACGAGCATTCAGTTAAAACACTTAAGGGATCCCACTTGACAAGGGGACACCCTAAAATTGACAAATGTCACCGATGGTATCAATACCTAAAGGGTCTCCACTGAACGAGAGTGTAATGCGACAATCTTGTCATTGAGCCCAGTATTACCTCCAAGTTAATTGATGGTATACAGAGAAGTGACATACGTGTGAACAACCTACGATGAGAAGAACTCTAGGCAACATGGACTATAAGCCATGAACCTACTACAATACGTAGATACAATGGTTGCAAACCTACTGAGAATCATATGGAGAGTTACCAAGAATGGCACCAACAAAGATTGTTTAATAACTAATGGGCAGGGATACCCCTCGTTAAGGTGAGACCGCAAGAGCGGCGAACTTATAAACTCCAAAGAAGAGGATGCCATCAGTGGAGTATAAAAATACATATCTTTCAAACGAATAATGTGGTGAAGCTTAAGCAACTAATTACTGCCAAGCGATAGCAACCGTCAAAACTGAAGAGTAATCGGTAAAGAAAAAAACACTGTCTGGATATAACATAAAGTGTAAATCAATAACGCTCAAGGAGCTCAGGAACAGGAAGAATAGCATATTCCATAATCAGCCAAGTAAATGGCGAACCATTGCATAAATGGTGGAGATACATGAGCAAAACCTAATAATAGCGGATGCCATGGAAACCAAAGTTGTAAGCAAACACGAACATGGTGCGCAGTAAGCGACCATTGCATGAATATGGCCAGACAACGGCATATTATACAAGCTACAAACAAGACACACTGGAGCAATAAGAATTGGGACAAAAGTACCCAAACATCAAATAACTAAACCGTACGAAATACGGATGTGAAATACCACAATGAACAAGGCACAAGCAGTTAAGCGGAAGCTTAGAAACAATCCCTGTGGCCTTGGGCCAAAGAAGCACGAAGAGTGTTGGACACACCAATAATCACAAGAAGTGAATTCCACCTGAATAAAAGCGGAAGGAAGCCTATGAACATTAGAGGACCGATGCATAGAAAATGCAAGGTCGTACAAGTAAAAGAACACTTGTACAAAATTAGATTAATGGGCATAATTCAGAAGCCATTGGCAACAGAGGAAGCACTACATACTAAGTAGTGGCTCAACCTCAACCGACAACACGTCAGAAGAATCAAGTGAATGATCACGAAAGTATACAATAGTACGTATAATAGATTTCCAAAGAGCTGGATAGAAAATCTATAACTCATTGAGTTGCATACGGTAAAGGAATACCCACGCATTGATCGAGAAACCTTATTCCTAAGATAAAAGGGATAAAAAGGTGATGTGCAATACATTGAGAATAACGAGAAGGGCGAGCAAACCCTAAGTTATCAGGTCGCGCAGCAGAAGCTAGTGGGCCCAAAATTCTAAGGTGAAATATACCTAATGGATAAGAGTGAATGGCTAATTATCAACACCCTGAAGCCTATGAGGCTAGAACCGAACCCGGTTAAGAGTTAAACAAACTCCGACAAGGATTCTTGGTGCAGGGACAAAACCGTCTATATGGTTAAGACCCCTTTGACCAGAATACATTGTATAATAGACCGCGTGGAAGCTGAAACACTCTATGATGGATGAACGCCTCAAACCAATGTTCAATATTGACACATGGTAGATTACGTGGTCGTAATGCCTTTTAAGGGGGTAGAGCGAAAACCGCAAAGTGTATGTTTTACGTAATAAATGCGTAAACTACAATGCGCATAGCGCAAAATAATTTGTTTTGATTATTGGTACGTATGTTATATAAACATACGTGTCCATTCATAGTGTAATTATGGTTGATTGTGATATTAGAGGTGGAAAAGAGTAGAGAAACTCTAGGGGAATGAGATCCCCGATGGTATATGTCTTTGTGAGATTAGACATAGTAATAGTATGAGATATGAGTCGTTATAAAACCGGCGTTGAGAAATGAGTATGTTGTGAGATATGATGAGTATAAATTGGTATGAAACCTATGTTGAGCCTAGTGGGAATTGAGTTCCCTAGGTGATTTGATTTTATCTGATTTGACTTGTGAACGATTGATGGAGAGAAAAATTAATTGGAGTTATGCTTTTGAATTTCTTAGGTAAGTATTTAAGAGATGAATGGAGTAATAATTAATGAGATGAGTAATAAGTAAGGAAATAAATTCTAGAAATTGAAAAATGAATGCTCGATGATTATGACTAGAAAGATTAAAAGATAGAAAATGGAGTAATAATATTGACTACTTGATTGTTTGAATTGAAGTGGGAGGTGGAACTTGATTTGCTAGTGATCAAGGGAAACCGAACACAAATTGGGGTCGAAGGATAGTTCAACACCGATGCTGATCACATCGGGGTTGAATGACTCCTGAAACTCCCTGTAAGTGGCCACAAGTAATAACGCTAGTAATAGATGTAATTATCATAAATTGGAATTTGGAGTTGTATTGAGTTTTAAAAATGAATTTCCAACTAATTTTGGCAAAAAGGATTTTCTTCAAACTTGAGAAGGAGGACCAGTTTTGAAACCGCTCCCACGGGTGCTAGTTGGACCTTCCCATGGCTAGGCACCGGTATCGGGTCGAACCGGGGAGTAAGGCTAGTGTGTGAGCTGGTGGGAGTGATGATTATTTGTTTTGAAACCACTACAACGGATGAGCAACGGTACTAAGTGACCGGTAGGACGTTTGTAGTGTGTGTTTTGTATTTTTCCAAGGGTAGCGGGATATGCAGTAGTCCTGTGTCATGGTGGATGACCAGTGGTGCCTGAGGAACTCTAGATGTGCAAATGAATTAGATCAGAACCAAAGGACTGTAGGGCCAGAGAGCATAAGTGCCCAAAGTCATGATGACCGTGAACCAGAAAGCGTAAGTGTTCAAACATGACCGGTACCTGAGGGATCACTCGACATGAGAGAGGATGGTACCTTCTTTATCTCTGCATGGACCCCATAGAGAGGAAGGAAAAAAATATTTTTGATTGCTATGCATGCAGCGACATGTTTTGTGTATGTGTGGTATACATCGAATCAGATGTTAGAGTCTGTGAGGTTATATAGAGGTTATAACCTTATCTTAGAGTACCAATGTGGTAACAATATTTGATTCACCAACTTTGAGGGAAAAGTTCTTTAAGGTAGATTGAAATACCCCAAACTTAAAAATGGTGATTAAATAATTCTAATAAGGTATTTGAGGGCCTAATAGTGCCTAAAGAATTTTGGTGAAGAAAATAAAGCCAAAAGAAAAGAGAAAACGCTTAAAAAGCATAAAACACAAAATGAGCGTTACATGACCATAGGAGGAATACGACCTCGGTTAGGGTCCTAGATGGATTCCTAAGGCTTAGTTAGGCCTAATTGATATACAGGAACAATTCTCGAAGGAACAGTGCTGGGAAAAAAAAGAATAAACACGCCTCTTCAAAAACGTTTATATTGTAAATCGTTTTTTTATCATAGGCCGGACATCTTAAAAAACGCTTTGCTTACGAAGCGTTCTTTTTTTTATCGCGCCCAAAGACAAAAACACTCTTTGTAAATAGGCATTCTTTATATGTGACGTATAAAGAACGCTTCACCAAGGACAAAAACAACTCTTTGTAAATAGGCATTCTTTGGCGCGATAACATAAAGAACGCTTCAGTTAAGAAGCGTTCTTTATGCTACTTACGGTCAGCATAAAGAACGCTTCTTAAGTGAAGCGTTCTTTATTTACCTAAATTATAAACTCTTTTCGCCCTCCCTTGCAGTCTTCTCATCAATCAAATCGTGACTGTTCCGCTACCCACTCTCTGCAAACCTCTCTGTAAACACTCTAAGCTCTCTTCTCAATTGAATCGACTGAGCCCGCAAGAAATTACAACCGCCGCCACGACACCTCTTCTTCCTTTCTTCCGATACTATGCGCGCCATCTTCAATAATATTCAATCTTCTAATCTGCAACCCGGCCAAACTAGTGATGAAGGCCATTACAGGCATGCGATGATATCGATCGCCTCTCTTTCGGTTACTTTGCGCGCAATCTGTTAACAGGTATACATATATATATGCCTATTGTTATTTTTCATATACTCTTTCGATCAGTAATTAATTTTTGCAAAATCGCACGAACAGGAACATACATGCCCTGTTGCGGCACGGCGCCTCCTGGCCTTCACTCTAGCTAGATCTGCAATAATTTTACAACCCCAACTAGCGAAAGGAACATACATGCGCGCTAGATCTATCGCCTCTATTCTTCTGCTGATGAGATTATTTTGCAAACCAAACTTGTTAATCAGGAACATACACGCTCTATTTGTTTGGGATTAAAGGCGTGAAATAAAAGTGTGTGTTTGGGAATAATTTTGCCTACAACCAAACTGTCGCGCGCATCTATTGTTGTACTATGTGCGATTTTTACTTGCTGGTTGTACAATGGACTTGGGAATTAATGTGTTTATTAGGCGTCAAATATAATGCATTTCGCATGCGTACAAATATATCCGTGTAGTTATGGCGCAATTTGGTTAGAAATTAAATGGGGATTAAGTGTTTTGAGGCTTTTATATTTTTTAAAATGTTATATTATATTATAGTATAACCTAGGGTGCAAATATTAGATGACTATAGGGTGTATTAAGTAATTACAAAGACATAGCATTACGGCATGGCCAGCTTGCTTGACGTCCCCTTCCCTATATTGCTTTTACCTTATCATCCACCCAGAAGTTTATCTACGTTTCTACCAATACCAATACCAACACCACAAACTTTAAGTTCCTTCACATTCTTCTCAGATTTGTTATCTGGTCAGGCATTCCAATTAACCCTCTAATGTTTTGGAAATCTATATGACCACCATTGGGCATATTATAGACCTCTACTTACAGCTTCTTAATTTCTTGTAGTTATTTTTAGTATCCCTCTACATTTTTTGGCTAGCGGCTATGCACCTTCGATCGTCATCAACCTTTAATAAAAAAATTAAACTCGGAAGGGCCCACTAACTTTTCCTTCACGACCTTCCTTCTCTCATTTTCCTTTAGTCACCTCTGACTAGTATGCTGTGGAAGCTTCAGTAGATCGAACAATCAGAACTGGACAGCACTGAAAACTTTGGGGATGACACAGCTGAATAATGTGGAATTCTGAGATCAGCAGAGACTGAGTGGTATTGATCTTCAGAATCATCATAGAGAAAATCGGATAAAAAGCCAGGTGAATTTGGCCGATGGAGACAGTTGCTACCTCTTTTTGCTTTAACCTTGATCTTTTAAGATGAAAGTAGACCAAAGATCATAATGATTCTCTACGGATACAAGAGACAAAAAAGAAGAAAGCATTATCAAAAGAGATAGAGGCGATAACAATGAAAGGATGAATGAGAACTCAGAAACGAGAGTTGAAGAAACTTGGATAAAAATTGGTGCTTGCTGCCCGAAGTAGAGTCCCGTGGCGATTAACCATAGTCTGAGAAATCTTTAAACCCTTGGACATGTATGTCTGTAGATTTAAACACTTCAATGTAATACTAGCCACACACTGTTGATGTGGGGTGCATCGTATCTTTTAAAAAACTAGATGAAGGTCCCTTGGCAATTAAAAAGATTGAGAAATTCCGCCTAAGAAGGATCCCCTGATTTGCAGGTTAAGTCACTTAGGTTTCTACCTGAATTTTGCCATAACCCCGCTACTTTTCTAACATTGCCCAAAGCTCATATCATCATCTAATTCAACCTAAAACTAGCCAAACCACAAAGGTTCTATCAGCACTCAACATTCCTCATTACTCAAGCAAAATCTCATTAAGCACCATATAAAGCAATAACTTAAACACTTGGCACTTAGACCCTTAAATCAAGCATTAACTTCAAAAATTCTTCCTCACTTGCATTAATACCATATAAGCACATTACTACCACAACTCATGTGGGGTTCATTCATTTTATTAACCCATCCCATATTCTAATAATCCATATATAATATAATTTAGGGTGGGTTTCTTACCTTAAGCTTTCAAGGGTATCTTTTTCACTTCTCTTCTCCTTTTCTCCATCTCTCTTGCTCAATTCTCTTGACCCCCCAAAATCGGCTAAGGCAAGCACTTGCCCAATTCTCTAGCCAACTTCAAAGGATGGAATGGGACTAAGTCAAGATGATTAGGCTCATAAAATAGCCCTAGAATTTAAGGAGGAGATTTAGAACACATAATTAGGTCATTACCTTTGTAGCTCTAAGATGGACCTTCATCCATGAATTAAAAGAGGGCACTCCACCACCATTGGAGGCTTGGAAAATCGGCCATGACAAAGAGATGAAGAAAAATGGATTTGTCTTAGATTTTTCTTACCTTGAATGAAAGAGGAGATGTCTAGCTCCAAGAACATGTGGTTTCCTTCTCAAATGAGATATACCCATGAAATGAACTTCTTCCTTTTTGAATTTTGAAAAGAGAGGGAGATATGCCTTGGTGAGAGGAGCAAGAATCTATGCTCGGTTTTTAATTCAGAGCTTGGAGGAAGCTTGTACAAGGAAAGAAAATGGCAAAAGCCATTGGAGGCTGCTTCAAGAAATCTAGAGAGGGGAAGAGAGATGACTTGGGGAAGAAGAAAAAGGAAAGAGAGGAAAAGAGGGAAATGAGGGAAGAGAGAGAGTCTCCTTTACTTTCTACTTTTTCCCTTTTTTCCATTTCTTTCTTTTCCTTTTCTTTCTTTTCTAGTAAAGTAATATGGGTGTGTTTGAGAGGGTACAAAACCGTCCCCCACTGTAGCTATATAAGGTGGGGCGTTTTTCGCCTTTTATAGAAAACGCTCGTTATTTTACCCAGTTTAGCATTATTCACTAACCGGCCCGTTTTTTGGATTTTCTCGTTTCTTTATTTTTTTTAATTTATTAAGCTTCCATTAATACTTAATTATAGTTATATAGTCAACTATAATTTTTACGGGCCTATTTGACTACTTAAAGTCACGTTTTCGGGTTTTCTCAAAAAACGTGCTTTAAAACTCCGTTTGCGTTTTAATCCATTATTTGGATCCGTTTTCTTTGGGAATTATTCCCACACACTAATTAGGCATATTTAAGCCTTAGGAATCCATCTCAGACCCTTACCGGGGTCATATACATCATATACTCATTTAATGCACGTTTTAGCGTTTTTTGTTTTACGCATTTTCTCTTTTCTTTGGTTTTATTCTTCTTACCAATGCTCTCTAGGAACCATTAGGCCTTAATAATCATATTAGAATAATTAAGTCACCATTTTTAAGTCCGGGGTATTAAAATCCTCCCCCCTTAAAGAACTTTGCCCTCAAAGTTGGTGAATCTAATATCGTTACTCATATACATACTCTATGCCAAGGTCGTAATCTCTATACGACCTTACAGACTCACAAGTCTGTCTCTTTACACACTACACATACCACACACATATCACCGCATGCATAGCAATCAAAAATACTCTTTTGTATTCTCTCCATGGAATCGGTCCGAAGACAAGAAGGCGCGGTCCTCGAATCCATATTGAGTAATACACTACTGACCCCTCAAGTAGCGGTCACGTTGAATACTTACACTTTCTGGTTCACAGCCGTTTCATGACAAATGGGCACTTACTCTCTCTGGCCCACGGTCCCTTCGGTTCTGATCAAAACATTACACATATACATATCCTCAGGCACTCTGGTTGACTCACTCAACACACGACATTCTCAGGGTACTCTCTCCCCATCCCGTTTCCTTTGGAAAAATCACACACTGTCACCGCCCCAACCGTCACGTAGGACCGCCGCACGTACGGTGCAATGGTTTCAAAACTAGTTTTCGCCTTCATGCACGAAGGAAAATCCTTTTTCAAATTCTGTTTGAAAATTCTTTTAAAACATCACACAACTCCAAGTCCAGTTTATGGTAGCTGCAACTTTTCTTAGCGTGATTACTTGTGACCACTTATAGGTAGCTTCAAGAATCGTCCAACCCTGATGTGATCAGCATCAGTGTTGAACTATCCTTCCACCCCAATTTGTGTTCGGCTTCCCTTGATCGCTAGCAGATCAAGTTCCACCTCCTACGTCAGTTTCAAACAGTCAGATAGTCAAACATTTTCATTTTCTATCTTTTATTCTTTCTAGTCGTATTCACAACACATTCCATTCCAATTTATCTTTTAGTTATGGAACCTAAGTCATTCATTATTCTCCATTTGCTTCACTTACTTTGCCTAGGCATTCCATACTTATGGCCTCATTTCATCAAAATTGTTACTCAATTAAAACATACATCATACAACTCCAAAGGATGGAACCACTCCATCAATCATTCTCAAATAAAATCACCTAGGGAAACTCACTTCCTACTAGGTTACACATCGTTTCATACCGATTCATACTCAGCATATCTCATGTCTAATCTCAATAGACATATACTATAGGGATTCTCATTCCCCAGGAGTTTCTCTGCTCCTCTTCTCATAAATATTATATACACGTTACTCGCATCTCTCATGCGCAATAACCATAGTTACATAATGAATGGGTACACATGTATATGTAACATGAGTTCCAATCATCAAAACAATTCTTTTGTGCTATGCACATGGTATTTTACGCACCTATACATAAAAATACTCTAAGCAGTTTCTCGCTCGCCCTACCCTCTTAAAAGGGGTTACACCCACGTAATCGACCATATGTTATCACTGAACATTGGATCACTAATTCGGGCTTCATGAAGTGTTTTAACTTCGATGCGGTTAATTAACTCATAACCGGGTTCGGTTCTTGCCTCTAAGGCTTCAAGGCGTTTATGATTAGCCATTTACTCACATTTTCCAGGTATACTTACCTTTGAATTACGGCCCACTAGCTTCTGCTGCGTGACCTGATAACTAGCGCTTAATTCTCCCTTTTTGGTATTCTCAATGTATTATCCACTCCCTTTTTATCTCTTTTTGTCTTGGGAATAAGGGTTTCTCAATCGTCGCGTGGTATCTCTTACCGTATGCGAATTCGATGAGTTATAGATTTTCTCTCCAGTTCTCTGGAAATCTATTTCGTATAGTACTGTATACCTTTGTGATTATTCAGTTACTTTTTCCGACTTATTGTCGGTTGAGGTCAAGCTACTACTTAGTATGTAGTGCTTCCTCGTTTAATAGTGACTTCTGAATTGTGTTTGTTTACTTGTTTCTGGACAAGAATTCCTTCAATCATATTATACTCCGCATTTACCATGCATCGGTCCTGGGACCTATGGGTTATGGGCCCACATTTTTCGTGCATCTCTGGCCTACCGACCGCACGGTTATTTCTCTAGATTTTTGCTCAACAGGTTTGCGCCATGTTCGTTGACATTTCCCAAATTCCTAGCTATCCCACTAGATCATTACTGCACGAGTGCAATACCAAAACACTCAGTCCTACAGAGTGCAGAGGCGTAAACCCTTGGTAGTAACTCTCTTATGTGATCGCCATAGGAATGAACATTGTTTCCTTGTTGTCCAGTCTCTCTACCATCCTTATTCATCAACGCCATATCATAATCTGACTATACTCTTACAATGGTCGCTTGTTGCGTACCACGTTCTTACTCATTAAAACATTTGTTTACATGACATCCGCTACTACTTTAGTTTCCGCTCATGTATTCCGCCATTTACACTATGGCTTGCCACTCACTTGGCTCAATATAATATACTACTTTTTAAATTTCTGCGCTCCTTGCGTGTTGTTTACTATGCAATTCGCATTGCACACATACTATGTTTACTACTCAACTGATTACTCTCTCAGTTTCCGTCCATTGCTACCAAAGCCTTTCTAAATACTATTTCTATTCAAATTACTCCTTGGCAATAGACACATGCTCAAGTTTCATTACACAGCGTTGGCGGTTTCACATTACATTCTTAGGTGGTAGCCTTTCTCAGGAGGATTCACATAATTTCCACTCCATAGGCCCACCACAACGAGGGGTATCCCCACTGTAAGGTAGTGGTTCATTCTCCACGATTCCTCTTATGCCTTTTTGCATAGGTTTTGAAAAGTTTGGATCTACGCATTATAGTTGGTTTTTTAGCTTACAAGCCACATTGCCTCGAGCCATGCTCTTTGCGGGCTGCTTATACAAGTTTCTTCTTCTCCGTATACCATTAAATGGTTTGGAGGTATTACGGGGCTCTTTTTGATATGGTTATCTCATCACACTTCCGTACATGGAAGGCCCTTTTTGTATCTCGACATTAATTTATGCCCTCTGGCAATTTAGGGTGTTCCCTTGTTAAGTGGGATCCCTTCGGGGTTCTACCCGAGTGTTTGCTTTAACACTTGTGTTCTCAACACGATATCTCGTTCAACTACTATTGGCTCCGGCACCCTTCACGGATTTACTCGTGGTGTTGCTATGTAACGCCAGTACATTTGGCTGGTACCTTGGGGTATGTTCAGTTTCTTACTCCGCCTTGCGGTTATATATATATTGAACTATCCCATTTAGGGTTGTAACGTTTCCCATTCTCGGTAGACCATTGATTCTTTTTCCTTTACCTTCTTGGTCAGGACATTATTCTCTCCAGTGAGGTATACTGTGGGAACTCTATCCCGTGATCAAACATTGAAGTGTTCACTTCAGGCATTCGCCGTATCGTTTACGCTGGGTATTCATTCCAGTTACCATTTGTTTTCCTTAGTGATTTCTGAGACATATCCTATCTCTATACTTAATACTCGGTGCTTCTCGCAGTTCTTAACGCTACATCCTTAGGTATTTCATCTTACTAGGTTCTTCTCCTTGATCATTCGTGGTAGTCAGTTGTTCTGGTCTAAATTGGCTCTTTCGTCCGTAGTATGGAGTCGACTACTTCCCGTGTTCCGTACTCTCCTTGTATACATACATGGAGTATCTTATTACCACTTACCTGACTAACTCATAACTGGTCCGTCAGGCCCGCAAGCTCCTTCGGAGTGCGGTCGTTCCATGTCTAGTTTTTGTATACTGTAGTGCGGTCACACACCTAGGTGAAGTATTCCATTGCCAACTCCTCTTAAATCGTCCTATGACGCCTTACTGTGATTCCTCTGGTTTGGTTTTAAAATTTAAGGGTTTTTTGAAAATTTTGCATTTGAAAGAAATTTGAGTTTTGAAAATAATTTTTCACGGCATTTCAATGCCAGTCGCTTCTTAGTAGATCTAGCTTCTCTCCGACTGGTATGCTCTTCAATACAGTGGTCAGGCCGTTAGGCCTTTCCAAGGTTTCGTTTCAAAATTCTTAAGATTTGAGTTGCTATATTGGCTTCTCTCACCATCTTGGTACTTGCTAATTACTGATCGCATGTTAAGTTCCTCTTAACAGTCTCGTTATTACTGCACTTGCCGTGGCAAGTGCGCGGTACAGGCGGTTTTTGGGTTAACTCATACCGGTCACGGTATTGTTCATATTGTATTTGGTAGCCTTGTCGGCTCTTCCTTTGATCCTTTAGTTGGATAACTACTCTTTAGAGTTGCATCTTGTCGTCTTGACGTGACTGTCATCCATTTAGGTGCTTCTCCAATCTCGGAGTCCCTTAATTACTCCGTTCCGTGTCATTCCTTGGTGCTCGCTCCCACACATTTACCATGGTTACCGCAACTTATTTTAGTTAGGCACTAATTCCGTAGTCCTGTTCGGGTATATCCCGTAGTTATGCTCGTAGCTGTCTAAGCTATGTCAGTTAGGTACTGCAACCTCTTCGGGTGTGGCAGGGTGGGTGTACCTACTCGTGACTGGCTTCTTAGTCGATTAGTATACCGTGGTGGTATTATTTAACTATGGCGGTCCGTAGACATGTGTCCCGGTTTTCGTTACTTCATCATTTCCGCCTCGTTGCAAGGTTGGTGTTTTCCTTCTTGCTGCTGCTCGCCAGCCGGGTTCTTGCGATTGCTAAGCATGTCGCCCCATGCTTCTACAGTTTCCGATCTCCTTTGAATAGGATTCCTCGATCTCCCGCCATCAAATGCGGTTATTGTCGTTCCAGCGGGGATCCATCCCCGGGATTTCCGGTTCTCGGAATCTACCGTATGACAGGTTCTAGTTCATAAGGATATATTTAACAACTACCAAATCGGGTTTTCCCGTCTCTCCGGCGTTCTTTCCCGAGCTTTTAATACGGGGTTGTGGAGAGCGTGTTTGGTATTGTAGGTATCCAAGTCATACTGGAAGTTCCTAGCTAGCGCATCTCTCACACATCACTCAACCCTTAGCCCTAAGCTCTATTTCCTAACTCGGTATATCCTAAGCTCGGTATTTCCAGTCATCAGAGTGATACTTCGCTCTGATACCATTTTTGTAACACCCCAACCGCTAAACTCGTCATTACCTCATAAACTGACACATTTACCATAATCTCGCAGTTGAACTCTAAGTACAACGGAGGGTGATACAACGCCGTTAGCCACGCAAGTGGCTAACCAGGCCCAACTCAACTACAATAGCGGTCTGATGGACCGGAATAACCGAGTACTCAATACAAATACAATACTCATTCATTTCTAACCAAGTCTCATACACAAATCTCAATTCCATTCTTTGCTATACCGAGTCTATAATATACGGATGCCGATAACATATTCGGTCTTACACCTTATTCAAGTACATGAGTAAAATAAATTCTAACTACCCATGCTAACCACCGACCCCGTCCTACTCTCGAACGGTATCATCTTCGGTGTACCTGAAAATAAAAATGATGCCCCTAGGGGCTCAGCTTTACGCTACATATGAAATTCGCATACCCCACGTGCTAACCGGGGTACGCCGACCACTTTTGTCGAGAGCATGGAGTTCATTTTAATTCAACCAACATGCATATGGTAATACATTATGTATGTACACTACACAAGGATTCGACAATCAATCGTGGGATACAACCCCTAACTAACATAACAAGGTTGTTAGTTTGTATCAGTTTACTCTTAGGCCTTGAGGGTTCTACCTCACTATGCCTTGGTTACTTGTTCAATATGTCACCCACTCTCTTGGGAACTTATTAATTACCTCACCCACTCACTTGGGTTACTTATACTCAAGCTCTTGTAGTTCTCGAGACATTACAGGTCTCCTACGTCACGCTCGTTTTCTCTTAATACATTCTTAAGCCAAAACACATGGCTTTTGAGCATAGTCTTACTTCCCCAGTTTCGACCCTACTTTGGGTCTAGCAAGGTGAGAAGGTTCAACTAGCTCCCGGAACCCTCTCTTAGTTCCTACTACTTTAACATAGGTCCGACTACTCTCGGACTTCACACATTCCCATACACTCCTCTTTTGGAGTTATAATATAATTATGTATATTAGTCTAGATGCATCACTCTCGATGTTTCGTAAGGCTTAGGAGAATTATTCTTAAGTTCGGGTACTCTTAGGTTTATGGGTTACCCCATCATTTTGTATACTAATCTATTGGTTATTTTCTCATACCGGGTCGGAACCTCATATAGGAGGTCGACCACCTTTTAGAGGAGTTTGATGGTCCCTTTTATCACTTTTACTCTTCTCACAAGTTCACATTCTTGAACTCACTTAATCCCCTAGATGGGGATTCATTTATCCTTCCACTTTATTTACTTCGTGGATCGTTTTAATTTTGGTTTTCTAACCGTTATCGGGTATTAACTCACCCGTACATCTTCCTCACATTCTAGTGAGTTCATGTGTTTACATTATCGTTCTTGGTTCGATAGTTTTCATGTGTTTGCACGTTTCGTAAGTTACAAAACTGCTCATCCTATGAGTCACTAACCAAACGGTACTCAGCTAGGAGTCGGTCTATACACTAGGTTAGACCACATAAGCATTCAAGGTTGGTTAGTACACACCGCACACATCAAGTTACATAATCAAGCAAGGGGTCATTTTCATGCTTTACTCTTGATTAAGCCGGCACACAAACACATAGCACACAAATCAACGTAGCACGGTTAGCATACGGGGCATGAGAAAATCATACCTTTCACCGGGGTTAGCTGTACCGTGTGACCTCACATTTCTCGGTTCACACACGATTCTCTGATAATGTTTCAAACAATTATCAATACCAAGCTCCTACGGTACGTAAATAATTACTACTCACTCCCTACTACCCCGTACCCGTATCCCGTTATCCCGTTATCTTGTTTTACTCTTGTTGACTTAGGTTCATGCTTCTCATTAACTCCTAGCACTTGTTTACACTTCTTAGGACCTTTACATGTCCCCAAAAAAGGCCTAAAAATCATCTAAAACCATTACCATTCACTTCTCCATCATTAGGACATTTTAAAACACTTTCTGGCAACTTTTTACATTGGTCTGGGTTTGTGTCCGGGTTACAAACCCGGACCAAACACAGTTTTCAGTCTCTGCCTTAATTTCATGTGGTCCGGGTTTGTGTACTGGTTTACAAACCTGGACCACTCCCTGGGATGGCTTTCTGGTGCATTTTTTATGTGGTCCGGGTTTGTGCACCGATTTGCAAACCCGGACCACCCTGGAACTGTCAAAATTGACAGTTTTTGATCAGTTTTCAACCCCTAATTATCCTCTAATCATTCCCTAATCATTCCACATGTTTTCCTACATGTTTAAACACCTTAAAACATGCTCTAAACCTCTTCAAAACATAGGTTTAATCCCTACTCAAATTCTTGCTCAAATTCACAAATTTTTCATTCTCTCTGTTACATTTTGCACACTTGTGCTACAGATTTTTATCTCTTGGTAATTTGCATTTTGTTCTCACTCCACGTGACCATTCCAAATCCTCCTCGACAATGCACTTCTCACACCAAGGTTCATGCCTTACTCTTACTCTTAAAGCCTTAAACCTTCTTTATTTCTTAAAACTCCTAAGGCACTTAAACAACTCCCTTTGCTACAGATTTTTGCACAAATCTTCTATCTTCTAACAAGCATTTCCAAGGGGTTTACTAACCCAAATCAATCTCCATCCATACCTAGATAACACTAGGTTATTCTTCACTCAATACATCACTTAAGTCACTTAGATTTCTACCGGAATTTGGTCATAACCCGGCTACTTTTCTAACATTGCCCAAGCTCATATCATCATCTAATTCAACCTAAACTAGCCAAACCACAAGGGTTCTATCAGCACACATCATTTCCTCATTACTCACGCAAAATCTCATTAAGCACCATATAAAGCAATAACTTAAACACTTGGCACTTAGGCCCTTAAATCAAGCATTAACTTCACAAATTCTTCCTCACTTGCATTAATACCATACAAGCACATTACTACCACAACTAATGTGGTGTTCATTCATTTTATTAACCCATCCCAAATTTAATACATATAGAATATAATTTAGGGTGGGTTTGTTACCTTAAGCTTTCAACGGTTTCTTTTTTCACTTATCTTCTCCTTTTCTCCATCTCTCTTGCTCAATTCTCTTGACCCCCCAAAATCGGCTAAGGCAAGCACTTGCCCAATTCTCTAGCCAACATAAAAGGATGGAATGGGACTAAGTCAAGACACTTAGGCTCATAAAATAGCCCTAGAAATTAAGGAGGAGATTTAGAACACATAATTAGGTCATTACCTTTGTAGCTCTAAGATGGACCTTCATCCATAAATTAAAAGAGGGCACTCCACCACCATTGGAGGCTTGGAAAATAGCTCAACAAGGAAATAAACAAGGTATCAATGGAGGCAAAAATCGGCCATGACAAAGAGATGAAGAAAAATGGATTTTTCTTAGATTTTCTTACCTTGAATGAAAGAGGAGATGTCTAGCAACAAGAACATGTAAATTCCTTCTCAAATGAGATATACCCATGAAAATTAACTTGTTCCTTTTTGAATTTTGAAAAGAGAGGGAGATAGGCCTTGGTGAGAGGAGCAAGAATCTATGCTCGGTTTTTTAATTCGGAGCTTGAAGGAAGCTTGTACAAGGAAAGAAAATGGCAAAAGCCATTGGAGGCTGCTTCAAGAAATCTGCTAGAGATGGGAGAAGAGAGCTAACGGCTGGGAAGAAGAAAAAGGAAAGAGAGGAAGAAGAGGGAAATGAGGGAGGAGAGAGAGTCTCCTTTACTTTTCTACTTTTTCCCCTTTTTCCATTTCTTTCTTTTCATTTTCTTTCTTTTCTAGTAAAGTATGGGTGTGTGTGAGAGGGTACAAAACCGGCCCCACTGTAGCTATATAAGCTGGGGCGTTTTTCGTCTTTTACAGAAAACGCTCGTTATTTTACCCGGTTTAGCACTATTCACTAACTGGGCCCGTTTTTTGGATTTTTCTCGTTTCTTTATTTTTAATGGTTATTAAGCTTCCATTAATACTTAATTATAGTTATATAGTCAACTATAATTTTTAAGGGTCTATTTGACCACTTAAAGTCACGTTTTCGGGTTTTCTCAAAAAACGTGCTTTAAAACTCCGTTAGCGTTTTAATCCATTATTTGGATCTGTTTTCTTCGGGAATTATTCCCACACACTAATTAAGCATATTTAAGCCTTAGTAATCCATCTCGGACCCTAACCGAGGTCATATACCTCCTATACTAATTTAATGCGTGTTTTAGCGTTTTTCGCGTTTTACGCATTTTCTCTTTTCTTTTGGTTTTATTCTTCTTACCAATGCTCTCTAGGCACCATTAGGCCTTTAATAATCATATTAGAATAATTAATTCACCATTTTTAAGTCCGGGTATTAAATAATAGTCACTTTACTGCGCACCATGACTTAATCCATTTCTATAGGTATTGTCTTCACGACCTCTACCACCACGGTAGCTTGCCTTTACTCTGTTGCCCATTGATGGTGCAATCCTCAATCATTTATTCTAATGTCTTATCTTATATTCAATCCCTTCCTGGTGTTAACACACTGGGAGTCCTCTAATTCTAGGTGTAGGGCGGTTGTCGTACCATGTTGTAATATTGTTACCTCTTAATGTGAAGACATTTGTTTCAATTTCGGGTTCGCAAGTAGGTTAGTCTCTCTCACATTCTTCCATATTTTATGATGTTATTTACCAAGTGATTAAACTGGTTACCGAGAAATTCATCCATTAAGTCACAAGCTCTTCTGAGCGTTGGTCACTTGACGTGCCATATTGTGCACTCACAACGTTTATATCTGACAATTACTGATTCCTAAACCCTAGGTGTCGGGTATAAGGTATATCTACGTAGTCTCCTTATTTATATATGTAACCGGAATGTTCCACGGAAATTCCAAGGTTTATGGTTTCCGCTCTCTAATAAACGAGTATTCTATCTCTAATAAGTGAAAGCCCTTCTCGAGGGGTTTACTCCCACTCAAGGCCTCAGATCAAGGAGAGGTATCCCCACCCTAAATGAAGTGGTTTGTTCTCCGCTCATGCCACTAGTATTATTTCCATAATTTCACTGGTGCCCATTTTGGCTATTCGTCAACAATTAAGTTATAGGTTTCATAATCATTCATATGCACGAATTGTAGTTCGTTCATGGCTTAAATAAGCCCTCTTATGCCTTCCTGCGCCTCGGGCTCTGATGTGGTTACCATCCTTGGCTCGTAGGCTCTTAGTGCTTAATGTCTCGGTTCACTTCTTGTACTCTTACTCATCTGTAGGTTATCCTCATAAGTTTCTGGTTCTTTGAATTCACTCAACCATTAAGATACATATTAAATGTAGTACCGGGTCTCATGGGAAGTTGCTGCATCCCGCTTCCCGCTGTGGGAATTCGTTCAGGTGATCTAACGTTATTTAGTGCCTGCAAATATTTTCGCTATTATAGACTTAAGTCTTTCAGCGATTAAGGTTTGGTTCGACTATGCCCGCTCTGTGGGGGTAGACCTCTGAGCTTTTCTCTTTCGGGGTTGTATGTCTTTGATCCTTGGTAGGTTATAGCCTAAGTTCGTTTCTTCTATCCCTATTTCCGGGGTTTACAAACATCTTCAATGAAGAATGTTTGTCACTGGTATTCTTAATGGTCATTCTGGGGGTTCTACCCCCTTTGTTGGAAGTCGTTGTGTCAACTGTCTCCATCATATTTCGTAATACTTCCATTGTCGGTTATTACTTACGTAGTGCCTTGCTCAAATTCTTGAGCGGTCTCATTGGTTCTTCTCTTTGAGGTTCAGGATTGGTGTTCTTACCGTATTGTCGGTTGCTGTTGTAGTAGGTGGTATTGTTGGTAAAATTTATATCATTTAGTATTCTGTCCAAGTTCAGCTCCCTGCTGACTGGTGTGTCGACTTAGCTCGTCATGGTCAGCCGTCAGGCCTTTCCGAGGTCTCATTCTCCAGTTCTTATTGATTTGCAATCCGGTATTAATATACGTTATACCTGTAGTATTCTGCTATCTTGCCATGATGGCTTCCCGTATAGCTTCATCGTGGCAGCACTTGCTATGGCAAGTGCGCCATGCAAGATGGGCTATCGGTACTGTATACGTCAGTAGTGGTACTTTCTCTTAATCTCAATGTAATTGGTAATCCTCAGGAGTCCTTCGATGTTCTCTTGTTTTGGATAACTGGCCATCCGACAGTTTCTTGGTTGTTTTGACAGCACTGTCACTTATCAGGGCATTCCTCTTCTGAGGGAACCCTTTGTTATTTACTTACGCCTTAATCCTTGCTCCCATTTCCACACATTTGTCGTGGTTACTAAGTACTAGCTCTCATTAGGCACTACATCGTAGTCCTATTCCAGTATACAACGTGTATGCGTTTTAAAAGATGTTTGCGCCATGTCAGTCAGGTTTTGTAACCTTTCTAATTGTATGGGGTTTGGAGTCCCCGTTTCATAATGGACTTTCCAGTAGTCTTTATTCTCATGCGCGGTATTGTCCCGCTGTTATGCTCCTTTGGACTACTGTCCGGTATCCCTGCGTAGCATGTCGACCCATGTTGCCGGTATATTACCGATCTTTTACCGGTAGAATTCTGTTGGCAGCGCCTGTTTCTACATTGCGCTCCAATTAAAACCTCCAAGTTTTCGTCAACTGTTGTACAACAATGTGTTTCTCGTATTGCTTAATGTTAACTAACTGCCAGATCGGGTTTCCCTGAGTAAGAGAAGGTTTTTGTCTCTCTGGCGTTTGTTCCCCGTATTCAAAGTTAGGGAAGTGGAGGGCGGATTTAGGTATTATAGATATCCGGTAAACACCGAGAAGTCCTAACTAACGCGCCTCTCACACTATCTCTCAACCCTTAACCTATAACTCAAACTCTAACTCGGTATCCTCCTAAGTTCGGTAATTCTAGTCATCAGGGCTTAACTAAGCTCTGATACCACTTTTTGTAACACCCCAACTCATAAACTGACAATAAGTCATAAACCTCCATTTACAAATATTAACATTACAGCGGAATTTTTACTACAGTTGGTGTTACCGCCGTTAGTCACCCACGTGACTAACTAGGCATACTAATACTCCAAGATCTAGCTACGTTCTGATGGACCCAAATATACCGAACATTAATGTATACTTAACCTTAACCAATACATATCCTCAGTATAAAGTATTTCATATCCTATTACATCTTACTAATATCTTATACCATTTACTAAATGAGTGTACATGCACAGCTCGTGTAACAAAAAGGAAAACAACCCGAAGTACTTTTACCCGATCCTACTCTCAGGACGGTCGTCTTCTGTCATTCACCTGCAATATAAATATGTTGCTCCTAAGGGGGTCAGCACCTTTGCTGGTACGATTCTCTTATAGCCCTCAAGCTAACGGGGCTACGACGACTACTTGCCGATATCATGCGGTTGATTTTTAACACAACATAAATAAGAAGTGCAATAAACACCACACACCACATATGAAAAATATATAGTTCAAACACAATGAACGACTTAAAAGCGTTCCTTAAGTAAGTGAGTTAATCTTTTAACTCCTTAAGTTATGATTTTTCTTATTCTCAGTCCAAGTCTTATCTCATATCAAGTCTTATCTCAGCTCTTATCTCAAATCTTATCCCAAATCTTATCCCAAATCTTATCTCAAATAAGACAGCCGTTCTTTAATTAGGATGGATGTTCCTTAATTCATTGTTTATCTTGTTGGGTCAAAAATAACCCTAGCCAATGAGTTATCAGCTCCATTGGTTTACATAAACAATATTTCTGAGAATTAGTTGGGATTTAGGTAGATCCCACCACACCATCTTAATAATGCCTCCCACCTCAAACAGAAATCGAGGTGACAGAGTCTATAAGTCGACTCTAGGTGACGAGTCCAAAGACAGGTCATATTTGGAAGTCGGATCTGATAGGGATACCAACCTCCTACTTAACACATGCATCACTAAACCATTCCGGATTCCTCACTCCCCCTAAGTTCTAGTTAGTAGAAGTCTCAAAGTCAATGTTTGTTAGTTAACCTCTTTTGGTTACTAATAAAACAATATTAGGGAGTGTTCCTTATTCTCACACAATTTTACTAAACATTATTAGTAAGTTCTCAGGGTAAGTTGTGTTAGTTTCAAAAAACACACAACAATACAATAAACCAGTTGCATGCTTTATCTTGTTTAGTCGGAACACAAACAAATAGCACACAAGCCGAGGGACACCTCGTTAGCAAGCAGGCTACAAGAAAACCATACCGTACACCATCGGTCGTTCGGTTGCCTATTCTCCTTCCAAGTCCCAATTCTCAAGTCCTAAAACATTCATCCAATTTGGATTGTTAATTACTTTCAATTAACCTAACTTACTTAGTTACTAATGATCCCTAACTAATAACCACTAAGTCCTTGTAATTTTTAACCTTAAACACTTAAAAATCATCTTACTTAACTTAATATCTTAAGTCCTTATATGCTTATCTTTCTAATCATCATAACCCTCCTATTGGTGGACTACTAATGCCACTCTTTTTTTATATATATATATGGCCGACTGACCTTGCAAGGGAGGTCCCAAGGTTGGTCCAAACCAATGCACTTCCCCGCTTGAATATTCTAGCCCGACCGACCTTGCCAAGGTCGGTCCTAAGGGAGTTCGAAGTCAGAAAGCTTCCTGGATGGGTAATTTAGCCCGACCAACCTTTCCAAGGTCGGTCCTAAGGTAGGTCGAGGTCAGACCCTTGTTTCTATGTAATACTCCGTATTTTGTTTACAGATTTTATAACATTCTGGTTTATGTTATTGCTTTGATATGTGGTGTCTTGTTTAGCTGATGGGACGTCCGGTGCATATAATTAAAAGACGGTGGCTAGGAGGTCGTTTTCCTCCTCGCTTTAATTTTGGTAAGACTTTATTAAGGAAAATAGGACAGTTTCCTTTTTGTTTCAATTCCCGATCAGTTCTTAGAACGACGTTCCCTCCTTTGACAGTTTTTGAACGCTTTGCTCTCTCCCTCCTTCCTTTAGTGCTTCCAATTCTGCTGGGAATTCTGCTGTGTTTTGATCGTTTCTGCACTGCTGTTGTGGGATGTTCGTTCTGTGGTGATTCAGGTTTGGTTTACCTTCCGATTTTGGTGGTTTTCAGCTTCTGTTTTGAGAGGGCAGTTTTCTGATTGTTAGTTCTAATTGTTGCTGAATTCAGTGATTGTTTTGCCGTTCGGGACTGCTGCGTTGCTAGAACCTTTCTCTGCTTCAGATTGGTGTGGTCTTCTCTGCAATTCGATGTAAGTGGGGGATGGAATCGGGTAGTTTACTCACCCTCAGGGACTGTTTTATTCTAGCTTTTCTGAGTTGGAATAATGTGGTGATTGTGTGATTTCCCTTTGGTTTTGCGTTGTTAATCGATTGGCTAAACCCCCGAGGGTACTGATTTACAATTCTGTGGATTCTATGTGAGTTGTGATGATTTTTGACTGTTTTTTGCGTGTCTGTTCGTTCTGGATTTCGACTGTTTTGCGCCGTCCGCACTTCGGTCCGAACATGGAAGTTTGGACAGTTTGTCAGCGCGCTTCTGTTTTTTGAATTTCGAAGCATCCGAACTTTGGTCTGAGCTTCGAAGTTCGGACACTGTGTTTTTCTACGACGTCTGCTTCTCGGGTTCTCTCCGAACTTGCAAGGTCGGATGCAAGTTTGGACATGCCTCTGTTTTTGGCATAACTCCTCCGTTTTAGCTCCGTTTTGAGTTCCGTTTGCGGGTTGGATTCCCCTATTTGTGTATAAGCTTCTTATGCTGTTTATATGCATTTTCATGTGCTTAAGATCTGTTTTGGTGAACTTTTTTTTGGGACCTAGTTACGTTGCTTCTGAGCCTTGGATAGTCGGGTCGGGCTCACCTATAGCATGCTGCGCAGGAATTCCTTCTTATTAAGAAGCTCCTTAGGGTCTCCCTTAGGGCAGTATGTGACCAACGGGTCTGTTAGCTGTCTCTACGCTCTGTTGTGGATCTTCGGATCCATAGGACGATATTTGAGTCCTTTTGTTGTGTTAGCGTGTTCTAGTGTCCCACCTCTCTGTATCTGATTATGAAAGTCCGAGCATGTTTGATGTGGTGTTTTGCTTTGTTTTCTGATTCGTGATTCTGATCCGTCTGTTTATAAGTGATTACGCCTCCCTCTATTTATTCAAACTTCTGCTTCTGTTTTGAGTGGGCTTCCCTGAGGAAGTCTTCTGCTTGTGGGCTATTTACCACACCCCTTTACTTATGTTGCAGGATGAGCTCGTGGGATCTTCTCTCTTTATCCCCTTCTGGTTTGTTCTTTACTTTATGTTTACTAGACTCTTGTTCCGTTTGCGCTTTAGACATTTTGGATTCTCTTGTAGCCTTTGGGCCTAACTTTGGATACTTGGATTTATGAATACGTTTGAATATTGTAAGTTTCGTGATCTTTATTAAAGCTTTTTTTCGGTTTGGGGTTTGATTTGCGTTAGAGCCTTGCGACGTTAGGTAATAGACATCACGCGTGTAACGGCCCTAACTCCTAGGCCGGTTTTGGGGTCGTTACATTTAGTGGTATCAGAGCCAGGTTACTCGTTCTTTGGTGTTGTGGGGTCTGTCTGCATGCGGGAGTGTCTGAAATGTCTGTTGTATGATGTTGATGGTTTCTGACCAATTTTGGTGTTGTATCTTCAGTATGCATCCCCGACGTTCAGTGCGAGGTTCTTCTTCAAGCGATGCTCCCCAGGGGAACATCGTAGAGATTGTGCAGCAGGTGGTGACCCAGGTGTTGCAGACCGTAGGGGCCACTGCTGGCTCAGCAGCAGAAGCTGGTAACACGGGGGGAAATAATGTGAAGGCGCTTCAGGAGTTCCTGAAGCTGAAGCCACATTCTTTCGATGCTAGTGGTGACCCACAGGAGGCGCCACTGGATCACTGCGATTGAGGACTTCTGCGGGTCATGAGTTGTGAGGAAGATCAGAAATTGGATTTGCCACGTTCATGTTCCAGTCTGAGGTGAAGGAGTGGTGGAAGTCAGTTGAGGGGAAGTACCCCCACCCATGGACTTGGGAGCAGTTTAGGGGCTGCTTCAACCAGCAGTTTTACCCTGATGTCTTCAGGGACCAGAAGATTATGGAGTATGGGAGACTCCGCCAGACGAAGGAGATGTCAGTCGATGAGTATGTACGTAAGTTCATCTCCCTCTCTTAGTTTGTGCTTGAGCCGGATGATAATCGAAAGGCTATGAAGTTTGAGGTTGGATTGAGAGGCGATATTCGAGCTGCTGTGGCACCTTTCTGCCACAAGACCTTCAGAGATGTGGCGATGTGGCGTTGGTTGTAGAGGCTGAGCTGCAGGCTAGGCAGCGGTATGAGAAGAAGGACCAGAGGCCCGATAAGGGCAAGGATCAGAAGAGGAAGGGTCGTGTGGAGGAGCCTGATAGGTAAAAGCAGACTTCTTCTCAGAAGAAGAAGTACAGAGGTGATCGAGGATCTTCTTCATCTGCAACGCCTGCTGTGGAGAAGTGTGCTGAGTGTGACCGCTTCCATCCAGACGAGAGTGCTACAGGAAGTCCGGGGCGTGCATCAAATGTGGTTCGCTAGACCATCGCATTGCCCAGTGTCCCACAGGCTAGAGGTGGAGGTAGCAGTGGTGGTTCTGAGAGTTGTGGGTGCGGGTTCAGGGTCCGTGCAGAAGACCGACCAGAAGAAGTCCTAGACCCAGGCACGTGTGTATGTACTAGCTGGTGAGCGTGACCGCGGTTCAGACCGGGTGTATCAGGTATCCTTCAGATCTTCTCTCAGCCAGTTTTCTGTTTGTTTGATTCAGGAGCTACCCACTCCTTTGTGTCCGCTAATTTGGTGGGTAGTCTCGGGTTGTCTGCTGTGCCTTGTGATGTGGATTTATGCATTTCTAGCCCGTTGAGTGGAGTGCCTGCTTGTGTGCTTAGTTCTGTGTGCAAGTCTAGTCCAGTAGTGATTATGGATAGGACCTTGCCTGCTGATTTGATTCCTATGAGTATGTCCTGCTTCGATGTGATTTTGGCATGGATTGGCTAGTAGAGCATCATGCCCATATAGATTGTGCGGCTAGGAGAGTTGTCTTTGATAGACCGGGTGAGACCCGTTTCGTTTTTGTGGGTAATTCTGTACCTTGTTCGCCGGTTTTGGTATCTGCCATGCAGGCAGCTAGCTTCCTAGGAAGGGCTGCCAGGGTTTTCTCTCTGCTATATCTAGAGGTTCGAGAGGGAGCTCGTTTGGAGGAGATTCCCATTGTGTGTGAGTTTCCTGAGGTGTTCCAGGACGATGTGCCAGGGTTGCCGCCTGATCGTGAGGTGGAGTTTTCTATCGAGTTAGCGCCAGGGACTCAGCCTATTTCGAAGGCCCCCTATCGTATGAGCCCGGTGGAGCTGAAGGTGCAGCTGCAGGATCTTCTGTATAAGGGCTTCATTCGCCCTAGTGTGTCTCCATGGGGAGCATCGGTGTTGTTTGTGAAGAAAAAGGACGGCTCCTTCAGATTGTCTATTGACTACAGGGAGTTGAATAAGGTTACCATTAAGAACCGGTACCCTCTTCCCCGTATTGATGATCTCTTCGACCAGTTAGCTGGAGCGACAGTGTTCTTGAAGATTTACTTACGTTCTGGTTATCATCAGCTGAAGATTAAGGCCGAAGATGTGCCTAAGTCTGCTTTTAGGACCCGGTATGGGCATTATGAGTTTTTGGTCATGCCTTTTGGTTTGACCAATGCCCCTTCGTTCTTCATGGATATGATGAACAGAGTTTTCAAGCCTTTCTTTGATTCTTTTGTGGTTGTGTTTATTGACGATATCTTGGTGTATTCCAAGAGTGTTGAGGAGCACAAAGAGCATCTGAGGATGGTTCTGCTGACGTTGAAGGAGAAGGAGTTGTATGCCAAGCTGAAGAAGTGTGAGTTCTTGTTGGATAGAGTTGTGTTCCTTGGCCACGTAGTTTCGAAGGATGGTATTTCGGTGGACCCGGAGAAGATTAGGGCGGTCATGGAGTGGGCAAAGCCCACTAGTGTTTCTGAGGTGCGGAGTTTCTTAGGGCTGGCTGGGTATTATAGGAAGTTCGTGGAGGGCTTCTCTAAGATCGTGTCTCCCTTGACTCGCCTTCTTAGGAAGGATGTCAAGTTTGAGTGGAAGCGAGGCGTGTCAGGAGAGTTTCCAGGAGCTGAAGAATAGATGACCTCGGCTCCGATATTGGCGTTGCCTTCTGGTACAGATGGCTTTGAGGTGTTCTATGACGCTTCCCACAGAGGGCTTGGTTATGTTTTGATGCATCAGGGTAAGGTGGTAGCGTATGGGTGACGTCAGCTGAAGCCGTATGAGAAGAATTATCCTACCCATGATTTAGAGTTAGTTGTTGTGGTCTTCACCTTGAAGATCTGGCGGCACTATCTGTATGGGGTGACGTGTAAGGTCTACATGGATCATAAGAGTCTTAAATATCTGTTCACGCAGAAGGAACTAAATTTTAGACAGCGGCGTTGGCTGGAGCTTTTGCATGATTACGACTTGGAGATTCTCTACCACCAGGTAGAGCGAATGTAGTGGCAGATGCGTTGAGCCGTAGAGGGTGCTCCAGGGCTTGTTTGTTCAATGTCAGGGATTCAGAGGTATGCTCTTGAGCTTCAGCGCATGGGAATTTGGGTGGTCCGGTCTGACAGAGCTGGGATGATTGCTTCGATTCAGGTCCATTCTACTTTGATTGAGTGGATTAGAGATGGTCAGAGGGCTGATGCTGAGTTGTGTAAAATTCAGGAGAGGTTGGCAGATGATCAGGAGTCAGAGTTCTTTGTGTCTAGCGACGGCTGTCTACGCTTTAGAGGCCAAGTCTGTGTGCCTAGTGGAGGCGATCTTAGGCGTGAGATTATGCAGGAGGCTCATGGAGCTCCTTATTCTGTTCACCTAGGAGGGGTGAAGATGTACCGGGACCTCAGAGAGTCCTTCTGGTGGGCGAATATGAAGAGAGAGATTTCTGATTTTGTAGCTCGTTGCCAGACCTGTCAGTAGGTGAAGGCTGAGCATCACGGCCTACGGGTCTTCTGCAGCCCCTTCCCGTTCCTGAGTGGAAATGGGAGAGCGTTGGTATGGATTTTATTGTGGGGCTTCCTAGGACATCTTCTGGGTATGATGCGCTATGGGTGATTGTAGACCGCTTGACGAAGTCAGCTCATTTCTTGCCTGTGAGGAAGACCTTCAGCCTTGAGCGTCTGGCTTGATTGTATGTGGATGAGATTGTGAGGCTGCGTGGTGTGCCGGTGACGATCGTTTCGAACAGGGATCCGAGATTTGTATTTCGCTTCTAGCGTAGCCTGCATAAAGCTTTAGGGACGAATTTGGCCTTCAGTTCAGCATATCATCCTCAGACCGATGGATAGACAGAGAGGACGAACCAGATTTTGGAGGATATGTTGAGAGCTTGTGTGCTAGACTTCGGAGGGAGCTGGGATCAGCATGTGACTCTAATTGAATTCGCCTACAATAATAGTTTTCAATCGAGTATTGGGATGGCCCCATTTGAGGCGTTGTATGGGAGGCGCTGTAGATCTCCCATTTGTTGGGATGATCTACGAGAGAGGACGATTGTGGGTCTTGAGTTGGTGCAAGGAGCTGGGGACAAGGTCAGGACTATCAGGGAGCGTCTAGTGGTTGCTCAGAGCCGGCAGAAGAGTTATGCAGACCAGAGGTGTTGTCCGCTTGAGTTTCAGGTTGGGGATCATGTATATCTGAAGATTTCTCCAGTTCGGGGCATTGTTTGGTTTGGTAAGAGGGGCAAGCTGAGCCCTCGATTCGTAGGACCTTTCGAGGTGCTTGAGAGGGTTGGGCCGGTAGCTTATAGATTGGCGTTGCCACCAGCTCTAGCAGGAGTTCATGACATTTTCCATGTGTCGATGCTCAGGAAGTATCTTCACGATCCGAGCCATGTGATTGATTATGGTCAGCTCCGACTTCGGGATGATTTCACGTACGAGGTCGCTCCAGTTCGTATTTTGGCTCGTGATGTTCGGCGACTTCGTAGTAAGACACTGCCTATGGTTAAGGTTCAATGGACGGATCAGTCCGAGCGAGAGGCGACGTGGGAACTCGAGGAGGAGTTGCGTGCCAAGTTTCCTTCCCTCTTTAAGCAGTGAGGTATGTTGAATTTCGAGGATGAAATTCCTTTTAAGGGGGAGTGATGTAATACTCCGTATTTCATTTTCAGATTTTATAACATTCCGGTTTATGTTATTGCTTTGATATGTGGTGTCTTGTTTAGCTGATGGGACGTCCGGGGCATATAATTAAAAGACGGGGGTAGGAGGGTCGTTTCCCTCTCTTTTATTTTGGTAAGACTTTATTAAGGAAAATAGGATAGTTTCCTTTTCGTTTCAATTCCCGATCAGTTCTTAGAACTATGTTCCCTCCTTCGACAGTTTTTGAACGCTTTGCTCTCTCCCTCCTTCCTTGAGTGCTTCCAATTCTGCTGGGAATTCTGCTGTGTTTTGATCGTTTATGCACTGCTGTTGTGGGCTGTTCGTTCTGTGGTGATTCAGGTTTGGTTTCCCTTCCGATTTTGGTGGTTTTCGCTTCTGTTTTGAGAGGGCAGTTTTCTGATTGTTGGGTCTAATTGTTGCTGAATTCAGTGATTGTTTTGCCGTTCGGGACTACTGCATTGCCAGAACCTTTCTCTACTTCAGATTGGTGTGGTCTTCTCTGCAATTTGATGTAAGTGGGGGATGGAATCGGGGTAGTTTTCTCACCCTCGGGGACTGTTTTATTCTAGCTTTTCTGAGTTGGAATTGTGTTGTGATTGTGTGATTTCCCTTCAGTTTTGCGTTGTCAATCGATTGGCTAAACCCCCGAGGGTACTGATTTACAATTCTGTGATTCTGTGTTTGTTGTGATGATTTTTTGCTGTTTTTTGCGCGTCTGTTCGTTCTGGATTTTGACTGTTTTGCGCTGTCCGATCTTCGGTCCGAACATGGAAGTTCGGACAGTTCGTCGGCGCGCTTCTGTTTTCTGAATTTCGAAGCGTCCGAACTTCGGTCCGAGCTTCAAAGTTCGAACACTGTGTTTTTTCTGTGACGTCTGCTTCTCGGCTTCTGTCCGAACTTGCAAGGTCGGACTCAAGTTCAGGCATGCCTCTGTTTTTGGCATAACTCCTCCGTTTAGCTCCGTTTTGAGTTCCGCTTGCAGGGTTGGATTCCCCTATTTGTGTATAAGCTTCTTATGCTGTTTATATGCATTTTCATGCGCTTAAGATCTGTTTTGGTGAACTTTTTGTTTTGGGACCTAGTTACGTTGCTTCTAAGCCATGGATAGTTGTGTCGGGCTGTCCCGTAGCATGCTACGCAAGAATTCCTTCTGATTACGCTCCTTTGGGTCTCCCTTAGGGCATTATGTGACCGACGGGTCTGTTAGCTGTCTCTACGGCTTCTATTGTGGGATCTTCGGATCCATTGGACGTTATGTGAGTCCTTCTGTTGTGTTAGCGTGTTTCTAGTGTCCCACCTCTCTGTATCTGATTCTGAAAGTCCGACCATGGTTTGATGTGGTGTTTTTCTTTTTCTCTGTTTCTGACTCGTGATTCTGATCCGTCAGTTTACAAGTGATTACGCCTCCCTCTATTTATTCAAACTTTTGCTTCTGTTTTGAGTGGGCTTCCCTGAGGAAGTCTTCTGCTTGCTGGGCTGTTTAGCTCACCCCTTTACTTATGTTGTAGGATGAGCTCGTGGGATCTTCTCTCTTTATCCCCTTCTGAAGCTGTTCTTTACTTTATGTTTTACTAGACTCTTGTTCCGTTTGCGCTTTAGATGTTTTGGATTCTCTTGTAGCCTTTGGGCCTTACTTTTGATACTTGGATTTATGAATACGTATTTTGGATATTGTAAGTTTCGCGATCTTTATTAAAGCTTTGTTCGGTTTGGGGTTTGATTTGCGTTAGATCCTTGCGATGTTAGGTAATAGACTCGCGGCGTGTAACGGCCCTAAACTCCTAGGCCGGTTTGGGGTCGTTACATTCTAAGTGCTTATTTCACTCCCTAACCTTTCCATAAGTGTCCTAGGATGTTCTAGCATCATTTTGGCACTTTAATACACTCTTAAATCATCCACCAAACTCCTTAATCCACCCACCATCAAGCTCTGATCAATTTACTCAAATTCTTACTAATTCCTTAACACATAATCTTAGTTTCTTACACTTCCAACATATGAACTTTGCCTAAAATATCAACTAACCAAAGTGTTTTCTCATCCATTTTGACCACTTCTCAAGCATTATCAATCATCCTCATTTCTTTAACTCAAACTTCTCAAAGTTCTCAAGGTCATTTGCATCTCCATGCACAACTTTTTCTCCTTTACCCTTACTACTCATCATTCCTAATCTTGTACATACTTATGCATTTCTAGCCATCCTATAATACTTTAGCATTGTTCCTCACCCAACACACATTACTTAGCCTTATGCACACCTTTACTCCTTCAACTTGACCATTCTAAATTCCTCTTAAACATTTCCATCTCCTTACTCAACATTAATATAGTTATACACTCTTATCCATTCCTAGTCATTCCCTTGACAAGCTACTACATTCTCTTATAGTTTTCACCTCCATCACCCAAGTCCACTCATTACCATCCAAGATATAGACTTATTGATTCACTACTAGCATCTCCATCTTCTTACACAAGCTACCCAAATTCTTAATGTTATATTTTCTAATTCATACCTAAATCACCATAAGATATTATACATCATCCTTCAGATTTTTGGTCAAGTCTTAACATTCTTCATACCATGATTTTGGTGTGTTTAATACACTTACCTAACCTCTTATTCCTCCTAGACAACTTTAGGTCTTTCTAAATCTCAAGATCACCTTAATTCCTTCAGCTCCACCAATTTAACTCTTAATGACTCCTAGTAGAACCTAGGTCATAAAACCTCACAACAACCACTAAACACACTTGGTTTATACTCAAATTTCGCCATTGCCTCTCTAGTATATTATCATGCCCAAATGCATAGTTTTTCTCATTCAATCATCTCACACTCAACAAACCCCTTTGTCATGATATTTCTCACCCAAATCAAACCATTCATAACAAACTCAATATAGTGCAATAATCTTAAATTGCATAGCAATAAGGCTGTTAAATGACACGGCTCTTAGGCCCTTAAATGACTTAAACTTAAACACTGAATTTCCCATATATAAAAGCTTTCAACTGCAATTACACACATCAATGCTCCCATAGCAATATAAGTGTTCTTATATTCCATCTTATGCTTATCTTACTAACTCATCTCCATTGGCTCCTTAGTCACATGTTCACAAGCTTGTTTAAATTATTTTTCCTAGGTTATATAACCCATTACATAATGTTAGCTCTTAGCTACATTTAGTATTTATCTAAATCCCACCCTTAACCATTAAACCACCTTAAGGTAAGTAATTACCTTGTTTTTCTCAAGCTTTTTCTCACTTTCTCTTCCTTTGGCTTCCTTGATTGAAATCGGCCAAGGACTTGTTCACTTTCCAATATTCTAGTCAACATTCAAATAATGTAATAAGTGCTAAATATTGCACTTAAACGTAACTAAACATTTCCTAGGTTTACAAGAATTGCTTAATGCACTAAATGGATGTTTACCTTTGAATTTTGGAATGGCTTTGATAATGAAGCATGGTAAGACCCTTCTATTCCTTTGGGGGTTAAAACAAAGCTAGAACAATGGCAAGACATGGTGTCTCAAATGGTGATTTTCGGACATTAAGAGAAAATGAAAGAAAACTTAGTTTTTCTTTAAGTTTTCTTACCTTGAATGAAAGAAGAAGCAAAGGAGCACTTCAAACTGAATTTTCCCCCTTCAATGGAGTTTCTCCATGGCATAAAACTTGAGCTTTTGAAGTTTTGAAAAGATAGAACTAAAGGGCTTGCTCCAACTAAGAATAATCTAAGCTTAGTTTTTTATTTGGAGCAATATTGTGTATTTGGTAAGCAAGTGAAGATGGAGGAAAATGGGGGGTGCAACTTACAGTTTGGAGTAGAGGGAGGGAAGAAGAGGAATACGGTGGGGAAAGGAAGAAATGAAGAAGAGAGGAGAGAGAAGAGTGGTATAAGGAGATATTTGCTAAAAGGTAAATAGTCGTTTTTTACACTTTTCCCTCTTCTTTCTTTAAGTGTTCCGGCCTTGGTGATGACTCACCCTCTCAAAACCGGCCCCCCTCTTATTCCCTTAGATATTTAGGTGTTATTTGACCATTGACCACTTAAGAAAGTTATTTGACTTATTTGGGCAATATTTGGGTACTATTTATAATTAGTGCACAAATTTGTGAAATTTTTGGTTTCTCATTGATTTAGGCTTCCTAATGTTATACTAAGTAGTAAAAAAGTTGATTAAGGTATAATCATGGACATTTAGTCACTCAAAACTCATTTCCAAGACAATATTTCAAAAACGTGCTTTAAGACTCCTTAGAGCACAATTTGTGTTTAAACTTTTTTTTGAGTTTGGTTTTTTTGGTAATTGATTTAACATGTTCATTAGCATGTTAATAAGGTCTAGGAATGACCTTTGGGTCCTAATCAAGGTTACACCAAGTCTAGAGCAAGCTTTTGCTTAATTTGACTTTATGGTGTTTTCTTTGGTTTAAATTGTCTACCAATGTTTCTAAGGCATGCTTTAGCCTTATTACATCATAAATTGATGTTTACTTATCATACTTAGGTTTGGGGTATTTCAATCTTCAAGGTAAAGACCTCTCTTTAAAGTTCAAGTTTCATGCTTTAAAACTCCTTAAATTAATTACCTAGACAAGTTATTAAATTGAAGTTTCTTTCATGTTCAAATGTGGCCGAATGGGTCTTATTTTACCCCATGGAGTGCCATGACTTGGGGAGAATTTTTTCCTAGGGAAAAATCTAACTTCAAGAAGGTAATTACATAATTAAGTCTTTAGGGCCTTATTTATGTTCTAAGCTTAATTAATGATAAAAAAAACCTAATCTAAGGTTATATTTAAATTGTTCCAAGAGGGGAAGGAGGCTGTTGTGAATTTCCTTGTGATTATAACAAGGTAAATGTACTTAAAACCCTTTTTAATGCATAAAGTTACTTATGTCATTAAATGAATTAAGGCTGAAAACTTACATATATGTGTGTGTTGTTTTAAACCTTGATATTGTGTATTAAATCATGGTTAAATGTTTTGTTGGTCAGCTTAGGTGTTAATGACTTATTAAAGTCAAGATTATAAGTTACATGTGAAAGAAAAGTGATTTAAAAAGGTTAAAGAAAAATATGTAGAAAAGTCGTGAGTTATAAGTATATATGGGACATTTTAATGTCATTTTATGGTTAAAGTTTATATAGTGTTTAAGGCCATGTGTTAGTCCATTTCTATCATGGTTACTAAAAGCTTTAAATATTAATTATTAAGCTTTTAGGGTGATAATATAAATTAAATAAAAGTTGGGTGCTAAGATATGATTTTAGTATAAATAATCACTTAGTAACACCTTAGATAAATATTAATGAATTTAGATGTTACATAAATTAAGTATAAGGTTACAAATATAATTTAAATGAATTATAAACGTTATAAGTGTTTAAATAAACAAAAGGTTCATTAGTGGGATCAAAATGTAATTAAATAAAGAATAGGGTGCCAAACATTTAATTAAAGCCATAAGGGGCTGTTTGAGAATTTTAGAAACATAAAATATGAATTTTACAAAGTTACAGTATTTAAATGTAAAACTAGAAAAATAAATGTGGCCAAATGCTAAATTATGTAAGTATGGATCAAAGGGATATTTTGGGCGGTCAACCATGACCACATGTGAGGTTTGACCAAATTAGAATAATAAATAAATTGATTTGGTAATTTAATAAAGTATTAAGTTAAAAAAATGAAATTTATAAAACTATTTGGAGTGTTTGTGTAATTTCCAAAAATTAAGGGTTGGAAATGAATTACAAAGACCTTAGGGATCTGTTCAAATTATAGGAGGAAT
Organism: Limonium bicolor; assembly: GCA_023374045.1. Taxonomy (NCBI): domain Eukaryota; kingdom Viridiplantae; phylum Streptophyta; class Magnoliopsida; order Caryophyllales; family Plumbaginaceae; genus Limonium; species Limonium bicolor. The sequence goes on from CM041783.1 coordinate 36,987,044, forward strand.
TTTGGGTTAGATTTGAAGATTTAATAAATCAAGGAGTATAATATATAGTTTTAAGATTAAATTGTAACATTCAAAAAAATTGAGGGGTTATATTGTAATTACCGAAAGTATAGGGGTTGGAATATAGATATCATAAGTCTAGGGGTCTGTTCAAAATATTTGAATAATTTTGGGTGGGTGGTGATTTAATTAATAAATTAAGGATTATAATATATAGTTTAAATATTAAAATGTAACATTTATAAAACTTATGGGGTTAATATGTAGATAACCGAAAATTTGGGGATAGAAAACAATACTAGGATAGCCTATGGGATGTTCGGTTATTTAAAGAAATATTTGGGTAGTTTTTGAAATTAAATAAGTTAATTGGGTAAATAATATTAGGTTTTAGTATTAAATTGTAAGTTTATTAAAATAAAGAGGGCCAATATGTAATTTAAAGAAAGTTATGGGCAGATAGAATAAATCTGGAAAAGAATTAAGTGTTGTTCGAATATACGTATATGCATATGTATGTTATAATATTTGGAAACTTAATGTTATAAATTAAATAAGGTTAGAAATGTAACGAATATAATGTTGGGTTGATTTTATAAATAATCAAAAGTTAGTGCGAAAAGAATATGATTTCGGAAAAGGACATGGGCAAGTTTAGAATTAATAAAACTATAGGCTGATTATATTATAAAGTTTAAAATGATATGATGTGTCATTATACCAAAGTATCAGAGAGTATGTCATAAATGAATTAATATGGTATAAGTATACCTTATAAATAATCACATAAGATAATGGGTTTAAATTGAAAATGTGGGAAGTGTATATATATGGTTTGAAACCTTATGATATAAGGAACGTGATAATGTATAAAATACATCGTATAATATTAAGATAAATTCTTAATAAGGGATTTGTGAATAAATGTCACAAATGAATAAATGTATACTCCACATGAAATAACAAATTAATTCATTATGGAAAACCTTATAATTCACATGATATGAATTTATAATATAAGGTAAAAATGTAATATGGTTGATTAATCATATAAGGCTAATATGGAAAGAACCATGGGTTGGAAATACAATTACAAGTATTATAATATGATGTAGTATGAGTTGATATAAATAAATATCGACTATAATGAAACATTGACTTGAAACATTGACCAAGTCAAACTAGATTGACCAAACCAAAACAAATTGACCAAGTAGTCAAGTTGACCAATACATAAAATAATATGTAATTAAAAGTTGAAGTATAACATGGTCAAACAAAGTATAGTAATATATATATATATAACGATACATGTGTATGTGTATGTATCAATATACAAGGTTGGAATATAACTTAGTCAAATAAAGTTTAGCAATAAACTATACTAGATATATATATATATATACAAAGGCTGAAAAATAACCTCGTCAAACAAAATATAGTAATGAACTATATATATACATATATCAGTATGTATATGTGTGTAAGCGAATACACAAATCAAAATAATCTTGATAAATAACATGGGCTATTAGGAATTACAACTCTAAGTAATAAATATTACTTCTCTACTAAATATTATACTCTTACAACTATAGAGTATAATTAAATCCCGAGATTTAATGAAGGACCCGAGCCAAACAAATAACCGAATAAAGGGTTAATTACTGAGTAAGGATTAGAACTTATTCTGGGATGATTAAATATACTCAAAACATGAGTTTTGACATTAGAGTTATACATTCCAGAGATACGGGTTCGAGATAGGAGCTTCAAAAGAGATAGAGGATAAGCGTGATACGTCACGCTAGCATTGTTCAACGGTGAATGGTATGAGAATGTGTGGTCTGAACGTCCTGAGGGTTTCCTTGGGTCCAGACATTGTGTGATTTATTTACCTAAGAGCAATATCTGTGTTATGCATGTATTGTATGTGTTTATGTAATCGACTGTCAAAGCGTTTATTAATTGTGCGCGAAAGTCGATCGGACAAGTGATACCCATTATCACTAACTTGTGTGTGAACAGTTGGAAGGAACTCTAAGTACAAACTTATGAGTGTAAACTACTCCTAAAACATTAAGTGTGAACTATTCCAAACCTATCTATGGTAATTAAACATCAAAATATGATGTAATAAGGCTAAAACATGCCTTAGAAACATTGGTAGACAATTTAAACCATAGAAAACACAAGAATACATCATAAAGACAAATTAAGCAAATACTTGCTCTAGACCTTGTGTAACCTTGTTTAGGACCGAAAGGGAATTTCTAGGCCTTACTAACATGCTAGAGAACATGTTAAAGCAATTACCAAAGAAAACCAAGCTCAAAACAAGTTAAAACATAAATTGTGCTTTAAGACTCCTTAAAGCATATTTTTGAAAAATTGTCTCAGAAATGAGTTTTGAGTGGCTAGTTGACCAAGTATACACCTTAATCAATATTTGTACTACTTAGTATCACATTAGGAAGCCTAAATCAAGGAGATTACAAAAATTTCACAAATTTGTGCACTAATTGTGAATAGTGCCCAAATAGTAACAATTTAAGTCATAAGACCTCTTTTGATTAAAGGTCAAACAAGTACCTAAATATCTAAGGAAGAGGGGGTGGTTGTCTATGGGTGAGTCATCACCTAACTCATTCATATTTGCTAGAAAAGAAGAAAGAGGGGTAAATTCACTATTTAGCTACTTTTTGCATAAGTAAACAAAATATCCATTTTGCTTTCCTCTCTCCTCATTTCTTTTCCTCCCAACCGGCCACCACCTCCATTATCCCCTTCTTCCTCACGTAAAGAAGCTGGAACACCATTCTTCTTCATCTTCCCTTGCTTGCTCAAGACAATACCAAGCTCCAAATCCAAAACAAAACACATATTTGTGCTAGTTAATTCAAGACCTTTCATTCCCTCTTTTCAAAACTCCAAAAGCTGAAGTTTGACTCCATTAAAGGAGCTTCATTTGAAGAGGAAAATTCATATTCTAGAGCTAGAAAACACCCTCTTTGGTTTAAGGTAAGAAAAGCTTTCAAAAATCATCTTTTCTCCATTTTCTACACATGGCCGAAAATGCCTTCTTAAGGTGCCTTTTTTTATTCCTTGTTTCAGCATTAAATCAATCTCCAAGATCTTAGTTGAAGTCTTGCTTTGATTCTTTACCAAACTCCATTCTAAGATTCTTAAGCTAATCATCAAATTTAGTGCTTTAAGCTCTCTCTTGATATTTAAGAGTTGTTTTAATGAGTCTAAGGGTTTTACTTAGCACTCATTATCTTAATTTGAACCTTGGTTAGAAGTTTAGCAAGAGATGAACCTCCTTGGATCCCCCTCTCTCACTCTCTTAATTCCCCTCTAATTGGCTAAAGGACAAATAAAATAAGTAAAAAAAGCAAAAGTGAGACTCTCTCTCCTACCCACTCTCCCTCTCTCACGTATTGCTCCCCCTCTCTGATTCATCTTCTTCCTCGAACAGCCCCCATGGCGATTTGCAAGGCCCCACTCAACTCTCTCCTTCTCTCCTCTTGTTGAAGGCTCGAATCAACTCCAAATCCTAAAAATTACACCATTGAATTCCCCTTGTCAAGGAGAGCATCTTCCTCCTTTCAGAAATCCGAAAGCTCCATTTTCATCTCCATGGCCGGAAGCCATTTGAAGGTTTGAGTCCACCATTAGAAGCTCCTTCTTCACCTTGATGTTTTGAGGTAAAAAGAAGTTTAAAAATCCATCTTTTTCTAGCTCCTTTTTGGACAAACGATAATTCGAAATTCAGCCTTGTTTTGTGCCTTGTTCTCCAGCCGATTTTGGCTTCATTTTAGAGTTGGAATCATGACATTGTTGCTGTCCAAAGCTTCATCTACCCATTGGAAGGTAATACTTCATTTTAAACATTAAACAAGTATGTAATGTAACACCCCCAAAACCGGCCTAAGAGTTAGGGGCATTACACGCCGCGTATTACTACCTAATAACGCAAGGCTCTAAACTAACAAACGAATCAAGGCCCAAAATAATGCTTCCATAAATAGTACAAACCAAAGTATTAAAATATAACTGAGTTAACACAACTCCCAAATACATATCGAAGTCAGAAACAGAGGTCAAAATAGTGTAAGGCCCGAAGGCTACAACATTATAAACAATAGTTTGAACAATCATAAGAGCTAAACACTACAGCTCCAGAACATAAGATGATCCTCGCCGATCAATCTGCAAAAACAGTAGGAGTAGGGGGGGTGAGCATACACTATGCCCAGTAAGCAGCGACCGTCATCAGTGAGGTCGCTCAAAACAATTGAAATCAGAAGAAGGAGAAGAAACATATATCCACATTTTTTTAAACAGTCAGAAGCTTTCAGAACCAGAAACAGAATGGAACACCAGAGTCCCCGATTTAGAGACAATCGGAGTTCCTAAACAGAAAAGGGACAAGACACAATGCACACACTCAGAAGGGGTCCAAGACCCATAGATCATAACAGATCTCTCGACAACGCAGAAATGACTCCAATGAGCCAAAGGGTTCGTCAACCCCACAGAACAGAAAGGGAATGACCCACACTGAGAACGACGTCTACATGGTATACCACGGAATAGCTCGACCCAGCCATTCACGGCTCAGAAACAAAGTGTAATGTCCCAAAACAGAAGGATTGCATAAACATAAGCAAAATTGCATTTAAATATCCCAAAACACTCATAAATCAGTAGTACAGATCAAAAGAATTCCAACGCCGCAGACGGCACTTAAATCGGAGTTCAAACGAAGAAGTTACTGCTGAAAACAGTAAGGTGTCCGAACTTGTGTCCTAACGTTGAAGTTTGGACACAAGTCGATTTGAAAACAGAAGCGAAATACAGAGTGTCCGAACATCGAAGTTCGGACTGATGTTCAGACAGTTTTTTGGAAAAGTTACATGGTGAAGTCCGAGCTTGGAAGCTCGGATTATTTCAGAAAATAGGGGTGTCCGAACTTCAAAGTTCGGACTGAAGTTCGGACATGCCCCGAACACGAAAATACAGAAGCTCAAAACATGCTGTCCGAACTTCAAAGTTTGGACTGAAGTTCGAACAGCGCGAAAACTGCAATTTCCAGAAGACGAACATGGCAGAAAACAATGCAAAAACATTGGGCTAAGCTTCTGTTTTCGATCACATGAAGCTGGCTGTAGTCGATCACATGAGACGGATCATGCAGGTACTTCCTCAGCATAGAAACATGAAAAACATTGTGGACAACAGACAAGGATGGGGGCAACGCTAAACGGTAAGTCACAGGGCCGATCCTCTCTAGAACCTCAAACGGAACAACGAACCTTGGGCTAAGCTTCCCACGCTTCCCAAACCGGACTACGCCTCTGACCGGCGACACTCGCAGATAGACATGATCTCCAACATCGAACTCAAGCGGCCTGCGCCTCTGGTCTGTATAACACTTCTGTCTACTCTAAGCAACAAGCAGACGCTCCCGGATCATCCTGATATTCTCCACTGCTCCCTGCACCAGCTCGGGTCCAACTAAGACCCTCTCCTTCAGGTCATCCCAACAGATGGGAGACCTGCACCTCCTACCATACAACCCTTCAAACGGAGCCATACCGATGCTTGCCTGAAAGCTGTTGTTGTAGGCAAATTCGATCAGAGTCACGTGCTACTCCCAGCTACCTCCAAAATCCAGGACACATGCGCGAAGCATGTCCTCCAGAACCTGATTATTCCTCTCTGTCTGGCCATCCGACTGAGGATGGTAGGCTGAACTGAAAGCTAAATTCGTACCCAGGGCCTTATGCAGACTGCACCAGAATCTCGAAACAAAGCGTGAGTCACGATCAGAAACTATAGTAGTAGGCACACCATGCAGCCTCACTATCTCAACTAGGTACAGACGAGCCAAACGCTCCAAACTGAAGGTCTTCTTCACAGGTAAGAAATGGGCAGACTTAGTCAGTCGATCAACTATCCCCACACAGCGTCACAGCCGGAAGAAGTCTTAGGTAACCCCATGACGAAGTCCATCCCCACACTCTCCCACTTCCACTCAGGAATAGGAAGGGGCTGAAGCAACCCCGCTGGCCTCTGGTGCTCAGCCTTCACCTGCTGACAGGTCTGGCACTTCGAAACGAAGTCGGAGATGTCACGCTTCATCCCAGACCACCAGAATGACTCCCTGAGATCTCGATACATCTTCACCCCTCCAGGGTGAACTGAGTATGGAGCTCCATGCGCCTCCTGGAGGATCTCTCGGCACAGAACAGCATCATCCGGCACACACACTCGACCTCTGAAACGCAGACACCCATCACTGGAGATACTGAAGTCAGAGCTCTGCTCTGAAGGCAGCCCCTCTCTGATCCGACATAAAGCTGAATCTGACTCTTGACAAACTCTGATCCTGTCGACCAGCGAAGACTGAACCTGAAGCGCTGCTATCATACTGGCACTGGCTGGTCTGACTACCCAAACGCCCATACGTTGAAGCTCTAAGGCGGACCTCTGAACTCCTGTCAAAGCACACAAACTACACCTGGGGCACCTCTCCAACTCAAAGCATCTGCCACAACGTTCGCTCTACCAGGGTGGTAGAGGATCTCTAAATCGTAGTCGTGAAGTAGCTCCAACCACCTCCTCTGTCTCAAGTTCAGCTCCTTCTGAGTGAACAGATACTTGAGACTCTTGTGGTCCGTGTAAACCTTGCACGACGTTGCATATAAATAATGTCTCCAAATCTTCAGCGCGAAAACCACAGCTGCCAACTCCAGATTGTGGGTAGGGTAGTTCTTCTCATAAGGCTTAAGCTGTCGGGAGCCATAAGCCACTACCTTACCCTGCTGCATCAAGACACACCCAAGCCCCTTATGGGATGCATCACAGAAGACCTCGAAGCCCTCGGTCCCAGAAGGCAAGGTCAGAATCGGTGTGGTATTCAATCTCTTCTTAATCTCCTGGAAGCTCTGCTCGCAAGCCTCACTCCACTCATACTTGGTCTCCTTCCTCAATAGACGGGTCAGTGGGGATACAATCTTAGAGAATCCCTCAACGAACTTCCTGTAATACCCAGCTAACCCAAGGAAACTACGGATCTCAGCAACATTTGTGGGCCTCGCCCACTCCATCATAGCTCTAATCTTCTCGGGATCCACCGAGATACCGTCCTTCGAGACTACATGTCCCAAGAACAATACGTGATCAAGCCAGAAGTCACACTTCTTCAGCTTAGCATACAGCTCACGATCCATCAACGTCTGTAGAACGATCCTCATGCTCTTCTGTGCTCTTAGAATATACCAAAATGTCATCTATAAAGACCACTACAAACTGATCCAGATAGGGTTTGAAAACCCGGTTCATCATATCCATAAAAATAGAGGGAGCATTAGTCAAACCAAACGGCATAACTAGGAACTCGTAATGACCATAACGAGTCCTAAAGGCGGACTTAGGCACATCCTCGGCCTTAATCCTCAACTGATGGTAGCCTGAACGAAGGTCGATCTTCGAGAACACTGTGGCGCCCTCCAACAGGTCAAACAAATCGTCAATACGGGAGAGGGGGTAGCGGTTCTTGATGGTCACCTTATTCAGCTCTCTATAGTCGATGCACAATCTGAAGGTCCCATCCTGGTTCTTCACAAATAGCACTGGCGCTCCCCAAGGCGAGACACTAGGGCGAATGAAGCCCTTATCTAGCAACTCCTGAAGCTGAACCTTCAGCTCCGCCGGACTCATACGGTAAGGGGCCCTAGAGATGGGCTGAGTCTCTGGCTCTAAGTCAATCGTGAACTCCACCTCCCTCACTGGTGGAAGTCCGGGCACATCATCCTGGAAGACCTTAGGAAACTCTTTGACGATCGGGATGCTCTCCAAGCTAGATCCCTCACGCACCTCTGGCAGATAACACAAGAATCCCTGGCAGCCCTTCCTCAAGAAGCTGGCTGCCTGCATCGCTGACACAACCACAGGCGCACATGGAACTACATTCCCAGAGAAAGCAAAGCGAGTCCCGTCTGGCAGGTCAAATATCACTCTCCTAGATGCATAGTCTATATGGGCATGGTGCTCTGCTAGCCATTTCATGCCCAAGATCACATCAAAACAGGCCATCCGCATGGGGATGAGGTCAGCATAAAAAGTCTTGTCCCTAACTGCTATGGGACAAGTCTTACACACAGAATTCAGCACACAAGGGGCAACCCCACCTACTGGACTACTCACACACAGGTCTACCTCACTACGCATAGCAGTTAGTCCAAGGTCACCTAACAAATTAGAACAGATAAAGGAGTGTGTAGCTCCGGAGTCAAACAGGCAAAACACATCCTGAGAATGGATCTGAAAAATACCTGAGACGACGCGATCACCAGCTCGATCATGCTCTCCAGCCATAGCATAAACCCGGGCCTGAGTCTGAGGCTTCTTCTGGTCGGACCTCGCCCCTGAGTCTGAACCGGCGCCTCTACCAGACGCCTGAGGACACTGAGCAATTCTGTGCTCCATCGACCCGCACTTAAAACAGGCACCAGTCTTCTTGTAGCACTCCCTACCAGGATGGGAGTGACCACAAGACCCACACTTCACCCCAGCTGAAGAAGAAGAAGCTCCCCAACGATCTCCATACGACCGCTTCTTTTGAGGAGGAGCAGCCTCCTTCTTCTGAGACTCTTCAGCACGTCTCTTCCCTTTGTTGTCCTTACCAGCCTGCCTACCCTTGATGTCAGTCTCCACCAGCTGAGCGACATCCGCCACATCTCTTAAAGTCCGGTGACGAAAAGGTGTCACAGCGGACCTAATGTCAGGTCTCAGCCCGCTCTCGAAATTACGAGCCTTCCTGTGCTCATCCGGCTCGGGTGCATACTTCGAGAGAGTCACGAACTTCCTCACGTACACCTCGACTGTCATGTCCCTACCCTGACGCAGCCGATTATACTTGTTGATCTTCTGATCCTTGTAGACATCCGGATAGAACTGCTTGTTGAACTCCAAGCAGAACTGATCCCAGGTCCAAGGCTGGGGATGCCTACCCATCACCATACACCACCACTCCTTCGCCTCCCCCTTAAAGAGGAACGTGGCGAAGTCCACCTTCTGATCGTCCTCTGAGCCCATCACTCTGAGCAGGTCATCCACCTCAGTAATCCAGTGGCTCGCCTCCTGAGGGTCACCATAGCCGTCGAAGGAAGGCGGCTTTAGCTTCACAACTCCGAGAGCGCTCTGACTCGGCCTCCCACAGCATTCGCCCCTGCTGGGCCTGCGCCACCAGCTCCTCCACCAGCTCCCCCAGCAGCTGCAGCCACCGTCTGTATCAGCTGCGCCACAAACTACTGCACTGCCTCTGCAGCATCTCCCTGAGGGGTCACTGGTGCTCTACGAGGAGGCATTTTGAGATTCACAAATCCAAAACTTGTCAGAATAGACTCAGACTTCAAACAACTGTCACAACTGAATCTTACCCAAGCAAATACACAGCCACAGACCCTAAAGAAAGCCAAACCTGGCTCTGATACCACTAAATGTAACACCCCCAAACCGGCCTAAGAGTTAGGGGCATTACACGCCGCGTATTACGACCTAATAACGCAAGGCTCTAAACTAACAATCGAATCAAGGCCCAAAATAATGCTTCCATAAATAGTACAAACCAAAGTATTAAAATAAAACTGAAGTTAACACAACTCCCAAATACATATCGAAGTCAGAAACAGAGGTCAAAACAGTGTAAGGCCCGAAGGCTACAACATTATAAACAATAGTTTGAACAATCATAAGAGCTAAACACTACAGCTCCAGAACTTAAGATGATCCTCGCTGATCAATCTGCAAAAACAGTAGGAGTAGGGGGTGAGCATACACTATGCCCAGTAAGCAGCGACCGTTATCAGTGAGGTCGCTCAAAACAATTGAAATCAGAAGAAGGAGAAGATAAACATATATCCACAATTTCTTAAACAGTCAGAAGCTTTCAGAACCAGAAACAGAATGGAACACCAGAGTCCCCGATTCAGAGACAATCGGAGTTCCTAAACAGAAAAGGGACAAGACACAATGCACACACTCAGAAGGGGTCCAAGACCCATAGATCATAACAGATCTCTCGACAACGCAGAAATGACTCCAATGAGCCAAAGGGTTCGTCAACCCCACAGAACAGAAAGGGAATGACCCACACTCAGAATGATGTCTACATGGTATACCACAGAATAGCTCGACCCAGCCATTCACGGCTCAGAAACAAAGTGTACTGTCCCAAAACAGAAGGATTGCATAAACAGAAGCAAAATTGCTTTTAAATATGCCAAAACACTCATAAATCAGTAGTACAGATCAAAAGGAATCCAACGCCGCAGACGACACTTAAATCGGAGTTCCAACGAAGAAGTTACACTGAAAACAGTAAGGTGTCCGAACTTGTGTCCTAACGTTGAAGTTTGGACACAAGTCGATTTGAAAACAGAAGCGAAATACAGAGTGTCCGAACATCGAAGTTCGGACTGATGTTCGGACGGTTTTTCAGAAAAGTTACGCGGTGAAGTCCGAGCTTGGAAGCTCGGATTATTTCAGAAAATAGGGGTGTCCGAACTTCAAAGTTCAGACTGAAGTTCGGACATGCCCCAAACACGAAAATACAGAAGCTCAAAACATTCTGTCCGAACTTCAAAGTTTGGACTAAAGTTCGGACAGCGCGAAAACTGCAATTTCCAGAAGACGTACATGGCAGAAAACAATGCAAAAACATAACCACGAATTGCAAAACTGGTACACACACCAAATCACAGAAAAATACAGAGAACCATGGGGTTTTAGCCATCCGAAAACGCAACAAAAACACAAAGAGAATCACACACAAAATCAGCGAACAATTATTGCAAAATCCCCATGGCTGAACTTCCAAACCAAATCAAGCAACCACCTACCTCAATCAGCAGAAAACGATACCGAACCGAGACCGTAGACGCAATCCACGCAGAGCAACTGATAAGCCGCAGACTTATCATATTTTATGTGCTAGATTTAGTATTATATTTATCTAAATAAGGTTAAATATATGCTATTTATGCTATATTATGTATAAAGTCTATTATTTGTTCAGATTGATGTTTTTATATGTTTTCCATGCAAGGAATGAATTTCTAATCAAAAGACCAAGTGGTGCCGGGCTTGGTGCCGGCTGTCCAGTTCACGGCACAAGTTTGGAGCAAAACAGGAGGTGTGTCGGGTGGCGCGCTGGGTGTCCGGTGTCAGGCGCATTCAAAGTCTGTGAATGTGCCTAGCGTCTGATGTCCGGCAGTACATCCGGCACATACTGAAAAGTCACCCCAGTTCGTCAGAAGTTAGTAGTTAATTACCGTTAGCATACCAACCGATGCCGGGTGTAGTGCCGGGCATCCCATGTCCGGCACAAGCGCCTTTTCACACGGGTTTAGCGGTTTAGTTAACGGTTAGACAATGCATTTTGCACGTGGTGCCGGGTGTGATGTCGGGTATCTTCTACCCGGCATAAGCACTGTTTCACGCAGAATTGGCGGTTTCGACCGTTAACAGTTGGGCACATTTCCCACGTGTGCCAGTTACTGACGACCCGACACGACGCCCGGTAAGAGACATTTTGATGCCTATAAATAGGCCGAGAAAGGCTGCAATTTGACACACTTCAACATACCAAATCCACGCCATTCACATTTCATTTCCGCCACATTCCATCTGTTGGTGTCCAAGGAACGTGTGCAGATCCATCCACGCGAGAGAAGAAGAATAAGACCTTGACGGGTTAAGGCTATTAACATCCCCTTCTCCCCCTTTGTATTCTCTTCTTGTAGTTGTGTGGATGGTGATGCAGAATCCTTGTTAGGTTTTTGGTTAGGGAAGATTTCCTTGTAAAACTCTTATGACCATTTATGGAATTTTCATGTTTCTTAACCCGAGTTCTAGTCTTCGTGCAAAGTAGAATGAATTAGCTATTTATTCTCTTATCTCTAAGTCCTATTTAAGGCTTTCCCAAGCAAGAATAGGATAGATTAGGATTTTGGTAATCTGTAAGTTTGTTGTTCCGAAAGAGGGGCATCAAGATCTAAGGTTTAGGGTTAATCTCTTATTTCCCATTATGTTTGTATTCGCGGCATTAGCTATGCACGATGCAAGTATGAATATTGAGTTCTTTTGTCAGAACCGAATCTGGAAGTGTTATTTACAAAATGAACTGTGCCGGATGTAGTGCCGGGTGAAAGTTGTCCGGCGCATTCAAGGCCATGAATATGCCGGGTAGCGGAGGTCCGGTAGGCAACCCGGCACATTCATTTTGCGAGACCAAATCCTCTTTGAGACTTGCCATCCTTGATTATTGGTCTTGCGTTTCCCTTATATTGACAATCTTCCCAAATCAAAGTTAGTTATTTAGTTTTCTTAGTTAACATCACATTTACTTTTCCCCCTTTGTTATTATAGAATAGGCTTTTGCCCGGATTAGGACTAGTTTTCTATAAGTCCCTTGGGTACGATACTCTCGGACGTAATATATTTACACTATACTCCGACCGGGTTTTTATTTGCTACCCGTAGTAGAGTTGTAGGTTTAGTTATTTATTTATTCTTTTGTATATAGTTTTATCCCTACAAAAATCCTGTTAGCAAATTAGTGCCGTTGCCGGGGACTTGGAATTAGTCCAAGTCCTAAATTCAGTAAAAACGCCCTATTCTTTATTCTTTAATTCTTTGATTCTTTAATTTAATTTGTTAATTTTATTTTCGGTTGAATATGCCGGGTACACTGCCGGGTGTTCTACATCCGGCATCTTGGAGGAAGTCCTACGCCGGATAGAGTTCACCCGGCGCACGACTCGGCATAATCAATCTTCAACTTTTACTTCGCATTTTCTTTTCTTTTTTTTAATCTTTGATTTGTCTATAAATATTCTTTTCCATTGATCTTTTATGTTAACTTCCCTTTCCCTTTCCAATTTTATTATTTTTTTATTTTTTATTTTTTTATTTTCAAGTTTGAACGCGCCGGGTGGTATACTGGGTAACTTCAACCCGGCAGTATTGGAGGAAGTCAAATGCCGGGTGCCATACACCCGGCATCCTGTCCGGCAGTGTCAAATTATTTATCAATTTTAAATTATTTTCGTAAAATGGGTAAATTCCTACAATATGCTATTCTTTTCCTACAACCATCACTTGATCTCTCTTCTAATCTTCCTAATTGTTGATTCTTTACTGAAATTTTTGAGTCGCAAAAGACCGGACGCGACGCCGGGTACTCTTAACCCGACAGTATTGGTGGAAGTCCAATGCCGGGTGCCATACACCCGGCACCGTGTCCGGCATAACCAAAACTTTACTTTTTCTTGTATTTTCGTAATTTTAATATGTCATTATATTATTTATTTTATTATGACGAAGTATTATAACATTTTCTCTTGCTCCTCCTAAAGTTATCAAAGTGAATGCTTCTGCGGTCCACAAATTCTCCTGAAGATTAGCAACTTTTGACCCAGAAATCGAGAGGACTCTTCTTCGTTCGCTTCATCAACGAAGAAACCAACCACCTACCTCCAACACCAATGGCAGCACCTACTGTCCGAAACATAAACCGGCCTTCCAATCAAGGCCAGAAACCAGCAATCGACCTCCCCCACCTTGCACAAATGAGTATGATAAATGGCATAAACTCAAGCCATATCATCAGATCCGGTGCATCAAGGAATTAGGTATGTTCGATGGTACAAACCCGGACGATGCTTTGCTCCACATCACCAAATTCTTGCAACACACAACAGCCTAACTTCCACAAACAATGTCCTCCAATACGCCAGACTTTCCCTCTTTCCCCATAGCCTTACGGGAACGCCAGCAAGTGGTACCACAGTCTAACCCCTAGTACCATCACCACATGGGAGGACATGGCAACCCATATTATGACAAATTCATGCCCCCTAGTCGCACCCTGGAGATGATCGCCGACATTTACCACTTCAGACAACCTAGCTCGGAGAACATCTGTGAGACTTGGGACAGATTCAAGGGTTGTGCGCACATGTCCACACCACGGCCTCACCAAGGAACAACTATCTCAGTTGTTTTTCAAAGGATTGATCAATCAATGCAAGACAATGATCTATCCTCCCTTGGTGCAGATATATTAAAGAAGCCTGGAGATCAATTCCTTAGTGGGGTTGAATCTCTTTGCGAAGAGATTAGGGAATGGGCCACCGGTGGAACCAGGGGTAGTACCGCTGGTTTATATCAAGTGGGAGAGGCGACACTAAATTTGAAAAATTGATGCAAAGTCATGAGCAGTTGTTGGAGAGCAATGCTCAAACTTCCACGAAGGTTAGCACTCTACAAAAAGTGGTGGAGTAAATAGCAATGAACAAACTTCCTCAACAGGCAACGGTGGTTAGTGCACGACCACACGCTCCGAGCCCTGATATGCCAGACTTTCAGAATGTTGAGGAAGTCAACTACGTGAGTAACCAAGGGTATCGGCAGCCATGGCAACAGGGGAACCAACCCCCTCAGCACTTCCAAAGTCAAGCCGGCTACCAGGGAGGTCCAAGGCAATTCAGACCATCCCATCCTGCATCATCATCAAGGCTGAAATGGCTGAACTTTGTGACATGATGTCAGCCCTGATGAACAAGACCCAGGATACTCACAACGAGATCTCGACCATTCGCAAGGAGCACAAATCGTTGCAGTTGCAATTACAGCAACTTCTGACGCAACCGCGACAACAAGGTCAGCTCCCGTCCCAAACGCAAACAAACCCACGGAGCATGCGAATTCGGTCACCATTCTACCAAGGATCTCCGATAATGCCAAATAGCTTAAAAGGCTAAGTGTAGGGCAGGTCCTCCTCACACCTTCAATGTCAAACAGGGGAGCCTTTCTTACCATTTAATTTTTCTCGTTTATTTTTTATGATTTGCTTTCGTCAATACTTTCAACTTAGTTATTTTAGTTTTCTTAAAAAAAGGTTTCCAAATTTTAAAATTTATTGTTCCTTTTGAACACTGGGGACAGTGTTCCTACCAAGTGTAGGGCAGGGACCCCCCTTAAAAAAATAAGTTTTTATTAATATGCATAAGTTGTGAGTTTTATCGATGTTTTACTAAACTTTTTGCATGTTTTTTATTAAGATGAGATTAGGAATGACTAAAAGCTTGTTCTCAAAAGGTCAAAAGCTTTCTAATGACTTGTAGATTCCTGTTTTTAACTTTTTGATTCTCTTTATTAACATGAGTATATGATCTTTCTCCTAATTCTTTCCTTTATGTATTTCTGGGTATTTATTTCTTTTCTTTTCAAATTGTGAAAAATCTTTTGGGTGAAAATCTTAAAAAGGGTTTTTGTGCAAAAGAAGAAGAAGAAAAAGAAAAAAAAGAAAGAAAAAAATCTTCTTCCAAAGGAAAAGCATTATATTCCTTGAGGTTGCGAAAATGCCTCAGAATAAAAGCAAGAAACGAGAGTTTTTCCTTTTATTTTTCTCCTAAATTCCCCGTTCTTCAATGCAGAAAAAATCACGGTTGATTCAGAAACCCTTGCAAAATAGGGCTGAATAGTAAAAACCAATGATGAGTGTCTTGGACACATTCAGAAACTCTTGAAAAATAGAGCTGAATGATGGAAACCGGAAAAAGGAGAGATTACAAATCCCTTATGCAAATAGCCCAAAAGTTTTTGATCGATTTTGAAAGTCTTTATTTTACCCATTAGTATGTTTTGATGGATAAGGATGATTAAGTGATACTTATGAAATAGAGTCAGGGAGTTGAGAATATTTATCTTATTGTCATTCTAAAGTCTATCTATTTTGTGCATAAGTAATTACTCCTTTCTAATCTTGTTTTGCTCGAGGACTAGCAAAAGGTAAGTGTAGGGCCTTGATAAGCCGCAGACTTATCATATTTATGTGCTAGATTTAGTATTATATTTATCTAAATAAGGTTAAATATATGCTATTTATGCTATATTATGTATAAAGTCTATTATTTGTTCAGATTGATGTTTTTATATGTTTTCCATGCAAGGAATGAATTTCTAATCAAAAGACCAAGTGGTGCCGGACTTGGTGCCGGCTGTCCAGTTCACGGCACAAGTTTGGAGCAAAACAGAGGTTGCCGGGTGGCGCGCTGGGTGTCCGGTGTCAGGCACATTCAAAGTCTGTGAATGTGCCTAGCGTCTGATGTCCGGCAGTACATCCGGCACATACTGAAAAGTCACCCCGGTTCGTCAGAAGTTAGTAGTTAATTACCGTTAGCATACCAACCGATGCCGGGTGTAGTGCCGGGCATCCCATGTCCGGCACAAGCGCCTTTTCACACGGGTTTAGTGGTTTAGTTAACGGTTAGACAATGCATTTTGCACGTGGTGCCGGGTGTGATGCCGGGTATCTTCTACCCGGCATATGCACTGTTTCACACAGAATTGGCGGTTTCGACCGTTAACAGTTGGGCACATTTCCCACGTGTGCCGGTTACTGACGACCCGGCAAGAGACATTTTGATGCCTATAAATAGGCCGAGAAAGGCTGCAATTTGACACACTTCAACATACCAAATCCACGCCATTCACATTCATCCGCCACATTCCATCTGTTGGTGTCCAAGAACGTGTGCAGATCCATCCACGCGAGAGAAGAAGAATAAGACCTTGACGGGTTAAGGCTATTAACATCCCCTTCTCCCCTTTGTATTCTCTTCTTGTAGTTGTGTGGATGGTGATGCAGAATCCTTGTTAGGTTTTTGGTTAGGGAAGATTTCCTTGTAAAACTCTTATGACCATTTATGGAATTTTCAAGTTTCGTAACCCGAGTTCTAGTCTTCGTGCAAAGTAGAATGAAGTAGCTATTTATTCTCTTATCTCCAAGTCCTATTTAAGGCTTTCCCAAGCAAGAATATGATAGATTAGGATTTTGGTAATCTTTAAGTTTGTTGTTCCGAAAGAGGGGCATCAAGATCTAAGGTTTAGGGTTAATCTCTTATTTCCCATTATTCTGTTTGTATTCGCGGCATTAGCTATGCACGATGCAAGTATGAATATTGAGTTCCTTTTATCAGAACCGAATCTGGAAGTGTTATTTACAAAATGAACTGTGCCGGATGTAGTGCCGGGTGAAAGTTGTCCAGCGCATTCAAGGCCATGAATATGCCGGGTAGCGGAGGTCCGGCAGGCAACCCGCACATTCATTTTGCGATACCAAATCCTCTTTGAGACTTGCCATCCTTGATTATTGGTCTTACGTTTCCCTTATATTGACAATCTTCCCAAATCAAAGTTAGTTTATTTAGTTTTCTTAGTTAACATCACATTTACTTTTCCCCTTTGTTATTATAGAATAGGCTTTTGCCCGGATTAGGACTAGTTTTCTATAAGTCCCTTGGGTACGATACTCTCGGACGTAATATATTTACACAATACTCCGACCGGGTTTTTATTTGCTACCCGTAGTAGAGTTGTAGGTTTAGTTATTTGTTTTATTCTTTTGTATATAGTTTTATCCCTACAAAAATCCTGTTAGCAGCAACAATCCGATACAGACCAACAGCCACTGAATTCCACAATCAAAAGCCCAGAAATCAGAAAACACTCGAAGAACCTAGAACCATTCAAGACCCAACATCTGCAACACAAACCTGAAATCGAAGACCAAGCGAATTACTCTCAGTCAAATCCTAATCTGAACGCAGCCGACGACCACTGATTCAAACACAATCAGAACCCTCAATCAGAAACTGGAAAAGGAACGGATGAAACAACGAAGACCCGGTTCAGCAATACCAACCTGAAAACGAAGAAGGAACCACACCGCAACGAAGATCACCAATCTGATTGCAGCAGTAGGACCGGAATTCTCAACAGAGGGGGAATTTAGAGAGAGAGGAAGGAAGAAACTGCCGCTCAGCACCATGACAATAGAGAACATCTTCATGATTGACTGACATGAAGAGAACAATCGGAATAGAAATAAATCAATTAAGGTTCCTCTCCTTATTAACCTAATTAAAACAATTACCTCAATTGTTTTAAGCAAAGACTTCCTTGCCCTTGACATTTGAAAGAACGCCGACCAAGTCCCACTGACATAAGTAATGTAATCCAATTAGATACAACAATTATAAACCGGACATAACATAAGGTATGAACTATGTGTATAACATGTAAACCCTAGACTAGTTTAAGGGTGAAATGCTAAGTTAGTATTGTGTATGCATGGGCTGTAGTATTGGAGTGTGAACTCCATTGGAACCGGTTGAGAAGAAAAGAAGAAAGGAAGAGGAAGCAAGAAAGGAAGAAAAAAACTAGAAAACACAAGGTAAATGTTCTTACCTTGAGCTAGTTTGTGTATTGTATTGTAACGGATTTTAAGTGCTTAAAATGGGTAATGTATATTGCTTTGAGTAGTAACTATGTAGTAGTATGAAGTATAAGAGAATAAAACTTCTTTGAAGCTTTGAATGTTAATTTAAAAGCTTAGGAAAACCATGGGGAATGAATATGTATGTGCAGGAAATTTATGGGTTGACTAGTGCTTAAATTGATGTGGAAATTTGGGAATGAATTGTGAGCTGAAACAATGTGTGGGCAATGTTAAAAATATAGGGGAAACTCTGCCAAATTTCATCTAGAAAGGAGAAGACTTTAGTGTATAAGGAGAGGGAATAACCTAAACAATAACTAGGAATGTTTTGGTACTTGTTGTGTGTAGTTAACCACTTTGAAACAGATTTGGGAAAGAGCTAGGTAAAGGGAAGAGCTAGGATGTAAATTAATTCATTTTGAATGCTAGGAGTAGCATTAGTTGAGGGAGTATGGAATGGTAGAAGTTGGGTTAAAATCTGTAGCAATGAAGAGAGAAAATTGGTATAAGTGATGAAATGAAGTAAGAAAAAATTGTGTAAGTTGATTAGGAATGAGTAATGAATTTAGTGGATGAACTAAGGTGATTTAGAGGGCCTAAATAGTGTTAAAACATGTTGGATTACATGTAGGAAGGTTAGGGAAACAATGGATAAAGAAAAGAACTGAAAACATATTTTTAAAAACAAGAGTACTGGGCTGGACCGACCTTGGGACCGAACTTGCATGGTCGGTCGAGCCTTAAAATTGTAAAGACGGAAGTCTACTGACTTCGACCGACCTTGGGACCGAACTTGACAAGGTCGGTTGAGTGGTAAAATGTGAAACCAGAAGTCATTGACTTCGACCGACCTTAGGACCAAACTTGACAAGGTCAGTCGAGTCGTAAATGTGAAGCCAGAAGTCGCTGACTTCAACTGACCTTGGGACCGGACTTGGCAAGGTTGGTCGATTCATAAACTTCGAACCCAGTGACACACTGACTTGGACCGACCTTGGGACCAGACTTGCCAGGTCGGTCGGGCCTGAATTTTTCCCGTAATATAACTCACTGACTTCGACCGACCTTGGGTCCGACCCTAGGTAAGGTCGGTCGAGTCTAAAAAACAATGTAATCATAGTAATCATATGTATATATATATATATGTGTGTATATATACATATATAGTAGTACACCTTAAATGAAGTAATAAAGATAGGAAAGTAGGTACATGAGTAAGAAAGCAAGTTGAAGAAGTAATAATAAAAGGATGATTTTTATAATCAAGTATGAGATGTAAAGAAGTAGTAAGTGTACATTAGAAGTATTAATGAAGGAATGAGTTAGGTCAGTAATAGGTTATTGACCATACAACCCTATGTATGTATAGGACTTGGATAGTCGAACACTGAAGGAAAGTCGGAGTTCGAGTACGACGGTGAACGGTATGATTTTCTCATGCCCTATATCCTAATCTGGTTACTCTGATTTGTGTGCTTATATGACCACCTAAATAAGATAAATGCACGAATCGGATTTTAATGCACTTACTTGCGCTTGTTTTATATTGTTCTTTACCTTGAGCTTATTTGACCACCTAAATGAATGGATGAGAATGAAGTATATGTGTATCTTGTTGTGTACTTGTGTAATGTATTAACCCTTGGTATGGAAGTAATGACTTCTACTAATTCCTAACCACCTAACTTCTAACTTGAGTAATGAGTAAAATGGAATGAGTAGAAGTCCGATATAGTTTCGGCCACACGTGAGGATGAGGAGACAAGAGGTTGGATCCGATTCCTGGCCTTAATCTTTTCCATGGACCAAACCCCTTAAATGGGTAGCATCCTGGATTAGTGAGCCACCCTAAAGCCCGGTGGTGGGATATCGTAGTCCCTGCCCGGAGGTCATACCGACTTAACATGAGTATAACTAAGTAAGTAAGGGTAAGTAAGTAAGTAAAGTATGGTATGAGTAATGGTCTTGACTGGTATAAGTCATTGACCACGAGTAACAGGGTAATGTACACCCGAATAACCCGGTGTGTAAAGAAGCTAACAAGCCCTGTGTATGTATTGGGGAAGTGTATCCCCGTATTCCGGTAAGTATGAATGGTTGACTTGTAATGTCTTCCTTGAATGTATTGAAATGTATGTATGTATGCTTTGTGATGTATTGTAATATTATGAATAAAGCATGTATGTATGTATGTATGTATGAGTAAATGAACCGCATGTATTCGACCAAGTAGTCGGCATACCCTCGCTAGTACGCGGGGTATGCGAATTTCATATGCAGCATTTCACAGAGCCCCTAGGGGCACTGTTTTTATTTTCCAGGTACCCGAAGCTGATATGGTCGTCGTAAGAGACCGGCTGCTATGCTTTGATAGCTAGGGATAAATTATGGATAGTAAAGAAATTGTATAAGGCTTGTAGCCTTTGAAGTATCGGTGTACCAAGGGGTACACCTTTATGTATTTGGGAAGTATGTAGATTCGTGAGGAGTAGGTAGGAGGTTAGACTCTTAATGAGTATGTATGGACATGTGGAAAATGTTGTACTTTGGTATTGTACTTAGGAAACTCTGTATATTGTAAGGTAAGGATTGAGCAATGTAACGAATGAAGAATTGTAGTACTCGGTTTGTAATTGAAGTATGGTATGTATTTGTTTTTGGTGCTGGGGTATTCCGGTCCATCAGACCGATGCTGTAGTGGAAGTAGGCCTGGTTAGTCACGTGGGTGGCTAACGGCGTTGTATCACCCGCCGTTGTGTAAAGAAGTATCCGCTGCGTATGTATGGTAGTACGATGTAATTGGACGGTAATGACGGGATTAGCGGTAGAGGTGTTACAGGCCAGAGGCTTGTTTTAGCCCGTATAAGGATTTGTGGAGCTTGCACACTTTATTTTCTCCACTCACTTGCAAACCCTCTAGGATGCTCATGTAAACATCCTCATGGAGATCCCCATGGAAGAAAGCATTGTTTACATCGAGTTGATCCAAGATCCATCCCTTTTTAATTGTAACAATTATCAGAGCTCCAACGGTGGTTAATTTAATGACTGGGAGAATGTTTCTTCATAGTCAAGGCCTTGCCTTTGAGTAAAGCCCCTAACTACTAACCTAGATTTGTGTCTTTCCAGGCTTCCGTTTGCCTTGAATTTTAGTTTGTAGACCCATTTGCATGTTATAGGCTTCTTTCCCTTAGTTAATTCCACAATAGACCAGGTTTTATTTTGCTTGAGGGCTTGAAACTCCTCAGCCATTGCCTTCACCTAATTTGGGTCCTTACTGGCAATTTTGTAATTTGATGGTTCTTTCAAGCTGTGTAGGTTGTGGATGAGTCTATTAGTGTTTGTGGCAAAGTACATGACAAAACGGTTCTGGCTAGGATGTGATCTGTTAGGGTAGTTATGGCAGTCTGTTTGTGGTGCTTGGCTATTGTGTTTTGTAGCCTTTCATTGATGATGGTAGAATACAGGTCATGCTCACTAGTGCTCATTGAGATGATGTAGTCATCAAGTCTTGATGGAGCACGATGTGGGCGTGTAGATCTTCTAAGGGAAGTGGTTTCTGTAGGAATGGATTCTGGTTCATTAGGTTCTGTATCATGGCTTGGAATTGGCTCACTAAGATCTGTGGTGTGATCATGAGGATGAGATTCTTCTCTTATCTCAGAAAACTGAGACGTACAAGAGTCATCCACATGGTTATGAAGTGTAGGAGGAAGGAAAACATCTGTGTCTTGTAGGTTGTCATGTAGCAGATTTTTCCATTCTTTATTTCTTAAGGGGAAGATATCTTCAAAGAAGCTGAGGTCACGACTGATTTTCAGTTTCTTTTGGTTTGGAATGAAGATTTTATACCCTTTAGTATTTTTACAATTTCCAATATATATACATATGGAGGATCTAGGATCATGTTTACCTTTACTTGGGTCTAGATTGGTGGCATAGCAAAGGCACCCAAAGCTTTTTATTTCATTATAATTTGGTTTGGTTCCATACAGTTTTTCGAAGGGGGTTAAGTTTTCTATGGCTTTACTTGGTGTCCTATTGATAAGATATGCAGCTTGTTCTACAAAGTGGCCCCAAAAACTATTATCCAAACCAGATTGGAATAATAATGCCCTAGCAATTTTGCATTAAGTGCCTTTGCTTCCTCTCCACAATCCCATTATGTTGGGGTGTGTGAGGACAGCTAGTTTGGTGGATGATACCCTTATCAAGGTAAAACTTCTTTCCCTCTTCTGATTTTCCTAGCTCCATAGCATTATCACTTCTTATAATTTCTGTGTGTTTGTTCATCTGTTTTTCAATGAGGTTAACAAAGTTTTTAATATTATCCATAGCTTCAGAATTTTGTTTTATAAGGGTGACCCAAGTTCCCCTAGAATAGTCGTCAACTATTGTCAAGAAATATCTATTTCCCTCGATTGTGCCATCTCTCATTGGATCACACACATCCACATGTACAAGTTCAAATGCCTCAGAAGAATTGGTTTCAGATGTAGGAAAACCTAAGCGCTTTCCCTTTGCTTTATAACATATTGTGCAGGGAAACGATGTATTTGATAGAGATTTGGGAATCTGAACATTTGTTATTTTTCTCATCTTTTTCAAGGGCATGTGCCCAAGTCTATTGTGTCAAAGAATAAAGTATTTTTCATTGTTGATTTCAAACTTTCTATTACAGGAATTAGCACAAACATAATCATCATCCCTACTATTTACAATGCAGCTACTCAGATTGTCAATATCAACAAAATACAGACCATGCATTTTCCCCACCTTTTGAAGGCCTTTTCTTTAAAGTCCTGCAAGCCACAATATTCCCCATGGAAAATTACAGAGGTATTCAGACTTTCAATTAATCTACTCACTGAAATGGTTGAACATGAAAGTCGGCACATGCATCACATTGTCTAAAACTACCACACTATTAACACAGATATCAGCAATACAATCAACCTTTCTTTTGTTTCCGTCAGGGAGAGTGATTTCGCTAATAGGATTCATTGGCTTGCAGTTTGACAATAAAACTCGGTTACCACATATATATTCACAAGCAGCGGAATCTAATATCCACAGATTCTGAAGTTTGTCTATCATGCTATTTCCGTTAGAGATTAAACATGGCTAAGAATTAATTAAGGTTTTAGATATACCTGAGAATTTTCCAAAATTGACTTGTTTCACGGAAGTGCTGGCTTCCTTAGTTTGTTGGAGATAATTCACGAGTTCTTGTAATTGTTCAGGGTCAAAACCTCTAACTGTAGACTAGATGCTCGTGGCTTCTTTCGAAGTATTTTTCCCTTCTTGTTCTAAAATGACGGACCTGACACGGTTTTCTCTACCTTTCTTGTTTTCGTCGTCTGGAAACCCAATTAGCCACCAGCATTCGCCTTGTGAATGTCCTAGCTTACCGTAGTTGTCGCACTTTGGGACATCCTTTCTCCCTCTACAGCTTGCCTTGTTCGTGTTTCTCTTGTTTGTGTTTCTAGGGTTTGTCGAATTAGTCGTGCCTCTAGTTTTGTTGAAACCAAAATTGTTTGCTCCCTTGCTGAAGAGACTGACTGACTGGTCCTGCCCTTCCTTCAACTCGTTTGTTCCTCTCTGTTGTTGTTCTTGGATGATAACAGAGAAGATCTCGTCTAGTGTAGGTATCTCATTCATCGCGAGAATCTGACCTCTCAAGTGTATGTATGAGCGATTCAGGCTCAGGAGGAAATGGACGATTTCCTCCTCCTCTCTTCGTTTAGTTTGATTCTCCCCCGCCTTGCAAGAAGAACAACAGTCACATGCATCCACGGGTCTGGCGAGATCGTATTCGGCCCAAATCTCGCGTGATCCTCATAAAATAGTCCGTAACACAGTCTTCTCCTTGGTTTAAATTTGCAATCTGTGTCTTTATGTTGTGCAAGGTTGCAAGATTTTTCTTCTCGAATCTCCGGCCAAGCCACTCCCAAACTTGTTTCGCATCATCTGTGTACATAATACTGCGAGCTATGTTGGGAGCAATATAGGAGATGATCCATGAGATTATAATGAATTAACCCTTTTCCACTGTGCCAGCTTCTGCGCATCGCCGCCGGTGGGTCGCGCGATTGTCCGTCAACAAAGCCAAGCTTGTTCTTGGCGTTTAAGGCGGTGCGCATGGTCCACTTCCAGCTCAAGAATCCTTCCCCGGAGAACTTTGGGGTGAGAGGAACGCCGGGTTGTTCGCTGGAGTGAATATAGTAGGGATCGTTTGTATCCATGGCGGTCGATTCGTTCTTCTTCTCAGATCCGGTGTTTCCTTTCGTCTCTACACTCATCTTTCCCAGATTAAAGAAGGTTCTCTGATACCATGTTAGAGTAACAATGAAAACAACATCTTTCTTATTTCTTGATTGCGGAAGTGTATAGACTATGAGATGGTCTTACGAATTGTATAGACCCTCTGTCTATTGTTTATGTGTACACTCTTACAGAGGAGGAGAGTCTATTTATATGTGACTAAAAACTAATCTGCTACCACGTGCAGAAAGGAGATAAAAAGAGTGCAGAAAGGAGATAAAAAGATTACAGAAGAAATAACCTAAGTACACTCTAGAAAAATACAAGACGTGTCTTAGAATAAATTCTAATAAAATAAAGAATATGTTCTAGATATCCTAATAGTTTTTGTACTCCCTAATCGTTTTTAAGCTGCTTTTTCCGTTCTGCCTATTCTTAACGTATGTGAATTCGGCTGAACAGAAGTTATTGTTTGTTTTCAACATGTGTCAAACTCTCCCACTATTGTCAACCATAAAAAGATGGAATCTCAACTATTGTCAAAGCTTTACAATTGATTGAATGGTGAAGGACCTCTCCCACTAAGACAGAGGTCTGTATTATATGTCAGCATCTAGAAAACGGTAGAAGCTCTCGTGGGGACAGAGTGAGTAAATGACAAACGTTCGCTAAATTAATGGCGTCGTGTGCAAGGGCAATATCATTCCTCCTTGAAGTGCCTACAAAAGGACGAACCTCTCTTGGCTTTGCATACCCGATTCAGTCCAGCGGTTTTTTATTTTGTACATAAACGGTGGATCATACAGTGGGTATATGTCATTGTTGTCGATTGTCAAACAAATATACAAAAAAACCAATCAGAAACCAACCAGAAAGTTATATGGATTTATAAATTATAGTTACATGGATTCTTTATAAAACAAGTCACTTTTCTAAAAAATAAATATTCTTGGGAAATTTCATCAAATTCCACTATATTTTTGGCTAATTCATGAAATTCCACTAAAAAATAATGTCACGAAATGCTACTATATTTTTGTAAAAGTTCATGAAATACCAGTATATCATTGATCAGAAGCAAAAAAGACAAAAATACCCCTACTAGTTAACAAGTAGTTTTTCAAGTTCACAATATGCCACTAAGTGTTAAAAAACACACTAAAATTCATAAAAAAATCAAAATATTATAAAAATATAGGTAACTATAAGAATATATTGAAAAAATTATAAAAAACTCCTATCTAGCGTATCTCACACGCTATCACTCAACCCTTAACCCAAAGTCTCTAACTTCTAACTCAGTATTTCCTAAGCTCGGTCACTATGCTCTGATACCACTTTTTGTAACACCCTACCGCTAATCTCATCATTAATATATCAAATCGCCTCGTTCATCATTCTATTCACAACGAAAAAAATTCAATACAACGGTGGGTGATACAATGCCGTTAGCGACCCACATGACTAACAAGGCCTAAACTAAAACAGTCACGGTCTGATGGACCGGAATTCCCGAGTACTTATACAATACAATCTCCTTCCATTTCTAAACCGAGTCATATACAATTCTCTATTAACACTATACCGAGTCTATTACAATTTACTCGCCGATAACAGTTTCGGTCTTACTATACAAGCAATTACCTAAGTAATTAAACAAGACTACCCATGCATAACAGCAGTCCCCGTCCTACTCTCGAACAGTGGTCAGCTCCAGTGTACCTAAAAAATAATGTGTGGCCCCAAAGGAGCTCAGCACCTTTGCTGGTATGGTAGTCGTGTAACCCGCTACTACCGGGTCACACTCAACTAATTGTCGTCTGAACATGCGATTGATTTTATTTAAATCATAACATCAAATGTTGTAAACACACTACATGCTCGCATTCAACAAGTATTCAACAATGGAATACAATCAACAAGGTTAACGCATCAGGTTCGTTAGATTATTTTACCTTGTTCTTTAGGCCTTGAGAATCCCTATCTCAAGTAAGCCTCATTCAACTTAGTTAATAACTCATCCATTTTCATCGGATAGTTTGTATTTGTTCTCCTAGATCTATAGACACCCTCTGGTCTCGATCTTGTTTCCTTGATTATTCTACTCTTGAATAATTCTTAAGTCAGTTCACTTGACCTCCGGACAGAGACACTCGCATTCTCACCACCGGGTGTTTCCCATGCTTACCCACTCAACACTCTAAGTCGGATAACTAGGGTTAAGTCTCTTAGACCTCCGGGCAGAGACACACATATAGATCTCACCCCGGCCTTTCGGGTTCTAGTCTTACTTCCCCGTTTCGACCCTACCGGGTCTAGCATGGTGGGAAGGTTCAACTAGAAACCGGAAGTACTCTCCTAGTTCTTCTTCCTCAGGTGCGTCCGAATCTCCATCGGACTTCTCACATTCCTAATTACTCCTCTCCTCGGAGTCATAATATAATCAAGTATATTTGTCTAGAAGCGTCGCTCTTGATGTCATCTAATAACTTAGGGAATTTTCTTGAGTTCTTGTATTCTCAGATTTGAGGGTTGCCCCTACATTACCAATACTTGGAAGTTTTGGTTATTTCCTCAAGTTGGGTTGAATCCTCGTGTAGGAGATCGACTAAACATTAAGAGGGAGTTTAATAGCCACGTATATCTCTTTTCACTTTCAAGTGAGTTCATAAGTTTGAGTTATTGTTGTTCTCTAATTGAGAATTCTTATGTGTTTTTCCACGTTTAATTATTTCATGGATCAACTCTCTTTATGAGTCCCTAACCAAACGTTATTCAATTACGAGTCGGTCAACAACACTCAGTTAGACCATGCACTCAAACAAGGATGGTTCGCACATACAACACGCATCGAGATATATATTAAATGCAATAAAAAATTTCGTGCTTTTATCTTGTTAGGTCGATACACATAAACAAGTAGCACACAAGCTGAGTGTAACTCGGTAGGACACAGATTGCAAGAAAACCATACCGTTCACCAAGGAATTACTTAAGCGTGTCATCTCACGCTCCTCAGATAATTCTTGAACAACTGGTAACGTTCCAAGTGTTTCTATTAACGTCAAGGCAATACGGAATTTAAACGACTAATACGCCCGTAATTAACCCATTGTCCCTTTAACCTTAACTTAACTTATGTGATCTTAAGTTCTCAACTTTCACATTCAATCTAATACTTTTCCATACTCCTAATGACCTTTACATGTCACCAAACAAGTCTTAATCATCATCCAATACCATTACCAATCAATTCCCCTTGCTTAAATTTCATTTTAATCCTACTGTTGCATTTCTGGTCTGGTCCGGGACCTTGTCCGGTACCTAACTCCCGGACCAACACTGGTTGCAACTCTCGGTGAATTTTTGTGACTGGTCCGGGTCTTTATCCTCACCCTAAGTCCCGGATCAATGTGTTTGGAAATTCTCGGAAGGATTTTTAACATGGTCCGGGACCTTGTACCTGAGCTAAGTCCCAGACCAAACAATGGCAATTCTCTCAGTTGATTTAATGGAGTGGTCCAGGTCTTTATACAACACTTAGGTCCCAAAACATCCAATGTCTGTTACTCTCGGACAGTTTTTTAGTGTGGTCCAGGACTACATACAAGAACTAGGTCTCGGACCCTGCTATGACTCTGTAACAAATTGGAAGTTCCAATTGTTTTTCTAACTTGTTTCTTTGCTCATTTCTTTTCCAATCTTTCCATATGTTTCTAGCATGTTCTAACACCTTAATCACATCTTAAACCTCCTTAATCCATTGATCAAACTATCATTTAATCCTTGATCAATTCTACAAGTTTTCACTCTCATTTTTGCACTTTGCATCTTAGGTTCTAGATTTCTAAGATGCACTTTTGCTCCCCATATTACTGACTCAATTGTTTCACCTATAATCCTTTTGACCACACTAAATTCTTCCTAGACATTTTCATCACCATTATCCAAGTCCACTCATTACTTTCAAAGTCATACACCCTAGTTCACCTCTAGGACATCTAAGATATTCCTACATCACATTTGCTACAGATTTTTGCATAACTCTTTTCAATCCTTCCACTATCATTTTAGGGTGATTAATTAACCAAATTAATCCCTATTAACTCATAGTGGACCCTAAGTCATGTTAACTCATAAAGCACCTAAACTCCTTAGGTTTCTACAGAAATTTTGCCCATGGTTTCTTTACTATTCTAGCATGCCCAAATGCATCATACCATTCACCAAAATCAATTCAAACTAACCCAATCCATAGTGGATTCTACCAGCACACAATTTCACTCCAAACTCATCAATCTCATTACAATGCAATAATCTTAAATTGCATGGCTCTTAGGCCCTTAAATGACTTGGCACTTAGGCCCTTAAATGACACAATTTTAAACAACCAAACCAACATCATTTCAAGGTCATTAACCTACATCTTCTTAATTCATTTTTAATCCCAATTATATCACCCTAGATATAATTCCCAAAGGACATCAACATAAGCTTTAAGGTAGAACATTTACCTTAGCTTTTCTATTCCTTTTCTTTCTCTTCTCCTCTTCTTTTTCTCTTTGATTTTCTGTCAAGGCATTGAAATTTCTAAAACTCTAGACCAATATTCAGTTGAAGGAAATGAGAACTAAGTAGCATACTTAGACTCATGATTTAATCTAGCATACAAGAGGAAGGTGCTTAGAACCCAAAATTTAGGGCATTACCTTGTAACCCTAGAATTGATTTTCTGTAGGGAATTGAGGCAAAGCTTCCACTAAGCTTGTGAAGCTTGAATAAATGCTAATACAAAACAAGGAATAAGCCGCCTTGAGAAGCCAAAATCGGCTGAGTAAGAAACTGGGGGAAACAAGGGGTTTTTGTGATTTTTCTTACCTTGAACCAAAGAGGAGTTAGTCTAGCTCCAGAAAATGTGCTTTTCTCCTCAAATGGAGCTCTACCCATGGAGGTCAACTTCAACCTTTGGAGATTGTGAAAGGTGCACTAGGAAGCCCTTGACTCAACTAACAATAATATGTGGTTAGTTTTTTATTTGAAGAATTTTATGGGCTTGGGCAAGCAAAGGAGAGCTAGCAGCCATGGGAGAGAGCTTCATAAATCGCCAAGGAAGAAGAGAGGAGAGGTAGTCGGCTGGGAGAGAAGAGAAAACCGGCTGAGAGGGGGAGAAATGAGAGGAGAGAGAGTTTCTCTTCTACTTTAATTAAGTGGTAAAATGAGAATGGGTAGAAAATAAAGTAGTCAATTTACTTTTTGCTTCTTACATGACTAAAAAGAGAGGGATGAGTCAGCACAAGGGGAAGAAGGGCTGAATAATATCGCCAACCGTAGAGGAGAGACGGGTAGATAAGTTTATTTGCTTTTCTTTACTTGTTAAAGTAAACATATTGTTTTTCACTTTTTATTCTCTCTCTTTCTTTCCCTTTCTTATTTTTAATGTTACTTTTGTTGAAAGAGATATTTTATCTTTATCAAGGAGGAGCCGATTTTTAAGGCAAGTTTGGGGTCTTCATTTGCCCATTGACCATGTTAAGTCAATATAAGTCCACATGTGCTTAAATTGTTACTATTCATCACTAAGCCACATGAAATTTTGATTTTTCTTAAATCTTTGGAATTAGGCTCTCTAATGTGGTTTATTATATTCCCCTAATCCATTAGAGTATATTTAAGCCTTTAAACCCATCCAAATTCTCTTTACAAGACAATTTCACTAAAATGTGCTCTAAGGAGCTTTAAAGCACATTTTGCGTTTTAGCTAATTTTATAAGTTGGTTTTCTTTGGGAATTGTTTTATCTTGTTCCCACCATTAATATTAGCTTTAGGAATCCCCTTTAAGCCCTATTTAAGGTCCCCTAAACTCCAAGGATCCTTTAAGCACGTTTTTACGTTTTGTGCCTTTTAAGCATTTTCCTCTTTCTTTTGGTTTTACTTTCTTCACCAAAGTTCTTTAGGCATCATTAGGCCTTTAAATCTCATATTAGAATAATTAATCACCATATTTAAGTCAGGGGTTTTTCAGGTGCCGGTATAGATAGGATGGCGCCCACGTTGTGTGTGATAAGCCGGTGGCGGCGCGGGTTCCGTCTGCTACTCGGGATCCTTTTTTGCTTTTTCAGACAGCTTTTAAGTAAAATTTTGCCTACATTAGCACCTAGATTGGTCAGTTTCCGACTAAGCATATTGGAATTCCGACTGCGCGTAATAAAATTTGGACGCACCTCGTAATATATCACAGATTGTGGATAAATATGGTAATTTTTAGAAATATTGAAGCAGAGGCAAGATGATCCTTTTCCGACTGGAATTGGAATTCCGACTTAGGCAGAGTCCTTTCTGAGTAATAAAGAACCTATCTTCAAGAGTTCTCACCGTTTAGTAATAATCATTTATAAATACCAACTATATACTCATTTATATATAGTCAAAGTGATGTAGCTTCGTCATTTCTTGCGACTATAATATACATATCATTCTATATACTATACACTATATACCACATTACACTATAATTTACTCCCTTCTTATCCCACCTATATATAATAAACTAATCATAACAATCATAAATACAACCCTAATACTATATCTCTACCTCTATATATATACCCACTAATCTATGATCAATATACTTGACAGCAAGTGGAACTACATATGTTAACCAATGGATGATAAATAGGCCGGCCGTCCCCACTAGCGTTATTATAGTCGAGATGCACATAAGATTGTACTATTATCAAATAGGATGGGAGATTACATTTATTTTGCGAATCTAGGTATACGTAGTGAAATCCTCATTTGCTCCCCAATTGCCCTTTGATATATAGGCCAGCCGGTGACTTCCCCACATTTATATAATGCATCACGCGCCAACAATGCTTTTCATACATCTCAAGTCCTTTTCTCCTACAGAAAGTGCGAGCATTGTTTTACCATAAGACCCTTGTTTACCATAAAACCCAATTTACTGTTAGCGGCTCGTGAACAACGTTATTAATAGAAACAAATAGCTATAGTCCCTTAGCGTGGTAGCCGTTTTCAGTCATCCAACTATTTGATCTATCATTTCACACCTTCCAAACCCACAAACCAGCACTGCACACAAACAAAACAAAATGCATTTCATTCTTGTGCATGGAGCATGCCATGGACAATGGTGCTGGTACAAGCTCAAGCCTCTGATTGAAGGTTCGGGGCATAGAGTGACAGCCCTTGATTTGTCTGCTTCAGGAACCAACCTTCAGAAGATAGAAGATCTGAAAACAATGAAGGACTACACGGATCCGTTATTGCAGGTGCTGGGTTCTCTTCCTGCTGAGGAGAAAGTGGGAATTATATATTGATAAAAACGGGAATCTGGATCTAAGAGGAAGAAGGTTGCAGCAAGAAAGACAATCAATGAAACGGTGAATTCGCTTTATTGGAAGGGTTGAGAAGAAACGTTCAACCTACTGGTGTCAGCTTACAGAGGAATGAAAGAATACAAAACCCTCACAACTCACTGCTAAGACACACAGAATAAAACGATGGACAAAATACTTATACACTAAACAGGTTTAGCAACGGTAACATAACTTAACCGGGCTAACCAAACCGGGCTAGATAAAATAAGAACATTATAATATACTAACAGCCCCCCTCAAATCATGCAGGTATGCATGATTTGAAACTAAACAATCAGATTGTAACCCACTGACTCAAACCCATCTTTCTGAGTAACAGCGGGTAATGCTTTCCAGGAAGAGTTTTTGTTAACAGGTCCGCAAGTTGATTCCTTGAAGTGATGTACTCAACTGAGATCAGGCCACTGCGAAGCTTTTCCCTCACAAAATGTATATCCAGTTCAATATGTTTGGTCCTCTCATGTAGGACAGGATTCTTAGCGATGTGTATTGCCGTCTGACTGTCTGACTTGATGGGTACTGGAACAATGTCTTCAATTCCAAACTCACTTAGCAACCTTGTTAGCCAGCTCAATTCCGCAGTTACCTGCCTCATAGCCCGATATTCTGACTCTGCAGAAGACAAGGCAACAGTAGTTTGTTTCTTAGATTTCCAAGACAAGGGACTGCCTCCAAAACAAATAAAGAAACCGCTAACCGATCGCCTAGTGTTTGGACAACTAGCCCAGTCAGCATCACAATAAGCAATCAAATTAAAATCCTGTCTTCTATTAAATAAAAGACCGTACCCAGAAGTTCTCTTAATGTAACTCAAGGTATGTAAAGCCGCCTTAAAATGCAAGTCAATGGGAAAATCAAGAAACTGACTTAAAACTTGTAAAGCAAAACTTAAATCAGGACGACTGTGAGAAAGAAAACTCATTCTACCTACTAGTCTTCTATATTCACTGGGGTTGTCTAATGGTTTGCCTTCCCTCCTTCTCAACTTAATGTTCATATCCAGAGGTGCTATAGCAGATTTGGAGAGAAAAGAACAGAATTCATTTACCAGACTTTCACTATAAGCCTTCTGTGTCAGAACAATACCATCAGAAGTGTGCATGAACTGCATTCCCAAGAAATGATTCAATTCTCCCAAATCCTTTATCTTGAACTTATTATCCAGATTAGCCTTTATTGTTCTTATCAGATCAACATTGTCACCAGTAATCAAAACATCATCAACATATACAACCAGAAAGCAAAGTCTTCCATCAGAAACGTTGGTAAAAAGAGCATAATCATTCATGGATTGCCTAAACCCCAAATTCTTAAGGAAATCACTAAGTTTCTGGTGCCATTGCCTAGACGCTTGCTTTAACCCATACAATGACTTCTTTAACTTGCATACCTTTCCAGAACCTTCCAACTCATGCCCTTCCGGAATTTCCATGTAAACATCCTCAAAAAGATCACCATGCAAAAACGCATTATTAACATCTAGCTGGGCAATTTTCCAATTTCTTTTGGCTGCTACAGAGACTAATGTTTTAATGGTGGTGAATTTTACTACAGGCGAAAAAGTCTCAAGATAGTCTACCCCGTATTTCTGTGTAAAACCCTTAGCAACTAATCTAGCTTATGTTTCTCTCTACACTCCCCATCTGCTGATATTTGATTCTATAAACCCACTGCATTTAACTGTTTCTTTTCCCTATTGGTAACTCAACTATGTCCCAGGTTTCATTCCTCTACAGGGCATCAAACTCTTCTGACATAGCCTGAATCCATTTTGGGTTTTTGACAGCATCAGAAAAGGTAGCAGGTTCAGACTCTTTATGTAAGTTTGGCGTTAAAACAAGTATGGACAGAAATCTCATTATGTATATCATGCAAATTGTGATCACAGCTAGTGAGGAATAATTTTGATGAAGTTATGGTATCATTTTCATTCAAAACAATGTGATTAACACAAGAATCAGAATCTTCACAGCTCACTGAGTCGTTTTTAATAATTCTACTTGACAAAATTTGGGAGAAAAGATCAGAATGGTGCTTATCTTTTCTTGTGCTTGTTGCTGAAGACTGGCCAACAATGTAGTCCTCTAGGTGTCTTGGGGCATTCCTTTCTCTGACAGATCGCCTTAAGGTAGCATTTTGTTCTGTATGTTGGGGTTATCAGCATCTGATGTCATCTCTGGTGGTGTTGGCTCATCATTTGTTGTCTGAGGTTGCAGTTGGAGTTCTTCTGGTTCTTCTGATGATTCATGATCTGATGAACCATCTATCTCCTGCTCTGCTTCTCCAAGAAGTTCCTGTCTTATATCAAGGTCTTCTCTGTTGTTTTCATCAGATTCACTCACAAAGGGGTTAAACATGTTTTCATATTGCAATCATCATCTTCTTTGTTGAAACATTTATCCTTAAAGGGAAAGAGATTTTCATGAAATATAACGTCCCTACTATAAATGATCTTGTTGTTATCCAAGTCAAGCAGTTTGTAAGCTTTCTTACCTTGTGGATAACCAAGAAAAATAGCCTTGACAGATCTTGAAGCAAATTTATCATGCTGAGGCTTGTTGATGTTAGCGAAGCAAAGACACCCAAAACATTTTAAATCATGATAATTTGGTTTAGCATTGTAAATGATTTCAAAGGGGCTTTTATTATCAATACTACTTAGAGGCATTCTGTTAATCAAATAAGCTGCAGTTTGTACACTATCACCCCCCAGAATTTTAAGGGGAGATTGGAATGAAACATAAGACTTCGAGCCGTTTCAAGGAGATGTCTATGTTTTCATTCTACAATCCCATTCTGCTGTGGGGTGTAGGTGCATGATGTTTGATGCATAATTCCATGTTTATTAAGGTAATCAGCAGCATGTTTAGAACTTCCCATTTCATATGCATTGTCTGTTCTTAAAACTTTAACAGCCCTCTTGAACTGAGTTTTAATCATGCTGAAAAACATAACAATGATATTAAAAGATTCTCCTTTGTTTGAGCATAGGTGTACCCATGTTGCTCTGCTTTTATCATCAACCAAGGTCAGAAAATAAAACTTTTCATCATAAGTTCCTACCTTGTATGGCCCCATAGATCAGCATGTATCAATTCAAACAAATCATATTTTCTGTCTACATTAGAATTGAAAGGCAATCTGTGACTTTTGGACCTACTGCAGGACTCACAAACAAACTGTTTACTTTTGTATACAGAATCAATAAGGTCAAGCTTAAGAATCTTATCTTTAGGAATGTGCCCTAATCTGTGATGCCACAGATTTAGTTTATCACTACAATCAAAACCTAAGCTAACAGTTTTATCCTTACAAGCCAAAGAAAAATGACCCCCTTTGATTCTTCTATCACATTCACAATCCAGGATATAAAGACCACGTCTGAAACTCCCAATTTTGACTGGATCTTTCTTCTTAGAGTCCTGATAAAAACATGATTGAGAATCAAAAGTAAAGCTTCTTTTTAGGATTCGGCTAACTTACTAATGAATATGAGATTGAATTTAAAAGCTGGCACGTGAAGAACATTTCTCAGAGTAATCAGAGAATTGATTTTTATATCACCAATTATTTTTACAATTTGGGGGTGTCCGTCTGGCATACCCACTGTGTGACAGTTTTCAAGGATGTTATAACTATTGAAGAGCTTCAGATCCCCACACATGTGATCTGAAGCACCTGAGTCTAAAATCCAGTCGGTGGGTTCAAAAACAACTTGTTTTTCAGTATTAGTTATGTTACCAGTTTTCTTGTTTTGATCTTTCTTTCTGTTTGGCCAGTGAAATAATTATTACAGGTTAAAGAATCCTTGTTTATGTAGGTCACACAAGGTTCTACAGAATAATTCTTCATGCAAGCTAAACACAAATTTGAACAAGAATTGCATTCTGAGTCATAATTAACATGCGCAGTGCCAATGTTTTTGCAAGGAACCTTTATGCATGTTAAAACAGTTTTAGGGCAGAGATCGTTACCAACAAATCCACCTAGAGAGGCATCAGGAGCTTGGCTCTCCTTGTTTGGATTGGCTTTGCTCATGAAGTCATAGAGTTTGCTCATTTGTTCCTGGGACAGAATTCCCCCAAAGGGATCTCTTGTGGCCGTCTTTGGATCTTCATCCTTTTCATCTAGGGTTCCAGCGGCATTCACACTACTTCTCCTTGTCTTGTTGTTTCTCCAATTCGGGGAAACCTAATCTTTTGGTAGCATCGTTCCTCTGTATGTCCCGTCTTGTTGCAATGTGTACAGTGGAGATTAGTGCGCCTAGGGTTTTGACCCGTGAATCTTGCTCCTGATTTCTTGTTCTGCTCAACTGAGAAGGACAGCGAGTTAACTTCATTTGGACTGGCGAGATGTTTTTGCCGTTCTTCTTGAACAAGGAGGGAGAAAACTTGGTCGATGCTTGGTAGAGGAGACATCATGAGTATGTTTCCTCTGATTATGCTGAAGCGCTCATTTAAGCCCATAAGGAACTTTATCAACCTCCTCTGTCGAACATATTCAGCAAATTTTTCAGATGCCTTGCAGGTACAAGAATCACAAGAGCATTTTGGGACTAAGTCAACAGCGTCGATTTCGTCCCATAGCTTTTTGACCCTTGTGAAATAATCAATGACGGAGTCGCTTCCTTGGATTGCCGTGGTCAGGCGGTGTTCTAGGTCATAAATGCGAGTCGCATCTGAATGTTCCCATCTTCCACACAGCTGCTTCCAAGCTTGAGCGGCGGAGGGTGCAAAAAGAATGCTATCTCCTATCTTCTTTTCCAGAGCCATTTGTAACCATGCCCGCACCATGGAGTCGCAACTATTCCAAGCTTGAATCTCGACAGCGTTTTCGGTGGGCTTTTTCAGGGTTCCATCCAGAAACCCATCTTGTTCTTGGATCCCAGTGCGAGAGTGATTTGCATCTTTCAGCAAGCAAACCCCTGACCGTCGAATTTGTTCGCAAGGATCATTCCCGGGTTGTCTCCGCTTGCTAGGTGAAGAGCGTCGCCAACTTTAGTGGTGAAGCTTGCCGAAGCGTTGGCGTTTTCGCCTGGGTTACTGACGTTGTTCCCTAGAACTTCGTTCGCCATTTTTGCAATATTTCAAGAAGGACGAAAACGGTGGGAAGGCGATAATCGCTGAGAGGGGAAATCGACGAAGAGACGAAAGAAGAATCAAGAGGCACAAAATCGGTGCTCTGATACCATGATAAAAACGGGAATCTGGATCTAAGAGGAAGAAGGTTGCAGCAAGAAAGACAATCAATGAAACGGTGAATTCGCTTTATTGGAAGGGTTGAGAAGAAACGTTCAACCTACTGGTGTCAGCTTACAGAGGAATGAAAGAATACAAAACCCTCACAACTCACTGCTAAGACACACAGAATAAAACGATGGACAGAATACTTATACACTAAACAGGTTTAGCAACGGTAACATAACTTAACCGGGCTAACCAAACCGGGCTAGATAAAATAAGAACATTATAATATAGTAACATATATGGGTCATAGCTTGGGTGGCTTGAACTTGGCTGTGGCTATGGAAACTTTCCCGGAGAAGATTCTCGTAGCGATTTTTTTGTCCGCCTTCTTACCTGATACCACTCATGAACCGTCCTTTGTTCTGAATCAGGTTAATTAATTAGTACTTCCATATGTGATAGTGCGAGGAAACAAGTATATAAATACAGATGTTGAGGCTAACTGATCCTTTTCCCCTGTCTTAAAAAACTTGCAGCTTCCACCTCCGGAAGCAGATTTTTGGTTAGACACTAATTCTCAAACCATCATGTTGAAGAAGGAGACCAGCTCTTCACGAAATTCCTCTTCGGACCAAAATTCATGGCTTTGCTCTATGACTCATGCCCAAATGAGGTGATCAATCGATCTCAACCTAAACCATATATAATTCTTCTAATGATTCCAGGAATTTTCAGGACAAGCATGAAAAAAGAAACCATTTCATTAATTGCGTATAACACTGAAATTCAATTCAAACTTGAAGGATTTGGAGCTAGCGATGATGTTGAAAAGGCCATCATCTTTTTTCCTACATGATCTCTCCAAGGCAAAGAAATTCTCGGTTGAGAAATTTGGATCAGTCAGGAAAGTCTTTATCATATGCAAAGACGATAAACGAATCGTGGAGAAGTTTCAACGCTGGATGATTGAAAACAATGGAGGAGTTGAAGAAGTGAAGGAGCTAGATGGGTCTGATCATATGCCTATGCTCTCAATGCCACAGAAATTGACTGACTGTTTGGTGGGTATAGCTGAGCACTACTATTAATCATGATGAGGTTCGCAGCAGCTGTTTGCGCCCTCAATAGTCAATTTGGTAAATAAAGCAACGGGACGATGGATGCAATTGATGAACAATCGATTCTGAATTGGAGTTAAGATGATATTGCTAGTGGCTTATATCTGCACTTTAATCTCGAATTGCTCCTTCTGATCAACGTGATCCACGTGCAATCTTATCTAATTTGTTCATTAGTACTGCTTCCTAACCTAAGTACAAGACGACGGTTTTGTCATGTTGAAGAACAAGTGAGTCCCACATTGAAAACTTATATAGTTAGTAAGTACTTCATATAACTTACGGGCTACTTTATCTAATGTTAATTGGTTTTAAGATGGAATCTTATGGATTATTAAATCTTACTAGTATATATGAGTATTTTATATAATTCACACTTGGGTCTATTCCTTCTTCATTGCCTGCCTACAAAAGGACGAACCTTCCTTGGCTTTGCGTAACCGATTCAGTCCAGCGGTTTTTTGTTTTGTACATAAACGGTGGATCATACATTGGTATATGTCATTGTTATACAAAAAAAAAAAAACCTATGAGAAACCGACCAGAAAGTTATATGGATTTATAAATTATAGTTACATGGATTCTTTATAAACAAGTCACTTTCTAAAAAATAAATATTCTTTGGAAATTTCATCAAATTCCGCTATATTTTTTGCTAATTCATGAAATGCCACTAAAAAAATTAAGTCACGAAATGCCACTATATTTTTGTAAAAGTTCATGAAATGCCACTATATCATTGACCAGAAGTAAAAATATACAAAAAAACCCCTACTAGTAGTTAACAAGTAGTTTTAAAGTTCACAATATGCCACTAGGTGTTAAAAAACTCACTAAAATTCATAAAAAAATCAAAATATTATAAAAATATAGGTAACTATACGAATATATTGAAAATATTATAAAAAAATAAAAAAAATAAAAAATAATATATTAAAATATCATAAAACATAAAAAAAAGTAAATATTTCTTAGATTTTTTTCAAAATTATTTTAGACCATAAAAACGAATATAGAGTTTTAAACACATAATTTATACTAATTTTTCTAAAAATTTAGACCAATATAGTACCATAATTTATACCAATTAATTACCATAATTTTTACCATACGTTTTTAAATTATTTTTTTCCAGCCAATTTAAATTATCTGGGTTGCTATTCGTAGTACAAAATTACTAATCACCGCAGTACAAATTTTTTTAATTCATATTGACGTTGTACACATGTAATGATGTCGTGTTGTAACTGTTGTTTTTTAAAAAAATAATTTTCTTGAGCGTAAACAGTAAAAAAAACTCTGATTATTACAAAACATTATAAACCCGTATAAAAGACGTTAAACCCTTTTTAATCGCATTTAAACGTTATAATTGTGACTCCACATAAGTTAATGACATTTTATGTTGTTTTTGGCTAAATTACAAACATTGTTACACTTTGAGAACGTTGTATTGAAATCGCAGTTGAAAACGTCAATTTTGGGTAAAAAACACTCGTACTATATATATAGCCTAACCTTCCTTGGATTATTCATTTCTCACTACTCACTCTCTCCTCTCTCCTCTATCTCCTTCCTTAAGAAGCTCTCTTCTGACTGCC
Organism: Limonium bicolor; assembly: GCA_023374045.1. Lineage (NCBI taxonomy): Eukaryota > Viridiplantae > Streptophyta > Magnoliopsida > Caryophyllales > Plumbaginaceae > Limonium > Limonium bicolor. The sequence continues at coordinate 37,026,969 of CM041783.1, forward strand.
GGAGCCGCCACCGGAGCCGCCACCCGCCGCCGCCAACCACCGCCGGAAAAATTTTCCGGTGAGTTTTTCAATTTTTTTTTTGCAACTTATAGATCTGGGTGTCCTGAGTATGAATTTGGTGTTAGTTTTTTGAAATTCAACATCATTTGAGCTAGATCTAGCATGAAAAATCGAAAATATTCAAAAAACAAAAAAGAGGCCTGGGCGAGCAGCGCGCCGATGACGGAGGCGAGGAGCGGCGGTGCTCGAGTCCAGTCGATGAGGAGCGCTGGTGCTCGCCCTTGCTGGAGTCGAGGATCAGCAGTGCTCGCCGGTAGAGAAGAAGAGGAGCGACACTGCTCGCCCCGTTGCAGGAGAGCACCTACACTGCTCGAGCCAGTTTTTTTTTTTTGAATTTTAATATTTGAATGATTTTTAAATGTTTAATTTGCTTATTTTTTAATTCTAATATTGTGAATGATTTTTAAATGTTTTAATTTGTTTTTTTAATTCTAATAAATATTGTGAATGATTTCTAATGTTTGAATTTTTTTTTTGAATTGTAATAATGTGATTTCTAATATTGTGAATGATTTTTAAATGTTTTAATTTGTTTTTTTTAATTCTAATAAATATTGTGAATGATTTCTAAATGTTTGAATTTTTTTTTGAATTGTAATAATGTGAATGATATGATTATAAATGTTTGAATTTTTATGTTATGAATGAGGAATATAACTGTGTGATATTCGTATGCAGTGATGGAGCGACTGAAAAAAGCAGTGAAAAATGTATACACGAAGAGGAAGAATAAAGACCGGGGTACGGAGCAGCCTATGACGGCCTCGTACCGTCGTGGTGTACGTGCTCCTGGTGAAGGGCCGAGTAATCCTGCCCCCACATGGAAGCAGCACGTCATTCATCGTTCCATCCGGGTCAATCTTTCAACGACCCGGCGTTTCAAGTACCTGCACCACCATTGGTAGCGAAGGATGACTCGGCGATGTAATTCTTTTAATTTATATTCTATTTTGCAGATGATTTTATGACATAATCTAATTTATTTCCAATAAATAATTTAAATTGATAAAAAAAAAGATAATTTGAAAATGAACATGGTAATTAATTGGTACTAGTTATGATGCTTAATTGGTAGAAAATTGGTACTAGTCATAATTTTTAACATAGTTTATACCAATTAAGCACCATAACTAGTACTAATTAATTACCATAATTGGTACCATACATTTTCAAATTATCTCTTTTTATCAATTCAAATTATTTATTTGAAATAAACTATATTATGTCATAACTTCTTCTGCAAAAAATAATATAAACTAAAAAAAATAATTTTCATAATATTAATTAATAATGGGAAAATTCACGAGATACCCCTGTTTTCTTTCGTAATTCATAATATACCCCTGTGATTTTCGTAATTCAACTTTAAACATGCTTAAATGTTGTCCAAAATTGATGAAACTTTACATGGACGATGCTAAAGTGTTATGTTTTGGTCTAATATCAAATTTGAAGTTTTTTAAGCTCACATGGGACCTGTGGGACCCAATGAATATGTGACTGTTCATTGGGTCCCACAAGTCACATGTGAGCTTAAAAAACTTCAAATTTGATATTGGACCAAAATAAAACACTTTAGCATCGTCCATGTAAAGTTTCATCAATTTTGGACAACATTTAAGCATGTTTAAAGTTAAATTACTAAAATCACAGGGGTATATTGTGAATTACGAAAGAAAACAGGGGTATCTCGTGAATTTTCCCATTAATAATTAAAATAATTTATTTTGAATAAATAATTTTAAAATGTATGGTAAAAATTATGGTAATTAATTGGTATAAATTATGGTAATTACTTGGTATAAATTAATTAAATTGGTAGAAAAAGTAATTTAAAACTGTGTGGTAAAATTTTTGGTAATTAATTGGTATAAATTTTGGTAATTAATGGTATAAATTATGGTACTATATTGGTCTAAATTTGTAGAAAAATTAGTATAACTTATGTGTTTCAAACTCTACATTATTTTTTATGGTACTAAATAATTATGAAAAACATCTAAGAAATATTTATTTTTTTTCATTATTTTATGATATTTTAATATATTTTTTTTATTTTTTTCATAATATTTTATAATATTTAAAATATATACTTATAGTTACCTATATTTTTATAATATTTTGATTTTTTTGTGAATTTTAGTGAATTTTTTAACACTTAGGGGAATATTGTGAACTTTAAAAGTATTTTGTTAACTAGTATGGAGTATTTTCATCTTTTTTACTTCTGGTCAATGACACAGCGGCATTTCATGGACTTTTAAAAAAATATAGTGGCATTTCATGACTTTTTTTAGTGGCATTTCATGAATTAGGCAAAAATATAGTGGCATTTCATGAAATATCCCAATATTCTTTAAGTTTTATATTTACTTTCTAATCTTATTATTTATTATTATTCTCAAACATCATTGGTTTAAAGAGCCGAGTTTGTAACAAAGTGAATTCGCCTCCCCTAGTGATTTCCTCTCTGAAATACCTCGAACTTAATTATAGTGATTAAAATTATCTTAATATGTATTTAAGGGCCTAATTGTGCCTAGGGAACATCGGTGAAGGAAATAAAACCAAAGAAAAGAAGAAAACGCTTAAAAAGTGAAGAATATAAAAACGAGTGTTACATAACCGTAGGAGTTATGTGACCTCGACTAGGATCCTAGGTGGGTTTCTAAGGCTTATTTATGCCTAAATAGCATATAGAAACAATTCCCAAAGATAACGGATCCATAAAATGGATTAAAACCACAAATGAACCTTAAAGCACGTTTTTCGTGGAAACAGGGGAAACGTGACTTTAAGCGGGTTAAATAGCCCCGTAATAATTTTATTCAATCAAATGTCTATAATTAGACATTAGTGAAGGTCTAGAACCAATAAAATTAATTAAACGAGAAAATTCTGGAAAACGGGTTCCGGTTAGTAAAAACTGTAAAAACAGGAAATTGTGGGGTGTAAACTGTAATAAGAACAAACTAATGTGTCCCATTGCAAATAAGAAAATAAAATATGAATGTGAGTGTGTGTGTGTGTGTCGGTTCCCACCTCTCTCTCACACACTCTAATCCACAAAAAGAAAGAAAAAAAGAAAAAAGTAAACCAAAAAGTAAAAAGCAACTTTAATTCTCTCTCCACCCCATTTCTGTCATTTCTCCCGTACTCACTCCCCCTCTCTAAATTCTTTCTTCTTCCTCCAGCCAGTAATGGCGATTTTGGAGCCCTCCACTCAGCCCACTCTCCTCTCTCCTCATGGTTGAAGGTGCAAACAAAGTCCAAATGCCACAAAAATTATACCATTGGATTCCCCTCTTCTTGGAGCACATTTCTATCCTTTCAAAAATCGAAAAGGCCAACTTTCATCACCATGGCTGTAGCCTCATTTGGAGCTTAGAGAAGAGCATTTTGATCTCCATCCTCTCCTTGTTATTCTAAGGTAAAAAGAAGCCCAAAAATATCTCTTTTCTAGCTTTTCCTTTACAAAATAAAATCCCACGTTGAACCCCTCCTTGTTCCATGTTCCATCCGGTTTGCAATCTTCAAAGGGGTGTTGGAATATTGTTGTTTCATTAGCTAAAACCTTACCTAGAGACTTGGAAGGTAAATCCTCATTCTAGGGCTTTAAACCCTCATTTACATTTTAAGGTAGATTTAGGAACTTAAAGGTCTTCATAATGCTCATTGTTATTCTTGGGTATGGTTTGTAGTGAGTACATTGAACCCCTTTGAACGATTTGAAAAGCAAGAACAAGAAACAAAGGAAAGGAGAAGAAAAAAGGAGAAAAAAAGAAAAAAAAGAAACTAATAGCACCAAGGTAATGAATCTACCTTTGTACAGATTTGTAGTGGTGTGTATGAGTAACTATCTTGCTTTAGAATGGTGTAATGCTACTGCAATGGTAAGAAAGGAAGGGGATTATGTTGGTGTTGTGTATAATAATTTTTAAGGGCCTTAGAGCCAAGTATCTAAGTTATATGCACAATGGGATCATTATGTTGAATGTGCAGGAAATTTATGTGCTGTTAGTATCTCTTGAAGATGTGGCTAGTTGAGTAGGTATGGTGGAATGAAAATGATGCTTTGGGAATGTTAGAATTGTAGGGAACATCTACAAAATTTCTATGGGAAACTGGAAGACTTGTGTGCATTATGAGAAGAAATAACCTAGGATGCACTAGGTATGTTTTGGAGTTTGAATGAGTAGTGAATCATCTTGGGAACTAGATTTGGAGGGAGTATTGTATTGGGTAAGACTTGGGTTGAGTATAATGGAAATGAGGCAATGAAAGAACCATAGGATTAGTGAAGAAAGGAAGGAACCAAAAATCTGTAGCAGTAGTTTTAGGAGCATTATCAGAGAAAAATGTGTAAGTTATCAGTGGTTGAGTGATGAGTATAATAATTGGATTAAGGAGGTTTAGTGTGCCTAAATGGTGTAAAAACATGTTAGATTACATGTGGAAAGATTAGGAAAGGATTAAGTATGAATTAGGGGTTGAAAGGAGGCCTAAAAACTGCAATTTAATGTATAACAAGGATGGTCCGGGTTTACAAACCGGTACACAAACCCGGACCACCCCGAAAACACTCCAGAAACTCACTCCAGGGCATGGTCTGGGTTTGTATCCCGGTACACATACCCGAACCATAGTGAAAATGCGCCAGAATGTTATTTCTCGGATTGGTCCGGGTTTGTAACGCCGGACACAAACCCGGACCACCCCAAAAATTGCCCAGAATGTGTTTTAATGCATTCTAATGATGGGGACTTGAATGATAATGATAGTATAAGGTAATTAAGACTTGATTAATGATGTTTAAATGTCATTAAGCCATGAACAAGCTTAGGAAGTAATTTTAAGTAAGCGACATATGTAAACGGACTTGAATAATCATGGGTTAGTAAGTATAAACTGGGAAATGTTAGGAAAGTAATGAGTAAGGTTAATTACAGATAATTAACCACCCAACTCTATGTATGTGATAGGATTCGAATAGTCAAACACCGAAGGGAGTCGGTGAGTCCAAAATCAACGGTGAAAGGTATGATTTCTTCATGCTCTGTATCCTAACCTAGTTACCCCGATTTGTGCGCTTATTTGATCACCTAAATAAGATAATTGCACGAATCGGATTTTAATGCACTTACTTGTGCTTGTTTTATATTGTTCATGTTATATTGCCTTGAACATTTAGTTTGTATAATTCATGAAATGAATGGATGAGAATGAAGTGTATGTGTATCTCGTAGTGTACTTGTGTAATGTATTATTCCTTGGTGTGCATGTGATGACTTCTACTAATTCCTAACCATATAACTCCTAACTTGAGTATTGAATAAATTGGAATGAGTAGAAGTCCGATATAGTTTCGGCCACGCGTGAGGACGAGGAGACACAAGAGGTTGGATCCGATTCCTGGCCCGAATCCTTTCTATGGACCAAATCCCTTAAATGGGTAGCATCCTAGATTGGTGAGCCACCCTAAAGCCCGGTGGTGGGACGGTGTAGTCCCTGCCCGGAGGTCACAACGATTTAACTTGAGTAAGTAAGTAAGTAAAGTACTGTATGAGTAACGGTCTTGGCTAGTGTAAGTCATTACCTTGAGTAAAAGAGTAATGTACACCCGATTAACCCGGGTGGGTAAAAGAAGCTAACAAGCATTGTGTATGTATTGTAGAAGCGTATTTCCGTAAAGGTAAGTGTGAATGGTTGACTTGTAATGTCTTCCTTGTATGTATTGGAATGTATATGTGTGCTTTGTGATGTATTGTAGTATTATGAATGAAAGCATGTATGTATGTATGAGTAAAATGAATCGCATGTATTCGATCAAGTGGTCGGCGTACCCTCGCTAGTACGCGGGGTATGCGGATTTCATATGCAGCGTAAGCTGAGCCCCTTGGGGCACTGTTTTTATTGTACAGGTAGCCGAAGCGGTTATGGTCACAGTAAGAGACCGACGGCTATGCTTAGATAGCTAGGAATGAATTGTAGATAGTAAAGAATTGTATAAGGCTTGTAGCCTTTGAAGTGCCGGTGTACTTACCTAGGGGTACCCCATTATGTATTTGGAAGGTATGTAGTTGGTGAGGATTGGGTAGATGCTAGACTCCTAGTGAGTATGTATAAACTTGAAAGAATTGTTGTACTTGGATTCGGATCTTAGTAAACTCGGTATATTGTATTGTAATTATGGAGTATTGTATTGAATTGGAATTGTAGTACCCGGTTTGTAATTGGAGTATGGATTGTAACTGTGTAGTACTCGGGTGTTCCGGTCCATCAGACTGATGCTGTAAGTAGTAGTAGGCCTTGTTAGTCACGTGGGTGGCTAACGGCATTGTATCACCCACCGTTGTGTAAGAAAGTATCCACTGCGTAAGTATGGAAGTATGAGGAGTTTAGACGGTAATGACGGTATTAGCGGTAGGGGTGTTACAAAAAGTGGTATCAGAGCGAAGTATCGCTCTGATGACTGGAAATACCGAGTTTAGGAAATACCGAGTTAAGAATTAGAAGCTTAGGGCTAAGGGCTGAGTGATAGCGTTAGAGATACGGTAGTTAGGAACCACCGTGTGTACCGGATACCTACAATATCAGACCCGCCCACCGCATCCCCATTGTATAACTTGGGAAAGAATGCCAGAGAGAAGGAAAGTCGTATCATACTCGGGAAAACCCGATCTGGCAGTAGTGAGATATTCCTATAAGAGGAAAGAACCTGACATATAGTAGAATCCAAGAATTGGAAGTCCCGGAGATGGTTCCCGGTTGAACAACAATACCCGCACTTAATAGCAGTAGAATGAGTACTCCAACCATAAGGAGGATACAACTTAAAACAGTATAGGGCGACGTGCTTAGCAGTCATGGAACCTGGCTAGTCAACCAGCAGCAGGAAAAGAAGCACTGAGCGTGCAACAGAGCGGAAAAAGGAACAATAACAAACCCGAGACACAAGTCTACGGGACAGTAATGGCTAAATAACACCACCAACGGTATGCTAGCTGACTAAGGACATAGTCGGAAGTGGTTAACTACAAAACTACAACGCCAAAGAGGTTACAATACCTGGCCAGTATGCTTACACAGCTACGAGAACATTCACGGGATATAATCCGACAGGACTACGGAAGTAGTGCCTAAACAAGTTCAGGCTCAATAACCACGGTAAACATGTGGGAACAAGCAACAAAGAAAAACACAAGGCAAATAAATAAGGATCCCTAAGGATTGGAGAAGTACCCCGATCAACGGCAGTCATGTCAAGATCACTGAGAAGTTACTTAAAAGATCGAGTATCCCAGACATAAATCAATAGATCAAAGGAAGAGTCGACAAGACTACCAAATACGAGTGGAAACCATACCGTGACCGGTATAGGTTTACCCAAAAACCACCAGTACCACGCACTTGCCACGGCAAGTGCAGTAAGAACAGGAACATGTAGAGGAACCCTAACACACCACAAGTACTTAGTAATATACCGTGACCGTAATGAAGCAACTACAGGATCACACATCCTAAAAACTGGAAGAAAGAAACCTTGGAAGGGCCTGACGGCCTACCATTGCACTAAAGGACATACCAGTCAGCGAGAAGCTGGACTTGGTCAAGACCTCAGACATGGCCACGCCATGAAGAACCTCTTTTAACACCGAACTGTTACTTCAAAACCCAAATTTTTTCTTTCAAAACCACAACCCTTCTTTTAAACCTTGGATTTTAAACCAAACCAACAGAATTACGGTGAGTATCATAAAATGATACAAGAGGAGTTGACAATAGAATACTTCACCTAGGCGTGTGATGAGCACTACGAGTGTACCTAAATACGGGATGTGGGATGACCGCACTCCGAAGGAGCTTGCGGGCCTGACAGATAGTCAGGTAAGTGGTAACGTACCAACAAGGTACCCCACGTATGTATACATGTAGTGTACGAAACACGGGAAGTACTCAACTCCGTTCTAAGGACCGTGAGTAAGTCCAAACCAGAATAGCTGGACACCTCAGACAATCAAGGAGATGGAACCCAGCTAGGTAATAAGTATAAAAGAACTCAAGGAATTCATCTGAAGATAAGGAATGAGGATTAGGAAGCGCAAAGAGTGCATACTAGTAAGTATAGACATTGGATATCTTGCCTCAAAGACTCAAGCAAATACATGACAGCTGGAAAGGATACCCAGTCTAAACACAGTAAGGGAAAATGCCTAATGTGAACACAACGATGTTCAACAAACGGGACGGAGTTCCCAAGAGCAATTACGAAGACTACCAGGGAGCATAATCCATCATTGGAGAGGATTTTAAATCCAGTCAAGAACACTAGGAGAAGGTATAAACAGTCTACCCAAGAATGGGAGACATTATAACCCTAAAGGGAATAGCTCAAAATACGATGCTGCAAGGCGGTATAGCGGACATAATATATAAACATTAGCCGGATGTAACGGCGTAACCTAACAACACCTAGGAGCAATCCTTGAAGGGTGTCTGAGTTAACAACAGTCGAACGAAGTGTCGTGATAAGAGCACGGGAGCTATAATGAACACTCGGTTAGGACACAGGAGGGATTTCACTTAACAGGAAATACCCTCAACCACAAAAAGGCACTGATTAACACCAGATTGCCAAAAGGGCCTCCCATGAACGGAAGCGTGATGCAACAACTTGCTAGGGAGCCCAGTAATACCTCCAACCCTATGATGGCGTACAAGGAGTGGAAATATGTATAAGCAGCCCGCAAGGAGCATAGCTTGCAGCAATCTAGCTTAAAAGCCATGAACCACCAACTACGTTATGTAAACTTTAACGGTTGCAAAACCCATACCATTTAGTAACAAGACTTGCCGAACATGGCCCCATAAGGGAAGAGATATTAATCATACGATGAATAGAGCGACAACTGAACCACCCAATTTGAACTCAACATAATGAGTGGCTTGGAGTAATGACTACCTCAGTGTCACTGTTACTGGAGCATCAGCCCAGTGTACAGTTGACAAGACTTTTAATTGCCCTTCATGCCTTCCGTGGCAATGGTAGTACAGAGGCATAAAGATCATGATAATGCCAACACTAGTCTAGTCCAAACTCGGACACTACGAGAAATATGAAGGAAGGTACCTCTCGTTAACGGAAAATCACCATGGCGGTGATGAGGTGAAACCTTAGAAAAGGCTTCTACCCAATATAACAACAAAGCTTGCGCATGTAGTTATTGCCAAGAGACAATCGAATAAGGAAATGAGATTTCCAAACCACTACGCCTAGAAAGAAGCTTGGAGAGCAACTGTGAAAACCAAAGATGGGTCGGTTTAGAAGCAAACACAAAATATGTATAAGGTGGACTATAAAAGAACATCGCTTAAAGAGCATAGAGACTTGAAGGAGTAAGTATACTCCATATGCAACCAAGCATATGGTGAACCATTGTATAAATGGCGGAAGTACATAAACAGAGACTAACCTAGTGAACCTTGTCATGAGACTTATGAGTGGAAACAAACCTCTCAACAAGAACTTTCACTAATAAGTGATACAATACTCTTCAATTGGAGAACGGGACCAGAAAACCCTTGAAGTCCCTTGGGATGTCCCCGTGATGTACATACAAAAGTAAAATTGCACAGCCAAACCTTATATCCAATGCCAGGATTTAGAAGGAAGTGAGCGTCAAATCAATCAATGTGAATACACATTCTGACATCGAATGACCAAAGCCAAAGGAGTTAGTGATCCAACAAATCACTTCATCCTTGGTCAACCAAGATATTTGGCAAATTATATCATAGATGACGAAGTAATGTGAGGTAAGCTAACCTACACATGAAACCTAATTGAAATAAAACATCTCCACATTGGGAAGATAATAACATTGTGGTATGCTACGACAACAGTCATACACACGAACATAGGAAACCCTCGGTGTATTCACACCATAAGGAAATGGTGCCAACGACAATGGCAATGAGTAAAGATAATCTACCACAGTAACAGAGACCGTAAAAACGATGTTGTATAAAGTAAGGATATGGTGCGCAACAAGCGACCGCTACGAGGAAGTAGTTAGACAATGACACGGAGTTGTAAACACGAGATGATAGGCAGAAGTATTATTCCTATTGCGATCACATAAGTGATTTACTGCCAAGCGTTTACGCCTCTGCACTCTGTAGGACTGAGTGTTTTGGTATTGCACTTGTGCAGTTACTGATCTAGTGGGATAGCTAGGAATATGGAAAATGTAAATCATGGTAAATCCTTCGTTTCACCAATGAACATGGCATAAGCTAGTCAAGCAAAAGCTTAAAAACAAACCATGCGGCCTAAGGCCGAAGAAGCACGAAGAGTGTAAAACACACCAACAATCACAAGATGTGAATTCCATTGGAATAAAAAGTGAAAGGAGACTTAAGAAAGGCACTAAGACCGACGCATAGAAAATGCAAGGTCATACAAGTAAAGAACACTTGTACTGAACCAGAAGAACTGGTATAATTCATAAGCTACTGACAATATATGAAGCACTACAACTAAGTAGTGACTTAACCTCACCCAACAATAAGTTGGAGGAACTTAGTGAATAATCGTAGGAGTACGAATAGTATGTATAATAGATTGCCAGAGAGCTGGTTATAAATCTAAAGCTCATTGGGTTCAAGCACGGTAAAAGAATACCACACTTATTTAATAAACCTTATTCCCACAATAGAGGGATAAAAAGACGATGTGTAGCACATTTGGAATAACCAAAGAGCGAATTAAGCACTGAGATTTTCAGGGTCGCGCGCAGCAGAAGCTAGTGGTCTCTAGCTTAGAGGTTTAATATACCCAGTAAGTATGAGAGAATGGCTATCAATGCCTTGAAGCCTAATAGGCTAGAACCGAATTGATTACGAGTTAAATAAACCTCAATGAGAATTCTTGGTGCAGGGACTGAACCGTTAGTACGTTAAGACCCTTCGACCAAAAGGGAGCTAAAACGCTTCAGGACTCCCAAACTTAGTGAACCAATGTTCAATAATAACATATGGTAGATTACGTGGGCGTAATTCCTTATAAGGGGGTAGAGCGAAAAACCGCTTAGTGTAAATTTCACGTATAAAACACGTAAACTATAATGTGCATAACACAAAACACGTAAACTATAATGTGCATAGCACAAATGAGAATTGATTTGATGATTGGTAGTTATGTTAAATGAACATACGTACTCATCCATATTGTAATTGTGGTAATTAGGCACGAGAGATACGAATACCATAGGAGGAATATACCTATCTTGTAACTTCAGTATGAGAGTATTAGTAAAGAAGAGTAGAGAAACCCCTAGGGGAATGATAACCCCTATAGTGTATGTCTACTTGAAGCTAGACATGGCATTACGATGCATGAGTCGGTATAAAACCAATGTAGAACCTAGAGGAAATTGAATTCCCTAGGTGATCGTTTTGAGACAATTGAGAATGAGTAGTCGACGGAGCTCCACAAGTATTGTATCCCTTAAAGAAATAGTACAAAATGACCGAGAGTAGTGATGAATGGAGCCCATGAGTAGTGTATTCCTAGGTAAGTCATTGGAAGTGAATTGAGGACGACTAAATTCCACAAGTATTGTATTTCTTAGTTAGATTAGTTGAGATGATGGAGAGTAATGGGATGAAAGCAGCAAAAGTCAATGAAATGAGCCCATAGGCATTGAATCTCGAAGTAAAGTATTGGGAAGAAAATTGAGGATGATTAATGGACTGAATTCCATCCTTTGGAGATGTGTGAATTTGTAATCATGACTAGGAAGAGTAAAAAGATAGAAAATTGAAATAATTGAATTATTTGATTGTTTGAAACTGATGTGGGAAGTCGAACTTGATCCTGATCAGATCAAGGGAAACCGAACACAAATTGGGGTGGAAAGATAGTTCAACACTGATGCTGATCACATCAGGGTCGAATGATTCTTGAAGCTCCCCTCAAGTGGTCACAACAATCACGCATAGGATAGATGTAATGAACATAAATTGGAGTTTGGAGTTGTTGGGTTTTAGATAGATTTCTAATTATTGGATGTGAAAGGATTTTCCTTCAGACTTGAGAATAAGGATTTGGTTGAAGCCTATACTAGAGAACAGTGGTGGTGTATCAGGTTGTATTATTCCAAGGGCAGCGGGACGTAGAGGACTCATGTGTCTAGATGACCTGAATGCCTACGGGATCGTAGTGTGTATTGCATTACTTTGGGATAGCTTTGCATTGTATGTGTATATAAACCTTGTAGTGTAAAACCAGATGGTTGGTTGTAATGCGGACCGGAGTGATTGTGGTATATTTGCATGGTATTGTATGTAGAGACTTGAGTAACAGATTTGGGAATTGTAAGGATGAGGAACGTGTGACTTTTGGCATTAGACACGTCTGAATGAGTAGATATAGTAATCCTACGACCTTGAGCAACTTTGAGGGCAAAGTTCCTTAAGGGGGTAGATTGAAATACCCCGAACTTAATTATAGTGATTATAATTATCTTAATATGTATTTAAGGGCCTAATTGTGCCTAGGGAACATCGGTGAAGGAAATAAAACCAAATAAAAGAAGAAAACGCTTAAAAAGCGAAGAATGTAAAAACGAGTGTTACATAACCGTAGGAGTTATGTGACCTTGACTAGGATCATATGTGGATTCCTAAGGCTTATTTATGCCTAAATAGCATATAGAAACAATTCCCGAAAAACGGATCCATAAAATGGATTAAAACCACAAATGAACCTTAAAGCGCATTTTTTGAGGAAACCGGGAAAACGCGACTTTAAGCGGGTTAAATAGCCCCGTAATAATTTTAGTCAATCAAATGTCTATAATTAGACATTAGTGAAGGCCTAGAACCAATAAAATTAATTAAACGAGAAAATTCCGGAAAACGGGTTCCGGTAGTAAAGACTGTAAAAACAGGAAATTGTGGGGTGTAAACTGTAATAAGAACAAACTAATGTGTCCCATTGCAAATAAGAAAATAAAATATGAATGTGTGTGTGTGTGTGTGTGTCGGTTCCCACCTCTCTCTCACACACTCTAATCCACAAAAGGAAAAAAAAGTAAAAAGTAAACCAAAAAGTAAAAAGCAACTTTAATTCTCTCTCCTCCCCATTTCTCCCGTACTCATTCCCCTCTCTGAATTCTTTCTTCTTCCTCCAGACAGTAATGGCGATTTTGCAGCCCTCCACTCAGCCCTCTCTTCCTCTCCATGGTTGAAGGTGTGCAAACAAAGTCCAAATGCCACGAAAATTATACCATTGGATTCCCCTCTTCTTGGAGCACATTTCTATCCTTTCAAAAATCGAAAAGGCCAACTTTCATCACCATGGCTGTAGCCTCATTTGGAGCTTGGAGAAGAGCATTTTGATCTCCATCCTCTCCTTGTTATTCTAAGGTAAAAAGAAGCCCAAAAATATCTCTTTCTAGCTTTTCCTTTACAAAATAAAAATCCCACGTTGAACCCCTCCTTGTTACATGTTCCAGCCGGTTTGCAATCTTCAAAGGGGTGCTGGAATATTGTGTTTCATTAGATAATCCCTTACCTAGGGACTTGGAAGGTAAATCCTCATTCTAGGGCTTAAAACCCTCCTTTGCATTTTAAGGTTGATTTAGGAACTTAAATGTCTTCATAATGCTCATTGTTATTCTTGGGTATGGTCTGTAGTGTTAGTACATTGAACCCCTTTGAACGGTTTGAAAAGCAAGAACAAGAAACAAAGGAAAGGAGAAGAAGAAAGGAGAAAGAAAGAAGAATGAAAAATAAACTAGTAGCACCAAGGTAATGAATCTACCTTTGTACAGATTTGTAGCGGTTGTGTATGAGTAACTATCTTGCTTTAGAAATGTGTAATGCTACTGCAATGGTAAGAAAGGAAGGGGATTATGTTGGTGTTGTGTATAATAATTTTTAAGGGCCTTAGAGCCAAGTATCTAAGTTATATGCACAATGGGATCATTATGTTGAATGTGCAGGAAAGTTTATGTGCTGTTAGTATCTCTTGAAGATGTGGCTAGTTGAGTAGGTCTAGTGGAATGAAAATGATGCTTTAGGAATGTTAGAATTGTAGGGAACCTCTGTCAAAATTTCTATGGGAAACTGGAAGACTTGTGTGGATTATGAGAAGAAATAACCTAGGATGCACTAGGTGTTTTGGAGTTTGAATGAGTAGTGAATCATCTTAGGAACTAGATTTGGAGGGAGTATTGTATTGGGTAAGACTTGGGTTGAGTATAATGGAAATGAGGCAATGAAAGAACCATAGGATTAGTGAAGAAAGGAAGGAACCACAAATCTGTAGCAGTAGTTTTAGGAGCATTGTCAGAGAAAAATGTGTAAGTTATCAGTGGTTGAGTGATGAGTATAATGATTGGATTAAGGAGGTTTAGTGTGCCTAAATGGTGTAAAAACATGTTAGATTACATATGGAAAGATTAGGAAAGGATTAAGTATGAATTAGGGGTTGAAAGGAGGCTTAAAAACTGCAATTTAATGTATAACAGGGATGGTCCGGGTTTACAAACCGGTACACAAACCCAGACCACCCCGAAAACACTCCAGAAACTCACTCCAGGGCATGGTCCGGGTTTGCATCCCGGTACACATACCCGAACCATAGTGAAAATGCGCCAGAATGTGATTTCTCGGATTGGTCCGGGTTAGTAACCCCGGACACAAACCCGGACCACCCTAAGAATTGCCCAGAATGTTTTTTAATGCATTCTAATGATGGAGACTTGAATGGTAATGATATTATAAGGTTATTAAGTCTTGATTAATGATGTTTAAAGGTCATTAAGGCCATGAACAAGCTTAGGAAGTAATTTTAAGTAAGTGACATAAGTAAGCGGACTTGAATAATCATGGGTTAGTAAGTATAAACCGGGAAATGTTAGGAAAGTAATGAGTAAGGTTGATTACAGATAGCTAACCACCCAACTCTATGTATATGATAGGATTCAAATAGTCAAACACCAAAGGGAGTTGGTGAGTCCAAAATCAACGGTGAAAGGTATGATTTCTTCATGCTCTGTATCCTAACCTGGTTACCCCGATTTGTGTGCTTATTTGATCACCTAAATAAGATAATTGCATGAATCGGATTTTAATGCACTTACTTGTGCTTGTTTTATATTGTTCTTGTTATATTGCCTTGAACATTTAGTTTGTATAATTCTTGAAATGAATGGATGAGAATGAAGTGTATGTGTATCTCGTAGTGTACTTGTGTAATGTATTATTCCTTGGTGTGGATGTGATGACTTCTACTAATTCCTAACCATCTAACTCCTAACTTGAGTATTGAATAAATTGGAATGAGTAGAAGTCCGATATAGTTTCGGCCACGCGTGAGGATGAGGAGACACAAGAGGTTGGATCCGATTCCTGGCCTGAATCCTTTCTATGGACCAAATCCCTTAAATGGGTAGCATCCTAGATTGGTGAGCCACCCTAAAGCCCGGTGGTGGGACGGTGTAGTCCCTGCCCGGAGGTCACAACGACTTAACTTAAGTAAGTAAGTAAGTAAAGTATTGTATGAGTAACGGTCTTGGCTAGTGTAAGTCATTGACCTTGAGTAAAAGAGTAATGTACACCCGATTAACCGGGTGGGTAAAAGAAGCTAACAAGCATTGTGTATAGCGTATTTCCGTAAAGGTAAGTGTGAATGTTGACTTGTAATGTCTTCCTTGTATGTATTGGAATGTATATATGTGTGCTTTGTGATGTATTGTAGTATTATGAATGAAAGCATGTATGTATGTATGAGTAAAATGAATCGCATGTATTCGACCAAGTGGTCAGCGTACCCTCGCTAGTACGCGGGGTATGCGGATTTCATATGCAGCGTAAGCTAAGCCCTTTGGGGCACTGTTTTTTTTGTACAGGTACCGAAGCGGTTATGGTCACAGTAGAGACCGGCGGCCATGCTTAGATAGCTAGGAATGAATTGTAGATAGTAAAGAATTGTATAAGGCTTGTAGCCTTTGAAGTGTCGGTGTACCTACCTAGGGGTACACCATTATGTATTTGGAAGGTATGTAGTTGGTGAGGATTGGGTAGATGCTAGACCTCTAGTGAGTATGTATAAACTTGAAAGAATTGTTGTACTTTGATTCGGATATTAGTAAACTCGGTATATTGTATTGTAATTATGGAGTATTGTATTGAATCGGGAATTGTAGTACCCGGTTTGTAATTGGAGTATGGATTGTAATTGTGTAGTACTCGGGGTGTTCCGGTCCATCAGACCGATGCTGTAAGTAGTAGTAGGCCTTGTTAGTCACGTGGGTGGCTAACGGCATTGTATCACCCACCGCTGTGTAAGAAAGTATCCTCTATGTAAGTATGGAAGTATGAGGAGTTTAGACGGTAATGACGGTATTAGCAGTAGGAGTGTTACACTCTCCCCTTGAGTTCCTTGCTTACCAAGCCTAGCGATAGTCCCAATGTCATCCTTTGGAAGACCAATCTTCATTATTAAACTTTGTTGGCTCTTCTTCATCCCGGTGGCTCCTAAAGTTCTCCTCGAAATCTGCATGTCACTCGCCTCCCCTCATTCTTTCTCTTGCTTTCTTCTCAACTCTTCCACTTTCACCTCATTGCAATGGCGGAACCAAACATAGAGGAGCAGATTAACATTATTATCTCCCCATGCGCTAAATTGTCACTCACAAAGGACGAAGACCTTTCCATGATAGTTTGGATGACCTTTTGAATTCGAGTAGCTGTCAACAATTGGCAATTGGATTTTGGGAAAGATTTTCTCCTCCCGAATAACGGATGTTAGAGCGTTAGAGAGCACTTTTGATAAGGCTTGACAACTGCATGGTCACATCAAGGCTCGAATGGTTGGAAGAAATATTTCCATGTTCGATATTTGTAAGAAGGTAGTCATTGAGGGAATTTTCAACTGAGGCCCATGGACTTTCGACACTTATCTCTTAGTCTTTCTACATGTTGATGCGAGAAAGGCCCGAAAAGATCATGATTTTCGATCTATCCCGATCAGGATAAGACTCCATGATGTTCCCTTTATTTTCAGCCAGGAGACCTTCGCATAACATTTGGGGTCCAGGGTGGAAACTTTTCTGGAATATGATGGGGATGATGGCCGTTTTGGGGGTGAATTCCGCAGAGTTAGAGTCTCGCTTGACGTCCATAAACTTGTCCGCTATTGTGTTTCAATTACTCTGGAAGTTGAGGTCTCAGTCCTTCAAATTACATTTGAGAAAATGACCTCAATATGCATCCAGTGTGGTCTACTTATTCACTCGACTAAGGATTGCCCAAGCTATAAGGGTACAAATGATAGGGCTCTTCCGTACAGTCCCGAGCTTTGGGCCTCAAGTGTGTGTATTGGACAAATGGTGGAGGATGGAGACGATTCTGAAATTTAGAAGGTTTTGGGTGAATCAACCTAATCCCATGTTCATGCGGGCTCTAGCTCCTCGTCAAGCGATAATGGGGCTAGTGAGCCTGTGAATTCACATGTGCAAGATATTCCTCTGTATGAATCTATGAACTGTGCAAGGGTTTTATCGGAAGTCTCGGAGGAAGATGCCGATTAAAAGGGCAGCTCTACTGGTTCTCCTAGGCCCCAAAGTAATATTATGCCTCCATCAACAACTCTAACTAGTCAGGAGGCTAGAGAGGTAAGTGTAATGCAGGTGAGGGATCGGTGGACTCCCATGTTTGCCTACATTCAGGGGAGCCTTGGCACTTAACTGGTGGCAAGAAAAGGATTCTATATAGGATCCTGGAGGAGGGTTCTCTTCCTGAAGCTTGGCAACATCAAAGAAGTGAACCGAATGTCAAGAAGGGAAAGACTGTCCGGGGCTGCCAAGACTCTAACTTCTTTATTGATCTGGATTAAGGAAAGCAGTCCATAAGTGGCAATGGTGAGCCACACAGGCAGGAAACTCCTAGCTCGCCTAGGAGTTGCTGAGAAAAATGATTACTTTTGGGATGGCTACAAGGAGAGGTGCAAACTACTAAATTAATCTAGAAATTAATAAATCAAAAGCTTGTCGGGTTGCAAATAATCTCGGTCACTATACTATAGAATTAAAGTAACCATGTATCGAATCCACGGGACTTGAAGAAAATAAGCCTATTGCTAAGAAAACTGGAAATTTATGGGGTTGTATATTGTTTTTAACTAAAGACAAATTAAGATTAAAGTAAACAATTAATGAAACTAAACGATAAAGTCGATCAAATGAATGGAACTCCAGGTTTAGGTTGTTCTACACTGGATATAATTAGCAACTTTTATAGTTTCCTATGAGAGATGATTGGCAAACTCTTTTGACTCTCTTCAATTCTACATCATAGTTAAAGAAGAGCTCACCTATCAGAACATGTCAGTTCTAATCTAGAAGCAGACAAAACACATATAGTGGATTAAGAATGAAGAATATTAGCAACTACAAGGAAAACTCATCTATCCGACTAGTTTTCCACATATTTTTAGATTAACTTGATCCTCTTGATTTTCACTGATCAGATCAAAACAAGATTCGTAAAACAACTCTAAGAACTCATGATATTATTAGACAAGATGAATGTTTATTATTAACCCAGAAACAATCCAACGTATTCTTATATCCAAACTGTAGAAAAACTAAGATAACTCATATCATCCAAAAAAACCCTCCCCCAGAGCAAATCTCACTAGCCAACATATTAACGAAACTGGTAAAAGAAATTGGAAGAGAATTCATCAAGATAAAGGAAAAGTCCCAAATCTACTTGTTATCCAGATCCGGAGACTTGTTGGGTCGAGGTTGAAGATGATGGTCGACTCACTTCTGACAATGCTCCGTGATGGTGATGATGATTTATGCTGTGATCATGATTGAAGATGGTGCTGATGATGGTGAAGAAGATGAGAGCATTAATCGTCGTTGGAGAGCATTGTTTTGTGTCAAAAATGTCGTGTCGTGAGAGCCTCGTCTGAGGCAACTGGCGTGAATGGCCACGTTCCCCCAACCCTATGTGACTTTTTATATCAAAAATGGGCATTTGTAACACTTAAAAATGCATATTTTGGAATTCTGTACGCGGCGTCCGAACTTGGAAGTTCGGATGCATGTTTGGACACATTTTCAGAAAGTTTCGGCCTATGTTTCGGATATGTGAGTATCGTGACGAGTGAAACTTGTTTCGGGCCTAGATTCTTCGTTTGGACTCCGTTTTGCTCCTCGTTTGTTGCTTTGCGAAGCTTTTGAAGTGATGAATGCAATTCCATGACTTTTAACTGCATTTAACACAGAAAGCATCAATTGTTATCTAAACACTAATCGTAGGAACAACACTTGATAAGTGAGAAATATTGGCCAAACCATTACGAATAATAGACAAATTTAACCCTTTAAAGTCTCTATATTTTGCAATTATCAGGGAGGGAACCCTATGTAGCCATCCATTGTGTTTTTCTTTTGATTCTTTTCTTGTCCTCGGATGCCATGGATGTGTTCTTATCTTAGTTGTATGTTTCACTAATTAGTTGGTTTTAAAATAAAACTTCTCATACAAAGAGCCGCATTCTATTGAATTCTCGTATTTTGAACCCTTTATATTAATAGATTAATCTGTTGTTGAAAATAGCCTATCCGATGGGAACCAGAACCCTACTTGTAGATCGAGTTCCTAGCGAAGTGAATTCTCATCCCCTAGTGATTTCATCTCCCATGAGTCCTTGCTTTCCAAGCCTAGCGATAGTTCGAATGCCACCCTTAGGAAGACCAATCTTCATTATTATCTTTTGCATGTGGCTCTTCTTCATCCTGGTGGCTCCTAAAAGTTTCCTCTAAACTTGTATGTCACTCGCCTCCCCTCATCCTTTCACCTGTTTTCTTCTCAACTCTTCCACTTTTACCTTCATTGCAATGGTGGAACCAAACACAAAGGAGCCGATTGACAATATTGCCTCCCGATGCGTCGAATTGTCACTCGCAAAGGAGGAAGGCCTTTCTATGTGTTTGGATTACCTTTTGAATAGAGTAGTTGTCAACAATTTGGCAATTGCATTCTGGGAAAGATTTTCTTTTTCTTCTCTTGCATCACAAATGTTAGAGCGTTAGAAAGAACTTTCCACAACGCTTGGCAGTTGCATGGTCACATCAAGGCTTGAACAATTGGAAGAGATATCTTCATGTTTGAGATTGGTAAGAAGGAAGCCATTGAGGAAATTTTCAACCAATGCCCATGGACTTTTGACACTTCTCTCTTAGTCCTTCGGATGTTGATGAGAGAAAGACCCCAAAAGATCATGATTTTCGATCTATCTCGATTTGGATCAGACTTTATGATGTTCCCTTATTTTCAGGCAGAAAGCCTTGATAAAACGTTTGGGGTCCAAGTTGGGAACTTTCTTGGAACATGATGGGCATGATGGCCATTTGGGGGAAAATTCTTGAGAGTTAGAGTCTTGCTTAACGTCCATAAACTTGTCTTCTGTTGCGTTTCAATTACTCTAGAAGGTGAGGTCTCGGTCCTTCAGATTACCTACGAGAAAATGCCCTCAATATTCTTCTAGTGTGGTCTATTTTTCACTTGACCAAGGACTGCCCAAGCTACAAGGGTACAAATGATAGGGCTTTCTTGTATGGTCCCTGGATTTGGGTGTCAAGTCTGCGTATCGGGCAAAGGGTAGAGGATGCAGACTATCCTGAAGTTTGGAAAGTTTTGGGTGAATTGACCAAACCCCA
This sequence comes from Limonium bicolor, assembly GCA_023374045.1. NCBI lineage: Eukaryota > Viridiplantae > Streptophyta > Magnoliopsida > Caryophyllales > Plumbaginaceae > Limonium > Limonium bicolor. The sequence continues at coordinate 37,047,776 of CM041783.1, forward strand.
AGCTCATGCGAGCTTTAGCTCCTCGTCAGGCGATAATGGGGCTAGTGGGCATGTGAATTCGCATGTGCAGGATATTCCTATATATATGAATGTATGAATTGTGAAAGGGTTCAATTGGAAGACTCAGAGGAAGATGTCAATTTAGGGGCATCTTGACTGGTCGTCCTAGGCCAAAAGTAATATTACACCGCCATCAACAAATCTGACTACTCTGAAGACTAGAGAGGTAAGTAGCGGAGGGAAGGTGTTGATGCAGGTTAAGGTTTGGTTGAGTGCCCTGTTCGCCTGCATACAAGGGAGCCTGGGGACTGAAACTGGTGGCAAGAAGAGGAATCTATATAGGATCTTGGTGGATGGTTTTGTTCTTAAAGCTTGGCAGCATCATAGAAGTGAATCGAATGTCAAGAAAAGGAAAACTGTCCAATGGCACCAAAACTTTCCTTTTTATTGATTTTAATGGGGAGGAAGCAGTCATAAGTGGCAAGGTGAGCCACACATGCAGGAAACTCCTAACCGACTAGGAGTTGTCGAGAAAAATGATCAGTTTTAGGGACAGTTGCAAGGAAAGGCGGGATCCTTGTGTAGCCATCCATTTTGTTTCTTTTCCTGATTTTCTTGGCCTCGGATGCCATGGATGTATTTCTTATCTTAATTGTATGTTTCAACTCTATAAAATGATGGTGGTCTCTATGGGTAGGAGGAAGGGTTGGGATGGTTTAGACCCTGAAATGGATGGTGCTTTTGTTTGGATTGCCCAGAGTCCGGACTGTAAAACACTATCTCATTAAACTCGGAATAATCCTCTCATAGCATAATTAAAAATGTCTTACAACTGAAGTTACGCAATAATAATCTTCACTCGGGTGTCACATGCCATTACTCGCCCATGCGAGTAAAGAAGCAGAAATGAAATATAATAACAGAGCAACGATAATAATAATCCACAGTGATGAACGAGATAACTAACTACTCCACTATACTAAATCCAAAGTCGGTACAATATGAAAAGTGAGCGTCTAATCATTCCCAAATATACAACAGCGTGACAATATTAAAACAGAAGTCTAAGCGCGGCAAATAAAAAAAAAGGTGACTTCGACTACCCAAAGTCCCGCACTCCGGCTTCACATCTCGATCATGTCTTGAAAAATGCCGTGGAGGCTCAGCGAAAACGCTGAGTATGCTAGGCATGCTATTTTGGACCCTATCGGTCACTTAAGTCGTATTAAACGTCTTAGCATTAGATTAATTACATCCTTAACCGGTTTACAGATATAATAAAAACTGTAAAATACATGATCGGACAACAATTTAAACACAACAATGCAGTCACTACAATTCACAAGCAGCACAATGTATAACAATAATAAATGAGAGAAAGCGATAAAACACGTAATCGTTTAGGTGATGACCTCGTACTTATTGATAAGTGCGAAATATATATACTTTTAACAGTATATTTGATTTAATATTTATAATGAATTGGCTTGTATTTCACACTTATCTTATAGTTTTTCTACTATTTATATTTTGATGTGAACTGATATATTTTATATGTAAAATTCAAGAAAAACTATTGAATTTACATTAAAGATTACAACACAATAAATAGTGACATATGTATACATACATGCATGAAGACGTGAACAATATGGAGCAGATATGCATACCATGATGTGGGCCTTGATTTGTCAAAATAAGTGGGCCGGCATAATTGTCAAAATACCGAGCCATGCACGTGAGATAGGGATGGGCTATTCTAATTTTTATCGGACTGTGCACATGAGGTGAGACACGCTGGCTTGGAGATCGATCGCACTAACTGTAGAACGTCTTCAACATACTCACGTTATATAGACCCATTCACGCCACTCTTCTTCTTCGTCTCACCCAAGACCACCGCATCGACTCATCTTCATTCCATCGATCACCTTCACCACCATTCTTCACCACCGCACCGCACCACATCACGGTCACCATTCACATCTCACATCACACCACCGACTCACCATTGCTACGCTTCGATTCACGCCCGCATCGTCATCATCCTTCATCGCATCTCACCACCGTATTCACTGGATCATCATGAGCTTCACCACTGCATCGACAAACACCATTCACGCCATCTTCATTCACCATCTCACCCGCACCGCACCTCGTCATTCACCACGCCCGCATCGACTTTCGCATCTCACACACCACCGTCATCCCTCACCATCTTCATTACCGACGTCGACCTCATCATCCTCTCACGATATTCATCATCCCCAGCATCTTCACATCTTCATCGTCTTTCATCTCCACCGTCACGCTACAGCACCAGATCACCACCGAACATCTCACGCCTTCACTGTCTTCACGACGAACGACCATCATCCTCCATCTCCGACTGCACCAGACCAAACTCGCACCCATCATTCACACAATCACCATCCTTTCGCGTGTGGCTCTCGGAGGACGGCATCGACCATCACAATCACCATCACCATCACTCACGCCATTCATCATCACCGAGACTTCCTCGCTTTCCATTCACACCGAAAACCGACAGATCACGCACCGGTCTTCACCATCATCTTGGCGTTGCTTTTCGTCGTCGGAGGTACGACGAGAGGGGCGAGAGCGAGAGAGGCAAGGGAATCGACAGATCGAGAACGGGTGAATGTGAGAAGAGGCGTGAACCGACTCGAGAAGAAGAACAGGGATCTGAAGAACGGGGAAGACGACAAGAACGATATGGTTTGGAAGATTTGGGCGAACCGGAAGATAGAGAAGAGCAAACCGGCTCATACTGAACCGGACCGGACTTTAATATGGGTTTTTACTAAACCTATCTTTTACATTCATATTTGTTACATGTTACATTATTAGTTATTACATAACACTTGACATTTGTTTTAAGGTTTGTTTACATCTTTGAAATAATGAGTGAGTAATTTATATTTACTCTGGGTGATGGTTTATTTCAGTTTGTTTTAATTTATATTTTTTTACTGGTTTTAATTAATTGCGGATTGTTACGATTAATGATTATTGTTGCGCGTTTTAATAATGTCATGAGTTTTATTAAATTGCTTTACTAAATCTAATTTTGATCAGACCAAGTGATAAATAGATCGTTAAATTAATCTGTATATCTGTGGAATTATTAATTGGATTAATTAATTATTCCTGCAGACGCAAATATATTATTCCTCGTACTTAATCCGTTTACATGTGTTTCTGCTTGAGCCTAGACTAGGTCCTGCATTTCTGGTAAATGAGTTCTTCTGAGACTATGAATTAGCTCTTAAGAAAATTACAGGAATATTGCCAATCTATCTTTAATTAACCAGTAGACATAATTAATCAAACGGTTTTAACCTGAACCCAGAGTCCCTTTCATCCAATTCATCTATCACTTTATTTTCTGTTATTTATTTTCCTGACTGTTATTTTAATTATTCATTCTTGTTATTTATTTAAATCCCAAAACAAAAACAACCCCTTTTTGAATTACCCATTGTCTTAGGCTAGACTTACTTTATCAAGTCACGTGGATTGACACCTGGTCGCTTCTAAATTACTATACTACTACGACCGGGATTTTTGCAACCCGATGATCTATTGATTTGTTGATTTCTAGGATTATTTTCTAGCATTTTAATACATCAAAAAAATCGTTTGCAAAATGGAGCCGTTGTCGGGGACTTGACTTTGTCTAGTCCCTGAGCCTTGGTTAATTCATTTGTTGTATAATATTTTGTTTCTTTTATTTTTGTTTTTCTGTTTTTATTTTTGTTTCTAATATTCTGTTTGCTATTTTTGTTTCGTAATTCAGTCTTATTATTATTATCAGTTTCTTTTGCTGTTTATTGTACTACTATTGTTTCTGTCATTTAATTATCCCAACAATTTACTTTTCGTTTTATTTGCAGTTATTTAATATTTCAGTTATTTATTTATTTTTATTTTTATTTTTGTCATTTTAATCTCCAGCTATTTATTTTTCTGTTATTTAAATTCTGTCATTTATTTTTGCCAGTTAATTATTTTCGTCATTTAAATTTTCTTGTCATTTAATTTTTATCATTTAATTCTTATTTTGTTTTGTGATTCTGTTATTTTTGTCTGCTATCTATGTTTACTGTACTTCTGTGCTGTTTAATTTGTTTATTTTTGTTATTGTCATTTAATATTTCAGTTATTTAATTTTGTCATTTAAATTTTCTTGTCATTTAATTTCCTGCAATTTATTTTTGTCCTTTTTAATTTATATTGCATTAATTTTCGTTTTATTTAATTCAAAAAAAATGTGGCAAAGGATTTGATTGACAATTATTAGTTATTTCTGACTAATAATGGCAAGTGGGGAGGAATTCGATTGGGATTCCTATTATTCCCAAGATATATGCTGCTCTCAGTGTGGGGACGCACATGAATATGAGTACTGCCCACTGGTGAAGGAGATGGTCTATAAGTTGATGGCTTCTCAGGAGCAGCAAACTGTAATCAACCAGAGTCTGGCAGCTGGTCAGCAAAAGTTAGAGAATGCCATGGTAGAGATGCAGTGAATGATGAGCCAGTTAATTCAGTTCCTCTTACAGCAGAGACCTTCTGGGTCACTGCCTTCCCAACCAGACTACCTGCAGAATATAGGTGTTCCACAACACAATACAATCATAAACAATGTTGTCGAACAACCTGAAGGAGAGGATCCCTATTATTCCCAAGATATATATTGCTCATGGTGTACGGGACCTCATGAGATGGAGGACTGTCTCGAATTTCAAGAGCAATTGTGGTTAGCGGATCAACCAGATTATCTGTAGAATATAGGTGTTCCACAACACAATACAACCATAAACAATGTTGTCGAACAACCTGAAGAAGAAGATTTCTACATGAACAAACTGAAGTTCTTTGCTGATTTGGAAGACACAATTGCGGAGTTAAAAACTCAGCTAGTTCTAATATTGCAAAAACCAAGGAGCAAAGCAGTTCATGACGGAGTACACCCTGCTGCAGATGGTTTTCTTTCCCTCCTTCTCCTGCTCTATCCAGAAGACGAGGATGCTTACATCCACAAATTTGAGAAGAAAGAACCACCACCACTTTGCCAGTATCAAAACCTTTCGAGCCTCACCTATACGAGGAAGATGTTTACATCCTCCAATTTGAGGAAGAACAACAATTAACACCTGGTCTTCTGCTTGAGACCCGTTACCGTCAATACCTCCTCAAGGACCAGGTTCTATGGAGCATTTATTTTCCTATTTTATTTGTTGAGGTAACACTTTGTTTTGATCCAGGTGGGTTAATTCTGATTGCTGGCCACTTCGTGTCCCCGTTGGCACCATTGTCAACTTTTATTTTTGACCCGGGATAACGAAGCGAGAGTCTGGCCAAAGACTATAAAGACAGGCAGCTTACTGGGAGGCAACCCAGTGGTTAAATTTATATTTTACATTTGTTTTTGTTTTCTTGTTTTATTTTTTATTTTATTTTTTTTTCTATTTTGAAGTGGCAGTGGTGCCTGTGCTTTTAATGCAATGCTTTTAGCGTTTATGTGGTAATTGTGGGTGTATGCAGGTGAAAAACTTTTTATGGTGTTTGATGCTCTCCAAGGCTGGACACTTGCATGAACGCAAGTGTGAGGAAGGCTACTACCCCATGCACGAGTTTAAGTGTGAGGAAGGGCACCGTCCTCAATCTACGATATCAGGGGAGTTTCAGTTTTCCTTTATTTTAATGTCTGTGTTCAGCCTACGATGATCTATCACACTTAATGCTTATTTTTATATCAGTCCATTGTTGTCCTGAATGAATTCCTTGATGAGTTTGCAATATTTAGAAAGTCCTTTTCTTGATTTTAATTTTTGAACAATGAGGACATTGCTCCTCTTAAGTGTGAGAAAGTAGAGGTACTTTCTAAATATTGACAATTGCACTTAATGCCACATTTGTTTTTGTTTGTCCTCTTATTTTGAAAGAATTATCTCTTTTAAGTGGCCGAAAAAAAATAAATAAATTTTTGGAAGTGTTGAAAACGAGCCTGATGGCCACCTCAAGAATCTTTCTGCTCTAGGCTGTTTGTTTATTTAGTTTTATTCAAATTATATCTGTTTTCACTGAAATTTGGTGGATTAGCTGATTATGAAAATTGAATTAGTCTAGTTTGGGTCTTGGGAATTTTGTGAAAGTTTGGAATGAAAGGATAAGGCAAGGTACTCCGCTGATCTGAATTAAAATTTCTGAACCAAAACAGGCCTCTTCATTCGGTTATTAAGTTCTTGGGGTGCCTCATCACCCATCTACCTAAGGTCTTGTGATCTGGGATAGAAGGCCCAAAGCCGCTACATGGGTGAAGAGAAAAGTCTGAGGGGATGAATCAAATATGCAAATGGCAGAATGCAATGTTAAGAAAAATGAACTTTGAAAAGTTAAAAATGTGATTCAATTTTGCTTATTCTTATCATGAGTATGTGGTGTTGAAAGGTATCACGGAATAAGGTGTTACTTCACACCCCTTGTCATCCAAAGGTTAGAGGAAAGAAATGGTGGAGGACCCAAAACTATTCTGTTTCAGTTTCTATAGTCTAACTTCTCCATGCTTTTTAACTTCATTCTTATTCACTGTTTGCGAAAACCTACAGCTAGTAGCAGAACTTTTCTTTTGATTGTCATTTTGCTTGTTTTCCATCGTTTGATCCTGAGTTTTCAATACTACAGCCCTTAAGAGTAGTCTTATTCTGTATTTGCTTGAGGACAAGCAAAAGCTAAGTGTGAGGAAGTTTGATAAGTGCAAAATATATATACTTTTAACAGTATATTTGATTTAATATTTATAATGAATTGGCTTATATTTCACACTTATCTTATAGTTTTTCTACTATTTATATTTTGATGTGAACTGATATATTTTATATGTAAAATGCAGGAAAACTATTGAATTTACATTAAAGATTACAACACAATAAATAGTGACATATGTATACATACATGCATGAAGACGTGAACAATATGGAGCAGATATGCATACCATGATGTGGGCCTTGATTTGTCAAAATAAGTGGGCCGGCATAATTGTCAAAATACCGAGCCATGCACGTGAGATAGGGATGGGCTATTCTATTTTTTATCGGACTGTGCACATGAGGTGAGACACGCTGGCTTGGAGATCGATCGCACTAACTGTAGAACGTCTTCAACATACTCACGTTATATAGACCCATTCACGCCACTCTTCTTCTTCGTCTCACCCAAGACCACCGCATCGACTCATCTTCATTCCATCAATCACCTTCACCACCATTCTTCACCACCGCACCGCACCACATCACGGTCACCATTCACATCTCACATCACACCACCGACTCACCATTGCTACGCTTCGATTCACGCCCGCATCGTCATCATCCTTCATCGCATCTCACCACCGTATTCACTGGATCATCACGAGCTTCACCACTGCATCGACAAAGACCATTCACACCATCTTCATTCACCATCTCACCCGCACCGCACCTCGTCATTCACCACGCCCGCATCGACTTTCGCATCTCACACACCACCGTCATCCCTCACCATCTTCATTACCGACGTCGACCTCATCATCCTCTCACGATATTCATCATCCCCAGCATCTTCACATCTTCATCGTCTTTCATCTCCACCGTCACGCTACAGCACCCAGATCACCACCGAACATCTCACGCCTTCACTGTCTTCACGACGAACGACCGTCATCCTCCCATCTCTGACTGCACCAGACCAAACTCGCACCCATCATTCACACAATCACCCTCCTTTCGCGTGTGGCTCTCGGAGGACGGCATCGACCATCGCAATCACCATCACCATCACTCACGCCATTCATCATCACCGAGACTTCCTCGCCTTCCATTCACACCGAAAACCGACAGATCACGCACCGGTCTTCACCATCATCTCGGCGTTGCTTTTCGTCGTCGGAGGTACGAAGAGAGGGGCGAGAGTGAGAGAGGCAAGGGAATCGACAGATCGAGAACGGGTGAATGTGAGAAACAGAGGCGTGAACCGACTCGAGAAGAAGAACAGGGATCTGAAGAACGGGGAAGACGACAAGAACGATATGGGTTTGGAAGATTTGGGCGAACCGGAAGATAGAGAAGAGCAAACCGGCTCATACTGAACCGGACCGGACTTTAATATGGGTTTTTACTAAACCTATCCTTTTACATTCATATTTGTTACATGTTACATTATTAGTTATTACATAACACTTGACATTTGTTTTAAGGTTTGTTTACATCTTTGAAATAATGAGTGAGTAATTTATATTTACTCTGGGTGATGGTTTATTTCAGTTTGTTTTAATTTATATTTTTTTACTGATTTTAATTAATTGCGGATTGTTACGATTAATGTTATTGTTGCGCTTTTTAATAAATGTTATGAGTTTATTAAATTGCTTTACTAAATCTATTTTGATCAGACCAAGTGATAAATAGATCGGTTAAATTAATCTGTATATCTGTGGAATTATTAATTGGATTAATTAATTATTCCTGGAGACGCAAATTATTATTCCTCGTACTTAATCCGTTTACATGTGTTTCTGCTTGAGCCTAGACTAGGTCCTGCATTTCTGGTAAATGAGTTCTTCTGAGACTATGATTTAGCTCTTAAGAAAATTATAGGAATATTGCCAATCTATCTTTAATTAACCAGTAGACATAATTAATCAAACGGTTTTAACCTGAACCCAGAGTCCCTTTCATCCAATTCATCTATCACTTTATTTTATCTGTTATTTATTTTCCTGACTGTTATTTTAATTATTTCATTCTTGTTATTTATTTAAATCCCAAAACAAAAACAACCCCTTTTGAATTACCCATTGTCTTAGGCTAGACTTACTTTATCAAGTCCCGTGGATTGACACCTGGTCGCTTCTAAATTACTATACTACTACGACCGGGATTTTTGCAACCCGACGATCTATTGATTTGTTGATTTCTAGGATTATTTTCTAGCATTTTAATACATCAAAAAATCGTTTGCACTCATCCTCCAAGGTCCACTTAACATCATGTTATAATCCTCATCGTGTATTGGGTGTCAAGTTAGGACAACCCAAAATTATGTTCATTGATGGACAGTCGTCCTGTGTGCACCAACAGTAGCGCATTCTGGCCAAAGATATAAGATCCCGGGACTTCCTCTTTGCCTAACAAGGTGTCATTTAATTGGTGGCAAAAGCCTTGTACTAGCAGCAGTACATTCTGACCAACGATCTATGTAGGCTCGTATGGATTTAATTAGAGCAGAACCCGATCCGGGTAAACACTCATGTAATCACAATGTGCAACCAGTAGTGTGACACTACTAGGTTTTTAATTCGTATAACAAGACTCCGTTATGTGATTAAATATTAATCAGTTACCTAAAGTATAATCTTAGGTTATGGAGCATTGATTTAAATATATAGCTTCCCTAAGGGTCTTACGCAATTACCTACAAAAGTCTAGGTCACATATTCATGTTCGAGATCCATGCTCTAGAGACCGATATAGTCGTGTCTCGTACCTAATGTTTTACTTAGGTTAAAGTGATAATAACACTCATCATACTATAATAGGTAATGACACTTCAATTTCTTGCTCGTATATGTATGTTTATATAAGTCGATCTATAGTCGACGTAATATTAGTCCGAAGGACATTCGCGCACAAATAATTAATGCGAGAAAACAAGTAAATAAACACACAATATTTCATGCATATATATATATATCATATATATCACATATCGCTCTTGGAAATTTAAACGAACAATGTCTGACCCCAAGGAAACCCTCAGGATGGTCAGACCACACCATAACATACCGTGCCCCAAGACCTAGCATGTGCAAAAACCTATGCTCGTCTGGCACCCTGGGCAGACGTACGATCTGGAATAACCATATCACTACGAGTTAATCCCAATGATTAACTAAATCCGGTATTTCCGAAAAGCGTCAGAACCCCGACAGTTCATCCCCAAATTTCAACAGTTAATTGGTTCGGGTTTCGTTAAATAAGTCGGCCTCATTACGTAGACTCGTAATTTTTAGTATTTTTAAATGTTCGGGTTTATACCATTATACTCCATGTTCATAATTACTAGTACATTTTAAACACATCCATATATGTATATAAGTGTATAACCTATAGTTGTATGTATACATGCAATAATAAACCATATGGTATTATTATTTCACCATCCATTATTTTATGTGCATATTGGTCAACTTGGCCTCCTTGGTCAAGCATGTTGACTTGACTAGCCATATTGACTTGGTTAATTCATTTATATACATTAGTTTACAACATTCATTATAGTACATTGTATTATACAATTCATTACTCTTGTAACAAGTTACATTTAAACTCAAACTTTATAGCTTATAGTTTGTAAGTTATATTCATGTTATAACATTCATCATTTAATACTATATGGTTCTCAACCATATTATATAATTCGTTTCACTTCTTATACTTACATATATATACTATATAAAATTGTAAGCTCATTCATTGAATAATACATCTTGTCACTTATGTAAAGTAATTAATTTAAACTTGATTGTGTTATCTTACATTAATCCTCATTACATATATATATATAACTATTATTAATTACTTATTTACATCTATTTAATTTATAACTTATTATTTATTACTATTTATTAATTACATATATATTTAATTATTTAATTTATATCATATGTAATGTACATATATTAAACCCCTAAGGTTTATTAAATCATTCATATACACTGTTTTCTTTTATACATATACATATAATAAATATCCATTTATTAAATTTACATTTCATCATTTTGTAAGATGATTATTCTTACTAGCTTGTATTATATTGTTCAACTTTATAAGATTTTTATCTTAATGTCATGTAACATTTATATTATATCATAACAACTCCTAAAGTTATTTAATATACACTTTAGTTTATAAATCCCATGTACTCATTACTTGTCACATTATTTCATGTGAACATTCTTAATTATACTAGTTCCATTTTAATCACATTAATACTATATAATTGTTATGACATTTATAACTTTGTAGACTATAGTCTAAAATTCATTGTCAAACACTTATATTGGCGCTACAGCACTATACTTTCCATTTATTACATTTTGACCACCTAACATTTTATAATGTTATAATACTTATATCATATAATACGATATTTCTACCTCATAATAATTTTAACCTATAGTTTTAATATAAGTTAATATAATTGCCGAGAAGGCACAAATGTTATAACTTTAATTCATCTACTTTCCACACACTTTCTTTTATTACAATTTTACTACACATTTTATACCATGTTATATATATCATATATCATATATTATAACATTTTAAACTGTATAATAAGTATAACCTATGGTAATATATACTTAAATTACTGAATAGACCCTAGGGTCTGTTTTAATTCATTTCTCAACCCATTAACTTTCTGTATTTACAAATTGACCCCCTTTATAACATATACTTTATAATGTTATTATAAACTATATATTATACACTTCTCTTATTTAAACCTCTTATACTATTCCGAAAATCACCAAAATGATATAATCTGTTATATTAACTATTTCTACCTAGAAATTTTTGGTAATTGCTCTCCTACCCCATAAGTTTTGTAAATTTTACATTTAACTTATAATCTTACTATAAGGACACAAATTAATTATTTATGTCATCAATTTTGGTCAAAGCTCCTAACATGGTCAATGTTGACCTACCAACTGCCGCTTTGACGATAGTTTACATAATTTACGGTTTTGACCCAATTTTTACAGAAATTACATTTTTAACCCCTAATTTTATAAAATCTTATAAAATTCATTTATATAGCTTTTTAAGACTAAGTTTTGGCTATAATTACATTTAGCCTCTAAACTTAATGTAACATAAATTAAAATGGTCTAAGGTACATGGCCTTATTACAACCTTTAACATATAATACAAATTACATATAAATGTGCCAAATGACATAGTTAGTCTCGGCTTTTATTTAATTTACCCAAATATTTTTATAAATTGCATTTTAACCACTTAAATTATTCCTATGACATTATAAGTCATTTAAATGCTAAGTAAACTAGCCAAAATGTTAGTTAACATTTTAATACATAGTTAAGTCATATTAACCCATATAAACCCACGGTTTATATTTTATTGTAACATTAATTACATAAAACTTTAATATAACATAATGTAAGGTATTTTACTTACTTGATTTTGTCACAAAATCAGCCAAACATACCACACACTCTCGGCCTATTTAACAAATAGCTTAGGTTAGTTTTTAGCTCAGGATTTGTATATAAGCTTAATAACATATGATTAAGATAGTAATCAACTTGCTTCTCCAAGATTGAACTTAAGCTGCTTTTTCCTCCTTTTGGACAGAATAATATCAAGTTCCCAAGCACCCATTCTGCCATATTTATGCAAGGAAAACAAGGTATAATTAGCTTAATGTCTTAAGGTACATAAAGGAACAAAACAAGCTTAGAAATCCATGGTTTTTACCTTGAATTGTAGGGCTGTTCTAGGCGTGAAACCGCCTGAGTTTTTGAGTATAAAGGAGTGTTAAAAATATCATCAAAACTAAGGCACAAAACTGTATAAAAACAAGGTAGGAAATGGCTAGAAGTTACCTTGCCAAAAATGCCAAAATGAGGTTTTTGGCATGGATTTGGCTACCTCTACAAGGTGTTGATATGTATACTGAATAAGTATGTATATAGGAAGAAAATAAGCCAAGGGAATCAAAGAAACCAACCGGAAATGAAGTGGGCGAAGTGTTACAGACTTAAAGCACATTTTTACCTTATAAGAAGCTAGCTTTTGTTTTCCCCTTCTTATTTGATTTCAGCCGAACCAACACCTCTTCTTTAAACACCAACTAGGGCTGGAGTTGTGGATGGAAGTTAGATCAATGTAAAGAAGAAGAAAGAGGAAGAGAATGGACATAACCATGACTTAAGAGCTTACCTAGATCAATAGGAGTTCATCTTTGAACTTGGTGTGTTGAAACTGATAATGGAGAGAAAAGAGAGAGGTTCTGGTGTGTAAAGTTCACGGCTGGGAAGGAGGTAAGAGAAGAAGATGACTTATTTAGGTTTTAAAGTAAGATTTTTTTTTGATAATTAGGGGCTCAAGGCCCAATATGCCACTTGGCAGAGTCGACCAAAATTAAAAGACACATCAGACAACCACACTACATACCTTTCTATCTAGCCCTACAAACCATGCTAGTTAAGGGGGGACCCCACCCTTAGCTCTACTTAGCTTCTTCCTGCCTCTCATGGCTACTTTAATGAATAATTAGGATGAGTCATTAGAAGATATTTTAGGTTGCATAATGGGGCTGTCAACCATTTAGATTTCCGCCCTCCTTTAGTCAAGATGAGGGTCAATGTTGACCATTGACTAACTTAGTCAATTAAGACTTAATTGTGCACTATTTGAGTACTATTCACATTTAGTGCCAAACTTTGGATTTTTTGTAAATATCTTGATTTAGAGTTACTAATGTGATAATAAGTAATACACATGTTAATTAAGGCGTATACAAGGCTACTTAGCCACTCAAAGTCAATTTTTGAACACATTCTTAAAAATGTGTCTTAAGGAGTTTTAGAACACATTTTGTGTTAGAATTTGTTTTTGAGCTTGGTTTTCTTTGGTAATGGATTTATTATGTTCATTCATGAGTTATAAGGCTTGGGAATCCAATTTGGATCCTAAGGAGTTAATTAGGGCACATGTTTGCTCTAAACGGTCACAAGGTGTAATTCTTGTTTATAATGACCATTGTTGTTTTCATGGATTGTTAAGACATGTTTAGGCCTTAGTATTATTATTAGATGTTAAAACCATGTTTTATTGGTTAGGGGTATTTACGGACTCTTGGTCTGGCTAACGTTGTCCTTATGACTGGTTACTAAATAAAATCACTTTCGGTTGGTCCAAAAAATAGCCTATCGGATATGTATTGCTATGGATTTTGTTTACCTTTAACAACAAACGTCTATGAATAGAAGTCTTATTAATAGTGATATTAGGGGTGATCGTTTACGGTTAACCGGGAACCGATTGTAACACCCTGGATTTTACCTCAAGATAGCCAACGAAAATACAAATCTAACGGCGCAAACGGCATTAAAAACGGACTTCAAACGAGTCCTAAGAAGAGCAAAACAGCGTTAGTCCGAACTTGTGTCCGGACATGGTAAGTTCGGACACAAGCCGAAGAGAAATAGACTGCGAAAACCAAATGTCCGAACTTGTGTCCGGACATCGATGTTCGGACACAAGTCGAGAGTTAAAAGGTCTGAAAACCAAAGGCGTCCGAACTTGTGTCCGGACTTTGAAGTTCGGACACAAGTAAGTTTGAAAAGTCCGAGAAACTAACGTGGCGTGTCCGAACATTGGTCCGAGCTTACAAGTTCGGACCTAAGTCGAGACTTGTAAGTCGACCTCGTCCTCGCATGCTGTCCGAACTTTGAAGTTCGGACAGAAGTTCGGACACAACAAAACAGAGAAAACCTCTTAAGCTCTTCGGGGCCTGTCCGAACATGGATGTCCGGACGGACGTTCGGACAGGTCCCTGTATGCATTTAAAACAGCAGAATCAGAGACCAAAAGTAAGCCAAAACTTATACCAACCCATATTAAGATCAGCATAGAAGGAACATGAAGTTTAAACAACACTTATACCATAGAAAACAGCGGAAGACTTTCTCGAAATCCAAGGTGCTACCGCCACATCCAAACCCTTGGATGCTCAGGCTATTAAATCACAAAACATTACAAAACATTAACTCAGCATTATGAAACCATTTGTGCGGAAGCTTAAACTGTAATCATCAACTAAACATTATTAAGGAATCCAAAACATGTGCTCCAAAACTTATAAAACAACTAAAATCTCGAAAACAATCTCAAATCTCCTAACACTAGGTCGTAGCGCATTCCCCATCCCCCAAGTCAGCAATTGGTACCTGCGATCAGAAAACAACAATAAAAGCACGAAGGGATCGCGCAAATCAGTGAAACTGAGTAAATTCCATCTCATCACGTAAAATACATTTTAGAAATCCCTTTGGGTTTAACAAACGAAACACTCGAGTTGTAAACCAGTAAACCATTTCCACACTTCAATGTCCATCAATCAGTAAAACCATTCGGGGAGCCTTCAACTGGAGTATCCACAAAGCAACCAAGCAGTCACAAATGGACTGAAATATCAAATACCCTCACCCTAAGTCCTTAAGTGTGCACACCCCTATGAATCATCAGTCCATAGAGTAGATCATAGAGCTTAACTGCAGTCATTGTATGCAGCGCAAATATATAAACAATTCAGTGTAATCAATTCATGCTCACGGTGCAGAGAACCAACATGGTGAGTCAGGGAGCACCACGAACCCCAAAATAATCAGAAACCAGTGAAGAACTCCCAAAACAAAACCATCATCAAATCCACAGCGAAGTTTCTCAAAACACCATTCGCGACAGAAGAAAACAATCCACAACCAAAACCAATAATGAGCACAGAATTTACCTGATCGTTCTCTCGACTCAGGAAGACACCCAACAGATTCACCAATGACGTTCGTCGTCGACACCAACGTCTAGGTTAGAACAGATCACAATCAGAAGACATCGAATACAACCGAATAAACCAACACTCAAACTATGCTACTACTTTACCCGTTAGACTCTAGTTGGCACCAGGGAAGGGTTCTGATCAAACACCAGCAGGAACGTGAATTGAGAGTTGGGAAGAAGAGAGTAACAGCGGCGTGAAGAAGATGAAGAACGATCAATAAGATCGTGGTTTAAATAAGTAAATCAGAGAATTAGGGATTATTAATATAAGTTAAATAAATTGTATTTTGTAAAGACGTAGAGGAATTAATTTAAATCATGTAAACAATTTAAAGGAGAATTCAATAACTAATAGTGTAATTACTTTCTAAATATATTGACGTTGAGAATCCTCGGGAGGAGGAAACAAAAACCCGTTAATAAATAAAGACATAATCCTTTAATTTGAAATAGAAAAGAGATTTATTTGACTGTTGCAGAAGATAAGGATTGAGAGTAAAATATCTTAGACGTTTAAGTAGTCACCAAAACCGATAATATAATTACTGGGAGAGGAATAAGGAGAGTCAAATAAAAATATTATATAAATAGCCAAACTGAAATTGGACTCCAGATATTTAAAATTAACAAGCTAGAAGGAAGATTCTAGATTGGTATTTTAGGATTTAAATCACCTAACGAATTTAGAAAAATGATTTAGAAATATGGCTAACAGTAACCATAGCAAAACGTTACAATTAATTGTGAACATTATAAGGAGAAGGTAGATAGATGAGGAATGGACATCGTTAATTTCCCTGGGCCACCTTAATACTAATCTCGGACCTATTATTCACCTTATATACTATAGTATTCTTAACTTGGAAATTTCCGGGTATTTCATCTCATCCCCCTTAAAAGAAAGCTTCGCCCTCGAAGCTAAAACTCATCCCTAAGGCGAAAACAGCAGAACTAGGTACTGACTTGAATGGTTACCTGGTCGAAAAGCTGTGGGTACTTTTTCCTCATCTCCTCTTCTACTTCCCACGTAGCCTCCTCAGTCCCATGATTGGACCACAGAACCTTGACCATGCGGGTCGACTTCGATCGGGTCTCCCTGGTCTTGGTGTCCATTACTCTAATGGGATACTCCTCGTAAGATAGATTCTGCTCTAGTTCTAGAACCTCCGGCTGCAGCACATGCGAAGGGTCGGGAATGTACCTCTTCAACTGGGACACGTGGAACACGTTGTGAACTTTCTCCAGCTCACAGGGAGTGCCAAGCGATAGGCGACCTTCCCAATCCTCTCCAAAACCTCATAGGGTCCTACGTACTTGGGACTAAGCTTCCCCTTCTTTCCAAATCTGGTCACTCCGCGTACAGGAGATACCTTCAGAAAAACTCTGTCTCCCACCTCGAATTCAATCGGTCTACGCTTGAGATCAGCATAGGACTTCTGCCTGTCCTGAGCTGCCTTCATCCGACTCTGAATCACCCGGACCTGCTCCATAGTCTCCTCTATCAGTTGTGGTCCCAAAACCACCGTTTCGCTTATGTCACTCCAACATAGTGGGGTCCTGCACTTCCTCCCATATAGAGCTTCGTAGGGAGCCATCTTGATACTGGCGTGATAGCTGTTGTTGTAAGAGAATTCCACCAAATGCAGTATATCAGCCCAAGAACCCTGAAAATCCATCACACATGCCCGAAGCATGTCCTCTAGGGTCTGAATGGTCCTCTCAGTCTGACCATCAGTAGCAGGGTGAAAGGCGGTACTCAAACTCAGCTTAGTGCCCATCGCCTTCTGAAATTGCTGCCAAAAATGAGCTAGAAATCTCGAGTCTCGGTCTGAAATGATAGTCTCAGGCCCCATGATACCTTACCACATTCTTGATGTAGGCATCCACCAGCTGACTCATAGACCACGTCTTCTTTCATGGGTATGAACCGTGCAGACTTGGTAAGTCGGTCCACAATCACCCAGATCTGATCAACTCCTCCTCTCGCCGGTGGTAAGCCCATCACGAAGTCCATGGAAATGGAGTCCCACTTCCACTTCGGAAATCCAGCGGCTGCAATAAACCTCCCATCCTCTTGTGCTCGAATTTGACCTTCTGACAGGTAAGGCACTTCGATACATACTCTGCCACTTCCCGCTTCATCTTAGGCCACCAGAACATCTTCTTCAAATCCTTATACAATTTGTCACCACCAGGATGAACCGAATAGGGGGTATTATGGGCCTCCCTCATCAGTCTCTCCTTTACCTTGGCACACCCTTGAGGCACACACCATCGGCCTCTGAATCTCATACTGCCGTCACTGAGGATCTCGAACCCCTCAGCTTTTCCTTCCTTCATCTTCTCCTTGATACGCTCCAGCTTCACGTCCCCAGGCTGTCCCTTGAGGATCTCCCCATAGATGTCGGAAGAGACACTCATGTGGTACAGCTTCACCTCATGCTCCACTCCTCCAGATTCCATCACCTCCAAATTCAACCTCTGAAACTCACGAGCTAACTCATCAGGAAGGACCCACATTGAATTCACTGAGTGGCTCCTCTTTCTGCTCAGGGCATCTGCTACTAGATTGGACTTCCCTTCGTGGTACAGAATCTCTAGGTCATAGTCTTTGATCAGTTCTAGCCACCTCCTCTGCCTCATATTGAGCTCTTCTGCGTGAAGATGTACTTGAGGCTTTTGTGGTCGTGGTGTAGATCTTGCAGGAAACACCGTACAGGTAGTGCCTCCAAATCTTAAGGGCGAAAACCACTGCTGCCAGCTCCAGATCGTGCGTGCGGGTATCGGGTCTCATACTCCTTCAGCTGCCTCGATGCATAAGCAATCACTTTCCCCTTCTGCATCAACACACATCCCAGACCATACTTGGAGGCGTCACTGAACACCTCGAAGCCCTCAGTCCCTGAAGGTAGGGTTAACACTGGGGCCGTGGTTAACCTCCCCTTCAGTTCTCGAAATGCTGCTTCACATTCGTCGTTCCACTGAAATTTGACCACCTTCTTCATCAGGTTGGTGAGTGGTCTGGCAATTTTCGAGAAGTCTTTCACGAATCTTCTGTAGTATCCTGCCAAACCCAGGAAACTACGCACCTCAGTCAGGTTGCTCGGTCTCGGCCATTCCTTCACCGCTTGTATCTTGGCTGGGTCCACCGCTATTCCCTCCTTGTAACAATGTGGCCCAAGAATGCCACTCGATCCAGCCAAAAGTCACACTTGGACAATTTGGCATACAACTG
This sequence comes from Limonium bicolor, assembly GCA_023374045.1. Taxonomy (NCBI): domain Eukaryota; kingdom Viridiplantae; phylum Streptophyta; class Magnoliopsida; order Caryophyllales; family Plumbaginaceae; genus Limonium; species Limonium bicolor. Next base: position 37,066,667 of record CM041783.1, read on the forward strand.
TTGTTCTCTCAGAATCTGCAGAACCAATCTCAAGTGCTCCTCATGCTCTTCCTCATCCTTGGAGTAGATGAGGATATCGTCTATGAATACCACTACAAACCGGTCTAGATAGGGATTGAAGATCCGGTTCATGAGGTCCATGAAAACGGCTGGTGCGTTCGTCAATCCAAAGGGCATCACCAGGAACTCGAAGTGCCCATATCTGGTCCTGAAAGCAGTCTTCGGAATGTCCTTCTCTGCGACCCGTAGCTGGTGGTATCCCGATCTCAGATCTATTTTGGAGAAAACTCCTGCACCCTGCAGTTGGTCAAAGAGGTCGTCAATCCGGGGTAATGGGTACCGGTTCTTCACTGTGATCTGGTTCAACTCCCGGTAATCGATGCACAGCCTCATACTCCCGTCCTTCTTTTCACAAACAAGACAGGAGCTCCCCACGGTGACACACTCGGCCGGATATACCCCTTCTCCAAGAGGTCCTCTAACTGAACCTTCAATTCTTTCAGCTCTGACGGCGCCATACGGTATGGAGCTTTGGAGATAGGCGCTGCTCCTGGCACTAGATCGACGCTGAATTCCACCTCCCGGTCTGGCGGCATGCCCGGGATCTCCTCTGGGAAAACGTCTGGAAATTCGTTCACCACCCGGATCTCTTCTAGTTCGCTTGGCTTCCGGCTCAGGTCCTGGACATGACAAAGGTACGCCTGTTGTCCCTTCCTCACCTGGGAGAGGATTGACATTGCTGATGAGACGATTCACCCCGGGCTTCTTCTCTTCGTTTCGGTAGGACACCCTCTGCCCTTTCGGTCCCTTCAGGACAATCTTCTGCTCTCCACAATCGATCTTCCCCTTATACTTACTCAGCCAGTCCATCCCCAAGATGACGTCGAAGTCGGGAAGGGTAAATTGGATAAGGTCAATTACAAAGGTTTCTCCTCTTATGTCTACCCCCACATTTTTCAGTACATTATTACAAGAGATAATTCGCCCTGAGGGTATGGATACCGCTACGGTAGGAGTTTTGCTAGCTACTAGCCCCAACTTCTTAACAAAATTCTCAGCAATAAAGGAATATGATGCTCCAGTGTCAAACAAAATACGAGCAGGGGTACCACAAACAGAAAAGGTACCTGCCAGCACGTCAGCTCCAGCCTCGGCCTCAGCTCGGCTCATGACATTAATCTTTCCAGGGGTCCTGTGGTTGTCTCGGTTCTCTCCATTTCCACCTCCGCCATTACCACGCTGGGGGCGTCTCTGTGCTGGTTCTGGCCCTGGTACTGCTCTCTGCCCTTGGGCTGGGAATCTGTCTGTCTGTAGGTCCGGTCACCGCCTCCTCTTCTCTGATTATCCCCTGGAGGGTTCTTGAAGCACTCAAACACCCTGTGGCCCTTCTTGCCACACCGGAAGCACGTGACAAAATTCCCTTCGCAGTCTTTTCCTGGATGATCCTTACGGCATCTGTTACAATGGAAGTGCCTCTCTGGCCCTTGTTCCGTTTTCTGGGCTTGGTGCTGATGTCGATCGCCCCACCTCTGGGTCTGCCTCTGGTTTCCCTCAAACCTTCGCCTCTCATCAGAATGGGGCCTCCACCTCCTCTCCTGGTTCGGTCTCTGGGGTCTATCATCACGTCCCCGGGAGTCCTCCCCATCATCTGCCTTCCTCTTCTGGCCCGCTTGGACCTCCCTTCTCTTCTGCTGCACTCTGTAAAGGTTGGCAGCCTTACCATACGCGTCCTGGAGGGTCGGGATGGCCAAGACACTCAGGGCCTCTTGGAGGCTCCAGTTGAGCCCCCCCACAAACCGCTGCACCTTCGAGGCTTCATCTGGGACCATGGTAGGTGCGAATCTTGCTAACTCCAGAAATTTTGAGTGATAGTCCTTCACACTCTTGGACAGCTGCTTCAACTCAGAAAACTCCAGGTACTTCTGCATGCGCACATGCTCGGGGTAGAAGCGCCTCCTCATAGCTTGCTTCAACGCCTCCCATCCAAAATTAGGCTCAGCTCGTAGCATATCTCGGTTGGCCGTCCACCAGATGTCGGCCTCCCCCTTGAAGTAGTACACCGCCCCATTGACCTTCCTGTCCTCTGGGCAGTTGACCGCATCAAAAATCTTGTCAAACTCCCGGATCCAGTCTTCAAGTAGGACCGGGTCCTCTTCTCCAGCAAAAGCGGTCGGCTTCAGGTGCGCTATCCTCTTGGTATAATCCTCAGGTGCATTGTCTCGCTGTGCCTGTCGCTGCACAATCTGCCCCAAGTTCAAGGCCAGCTCTTGGAGTTGTCTCATTGGATGTTAGCGGCCATTGTAGTCCTTCGACTTCGGCTTCTGGTATTATAGGAGAAATTGAGTTGGTCTGCCAGTCCTACAAGCTTGAGCTCAGGCGATCTCCTGATTACGACGTACAGGAATAAAGATCTCTATTTCTATAGCCTCTTTCAAACTCATACCACAAGTTTTACCAGTCTATACCATATACGCTATCTAGTATACAGTTCAACTATCACATATATATATGTAGCAACATCCAAATAAACAATTCGCGTACTCAGCGTATACAGATATATAAGATTATCAAGGAATTCCATTGGTTAGTATAACCTTCCAAATATCACCAAGATCAACCAAAGTAGTTTCACAATCTCACACACAATTCAGCATATATAGATTCCCCAATCGGCTTATCCCCATATTTTAATCCAATTTAAATCACCTTTGATCTTATTTCGAAAACACGGCTCTGATACCACCTTGTAACACCCTGGATTTTTACCTCAAAAGATAGCCAACGAAAATACAAATCTAACGGCGCAAACGGCATTAAAAACGGACTTCAAACGAGTCCTAGAAGAGCAAAACAGCGTTAGTCCGAACTTGTGTCCGGACATGGTAAGTTCGGACACAAGCCGAAGAGAAATAGACTGCGAAAACCAAATGTCCGAACTTGTGTCCGGACATCGATGTTCGGACACAAGTCGAGAGATAAAAGGTCTGAAAACCAAAGGCGTCCGAACTTGTGTCCGGACTTTGAAGTTCGGACACAAGTAAGTTTGAAAAGTCCGAGAAACTAACGTGGCGTGTCCGAACATTGGTCCGAGCTTACAAGTTCGGACCTAAGTCGAGACTTGTAAGTCGACCTCGTCCTCGCATGCTGTCCGAACTTTGAAGTTCGGACAGAAGTTCGGACACAACAAAACAGAGAAAACCTCTTAAGCTCTTCGGGGCCTGTCCGAACATGGATGTCCGGACGGACGTTCGGACAGGTCCCTGTATGCATTTATTTAAAACAGCAGAATCAGAGACCAAAAGTAAGCCAAAACTTATACCAACCCATATTAAGATCAGCATAGAAGGAACATGAAGTTTAAACAACACTTATACCATAGAAAACAGCGGAAGACTTTCTCGAAATCCAAGGTGCTACCGCCACATCCAAACCCTTGGATGCTCAGGCTATTAAATCACAAAACATTACAAAACATTAACTCAGCATTATGAAACCATTTGTGCAGAAGCTTAAACTGTAATCATCAACTAAACATTATTAAGGAATCCAACAATGTGCTCCAAAACTTATAAAACAACTAAAATCTCGAAAACAATCTCAAATCTCCTAACACTAGGTCGTAGCGCATTCCCCATCCCCCAAGTCAGCAACTGGTACCTGCGATCAGAAAACAACAATAAACGCACGAAGGGATCGCGCAAATCAGTGAAACTGAGTAAATTCCATCTCATCACGTAAAATACATTTTAGAAATCCCTTTGGGTTTAAACAAACGAAACACTCGAGTTGTAAACCAGTAAACCATTTCCACACTTCAATGTCCATCAATCAGTAAAACCATTCGGGGAGCCTTTAACTGGAGTATCCACAAAGCAACCAGCAGTCACAAATGGACTGAAATATCAAATACCCTCACCCTAAGTCCTTAAGTGTGCACACCCCCTATGAATCATCAGTCCATAGAGTAGATCATAGAGCTTAACTGCAGTCATTGTATGCAGCGCAAATATATAACAATTCAGTGTAATCAATTCATGCTCACGGTGCAGAGAACCAACATGGTGGTCAGGGAGCACCACGAACCCCAAAATAATCAGAAACCAGTGAAGAACTCCCAAAACAAAACCATCATCAAATCCACAGCGAAGTTTCTCAAAACACCATTCGCGACAGAAAACAATCCACAACCAAAACCAATAATGAGCACAGAATTTACCTGATCGTTCTCTCGACTCAGGAAGACACCCAACAGATTCACCAATGACGTTCGTCGTCGACACCAACGTCTAGGTTAGAACAGATCACAATCAGAAGACATCGAATACAACCGAATAAACCAACACTCAAACTATGCTACTACTTTACCCGTTAGACTCTAGTTGGCACCAGGGAAGGGTTCTGATCAAACACCAGCAGGAACGTGAATTGAGAGTTGGGAAGAAGAGAGTAACAGCGGCGTGAAGAAGATGAAGAACGATCAATAAGATCGTGGTTTAAATAAGTAAATCAGAGAATTAGGGATTATTAATATAAGTTAAATAAATTGTATTTTGTAAAGACGTAGAGGAATTAATTTAAATCATGTAAACAATTTTAAAGGAGAATTCAATAATAATAAGTGTAATTACTTTCTAAATATATTGACGTTGAGAATCCTCGGGAGGAGGAAACAAAACAACCCGTTAATAAATAAAGACATAATCCTTTAATTTGAAATAGAAAAGAGATTTATTTGACTGTTACAGAAGATAAGGATGAGGAGTAAAATATCTTAGAAGTTAATTAGTAAACAATTACTAGCAAGGAAGTAAATCAGAAATAAATCAATATAGGTAAATAGTTTAAGGACTCAATGGAAGAAAAACAATTACGTTTAAAAAGTGAGTCACAAAACCGATAATATAATTACTGGGAGAGGAATAAGGAGAGTCAAATAAACAATATATATAATAAATAGCCAAACTGAAATTGGACTCAGATATTTAAAATTAACAAGCTAGAAGGAAGATTCTAGATTGGTATTTTAGGATTTAAATCACCTAACAAATTTAGAAAAATGATTTAGAAATATGGATAACAGTAACCATAGCAAAACGTTACAATTAATTGTGAACATTATAAGGAGAAGGTAGATTGAGGAATGGACATCGTTAATTTCCCTGGGCCACCTTAATACTAATCTCGGACCTATTATTCACCTTATATACTATAGTATTCTTAACTTGGAAATTTCCGGGTATTTCACCGATTCATTTAGAAAGCGGTTAACGGATCGATTAATCGTCGTCAATTGGTGTTACGTTTAACCAGAATTATGTAAATGCATTTTTTCTTATAATTAGTAAATAAAGTATAGTTTTATCGGTTTTGTTGGTTATGAACCGATTAACCATCACTTTTGGTAATATTTTATCAGTTTCAGTATAATTATAATAATTGACCATATAATTATATACTTATTTTTTAAAATTCTAACAATTAACCATATAATTTTATTCTTATTGCTATAAAATATTTTCAACAGAAGGGTGAAGCTGAAGCTCGCTCCATATAGTAATATGGCTTTGGTGCCACATGTCACTATAGTGTTACTTCATAAAGTGTGGTTTTTATAGTACATTTTAAAATGTTGTATCTTTTAATATATAAGTGTAAAAACAAAAAAAATTATACCATTGTTCATCATAACTCGTGCTCTTCAAAAAAGATGCATCATTAACATATTCTGGTAAACTTAAAATTGTATGTTTCTAGAATGAGTATATAACACATATTTTAAAAGTGAATCGTATTCATTAACAAAATGAATCTTCTTTAATAAAATGAACCTTATTCATTAACAAAATGAACCTTATTCATTAATAAAATGAACCGTATTCATTAACAAAATGAATCTTCATTAAAATTCACTTTCCTAAACAAAAAGATTCACTTTTAAAAATAAAGGATTTACAATGCTGAATGTCAAAATTTTACTTTTCTTAAACATAAGATTGACTTATCTTAACCGAAAGATTCACTTTTCATAAACAAAAGATTCACTTATCAATAAATGAAAAGTTCATATTGTTCTTGCATAAGATTAACTTTCTTAAACTAAAGAGGATTCACATAATTAATGTGAGGTTCACTTTTGTTAAACTTAAGATTCATTTTTCTTAAACATAAAATTCACTTTTCTACAATGAAAGGTTCATATTGTTCTCGCATAAGATTTAATTTTATTTAACAAAAGATCCACTTTTCAAAAATAAAGGATTCAAATTGTTTAATGTGAAAGGTTCACTAATCTTAAATATATGATTCACTTTTCTTAAACCAAAGGTTCATATTCTTCTCGCATAAGATTCACATTTCTAAAACAAAAGATTCACTTTAAAAAACAAAGGATTCACATTGTTTAATGTGAAAGGTTTACTTTTCAAAATTCACTTTTCTTAAACGAAATATTCACTTATCAATAAATAAAAGGTTCATATTGTTCTCGCATAAGTTTGTGATAAAATTCACTTTTCTTAAACCAAAGATTCATATTGTTCTCGCAGAAGATTCACTTTTTAAAAATAAAGAATTCACATTGTTTAATGTGAAAAGTTCACATATCTTAAACATTAAATTCACTTTTCTCAAACATAAGATTCACTTTTTTAAATGAAAGATTCACTTTTAAAAAATAAAAGGTTAAACATGTCTTCATTGGGTCCCACAGGTGATCCATGTTCACCCAGCTGTTGAAGAATGCTAATGTGGTTTGCTTATGAACAACCACTCAAGAAAAAGATAACACTATCCCCATGTATAACCTTAGGATGGCTAACACCGTCAAAGAAGTTAACATTGTCGATGAAGACTAATGTGATTGAACTATTAACCACCACACAATAAAAAAAGATAATCCACCCTTTATAGAACTCTTTGACGACTAACACTAAGGAAAAATCTAGCACTGTCGAAACATATAAAAATTATGTATTTTATTTATTTTCAAAACGAATCTTAAAGCATATGTACATATAAAAAATATGGAATTCTAAATTTATCAAAACATATTCATGTTCAATATTATTTTGAAGAGCTCTAATTATGAAGAACAACGATATCAAATTTATGTTATTTGGACTTATATTTAATAAACTACAACACGTTAAATTTTTATAAGAGAACAAAGATAAAAAAAAGACAAAAATGGTGCTACCTTCCTTGGTGGCACAATGGTTAAGCTCTAATTCATGTATTTTTAATTAAAAGACCTAAACAGTTTTTTCGGTTAACAAGATTCTGTAAAATCAATAACCAGAACCAGAACTTGGTTATTTAAACGGTCTGGTTAACCGAACCAGCATACCACCTTGATACTGGTTGGCGCTCTTGATGCGTCCTCGACCGGTCGTGGACGTATCGTGACTCAAATAAATTTTGATAGTTTAAGGAAAGACACAAGATAAACCTTAAACTGGAAACTCCATTTCGATTGAGAATTTACACACACGAAATTCACTCAATCTCCCTCGCCCCCCACACGAACTCTCGGGACAGTTTCGACTTTACCCCTAAAGTGCTTAACCCTCACCTGACTATCGGCCTACGGGTCACCGACCGCTCCCCGACCTATCGGCCTATCAAATACCCAAAGTATTGACACTCTAACCCAGTCCTCACTAGCTCACCAACTCTCTATTACTTACACACACTCTTGTCTGACTCACACTTGCTCAGATTTTATCTCCTTTTTTTATCTCGCAAGCTTGATTTATTATAGGACATAAATGCTCATATATATACTCGTTCGTTAAGGTGTAAAAACTAACGGCCTATGAATATGTAGACTCTAGAAGTAGATTACTTCTTCTTCTCTTTATTAATAGTCGCACCCTATTGCAGATTATCTTCCAACTTGATTTGGAGCTATCAACACACGTGTTGCCTTGCGATTGGGCAAGTTGGTGGTGCGTCTCCCAAGTGGTCGGTCACCACTTGCACACTTCAACTTGTCTGACCTTGTTTGGTTATTTACTGCTCATAAATGCTCTCTTATGAATTTATTTCAGCTATATAATGATGTTCATTAATAGCCTTTGCTTATCTTGTTATATTGCACATTAATGAGCTTCTTCTTTTGTCGTGAGCTAGTTGCTTGTGTGGGTGTGACACATCTGAGTGAGTTTGTCGACGTTGCTAACACATTTCCGTCCTTGTTGTTGTTTGATGTATGAGATATGTGATAGTGTGGTTCTTGACTACTTGTGTGTTACTAGAAGTCTCCGGAGCTCTCACAGACAGGTGCCCGACTGGTTGGGCACATGTCGTAGGCTGAGGGCGCTCAACCTTGAGTGCTAAGCCACTCATCACTTAAGTGCACTTGCAACCTTGCGTGCTAAGCCACTTATTTACTTGTTTATCTAAATGATCAACTTGACAAACATGTTAGATAAACACCACAAGTTTGCTATCATCAAAACTAAAGGTCCTTGACTTAACAATTTCCCCATTTCTGATGATGGCAACCGATAAAGTAATATGTGCTTTGACAACTCAAAGATTCAAAATTTTGAGAGGTTTCCCCCTAAGAAGAATTCCCCCTGAGTTTGTTAAGGGTTTAAAGTGAGGACAATTTCAAAACAAAGTGACAGCTTTTATGTTGTACTATAACCATAGGAGAAAATTTTCATTAAGATGATACATAATACAAGGAAGATAGACATAGTTTCACAAGTACATATTCTTTCATTCTTTCCCCCTTTGCCATACAGCAAAATAGGGAGAAACTACACGACCTAAGATATTGTAAAGGCCATAACATTCCATATAGTACAAACTACAAACATGATCAATATAATCTAGATGGAGTGACGTGTTTGGGTGTCCCATTCATAATCCTCAGTGCCAAAGGGTTCATCCTCTGAAAAATAAACTTTGATCCAAGATGGTTTGGTTGTGGTAGGATTGATCAAAGGTGATTCACCTGTAGTGGAAAGGTTTGACTCCTCATAATCAATAGTGAACTCCATGCAGTGAGGAGTCCAGGTATAAGAGGGAGTGACACTTGAGGTTCTAGACCAGGCTGTAAAGGAATTGGAGTTGGGGAGGACATAGCTTTGAGCGACGTATTTCTTTGGATGTTTTGTGAACATGAGTTTAAGAATGGTGGAGTGAATGGTTTTCTCATTTGAGTTGTATGAGCTTTATGGAGTTTGAGCCATTTCATGAGATGGTGAACGATGATGTGAGTGGCAAAATAAGGTGCACAAGTATTTATAGATACTTAAAGATATGCTCAACGACTGATCGGTGAGTGGTAATAAATGAGGTGCTACGTCTTGTGGGCTATGTTTGTAGGCTTTTTAGGTGTCAAGGTCCGATCTTGGATTAGTGGAATGGGTGGGACTAAATATCTTTGACCATTTTGTAATTTTTAATCAAGGAAGAGGCAGCCAATGCAATAACTTATTTCATGAACAAGATAATCATTCAAGATAGATAAAAACAGCTTGCATTTTCACTCATATCAAAGTTTTACTTGGAAACAGATAGTCAATGACAAAATGAAACATTAATGGAAAAACAAAATCTAGTCCTAAAGCTAGCTCTCACGGTTGTCACTCAAGTCTTTAAGAGACGGAACGCTCAGGGTATGTGAAAGTCTATGAAATCTATTGCTCATTGAACCATGTGATGAACACTTGGTTCAGAGGAGACATCCTGCACAGCTATGAGAGTAACTCTCACTCTCTTCAGAACATCCCTAGTTGAGGTATCCAGACTTGTCCCCGACCTGTCGTAGACCAGTGAGAGACTTCTCATTCTTTTAAGACCTGATGCCCTTGCGGTTGGACGAGGCTCTGACCTTGAGTCCTCACTTTTTGATTGCTTCTAGACAACTACCAGTTGATCTCCCTTAGTCTTTATACCTAATTCTGACAATATCTCTGAGCATATGTTGTCTTGAGCAGTACGGGTACACTCGTGGAACCTGTCATTGTTCACTCCGTTCTCCAGCAGCGCCTTTGTTACCACTTCCCCTTGTACTAGCCCCTGGTTTACATGTCTGCTTTCATCAATCGTGAAGAGGATCATGGCGGGAAGGTCGATCTCCCCCTTGGTCTTGAGGGTGTAGAGTAACCTCACATCCCTTGCATTGACGATGTGGGTTCCTTGATTTCATGGAGTGATATTATGTGTGAGTAAACTGGAGAGAACTCTGTCTAGTATCGACATTTCTGCTGCAGGAAAGTTCTTCATTGTTGCTCCTTTGTTGAGCAAATTTACCATTCTCCCTCCTAAGTGTCCGAGGTCATTCCATGATGTTTCCTTTGGAACGACCAGTCCTTCAGGTTCCAAGCCGAAAGTCTCGAAGATCCAGGACTTGGAGATGGTGATTTTGATGCTTTGAACTCGTGAAGTGATATAGTCATCGTTGTCACTATGCAGTGGTCCTAGACAGTGCATGTGCTCCTTGAGCAGTTCTATGTAGACGGTGATGGGTTCTTGAAAGAAATCCACTCATCCTTGGTACTCCAACAGCTTTTGGATCTCTCCTAGACCAATTTTGTCCATCCATTCTAGGTCCAGTGTCTTTGGTAAGACAGGATAGGACCTGTCGTTGACGTTTTCTGCATTTATCAGCGATGTCTCAAGTTCCATGAATTTTTTGAGACGCTTCAAGGATTGAGGAGGTGGAGGCTTGGTGACATCTTGAAAGAGCTCTTCTAGTTCTACAGATTGTGGTGATGGAACCATTTTCTCCTTGCCTTTTTCTTGAGCTTGCCGTGGAGGCGTCGGCGACCTGTCGTCAACAGGTGTCATCATCTAGGAAATGTTGCTAGTTTCTTCTTCAGAGTTTGGTGCAGTCACACCTTCCTCTGGTGTCTTTTCTAATGGTGAGACCCCCTCCTATCACTTTTCGTCACTATGAACTTCCTTTTCTTCTAGTTGCTCAATGACAACTTTTGCGATTGCCGAAGGAGTGGCTCCCTCCTCATCGCTGAAGTGCAACTTTCGAGTTGCCTTTTTGGTGTAGAGTTGGCTTTTTGTGGAGATTTCTTTTGATTTTTGTTACGTTGAGAGGCACGAGTTGCGCGAGTTACACGACTCATTGTGGCAATAGAAAGGTTTTGGTTCTTGGGATTTTTGGCCTTGGAGTGTTTGGTGGTGACTTTTGGTGAAGGATCTTGAGAAGACATTTTTGGTTTTCTATGGTGGTAGGAGTTGGAAGTATTTTAGGCTTGAGAACTTCAGTTTGAATGAGATAATGAAGCTTGGGCAAGTAGTGGTTTATATATTGTACCTCTTCTTGTAGTAGTTCGCCTTCGTCAGTTACCCTTCGCACAAGTTGATCTTCCAGATCTATGGAAAGACAAGGGGGTGGCGATTCTCAGTGATTTTCTGTCGATCTTATGTCGGCCACTTGCACTGAGGAAGATACTCTGAGTGCAACCTTGTTCTTGGAGCGGAGAGAAGATTTTGATGCCATGATTGTTCAAAGGATTTCTAGAGGAGAGGAGAATATTGGAAAAGAAAGAGGAACTTGTGAGCTTAAGGTAATACATCTACTTTAATGTATACCCTGTATGTTTTAGAATTATGGGATGGGAATTTAAAAGAATGAACCAAAAAATTGAGTTGAGAATGTGGTTTGGTATTTGGAATAGAGAATTGTGAATTGTGTTGATTTAAGGGCCTAAGTGCCATTGCAATTGGGATTGTTGCATTATGTTGTGTTTAATGAGTTTTGGATGAAATGTTGTGTGCTGGTAGAACCCACTATGGGTTTGGATAGTTTGAATTGAAATAGGTGAATGATATAAGTGTTTGGGCATGCTAGTTTAGTAACGAAGTTATGGCAAAATTTCTGTATAAATGGAGTGTTTTAGGTGACCTTATGAATTGAAGAACCTAGGTGTTTATAGGGTTGAGTTGAGTTGATTAATCACCTTGAAATGGTAGTTGGAGAATGGATGGGAGTGATGCAAAAATCTGTAGCATAAATGATGTTTTGGTGTCTTGAATTCTTAGGAGAGAATAGTATGTAAGACCTTGAAACTAGTGAGTGAACTTAGGTATTGGAAATGCAAAAGACTAGGAATGAATGTGGTATGGTCAAATGGTTAGGAGAAGGTTGAAAGCTGTCATGGGAATGGTTTGGGAATGCACTGATGTGCATGGTGTGCAAAGAATGGGAAATGAGAGTGCAAAAGTGTAGAATTAAGCAAGAATTGAGTGATAAGTTTGATCAATGATTTAAGGAGGTTTAGAGCATGATTAAGGTGTTATAACATGTTTGGAAACATGTGGAATGATTAGTAAAAGATTGGGTAAGAATTGAGGTGGGATTAGAGCTCAAAAACCCAGCAATTTTAACAGTTCCAGACTTGGTCCGGGTTTGTAAATAGGTACACAAACCCGGACCACCTTAAAAACTAGGCAGAAACCAATCCCAGGGGTTGGTCAGGGTTTATAACCCCGGACACAAACTCGGACGAGTCAAAAAATAGGGTAGTAAGGTTTCCGATGAGTTGGTCCGGGTTTACAAACAAGGACACAAAGCTGGACCAACATAAAAAGCTCCAGAATGTTGAAAAATGACATTCTAAGATGGGGAATTGAATGGTAATGCTATTATAAGATAATTAATACTTGATTAATGACATGTAAAGGTTATTAGGAGTATAAACGAGTGTTAAATTGAATGTGGAAGTTGAGAACTTGAGATCACATGAGTGGAGTTACAATTAACGGGACAACGGGGTTAAGTACGGGAGTAATAGTAGTTTATATACCGTACAATCTTGATGTTAATAGAAACGCTTGAAATGTTATTAGTGAATTGAGTATAACCCGAGGAACGTAAGGTGACATGGTAGAGTAGCTCCATGGTGGAAGGTATGGATTGTTGCAACTTGTGTCCTGCCGAGTCCTCTCGGCTGTGTGTGTGTTTTGCTTGTGTGCCGGCCTAACAAGATAAATGCATGAAAAATGGTTATTGCATTGTTATGTATCTTAATGCATGTTGTATGTGCTAACCATCCATGTTTGATTGTGAGGTCTAACCTAGAGTTGTAGAGCAACTCGTAAGTGAGTAAGGATTGGTTAGTGGCTCGTAGAAAGAGTCGTCCCACAAATAATGTGAACGCGGAAAACACATAAGAAATATAAACTAGAGAACAATGATAGTTCAAACATTATGAACTCACTCCATGTGAAAGAGTTTTACGGACTAGTAAACTCCCGTTAACGGTTAGAGAACCGAACCAAAACAATCCACGAATTAATTAATAGTGGAAAATATAAAGAACCTTCATAAGGAGAACAATGATAGTTCAAAGATACGAACACATGAGAAGAGTAAAAGAGAATTAAGGGACCATCAAACTCCCTTCAAAAGATAGTCGACCTCCTATATGAGGATCCGACCCGGTATGAAAAAATGACCCGAATGTATAAGTATTAAAAATATTGGCGTAACCCTTAATTCTGAGAATACAAGAACTTGAGAAAATTCCCTAAGTCATTAGATGACATCGAGAGTGATGCTTCTAGACTAATACACATAAATAGTTACGACTCCGAGAGAGGAGTATTTGTGGATAAGAGAAGTCCGGTTGAGATTCGGACGTTTGTGAGATTAAGGAACTAAGAGAGTGTTCCGATTACTAGTTGAGCCTTCCCACCATGCTAGACCCGGTAGTGGGTCAAAACGGGGAAGTAAGACTAGTAACGTTAAAGCCCGGTGGTGAGTCTTGTGAATGTCTCTGCCCGGAGGTCATTTGTATTGACTTAAGAATTATTCCAGAGAGGAATAATGGGGAAAGTATGAATGAGGCATGTATGTTTACGGAACTAAGAGAACAAGAAAGGTATCCAAAGAGAATGGATAAAATACTGAACAATGAGAATGAGGTGTTGTTGAGGTAGAAACCCTCAAAGCCTAATGAGTAAGAAATGTAAACTAACTAACTTAATGTGTTAGTTTTATGATTGTATTCCTATATTTGAATACTTGTGAATGCGAGCATGTTGTATGTTTATTGTACTTCATGATTTGATTTAAATAAAATCAATCGCATGTTAAGATGAGAATTAGTTAAGTGTGGCCCGGTAGTAGCGGGTTGCATGACTTCCATACCAGCAGGGTGTTGAGCCTCTTTGGGGCCACCCATTATTTTTCAGGTACCCGGATGATGAATACCATTCGAGAGTATGACGGGGATGGTGGTTAATCATGGGTAGTTGATTTGAGTACAAATGTAAATGTATGTATTGGTAGGGTAAGTCCGAATGTGTTGTCGGCATATAGATTGTAATTAACTCGGTACGATCTTGAATTGAGGATGTAGTATGTGACTCGATTTAGAGATGAATGAAGGTTGTATTTGTTTAAGTACTCCGGTATTCTGGTCCATCAGACCGTTATTGTATTCGAAATAGGCCTAGTTAGTCACGTGGGTGGCTAATGGCATTGTTTCACCCGCCGTTGTATTGAAATATCCGCTGCGAATGTATTGATTTATGAGGTGATTAGTTGTTAACAATAAGTTTAGCGGTAGGGGTGTTACAATAGTAGTGCGCAATGTAGAATTCTTACTGCTTGTGCATTGAAAATCAGCTTCGTGATATAACCCTCCACATCCTGGGATCATCAGACTTGATATGAAACTCCACTTTGTTCTTCTAGTGAGTGTAGTTGTCTCCATTTAAAAGTGTTGGTCTATTTGGTGCAGAACCTTCTTCTGACGCTAGTAGGCTTGCATGAGTCATTTTGATCCTCTTCTAACCAGTTAGCTTTATAGAAGAGACCCGCTCTGATACCAATTGATACTGGCTGGCGCTCCTGATGCGTCCCCGACCGGTCGTGGACGTATCGTGAATCAAATAAATTTTGATAGTTTAGGGAAAGACACGAGATAAACCTTAAACTGGAAACTCCATTTCGATTGAGAATTTACACACACAAAATTCACTCAATCTCCCTCGCCCCACACACGAACTCTCGGGACAGTTTCGACTTTACCCCTAAAGTCCATAACCCTCACCTGACTATCGGCCTACGGTTCACCGACCGCTCCCCGACCTGTCGGCCTATCAAATACCCAAAGTATTGACACTCTAACCCAGTCCTCACTACCTCACCAACTCTCTAGTACTTACACACACTTTTGTCTGACTCACACTTGCTCAGATTGTATCTCTTCTTTTTATCCCGCAAGCTTGATTTACATAGGACATAAATGCTCATATATATTGAAATACCCCTAATCTTAAAAACTTAATTAAATGATCTATTAATGATCTAAGATGGTTAATAAACATCTAAATACCATTGGGGAAACAATCAAAAGATCTCAACAAGGCAAAACATGCTTTAAGATCGGTAAAGCCAAAAATGTGCTTTAAGACACCATAAAGATTGTATGACCTCAAATAGGATCCAAAGTGGATTCCTAAGTATTATATTGAAGTAAGGAACACAACAAAACTGTTTTCAAAGAAAACTAAGCTCAGAAACACCCTGTGACACAAAATGTGCACTAAAACACCTTAAAGCACGTTTTTGTGTATGAGCTCTAAGATAATGACTTTTTGTCATTTTAAAGACTGGAGTATATCATTTAAATCATTAATTTGACATGATAGACTATATTATAAAGTCTAAATCAAAGTTTGAAAATAAAAATCAAAATATGACATTTATTTGTGAATAGTACCCAAATAGTGCATTTTTAATCAAAATTGACCAAGTATGGTCAATGGTCAATTAATGACCCATTTGACCCTTATGCTGTCGGCAGGAAAGGAGCTTAGAAGACAGCTCACTCAGCATTAATGCTAAATATCTACCTAATGTGATGATTCACCATTTTACTATTCCTTTTTTACATTTTAACCATTTAAACACCTTTCCTCTCATTCTCTTGCCTCTTGTCCCATTCCAGCCGAGACCTTAGCTCTTCCAAACTCTCTCAAGCTGTGTTCTTGAGTATGGAAGACAAATCAATCTCTTAAGCACCTAAGGTAATGGTTTAAGGCATATTTTAGCTCTTTTTCTTCATCTCTTCATTACCTACACTTGGAGCTCATGATCTATCACCTTCCATGGCTCATTCTCAGTGTTTTAAACCTTGAACAAACACCAATCTTGGCTGAAGCAAGTCTAGGGACCAAGGTTGTTCAAATCTACATAATAAGGTAAAAACATACCTTAAGGATCTCTACTCTCCATCCGGTTTGTTCCTTCTGATTTCTATGAGTTTATTCACTCATAATCTTCATATTTACATGTTCATTCAGTTGGTTAACCATTTGGAGCAAGGGTGGCCGAAATCCAAAGGAAATATCATTCTTTAAGGCATTTTGCCAAGGTAAAACCTATTACCATAGCAGCTTGTTGTTGTCTAGCTATTTCCTATGTTTATATGGTGAATTTAACACCATGTGGTGTGCTTAATTCAGGCCGAAACCCTTTGGAAACTTCCTTGCATTTTTAAGGTGATTTTGCCCTTAAATCTTACATTAATTGTTCTTTATGGTTAAGCTCATGCTTTGTAACACCCCTACTATTAATACAGTGATTAACGTCCGATCTCCTTACTCATCAGATACACGCAGCGGATACCTACTTACATACACTAGGTGATACAATGCCGTTAGCCACCCACGTGGCTAACAAGGCTACTCCTATTACATACAGCATCGGTCTGATGGACCGGAATCCCGAGTACTACACATCTATAATACATACTCCATTCATCAATCAAATACAACAATGCTCCATTCACTACTTACTCCTCCTCATTCCATACAATACAATGTACTTCACCGAGTCTACTAGGATCCTTATACATTTATAATGTCTCTTCCAAGTTCATACATACCCTCTAAGAGTCTACATCCACCCATTTTCTCACAACTACTTACTTTCTAAGTACAAGGGTGTGCCTCCGGTCTCTTCCTTGACCATACTCGCTTCGGGTACCTGCACACTAAAAATGGTCCCCCGAAGGGGTCAGCTTTCGCCGAGCATGATAACCGCATACCCCGCGTACTAGTGAGGGTACGCCGACCACTTGGTCGTATACATGCGGTTTATTACATTCAAACATACATGCATACATGCTCTTATACACAATACAAGAATACTTACACAAGCATACATACATACACTCCATTGCATACAGGGAATACAATATAACCATCCAATACATACTTACCTTCTTCCGAATACACATACTCAGTACATACACAAGTACAGTTCTTGTTAGCTTCATTGGTCCACCCGGGTTAATCGGGTGGAGATTACTCTTTACTCGTTTACTCCATACATACACATACCTACTCATACTCATACTCATACATACTTACTTTCTTACTCTTACTCAAGTTAAGTCGTCGGGACCTCCGGGCAGGGACTACACGGTCCCACCTCCGGGCTTTACTTGGTTCACTAATCCAGGATGCTACCCACTTAAGGGATTTGGGCCGTGGACCAGCTTACGAACCAGGAATCGGATTCAACCTCTTGTGTCCTCATCCTCACGCGTGGCCGAAACTATATCGGACTTCTACTCATTCCAATTTACTCACTTAAGTTAGGAGTTAGGTAGTTAGGAATTAGTAGAAGTCAACATCCAACCACATGCACAAATACATTATTCAAGTACACTACAAGGTACAATTACACATCATCATCATTCATACATTTCATGAATTATACAAACTATTGTTCAAGACAAATATCGAGAACAATGTAAACAAGCACAAGTAAGTGCAATATAATCCGATTCGTGCATTTATCTTATTAGGTGGTCAAATAAGCACACAAATCGGGGTAACCAGATTAGGATACAGGGCATGAAGAAATCATACCTTTCCCCGTTGTACTTGTATCCCAACGTTCCTCCGGTATTCACAATCCAAATCCTATGATATACATACGACCAAATAATTAACCTAACTATCATTAATTTAATTCGGTTACTCTTACGTTTCCTAACTCATACTTACTAAGTCTTCACATTCTTATACTTACATTTTATTTACTTACTTTTAATTACTTAACGATGGTTTACTTACCTATGTATGCACGTATGTATAGGTAGGTATACATATACATACATACATATACTAACCATAGTCTTATAGTTTTTTTTTTTGTAAGTTTTGACCCGACCGAACTTGCGACCGACCTTGCAAGTTCGGTCCAAGTCAGTAGGCTACATCGGGTGAAAATTCCAGGGCCGACCGACCTTGCAAGTCCGGTCCCAAGGTCGGTCCATTCCAGTGAGTTAGTTAACGGAAAATTTTAGCCCGACCGACCTTGCAAGTCCGGTCGCAAGGTCGGTCCATTCCAGTAGCTTGCTCGACGGAAATTTTTCTGGCCGACCGAACTTGCATGTCCGGTCGCAAGTCCGGTCAATTCCAGAAGCTTTCCCGTCTTTGTAAATCTGGGCTCGACCGAACTTGCAAGTCTGGTCGCAAGTTCGGTCCGGCCCAGCATTTGCATTTTTACTTCTGTTTTGAGTCCCATACTTTACCCATGTTTTCTCCAATCTTCCTACATGTAATCTCACATGTTTAAACACTACCTAGGCCCTTCAAATTGCCTTAGTTCATCCACTTTACATACTTACTAATTCTTACTTGTACCATTTCATTTCCATTCTTACTTACTTCTCATTCTCATTCTAGTTTGTTTATACTCCTAATGACTCTTACTTATGATTACTTAAGTCTTAAGCAACTTATACAACCATCCCCAAACAAAGCCTTAACTTACAGCCCACTTAAAATTCTCCTCGGGTGAAATTTAGTGATGGTCCGGGACCTTGTCCCTATCCTTAGTCCCGGACCAACCTTGGTCGTGAGTTTCGAATTGTTTTAACGAGTGGTCCGGGTCCTCATGCTTAACCCAAGTCCCGGACCATGAACTTGCACCACTCTCGGCCTATTTTGACATACTGGTCCGGGTCCTCTGACAAGGGGTAAGTCCCGGACCTAAATTTTGACAAACTCTCGGGTGTTTTGAATGGTTGGTCCGGGACTTAATACAAGGCCTAAGTCCCGGACCAACACTGGTCTGCTATGAACTGTGTTTTCTTTCTTGCTCTGTTTCATTCTCTTCTTCCTCTAATCCACTCCTAATTGTTTCTAATCTTGGTATTACATGCTTAACTACTCATTAAATGTCTAACCTACCTAAATCCATCACCGCAACTCAATTCCCCCAACCTACTGATATCTCACCATTTCCACTATTTCATTTCTTTTCTTTCTGTTGCAGTTCTACCGCAGAGTTGCTGCTGCTACTTCTGATCCATTTTCATTCTTCTTCTACAGATGTAAAGCTCCTAAGTGACATTAGTTTTAGGTAAATTTTGCCATAGTTCTCCCTATAATCTACATCTTCCTCACACTAATTCATCCACAAAATTATACCCTGTTCATTGTGTATATTGTATTTGACAGTTTACATATATATGCATCAGTTCCAAGCTCACGTTTCAGCAGCTCATTGGTTTTTTTTTGTTTTGTCAGATTCCTAACTTACTAATGCTACCAATACCATTATGCTAACCTATCTTATACCATTTCAGTAGGTTTTTACATTTGCTAAACAAATACATACATATACTATACTAAATCCATACAGAGACGTTTTGTTTACCTCAGTTTTTGCTTTTGTTTTGTTTTTCTTCCTTTCTTTCTTCTTGCTCTCCTCTTCTTCCTTGTGTTTTCTCTACTCCTTGTTTCCAGTTACAAAGTGACAATGCCCCCTCTTGCAATGTCAAACGGCTAAACAAGGAAATGGAGCTCACGTGGGTTCTTGATTTTCAGCAGAGAAAAATGAAACAGATGGAACTCAAAAGAATGGTTTGGTCCTTTCTTTACCTTAGAACATGAAGAGGAAGGTGGATCTTGAAGCTCCAAATGGGTATACCCATAAAAACGAAAATGTGTGTTTTCGAATTTGGGAAAGATAGAAACGTAGCTCTTGGTGAGAGGATTACAATGGTGTAATTTTGTAATTTTTGGAAGAGATTTGAGTGGGTTACAAGAGGAGAGAATAGAGGGTTTGTGTGAGTTTTGCTATTTCTCCATGGCTGTGCGGTGGGAAGCAACCAGAGAAGGAAAAAGAAAATCAGAGAGGGGAAGGAGGTGTTGTACATGAGAGGAGAAAGGGGAATAGGAGAGAGAATTGTGAGTGAGGGAGTAGAAAGTAATAAAGGTGAGATTACTTTATTGCTTGTTTGCTTGTAAATAAGAAGGAGTAAAGAGAGGTGTGAGTGGGGCTGTGGGATCGGACACACAGAGATCCATAAGGGTTTAAAATCCTTTTTACAATATTGGACACATAAGTCTTGGTTTATTATGTTTCTACCCACGATTCCCGTTTTAACAGTTTTTACTAATTCCTCGTTTATTGATTTTATTGGTTCTAAGCTTCACTAATATTTATTAATGATTATTTAGTTGACCAAAATTGTTACGAGTCTATTTGACCCGCTTAAAGTCACGTTTCCCGGTTACCTCGAAAAAACGCGCTTTAAGTTCGTTAGTGTTTTTAATCCATTTTGAGGATCCGTTTTCTTCGGGATTTGTTCCTCATATTTATTAGACTTAATTAGCCTTAGAATCCTTATAATACGCTAACGAGGTCTCATACCTCCTATGGTTATTTAACGCTTATTAGCGTTTTTCGCTTTTAAAGTGTTTCTTTATTTCTTTGGGATTTATTTTCCCTTACAAATACTTCTTAACCATTATTATGCTCTTAAATACCTATTAGGATAATTTAATCGCCATGTTTAAGGTCGGGGTATTTCAATATACCCCCCTAAGAACTTTGTCCTCAAAGTGTTCGAGGTTATAAGTTTACAATGCTTACTCATTCTTACATGTCTAATACTACGGTTATACAATCTTCCTTTTACTAATTCCCAAATCCATTACTCAAGGTTTCTACTACTACCATACCCTCCAAATGTACTATAGTTACTCCAATCCGCGCTACTACTAACTATCTAGTTCCTCATTACAAAGTTCATACATACATACAGTGCAAAAGCTATCCCCAAAGCAATGCAATACACATACAATCCCGCAGGCACTCTGGTCATCTCGACGCAGGACTCCTCTATGTCCCGCTGCCTTTGGAATAATACCACATACTACACTACTTCTTCTCCGGTACGAGCTTCTCACAAATTCTTAACCTTCAGTCTAAGAGAAATACTTCACTACTACCAATAGAAATTTCTAAAACACATAACTCCAAGGTCCAATATATATACATTACTTCTATCCTATGTGTGATTTTTGTGACCACTTAAGGGGAACTTCAAGAATCATTCGACCCTGATGATATAGCATCAGTGTTGAATATCTTTCCACCCCAATTTGTGTTTCGGTTCCCTTGATCTGATCAGGATCAAGTTCGACTTCCCACATCAGTTTCAAACAAGCAAATAATTTAGTTGTTTTCATTTTCTATCTTTTTACTCTTCCTAGTCATTCATACATCTCCAAAGGATGGAGTCAGTCCATCAATCATCCTCACTCTATTTCCCAAATGCTTTACTCCATGGTTCAATCCTAATGCTCATTTCCTCAACCTTCACTACTTCCATCCATTACTCACCATCATATCCTAATTTAACTACGGAATACTACACTTATAAGATTTTAGTTGGCTTCAATGTTTCACTATTTTACTTACGATTCCACTACTCATAAACTTCATTCATCTACTATCCTCATTCATTTTGTACTACTTCTTCAAAGGTACAATACTTGTGGAGCTCCGTCCACTACTCATTACTTTTCTTTTACTAATACTTTTACACTGGTGTTACAAGATAGGTACGTTCCTCCTATGGTATTTGCATGTTTAATGCCTAGTTACCATAATTACAATATGAATAAGTACTTATGTTTATTTAACATAGTACCAATCATCAATTTGATTCTCATTTGTGCTATGCACATTACGGTTTAAGTGTTTATTCATAAAACTTACATTAAGCGGTTTTCGCTCTACCCCCCTTAAAAGGGATACGCCCACGTAATCTACCATATGTTATTATATTAAACATTGGTTAACAGTTTGGGCAACTGAAGCGTTTAGCTTCACTACGGTATACTATAGAATATGCTTGGTCAAGGGTCTTAACCATACACACCGGTTTAGTCTTTGCACCAGAGTTCCTATATGAGTTTATTTAACTCATCGTTAATTCGGTTTAGCCTATCAGGCTTCAAGGCATAACCGCCATGTATATAACTCACTAGGTATATTGTCTCCTAGCTAGGGCCACTAGCTTCTGCTGTGCGACCCTGATAGCTTGGGTTACTTACCCTTCGTGTTATCATTAATGTGCTATACATCACCTTCTATCCATCTATTATGTGAATAAGGTTTACTACACAAATGCGGTATTCTTGTACCGTGCTTGAACTCAACGAGTTTAGGATTTATAACCAGCTCTCTGGTAATCTGCGCTGTACATGTTATTCGTGCTTCTACGGTTATTCGTTAAGTTCCTCCGACTTATTGTCGGGTGGAGGTTAAGTCAACACTTAGTTGTAGTGCTTCCCTTGTTGTCACTCAGCTTTAAATCATACCAGTTTCTTCTGGTTCAGTACAAGTGTTCTTTACTTGTATGACCTTGCATTTCTATGCGTCGGTCCTAGTGACTTTCCTGTATCTCCTTTCACCTTTATCCATTGGAATTCAACTGTGATTGTTAGTAGTGTGGTTCGCCACTCTTCGTGCTTCTTTGGCCTTAGGCAGCACGGTTGTTGCTAAGCTTGCTTAATTGGCTTGCCATCTGTTGGTGTGAAAAGAAGGTTTACTACGGTTTACATTCTCATATCCCTAGCCACCCATTATATCATTCGTTGCACCAGTGCCAATACCAAAACACTCAGTCATACAGAGTGCAGAGGGCTGTAAAACACTTGACAGTAAGTCACTTATGTGATAGGAAAGAATATTTCTGTGTGTCATCTCATACTTATACTCCGTGTTATTGCTTAACTATTTCCCTCATAGCGGTCGCCTGTTGCGCACCGTATTCTTACTCATTGTACAACATTGCTTTTACTGTTTCTGTTACTGTGTAGTTCCTCTTTACTCATTGCCATTGTCGTTGGCACCATTTCCTTATGGTGTAAATACACTAGGAGGTTCCTAGTGTTTCGTGTGTATGACGGTTGTGGTAGAATACTGCACGTTATCATCTTCCCATGTGGAGATGCTATGTTCCCGATTAGGTTTCATGTGTAGGTTAGCTTACCTCACATTCTATCATCATTTGTGATACAATTTACCAAGTGTCTTGGTTGACAATGGATGAAGTAATTTATCGGGTTATAGCTCTCTTGAGTGTTGGTCATTCATGGTTTTCAATGTGTATTCACATTGATTGTTTTGACAATTACTGTCTTTCCAGTGCTGAGCATTGGTTTAGGCTCTGGCTGTGTAGTTTTGCTTGTATGTATATTACCAGGACATCCCATGAAACTTCGAGGGTTTTCTGGTCCCGTTCTCCAATTGGAGGGTATTCTATCACTGACAAGTGAAGGTTCTTGTTGAGGGGTTTGTCTCCACTCATAGGTCTAATGACAAGGTTTGCTATGTAGGCGTTTACACAATGGTTCACCCCATGTATAGGTGCATATGGGTATGCTTAATCCTTAAGTCGTAATGGTTTGGAAATCTCATTTCCTTATTCCATCACCCCTTGGCAATATCTATTGTGTGGTTTTATTGTCATAGTAGGTGGAAGCCTTTTCTAAGGGTTTGCATCATCACCGCATTAGTGGTCTTCGTTACGAGGGGTACCTTCCCTTGGGTTTCTCGTAGTGTCCAGGTGTGGACTAGGCCAATGTTGGCATTATCCTGATCCTCATTCCTCTGTGCTACCATGCTACAGAAGGCATGGCGGTAATTAAGAACTCCGTCAACTGTATACTAGGCTGATGCTCTAGTGACAGTGACGTTGAGTTGGCCATTACTCCAAGCCACTCAGAATGTTGGGTTTGAACTTATGGTCCAGTTGTTGATTTCTTGTCGTATGAGGCAACATTTCTTGCAAGTCTTGTTAGTGATGGTGCGGGTTTTGCAACCGTTTAAGGTTACACCACGCATCAGGTTATGGCCTTAGAGCCATATTGCTGCCAGCTATGCTCTTGCAAGCTGCTTATATATGTTTCCACTTCATGTATACTGTCGTGGGTTGGAGGTATTATTGGGCTCCGTGGTAAGTCGTGGCATCACGCTTCCGTTCATAGGAGTTCTTAGGCAAATGGTGTTGTTAAGAGTGTCTCTCAGTATCTTAGGGCATTTCCTGTTAAGTGAAATCCCTTCGGGTCCTAACCGAGTGTTCGTTCTAACTTTCGCGCTTTTATCATGTCGCTGTTGTTCGACTGTTGCAATGCAGACACCCTTCAAGGATTGCTCCTGAGTGTGCTGTTGAAGCATGCCTTACATCTGCTAATGCTGATGACATGTTGTCCACTGTACCTTCTTGTGGTGCTGTACTTGAGTTTTCCCCTTTTGGGTCATGACGTCTCCCGTCCTTGGGTAGACTGTTTATGCTTGTTCCGAGTGTTTAAGACTAGGTTTGGTATTCCCTTCAATGATGGAGTATACTTGTGGTAATCTTGGGGTTGCTCTTGGGAATTTTGTCCCCGTTGTTGAGCATCGTGGTGTTCACGTTAGGCGATTGCCTTACTGTGTTTAGGCTGGGCATACCTTCCAGCTGTCATGCATTGTTTGGATTATTTGAGACATATCCAATGTCTATACTTACTAGTATGTGTTCTTTGCACTTCCTAGTTCTTATTCCTCATTTCAGATGGATTCTCTGAGTTCCTTGATACTTGATCGTCTGAGGTGTCCAGCTGTTCTGATTGAACTCACTCATGGTCCGTAGAATGGAGTTGACTACTTCCCGTGTGTCGCACACTACATGTATACATACGTGGGGTACCATATTGATACGTTACCACTTACCCAACTATATGTCGGGCCCGCAAGCTCCTTCGGAGTGCGGCTGTCCCACATCCCGTAACGGGTACACTCGTAGTGTTCATCACACGCCTAGGTGAAGTATTCTGTTGCCAACTCCTCTTGTATCATCCTATGATACTCACCATAATGCTGTTGGTCTGGTTTTAATATCCAAGGTTTTTAAAAGAGGGTTGTGGTTTTGGAAAGAAAATTTTGGGTTTTAAAACAATGGTTCGGTGTTAAAAGAAATCTCCCATGGCATAGCCACATTTGAGGTCTTGACCAAGTCTAGCCTCTCGCTGACTGGTATGTTCTAAATACAGTAGTCGGGCCGTTAGGCCTTTCCAAGGTTCCATACGTCTGGTTGTTAGGATGTGTGATCTTGTGGTTGTTTCGTTACAGTCATCGTAATTATTATGTACTTGTGATGTGTTAGTGTTCCTTTACATATCGCTGTCCTTACTGCACTTGCCTTGGCAAGTGCGTGGTATCGGTGGTTTTTGGATAATCCCATGCCAATCTCGGTATGGTTTCCATTTGTGTTTGTTAGTCTCATTGACGCTTCCCTCGATCTTATTGATCTATAATTGGTATACTCGCTCCTTTAGGTAGCTTCTTGGTGGTCTAGACATGGCTGTCGTAGATCTGGGTACTCCTCCACTCCTTGGAGGTTCCCGTTCTATTTGGTTTAGTGTCGCTCCTTGTGGCTCGTTCCCGCACATTTGTGGTGGTTACTGAGCCTTCCTTGTTTAGGCACTACGCTTGTAGTCCTATTAGTTTATATCTCCTGGTTGTTCTTGTAGTTGTCTGAGCTATATTGGCCAGGTGTTGCAACCTTGATGGCATCGTAGTTTTGGAGTTAACCGCTTCCGACTATGTCCTTAGTCGGCTAGCATACCGTTGGTGGTATTATTCAAGTATTACTATCCGTAGACTTGTGTCTTGGGTTCCGTTACTGCTCCCTTTTTCATTCTGTTGCACGGTTAGTGCTTCTGTCCTGTTGTTGGTTGACTAGCTAGGTTTCGCGACTGCTAAGCAGGTCGCCCCATGCTGTTGCAAGTTATAGCCTCCTCGTGGTTGGAGTGCTCATTCTACCGCTGTTACGTGCGGTGCTGTGGTTCAACCGGGATCCATCTCCGGGACTTCCAGCTTTTGGAATCTACCATGTGTCGGTTCTTGTTTACCGTGTGATTGATTCACCACTGCCAGATCGGGTTTCCCGAGTATGAGAAGACTTATCATCTCTCTGGCGTCCTTTCCCAAGTTACACAGTGGGGTTGCGGCGGGGCGGACTGGTATGTAGGTATCCGGTACTCACCGGGAGTTCCTAACTAGCATCTCTCTAGTGCTATCACTCAGCCCATAGCCCTACGCTTCTAATTCCTAACTCGATATTTCCTAAATCGGTATTTCCAGTCATCAGAGCGATACTTCGCTCTGATACCACTTTTTGTAACACCCTACTATTAATACAGTCATTAACGTCCGATCTCCTTACTCATCAGATACACGCAGCGGATACCTACTTACATACACTGGGTGATACAATGCCGTTAGCCACCCACGTGGCTAACAAGGCTACTCCTATTACATACAGCATCGGTCTGATGGACCGGAATCCTGAGTACTACACATCTATAATACATACTCCATTCATCAATCAAATACAACAATGCTCCATTCACTACTTACTCCTCCTCATTCCATACAATACAACGTACTTCACCGAGTCTACTAGGATCCTTATACATTTATAATGTCTCTTCCAAGCTCATACATACCCTCTAAGAGTCTACATCCACCCATTTTCTCACAACTACTTACTTTCTAAGTACAAGGGTGTGCCTCCGGTCTCTTCCTTGACCATACTCGCTTCGGGTACCTGCACACTAAAAATGGTCCCCCGAAGGGGTCAGCTTTCGCCGAGCATGATAACCGCATACCCCGCGTACTAGTGAGGGACGCCGACCACTTGGTCGTATACATGCGGTTTATTACATTCAAACATACATGCATACATGCTCTTATACACAATACAAGAATACTTACACAAGCATACATACATACACTCCATTGCATACAGGGAATACAATATAACCATCCAATACATACTTACCTTCTTCCGAATACACATACTCAGTACATACACAAGTACAGTTCTTGTTAGCTTCATTGGTCCACCCGGGTTAATCGGGTGGAGATTACTCTTTTACTCGTTTACTCCATACATACACATACCTACTCATACTCATACTCATACATACTTACTTTCTTACTCTTACTCAAGTTAAGTCGTCGGGACCTCCGGGCAGGGACTACACGGTCCCACCACCGGGCTTTACTTGGTTCACTAATCCAGGATGCTACCCACTTAAGGGATTTGGGCCGTGGACCAGCTTACGAACCAGGAATCGGATTCAACCTCTTGTGTCTCCTCATCCTCACGCGTGGCCGAAACTATATCGGACTTCTACTCATTCCAATTTACTCACTTAAGTTAGGAGTTAGGTAGTTAGGAATTAGTAGAAGTCAACATCCAACCACATGCACAAATACATTATTCAAGTACACTACAAGGTACAATTACACATCATCATCATTCATACATTTCATGAATTATACAAACTATTGTTCAAGACAAATATCGAGAACAATGTAAACAAGCACAAGTAAGTGCAATATAATCCGATTCGTGCATTTATCTTATTAGGTGGTCAAATAAGCACACAAATCGGGGTAACCAGATTAGGATACAGGGCATGAAGAAATCATACCTTTCCCCGTTGTACTTGTATCCCAACGTTCCTCCGGTATTCACAATCCAAATCCTATGATATACATACAACCAAATAATTAACCTAACTATCATTAATTTAATTCGGTTACTCTTACGTTTCCTAACTCATACTTACTAAGTCTTCACACTCTTATACTTACATTTTATTTACTTACTTTTAATTACTTAACGATGGTTTACTTACCTATGTATGCACGTATGTATAGGTGGGTATACATATACATACATATACTAACCATAGTCTTATAGTTTTTTTTTTGTAAGTTTTGACCCGACCGAACTTGCGACCGACCTTGCAAGTTCGGTCCAAGTCAGTAGGCTACATCGGGTGAAAATTCCAGGGCCAACCGACCTTGCAAGTCCGGTCCCAAGGTCGGTCCATTCCAGTGAGTTACTTAACGGAAAATTTTAGCCCGACCGACCTTGCAAGTCCGGTCGCAAGGTCGGTCCATTCCAGTAGCTTGCTCGACGGAAATTTTTCTGGCCGACCGAACTTGCATGTCCGGTCGCAAGTCCGGTCAATTCCAGAAGCTTTCCCGTCTTTGTAAATCTGAGCTCGACCGAACTTGCAAGTCCGGTCGCAAGTTCGGTCCGGCCCAGCATTTGCATTTTTACTTCTGTTTTCAGTCCCATACTTTACCCATGTTTTCTCCAATCTTCCTACATGTAATCTCACATGTTTAAACACTACCTAGGCCCTTCAAATTGCCTTAGTTCATCCACTTTACATACTTACTAATTCTTACTTGTACCATTTCATTTCCATTCTTTACTTACTTCTCATTCTCATTCTAGTTTGTTTATACTCCTAATGACTCTTACTTATGATTACTTAAGTCTTAAGCAACTTATACAACCATCCCCAAACAAAGCCTTAACTTACAGCCCACTTAAAATTCTCCTCGGGTGAAATTTAGTGATGGTCTGGGACCTTGTCCCTATCCTTAGTCCCGGACCAACCTTGGTCGTGAGTTTCGAATTGTTTTAACGAGTGGTCCGGGTCCTCATGCTTAACCCAAGTCCCGGACTATGAACTTGCACCACTCTCGGCCTATTTTGACATACTGGTCCGGGTCCTCTTACAAGGGGTAAGTCCTGGACCTAAATTTTGACAAACTCTCGGGTGTTTTGAATGGTTCGTCCGGGACTTAATACAAGGCCTAAGTCCCGGACCAACACTGGTCTGCTACGAACTGTGTTTCTTTCTTGCTCTGTTTCATTCTCTTCTTCCTCTAATCCACTCCTAATTGTTTCTAATCTTGGTATTACATGCTTAACTACTCATTAATGTCTAACCTACCTAAATCCATCACCGCAACTCAATTCCCCCAACCTACTGATATCTCACCATTTCCACTATTTCATTTCTTTTCTTTCTGTTGCAGTTCTACCGAGTTGCTGCTGCTACTTCTGATCCATTTTCATTCTTCTTCTACAGATGCTAACAGCTCCTAAGTGACATAGTTTCTAGGTAAATTTTGCCATAGTTCTCCCTATAATCTTACATTCTCCTCACACTAATTCATCCACAATTATACCCTGTTCAGTTTGTGTATATGTATTTGACAGTTTACATATATATGCATCAGTTCCAAGCTCACGTTTCAGCAGCTCATTCGTTTTTTTTTTGTTTTGACAGATTCCTAACTTACTAATGCTACCAATACCATTATGCTAACCTATCTTATACCATTTCAGTAGGTTTACATTTGCTAAACAAATACATACGTATACACTATACTAAATCCATACAGAGGCGTTTTGTTACCTCACGTTTTTGCTTTTGTTTTGTTTTTCTTCCTTTCTTTCTTCTTGCTCTCCTCTTCTTCCTTGTTTTTTTCTCTACTCCTTGTTTCCAGTTACCAAAGTGACAATGCCCCCTCTTGCAATGTCAAACGGCTAAACAAGGAAATGGAGCTCACGTGGGTTCTTGATTTTCAGCAGAAAAATGAAACAGATGGAACTCAAAGAATGGTTTGGTCCTTTCTTTACTTAGAACATGAATGAAGAGGAAGGTGGATTGAAGCTCCAAATGGGGTATACCCATAAAAACGAAAATGTGTGTTTTCGAATTTTGGAAAGATAGAAACGTAGCTCTTGGTGAGAGGATTACAATGGTGTAATTTTTGTAATTTTTGGAAGAGATTTGAGTGGGTTACAAGAGGAGAGAATAGAGGGTTTGTGTGAGTTTTGCTATTTCTCCATGGCTGTTCGGTGGGAAGCAACCAGAGAAGGAAAGAAAGAAAAATCAGAGAGGGGAAGGAGGTGTTGTACATGAGAGGAGAAATGGGAATAGGAGAGAGAATTGTGAGTGAGGGAGTAAAGTAATAAAGGTGAGATTACTTTATTGCTTTGTTTGCTTGTAAATAAGGAGGAGTAAAGAGAGGTGTGAGTGGGGCTGTGGGATCGGACACACAGAGAGCCCATAAGGGTTTTAAAATCCTTTTTACAATATTGGACACATAAGTCTTGGTTTATTATGTTTCTACCCCACGACTTCCCGTTTTTGACAGTTTTTACTAATTCCTCGTTTTATTGATTTTATTGGTTCTAAAGCTTCACTAATATTTATTAATGATTATTTAGTTGACCAAAATTGTTACGAGTCTATTTGACCCGCTTAAAGTCACGTTTTCCCGGTTACCTCGAAAAAACGCGCTTTAATGTTCGTTAGTGTTTTTAATCCATTTTGAGGATCCGTTTTCTTCGGGATTTGTTCCCTCATATTTATTTAGACTTAATAAGTTAGCCTTTAGAATACTTATAATACGCTAACCGAGGTCTCATACCTCCTATGGTTATTTAACGCTTATTTAGCGTTTTTCGCTTTTAAAGTGTTTCTTTATTTCTTTTGGATTTATTTTCCCTTACAAATACTTCTTAACCATTATTAGGCTCTTAAATACCTATTAGGATAATTTAATCGCCATGTTTAAGGTCGGGGTATTTCATGCTTGGAGTATAACCATATCTTATTTTGGTGTAATAAACATGTCTAAATGATGTGATGATTTTCCCTCCAAGCTGCCGAGTTGTTACAAGGATAAACCAAGGTATAAACACCTTAAACTTATGATTTTTATGACTTCTTAGCATATATATATTATGTGCCGAGAGTGGAGTTAAATATATGGGTTATTTTAACCTAAGAATGGAAAAAAATGACTAAGATAAATTAAGCTAGGCATTTAAGTGATTTAATTAACATAATGGTCAAATTATGACATTATGTGGAAAAATAATTAAGCTACAGCAAGGCCGAGAGCTTATAGTATAATTTGAGCAATTTTATGTGTAATTTTATGTTATAAAGCAAAGTTGTAATAAGGCCATGTCATTTGGCCACTTTAATTTAAGTTTAAAGCTTATTTAGTTTAATTTATGCTTATATAATTAAGTTTGGGGCCAAACGGTAATTACTAGTAAAATATAAAGTTGTGGGCTTAATTTAGAGGAATTTAGGGTTTTAAAATGAATTTAATAAAAATTATAACATTTTATAAAGTTTTGTGTCAAAATTGTAAAAATAGAAAAGTATAGGGTATGTTTGGTAATTACTGAGAGTTTGGGTCCAATTTGGTATTAGAAGTCAAAGTTGACTATATAGGAGACTTTGACCAAGTTTGGAGAATTTAAGAAATTAAAATACTACCTTATATTAAGATAGTTATTAAATTGTAAAAGATTTATAAGAGATGGGGTTATAATGTGATTTCCGAAATTTGGGGTACTAAATGGGATTTAGTACAGTCCTTAGTTATTAGGAATTTTTAGAAGTTATTTGGTTAATTTGGGTTTTAGAATTAGTATGTAATTATGATATATATAAGTATAATATGATATTTTATAACATTTTACAAATGGGTAACATATGGGTAAAAACCGAGATTTATAGAAAGTATAAGGTTAGGAATAATATTTATAACCTTTTGGTATAGTTTGGTAATTTTGGAGTTATATATAAGATTTTATAAAGATATATGTATAATATATAGTTTTAATGACATTAGAAAAACTATGTATTATAAATTGTGGAGATTTGGTAAATATACAAAATAAGGTGATGGGAATTTAATTAAAACAGACCTAAGGTCTGTTCGAAAATTATAGCCTTTAAAAACTATAGTTTATAATTATATTAAGGTTTAAGAATTATAATATAAGGTATATATTATAAGTGTAACAATGAAATATAATTTGGGGTTGATTTATAATTTATGGAAGTATTGTGGAATATTGTGAAAGTCGAAAGTATAAGGGGTTGTTTGGTATTTTATAACAAAATATAACTATAGGTTATAATTGTTTTAATGACATAAATGTCATAATATATGTTATATATCTATAATATAACATTATATTAATTATGTGGTGGATTTTGTAAATACTTAAGAAAAGGGGTGCTGTTCGGAAATATGGGCATTTTAAATGAAAATTTATAATATGGTTTTTAATGTTATAAGGGTGTGGTGTAACATTTATAATATAAGAATATTCATTAAAGAGAATGAATATATTATAAAGACATACCATATAATAAATAGTCCCATAATACATGTATATAAATAAATATATGTTATGGAGTGGAAAAATATAATATGATTTAATAACCATGTATTATCGTAATTAAAATGATATAAGGTAAAGGGAGAAAGAATTACAAACATTAGATATGGAAATTCTAATGTTAAGAGTATACATGGAATAATAAGGATTTATATAATTCAAAGTATTTTTACATATGGGTTATACCACATTTAACTTGGAAAAACAAACCTTAGGGAAATAAATACTAAGGTGAAATGTATAATATATGATAAAGAATTATACATGTAGTATAGAAACAAACTATATAATATACAAGGGTATATTAGATTACATGCGATGATAAAGATCAACACTAAGTATATTAATATACGAGACAAGACTACGCATGTAATATAACGTTTTTCCAATCCCGAGTTAAGCCGAAAAACCCGACAAACGTTGACAGTTAATAACGGGGGAATTAACCGGGAGGTAATAGTGACGGTACGGGGTACCGTAGAGTTAAGTTGTTATACGGGATTCTAATTAGTAGCGTTGTGTATTGTTAGACTGTTAGAGACGACACGACACACGGAGCATCGGATCTAGCTGATTCATACTCCACGGTTATACATTCAGGGTGAACGGTATGTTGTTACGTGTCTCTGATTGTCTCTGAGGGCTTCCTCAGTTCAGACTTCTGTGTGATCTGTGATAAGATTGTTTGTCTGATTGTGAAAAAAAAAAATATATGCATGAACTATATATTTTTAGCTGCTTATTATATACTGTTGTTGTGTTAACAGTATCGGTTCGTATATATGAACCTATATATATAAAACGAACTAGCGGCTATGGTGATATCTTATATGTAAATATAAGGATCGTCATAAAAACGTTGTAGCACTAGGATAATAAGATATACATATTATCCGAGACTTTAATACGGAGCATTGGCCTTTCTAAACGCCGCTCTCGTATCTAACACTAGATCCCGAGTTTACAGACTCCGGATTAGACTAATGGCTTTAGTCTGCTGTGTTAGAAAAATTGGTAATGCGATGCGATGGTATATTTAATAAACATAACAAAGCCAAGAGGATGTGGCTCTTGGTGCGCGCTGTGATCACAAAAGAGAGCGCGATGTCACAAAAACGATACTAGGATGTCCGCGTACGGGTCCGTAAGTATCAAGAAAATTTCCCGTGAGCTAGGATGGCTCGTTGGTCGGAGACTCTACCGCTGGAGTGGCTACTGCCGTGGGTGACCCGCCATAATATATGGGTAATTTAGAGACTCATTTTTTTTAACGAGACGTTGTCACTAGGTATAACCGAACACTTATTACAGTTGAGACTTGTACATTGGTGAAC
This sequence comes from Limonium bicolor, assembly GCA_023374045.1. Classification (NCBI taxonomy): domain Eukaryota; kingdom Viridiplantae; phylum Streptophyta; class Magnoliopsida; order Caryophyllales; family Plumbaginaceae; genus Limonium; species Limonium bicolor. The sequence goes on from CM041783.1 coordinate 37,100,370, forward strand.
AATATTGGTTTCTATACCAAGGACGGGAATTGATACTTGTTTATTATTCTCGTTGTTTCGCCTTGTTGTTCATTGGTTATACTGTGTGGTTATATTATGTGTATTGATGGTTGTATTATTGTATGGATATTACTGTTAAATGTTTTACAGTTTAAAAAAAATTAAAACGGTATTGCATGTAACGAATATCATGCTCTCGACCAATTAATTGGGGGGTTTGAGGAGGCATGAGGGGGCATGTGATAACATACTCAGCAGGGGCTGATTCCATACCACAAACCATTTTTATTGCAGGAGACTAGCTGGTGGGTCGACGCGGGGCGCGGCAGTTGTTTTTACTGTTGGTTAGACTTGGTACGGTTTGAGAACTACTGTTGTTTTGGACTCGGGTTTGTAAACCGAGGTGTATTTTGGTTAGACGCTCACGTGTACGGTTTGTAATAAGCGGTTGTTGGATATGTTTTAGATTGTTTAAGCTTTACTATCTATCTCTTGTGGTCACTGCGGGAATACATTTCGCAAGTTGATTATCATGTAACTTGTTATCACCCGTATGGGCGAGTGATAACAGTGACACCGTTAGAGCGACAGTCTGTTATTTACTGCTGTGATTTATTTATTAAGCACGACATTTATATTATAATTAGGAGCCGGATTAGTAGAGGTGTTACAAAAGTGGTATCAGAGCGGAGTACCGCTCTGATTACAAGAGATGGTAGTCTAAGTACCGTGAGCTTAGGTTATTCTTATACAAGTACCAAGAGGAAACTATAAAAGGTTTGAGTAAGGAGATTGTCGGGGACAATGTGTTTTATGCCTTGTAGGGCTATGTGAACTTATGGCTGAGATAAGTACGGTATTTATACCGAGAGCTGACTTTGATTCTGAATTCTTCAGATGTCTGCTGGAAGACGTTCGGCAGGCAGACGAGGTGGTGGAAGAGGCGGCGGGCCTGGAGGAGGTCCTCCTGAGGCCCCATCCGCGGGCGTTGCTGAGACGGTAGCTGCCGTCTTTGCTCAGCTAGCCCTGATGGGAGGTGTCCAGATAGGAGCACCACCCATAGTCCCACCCGTACCCGCACCGAGAGAGCCAAACTTGCTAAAGAGCGTCGCCGACACGCGAGTACCTACTTATGACGGGGTAGCTGACCCCATCGTCCTGGAGAGATATATTATCGAGCACGAGAAGGCCTTTGATGCCATTCATGTGCCTGCTAAGCACCGGGTCGGTATAGCAGCCTTCCATCTGAGGGACGCCGCCAGCACTTGGTGGAGGTCCGTGAAGGCACACTACACTATATAGAGGGTTTTGGTTGGACGGGTTTTGTGGAATTGCTGAGAGAGAAGTACTATCCTGCTCACTTGAAGCAGAGGAAGCGGGAAGAGTTCGAGGCTCTGAGGCAAGGTAGTCTGACAGTTGATCAGTACTACTCCTCATTCATTGGGCTGTTGGACTTTGTCCCGGGAGTCGTTTATTCTGACACTGTGAAGGTAGAAAAGTTCAGAGGTGGACTACGATATGCTATCAAGGCTGCCATGGGTGCTGCCTTATACCCTACGGTCCAGGTAAAATTAAATGACAATTTATACCTTATAACTCAGTTTGATTAATTACAAGTTCAAGGAACTTATTGATGCATTGTAGGAGTGCTATGACGTGGCTTCTCGGACCGAGCTGTTGGTGAACATCCAGGAGGATAGCCAGGGGCAGAAGCGTAAGGCCCCCGAGAAGGAGGTGGAGGCTGTGGCTGGAAGCGGAGGCAGCATGGGCTGGAAGTAAGAACCACCTTTAAGTTATTTGATCCATTTAAATTACTTACTTGCTGCCTGCTTTTATACCTGCTATTCCTAACACTTTGGCGATCACAGGAAGAAAAAGTTCTCCTGGAGGGAGAAGAAGATGGAGCAGGCCGGCCAAAAGGGCAAGAAGAAGGTCCCGATGCTGACCGGGCCTACCTATGATGTCCAGCCTCTTAGATCTGCACCCCTAAGGGTAAGCGATCTAACCTTGTGAATGAGTTGTGTATTACACTATCCGTTATCGTCCGTGTATTAATCAGAGTGTTGTATGATAATAGGTTCTGCACCCCAGCGCCACTTTCACTGCAAGCGTTGTGGTAAAGACCACCCGGGTGTTGATTGCACCGGGCAAGCGGTGGACTGCCACCACTGTGGGAAGAAAGGCCATAGGTCGTTCGAGTGCTTTGCAAATCCGGAGAGCCGAGCGTACCGCCCGTCGAAGGGGACTCAGAGCGCACCTACTGGAGGAGGTGGAGCTCGAGGTGGCCAGAGGGGGCCGGCGCCCCAAGCTCAGAGGGGGCAGCAGCAGCAGCAGCAGCAGAACCGAAACCAGAGGAACCCGCTGGGCAACCGTGTGCTGAATGCAGCGGGAGCTACGGGCGCTGGTACTAGCACCCAGCGCGGTGAAGGTTAGCACTTGGAACCTTAACCATTGTATGAGAGCATGACTAAGTGTTAAGCGTTTTACCTTAGCATGAATGTGTGTGTTTTAATTACCGCTTTAGATAAACAACTTAACTAGGAAACCTTTTACCTCCTAGGTGACTACGATATCTGCTATCCCACACTTACAAGACAGAGATCACCTAGACCCGTGGAAGAAAGACGGGAGTACCCTGACGAGTTGTGTCATGTGGTCAGACCAGGCATAATACTTCTCAGAGAGTTCTTAACCCTAGATGAGCAAATCGCCATAGTGAATGAGTGTAGAGCTTTGGGTAAGGGCATAGGAGGATTTTATACCCTGTATTTAATAGTGGTTCTAAAATGAAACTGCACATGATGTGCTTGGGAAAGATTGGGATCCACAAGCTAGAGTTTATCGAGAGGTGAGGATGGTAGGTGGCGTATCTATACCTAGGATACCTGAGAGTTTCCTAACCTTGGTGAGAAACGCAATGGATATTGCTCAAGACTGTGAGACTTATCCATTACCCGACATGACACCTGGCGTTTGCATCATCAACTACTACGAACAGGGAGGAAAGCTTGGGATGCACCAGGACCGTGATGAGACGACCGAGTCCATCACCAGAGGAATACCGGTTGTGTCATTCTCCATCGGCGATGATGCTGAGTTCATCTATGGAGACCAGAAGAGGATGGATCTAGCAAGCAGGATCATCCTCAAGTCTGGGGATGTGTTGGTATTTGGTGGAGAGTCGAGGCTTGTATATCATGGAATTAAGAGCATTAAGCTCAATACCGCCCCACCAGCTCTAGTGAATGATACCCACATCTGACCTGGCCGTTTAAATTTGACTTTCAGACAGTACTGATGTAATAGTAGTAGCTAAGTATGTAACTTTGTATAATACAGTGGATGAATGAAATGAGAGTTTTGTACCATCAAGTATATGTGTTCAGTTGTTGATACCGTTAATTCATAACTTCAGGCTATGAAAATGGAAAGGAGGGTACCATCTGCATCCTAGATATGGCGCAAGACAAGGAGTCTAGTAATGTCATCACAGGTATGACAATTACAACTGACAGTAAATTGGTGATTTATTGGGACTCGATGCTAATACGAGAGGTAATCTCAGGTACCTTTCCTATTGATGGTGTTAGTGCTTCCGTATTGTTCGACTCAGGGGCTTCGCATTCTTTTATTTCCTCGGCATTTGCTAAGAAGCTGGGGGCCACCCCCGAACAGCTTTCAGACTTTTCAGTCACCCTTCCTTCGAAGGAGAAAGTAGGTTGCACCAGACAGTACACGGGGTTAGAGATCAGCATCATGACTGAGACCTTTCCCATCGATCTGATCGAGTTCAAAAACTTGGGTTTTGACATTATAGTGGGCATGGATTGGCTGCAGAAGCATAGGGGCCACCTTCATTGTGCAGAGCATCGACTACTACTGAAGGGGCCGAGCGGCAGGACAGTGTCATACCGCAGTGTGAGGAGAGAGCCGACTGTCAAGATCGTGTCAGCATTGTCTCTGATGAAGGACGTTAGGAAGGGCCGACAAGCCTTCCTCTGTTATGTACAGGACACGAGACAGAGCGACGTGATGGACTTAGACATTCCAATCGTGGTAGATTTTCCTGACTTATTCCCTGATGAGCTGACAGGCATGCCGCCTGTGCACGAGGTTGAGTTGCCGTCGACTTGTTGCCAGGTACGGGCCCTATTGCTAAGGTGCCCTACCGTATGGCACCGGCTGAGATGAGGGAGCTGAAGCTACAGCTGGAGGACCTCCTCGACAAGGGATTCATTCGACCTAGTGTTTCTCCTTGGGGTGCTCCAGTATGTTCGTCAAGAAAAAGGACGGCAGTATGCGACTCTGCATCGACTACCGCGAGCTTAATGCGGTCACGGTCAAGAACAAGTACCCGTTGCCACGAATAGATGAATTATTTGACCAGTTGAGAGGGGCCAGTGTGTTCTCGAAGATAGATCTCAGATCTGACTACCATCAGATTAGGATTGCAGAGGGGTGAGTGGAGAAGACAGCTTTTAGGACACGGTATGGACACTATGAGTTCACCGTTATGCCATTCGGATTAACGAATGCGCCAGCTATTTTCATGGATTTGATGAACCGTCTCTTCAGAGAACAGCTTGATAGTTCAGTTGTGGTTTTCATCGACGATATCTTGATCTATTCAAAAGACCAAGGAAGATCATGAATTACATTTGAGACAGGTGTTGAATATTATGAGAGAGAACCAACTGTATGCCAAGCTCTCGAAGTGTGAGTTCTGGTTGGACAGCGTGTCATTTCTTGGACACATTATATCAGCGAGCGGAATATTTGTAGACCCTGCTAAGATTGAGGCAGTGAAGAGTTGGCGGAGGCCGAAGACAATCACAGACGTCCGTAGCTTTCTGGGTTTGGCCGGTTATTATCGGAGGTTCGTGAAGGACTTCTCCAAGGTGGCCAAACCGATGACGAATCATGAAGAAGGATTCCCAGTTCTTATGGTCTGCAGAGTGCGAGCAGTCCTTTCAAATGCTGAAGGATCTCCTGACATCGGCACCCGTTCTCACTATCCCTGAGGGCACTGATGGGTTCGAGGTATATTGTGATGCCTCTGGAACCGGTCTAGGCTGTGTGCTTATGCAGCACGGGAAGGTAGTTGCCTACGCATCCCGACAGCTGAAGAAGCACGAGGTGAATTACCCCACACACGACCTTGAGTTAGGCGTAGTAGTCTTCGCTTTGAAGATCTGGCGACATTATCTATACGGTGTGACAGTCACTATCTACTCTGATCACAAGAGTCTACAGCATCTTCTCTCAGAAGGAGCTGAATATGCGATAGAGAAGATGGGTCGAGTTCTTGAAGGACTACGACATAGACCTGAAGTACAAGGAGGGCAAGGCGAATGTAGTAGCCGACGCCCTGAGCCGCAGAGCTCATTCATTGTTTACACTATTAGCGAACAGCAGTATGATTGATGAGATACGAGCTGCACATGAGAGTGATCAGTATATGCAGAGCATCAGGCAGAAGATGTCTAAGGGTTATTTTGAGAGGGAAAAGTATGACTTCGAACTGTGTGATGATGGCATGATTCGACTGAATGGCCGATTATGTATTCCGGAGTCTTCTCCTGATTTGAAGGAAAAGATACTCCAGGAGGCTCATTGCTCGTCCTTATTCGTCCACCCCGGTTCTTCGAAGATGTATAAGGACTTGAAGGTCCATTTCTGGAGGAGCGGGATGAAGAAGGATGTAGCTGACTACGTGGCTAGATGCTTGACCTGTCAAAAGGTTAAGTTTGAGCATAGGAGACTCGGCGGTTTAGTGCAGTCTATGCCTATTCCTTGCTGGAAGTTCGAGGACATCTCGATGGATTTCGTTGTCGGTCTCCCACCGAATAAGGAGGATTGAACACGATTTGGGTCATTGTGGACCGTCTGATGAAGGTGGCGAAGTTTGTTGCTATGAAGGATACCTGGAAGGTCCCGAAGTTAGCGGACCTGTTCCAAAAGGAGGTGATCCGGCACCATGGTGTGCCTAAGACCATTGTGTCTGATAGGGACCCTCGATTTTTGTCCAGATTCTGGGGTCAGGTTCAGGAAGCCTTGGGTACGAAGTTGAAGCTTAGTACGATATTCCATCCACAGACCGACGGTCAGAGTGAGAGGACCATCCAGACACTGGAGGACATGCTGAGAGCATGTGCCTTGGATTTTCAGGGGAGCTGGTTAGAGCGTCTACATCTGATAGAGTTCGCCTACAACAACAGCTACCACTCCTCGATACAGATGCCACCGTTCCAGGCCCTTTACGGTAGACCATGTAGGACTCCTTTATGCTGGGATGAGGCCAGTGAGACTACGCTTCTAGGACTATAGTACCTAGAGCAGATTAAGGAGGATGTCCTACAGATTCGTAAGAACATGAGGGCAGCTCAGGACCGGCAGAAATCATATGCAGACACCAGGAGGAGGGACATTGAGTTCACTACCGATGATATGGTATTCCTTAGAGTGTCACCCATGAAGGGGATCTTCCGGTTTGGGCAGAAGGGCAAGTTGAGCCCGAAGTATGTTGGACCTTATGCGATTAGGGAGCGAGTGGGCCCGTTAGCCTACAGACTGGATTTACCAGCAGAGCTCGGGAGGGTGCACGACGTCTTTCACGTTTCACAGTTGAAGAGGTATGTGCCCCATCCATCGCATGTTTTACAGCCAGAGACTTTAGAGTTGGACCCCGCTCTACAATATGAGGAAGTACCACTCCACATTCTCGATACGAAGACGAGGTAGACTAGGAACACGACCGTTAGCATGGTCAAGGTTCTCTGGTCGAACCATGAGGTGGAGGAGGCTACGTGGGAGTTATAGGACTCCATGAGGGCGAAGTATCCAGCACTCTTTGAGTAGTGGTTGTGATACTTATACGGGTTCGTGGTCAAACCCTTTTTAAGGGGGGTAGACACCACTTGGCTTGCGCATATGTTATGCATTAGGTCTTGTTTTTGTGGTGTGTTTTGTTAGTATGTTGCGTCATACATGTTGTTTGGATGATTGTATGTTTGATACATCTTATGTATGTGCCTTGGTGCACCTGTTTGAATATATATAGTACCGCTGAGTACTCTTGTTGATGGGTTGGATGTGCACCTTGTTTAGTGCTATGATGCGAATGAAATTATACCATGAGTTTCGACTATTTGATATGTGTTGCATCAATCATGATACATATAGACTAGGTCTGAACCTAGTGGGAGTTACTCCCTAGCGATGGACTGATTGGTTACTTAGCGGAACTTGATTCCTTAGGTGAACTGTAGATGAGTAAGGACTTCGGGACGAAGCCTTTTTAAGGGGGGTAGACTGAAATACCCCTAACCTTAAAAACTTAATTAAATGATCTATTAATGATCTAAGATGGTTAATAAACATCTAAATACCATTGGGGAAACAATCTAAAGATCTCAACAAGGCAAAACATGCTTTAAGATCGGTAAAGCTAAAAATGTGCTTTAAGACACCATAAAGATTGTATGACCTCAAATAGGATCCAAAGTGGATTCCTAAGTAGTATTATATTGAAGTAAGGAACACAACAAAACTGTTCTCAAAGAAAACTAAGCTCGGAAACACCCTGTGACACAAAATGTGCACTAAAACACCTTAAAGCATTTTTTGTGTATGAGCTCTAAGATAATGACTTTTTGTCATTTTAAAGACTGGAGTATATCATTTAAATCATTAATTTGACATGATAGACTATATTATAAAGTCTAAATCAAAGTTTGAAAATAAAAATCAAAATATGACATTTATTTGTGAATAGTACCCAAATAGTGCATTTTTAATCAAAATTGACCAAGTATGGTCAATGGTCAATTAATGACCCATTTGACCCTTATGCTGTCGGCAGGCAAGGAGCTTAGAAGACAGCTCACTCAGCATTAATGCTAAATATCTACCTAATGTGATGATTCACCATTTACTATTCCTTTTTTTACATTTTAACCATTTAAACACCTTTCCTCTCATTCTCTTGCCTCTTGTCCCATTCCAGCCGAGCCCTTAGCTCTTCCAAACTCTCAAGCTGTGTTCTTGAGTATGGAAGACAAATCAATCTCTTAAGCTCCTAAGGTAATGGTTTAAGGCATATTTTAGCTCTTTTTCTTCATCTCTTCATTACCTACACTTGGAGCTCATGATCTATCACTTTCCATGGCTCATTCTCAGTGTTTTAAACCTTGAACAAACACCAATCTCGGCTGAAGCAAGTCTAGGGACCAAGGTTGTTCAAATCTACATAATAAGGTAAAAACATACCTTAAGGATCTCTACTCTCCATCCGGTTTGTTCCTTCTGATTTCTATGAGTTTATTCACTCATAATCTTCATATTTACATGTTCATTCAGTTGGTTAACCATTTGGAGCAAGGGTGGCCGAAATCCAAAGGAAATATCATTCTTAAGGCATTTTGCCAAGGTAAAAACCTATTACCATAGCAGCTTGTTGTTGTCTAGCTATTTCCTATGTTTATATGGTGAATTTAACACCATGTGGTGTGCTTAATTCAGGCCGAAACCCTTTGGAAACTTCCTTGCATTTTTAAGGTGATTTTGCCTTAAATCTTACATTAATTGTTCTTTATGGTTAAGCTCATGCTTGGAGTATAACCATATCTTATTTTGGTGTATATTAACATGTCTAATGATGTGATGATTTTCCCTCCAAGCTGCCGAGTTGTTACAAGGATAAACCAAGGTATAAACACCTTAAACTATGATTTTTATGACTTCTTAGCATATATATATTATGTGCCGAGAGTGGAGTTAATATATGGGTTATTTTAACCTAAGAATGAAAAAAAATGAGTAAGAAATTAAGCTAGGCATTTAAGTGATTTATTAACATAATGGTCAAATTATATTATGTGGTTATTTTAGCAATGATATGTAGATATTTAGCATTTAAGATTTATGTTATTTTATGGATTATGAGACATTTGTTGTATTTTATGTCTAATTAAGCTACAGGCCGAGAGCTTATAGTATTTGAGCAATTTTATGTGTAATTTTATGTTATAAAGCAAAGTTGTAATAAGGCATGTCATTAGGCACTTTAATTTAAGTTTAAGCTTATTTAGTTAATATTATGCTTATATAATTAGTTTGGGCCAAACGGTAATTACTAGTAAAATATAAAGCCGTGGGCTTAATTTAGAGGAATTTAGGTTTTTAAATGAATTTAATAAAAATTATAACATTTTATAAAGTTTGTGTCAAAATTGTTAAAATAGAAAAGTATAGGGTATGTTTTGGTAATTACCGAGAGTTTGGGTCCAATTGGTATTAGAAGTCAAAGTTGACTATATAGGAGACTTTGACCAAGTTTGGAGAATTTAAGAAATTAAAATACTACCTTATATTAAGATAGTTATTAAATTGTAAAAGATTTATAAGAGATGGGGTTATAATGTGATTTCCGAAACTTTGGGGGTACTAAATGGGATTTAGTACAGTCCTTAAGTTATTAGGAATTTTTAGAAGTTTATTTGGTTAAATTTGGAGTTTATATGAATTATATAAGTATAATATATGATATTTTATAACATTGTTACAAATGGGTTACATATGGGTAAAACCGAGATTTATAGAAAGTATAAGGTTAGGAATAATATTTATAACCTTTTGGTATAGTTTGGTAATTTTTGGAGTTATATATAAGATTTTATAAAGATATATGTATAATATATAGTTTTAATGACATTAGAAAAACTATGTATTATAAATTGTGGAGATTTGGTAAATATACAAAATAAGGTGATGGGAATTAATTAAAATAGACCTAAGGTCTGTTCGAAAATTATAGCCTTTAAAAACTATAGGTTATAATTATATTAAGGTTTAAGAATTATAATATAAGGTATATATTATAAGTGTAGCAATGAAATATAATTTGGGGTTGATTTATTTTATGGAAGTATTGTGGAATATCGTGAAAGTCGAAAGTATAAGGGCTGTTTGGTATTTTATAACAAAATATAACTATAGGTTATAATTGTTTTAATGACATAAATGTCATAATATATGTTATATAACATAATATATAACATTATATAATTATGTGGTGGATTTTGTAAATACTTAAGAAAAGGGGTGCTGTTCGGAAATATGGGCATTTTAAATGAAAATTATAATATGGTTTTTAATGTTATAAGGGTGTAACATTTATAATATAAGAAATATTCATTAAAGAGAATGAATATATTATAAAGACATACCATATAATAAATAGTCCCATAATACATGTATATAAATAAAATATATTTATGGAGTGGAAAAATATAATATGATTTAATAACCATGTATTATCGTAATTAAAATGATATAAGGTAAAGGGAGAAAGAATTACAAACATTAGATATGGAAATTCTAATGTTAAGAGTATACATGGAATAATAAGGATTTATATAATTCAAAGTATTTTTACATATGGGTTTATACCACATTTAACTTGGAAAAACAAACCTTAGGGACATAAATACTAAGGTGAAATGTAATATATGATAAAGAATTATACATGTAGTATAGAAACAAACTATATAATATACAAGGGTATATTAGATTACATGCGATGATAAAGATCAACACTAAGTATATTAATATACGAGACAAGACTACGCATGTAATATAACGTTTTTCCAATCCCGAGTTAAGCCGAAAAACCCGACAAAACGTTGACAGTTAATAACGGGGGAATTAACCGGGAGGTAATAGTGACGGTACGGGGTACCGTAGACTTAAGTTGTTATACGGGATTCTAATTAGTAGCGTTGTGTATTGTTAGACTGTTAGAGACGACACGACACACGGAGCATCGGATCTAGCTGATTCATACTCCACGGTTATACATTCAGGGTGAACGGTATGTTGTTACGTGTCTCTGATTGTCTCTGAGGGCTTCCTTAGTTCAGACTTCTGTGTGATCTGTGATAAGATTGTTTGTCTGATTGTGAAAACAAAAATATATGCATGAACTGTATATTTTTAGCTGCTTATTATATACTGTTGTTGCGTTAACAGTATCGGTTCGTATATATGAACCTATATATATAAAACGAACTAGCGGCTATGGTGCTATCTTATATGTAAATATAAGGATCGTCAGAAAAACCTTGTAGCACTAGGATAATAAGATATACATATTATCCGAGACTTTAATACGGAGCATTGGCCTTTCTAAACGCCGCTCTCGTATCTAACACTGGATCCCGAGTTTACAGACTCCGGATTGGACTAATGGCTTTAGTCTGCTGTGTAAGAAAAATTGGTAATGCGATGCGATGGTATATTTAATAAACATAACAAAGGCAAGAGGATGTGGCTCTTGGTGCGCGTTGTGATCACAAAAACGATACTAGGTTGTCCGCGTACGGGTCCGTAAGTATCAAGAAAATTTCCCGTGAGCTAGGATGGCTCGTTGGTCGGAGACTCTACCGCTGGAGTGGCTACTGCCGTGGGTGACCCGCCATAATATATAGGTAATTTAGAGACTCGTCGTTTTTAACGAGACGTTTTCACTAGGTATAACCGAACACTTATTACAGTTGAGACTTGTACATTGGCGAACAATATTGGTTTCTATACCAAGGACGGGAATTGATACTTGTTTATTATTCTCGTTGTTTCTCCTTGTTGTTCATTGGTTATACTGTGTGGTTTATATTATGTGTATTGATGGTTGTATTATTGTATGGATATTACTGTTAAATGTGTACAGTTTAAAAAAATTAAAAACGGTATTGCATGTAACGAATATCATGCTCTCGACCAATTAATTGGGGGGGTTTGAGGAGGCATGCGACAAGGCATGTGATAACATACTCAGCAGGGGCTGATTCCATTACCACAAACCATTTTTTATTGCCAGGAGACTAGCTGGTGTGTCGACGCGGGCGCGGCAGTTGTTTTTACTGTTGGTTAGACTTGGTACGGTTTGAGAACTACGGTTTTGGACTCGGGTTTGTAAACCGAGGTGTATTTTGGTTAGACGCTCACGTGTACGGTTGTAATAAGCGGTTGTTGGATTGTTTTAGATTGTTTAAGCTTACTATCTATCTCTTGTGGTCACTGCGACAATACGTTTCACAAGTTGATTATCATGTAACTCGTTATCACCCGTATGAGCGAGTGATAACAGTGACACCGTTAGAGTGACAGTCTGTATTTACCGCCGTGATTTATTTATTAAGCACGACATTTATATTATAATTAGGAGCCAGATTAGTAGGGGTGTTGCATATATACTCGTTAGTTAAGGTGTAACTAACTGCCTATGAATGTGTAGACTCTCGAAGTAGATTACTTCTTCTTCTCTTATTATAATAGTCGCACCCTACTGTCCAGATTATCTTCAACTTGATCTGGAGCTATAACATGCGATTGGGCAAGTTGGTGGCGCGTCTCCAAGTGTCGGTCACCACTGGCACACTTCAACTTGTCAGACCTTGTCTGTTTATTTAAAAACTCATAAATGCTCTCTTCTGAATTTATTTCAGCTATTGTAATGATGTTCAGTAATACCTTTGCTTATCTTGTTATCTTGCCACATTAATGAGCTTCTTTTGTCGTGAGCTAGTGCTTGTGTGGGTGTGACACATCTGAGTTAGTTTGTCGACGTTGCTAACACATTTCCGTCCTTGTTTATTGTCTGATGTATGAGAGATGAGATAGTGTGTGTTTGACTACTTGTGTGTTACTAGAAGTTCTCCGGAGCTCTCACAGGCAGGTGCCCAACTGGTTGGGCACATGTCGTAGGCGAGTGCGCTTGTAACCTTGCGTGCTAAGCCACTCATGACTTAAGTGCGCTTGCAACCTTGCGTGTTAAGCCACTTTTTTACCTGTTTACCTGAATGATAAGCTTGACAAACATGTTAGATAAACACTACAGGTTTGCTATCATCAAAGCTAAAGGTCCTTGACTTAACACACCCTCGTTAACCAATTTCCGGTTCGGTTGAAGACTCTGGTTTTCCATGAAACCCATAGGGGAACACTAGTGGAAAATAAGTGTATAACTCAATCAAAATGGCTTTATAACAGGTTTATGAGGTGTGTATATGGGACAATCATATATAGATATGAATTTTATAACACGTTATAGAACCGTGTTATGAAAACACCATGTAACTTGGTTCTAGCCGTGTCACTTAAGCATTTTCAAACCGGGAAATGGTCACGGGAAATTAGGTGTTATAACTCAGCTCTCCGCTAATGAGAGTCGTGTCATAAAACAACTTTCTCGCGTCAATTCAGAATAGTTTATACACAGCTGATCGAGAGCCGCATTATAAAGTCCCATTTATAACACGGTCGCTATCAGTCGTGTTATAAGGTCTACTTCTAACAGCACTATAATAAATCGATGTTGACCATGTTATAAAGCTTTTTTTAAAAAAAATCATTTTTTTTTTCCCCTACACAGAACTAATCATCTACAAATTTTTACAGTGATATCCCTCCACAACATTCACAACTTCCTTAAAGAGACAATATGTCTCATCATTTTACAAAGAAAAAATGTCTTCATTGTCACACAAAAGCAACAAGCCTCATCATTACCATATAAAGGCAACATGTTTTATCAATTCCACACAAAACAACATAACTTATCATTGTACTTAGTTTCAAGGTCGACATAAGAATCAAACTTCTAAATTCAAGTTACAGATACAAAATTTTTTCCACATATGCTTAAAAATAAGATGTTAAGTCTTCTCTTACAAAATCTAGTTTCTTCTTTATGTTTAAGAGGTAGATTGATCGTTAAAGAACTGAAACACCTGTAGAAAATAACACAAACCGTTGCACATTAAGAATTAGACAAAGATTTATACCAGACATTGAAATAACAAATATATATACTACTACTGTTTGATCATCTACAAATGCGTCAACATTATCATGAAGTCAATGAATTTTAATAGTCTATTGAGGTCATTACTCATGACCCTATGTTATGGTGGTTCAGTTAAGTTGGTTGTAATTAACGTGCATGGTTTAGGCACAGTGATTGACTCTACCTGTGATTGAGAGTTCGTGTTTTTTATATAGTTTATAGATAAACCAGTTACATGAGGCAATACTATGGCCTATAGCCTTTCTTGCTAATTAAATTACATTGAGAGATAAAGAAACTTATGCATACAAAAGAGTGAATAAGTTTCTAGAAGACATAATAACGTGAGAGGGTAAGTGAGTGTTGCGCCTACACCACTCAATGCTGGCTCTTTTGATTGAGTCAGCTGCATCCTCCCAGTTAGAGGTTTTACTTTCAAAAATACTTTGTTTCTCTGGTTCTAAATTGCCCATATTGCCTGAAAGAGAGGATGACCACAAAACACGACCTCGGTTTCTTCCGGTCATCCCTTGCCATGCTTCAAAGAACATGATTGGTGATTGGGAAAAATGAACTGGATTCCCCACCAGTCCAGTAGCAAGTGCAAAGTATCCCTGTGATTTTATAGTGAAGGAAGAGGTGTTCCGAGATCTCAACCGCACGCTCAACTGGATTAATGGGATCAGCTTCTAGCGGAGAGGATGTCTTTTATTTGTAGAGTTCGTGTAATGATACTAATGTTTCATCTAACATGAATACATTGTTTTTTTATAGCATTGATGAGTTGATTTGTAAATAAATTAAGATGTGTTTGAACATCAAGTGTGAGTCCATATTGAAAATTATATACACTAGTGGAAAAAAAGTCTTATAACACAGGGCTTTATAACACGGCTGAGAGGGTACCGTGTTATATAATGTTATATAACACGGCTCTGTTGACCTTATACCACGGCTAAAATTTACCGTGTCATAAGACCCGTCCTCAACTACTCCCGCGAAAAAACAAAATGTCGAAACGACGGCGTTTTTTTTTAGTTTATAACACGGCTCAGGCGAGGCGTGTTATAAAGTTGTGAAATCGAAGACCTTATACCACGGCTCTATTTAACCGTGTTATAAAGCTATAAAACGATACCGTTTGCATGTGTTTTAATTATTTCTCTAGACTATATGCCACGGCTCAGGTTAGGCGTGTTATAAAGTTGTGAAATCGAAGACCTTTATACCACGGCTCTATTAACCGTGTTATAAAGATATAAAACGATACCGTTTTGCATGTGTTTTTAATTATTTCTCTGGACTATATGCCACGGCTATATGAGCCGTGTTATAAAGTATGTCTATGTATATCGGCTTCTTCTTCCTCAACCCTTGTGTAGCGCCTCTTTCATTCCGCTCTGGATCGAAAAAAAACCCCGCCGAGCTCGTTCGTCTTCCTCTCGCCTTCACCTTCTTCGACCGCCACCCGCGAACCTCTCGCCTTCACCTTCTTCGACCGCCACCGTGAACCTCTCGCCTTCATCGACCGCCACTATTTGTTCTTCCTCGCGTCTCGCAAAGAAGTTTGAGGAAATTGGAGGTCTTCTTCTCTCTAAATTTCGGGAGAACTGGTAAAGTTTCCTCTTCTATGTGGCTTCAATTTAGCTGTGTAGGTATATGGTTTCAATTGACTTCAAAATTTCTCCGCCCAAAATCTGTCTATTTGCTTCAGTTAAGCTCTAAATTTTGTGAGCTCTACTAGTGCTGATTTTAAGATTCGAAGCTCTGTGTCAAAATTCTATTGCTGTTGCATTATGTCTCTGTCTCGATGATCTGAATTAGGGTTCTTGTTAGAATTAGATCAAAATTATTGTTAATAAATCCTATGTACTACAGCGGTTGCAATATGTCCATGATGTCCATCGATCTGCAGTACATGTGTGGCTATAGACTAAACTTTCTCCTAATACAGAATTGATATCTATCCATCCGTAAAGTAAATACCAGTTTTCTATGATTATTAATCTTTGGTCAAATTTTCTGTTGGATCTGGTTGCTATTTTCTTTTCAAGTTCTGGATAAAGATGCTTCTGTGTTAAAATTCATAGAGACTTAATGTGTAACCCTGCTAATGAACCATTAACACCTTCGGCCTGATTTTAACGGTAACATGAAAATTTGCTACACTGCTTGCTTGCTTTAAAAGTCTTTATTTCATGTCTGTTGCACAGCTTTTACAGGAAACCTCTCTCAATCTGGATTAAACATTTTAACAAGAGTTTTTCTTTCAATTGTATTGACGATAACTTCTCCAGTCATAATCTGTTACACAGTCTGCTGAACTTGATCTTCATTAACGTGCAACAGTATTCTTGAGTTACTTGTACTTTGGCCATAATAAGATGATGAGAGTCAGTATATAAAGTAAAAATTTCTTTGAAAACTTTCTCCGATTGGGCACTGATGTTGTTACTAAATATGTTTACATTGTTCAGACCTTTTTAGAAACTGTCGTATGCCTATTTAAATACGTTTTCCCTAAAAATACTGGTTTAATTATGTAGAAATAAGGTGAATTATTTCATTGTTTCTGTTATAATATAAACAAAAAAAAGTTTCAAATCAGGATAGATGACATGTAATCACACCACAAATCAGCACTAAGAAAAATTAGATTTCGGAAGCTTGTTGATCAAGGTAGTATCTGATTTTTCTTGTCATATTCTTGATAATTTCTCTAGAGTCCTACAGATGATGGACTTCCTTCCTTCTCCTAAATTCTCCAGCTCTTGCACCTTATTTCTTCCCCTTTAACTTGCGTAAGACAACATATATACTCATTTTCTTCTTGTGTGTATGTGCCTCACAACCAGATTGAAGCAAGCTCCAGATGGGCTGAAGTCTTTTACTCGACCATCACCACCAAATTGAAGACGGCCTGAAGTCGGTAATATACTCGAACTTACATCTTGTCTCTGCGATGGCGAACAAGGAACATATGTGCTCATTCAGACTATCATAATTTTTCCACTGGGAATGCTTTGACCACCTTTCTGTTCTGCCCTGCTTTCTTTATTGCTTGTTATATCAGATATTAGATAATATTGCTGTATAATATTGATGGCCGTAGTAACTAATTTGTTTCCGATCTGTCTTAACCTGTCCAAACTAACAAGGGCTAGCAACAAAATATGACATATGTTATCCCAATCGAGAAACCGGTCAGCAATCCCCAAAAGAATTCCTCACTTCTAAATCACAGCCGACTTACTTTTCAGGCAGTGAGCAGTCTTATTTTCTGCAGCTCTGCTTACTGCTTACATCTCCCCTCTGCTCTACGATTAATGAATTAGCGCATTATTTTGTCTTTTTTCATCAGAAATGAGAATCTATTTTGTTGGCTTGTCTTTGCCCGATCTTCCTATTTTCCTTTCCCGGAGAATTATTACTCCCATTTTCATCTTATCTTTCCACATATTGATGACATTGCCATGTCGGTAATGATTCTTTGTTCGATCGAGTCCGGTTTTTGATGCTATTGGCTCTGATTTCATTTACTTTTGCAGCCAAGGCGTGCTGCAGTTACTTGCCTTTAGAAAATCTTCTAAGAAACATGAATCTCTCTAGTGTCATAGATTCATCATCCTGTAGGTATGCTTTTAGGGAAAAGATCAATGAAACAATATTCTTCAAAATTCTGTTCTTTAGTTGATTAATTAATCTTCTGCTGTTCAGCTGCCTAATTTTTTCAGCACATTCCGTTTGTTCTGCTTGAATTGCAATAATGATATACTTGAACTTATGCAGAGATAAATCTGCGGAAATCCTCTTGCAAGCATCTCACAGACACTGAAAAGAATTTGTAGAAGCGTGAGTTTTCTATCTTCTTTTTCATTATGCTTTTGTTTGTGATTGTTCCTTTTTTTTTATTTTGCAATCTTGGAATGGCAATGGAGGTTGGAACAAGTTGAGAAAGATTTTTGTGAAAAATATTTCTCTTTCCAGGTATAAACGGGGCTGAAGACTGCACAGATGATGATGATGACAAGATTGCCATTTCTGCGTTGAGGAAGAGCATTGTCAAGGAATTGAAAAGGCACGATTCTTTTGTACAGGTTTGCTTTGTACATTTTCTTCCTTCTTGATAGTGACCTTGAAATTGAATTGATTTGTCGGAGTATCTTTTGTGATGTGATATGTACAACTATTTGGAGATAAAGTTTTTTCGATTCTTGTGACATGCTGGTATCTTAAGCTACCGCAAGTGACTATAAAATTGGATTGTAAATTTAAACTTAGCATTACCAGAAAAGAAAGACTCCTTGCCATGGTGAATATGTCTTGTGCATGCAGTTCAGCAAGTAGTGGGTTCGTTTGAACAGCATAAGAGATCGCTGAGTAGCAGCCCCATTTTCAATGGCTAGTCTTTCCATGAGCTTAATAAATGCACCGAAGATTAGGACATGGTCTGTTATAGGGCATAAAAATTATAAACATTCAAATATCAAAGCCAAAATCAGCCACATAAAGTGCAGAATCAATAACAAAACTACATCGAGATAAAAACAGAACAAAACTATAAACTGAATCATTTCATCTTATGCAATAATCACAAGAAATTTAGATATGCATAATCATTGAAGGAAAAAATTCTTAATTTTCTACCAGTCTACCTAAGCATCTATCAGCTATCTATAGTTTAATGAATGAGGGTTGTTCGTATATATAAGTGTAGATTTTATATTTTGGGAAATTGATGAGATGATGATTTTCTAGTCTCATTGCATATTTTTGCAGTGAGTATACCACTGTTAGGTAGAATGGGTAGACTGATTGATGGTTCAATGCAGCAGTGAACCACGCACTACTATTTTGATTTGTTTGCTGAACTGGAACATATTTAATGCTGCTGCTATTGGTAGTGCATTGGTCCCTGAATGGCATGATGAGTAGCTTCATCCTTTTATTTCGGTGAGTTTTATTTCAGTCGGATGAACTTTTGAAACTTGTGCTGAGACAGTATAATCGTACCATTACACTTAAATTTAAACAAGGTGTTAAGATGCAAAGCTGCATGTGCAATTGGAGGGTACTTCCTAGAAAATTAGGTTAAAAAAAGGACATGTTTTTTGACCTATTGGTGGACTGTTAGCTTTCTTGTGGGTATTAACTCATGCATCTTACAGAAACTGCCATAGTTTGCGTGGGTAATACTGTCTGAGTCGTTGCATTTTGTGGTTACTTTTCATCTTTGTTCTACTTTTTTTTTCTTTAATGAGTAAGTTAAGAGTGAGCTGAGGAGAGAGAGAGACAGACAGAAGACGGGCAAGAGGAAGACATTCAGTCAACTGATGAAGCAGATAGAGGTGACTGCTTTTGTGTGGGGCGACAAAAGAAAGATTCTGAAGGACATCGATACTTTCCGGTTCGTGAGACGGAGGAGCTTGCCAAAAAAGTTGTAAGTAATCTTACTTTTTGTGTGAAAATTGTAAACCGAGCATGTATAAAATAATATTTGCTGAATCTTTAACATATTTATCAAAAGGACAAGTTAAAAGAAATGAGAAGAAATAACGAATGGACCCCTGCTGGAGAAGATGATATACTAAATAGAGCATTTGGGAGAAAAGATCATTGTGGCCGAGTCAGAGGGATGGGGGGGGCAAGTCCGTAAGAGGGATGTTTTTCCTAAGTCTGGAACTCATTCCGGTATGGGGAAAGTAGATGTAGAGGCACTTGTGGATGCACTTGTGGAGCAAAGACTTGAGCAAAAATTAGTTGAGGAAAGACATGCCAATGACCAGAGAGACGCAACAACAAATTCAAGCCATATTATCACAATATGGACTTATACCAGCTAATAGTACTCCACCGCCTTCTACAGATCTCTCACAGTCTTCTTCTCAATCTCATTCCCATCCCCATCCTCATCCTCAGTCTCAGCCCCAACCCTTGCCCCTACCCCCGCCTCAGCCCCAGCCCCAGCCCCAACCTCCATCTCCACCTTCTTCTCTACCTTCTATTCAAACTCGTTCTTTATCTTTTCTCAACCTCTTTCCCAACCTCTATCTCAAACTCCTCAACCGACTATGATGAATCCATATCCATTCTCCGACATTGAGGTTTGTGTACATTCTAATACGTGAATAATACCTGAGAACCATTTTTGAATAAACATTAATCATATGTTTTTCCTAATGTGTAGGAACCAAGACCTTGTTGCCTTTCGCTCTGCATTGATAATGTCGTTGTACATGTAGCTGATGGTTTGTTGTTGAAATCTGCCTCTTCTTCTACTCTTCATCAAACTCCCCTTCGTCCTCCTACTATGTCCGTGTGTCACTCGACACGATCTTGGCGGGCTTCGAGAATGTTAATCTCCCGGTACCAATCAACAATTGGGTAACATTGATTCAAGCAAAATCTTCTTTTGTGCCTTGGCCGCTGAGCATGATATCGGTCGTCAATAAGGTGCAATTTACTTTGTTCACTTTGCAATTTTTTTTCTTTGTTGTAGTCATTAATTTTTTTTCTTCAACTTAACTTTTAAAGGAACATGCAAAAGTAAATAAGGTTGTGCAAAGAACTACTCAACCACGACCTCAGTTAGCTGTTGACCCTACTATGGCAAATCGAAGAAGACCGCTTCTAATGAAGGCCAGTTACAACAAGCTAAGTGCTAACTTAAGGAAGGTCTACGACCAGATTATGTTGCTTCCACCATCCGTGATCAACATCCCTTTGATATTGCCTGCACCGTTCTTTCATTATAAGGAAGATCGACACACATCAATTGGATTTGAAGAACTCAGAGATATGATGGAGTGGAAGTGGATCGTGTTGACCTTAGTGCAAGCATATATATTGTAAGTGTTCTCCAAATTTTCTTCTTTGTGTTTATCTTCATTTTATATTGTTAATTATTTTAAAATTTGGTAAGGCACTTGAGTCAGAAGCTAACTCAGAGGGGGACTAGTAGAGTAGTACAATTTCTTTGCCCGCAAATAACTTCTTGTGAGGAGGCAAAAAGGGATCGCTTGGGTTTTATGGAGTATGTGGAAAAAGCACTCAATGTCGCTATGACGAGAAAGAGTAAATTCGTGCTGATTCCATATCATCAAATGTGAGTCATTTTAAGTATGTTCACACATAGCTATTAGTTATCTATTTTAATTTTGCTAACTTCAATACGTCTTATTACATTTTAGTAACCACTGGATCCTTCTTGTTGTCACAATGCAAAAACCTGGTTGTGGGTGCTTGACCCTATGGGACAGTTATCTCATGAAATTGAGGTTAAAGACATGATTAGGAGGTAATGAAATATAAATTTGATTGGTTATCATTTAAATCTTTTATCTATATATATATATACTGTTATTAATAAATAATAAATTGTCTGCAGCTCCTTTATTAATGCTCAACTTACATATAATATGGAGCCTATTCCACCTCAAGATTGGGAAGTGCTTTCTTATACCGGTAAGTGTCTCTTAATTTTTCAACCATATGCACTACATGTTATTTTTATTAGCACTTATCTACAATTATATGAAATGTGTCCTTTTAATTTAATAGGTTCCTACGCAGTCAGACTACAACACATGTGGTTATTACATGTTGAAGTTTATGCATGTTTTTTGTTCTAACCTTGGGCAGTTTAAAGATGCCAAAACGGTATGTATTGTATCTTTCAAGTTGATAGCATTTACTAAAGTGACTCATATTCAAACAATAACTTTTGTTTCTTTTCTGTAGGTGCATCAATATTTTGACAGCCAACCAAGTACTTACACCAAGAAACAACTAGATTTTGTAAGAGAAGACTTGGCAATATTTATACTTCAGCACTTGTAGGAATTGTATCCTCAGGTATGGTTTCGTGATACAGTCAACGCTATCCTATTTTCTTTGTTGTGTATTCTGTTAGTTATTCTCTTCTTCTTTTTGCATCCCTGTAGAGATAAATCTGTGTATTCTGCTACCCGGCCAGTTTTGTGTTTGCAGTTTCTGCAGTTTTTCAGTTCTGTATAAGAAAGTTTTAGGAATGTCAACAGTTTCTGCAGTTTTTCAGTTCTGTATAATTGGGTAAAAACTTCTGAATTGTTGTTGCTATTGTTTCACTAAATAGAGATAGAATAGTTCAACTAGACAATGTTAATAAAAGCTTTCAATTAAATGTGTCGTATACTACACTAGAAGCCTCCACTAAAACAGTCATTACTCTGTTAGGCAAGTCTGCTTGCAGTCGCTTTACTAGCCCTCATCATTAGTCATTGCGTGGCGAATCATGACATCCATCTATTTTTTTCCCTTTCTTGATACTTACTCTCATTCATTGTTAAATTATATGGATTGGGAAAGTCAAGTCTTCAGATTTAGGGTACTTGCGTATTAGTTCATGGCGTTTGGGTTGTATAGAAACACATATATTGTCTCAATGTGGCAGTAAAAATAATGTGTCCAGTTTCTTTTTTTTACATACTGCTCTGTATTGATGTTTCTTTGTTGATAATGTGGGCAGTAAAAATAATAACCTACTTTCTAAGTGAATGAAAGCTTTCAACTGAGACTTCATTTTCTCTCCTATTAATTATCTTTGCAGATATCTGCCTGAGGAGATGAGAAACCCTGCTACTTTTAAATGTAGGTCCATCTTCTATTGGCCTTTTTGCTGAATAGGTAAATTTATAGTTATCAATCTTATATATGCCTTTGACGATCACTAGTCTGAAGATCCAAACTTGGAGCCTCCAATCAGATATTCCTCTGCTTGTAATTGGTTTTGCATGAGTTCAGTTAATTGTTTCCTCCAGAAAATAATCTTTCTGCTAGATTTAGATGCTCTATCACTTGTAGTGGATTAGGGCTAGCCCTTGCATATGTGGCATGGAAGATGCTTACAAAAGTCAGAGCAACATTTGGATTAATTCTGCCTCTAATTTAATATGAGCTGTACAGAAAGATTCATTCAGCTACCATTTTTTTCCTGTTACATGCTCGTCTTTGTCATGTATTGACCCTGATTTGATGTTATGCATATTTATTTCTTGTGCTGCTTCTCAGGGATGCTACAAAATCCCGAATACCGGAAGCAATTAGAGGATATGTTGTGAGTTTTTCTTTCGCCTGTACTATTTCCTATATTCCATTGCATGGATTCTAGGTTCATGTGTAATCTGGCTATGTTCTTCCCTATTTTAGCCCATCTGGTTCGAAAAGAAAAAGGAAGAAGAAGAAACGAAAAAAGTTGTTCTTTGCTTTATAATATGATGAGATATATGTTATTTCGTGAACGGGTTGTGAATCTAGTATCTTCCAAGTTGTTAGCATTTAATAAAGTCTCTCATATTCTAACTACTTTTGTTTCTTTTCTGTAGGTGTATCAATATTTTGACAACCAACCACATACCTATATCAAGAAACAACTAGATTTTGTAAGTGAAGACTGGACGTTAGGAATTGTATAATCTTTGGAATAGTAGATATAAATGAAGCTTTGTTTAGACTTTTGATATTGGAATGAGGTGTTGATATGTGGATAACATTTGAGTAGACGTTTTGTATATGTGCATTTTGTTTGAGAATTATAAGGTATATGATGACCTCTAAAGATGGTCTAGTTGTTGTGATACGATATTGGGATGTCTTAAGTGAATGTTATACAGGTTATGTTCTGTCAAATGTGAGGAACAGAAGCAAAAAACGGAAAAATTATTAAAAAAAAACTGTAACTTTATAAACACGGCTCATCATAGGGCGTGTTATAAAGCTTCATAATAGAAAGGTTTTATACCACGGCTACTGGTAAGCCGTGTTATAAAACGTTTTGATTTTGGCGGGATCAAGGATCTTTATAACACGGCTAAAGCAGTAGCCGTGTTATATAACATGCTTTTATACCACGGCTAAGCGGGAGGCGTATAATAAGACTTTATACCACGGCTAAGAGGAAGGCGTGTTATATAATAAGACTTTATACCACGGCTAAACACCAGCCGTGTTATAAAACGCTTCGATTTTGGCGGGATCAAGGGTCTTTATAACACGCCTATATTCTAGCCGTGTTATAAAGTCTTATTATATAACACGCCTAGACTGTAGCCGTGTTATAAAACCATAAATTTGGGCGCGTGTAAAAGAGGTTTATAACACGGCTAGCCGTGTCATATGATGCGGTTTTATAACACGGCTTTACAGCCGTGTTATAAAGTCTAAAGTATATACGACGCGCGCATATAACACGGAGCCGTGTTATAAAGTCTAAAGTATATACGACGCGCGCATATAACACGGCGATGAGCCGTGTTATAAGACTCATTTTTAGCCGTGGTATAAAACATTTTTTCCACTAGTGATAGCTAGTAAGTAGTTCATATAGCCTATGGGCTACTCCACCTAATGCTATTGGTTTTAGGATGGAATCTCATGGGCTATTGGACCTTATTAGTCTATATGGGTATTTATATAGGAAAAATTACATTGCCCACCCATTAGGTATCAGGGAATTACAGTGTCCACCCATGTACTTATCAAAATGAGGTGAAAATCAAAGATCTAAGTAAATTTTACATCAACTATGTAAGCAATAAAAAAAAAACCTGATTTACACCATGCAACGTTAGAGTGATGAAATGAAGAAAAAACGTGCAAAAATTACGAGGAATTACATATATGTTCACCTAATGTTATTGGATTTATTTCTTTATTTTGTTATTTTAGGCATGTTTCTCTTATTTGACTTCTAAGTGGTCATATAGGATTAATTTAGGGTTATTAATTTTTTTTAACATTGTCTAAGTTGTTTCTTAAGGTAATCATTACTTTACATATTCGATTTCACCTCTTTTTATAAATATATGGGTGGGCATTGTAATTTTCTAAAACTCATGGGTGGGCATTGTAATTTCTTAATATCTCATGGGTGGGTATTGTAATTTGCTAAAGCTCATGGGTGGGCATTGTAATTCTTCAATACCTCATGGGTGGGCAATGTAATTTTCCCTTTTATATAATTCCCTTCGTTAGGACTATTTCTCTCCCAAAAAGAATTTATATTTTAAAACACAAAAAATAAATTCTAAAACGATCTGTATTTCAGAACGCAAACAAATACATCAATTTAAAATGAAATAAGTACACTAACAGTAAGCTAGAAGTGATTGAAATTTGTTTTTTAAGGATTCTGAGCTTGCGACGATGTTGAAGCGGCAAGATGATATGTGTGATCCAATTGTCTGATCCAATTGCTCTGATGATTTCTTTGGGTTCGGATATGTGTATTGTTTGACGAGATGATATGTGTGATTAAATGATTATTATGTTTATGTGATTTAATTGACCGAATACTTACGTTATTGATTGTGCGCGTATACTATTCGACCCGAGGCAATACCGAACATAACTCGGAATTAAGTTCTGAGATGTGATAAAAGAAACTGATCACCCATGCTAGGATAATGATATAAATTATACTATCCCTAGATAACCTAAGAAGAGAGAGACCTAAGGTGGAGTAACGGTAACACTGTTCTCAAGTGAAAATGTATTCGAATAAGAAACTACACTAGATGACTTCTGAATGTACATTAAATACCTAAAGGCTTATACATTCGAGAAGTTAATCACTGTACAACCTAAGATTGAATCTTAGGCATTTAGAGTAAGAGAACCTAATCTCACAGTGAGAGGTTGAGTATGATGAGTAATGTTTAAGTATGGTGAGAAATCCAGGGTGACTGGTTGCGCATGTGATCACGAGAGGATGACTGAGAACAGGTCCACTCAAGGAAATTCCAAGAATCCAAAGGTTCCTTGGTCGGAGGCACTACAAAAGGTGTACAAGCATCAGCCTAATATATTAAATCCTACAGTCGGAAATATGGATGTTCAATAATCAAAATTTTTGTTGGATGGAGGCACTACCACTAGTGTAAGGGCATCGACCCAAAGTAATATGAATTACAATAGGAGTATATTGTTAGGAACAAGTTGTCTTTAACGTGTCGACTTGTAAGTGGTATGAGTTGAGAGATAACTTTTAAGGTGGTAAGTTATTACTCAAACCCTAGTATGAAAGAACGAGTACCTTCATAACATTTGAAGAACGAACAGAAGGCTTGAGAAGAGTAACGACAAACACTCGAATTAGCTCTCGTACATTTATAATGAACTGTTTGTTGGATTGGTTATGTGAATGAGATATGTGTGGATTGGTGATTTATGTATTGAGCATTTTTATTAAAGTAACAAGTTATGTTTATTTTATTTATGTATATGAAAATGGATTAGCATGGAAATGGAACCACATGTTAACTTGACCAATAACTTAAGGGGTCTCAGGGCGCATGACGGTTGCATAATGGCATACTTAGCAGTTGTGTTGAGCCTGTGACCACCATATTACAGGTTCATAGCTGACGACGGATGCGGAGTACGGGATTGGGTAGATAACAAAGACTACTCCTTTTTGGTTGTAATTAAGTTTGTATTTTGGAATGAATATTCGGATGTGTTATGATGTAGTTAGATACTCACATGTTTTGATAAGTATTGTAATTTCGGATTAGCTATCTCTAGTCATCACGACGTTAGTAGTAATGTATGTTATTTTGGATTGTCTTGTCACTCACATGGATGAGTAACGGCGATAGCACCCGCGATTGTTTTGGTTAAAGTTTAAGTTTCGCTGCATATGAATTGTTTATTTAGACCAATGGTCGGATTACGGGTTAAGTATGGAATAGGGGTGTTACAGTACATTAATTTAAAAAAATCACATATATCTTTATTTTTTACTTTTTCTATCTAAATAAAAGTTATGTATACATCAAATACTGGAGTTAAACATAGAAAATAGTATATCAAAAATAAAAAACTAAAATGATTATATTTTAGAACAAAACTTAAAAGCTAAAGTGACCTATATTTGAGAGGGGTGGGAGAATTACTTTATTCTAATAATTAAATAATCTTTCAATTACCATAAGCACTAAATATTAAGGTCCTCATTAAAGATGTTAAAATTTGACCTGAATCTCAAATCCGCTCGTTTTACCGAACATAAATAAAAGTATTAAATATATTAAATCAAAGCTCGATTGATCCGAACCTAAAACACCCAACCTGAATGACCCGAAAATAACCTAAAATTGAACTAATCCAAACATAAACTAATTGTGACCCAAAATTGTCTCGGACCCGGATAACACGAATAAATGTGATAAAAAAAACTTACTTCATTGTATCCAAATAAAAAACGAAAATAGACATTGTATTGCTTTTTTATAACCTAATATATTCTAAAAGAAATTAGTTACATTTTATATAGATTTAAAAAATATCAATCATAACACAAAATAATGGCTTCGACCCCAAACCAAAAGATTCAAAAATTTTAAGGAAACCACGCATCAGTTTGACAAATGTCCGTACTCATTTCCGAAGCCATCTCAATTATTGCTACAGGCGAATTTCAAGGATACCACTACAAAAAGTCAAATTTTTTTAATCCTATTTCGGACTAACTAAAGCCGCCTTTATATGAACGCACCTATTCAAACTCACAAAAAGAAAAAAAGGAAATGAGTTTTAGTCAAAATTGAATTTTGACGCAGCGTTTCAAAAAAATAATTGTGAGGTGGGCCTACCAAGTTAGATAATTAATACACCGTTAACATGTGGCTATATTTTCAGGGATGCACTGCCATCTTTTAATCTCAGCAACGGGCGCCCCCGCAGCATCACCGCTCTTCATTTCCTTATCCACCCCAAAAACAACCAAACATCTTACAGGATGCATTTCGTTCTTGTACATGGATCATGCCATGGAAAATGGTGCTGGTACAAACTGAAGCCTTTACTCGAGGGTTCAGGCCATAAAGTTACAGCCATTGACCTGGCAGCTTCTGGCATCAACCTGAACAAGATAGAAGATACCAAGACATTCAAGGACTACACAGAACCGTTGCTGCAGTTCATGGCTTCCCTCCCTGCTGATGATAAAGTTATCGTTGTAGGTCATAGCTACGGTGGCATGAACTTGGGTTTGGCAATGGAGAATTTCCCAGAAAAGATTCTCGTTGCCGTTTTCTTAACCGCGTTCTTGCCGATTACCACTCACCCTCCATCCTTTATGCTAAATCAGGTCAATTAAGTACAATTTTTCTCACGTCTGACAAACAATTAGATGTTTATATATCTATATATATGCTAATCATTTCTTCGATTTATTCCATCTATAACTCGGGCCGTACGAAAAAAAAAAAAACTGCAGCTTCCAGGACGAGATAAAGAATTCTGGCTGGACACTAAATTCACAGTTCATGGAGGAAAAAAACAGAGGAGGATAGCACAACATTCCTCTTTGGACCAAAATTCACATCAATGCTCTATGAATTTTGCCCAGCTGAGGTGATGTCTACTAAACTTATTTTCTTAAACTAGATTTCTTCGTTGAATACTGCTAAGGTTAAATGAATGGAAGTACACTAACAGTAAGCTAGAAGTGATTAGTTCAATTTTTTTGAAGGATTTTGAGCTTGCGATGATGTTGAAGCGGCAATCATCATACTTCATCCCTGATCTGTCCAAGGCAAAGAATTTCACAGATGAGAAGTTTGGGTCAGTTAGAAAGGCTTATATCATATGTAAAGAGGATAAAGCAATTGCTGAAAGTTTTCAGCGCTGGATGATTGAAAACAGAGGAGGAGTAGACTTGGTAAAGGAGCTAGAAGGGTCTGATCATATGCCGATGTTCTCAATGCCACAACAATTGACTGAATGTTTGGTGAGTATAGCTGAGCACTATGCTACAAGTTAATTGTTAAGTTAGTGACAGCAGACTTTTAATTTCCATGTGTATGTATAATAATAAGTCACGACGAATCTAGGCTTATCTTTGTATATTGATGAATTTTATGGTTTTCAACATAAAATTAATTACTATGTATTTCCAAAGTTCTGAAACTTCTATATATTGCGAACTTATCTGGATGATCACCCATAGTTCCAATCTTATTATTTAAATGTCTGACATCTCACGATGGAAAATAAATAAATTATGATACACCATTTCATAATTCGGTTTAGGTAAATTTCTGGTGTAGATTAGCTGCATGAGTAAGCTCGGTTTTGTTTAAATATAAAAATGCCAAACAAGTGTGAGTTCGTGTGGAACTACAGATATATGTTCTCTTGACAAAGCATTCCATTGATAAGGTTTTCAGAAGAGATACTTATTTGGCAAAGACATGCTAAAGAAGTGTCTATATAAAAATACAAAGGTTGCGTAAATATCCTATTCATGTGATTGTTTTAATCATTACACTTTGAATATTCTTTTTTGATAGTTGACTGTCCAGTTACAAGAGGCAAATTGCATTTGCCTTCTTGCCTAGATATGTGAAAAAGTTAAGAGCTGGAAAGAAGAATACTGCTTATTGATTGATAAACTGGAAAATATATGTATTACAGGGTGGTCCAAGGTGCTATTTATATGTGACGGATGGCAACGGTCACAACTATCTAATGTTTTATCTATGAGAAACAGAAATAAGTGTGATGAAAAGAACTGAAAATTACAACCGGACCTAAAATACAAACTACCATTACAATAGAAACTTAGGTACAATATGAAGTAACATAAACGATATAATACGAAGTGGGTATCTTAACACTCCCCCTCAAGATGGGTATCTCAACTACTAGGAAGAGCCTTTGTTAGCAAATGTGCAATCTGGTTCTGTGTGGATACATGATGAACAACTATCAAACCTGCCTGAATCATTTGTCTCACAGAATGAATGTCAACTTCTATATGTTTTGTCCTCTGGTGATCAACAGTATTTTTAGCAATGTATATGTTGATCTGTTGTCACATTTAAGGGGTATGGGGGGTGATATTATGAATGTCAAACTGGTTGATTAGTCTACTTAACCTAGCCAGTTCTGTAGTCACAACTTTCATGGCTCTATATTCTACTTCTGCAGAAGATAGAGATACACTCCTTGTTTTTAGATTTCCGGGAAATAGGTGAGCCTCCAAGAAAAATATAATACCCAGAAATTGACCTTCTAGTGATTAGACAGCTTGCCCAATCACTATCACAGTAGGTTGTAAGGGTAAAATCTGATGTGTTGTTTTAGAGGATACCATAGTTAATTGTTCCCTTGATGTATCTTAGTGTGTGTATGGCAGCGAACATGTGTATATCAGTTGGTTCTTGAAGGAATTGGCTTAGAAGTTGGGCTGTAAAGTCAAGGTCAAGTTTTGTGGGGTGAGGAAGTTAATTTTACCAACTAAACTTCTGTACTCGATCAGTGGGATTTTTTAATGTCTTACCTCGTTGGGTTTGAGTTTCAAACCTAGCTGAAGTGGTGCAACATTATGTTTAGCATGGAAAACATCATAATCATGTAGAAGTTCCAAACTGAATTTCTTTGAGCGATAATCATTCCCTTGTTTTATGCAGAATTCCTTGTCTAACTGTTTTTTAACCATTGTTATTTCTTCCCAATTATTCTTAGTCAGTAGTACATCATCTACATAGACAGTCAGGAAGGTGCTCTTATTGTTAGACAATTTATCTAATAGTGATTGATCATTTCAGATTGTTTATATCCTATAACATGAGAAAATCACTAAGTTTGGCAAACCATTGCCTTAAGGCTTGTTAAAGCCCATATAGTGATTTTTCAGTTTACATGCATTAGTCTTATCATCTGTTTTAAGACCTTTAAGAATCTGCATGTATATTCCTCATGAAGGTCTCCATGAATAAATGCATTATTCACATCAAGTTGGCTTAAATGCCAACTTTTCTTGACTGAAACAACTAGCAAGGTTCTTATAGTGGTCATTCTAACAACAAGAGAGAATGTTTCTGTATAATCAAGACCATATTGTTGGTTAAACCCTTTGCTACAAAACGGGCCTTATGTCTTTCAATTGAACCATCAGCTTTAAGTTTGGTTTTGTTGATCCATCTACAACCTATAGCTTTTTGTTCTTTGGAAGTTTGACCAGATCCCAAGTGTTATTTTTCATAAGGGTTGTTAGTTCCTTATTCATTGCTTCTGTCCAGTGTTCTCTAAGACAAGCTTGTTCATAAGTCTTGGGTTTTTGTAGTTGAAAGAGTTTGTTTAGATATTTTTGTTCTTGACATAAGAGAAAGAGAGAGAAATAGAGGGTGTTTCATCAGTGAGAGAGAAATTATATGAGGGGAAAGGATGATTATTAGGATTGGTGTTTCTGTTTATTCTTTCTAAGATTATTTTAAAAAAATATCGCGGTTAGGGTATTGGTGTAAACATGGTAATCCTCCAGATATAATGGTGTGTGTTTGATGTGGGCTGACCTTCTTAGTCCTAATCCCTCACTGGTTGTATTGGTGTCAGTTGAATGTTCAAAGGTCCGATTGGAGCTACAAAAGATGGAGGATTTGTGTCTGGTTCTGTTTCACTTTATGTGACAGGTTTTTTACTGTTGGTGTTGCGGATCAGTATTTTGTGACAGAAACTGAAATACCCGGGAATTTGAGGTTAGGAGTACGATAATATATAGTCCGAAATTAGATATAGTGGCCCAGGGAAACTAACGACACTCCTATATTAACTTATTTCCTCTTCCTAGAACTTTCCTCTCCACATTTATTTTAAATACATAGAGTTCTAATTCAAATTGACTTTCTCTTTTGTACTTAATTAATTTCTAGAATTCAAATCTGAGTTTACTTCCTATTAGTAATTATCTCTGATTATAGAGTTCAAATCCCATTTGACTTCTTCAAATTAATTTATATATATTTTGTTATTAGTATTCTAGAACTCTCTCTAACGCAATTATAATTCCCTTGCTAGTATTATTACTTTACTTTATTTAATTTATTTCAATCTCCTTCCTACTTCCAAGTAAATGTTTATTAATTATCTTCCTAGATTTTCTATTCCATCCTTATCTTGTTACAACGATCTACTTTCTCAACAATATTCAAACTAGGAAACTATTTCTGAATTTCTAAAAGAATGTTGTTAGAGATTTTATTTTCCTTCCTGATGTTCCTCAACGCTATGTTGTTGTATAGGTTTCCTAAAAACAAATTACAATGTTAAGTATTTATTTTGATTTCCTTTTCTGAGTTATTTGTATTTCGTATTTATTTAACTCTTTTGTTTTAAGATAGTAATCATTAACTTGTTTAACAATATCGATTTCCCTTATTCCTATAATTTACTTATTTATATAACGACCTTCCCCACTACGGTCTACCATCATCACGACGCTTCTACGCTTTTGCTCTACCAAAACTTATTCACGTATCTTCTTCCTTGAGTTCTTATAATTCGCGTTCTCAATTCTACCTTCGGCGTTCTTCACTCTACCCTTGCTGGATCGTTTCCCTTGGTGCCAATTAGGAGCTTTGTTGGGTAATGTATTCTACTTAGTTACTTAGTTATCTATTCATGGCTTGACGAATTCTGATTGTTAATTTTGGTTACCTAGACGTCGATATCGTTGACGAGTGCTATCAATAGTCCGGAGCAGTTGGGTTCTTGAGGGATTTGGTTGTTCCAGGTAAATTCTATGCTCAATGGTTTTGATTGTGGTTTTGCGAAATATTGGAAAAGGGTTCGTTGTGTTTTATCTCTCGGTTATGGTTTGGAGATTTGGGATTATTCCCCACGTTTTGGAATTGAGGAATTGGATTGAGATTGTGGTGTTTCAATTGTGGTTTTGGGAGTCTTTCACAGGTTGTATTCTGTTGTTTGGGAGCCCATAGGTGCTCCCCATTATTGATATTATTTGCGCTGCACACATTGTTGCAGTTAAGCTCTATGATCTACTCTATGTTACTGCTGTTTCATAGGGGGTGTGCACACTTAAGGACTTAGGGTGAGGTGGTTGTTTGACGGTCCCATAGGTGACTGTCCTGGAATTGTTGTTTGGGGTCCCACAGGTGACCCCGTGTTCGGAATTGTGGTTATTACTCCCTGTTGAAAGCTCCCTACTGCAGTTCGGTATTGTTATGTTTTTCTG
This sequence comes from Limonium bicolor, assembly GCA_023374045.1. Taxonomy (NCBI): domain Eukaryota; kingdom Viridiplantae; phylum Streptophyta; class Magnoliopsida; order Caryophyllales; family Plumbaginaceae; genus Limonium; species Limonium bicolor. The sequence continues at coordinate 37,133,231 of CM041783.1, forward strand.
GAAATTCACTAACTATTCAGTAAACCTCTCATCTGATTGTTAAAGGCAATGGTGTTCTAAAATGTATTTTACAGCTTGAGGTGGAATTTACTCAGTTTTTCTGATTTGTGCGATCCTTTCTGTGTTTTGTCTATGTTTTATGATCGCAGGTATGGATGACTAGCTGAGGGATCGGGACCGCGAATCACATAGTTTAGGACCACGTGATAATAAGGCGATATCTTGAATTTCAATGTTTTAGAGATGTTGTTATGTTCTCAAGGTTTTTATACATTAACGTTATTTTGCTTCCGCGTAATTTGAAAGTTAACTTTGGTTTTAATGTTGTTTAGTTCATCAGCCTGAGCACCCATGGGTATTGGGTGTGGCGGTAATGCCCTGGATATTTTGAGATCCGCTGCTATATTGAAGGTTATGTGCATTTGAGTTTTGGTTAACTAAGTTAATTGCTCTTTGAATCAGTTTTATCAAGTTTGTGGTTGTATTGAGTTTTATTAATGACTTCTTCTGCTCGAGAGATTCTCTTGTTGTATTTATGTTTTGCATAAGTATTTCTAACGATTTTTGGGTTCTATTTCTGTATTTAAAACTGCACTTAAGGACCTGTCCGAACGTCCGTCCGGACATCAATGTTCGGACAGGCCCCGAATGTTTCAAGTGTTTTCTTCGTTTGGCTGTGTCCGAACATATGTCCGAACTTCTAAGTTCGGACATCATGCGAGGACGGGTTCGGATTGCAAGTCTCGACCTATGTCCGAACTTGCAAGTCCGGACCAATGTTCGGACCACGTAAGGATTTTTCCGGAGTTTTAAAGGTTCGACTTGTGTCCGAACTTCGAAGTCCGGACACAAGTTCGGACATTTGGTTTTCCGCAGTCTATTTCTCTTCGGCTTGTGTCCGAACTTGCCATGTCCGGACACAAGTTCGGACCAACTTTGTTTTGCTCTCTAGGACTCGTTTGGAGTCCGTTTTTAATGCCGTTTGCGCCGTTAGATTTGTATTTTCATAAGCTATGTTTTGAGGTAAAAATCCAGGGTGTTACAAGGTGGTATCAGAGCTTTGTTTTCGAAATAAGATAAAACTTGAGTAACCGGATTAAAATTGGGGGACAAGCCGTTTGGGGAAGTTATGATGGATCACGTGTATGTTGTGAGCTGTTGAGTATATTGGATACCTTGGTGTGATAATTGAAGGTTATACAGGGATTATTGTGTACTAACCAATTGTTGGAATTGTATCATACTTGTTACATGTATTATTGTTATATCTGTATTATCTACCCGTGGGTTAGGGTAGTGAGATTGTAGTATATTTGGGAAGGGATTGTTATAGGGGATTTAAAAGCCTTGAAATTCTTGACTCATAATCAGGAGTCCACCTTGAGTAGGGTAGACTGGCAGACCGATTGAATTTCCCCTACAACACCAGAAGTAGAAGCGGGAGGACTACCATGGCAGCCAACGACCCAATGAGACAGCTTCAGGAGCTCGCTTTGAACCTGGGCCAGATTGTGCAACGCCAAGCCCAGCGAGACAATGTGCCAGAAGACTACACGAAGAGAATCGCCCACTTGAAGCCAACTGCATTCAAGGGGGAGGAGGACCCAGTACTGCTGGAGGATTGGCTGCGTGAGTTTGACAAGATCTTCGAGGCGGTCAACTGCCCTGCTAATAGGAGAGTCAACGCCGCTGTGTACTACTTCAAGAGCGAGGCGGACATCTGGTGGTCTGCCAACAAGGATGCTCTTTTGGCGGGACCTGACTTTGGATGGGAGGCACTGAAGGAGGCCATGCGAAGGCGATTCTACCCTGAGCATGTCCGGATGCAGAAATACCTGGAGTTCTCGGAGCTCAAACAGCAGGCCCGGAGTGTGAAGGAGTACCACTCCAAGTTCCTAGAGCTGGCAAGGTTCGCGCCGACGATGGTCCCTGATGAGGCGTCGAAGGTGCAGAGATTTGTGGGAGGACTCAACTGGAGTCTCCAGGAGGCTTTGAGCGTGCTGACGATACCCACCCTCCAGGACGCATATGGAAAGGCTGCTAACCTGTATAGGGTGCAGCAGAAGAGGAGGGAGGTACAGGCGGGTCAGAAAAGGAAGATGGAGGACGGGGAAGAGACTCGGAGTCGAGACGACCGACATCAGAGGCCACACCAGGACAAGAGGTGGAGGCCTAACTCAGGTGATGGGAGGAGGTTCGATGTGAACCAGAGGAATGACCAGAGGCGGAATGATAGGCCCCAGGGGCAGGCCCAGAGAGCAGAGAACGGGCATAGCAGGCACTTCCACTGCAGGAGATGCCACAAGGATCACCCGGGGAAGGACTGTGAAGGGAACCTGGTGGCGTGCTACCGGTGTGGCAGGAAGGGCCACAGAGCTTTTGAGTGCTTCCAGGATCCTCAGGGAGGCATTCAGCAGAGAGGGAATGGCGGAGACCGGACCTACAGACCAGCAGACCCCAGTCTCGAGGTAGAGACCAGCATCAGGCCCAGAATCAGCGAGGGGATGCTCCCCAGCGTGGCAATGGCGGGGGTGGAAACGGAGGTAACCGAGGTCCAGGGGAGAACCGAGACAACAGCAGAGCTCCGGGAGGATTAATGTTATGAGTCGGGCCGAGGCAGAGGCTGAAGCAGAAGTGTTAGCAGGTACCTTTTTGTTCATGGTACTTCAGCTCGTGTTTTGTTCGATACTGGAGCTTCATATTCTTTCATTTCTGAGAAATTTGCTAAGAAATTGGGGCTAGAAACTTGTAAGACTTCTACCATAGCAGTATCTATACCCTCGGGGCAGGTTATTTCTTGTAATCATGTATTGAGGGATGTGGGGGTAGACATAAAAGGGGAAACTTTTGTAACTGACCTGATCCAGTTCGTCCTCCCCGACTTCGACATTATTTGGGGATGGACTGGCTAAGCAAGTATAAAGGGAAGATCGACTGTGGAGAGCAGAAGATCATTCTGAGAGGACCAGCGGGCCGAAGAGTCTCCTACAGTACGTAGCGTGGAGAAGAAACCGGGAGTAAAGATAGTCTCAGCCATGTCAATTCTCTCCCAAGTGAAGAAGGGGCAGCAGGCATACCTCTGCCATGTCCAGGATTTGAACCGAGCGCCGAGCCCATTAGAAGAGATTCGGGTGGTGAATGATGTTCCCTGACGTCTTTCCAGATGAGATTCCTGGTATGCCGCCAGACAGGGAGGTGGAGTTCAGCGTCGACCTTGTGCCAGGAGCAGCGCCCATCTCCAAGGCCCCATACCGTATGGCGCCATCAGAGTTGAAGGAACTGAAAGTCCAATTGGAGGAGTTACTAGAGAAGGGATACATCCGCCCGAGTGTATCGCCATGGGGAGCTCCTGTCTTGTTTGTAAAGAAGAAGGACGGGAGCATGAGGCTGTGCATAGATTACCGGGAGCTGAACCAGATCACTGTGAAGAACCGGTATCCCTTGCCCAGAATCGACGACCTCTTCGACCAGCTTCAGGGTGCAGGAGTCTTCTCTAAGATAGACCTGAGGTCGGGATATCACCAGTTACGGGTTGCAGAGAAGGATATCCCGAAGACGGCCTTCAGGACCAGATATGGGCATTTTGAGTTTCTGGTGATGCCCTTTGGTTTGACGAACGCGCCGGCAGTCTTTATGGACCTCATGAACCGGATCTTCAATCCCTATCTAGACCGGTTTGTGGTGGTATTTATAGACGATATCCTCATCTACTCCAGGGATGAGGAAGAGCACGAGGAACACCTGAGATCAGTCTTACAGATTTGAGAGAGAGCAGCAGCTTTACGCCAAGCTAACTAAGTGTGACTTTTGGTTGGACCGAGTGGCATTCCTAGGCCACATCGTCACCAAGGACGGAATCTCAGTGGATCCGGCCAAGATCCAAGCGGTGAAAGAGTGGCCAAAACCGAGCAATCTGACGGAGGTTCGCAGTTTCTTGGGTCTAGCGGGGTACTACAGACGTTTTGTGAAGGATTTCTCAAAGATAGCTAGACCCCTCACAAACCTCATGAAGAAAGTAACCAAGTTTCAGTGGGATGATGACTGTGAGAAGGCGTTTCAGACGTTGAAGGAAAGGTTGACCACAGCCCCAGTGTTGACTTTGCCTTCGGGGACGGACGGATTCGAGGTTTTCAGCGATGCTTCCAAGTATGGCTTGGGGTGTGTCTTGATGCAGCATGGGAAAGTCATAGCCTACGCATCGAGACAGCTGAAGGAGTACGAGACCAGATACCCGACGCACGACCTAGAGCTTGCAGCAGTAGTCTTCGCCCTGAAGATTTGGAGGCACTACTTGTATGGAGTTTCCTGCAAGATCTACACCGACCACAAAAGCCTCAAGTACATCTTCACTCAGAAGGAACTAAATATGAGGCAGAGGAGATGGTTGGAACTGATCAAGGACTATGATTTGGAGATCTTATATCATGAGGGGAAGTCTAACCTAGTGGCCGATGCTCTGAGTAGGAAGAAAAGTCATTCTGTGAATTCGATGTGGGTTCTTCCAGACGAGCTAGTTCGTGACTTTGAGAAGCTGAACTTGGAAGTGATGGAGGCGGGAGGAGTAGAGCGTGAGGTGAGGTTGTACCATATGAGTGTCTCTTCCGACATTTATGGGGAGATACTCAAGGGACAGCCTGGTGATGCGAAGTTGGAGCGCATCAAGGAGAAGATGAAGGAAGGGAAAGCTGAAGGGTTTGAGACCCACAGTGACGGCAGTCTGAGGTTTAGAGGCCGATGGTGTGTACCTCAGGGGTGCGTGGAGGTAAAGGAGAGACTGATGAGGGAGGCTCATAATACTCCCTATTCAGTTCATCCTGGTGGTGATAAGTTGTATAAGGACCTAAAGAAGATGTTTTGGTGGCCTAAGATGAAGAGGGAAGTTGCAGAGTTTGTGTCGAGATGCCTTACCTGCCAGAAGGTCAAATTCGAGCACAAGAGGACGGGAGGTTTATTGCAGCCGTTGGAGGTCCCAAAGTGGAAGTGGGACTCCATTTCCATGGACTTTGTGATGGGTTTACCACCGGCGAAGGGAGGAGTTAATCAGATTTGGGTAATAGTGGACCGACTCACTAAATCTGCACGGTTTATACCCATGAAGAAGACGTGGTCCATGAGCCAGTTGGTGGATGCTTACATCAGAAATGTGGTGAGATATCACGGGGTACCTGAGACCATCATTTCAGACAGAGATTCGAGGTTCTTAGCTCATTTCTGGCAGCAGCAGTTTCAGAAGGCGATGGGCACCAAGTTGAAGTTGAGCACTGCGTTTCACCCAGCCACTGATGGTCAGACAGAGAGAACCATCCAGACCTTGGAGGACATGCTTCGAGCATGTGTGATGGATTTCCAGGGTTCGTGGCAGATATGCTACATCTGATAGACAAGTTCTCTTATAACAACAGTTACCACACCAGCATCAAGATGGCCCCTTATGAGGCTTTGTATGGGAGGAAGTGTAGGACACCGCTATGTTGGAGCGACATTAGTGAGACTGTTGTTTTGGGACCTCAGTTGATAGAAGAGACTATAGAGCAAGTCCGGATGATCCAGAGACGAATGAAGGCAGCCCAAGACAGGCAGAGAAGTCCTATGCCGATCTCAAGCGCAGACCAGTTGAGTTCGAGGTGGGAGATAGAGTTTTTCTGAAAGTATCGCCCATGAGAGGAGTAACCAGGTTCGGGAAGAAAGGGAAGCTCAGTCCCAAGTTCGTTGGACCCTATGAGATCTTGGAGAGGGTTGGAGAAGTGGCATACCGGCTAGCGCTTCCTTGTGAACTGGAGAAAGTTCACAACGTCTTCATGTATCCCACCCAGTTGAAGCGGTATGTTCCCGACCCTTTGCATGTGTTGCAGCCAGAGGTCTTGGAGCTGAAGCAGAACCTATCCTATGAAGAGCACCCCATTAAAGTTATGGACACTAAGACCAGGGAGACACGATCGAAGTCCATCCGTATGGTCAAAGTCTTATGGTCTAATCATGGAACCGAAGAAGAGCTACATGGGAGGTAGAGGAGGAAATGAGAAAAAATACCCACAGCTTTTCGATCAGGTAACCACTCGAGTCAGTATCTAGTTTAGCAACTTCTCGCCTTATGGATGAGTTTTAGCTTCGAGGGTGAAGCTTTCTTTTAAGGGGGATGAGATGAAATACCCGGGAATTTGAGGTTAGGAGTACGATAATATATAGTCAGAATAATAAGTCCGAATTAGTAATATAGTGGCCCAGGGAAAACTAACGATACTCCTATATTAACTTATTTCCTCTTCCTAGAACTTTCCTCTCCACATTTATTTTAAATACATAGAGTTCTAATTCAAATTGACTTTCTCTTTGTACTTAATTAATTTCTAGAATTCAAATCTGAGTTTACTTCCTATTAGTAATTATCTCTGATTATAGAGTTCAAATCCCATTTGACTTCTTCAAATTAATTTATATATATTTTGTTATTAGTATTCTAGAACTCTCTCTAACGCAAATTATAATTCCCTTGCTGGTATTATTACTTTACTTTATTTAATTATTTCAATCTCCTTCCTACTTCCAAGTAAATGTTTATTATTATCTTCCTGATTTTCTATTCCATCCTTATCTTGTTACAACGATCTACTTCTCAACAATATTCAAACTAGGAAACTATTTCTGAATTTCTAAAAGAATGTTGTTAGAGATTTTATTTTCCTTCCTGATGTTCCTCAACGCTATGTTGTTGTATAGGTTTCCTAAAAACAAATTACAATGTTAAGTATTTATTTTGATTTCCTTTTCTGAGTTATTTGTATTTCGTATTTATTTAACTCTTTTGTTTTAAGATAGTAATCATTAACTTGTTTAACAATATCGATTTCCCTTATTCCTATAATTTACTTATTTATATAACGACCTTCCCCACTACGGTCTACCATCATCGCGGCGCTTCTACGCTTTTGCTCTACCAAAAACTTATTCACGTATCTTCTTCCTTGAGTTCTTATAATTCGCGTTCTCAATTCTACCTTCGGCGTTCTTCACTCTACCCTTGCTGGATCGTTTCCCTTGGTGCCAATTAGGAGCTTTGTTGGGTAATGTATTCTACTTAGTTACTTAGTTATCTATTCATGGCTTGACGAATTCTGATTGTTAATTTTGGTTACCTAGACGTCGATATCGTTGACGAGTGCTATCAATAGTCCGGAGCAGTTGGGTTCTTGAGGGATTTGGTTGTTCCAGGTAAATTCTATGCTCAATGGTTTTGATTGTGGTTTTGCGAAATATTGGAAAAGGGTTCGTTGTGTTTTATCTCGGTTATGGTTTGGAGATTTGGGATTATTCCCCACGTTTTGGAATTGAGGAATTGGATTGAGATTGTGGTGTTTCAATTGTGGTTTTGGGAGTCTTTCACAGGTTGGATTCTGTTGTTTGGGAGCCCATAGGTGCTCCCCATTATTGATATTATTTGCGCTGCACACATTGTTGCAGTTAAGCTCTATGATCTACTCTATGTTACTGCTGTTTCATAGGGGGTGTGCACACTTAAGGACTTAGGGTGAGGTGGTTGTTTGACGGTCCCATAGGTGACTGTCCTGGAATTGTTGTTTGGGGTCCCACAGGTGACCCCGTGTTCGGAATTGTGGTTATTACTCCCTGTTGAAAGCTCCCTACTGCAGTTCGGTATTGTTATGTTTTTCTGGAAATTCACTAACTATTCAGTAAACCTTCTCATCTGATTGTTAAAGGCAATGGTGTTCTAAAATGTATTTTACAGCTTGAGGTGGAATTTACTCAGTTTTTCTGATTTGTGCGATCCTTTCTGTGTTTTGTCTATGTTTTATGATCGTAGGTATGGATGACTAGCTGAGGGGATCGGGACCGCGAATCACATAGTTTAGGACCACGTGATAATAAGGCGATATCTTGAATTTCAATGTTTTAGAGATGTTGTTATGTTCTCAAGGTTTTTATACATTAACGTTATTTTGCTTCCGCGTAATTTGAAAGTTAACTTTGGTTTTAATGTTGTTTAGTTCATCAGCCTGAGCACCCATGGGTATTGGGTGTGGCGGTGGTAATGCCCTGGATATTTTGAGATCCGCTGCTATATTGAAGGTTATGTGCATTTGAGTTTTGGTTAACTAAGTTAATTGCTCTTTGAATCAGTTTTATCAAGTTTGTGGTTGTATTGAGTTTTATTAATGACTTCTTCGGCTCGAGAGATTCTCTTGTTGTATTTATGTTTTGCATAAGTATTTCTAATGATTTTTGGGTTCTATTTCTGTATTTAAAACTGCACTTAAGGACCTGTCCGAACGTCCGTCCGGACATCAATGTTCGGACAGGCCCCGAATGTTTCAAGTGTTTTCTTCGTTTGGCTGTGTCCGAACATATGTCCGAACTTCTAAGCTCGGACATCATGCGAGGACGGGTTCGGATTGCAAGTCTCGACCTATGTCCGAACTTGCAAGTCCGGACCAATGTTCGGACCACGTAAGGATTTTTCCGGAGTTTTAAAGGTTCGACTTGTGTCCGAACTTCGAAGTCCGGACACAAGTTCGGACATTTGGTTTTCCGCAGTCTATTTCTCTTCGGCTTGTGTCCGAACTTGCCATGTCCGGACACAAGTTCGGACCAACTTTGTTTTGCTCCTTAGGACTCGTTTGGAGTCCGTTTTTAATGCTGTTTGCGCCGTTAGATTTGTATTTTCATAAGCTATGTTTTGAGGTAAAAATCCAGGGTGTTACAGAAACAGGTGGAGAATTATTGTTTAAGTTGGGAATAAAAGAGTATTCCTCTTCTTGATTATCAAGGTATCGAAGAGGAGAGGAGGTGATGTTGTCATTGAAATCTTGAGGGATATTTTTCTGAAAAGAAAGAGGTTTGAAGGTTTCATGGAAGGTACATCTCGATAAACCAAAATTTTGTGGTCAGACATCCTAAGTAATTTATGCGCTTTCTGGTTATCAGCAGGTCATAGGTATACACAAGTGTAGATTTGGGATTGAATTTACCACCTACATTTCCTAGGTTTAGAACATAACAGAGACTGCCAAAGAGTTTAAAATGATCATATTCTGGCAAAGTGTTGTAAAGGCATTCAAAGGGTGTCTTTCCTTGAAGTGAGAAGCTAGTGTAACACCTCACTCGATAAACTCGTATAATCACTCTCGTAGCATAATTAAAGACATATCACAGCGGAAGTTAAACTACATTAATCCTCACTTGGGTGTTACATGCCACTACTCGCCCATGCGAGTAAAGAAGCATAACTGAAATACAACAATTCAACAACAACTAACCGCAGTGATGAACGAGATATTTGCTATAACATCCTAAACACAACTTAATAACTATGACAAGTGAGCACTTAGAGAATTCCCGGATTACAACATACAAACATGAATTAACCCTAGAAGCATGATAAAAGTCGAGGTCATCTACCCACGATCCCGCGCTCCGGCGCCAATCATCAATCACCTGAAAAATAAAATCTCGGTGCCCATGGAGGGCTCAGCACTTGGCCGAGTATGTTAAACTATGTTCTCCTAGACCCTTTAGGTCACTTAGGTCAATTAGCCGTCTGAACAAGAGGTTGATTACATGCTGGTTTATTTTACAGTTTATATAGACAACGGTAAATGATATAAATAAGCATCTAGCATTCCATCAATGAAATCGTGCATAAACCACATACAATACTCAACGAGCAAAATACAATACACAGTATACAGTATACAACATACATTATTCGAACTCGTAATTATTTCCACCCGGATAATCGTAGTATTTCCTTTAAATTATGTTAGTCGCCATTACTTTTACTCTCAATACCAATGGGCGTCATGTTAGGACAACCCGTAAATAACCTTACTAGACAGTAGTCCTCCCGTACACACAAGGTGCTCATTGCCAAGGATCATTTGATCCCGGGACTTCCACTTGCCTAATAAAGACGTCCATGAATGGCCGAAGCCGTGTGCCAAGCGGCACCCTGATCCAACAGTCTATCTAGGCCCGTTGGAATATACAGAGGGAGTCGGTCTGATACGGACGTTATACTCCGGTGATCACCAATGCGCAACCAACTAGTCGAAGACTAACTGGATTCCCATACCATATACCATACCCCCAACACTCTCCAATATGTGATTAATTCTCGATCAACTACCCTAAGTAAAGTCTTAGGTCATGGAGAAGTCATTACCATTAATTACCGTTGAAGTTTTATATACTTCCCTAGAAATAATCTAGGTTATAGCCATGTTCGAGTATCAAGCTCTAGAGACTGGGGATCCCGAGTCTCATTCCTAAGTGTTTTACTTATGTTAATTAATTACTATGTTCTCGGATATTAGTATTCCAATCGCATGAGAAATCATAGTAACATTGTCCGAAGACGTCGCGCACAATAATAATCGTGTAACAAATCAATTGATTAATCCATAAAACATGCACAACACACATATCGCTCTTGTCACATAACCAAACAATACCCGAACCCGAGGCTTCCATCAGGGGTTCAGACCATAGAATCCAACATACCGTACACCGTCGGACGCTCGCGTGACAACTCCCGCGTAGCCTCTACCGCTCACAATGCTCGTATATCAGCTCGTACCTCTGGTACATACACTGTTCTAATATCAGTATACAATTAAAACTCACTTAACCATCCTAGACTAAGCTTTTACTTCCATCCCGTAGCCAATCCTTAGTTGATCCCTTGTTCAACTGAATGTTCGTTAATCTTAGGGTTGTAGATCTCAACTACTCGTTATAGTTTCAAACTCACGAAGAAAAAAGAAGTGAGTTTTTATGGCAAATTCTTGCCTAAGTGAATGTAGCTAGGATGGCTACATGTAGGAACATTGTAGTCAAATAAAAATAAATGAAATGGGAGGGGAGGTAGCGCTCAACATCTATTTTTTTTTTTGAATTTTTTTCTTTATCACAAAAACTTTAAATTGTTGTAACTTTTAATATATAAGTCCAAAATGAAAAAAAAAATTATATCATTGTTTAGCTAAATTCGAGCTCTTCAAAACAAGACCAGTCATAGATATGTTTTGACAACTTTTAAAAATATATATTTTTACATGTATACCATGATATTTTAATGTTAGAATGTATGTACATATTTTAATGTGAGAATGTACATGTTTTAATGTGACGATGTACATGTTCAAATGTGAGAATGTACATGTTCTTTAATGAACATCTGTACATGTTTGTATGGTCATATGTACATGTTTGTATGACCATCTGTACATGTTTTCTTCCTTATATGTACAGGTTTTAATCTAAGGATGTACATATTTTAATGATTCGTACAGATTTATATGACCATCTACATGTTTTTAATGCGAGGATGTACATGTTTTTACGTGAGGATGTACATGTTTTAATGAACATTTGTATGGATTTGTATGACCATCTGTATAAGTTTTCTTTTATGTTCTGTACACTATACATGTAAAAATAATTTTTTAAGTTGTCAAAATATATCCATGACTGGTCTTGTTTTGAAGAGCTTGAATTTAGATGAACAATGATATAATTTTTTTTCATATTGGACTTATATATTAAAAGTTACAACAATTTAAAGTTTTTATGATAAAAAATAAAAAAATAAAAAAGAAAACAAAGGGTACCAGGGTGTAAAAAAAAGAGAGAGAGAACGAGGCCGCGCAGGGTAGATCTAGCCGGTTGGCTACATTTACCTGTAGCCAAGATTCACTCTTTATTTATTCTTATTTTTGTTCTTTCTTCTCATCCCTTATTTTTCTCTTAACTAAGTTTGTTTATTTTTCAAAATTCAAAAGTTTGTTTAGCTTTAGCCTCCTATAATCTTCCCTATATAAACATCTCATATTTCATGTATTAAGAATATAGAGAATACACAGCGTGAATTTTTTGAATTTCCTCCAGTAGTGCAGTATTTCTCTTTCGGTGTAGGACATCAATCACCACCACTATGGTCTAGCCTTATGATCAATTGTCTGGCATTGATTCGATCACTATTTTATCACCATACATCACCACTGTCTTACGTTTTTTGTTGTCAATCTGTCTTATCTTCATACATACGTTTTCACCAGGCCAAATTTGTTCAACCCATGATAACACCCAACTGATTTTTCACGTCTCTGGTTGCTTCGCTTAGCTACTGTTGTGCATCCCAAAGCAAGCTCCAGAATATTGGTGAAGAAAATAAGCCAAAAGAAAAGAGAAAACGCTTAAAAAAGCATAAAACGCAAAAATGAGCGTTACGTGACCATAGGAGGAATACGACCTTAACAAGGGTCCTAGATGAATTCCTAAGGCTTAGCTAGGCCTAATTAATATACGGGAACGATTCTCAAATAAAACGGATCCAGATAATGGATTAAAACGCTAACGGAGTCTTAAAGCACATTTTTCGAGAGAACCTGAAAACGTGAATTTAAGTGGTCAAAAAGACCCGTAAAAATTATGGTTGAATGTATAACTATAATTAAACATTAGTGGAAGCTTAATAACCATTAAAAATTAAAGAAACGAGAAAAATCTGGAAACCGGGCCCGGTTAGTGAATAGTGCTAAACCGGGTAAGTTAACGAGCGTTTCTTGTAAAAGATGAAAAATGCTCCAGATTGTATGTATATGTGAGGGCCGGTTTTTAAGAAATAATCAGCCTCCCCTCAACACACTAAACTAGAAAAGAAAAGAAGAAGAAAAAAAAAAAAGAAGGCAAAAGTACAAAAAGTAAGAAAAGCCCCCTCTCTCCTCACTTTTCTCTTCTCTCTCCTTTCCTCCTTCTCTTCCACCATATTCTTCCTCATCCCTTCCTCCATTCTGGTGATTTTGAGTTTCTTCAACCACTCCCATAGCTTCCTCACTTCCTCCTCTTGTACAAGCTCCATTAAAGCTCCAAATGAGAAAATAATCACATATTCTTCTTCCTCTCATCAAGCTCTATCTTTATCTCTTTTCAAAATCTCAAATGGAGAAAGTTGACCTCCATGGGTATACCCATTGGTGAAGAAAATGGCATATTTTTGAAGCTTGGAGTCTCCTCTTTCATTCAAGGTAAAAGTTCCAAAAAAAAAACTCGCCTTCCTTCATCTTCTCTCTTGGCCGATTTTGCCCCTTCATAATGCCTTGTTTCTTTCTTGGTTTGAGCATTTTTCAACCCTTAAATGGTGGTGGTAATCCCTCCTTTGATTCAAGATTGAAAACCATTCAAGAACTTCCAAAGGTAAACCCTAACTTTGGGCTTTAAGCCTCTTTGAATCCTAGGGTTAGTTTAATGTGCCTAAGTGCTTGTACTTAATCTCATTGCCTTTTGAATGGTAAATTAGAGTGGTGGCAATTGAATTGCCTTTGCCGATTTTGGAGCCAAGAGGAAAAGAGAAAGATGAGAAGAGGAGAATTTGAGAATTCAAGGTAAACCATGTACCTTAATGCTAATCCTAATTTCTATTAGAATTTGGGAAGGGAAAATTAATTAATGAACCAAAAACTGAATGGAAGTATGCTTTGGTAGTTAGAGAAGAAATTTGTGAACTTATGTGATTTAAGGGCCTTGGAGCCAAGAATGTTGTGATTATTGCATTAGAAAGCATTTGGTGGGTTTAATGAGATTTAAATGTGCATTATGTGCTGGTAGGACCCTTTATGGGTGTGGTTAGTTATGAATGGATTTGGGTGAGAAATGATGCTTCGGGCAATGTTAATATTGTGGGGAGGTTATGGCAAAATTTTGTTAGAAATTATGACGATTTAAGAGATGTCATGAGTGGAGAATGACCAAGGGTTAGCTAAGTGTTGCAAAAGATTTATTTGGGTTAGTTGATCACCCTAGGATGCGGGTGTAAGGCTTGAATTAAGTATGTAAAATCTGTAGCAAAATGGTATGAGAATGCCTTGGAATGGCTTGAAAAGAACTAGTGTGTAAAACTTTGAAGATAAGGAGTGAGCTTGAGTGATGAGTGTGCAGATGGTTAGAAAGGATTTGGAATGGTCAAAATGGGTGAGAACAAGAGGTAAGTTGTTAAGAGGAGTTTGGAAAATGCACTAGAGTGCATAAGTGCAAAAAAGAGAATTTGAGTTGTAGAATTGGGCAAGAATGGAGTATGAGTATGACTAATGATTTGGGAATGTTTAAGGAGTGTTTTAGGGTGCTAAAACATTTTAGGAAACATGTGGAATAATTAGGAAAGGATTAGGTGAGAATTGAGGTGAATTTAGAGTTCAAAGTGAGTGGTTAAAATGGATACTGGGCCGGACCGACCTTGGTAGGGTCGGTTGGCCTTGAATTTGTGAACCCGGGAGTCTACTGACTTCAACCGACCTTGGGGCCGACCCTGGCAAGGTCGGTCGGGTTGAAATTTTGCAGAACGAATGCCTACTGACTTCGACCGATCTTAGGACCGACCTTGGGAAGGTCGGTTGAAGTTGAAATTTTCGAAACCCTAACCTACTGACTTCGACCGACCTTGGGACCGACCCTGGGTAAGGTCGGTCGAGTCAAACAAAAAAAATAAACTAGGAAAAATTACATCCCCCACCTATGATGTTTTACGAAATTACACACCCCACCCACGAGGTTTCAAAAATTACTTTGCCCACCCATGTGGTTTCCGCTATTTTACATCCAGCAACTTTTCAAATAGTTGATCAATTTAAAAGATGGTTAAATATTGTCCAAAATTGATAAAACGCTACATGGATGATGCTAAGGTGTTATATTTTGGTCTACCGTGAAATCTAAAGTTTTTTAAGCTCATATGTGATCTGTGGGACCCACTGAAACATGTGACATGTGAACGTGTTTTCATTGGGTCCCACAGGTCATATATGACCTTAAAAACTTTGGATTTGACATTGGACAAAAATATAATACCTTAGCATTATCCATGTAAATTTTTATCAATTTTGGACAACATTTAAGCCTCGTTTAAGTTGATCAAATATTAAAAAAGTTGCCAGATGTAAAATAGAGGAAATCACATGGGTGGGCAAAGTAATTTTTGAAACCTCATGGGTGGGGAGTGTAATTTCACCAAACGTCATGGGTGAGGGATGTAATTTTCCCATAAAAAATGGCATTAGTAGTAACCCATTGGTAGGGCAAAGATGGTAAGATAAATGTGCCCTTAAGTAAACCTAAGGTAACGGGATAACGGGGTTAAACTACGGGAGTATTAGTTGTTACATACCTTAGTACTTGTTATTGATTGAAACACTTGAAATGTTATCAGTGAATCAAGTGTGAACCGAGGAACATAAGGTGACGTGGTAAAGTAAACCATGGTGAAAGGTATGATTTTCTCATGCCCTGTATGCTAACGGTACTACACTGATTTGTGTGCTTGTGTGTCGGCTTAATCAAGATAAAAGCATGAAAACGATTTATTGCATTTGATATGGTTGTCTTGATGCATGATGTATGAACTAACATACGTGAATGATTGTATGGTATAACTTAGTGTTATAGACCGACTTGTAGATGAGTGTTGTTTGATTAGAGACTCGTAGAAAGAGTCGCTTCGTGAAATAACGAATACGTGGAAACACACAACCTTATCGATTTAAAAATAACGATCACGCAAACTTATGAACTCACTAGAACGTGAGAGAGTTGTACGGGATTGGTAAACTCCTGATAACGGTGAGAGAACCAAATTGGAATAATCCACGAAACAAATAATAGTGGAAAGACATAATGAACCTCTACTTAGAGGATGATGATAGTTCTAAGAAAAGAACTCAAGAGAAAAGTAAAATACATATAAAGGACCATCACACTCCTTTAGAGATAGTCGACCTACAATATGAGGATCCAACCTGGTAAGAGAAAATGTCCCGAACATGAAAGTATTCGAAACGTTGGGGAAACCCTTAAATCTGAGAATACTAGAAATTGAAATAATTCCCTAAGCTATTAGATGATATCGAGAGAGATACTTCTAGGCTAATCTTTATGATCTAATGTAACTCCAAGAGAGGAGTATTTTGAGGATTTGAGTAGTCGGTGAGAGAAACGGACGTTTGAGTATTTGAAGAGCTAAGATTTATACTTCCGCTTGATAGTCGAACCTTCCCACCATGCTAGACCCAGAGTAGGGCCGAAGCCGGGAGGTAAGACTTGTATTTGAAAGCCCGGTGGTGAGTCTGGTGTATGACTCTGCTCGGAGGTCATGGGTAATGACTTAAAAGATGTCTCGTTGAGAATTTGAGACTTGTGAACTTGAGAATTGAATTTAGAAATTGAGGATTGAGTTGAGACTTGAGAGAATTGAGAATCGAGTTGAGTATCGAGAACTTGGGAGTTGAGGATTGGGATTGTGTATTGTAGAACTTAATTGAGATTGAGAAACAGAGAACTTGAGTAAGAGTAACCTAAGTTTATGGGTAAGATAGTGAATAAAGACTAAGGCATAGTGAGGTAGAAACCCTCAAGGCCTAAGAGCTAGATGAAATAAACTAACTACCTTGATGTGCTAGTTAGTGTTTGCATTGAGTGATGAGCACTTGTGTAGTGTACATATATAATGTATTGCTATTTTGCATGATGATTGAATTAAAATGAATCCCATGCTCTCGACAAAGTAGTCGGCGTACCCCGTTAGCACGCGGGGTATGCGAATTTCATGCCAGCAATATGTTGATCCCCTAGGGGCGCTGTTTTTATTTTCCAGGTACATTGAAGCCGTTTAGCGTTCAAGAGTAGGACGGGGTTCACTGTATAAGCATGGGTAGTTGTATAAGAACCTTATATCGATCTTGTAATTGTAAGTGTTGAATTGTAAGTCCGGATTGTATCGGCAAACTTGATGATCGTAGAGACTCGGTATAGTATTGTTTTGAGGATTTGATTGTATCATGATTTGATTAAGGAATGGAATGTATTGCTTGGAATAGAGTACTCGGTATAATAATCCATCACACCGATATTGTATTTGAACTGTTGTATTGGATTTGGCCTTGTTAGTCACGTGGGTGACAAACGGCATTGTATCACCCACCGTATGGAGAAAGAATTCCGCTGCTTTGATGTTGGTAATTGAGACAGATTAGGAGATAATGATTGGATTAGCGGTAGGGGTGTTACAACAAATGTACATATTATTATACCTAGATACAAGCCTAATAGTAAGCCTTGCCCTATTTCCACATTATGACCAAAGTGGTAAACATCCAGATGTCTTTCCAGGTTAACAATGTTTAGAATAGGGTTTCCAATCATTGTTATATATTCACGTAATAAAAGCAGCCTATTTATAGTAAGGTCTGCTGGGGTACAATGTACAGCTATATTAGTCTGAATACAAAAGATGGGCCTCGATACTTAAATACAGACCCAGTATTCTCTATACAATTTATTATTTGCTATGGTTTTGGGCTTGAGATATCTAATGGACTATTCTGTCTAATATCCCCCCTCGAGTCAAACTGACCCACCAAGGGAAGTTTTGACCGCAGAGACAGAAAAGCAGCAAGATATAAGGGTTTAGTGAGGTTGTCGGCCAGTTGTTCTGCAGAAGATCATTGCCGAATCTTGAAACTTCCAATGCACACATGTTCCCGAATGAAATGGTAATCTAGATACATGTGCTTTACCCGACTGTGAAGGACGGGGTTGAAGGCGAGGAAAGTAGCAGAAAGACTGTCGCAGTGAAGGATTGGAGGTGAATTGAGGCGAACACCCAGCTCGGTGAAGAGTTGCTGAAGCCAGAGAATTTCTACAGCACCAGAGGTGAGAGCTTTGTACTCCGCTTCGGTTGAAGATCGAGACACCGTGGGCTAATTTTTCGAGCTCCAGGAGATAAGATGGTGGCCAAGGAAAATCAAGTAGCCGGAGATAGAACGCCTATCAGAGAGTGAACCTCCCGAGTCAGCATCGGTGTACACCTGGAGAAGACCACAAGGAGTTGCAGAAAAGAATAAACCCATGGTGGTCATATGGTTCAGGTACCGCAACAATACGTTTTACAGTTTTCCAATGTTTTCTACTGGGCATTCATGTATTGACCAACCTTGCTTAGTACTGCATAATTTAAGATCTGGTCTAGTAAAGGATAGATACTCAAGACTACCCCCTATGCATGTGATAGTAAGTAATGGTTTATCAAAAAGTGGTGAGTCGGTTATGTCAAGATTAATAGCTTGGTTTTAAACTACAACGATGCGTGGTAAGACGTTTTGGCTCTTGAAGTGATGTGTGATGCATGATGCGACGAGGCGGTTGCATCTGGCCGTCGATGCGACCAATTATATAACATCACCTATACTTTGTTGTGATACTACAATTTGTATATACTAACAAAATTTAACATATCATATGACATATTGTGGGCGTTGGTTTTGAACCCTTTAAGTGTCAATTTTAGGCTTCAAGGTTCGATTTGCAATTAGAATAACTAAACTGAAATTATAATATTAAAGCTTAATTAATCTAACTGGTCCACACAAACCTAAATAGAGTCGCCACCTAAGTTTTAACCTTTTAAACTAGGAAAGGAAATGTTGTTACAATTTTTAGAGTTATGGGTTCGGGGGCTTGATATGAAATTTCTAAAAGGTTCAGATTCCTTCATTACCCTTAGAAATTTCATTTCCTCTACTATTATAATTTTAAGGCTAACTCGTCATGACATTATCCTTTTTATTGTAAAGTTTACGCGCAAAATCTATAGGTCTAAAAGTTGAATTCACAACGCAAAACTGTGTGGGATGATTTCGGACTATATATAGGAAATTGGAACTAGACCCATATTACCCTATTGTCTGTTGTGCCTTTCAAATTCAAATCTAGTGGACAAAGTTTTATCTCATGCCATGATTGAATTCACTTTACAAACAAGAAGAAGACTATATAAAAAAAATCACTAAACAATCTAAACTAACGGCAACATTTAAACAAATTATGATGAAAAGTCCACATCTAATTTTTGACTCATTAAAGAAAAAAAAGAAAAACCACTAATTGTCTAAAAAAACAAAGTCCTAACCGGAACTAATATATTCACGTCTGTTGTGAACGATTAAGAGAATAATATATTAGAATGAAAAAAAAAGAAAGAAAAAGAAAGAATTGTACCTTCTTTTTTCTTGGTCGAGCTTCTCCCTTACCATGACAGGATGAACAAAATTTAAATGCCAAAGTGGGTGCAGCTTGCCAGATGGAAAATCGATGGAGTTGGTCGAGATAACTACAGATGCAAGCGATTCTCCCCATTTTTATCTGATGTGCGAGATAGATCAGTTCCTGTGATTTATTTCATAAGTGAAGAGAACGCCTTCATTTTTCCGCGCCAGTTGCGCAAGTCCAGTGGTTAGTTATCTCGGGAGTAAAGATAATGTCTTCTTTTTGGCGTGCCAGGTGCTGCAAGTCCAGCGATTTATCTTCTTTTATTCCTTTCCCGTTGCTTCATTGTTTGAACGTTGCCGAGGAGCTCCAAACGCGGAGAATGGAGCAGCTCTCAATTACCGAGAAACGGGTGGACGTGAGCGTGCTTGATTCTGACTCGATGTGTGTGAAGCCTACAAGGGCTGATGCAGAGCACGCAACAGCAGGAAGATCCACAGGAAGCAGCTATAGCACACTGTCATGTGTTAGAGTTAAGTTATGTTAGTATATTTATGTTATTTATTTTGGTATCGTTTTTCCGGGTGTTATTTGTTTTGGTCCTTATATTATGTTAACGGTATTCTGTAACGGGTAGTTTGGGTGCTGTGTTTAGTATTTAGTGGTGTACTGTAGACTTTGGTATTATCAATTTGAGAGATGGAGGTATTCTTCACGGTTGTCATTGTTCTCCTTTCTTTCATCTAGCAAACCCTAGGGTTGGGTTTGGCTCACGGCGGCGCAGCTAGTGGCTCTAGAAATCTCAACATGGTATCAGAGCACGATCTTGTGTGCCTTCCTAGTTGATTCGCCGCTGTAGTTTCTCTTCATTCCGATTTTTGTTTCATCGCACCGTGTTTTCTCCCATCTCCTTCCATGAGTTGTCTTTTCAGATCTTTCGTCTGATTCGCCCTCGGTTGATTTTTCACCGCCCAGTTCCGATTCTCCACTATCGATTCTTCCCAGCATCTCCTCTTTTACCACCTCGAAGATCCCATTTCATCTCCTCTTTTACCACCTCGAAGATCCCATTTCTTTCCTTTCTCTGAGTTTTCTTTTGGTTTGGCATGGCGGACGAAAAGAACAGCCTCATCTCAATGCACCACCAGCCGACGAATCGCAAAAAGGAGAAGAGGCTACGACAAAGGCAGATCACGAAGATCCTCTGTACATGGCAAGTTCGGAGCAACCCGGTATGATTCTTGCAAGCAAATTCAATGGAAAGGGCTTTGCATGTTGGAAAATGCAAATGACAATAGCCCTAGGAGAACAAAAACAAACTATGCTTTGTCGATGGATCTCTGGCGAAGCCCACTGACTCCGAACAGAAAGCGAAGGCCTGGACACGCTGCGACTCATTGGTCAGAGCATGGCTCCTCATGAGCCTGGAGATAAAGATCGCCGACAGCGTTCTCTTCGCTCCAACCGCCGCTGTAATCTGGAAAGAATTGTCCAAACACTACGAACATGCTGACGGAACAAGAATATATGATCTGGAGCAAAGGCTAGCAATGTCCAAGCAGGGTGGCGACAGTGTGGTTGATTACTTCACGAGAGTGAAATTAATCTGGAACGAGATCGATGCCAGTAACACGGTCCCTGCGTGTAGCTGTGGATCTTGCGTCTGTGATGCCTCAGGCAGATTCAGAGAGTATGTCAGAGAAAGAAGAATGATCCAATTCTTGATGGGCTTGGAAGAGAGATATGGGATCATCCGCGGCAACATTCTGATGAAATCTCCCTTGCCCGACATGGATCAAGTATTTTCACACCTTATTCAAGAGGAAAGGCAGAAAAACCTAACTAAGAATGGGCCTGTCGAGGGAACTTCTTTATCCTTTGCATCAGACCAGAACAAAAGGGCTGGATTTAGGGCTCAAGGATATAATCCGAGAAGAGGAAGCCTTCAGTGTACACACTGTGGTAAGATGGGGCACTCCGAGGATCGATGTTACCAGAAGAATGGATACCCACAAGGTTGGAGGAATCCAAAGACAAAGAAGATTGCCAATGCTGCTGGTCTATTTGAAGGGAAAGAAGAGGACCAGAAAGGAGGAAGAATCGAACCAAAAGACCCTTTTGGAGGAATTCTTTCTCAAGAACAAATGGGAAAATTGTACGAGTACATCAGCAACAACCAAACTGGACTCAAGGGGATCATGACTGGTGACGGTCAAACATCTAGAGGTTTTGTTGGTAACTTCTCAAACATTTCCTCATGCCTGAAACTAACAAATCACCTTAGGATGAATGTTGAAAATAATAATATGTTTAATGCGTCTGATTGGATTCTTGATTCGGGTGCCTCGGATCATATGTGTGGAGATCTCAAATTATTTAATAAGTATGTTGTCCTTGATCAACCACACACAGTTGGGATGCCAGATGGGCATCCCCAATATGTCACTATTTTAGGAGAAGTTAGGGTCAATGCTCTGATTAACTTGAAAAATGTTTTATATGTTCCTGCTTTCAGATTTAATTTAGTTTCGATTAGTAAACTGTCTCATGACATGAATGGCAGATTTGTTTTTGATTCCAAGTCTTGTTATTATCAGGATTGTGAAAGAGATAGTCTTGTGCAAGTGGGAAAACTCAGTAGAGGTCTTTATGTGCTAAACTGTGAATTAAATGGAGAAGCTAGGAAGAACTCCAATTTCTGTGGTTGTAGCAAGAAAGCTTTAGTTTAGGCTTTGATTGTAAGAATAGAGTTGCCCTATGGCACCATAGACTTGGCCACATACCAAAAATAAAATTGTAAAGCTTGGTTTAGTTGATCAATCAGAAGGAATAAACAATTCATATGTGAACCCTGTTCTAGATCAAAAAGCCACAGGCTTCCTTTTGTTTCAGATTCTTCTAAAACCTATGATGTGTTTGATCTTGTTCATGCTGATCTATGGGGTCCTTACAGGACCAAGACCTTTGATGGTTTTTCATATTTTCTCACGCTGGTTGATGATAGAAGCAGGGCAACCTGGACTCATTTATGTGCCACTAAATCTGAATCCTTTGACATAATTATTCACTTTTTCAAAATGATTCAGAATCAGTTTAATAAAAGGATTAAAATCTTTAGAACAGATAATGCTTTTGAACTTGGTAGCTCTAAATCTGCTTCTGAATTCCTTAAGAATAATGGCATAATACATCTGACCACTTGCATCCATACCCCTCAACAGAATGGAATAGTAGAAAGAAAGCATAGATATTTTAGAAACTGCAAGGTCTTTGATGTTTCATTCTAGTCTTCCTCTCAAATTTTGGGGGGAAAGTATTTTAACTGCCACTTATCTCATAAATAGAATGCCTTTGGGTAGTGTTGATAACAAAAGTCCATATGAAATTATTTTTGGGTCTAAACCTGATTATGATTCTCTAAGGTGTTTCGGATGTCTCTGTTTTGCCAATATAAATAAGCCTCAATATGATAAGTTTGCATCAAGGTCTGTGAAGGGTATATTTCTTGGGTATCCCCATGGGAAAAAGGGATACAAAATATTAGATCTGGACAACAACAAGATAATTGTTAATAGGGATGTTGTTTTCCATGAGAATCTTTACCCCTTTAGAGGAACAGTGGATGAAGACCATAGGAACGTTTCTGAGAACCAAGTAGGCACTAACCCTTTTTGTCATGAGTTTTTGAATCTTGACAATGAGACAATGAGACTCCAAGAGCTCAAGGGAATCCAGAGGTCACCGTGAGGAATTATGAACAGCCACCCCATTTTGAAGAAGAAGAAAGAGAGGGAACAGCAGTAGCAGAACCGCCAAGTTCTGAAAATACAATTGAGGAGGTAGTGCAACAATCTGGGGAAGAGGCTCAAGCTAGGAGATCCCATAGAGAGAGACATCCTCCCAAGTATCTGGAGGAGTATGTGGTTGGGCAGTCCTTCAAACACAAAGATAAGTCTTTCTCTGACTGTTTTTCTGTTATCTTGGGAGATAGAATAGCAAGAACTGCTTGCACTTTATCTGATTGTGAATGTTGTGTGAATGATGATAACAATGTCTGCATAAATGAAAACCAAACCATTGCCTCATCAGCTCTGACCAGAAGTGCCTGTTATGTTTTTCATGCTGATAGTGGTTATTGCAACAATGTTTCTGCTAATTTGTTTGAACCATCTTTGTTTTCTGAGGTTGTCAATGATGAGAATTGGATAACTGCAATGAATGAGGAGTTTAGGGCTCTAGAACAAAATAAGACATGGGACATTGTTGATTTGCCTTTAGGAAAGAAACCCATTAAGTGTAAGTGGGTTTACAAGGTGAAACTTCATGCTGATGGTTCTTTGGAAAGATATAAGGCTAGGTTGGTTGCTAAAGGCTATACACAGAAATATGGGATAGATTACCTAGAAACTTTTTCCCCGGTTGTTAAATTCACCACTATTAAGGCTTTGATTTCTGTTGCTGTAAAAAGGGGTTGGCACATTGGGCAGTTAGATATTAACAATGCTTTCCTTCACGGGGATTTGCATGAAGATGTTTTTATGGAAATTCCTGAGGGACATAGATTAGAGAAATCTGGAAAGGTTTGCAAACTAAAGAAGTCTTTATATGGCCTGAAACAGGCATCTAGGCAGTGGCATGAGAAGCGAATCAGTTTTCTTGTTTCTTTAGGGTTCAAGCAGTCTATGAATGATTATTCTCTGTTTACAAAGAAGTCTAGTAACAAAGTATGTTTTCTGATTGTGTATGTGGATGATATTTTGGTCACAGGGGATGATGATGTTTTGATCAGGGACATAAAGCTTGAACTTGATAAGAGGTTTAAAATTAAGGACTTGGGTGTTCTTAACTATTTCCTAGGAATGCAATTTGTTCATTGTTCTGATGGAATTCTGATGTTACAGAAGAGGTACTGTGATGGTTTGGTTAGGGAGTTTGGATGTGAAAGGCAAAAATCTGCTATGAATCCTTTGGATGTTAACTATAAGCTTAGGAGAAATGAAGGAAAATTGATGGAGAATCCTACTGTTTATAGAAAGTTGGTAGGCAAATTGGCTTTTCTTTCACACAGTAGGCCAGATCTTTGCTATGCTATTCAAGTTTTAAGTCAGTTTTTGGATACTCCTTGTGTTACGCATTACCAAGCTGCTTACACACACTTAGATATGTTAAGGGTACTGCTGGATATGGTTTGCTGTTTAATAATAGTAAGGTGTTTGATTTGGTGTGTTTTTGCGATGCTGACTGGGCAGGTTGCCCAAATACTAGAAGATCTATAAGTGGGTATTTTATCTGTTTTTGAGGTAGTCCTTTGTCGTGGAAGTCTAAGAAACAAACTTCAGTTGCTTTGTCTTCTGCAGAGTCTGAATATAGGGCTATGAGGCAAGTGACAGCTGAACACAGTTGGCTTACAAGGCTCTTGAACGAATTGGGAGTGGAGAATATAACACCAGTCCCGGTCAAATCAGATAGTCAGTCAGCAATTCACATCGCAAGGAATCCTGTTCTGCACGAGAGGACGAAGCACATCGAATTAGATGTGCATTTTGTAAGGGAAAAGCTTTAGGATGGGCTCATCACAGTGGAGTTTGTGTCTTCTAAGGATCAGCTTGCTGATCTCCTAACCAAACCCTTGGCTGGCAAGCAGTACCCGGTGTTGGTGAAGAAGCTGGGCATGAGGAGTGCTCCAGATCATGGGTAGTTTCAGTATTTGTTCAAATCTCACACTCCCTGTGTGATTTGAGGGGGGGTGTTAGAGTTAAGTTATGTTAGTATATTTATGTTATTTATTTTGGTATCGTTTTTCCGGGTGTTATTTGTTTTGGTCCTTATATTTGATAAGTGCAAAACATATAGACTTATTAAGGTTTTATCACCTTATAAATTGCAGCATTTTAAGTAATGTTTCTCACTTATCTTGGGTTTTTCCTATAAATATGTTGTGATATTAACTGATGTATTATATGTGTTAAATGTAGGAAAAATGCCATATAAACAGATATATCCAAGAGGGATTAAAATTAGTCACACGACATGCACATGCTAAGTCTGATAGTGTGTCACGTCCGTGCCATGTCCGCATAAAATAACCCGGACTCCGAGTGTGACATCCGCGGATTTAAGGTCGGACACGGAGCGGACATTAGAAGCCACGTCCGCGGAAAATAACCGGACACGACACGGACAACAAGAGAAGAATGGCGTGAGTGACGTCCGTGGAATAAAACCCGGACAAGGGCCGGACTAAGCCACAACCGTGGCCTGTCCGCGGAAATAAACCCGGACAAGAGACAGGATAATGTGTGAGAGGTCCGAGGATTTATCCAAGGACAGAACAAGGACGCGTGTAAATTCCCAGATCCAGATCCAATTATTTGACGCCCCCAGTTTTCTTGCGGCGCCTGCAAACACATCTATCTACTACTATCAGCAATATCAGACGCCGCCCCAATCCACTCCTCAAATCCTTCACGCGTTGTCGCAGCTGTCTTCTTCCTCATCCCTTCTCTTCTATAAACCCACGCTTCTTCTTCAACCTTCTTCAACGTCCCTTCTTGAATCCAAATTTCATTATCTTCTATCAAAGTTCTTTGTTCATCAGCCTTACGCTGTTAGTTTGCAGAGAACCAACGAAGGAGTTGAATGGCCAATCGTTCGTTTTTCTTCGTTGTTTCCAACTATTTTATTTCTTATGTTTGTTTTACTGTATAATTATGTGTGATTAATAAACCTAGCTTCCCGGGTTAGGAAGCAAGCCTGTTTATATATAATTGTTTTATGTAAGCTTTCCAGTATAATTTATCTAAGCAGTATTTTGATTCTTGTCATTAATGCGCTTTAATCTTCTTGCAAATTATTAAAGTGATATTTGTAGTTCTTTGTTAAAATGCAGTGCTGAGGCAAGGTTCTAGACATAAGAAGTCAAATGGGTTAACGACTAGAAGCGATGTTTCTCGCCGTATAGGTTAATCTATCTCCAATAGGGATTATTAATAATGCGATTAATTTATTAATAACTTGAGCAAGGTTTGCGCTTGTTGTTTAAATTAATCAGGGTTTATTAGACAGGGAACGGTCAATAAACTAATTAAGATTCTTGAGTTTATTGCTAAAGTGGGAAAGTTATATTAATATGATTAAATAAAATAGGTAAGTAGAACAACCCGGGATGCTTCTTAAAAACACAAAAAAGATTTATAATTTATATTTCTTTTCTGTTTTGATTAATTATTATTGTCTTATGAGTTAGCTTTTAATCATTCTCCCTAAAAAAGATAAAATCTGTTTAATAGAAATCTCAGTCAATTTACTACACTATCAGTTATCCACAGCGAGGTCCCCAAGAGTACGACAACCCACATTTCCACTATTCCGCAAAACGATAGGTACACTGCCTAGGTTGAAGAAGTAGTCACATATTTCTCCAACAAGTTTTTGGCGCCGTTTCCGGGGATCTCCGGCAAGGTTAGTTGATAGTTTTTAATTTTACTGAGTTTTCTGTTTATAAATATGTGATATATTTTTCTTCTCTTTAATTTTTGTTTTTATTATATTTTGTTTCTGTTATATTTTGTTTCTATATATTCTGTTAATATTCTAATTGTGTAGTATTGCGTTAATATATTAATTTTGTTTCATAATTCAGTCATTTAAATTTCTGTCATTTAATTTCAGCAATCTAACATTTACTTTCAGCACTCTAACATTTAATTTCAGTAATCTAATTCCTAACATTTAATTCTGTCATTTCAATTCTGTCAACTAATTCCTAACATTTAAATTTCTGTCATTTAAATTCAGTTCTTTATTTTCTGTCATTTAATTATTGTTATTTAAATTCCAGCAATTTATATTCTGCACTTTTTCTTTTTAATTAATTACTCTGCATTTATTTTGTTTTATTTTATTTTCTTTTTGTTTCATTATTTACGGTTTATTTAAATCAATCAAAAAAAATTAAAAAAAAAAACAAAGTTAAGGTGTCCGGCCTTAAAAAGCCGGACATAAGCACGGACGTTCAACAAAAAAAAAAAAAAAATGAAACAGGTTTACGTCCGCCTAAAAAAGGGCGGACACAAGCCGGACATAGAGAAGGACGATAGAGACGTCCGCCCTTATTTGGGCGGACATAACCACGGACGGGAGAGGCGTCCGCCCTTTTCTCCGCGGACACAAGGACGGACGCGCCATTGTCTTAAAAAAAATATCGGTCTTCTTCTTCCCCAAACGCCAAACCCGACTCGAACCCGCTGCTACACCTCCTTTCCTCCTCCAGTTCGTCGCCGCCACAACCAAGACCACCGCCGACTGCAGCAGCGACCGACGCCGCGCCACCAAGGAACCGACGCCGCGCCACCAAGGAACCGACGCCGCACCACCGCAGCTACCCAGCCAACGCCCTCTTCAGCCCTAAGTAACAGGTTTTTTACGATTCTCGATTTCAGTTTTTGATTTCGTTTCTGTCAATGAGAGTTGGATTAGGTCGTTAATGGGTGGATTCTAGTGTTAATTTGTTATTGCAATGCGAAAACATGGTTATTTCTGTGAGATTTGGAACTTTCTGAATGAGATTTGTGTGATTTTGGTAGAATCTGTAAACTTCCGTTCGCAGCGTATTTTCGATTTAGGGTTCTTCTTGTTCTGTCCGGGTTGCGTCTGGCCCTGCGTCCGGCCCTGCAGACCCGGACGTGTGTATATATTAAAAAAATTGAAAAAAAATTCTGAATTGTTTAGGCGATGCATTATAGTGTTTTGTAGTATATTAATTTAATTATTATGCTATTAATGTTTATTTACTCTTAATTTCAAAATTTATTAGTATGCCACGTATGCGAGGTGGACATTCTGATTCTGGTACTACTAGGGGCAACTGCCCCGGTGCGTCTTCTTCTGCACCTCCTCGCCATCCGCTCTTTGAGAGGACGATTTTATTTCAGCAGAGGCCCGTGCCTGGTATGATCTGGGTAAGGACTTCATGATGGAGAGGCGAATAGCGCCTGAGGTGATCGAGGCTACAGGATGGATACCCTGTTTGCTGGTTTTGGACTTTCCAAGGTCCTAAAAATGGGTGAGGGACTCTTCCTTCCAGCGCTGATTAGAGAGTTCTATGCGAATGCCCAGGCGGGCAATCTGAGCATCACTTCTTTCGTCCGCCATCTCCCCATTGAGATCACACCGGCGACCTTCTCTACTATCCTGCAGATTCCGGATAGCCCTGACCATATCCGAGGATTCACAGAGGATCACCTGCATAGATCGAAGGCGAGGTGGCTTCAGGATACAGGTCGGAGGACCCGACGTAGAGGGGAGGAGGACAAGGATGTCCTCCCTTACATGAGTTTCCCCACACTGTTGCAGAGACTACTACTGGAGATCCTCAGTCATCAGATCCGCCCCCATTGCGCGATCAATGCTTCTGATGAGGACTGTGCTTTATTGGACTACTTCCTCTCGCCATCTCCACCCACTCAGCG
The DNA here is from genome assembly GCA_023374045.1 of Limonium bicolor. Lineage (NCBI taxonomy): Eukaryota > Viridiplantae > Streptophyta > Magnoliopsida > Caryophyllales > Plumbaginaceae > Limonium > Limonium bicolor. Next base: position 37,161,745 of record CM041783.1, read on the forward strand.
TGTCTCCATCTCGCACATCATGTTCGGCCAGCTACATAAGGTGGTCTACTATCTGAGGACGAAGAAGAAGAAGAAGAAGATCACTCCTATTTTTCCCTTCTTCATCATGCACCACCTTTTCTCTATCCTTCCAGTGGAGGCCACACGATTTTAGAGCTCCAGACGGGAGAGCGCGCAGTCACACACTGCAGACTGTGAGGCGCTGGGGCTTTATGCGCTTGGATGATGGTACCTGGGTCAGAGGTCGTGCTGGCCACTCTTCCACTACATCCTCCACTGCAGCAGGGCCTAGCACTGGAGCTACACCTTCAGCTGATCCCGACCCACCTTCCACTGACATAGCACAGGGAGAGGAGCCCTACGTGCCGACGAATGCTGTGATGCAGATTCCAGCTCCTGTTCCTTTACCTCCTATCACGGCAGATCTGCAGGCTCAGCTTCAGGCCTTCCATCAGATGCAGCAGCAGATGCATCAGCGGTTTGAGAGCTTTGAGCAGACCCAGAGGATGCTGGCTGAGCAGACACAGATGATTCAGCGCTTAGACCGGAGTGACGAGTTGCATGCACAGACAACTCAGCAGTTTCAGCGGTCGAATGAGCAGCAGGAGCGGACGGCTCAGCTCTTACAGCATCTCCTCACTCAGATAGGCCACGGATCGCAGCAGCCACCACCGCCACCGCAGTGATTTTATTTATTTCCTTTTTATTTTGTTTTATATATCTTTCTTGTTCACTAACGTTTTGTAGACTCATACTGTTTTAACCTTGCTTTTATGTATTCAGGAGGTAACAGTTCACTTCAATATTTTTTTATTCTGCTAAGCTTTATTTTTATTGCAATGCTTTATTTATATTTTTCTTTCTTATTATTTTTGGTGCCACTTGAGTTCTGCTGGCATACAGGTTTTTCTTTTCAGAATAAATTCTAATATTCGAACATATAGCTGAACTCGCATATGGAAAGCAACCTCAATTGCTTTGGAAAATTTGATATCTCCGTTTAACACTTGCGTGAACTTAAGTGTGAGGAACATCTCACCCCTACCAAGCTTTAAGTGTGAGGAAGGGCACCTTCCTCAATCTACGATACAAGGGGAGTCTCGGTTCTTTCTTTATTATATTAATGTTCAACCTATGACGATAAAGCTTCTCAATTAATTTAATCCTTTATGAGTCTGTCATATTTTGAAAGGTCCTTTGTCTTGAATTTATTTTGAACAATGAGGACATTGCTCCTCTCAAGTGTGAGGAAGTAGAGATCTTCCCTGAAAATATGACAGTTGTTCGTTAATGCCACACTCGCTTTTTGCTACTCGAATTGCCAACTTTTTGAAAAAAAATGAGATAAATATTGTAGAAGTGTTTGAAATTAAGTCAAGTGACATGAAAGATGGTTTTATTTAAAGGAGTTGTATAAAATTATTTTTAATCAAATACTCTATTTTCACTCAAAATACGATAGACCTACTAAATTGTAAAAACCAGTTTAGTTTAGCTTGGGATTTGGAAATGATTGGAAAGTTAGGAAAGAAAGGATAAAGACAAGGTACTCCGCTGTTTATGAATTTTTCTAGACCAAAAACAGGCCTCGTCTATCCGGTTATTAAGTTCTTCGGGGTGCTTTAACACCTATCTACCTAAGGTCTCGTGATCTGGGATAGAAGACCCAACACCGCTACAAGGATAGAGAGAAAACTCTGGGGTACAGAAAAATAATGCAATAAAAAAAATGTTTGTTTTGTATATACAATCTTCGCATTAAAAAAAATGAATGAAAATAAAAAAATTGCAATTTTTATTTATAAACATGAGTACGTGGTGTTGAAAGGTACTGCGGAATAAGGCAATACTTCACACCCCTTGTCATCCCGGTTAGAGAATTGAAATTGGAGGAAAATCCAGGTTAATCTAACTTGTTTTCTGCAATCTAGTTTTTCTATGCTTTTATTAAATTGCTCTTCTTCACTGTTTGCAAAAACCTACTTCTCAGAGCATAATTATTCTTTTAATTGTCACTTTGTCTAAATTCCCTTCTACACTTATTTAATCTTGTTTATACTACGGCTTAGAGATAATATATTCCTTATTTTGCTTGAGGACAAGCAAAGCCAAGTGTGAGGAAGTTTGATAAGTGCAAACATATAGACTTATTAAGGTTTTATCACCTTATAAATTGCAGCATTTTAAGTAATGTTTCTCACTTATCTTGGATTTTTCCTATAAATATGTTGTGATATTAACTGATGTATTATATTTGTTAAATGTAGGAAAAATGCCATATAAACATATATCCAAGAGGGATTAAAATTAGTCACACGACATGCATATGCTAAGTCTGATAGCGTGTCACGTCCGTGCCATGTCCGCATAAAATAACCGGACTCCGTGTGTGACGTCCGCGGATTTAAGGCCGGACACGGAGCGGACATTAGAAGCCACGTCCGCGGAAAATAACCCGGACACAAACACGGACAACAAGAGAAGATTGGCGTGAGTGACGTTCGTGGAATAAAACCCGGACAAGGGGACTAAGCCACAACCGTGGCCTATCCGCGGAAATAAACCCGGACAAGAGACAGGATATGTGTGTGAGAGGTCCGAGGATTTATCCAAGGACAGAACAAGAACGCGTGTAAATTCCCAGATCCAGATCCAATTATTTGACGCCCCGACAGTTTTCTTGCGGCGCCTGCAAACACATCTATCTACTACTATCAGCAATATCAGGCGCCGCCCCAATCCACTCCTCAAATCCTTCACGCGTTGTCGCAGCTGTCTTCTTCCTCATCCCTTCTCTTCTATAAAACCCACGCTTCTTCAACCTTCTTCAACGTCCCTTCCTGAATCCAAATTTCATTATCTTCTATCAAAGTTCTTTGTTCATCAGCCTTACGCTGTTAGTTAGCAGAGAACCAACGAAGGAGTCGAATGGCCAATCGTTCGTTTTTCTTCGTTGGTTCCAACTATTTTATTTCTTATGTTTGTTTTACTGTATAATTATGTGTGATTAATAAACCTAGCTTCTCGGGTTAGGAAGCAAGTCTGTTTTATATAATTGTTTTATGTAAGCTTTCCAGTATAATTTATCTAAGCAGTATTTTGATTCTTGTCCTTAATGCGCTTTAATCTTCTTGCAAATTATTAAAGTGATATTTGTAGTTCTTTGTTAAAATGCAGTGCTGAGGCAAGGTTCTAGACATAAGAAGTCAAATGGGTTAACGACTAGAAGCGATGTTTCTCGCCGTATAGGTTAATCTATCTCCAATAGGGATTATTAATAATGCGATTAATTTATTAATAACTTGAGCAAGGTTTGCGCTTGTTGTTTAAATTAATCAGGGTTATTAGACAGGGAACGGTCAATAAACTAATTAAGATTCTTGAGTTTATTGCTAAAGTGGGAAAGTATATTAATATGATTAAATAAAATAGGTAAGCAGAACAACCCGGGATGCTTCTTAAAAACACAAAAAGATTTATAATTTCTATTTCTTTTATGTTTTGATTAATTATTATTGTCTTATGAGTTAGCTTTTAATCATTCTCCCTAAAAAAGATAAAATCTGTTTAATAGAAATCTCAGTCAATTTACTACACTATCAGTTATCCACAGCGAGGTCCCCAAGAGTATGACAACCCACATTTCCACTATTCCGCAAAACGATAGGTACACTGCCTAAGTGGTAGAAGTTGTAACACACTTTTACCCCAACAATATTATGTTAACGGTATTCTGTAATGGGTAGTTTGGGTGTTGTGTTTAGTATTTAGTGGTGTACTGTAGACTTTGGTATTATCAATTTGAGAGACGGAGGTATTCTTCACGGTTGTCATTGTTCTCCTTTCTTTCATCTAGCAAACCCTAGGGTGGGTTTGGCTCACGGCGGCGCAGCTAGTGGCTCTAGAAATCTCAACATGTATGTCGAGTGTTGTCCTGGAGGTCAGGCTAGATGGGAATGTACTTGAGCATCGATGGAGCTTGCTTTGGGATGCACAACAGTAGCTAAGCGAAGCAACCAGAGACGTGAAAAATCAGCTGGGTGTTATCATGGGTTGAACAAATTTGGCCTGGTGAAAACGTATGTATGAAGATAAGACAGATTGACAACAAAAAACGTAAGACAGTGGTGATGTATGGTGATAAAATAGTGATCAAATCAATGCCAGACAATTGATCATGAGGCTAGACCATAGTGGTGGTGATTGATGTCCTACACCGAAAGAGAAATACTGCACTACTGGAGGAAATTCAAAAAATTCACGCTATGTATTCTCTATGTATATGAATTGTATCAACGTGTATGTGTGTCTCTGTCTCCCTTAATACATGAAATATGAGATGTTATATAGGGAAGATTATAGGAGGCTAAAGCTAAACAAATTTTGAATTTTGAAAAATAAACAAACTTAGTTAAGAGAAAAATAAGGGATGAGAAGAAAGAACAAAAATAAGAATAAATAAAGAGTGAATCTTGGCTACAGGTAAATGTAGCCAACCGGCTACATCTACCCTGCGCGGCCTCGTCTTCTCTCTTTTTTTTACCCTGGTGCCCTTTGTTTTCTTTTTTATTTTTTTATTTTTATCATAAAAACTTTAAATTGTTGTAACTTTAAATATATAAGTCCAAAATGAAAAAAAATTATATCATTGTTCATCTAAATTCAAGCTCTTCAAAAGAAGACCAGTCATGGATATATTTTGACAACTTAAAAAAAATTATTTTTACATGTATAGTGTACAGAACATAAAAGAAAACTTGTACAGATGGTCATACAAATCTATACAAATGTTCATTAAAACATGTACATCCTCACGTAAAAACATGTACATCCTCGCATTAAAAACATGTAGATGATCATTTAAATCTGTACGAATCATTAATATGTACATCCTTAGATTAAAACTTGTACATATAAGGAAGAAAACATGTACAGATGGTCATACAAACATGTACAGATGTTCATTAAAGAACATGTACATTCTCACATTTGAACATGTACATCGTCACATTAAAACATGTGCATTCTCACATTAAAATATATACATACATTCTATCATTAAAATATCATGGTATACATGTAAAAATAATTTTTTAAAGTTGTCAAAACATATCTATGATTGGTCTTGTTTTGAAGAGCTCGAATTTAGATGAACAATGATATAATATTTTTTCATTTTGGACTTATATATTAAAAGTTACAACAATTTAAAGTTTTTGTGATAAAGAAAAAAATTCAAAAAAAAAATAGATGTTGAGCGCTACCCTCCCCTCCCATTTCTTTTATTTTTATTTGACTACAATGTTCCTACATGTAGCCATCCTAGCTACATTCACTTGTAGGCAAGAATTTGTCATAAATAAAATAGTGAACTCTAGCTAAATGAAAGGATTTTATAACAAAATGCTCAACGGCAAAAATTCTCTTCTTGTGTTCTTTTTATTCAGTAATCACGTCAAGAATGAGCGGATTTCAAAACTAACATTTTTTGTTAAGAAAATAAACTATTAGTAAAAATGATTTTTTTTTTAATTTTGAAAATGAACAAACATGGAGAAGAATAAGGACTGGATAAAAAAGAAAGGTGAAAAAGGGATCACGTAACAAATGAGGGATTTTCAAAAGACATTTTTTGTTAAGAAAATAACTATCCGTACAAATAGAAAGGACTTTTTTTTGTTTTTCTTTTATTTTGAAATTAAAAAAAAGATGAACAACAATAAGAATAAAAATTATCTAAAAAAAGAAAAGGGAAGGATAAAAATAATCAACTAAATACGAAGAGAGATTACAATTTTTGTTTTGGTTTTTTTTATCACGCTTCAAAATATATTTTTTTTTGGAATTTCTTGGAAAGAAAAAAAAACAATAATTTTTTTTTTGGATTTTTACTTAATAAATAAATATGATTTTGAAAACTAGCTATATATATAAACAAAGTGAAATAAAGAAGAACTAAATAAAAACGAAAACTACAAAAGTTGTTTGTCATTAGATAAAAATTATCTAAAAAAAGAAAAGGGAAGGATAAAAATAATCAACTAAATACGAAGAGAGATTACAATTTTTGTTTTGGTTTTTTTTATCACGCTTCAAAATATTTTTTTTTTGGATTTTTCTTGGAAAGAAAATAAACAATAATAAAATTTTTTTTTTGGATTTTTACTTAATAAATACAATATGATTTGAAAACTAGCTATATATATAAACAAGTGAAATAAAGAAGAACTAAATAAAAACGAAAACTTCAAAAGTTGTTGTCATTAGCCTCGAACCATTGACTTTTTATATCTCCAACATACTCTTCACCATTATGCCAATATGATTTCATGTTAAACATACCACATGTCTCTATTTTCACGTTATCACCATTCATTCCATACCACCTTGAAGCCCATATTTTCCCAAAACAGAAGAAATATCCATTAGGTGAAAAAATGACAATTTTTCCCTTAGCCATGCACCGATCCTAGAAAAGCCTTGTTCACGTATAAAAGAGGGTAAAGATTTTGGGGATAACACAAACAAATACATATTGATATTAAATTTAAATATTCATTTGAAAATGTATTCAAATGTATACACTACATCATAATACACCCACCACAACCAAAATCTACGTGCCCAAAAGTCACTAATCTGTAAAGTGCAATACTCAAAACTCCAAAAGTGCATCAACATATGATGCAAGACAATACTTGAGTCCGAAAGTACTTCATAACTCTTCACGTCATGGGTTCATGACATTGGTTTTAAAACCACCCTTTTTAAAACCAAGCTCATGACACGACTCATAAACTCTTGAGTCCCCAAAATATCTCCTTTCAAATTCCAAACATAACAATCTATACAGTGAAGTCAAATATATCATCTTCCACCACATTATGAGCATCATGAATACCAAGCTCAACTATTTCATCTCCACCATTGTAAGGAGCACCAATATCCTCTTCTAGTTCTTCTTCCTCCGCATCATTCAAGTTCATTCTAGTATTTGATGAAGTAGCAACACTTTTCTCCTTATCCAATCTAGAATGTGCTAGGTTAAACTTCAACCCTTCTTGTTCCTCTTGTGTTGTAGATTGGTTCACTTGCCCCCATTGCATCATCCACTAAATCCACGTCAAGTCTTCACCTTGGAATACAAATGAAGTGTCATCTACATCATCTTCCATCCTTCTGATCAACCACTCGTTGCTTTCATCAATATCTTCCAAATCATATCTTCACTTATTTGATCGGCATTGTAAAGCGCGGTTATACTCACAAACACCAAATCATTCAATCGTTCTTACGCCAATCTGTTTATCTTTTTGTGTGAAGCTATTAAAGAAGAAAGAAAGTATAATAATCAATATTGAGTGATACAAGTCTACAAGATATAAATAAAAGACTTACATCTTGAAAGACACCCAGTTCCTCTCGCAAACAGTGGCACTACAAGTCAAACTTAAGACTCGTATAGCAAACTTCTTCAAATTTGGAGTCGATGCCCCGTACGATCTCCACCAAGCAGCTACAAGCATTTCAAACTTGAACTAGTAAAGAACTAACATTTAAAGTTCAAATTGTAAATAAGTTACATACTAGTATACTATCTCGTACCTAGGGATAGTTGCTTTCTTCCTCCTATGGCCATCTTCTTTCCAAAGACACGTCTGCAGCTTGATACTTCGGTATTTCATTCTGGATCAATTGTGCAACATTATCATTAGACTCAACCTTGCAATGCAATCATATAATCCATCCAAATCTCTTCTTTGATACATGATCCGGATTTGCATAAAAGACCGCTAGATTCAAGAAATAACCAGCTGCATGCAAAGGTCAATGAAGTTGACACTCCCACCTCCTATCAATGATTTCAAACACCTTCTGTATCCTTGTTCCATATTCCAAATGACTTGGCAATGGCCTTTTTAGCACAATCCATGGCCGAATAAATGTACCCCATAGCCGGTGTCTTCTCTCCATCACCAATCTTAGGACTTTCACAAGCGGTCCTGTCAACTTGAGAATATAAATCACATCTCTCCAAAATGATTCTTTAAGAAGTGTAGCTTGTACTTGTTTTCCACTAACTTCTTTAGCATACTTGCTAGTATTCCATTCTGTGAGAGATGATCATCTTCTGAGGTTGTTCTTTTGGTTATGTATTTGAGAAAGAGTGATGAAGGAGGTTGCAAATTGTGTGACAGCTAGCCTATGCAAGTTTCTTTGATATGTGAATCTCCTCATCATGTTCACAAGAGAAACTGTAACACCCCTACCATTAATACAATGCTTACCGTCCAATCTCCTACACATCAGATACACGCAGCGGATACATACTTACATACAGTGAGTGATACAATGCCGTTAGTCACCCACGTGACTAACAAGGCTACTACTTCTACATACGCATCGGTCTGATGGACCGGAATCCCGAGTACTGCACATCTATAATACATACTCCATTCATCAATCAAATACAACAATGATCCATTCAATACTTACTCCTCCATACTCCATACAATGCAATATACATAACCGAGTCTACTAGGATCCTTATACAATTATAATATCTCTTCCAAGTTCATACATACTCACTAAGAGTCTACATCTACCCATTCCTCACAACTACCTACTTTCTAAGTACGAGGGTGTGCCGCCGTCTCTTATCTTGACCACATCCGCTTCGGGTACCTGCACACTAAAAACGTTCCCCCTAGGGGGTCAGCTTCGCTGCGCATGATAACCGCATACCCCGTGTACTAGTGAGGGTACGCCGACCACTTGGTCGAATACATGCAGTTCATTTCATTCAAACATCACATGCATAGATGCTCTTATACACAGTACAATAATACTTACGCAAGCATACATACATACACTTCATTACATACAAGGAATACAATATAACCATCCAATACATACTTACCTTCTTCCGAATACACATACTCATTACATACACAAAGTACAGTTCTTGTTAGCTTCATTGGTCCAACCGGGTTAATCGGGTGGAGATACTCTTTTACTCGTTACTTCATACATAGCATACATACTCATACTCATACTCATACATACTTATTTACTCTTACTCTTACTCATGTTAAGTTGTCGGGACCTCCGGCCCGGGGACTACTCCGTCCCACCACCGGGATTTACTTGACTCACCAATCCGGGATGCTACCCATTTAAGGGATTTGGGCCGCGGACCAGTTAAGAGTCAGGAATCGGATCCAACCTCTTGTTCTCTCATCCTCACGCGTGGCCGAAGCTATATCGGACTTCTACTCATTCCAGTTTACTCACTTAAGTTAGGAGTTAGGTAGTTAGGAATAGCAGAAGTCATTCATACAAGCCACATACACAATTACAACGCTCCATACTCACTATACAAAAATACAATACAATACTTAAGTACAATACAAGATTCGAATAGAAGTCATCATCATCATATGTTTCATGAGTTATACAAACTAGTGTTCAAGACTTTAAATATCATGAACAACATAGTCAAGCACAGATAAGTGCAATATAGTCCGATTCATGCATTTATCTTATTAGGTGATCAAATAAGCACACGAATCGGGGTAACCAGATTAGGATACAGGGCATGAAGAAATCATACCTTTCACCGTTCTAATTGTATCCCAACGTTCCTCCGGTGTTCACAAATCAAGTTCCTATGAATACATATAATTGAATGATTAATCTAACTATCATTACTCAATTCGATACTCTTACGTTTCCTAACCCATACTTACTGAGTCTTCACGTTCCTTTGCTTACATTTACTTACTTTACTTTTAATTACTTAATAATGGTTCGCTTACATATAATGTACATATGTATAGGTGGGTATCATATATACATATAATAACTAGCTACAGCTTTACAGTTTGTTTTTTGTAAGGTTGGGTTCGTCCCGACCCAGCGTCCGACCCAAGCCATGGGTCGGACCATTCCAGTAGATTAACGTTCTCTGAAATTCTCCCAGTCCGACCAGCACTTTCCGTCACGACCCATACCCTCTGGGTCGGACCGTTCCAGAGGTTTCGGTCCCGTGTCAAGCTCCGTTCCGACCCACTGTCCGACACCAGACTATGGGTCGGACGAAGTCAGGAGCTTCGACCTGAATTTGCTTTTGCCCGTCCGACCCAAGTCTTTCTTGTAACACCCCTAAAACCGGCCTAAGAGTTAAGGGTGCTACACGCCGCGTATTACTACCTAATAACGCAAGGCTCTAAAACACTCAAACGCAATAAAGGCCCAAAACAAGTTTACATAAACATTGTAAACCAATGTACTCAAATACAGCGGAACAAATACCAAAATCCCAATACGAAACTGAGTCAGAAACAGAAGTCAAAGCGTAAGGCCCGAAGGCTACAACATCTCAAAGTATCAAACTGAATGAACATAAAAGCTAAATACTATAGCTCCAGAACTCAAGATGATCCTCGCTGATCAATCTGCAAAAAGTTAGAAGTAGGGGAATGAGCACACAACTATGCCCAGTAAGCAGCGACCGTCATCAGCAAGGTCGCTCAAAACAATTGAAAACAGAAGAAGAGAGAAGATAAGCATTTATCCACAATTCTCAATATCCAGAAGCTTTCAGAACAGAAACAGAGTGGAACTCAAGGGGTTCCCACATCAGAAACAGTCAGAACACTTAAACAGAAAGGGACAAAACACCAATGCACACACTCAGAAGGGTCGGAGACCCATAGACCATACCAGGTCTCTCGGCAACGCAGAAATGACTCGAAAGAGCCAAAGGGTTCGTCAACCCCACAGAACAGAAAGGGAATGACCCACACTCAGAATGACGTCTACATGGTATACCACGGAATAGCTCGACCCAGCCATTCACGGCTCAGAAACAATGTGCAATGTCCCAAAACAGAAGGGGTTGCTTAAACAGAAGCAAAGTTGCATTTAAATATGCCAAAACACTCATAAATCAGTAGTACAGACAACATAAGGAATCCAATGCCGCAGACGGCACTCAAATCGGAGTTCAAACGAAGAAGTACTATGTGAAAACAGAGGGGTGTCCGAACTTGTGTCCGGACGTCGAAGTTCGGACACAAGTCGAGACTCAGAAACCAGAGAAAGCCAAATGTCCGAACTTGTGTCCGGACATCAATGTTCGGACACAAGTCGAGTTGAAATCAGATAGAGGAATTCAGAATGTCCGAACATCCAAGTTCGGACGGATGTTCGGACAGGTTTTACGGAAAACACGCGGAAGGTCCGACCTTGTGTCCGGACGTCGAAGTTCGGACACAGGTCGAACTTAAACCAGAGGAGAAAAACCTGAGGGTGTGTCCGAACATCATGTTCGGACAGATGTTCGGACATACCCCGAACTTGAAAATCAGTAAGGCAAAAACGCACTGTCCGAACTTCAAAGCTCGGACAGAAGTTCGGACAGTGCGAAAACTGCAAGTTTCAGAAGACGAACAGAGCAGAAAAACAACGCAATTCAACACCACGAATTGCCAATTAAGCACACACACCAAATCAGACATTAAAACAGGAAACCATGGGGGTTTAGCCATCCAAAAATCACAACAAAACGCTAAAAGAATCACACACACAAAATCAGATAACGCTCTTGCAACACCCCATGGCTGAACTTCCAAACTGAATCGAGTAACCACCTACCTCAATTAGCAGACAAATCCCGAATCAGACAGCAGAGCCCAACCACGCGAACACAATCCGATACAGACAACAGCCACTGAGTTCCACAATCAAAGTCCAGCAATCAGAAAACATTCGAAGGAAACCTAGAATTTGGAAACTCAAAACTGTATAACTTCCTGCACCACAAACCTGAAATCGAGTTGCAGAACCTCCAGCAATTCGCAGAGCACAGCCACACACAGAACACGAATCCAAACGCAGAGCACAATCGCTGAGTTCATCACAAACATCATCCAAAATCAGAAACTGCAGAGGAGAGGAACTTGCTCTAATTACTAATCTGAATTTCGAGAATCAAACCTGAAGGCGGACAACGGATTACACAGCAGCAGAGATCCCAACCAGATTGCAGTAGATCATCAACGCTTCAGCAAAGGAGGAAATGAGAGAGAGAGAGAGAAGGGAAGAGAGGAAACTGTCGTTCAAACCACGATCGAGACGCTCCTCACGAATGGACTGACGTGATGTAAAATAATTAGAAAAGTGAAGAATAAAATAAGGACCCTTCTCCTTATTAACTAATGAAACAATTACCTTAATTGTTTTATGCAAAGACCTCCTGCCCTCTTCAATAAAACAATACCGCCGGAGTCCCAACTGATAGCAAAGAAATCAATAATCCAACTTAGAAAACATTGCAACTGATATAACATAAGGTATGAATTATACGGGTTATAACATCACCTCCCCTTAAAAGAATCTCGTCCTCGAGATTAACTCACCTTACTGCTCGAACAGGGAGGGATACTTGGCACGCAGCTCATCTTCGAGCTCCCACGTAGCTTCACTCTCTAACTGATCTGACCACTGGACCTTCACCATAGGTAGGGTCTTACTACGAAGCCGACGGACATCCCTGGCTAAAATACGAGTAGGCACCGCCTCGAAGCTGCAGTCCTCTCTCAACTGAAGCTGGCTGTAGTCGATCACATGAGACGGATCATGCAGATACTTCCTCAACATGGAGACATGAAACACACCGTGAACAGCAGACAAAGCGGGTGGCAACGCTAACCGGTAGGCCACAGGGCCAATCCTCTCCAAGATCTCAAACGGTCCAACGAACCTCGGGCTAAGCTTCCCACGCTTCCCAAACCGGACCACGCCTCTGACCGGCGACACTCGCAGATAGACATGATCACCAACATCAAACTCAAGCGGTCTACGCCTCTGGTCTGCATAGCACTTCTGTCTGCTCTGAGCAACAAGCAAACGCTCCCGAATCGTCCTGATCTTCTCTACTGCTCCCTGCACCAGCTCGGGTCCAACCAAGACCCTCTCCTTCAGGTCATCCCAACAGATGGGGGACCTGCACCTCCTACCGTACAACGCTTCAAACGGAGCCATACCAATGCTCGCCTGAAAGCTGTTGTTGTAGGCGAACTCAATCAGAGTCACATGCTGCTCCCAGCTACCTCCAAAGTCCAGGACACATGCGCGAAGCATGTCCTCCAAAACCTGATTAGTCCTCTCCGTCTGGCCATCCGACTGAGGATGGTAAGCTGAACTGAAGGCTAAATTCGTACCCAAGGCCTTATGCAAACTGCGCCAAAATCTCGAAACAAAACGTGGGTCACGATCAGACACAATAGTAGTAGGCACACCGTGAAGTCTCACTATCTCATCCAGATACAAACGAGCTAGGCGCTCCAAACTGAAGGTCTTCTTCACCGGCAGAAAATGAGCAGACTTCGTCAGACGATCAACTATCACCCATACAGCATCACAACCCGAAGGAGTCCTGGGCAAACCCATGACGAAATCCATCCCCACACTCTCCCACTTCCACTCAGGAATGGGAAGGGGCTGAAGCAAACCCGCTGGCCTCTGGTGCTCAGCCTTAATCTGCTGACAGGTCTGGCACTTCGAAACAAACTCGGAGATATCACGCTTCATCCCAGACCACCAGAATGACTCTCTGAGATCTCGATACATCTTCACCCCTCCTGGGTGAACTGAATATGGCGCTCCATGAGCCTCCTGAAGGATCTCCTACGCAGCACTGCATCGTCTGGCACACATACACGGCCTCTGAAACGCAGACACCATCACTGGAGACACTGAAGTCTGAACTCTGATCTGAAGACAGCCCCTCTCTGATCCGACACAAAGCTGAATCTGCCTCCTGACCAACCCGGATCCTGTCGACCAACGAAGACTGAACCTGAAGCGCTGCTATCACACTGGCACTGGTGGGTCTGACTACCCAAACACCCATACGCTGCAGCTCTAAGGCGGACCTCTGAACTCCGTCAGAGCACAAGCTACACCCGAAGCACCTCTCCGGCTCAAGGCATCTGCAACAACATTCGCTCTACCCGGGTGGTAGAGGATCTCTAAATCGTAGTCATGAAGTAGCTCCAACCACCTCCTCTGTCTCAAGTTCAGCTCCTTCTGAGTGAACAAATACTTGAGACTCTTGTGGTCCGTGTAAACCTTACACGACGCTCCATACAGATAATGCCTCCAAATCTTCAGCGCGAACACACAGCTGCCAACTCCAGATCGTGGGTAGGGTAGTTCTTCTCATAGGGCTTAAGCTGCCGCGAGCCATAAGCCACTACCTTACCCTGCTGCATCAAAACACATCCCAGTCCCTTATGGGACGCATCACAGAAGACCTCGAATCCCTCGGTCCCAGAAGGCAAAGTCAGAGAATCGGTGCGGTCGTCAGTCTCTTCTTAATCTCCTGGAAACTCTGCTCACAAGCCTCGCTCCACTCATACTTGACCTCCTTCCTCAACAGACGGGTCAGCGGGGATACAATCTTAGAAAACCCCTCAACGAACTTCCTGTAGTACCCAGCTAACCCAAGGAAACTACGAATCTCAGCAACATTCGTGGGCCTCGCCCACTCCATCACAGCTCTAATCTTCTCAGGATCCACTGAGATACCGTCCTTCGAGACCACATGTCCCAAGAATACTACGCGATCAAGCCAGAAGTCACACTTCTTCAACTTAGCATACAACTCACGATCCTTCAACGTCTGCAAAACAATCCTCAGATGCTCCTCATGCTCCTCTGCGCTCTGGAGTACACCAAGATATCATCTATGAAGACCACTACAAACTGATCCAGATAGGGTTTGAAAACCCGGTTCATCATATCCATGAATACTGATGGAGCATTAGTCAGACCAAAGGCATGACTAGGAACTCGTAATGACCATAACGAGTCCTAAAAGCGGACTTAGGCATCCTCGGCCTTAATCCTCAACTGATATGGTAGCCTGAACGAAGATCTATCTTCGAGAACACTGTGGCGCCCGCCAACTGGTCAAACAAATATCTATGCGCGGAAGGGGATAGCGATTCTTGATGGTCACCTTGTTCAGCTCCCTTGTAGTCGATGCACAAACGGAAGGTCCCATCCTTCTTCTTCACAAACAGCACTGGCGCTCCCCAAGGCGAAACACTAGGGCGTATGAAGCCCTTATCTAACAGCTCCTGAAGCTGGACCTTCAGCTCCTTCAACTCCGCCGGACTCATACGGTAAGGGGCCCTAGAGATGGGCTGAGTCTCTGGCGCTAAATCGATGGTGAACTCCACCTCTCGCACTGGTGGAAGTCCGGGCACGTCGTCCTGGAAGACCTCCGGGAACTCTCTGACGATCGGGATGCTCTCCAAGCTAGATCCCTCACGCACCTCTGGCAGATAACATAAGAAGCCCTGGCAGCCCTTCCTCAAGAAACTGGCTGCCTGCATCGCTGACACAATCACCGGCGCACATGGAACTGCATTCCCAGAGAAAGCAAAACGAGACCGTCTGGCAAGTCGAACACCACTCTCTTCGCTGCACAATCTATATGGGCATGGTGCTCTGCTAGCCAATCCATGCCCAGAATCACATCAAAACAGGTCATCCGCATCGGGATGAGGTCAGCAAAGAAGGTCTTGTCCCTAACTACTATGGGACAAGCCTTACACACAGAATCCAACACACAAGGGGCAACCCCACCTAACGGACTACTCACACATAGGTCTACCTCACTAGGCATAGCAGTCAGTCCAAGATCACCAACAAATCATAGCAGACAAAAGGAATGCGTAGCTCCAGAGTCAAACAGACAAAATACATCTCGAGAATGGATCTGGAGAATACCTGAGATGACGCGATCACCAGCACGATCACGCTCTCCAGCCATAGCATAAACCCGGGCCTGAGTCTGAGGCTTCTTCTGATCGGACCTCGCCCCTGAATCTGAGCCGGTGCCTCTCTCCCTGAGCCTCTACTGGATGCCTGAGGGCACTGAGCGATCCGGTGCTCCATCGACCCGCACTTAAAGCAGGCACCAGTCTTCTTGTAGCACTCCCTACCAGGATGGGAGCGACCACAAGCCCCACACTTCGCCCCAGCTGACGAAGATGAAGAAGCTCCCGGCGATCTCCATAGGTCTGCTTCTTCTGAGGAGGAGCAGCCTCCTTCTTCTGAGGCTCCTCAGCACGCCTCTTCCCTTTATGGTCCTTGCCCGCCTGTCTGCCCCTGATGTCCGCCTCTACCAGCAAGGCGACATCCGCCACATCTCTGAAGGTCCGGTGACGAAGAGGTGTCACCGCCGACCTGATGTCTGGCCTCAAACCGCTCTCGAACTTACGAGCCTTCCTATGCTCATCTGGCTCCGGAGCATACTTCGACAGGGTCACGAACTTCCTCACATTCTTCTACAGACATATCTCTCCCCTGACGCAGCCGGTTGTACTCATTGATCTTCTGGTCCTTGTAGACATCCGGATAGAACTGCTTGTTGAACTCCAAGCAGAACTGATCCCAGGTCCAAGGCTGGGGATGTCTACCCATCACCATGCGCCACCACTCCTTCGCCTCCCCCTTGAAGAGGAACGTGGCGAAGTCTACCTTCTGGTCGTCCTCCGACCCCATCACTCTCAGCAGGTCCTCGACCTCAGTAATCCAATGGCTCGCCTCCTGAGGGTCGCCACAGCCGTCGAAAGAAGGTGGCTTTAGCTTCATGAACTCCTGGAGTGCTCGGACTCGGCCTCCCACTGCATTCGCCCCTGCTGGGCCAGCACCACCAGCTCCTCCACCAGCTCCCCCAGCAGCTGCAGCCATCGTCTGCATCAACTGCGTCACAAACTGCTGCACTACATCCGCAGCATCTCCCTGAGGGGTCACTGGTGTCCTACGAGGAGCCATTCTGAGATATACAAATCCAAAACTTGTCAGAACTAACTCATACTGTCAACCACTGTCACAACTGACTCTCACACAAGCAAACACACCCACAGACACCAAAGAAAGCCAAACCTGGCTCTGATACCACTAAATGTAACACCCCTAAAACCGGCCTAAGAGTTAAGGGTGCTACACGCCGCGTATTACTACCTAATAACGCAAGGCTCTAAAACACTCAAACGCAATAAAGGCCCAAAACAAAGTTTACATAAACATTGTAAACCAATGTACTCAAATACAGCGGAACAAATACCAAAATCCCAAATACGAAACTGAGTCAGGAACAGAAGTCAAAAGTATAAGGCCCGAAGGCTACAACATCTCAAAGTATCAAACTGAATGAACATAAAAGCTAAATACTATAGCTCCAGAACTCAAGATGATCCTCGCTGATCAATCTGCAAAAAGTTAGAAGTAGGGGAATGAGCACACAACTATGCCCAGTAAGCAGCGACCGTCATCAGCAAGGTCGCTCAAAACAATTGAAAACAGAAGAAGGAGAAGATAAGCATTTATCCACAATTCTCAATATCCAGAAGCTTTCAGAACAGAAACAGAGTGGAACTCAAGGGGTTCCCATATCAGAAACAGTCAGAGCACTTAAACAGAAAGGGGACAAAACACAATGCACACACTCAGAAGGGTCGGAGACCCATAGACCATACCAGGTCTCTCGGCAACGCAGAAATGACTCGAAAGAGCCAAAGGGTTCGTCAACCCCACAGAACAGAAAGGGAATGACCCACACTCAGAATGACGTCTACATGGTATACCACGGAATAGCTCGACCCAGCCATTCACGGCTCAGAAACAGTGAAACAATGTGCAATGCCCAAAACAGAAGGGTTGCTTAAACAGAAGCAAAGTTGCATTTAAATATGCCAAAACACTCATAAATCAGTAGTACAGAACATAAGGAATCCAATGCCGCAGACGGCACTCAAATCGGAGTTCAAACGAAGAAGTTACGCTGAAAACAGAGGGGTGTCCGAACTTGTGTCCGGACGTCGAAGTTCGGACACAAGTCGAGACTCAGAAACCAGAGAAAGCCAAATGTCCGAACTTGTGTCCGGACATCAATGTTCGGACACAAGTCGAGTTGAAATCAGATAGAGGAATTCAGAATGTCCGAACATCCAAGTTCGGACGGATGTTCGGACAGGTTTTACGGGAAAACACGCGGAAGGTCCGACCTTGTGTCCGGACGTTGAAGTTCGGACACAGGTCGAACTTAAACCAGAGGAGAAAAACCTGAGGGTGTGTCCGAACATCCATGTTCGGACATACCCCGAACTTGAAAATCAGTAAGGCAAAAACGCACTGTCCGAACTTCAAAGCTCGGACAGAAGTTCGGACAGTGCGAAAACTGCAAGTTTCAGAAGACGAACAGAGCAGAAAAAACAACGCAATTCAACACCACGAATTGCCAATTAAGCACACACACCAAATCAGACATTAAAACAGGAAACCATGGGGGTTTAGCCATCCAAAAATCACAACAAAACGCTAATAAAAGAATCACACACACAAAATCAGATAACGCTCTTGCAACACCCCATGGCTGAACTTCCAAACTGAATCGAGTAACCACCTACCTCAATTAGCAGACAAATCCCGAATCAGACAGCAGAGCCCAACCACGCAGAACCACAATCCGATACAGACAACGGCCACTGAGTTCCACAATCAAAGTCCAGCAATCAGAAAACATTCGAAGGAAACCTAGAGTTTGGAAACTCAAAACTGTATAACTTCCTGCACCACAAACCTGAAATCGAGTTTGCAGAACCTCCAGCAATTCGCAGAGCACAGCCACACACAGAACACGAATCCCAAACGCAGAGCACAATCGCTGAGTTCATCACAACAATCATCCAAAATCAGAAACTGCAGAGGAGAGGAACTTGCTCTAATTACTAATCTGAATTTCGAGAAGAAAACCTGAAGGCGGACAACGGATTACACAGCAGCAGAGATCCCAACCAGATTGCAGTAGATCATTCAACGCTTCAGCAAAGGAGGAATTAGAGAGAGAGAAGGGAAGAGAGGAAAACTGTCGTTCAAACCACGATCGAGACGCTCCTCACGAACTGGACTGACGTGATGTAAAATAATTAGAAAAGTGTAAGGAATAAAATAAGGAACCCTTCTCCTTATTAACTAATGAAAACAATTACCTTAATTGTTTTATGCAAAGACCTTCCTGCCCTCTTCAAATAAAACAATACCGCCGGAGTCCCAACTGATAGCAAAGAAATCAATAATCCAACTTAGAATAACATTGCAACTGATATAACATAAGGTATGAATTATACGGGTTATAACACGTCTGATCCAAGGCCCTGGGTCGGACCATTCCAGAAAGGTTACCTCATTACTCAAGGCCTGTCCGACCCACGGTCCGACCCAGGCTCTGGTCGGACGGTAGCAGGAAGCTGCTACAGGCCTGTTTTTCTTTCCAAATTTCACCCATTGCTTCTCAATCTTCCTACATACCTCCTAACGTTTTAGTACTATTAAACATCCTAAGTCACCTTAATTCATCCACCTCTATTCCACTACTAACTCCATCAAACAAACTTACCCAATTTCCTCACTTCCTTTAAAACACTTACAAGAGTTTTTCATTCTTTTATGCTACAGATTTTCAAACTCCATTCTACCATCCATATCTCAACCAATGCCACCATTAGCATCCCAAATACCTCATCTCACCATGGCAATCATTTCCAAGCAATTACAACATCTATACCCCAGTCCAACATCATTTTACTAAGTCTTGTACTCTCATTCTCCTAATTCCTCCAATGAAATCCAATACTTCTGCTACAGATTTTCACCTTAATTTCTATCCTCCAACATTCCTTCAACTAATGCTACTCCTAGCATTCAAAATGCATTACTTTACATTCTAGTTCTTCTCCCACTTAACTCCTTTTCAAATCTGTTACAAAGTGGTTAACTACACACTTTAAGCTCTCCAAGTACACCTTGTTACTACCTAGGTTGCTTCCTCTTCTTACACAACTAAGTCCCCAGATTCCTAGACCAATTTTGACATGGTCTCCCCTATAATTTTACACTCTCACCACATTGTTTTACTCACATAAATGATCCACACCACCTGTTTATAGTCAATATCAATATACCCCTCTCTCATACACAAAATACCACACTAACAACATTAAATTCTTGCACTCAAGCATTAATTCCCATCCATGTTTCAACAAGTTTTTTAATTGTCTTTTAAAGGTCCAAAATACCTATATTCTCCTGCACATTACCTACTACTACACGACCATTTACATACATATTTCATTCCCAAAAATATGTTACATTATACATATATACAAGGCTACACAAATGAGTTTAATTACCTTGTTTTCTCCTTCTAGTTTTCTTTCTCCTCTTTCTTCTTCCTTCCTCTCTCTCTCCACGGTTATAGCACTTCAACAATCTTACACTACAGCCCATATACATACACATTTCAATATGCCAACTAACCCTAACCATTCTTTAAAGTTTAATGTAGGTTTTAGGGTTTAGAATTCCATTACCTTGCAAGAGTGTAGGTAATACTTGGAATGGTTCAAGAACAATCTTTCAACCCCTTCAAAATGCCAAAATCGGCTATAGAACAAGAGAACCAAACAAGGGTTTAGCTAGATTTTCGTTTTGCCCTTAAAGGTAAGAAAAAGATGGAGTTCCAAGAAGATTTTTACCTCAATAGAACAAGGAGAAGGAGGTGGTGCTAATGGTAGTCTTGAAGCTCCAAATGGGGCATACCCATAAAAACGAAAGTTCTCCTTTTGATTTTTGTTTTGAAAAGAGGGAAATGTTCCCCTGAGGAGAGGAATCCAATGATGTAGTTTTTGTAATTTTTGGAGAAGGTTTGATAGAGTAACAAGAGGAGAGAAGTGAGGTTTTTAGTGGGTTCTCTCAAGCTTCCATGGAAATCGCATGGGGAAGAAGAAGGAAGAAATGAGAGAGTGAGGGGGGGGGTTCACGTGAGAGAAGAGAGAATAGGGATAGGAGGAGAGTGAGGTAGTAAAGTAATGTGTGTTACTTTTTACTTTTTAATTGCCTTTGTCCTTGTGAATAAAAGAGAATAGAGGGTGTGTGAGTGAGGGATAAAATCAGACCACACACAGCCCACATGGGTTTGTAAAATTTTATTTGCAAAATTGGACACATAAGTTTTGGTTATTCATATTTCTACCCCACAACTTCCCGTTTTTGACAGTTTTTACTAATTTCTCATTTTCTTGATTTTATTGGTTCTAAAGCTTCACTAATATTTTCTAATGATTATTCAATTGACCCAAATTGTTACGAGTCTATTTGACCCGCTTAAAGTCACGTTTTCCCGGTTACCTCGAAAAACGCGCTTTAAGGTTCGTTAGTGATTTTAATCCGTTTCTTCGGGAGTCATTCTCATATAATATTTAGGCCTTGTTAAGCCTTTAGAATCCATATAATACTCTAACCGAGGTCTCATACCTCCTATGGTTATTTAACGCTTATTTAGCGTTTTTTTTTTTTTTAAGAGTTTATTTATTCTTTTGGATTATTTTTCCTTACTAGTATTAATTAGGTACCATTAGGCCCTTAAATACGTATTAGATTAATTTTAATCCCTATATTTAAGTTCGGGGTATTTCAATCTACCCCCTTAAGAACTTTGTCCTCAAAGTTGTTCGAGGTTATAGGTTTACAATGCTTACTCATTCTTAGTGTCTAATACCAAAGCATACCTTCTTCCTCCTTACAATTCCCAAATCTATTACTCAGGGTCTCTACATACCATACCGTACCAATGTACTATAATTACTCCAATCCGCATTACTGCCAACCATCCGGTTCCTTATTACAAAATTTTTACACACATACAGTGCAAAGCTATCCTCAAAGCAATGCAATACACATTACAATCCCGCAGGCACTCAGGTCATCTAGACACATGACTCCTCTATGTCCCGCAGCCCTTGGAAATACAACCTGCTACACTACTATCTTCTCCGGTATAAGCTTCTAGCCAAATCCTTACTCTCAGTCTAAGGAAAATCCTTCCCAAAGCTAATTAGAAATCTTTCTAAAGCATCCAACCCCAAGTTCCAAGTTACATTCATTACTTCTATCCTATGCGTGATTCTTGTGACCACTTGAGGGAGCTTCAAGAATCGTTCGACCCTGATGTGATCAGCACCAGTGTTGAACTATCTTTCCACCCCAATTTGTGTTTGGTTTCCCTTGATCTGATCAGGATCAAGTTCGACTTCCCACATCAGTTTCAACAAGCAATTAATTAGTTGTTTTCATTTTCTATCTTTTTACTCTTTCTAGTCGTGATACGAATTCATACATCTCCAAAGGATGGAATCACTCCATCGATCATCCTCACTCTACTTCCCGAATGCTTTACTCCATGGTTCAATACCTAATGCTCATTTCATCAACCTTCACTACTTCCATCCATTACTCACATTATCTCCAATATTCTAACTAAGGAATACTATACTTATAAGATTTAGTTGACTTCAATTGCTTCAAATATTTTACTTACGATTCCACTACTCATAAACTTCATTCATCTACTATCCTCATTCATTTCGTACTACTTCTTCAAAGGCTACAATACTTGTGGAACTCCGTCCACTACTCATTACTTTTCTTTTACTAATACTTTACATTAGTGTTACAAGATGGGTGTATTCCTCCTATGGTATTTGCATGTCTAATGCCTAGTTATCATAATTACAATATGAATGAGTACTTATGTTTATTTAACATAGTATCAATCATCATTTGGTTCTCATTTGTGCTATGCACATTATGGTTTATGTGTTTTTATTCACAAAACTTACATTAAGCGGTTTTCGCTCTACCCCCCTTAAAAGGGATTACGCCCACGTAATCTACCATATTTATTATTATTAAACATTTGTTTAATCAGTTTGGCAAACTGAAGCGTTTAGCTTCACTATGGTATACTATATAATATGCTCTGGTAAATAGGGTCTTAACCATACCAATGGTTTAGTCTTGCACCAAGAGTTCCTATATAAGTTTATTAACTCATATGTAATTCGGTTCTAGCCTAATCGGCTTCAAGGCATTAATAGCCATTGTATTATACTCACTAGGTATATTAATCTCCTAGCTAGGGGCCACTAGCTTCTGCTGCGCGACCCTGATAACTCGGGTATTCACCCTTCTTGTTATCATTAATGTGCTATACATCACCTTCTACTCCGTCGATTATGGGATAAGGTTTACTAAACAAATGTGGTATTCTTTTACCGTGTTTGAACTCAACGAGTTTAGACTATAACTAGCTTCCTGGTAATCTATTATACATACTATCCGTACTCTCACGATTATTCACCATGTTCTTCCAACTTATTGTTGGGCGAGGCTAAGCCACTATTTAGTTATTGTGTTTCCTCTGTTGTCAATAGCTTCTGGATTACACCAGTTCTTCTGGTTCAGTACAAGTATTCTTTACTTGTATGACCTTGCATTGATATGCGTCGGTCCTAGTGACTTTCTTAAGTCTCTTTTCACCTTTATTCCATTGGAATTCACCATTGTGATTGTTAGTGTATTGTACACTCTTCATGCTTCTTTGGCCTTATGCCATGTTTGTTGGTGAAAAGAAGGGTCCACTACGGTTACATTTTCCATATCCCTAGCCATCCCATTAGATTATTAGCTGCACAAGTGCAATACCAAAACACTCAGTCATACAGAGTGCAGAGGCGTAAACGCTTGACAGTAAGTCACTTATGTGATAGGAGGGAATATTTCTGCCTGTCATCTCGTACTTATACTCCGTGTCCTTATCTGCTACTTCCTCATATCGGTCGCTTGTTGCGCACCGTATTCTTACTCATTATACAACATCATTTACTGTTCTGTTACTGTGATAGTTCCTTTTTACTTTTAGTGACGTTGTCATTGGCACCATTTCCTTATGGTGTAAATACGCTAGGAGGTTCCTAGGTCATATGTATAACGGTTATTGCAGCATACCGCAATGTTACCATCTTCCCATTGTGGGGATATTTTATTTCAATTTAGGTTTCGTGTGAGGTAGCTTACCTCACATTACTTCCTCGTCCATGATCTAGTTTGCCCACTAACTTGATCGAGCAAGGATGAGGTGATCATCGGGTTATAAGCTCTCTTGAGTGTTAGTCATTCATGGTGTTCAATGTGTATTTACATTGATTGTTTGGCAATTATTGTCCTCCCAAAGCTGAGCATTGGTTATAGCTCTAGCTGTGCGGTTTTATTCTTGTATGTACATCACCGGACATCCCATGAAGCTTCAAGGGTTTTCTGGTGGTCCCGTTCTCCAATCGAAGAGTACTCTGTCATTGATAAATGAAAGTTCTTGTTGAGGGGTTTGTCTCCACTCATAGGTCTAATGACAAGGTTTGCTATGTTGGTGTTTTACACAATGGTACACCACATGTTTGGGTGCATATGGAGTATGCTTATCCTTTAAGTCGTAATGGTTTGAAATCTCATTCCTTATTCATCACCCCTTGGCAATATCTATTGCGTGTGGTTTTATTGTTATAGTAGGTGTGGAAGCCCTTTCTAAGGTTCACATCATCACCGCATTGGTGGTCTTCGGTTAACGAGGGGTACCTTCCCTTGGGTTTCTCGTAGTGTCAAGTGTGGACTACCATTGCTACAGAAGGCATGGCGGTAATTAAGAACTCCGTCAACTGTATACTAGGCTGATGCTCTAGTGACAGTGACATTGAGATAGCCATCAGTTCAAGCCACTCATAAAGTTGGGTTTGAATTGATGGTCCAGTTGTTGATTTCTTGTTGTATGAGACAATATTTCTTGCAAGTCTTGTTAGTAATGGTGTGGGTTTTGCAACCGTTAAGGTTATACAACGTATCAGTTTTATGCTTTAGAGCCATATTGCTGCAAGCTATGCTCTTTGCAAGCTGCTTATAACATGTTTCCATGCCATGTATACCCCATAGGTCGGAGGTATTACTAGGCTCCATGGTAAGTTGTGACATCACGCTTCCGTCATAGGAGACCCTTTAGGCCCTCTGGTGTTAATTAGTGCCTCCTAGTAATTTAGGGCATTTCCTGTTAAGTGAAACCTTCGGTGTCTTAACCGAGTGTTCGTTCTAACTTCGTGCTTTTTCATGTCGCTGTGTTCGACTGTTGCAATTCAGACACCCTTCAAGGATTGCTCCTGGGTGTTGTCAGGTTATGCCGTTACATCCGGCTAATATTAATAATATGTTGTGTCTACCATACCACCTTGTGGTATTATTTAAGCTATTCCCTTCCGGGGTTTTATAACGTCTCTCGTCATTGGGTAGACCGTTTATACTTGCTCCTAGTGCTTGGGACTAGGTTTAAATGTCCTCTTCGATGATGGTTATATTTAGTGGTAATCCTGTGATTGCTCTTGGGAACTCTGTCCCGTTGTTTAGTATTGTGGTGTTCACATTAGGCGATTGCCTTACTGTGTTTAGCTGGGTATACTTTCCAGCTGTCATGTATCTTGCTTGATGTCTTTGAGACATATCCAATGTCCATACTTACTAGTTTGTGCTCCTTGCACTCTCTAGTCCTTATTTCTTACTTTCAGATGGTTTCTCTAAGTTCTTTATACTTACTTCTTAGTTGAGTTCTTTCTCCTTTATCGTCTGTGGTGTCCAGCTGTTCTGCTTGCATTTACTTATGGTCCGTAGAACAGAGTTGACTACTTCCCGTGTTTCGTACACTACATGTATACATACGTGGGGTACCATGTTGATACGTTACCACTTACCTAACTATATGTCAGGCCCGCAAGCTCCTTCGGATTGTGGTTGTCCCACATCCCGTATTTGGGTACACTCGTAGTGTTCGTCACACGCCTAGGTGAAGTATTCTATTGTCAGCTCCTCTTGTATCATCTATGATACTCACCGTAATTCCGTTGGTTTAGTTTTAAAATCCAAGGTTTTTAAAAGAGAGGTTGTGGTTTGAAAGAAAAATAGGGTTTTGAAATAACGTTTGTTGTTTTAAAAGAGGTTCTTCATGGCATAGCCATGTTTGTGGTCCTGACCAAGTCTAGCTTCCCACTGACTGGTATACTCTTAATACAATGGTCGGGCCGTTAGGCCTTTCCAGGGTTTCGTTCTTCCATTTTTAGGAGATGTGTGATCCTGTAATCGCTTCGTTGCGGTCACTGTACATTACTATGTACTCGTGGTGTGTTAGGGTTTCTCTGCATGTTCTTGTTCTTATGGCACTTGCCGTGGCAAGTGCGTGGTACTGGTGGTTTTGAGTAATCCTATACCAATCTTGGTATGGTTTTCCGCTTGCATTTGGTAGTCTTGTCGACTCTTCCTTTGATCTTATTGATCTACCATTGGTATACTCGATCCTTTAGGTAGCTTCTAGGTGGTCTAGACATGGCTGTCGTAGATCTGGGTACTTCTCCAATCCTGGGAGGTTCCCACTCTATTTGGTTTAGTGTCGTTCCTTGTTAGGTACTACTCTTGTAGTCCTATTGGATTATACCTCATGGTTGTTCTTGTAGCTGTCTGAGCTATATTGGTGGGTATTGCAACCTTTTGGCGCTGTAATTTGGAGAGTTAATCGCTTGACTATGTCCTTAGTCAGCTAGCATACCGTTGGTGGTATTATTCAAGTATTACTATCCCGTAGACTTGTGTCTCGGGTTCCGTTACTGCTCCCTTTTTCATTTCGTTGCACGGTTAGTGCTTCGTTCCTACTGTTGGTTGACTAGCTAGGTTTCGCGACTGCTAAGCACGTCGCCCCATGCTGTTGTAGTTGTAGCCTCCTCGTAGCTGGAGTGCTTATTCCACCGCTTTTACGCGCGGGTCTTGTTGTTCAACCGGGATCCCTCACCGGGTCTTCCATTTCTTGGAATCTACGATATGTCGGTTCTATCCTCTTGTAGGAATAACTCATTACTGCCAGATCGGGTTTTCCCGAGTATGAGAGGACCTTCCTTCTCTCTGGCGTACCTTCCCAAGTTATACAATGGGGTTTGCAGCGGGCGGGACTGGTATTGTAGGTATCCGGTACTCACCGGTGGTTCCTAACTAGCATATCTCTAATGCTAACACTCAGCCCTTAGCCCTAAGCTTCTAATTCCTAACTCGGTATTTCCTAAGCTCGGTATTTCCAATCATCAGAGCGATACTTCGCTCTGATACCACTTTTTGTAACACCCCAACCATTAATACAATGCTTACCGTCCAATCTCCTTACACATCAGATACACGCAGCGGATAATACTTACATACAGTGAGTGATACAATGCTGTTAGTCACCCACGTGACTAACAAGGCTACTACTTCTACATACCGCATCGGTCTGATGGACCGGAATCCCGAGTACTGCACATCTATAATACATACTCCATTCATCAATCAAATACAACAATGCTCCATTCAATACTTACTCCTCCATCATATCCATACAATGCAATATACTTAACTGAGTCTACTAGGATCCTTATACAATTATAATATCTCTTCCAAGTTCATACATACTCACTAAGAGTCTACATCTACCCATTCCTCACAACTACCTACTTTCTAAGTACGAGGGTGTGCCGCCGGTCTCTTATCTTGACCCACATCCGCTTCGGGTACCTGCACACTAAAAACGTTCCCCCTAGGGGGTCAGCTTTCGCTGCGCATGATAACCGCATACCCCGCGTACTAGTGAGGGTACGCCGACCACTTGGTCGAATACATGCAGTTCATTTTCATTCAAACATACATGCATACATGCTCTTATACACAGTACAATAATACTTACGCAAGCATACATACATACACTTCATTACATCGAGGAATACAGTATAACCATCCAATACATACTTACCTTCTTCGAATTGTAACCACCCAACCGCTAATCCTATGCTTACCGTCTAATCGTCCTGTTAATCCTACGAGTTCGCAGCGGAATTACTACATACTTACTACGGCGTGGTGAAACAATGCCGCTAACCGCCCATACGGCTAGCTAGGCTACTAATACTTATAGTCACGGTCTGATGAACATAACGTACCGAGCTACTAAGTTACTCACCAAAATAACACATGCCAAATACTACATCCTGAATCACCGAGTATTTAAGTATATTAGATTACAACCTTTCCAACTTACCAAAAGAATGAGTTTCTAAAACTACTCATCTGTACCCCAATCCAATACTTCCATTATCCAAAAAGGTGTACCCCATGGTACACCGGCTATTCAAAAACTACAGCCATGTACTACTTAGTACACCCATCGTAAATTCAATGTTTACATTCCAAAAAGAAGATAAAGAAATAGAATGGAGTCTTCACCTCTTCATCAATCTCGAGTACCTGCGTTGTAGTAAAAAATGGTGCCCCAAGGGCTCAGCAAATTGCTGCGCATAAACTCCGCATATACCGCGTGCTAGCTAGGGCACGCCGACTATTTGACGTCCACTAAACATGCCATTCATTATTCATACATACATGCTTTTCATACATCATACATGCTCATACAATACATTACACAATCCAAGGCAACATTACAAGTACACATCTTACTTACCTTCACAAGGTTAGCCAAATTATGCATCCGGGTTAATCGGAATGCTTTACTTTTACTCATTACTTACTTCTACTTGCATACAATTACTTACTTCCTTTTTACTTTACTTACTCATTCTTACTTACTTACTTATACTCAAGTCAAGTCGTCGGGACCTCGGCCTTGGGGACTACTCCGTCCCACATCCGGGATTTACTTGACTCACTAATCCGGGATGCTACCCACTTAAGGGATTTGGGCTGCGGACCAGTTTAAGAGTCAGGAATTGGAGCCAACCTCTCGTGACTCCGCATCCTCACGCGTGGCCGAAACTATATCGGACTTCTACTCATTCCAATTTAATTACCATTTTAAGTTAGGATGGTTAGTTTGTTAGGAACAAGTTAGAAGTCCAAACACAATGAATAACGGTCACGGTACAATACAACATACATACATACATTCATATCATCCATACATTTCATGAAGTATACAAACTAAGAATTAAAGAAAGTATACAACATCGTACAACACTACATAATCACAAGTATGCATATTAACTCCGATTCGTGCATTTATCTTATTTGGTGATCAATTAGCACACAACACCCAAATCAGAGTAACCAAGATAGCACCCGGGGCATGAGGAATCCATACCGTTCACCGTTGTACGTAATTCCAAACGTCCTTCCGGTGTCACGAATCAAATCCTATTATATACATACAATTAAATGATTAATCTAACTATCATTACTTAACACATACTTACTTTGTCCTTATACTTCTTACATTTACTCTTTACTTACTTACTTTTCCTTTACTTAGGTTTACTTCCTTACTTAACTTTGGCATGCTTTCATACATGTACATATACATATATGTATGGGTATACATATACATATATATATACAATTACTATTTAAATAATTTTTTTTTTTTGTCAGGACCGGACTTGCGACCGACCTTGCAAGTCCGGTCCATTCCAGTAGCTACCAGACCGAAAATTCCTGGCCCGACCGAACTTGCAAGTCCGGTCGCAAGTTCGGTCGCTTCCAGTAGCTCAGGTTACGGAAATCTTCTGGCCGACCGAACTTGCAAGTCCGGTCGCAAGTTCGGTCGATTCCAGTAGCTATCCTCGGGAAATTTTTTCTGGGCCGACCGAACTTGCATGTCCGATCGCAAGTCCGGTCGATTCCAGTAGGTTACAGGATGGAAATTTTTCTGGCCGACCGAACTTGCAAGTCCGGTCGCAAGTTCGGTCGGTTTCCAGTAGGTTACAGACGAAGGGAAAATTTTGGTCCGACCGAACTTGCAAGTCCGGTCGCAAGTTCGGTCAATTCCAGTAGCTCACCCGTCTTTGTAAGTCTGGGCTCGACCGAACTTGCAAGTCGGTCGCAAGTTCGGTCCGGCCCAGTATTTGCATTTTACTTTCTGTTTTCAGTCCTCTCTTTAACCCAATACTTCCCCATTGTTCCTACACTTAATCCTACATGTTTTAACATCATTTAAACCTCCTAATACACCTTAGTTCATTAATTAATTCCTTACCCAATTTTATACTCATTCATCATCTAATTTTCCAAGTTTCACTCAACACTCAACTAGTTTCTTCTCTAGTTACCTTATGCTACGGATTTTAACACTTACACTTCTCCTCTACATCTCCCCCTCCTAATGTCATTTCTAACACTCTTACTATATCTAGAATCCATTATCTAGCTCTCTCAACTTACCCTCTAACTATCCAAATCAAAATCTGTTACAACTCACATTAGTCACCTAGTTTTAATTCTCTAAGTGTTCTAATCCTAGGCAAATTTTGCCATAGTCTCCCTTGTATTTTTATACACTCACCACATTGTTTTACTCACATTTAACACTATCTCACCTGTTTCAATAACCAAAAATATACAAACTCTCATATACCATCCATACTAAAACAACACTAAAACACTACAAATTCCTGCACACAAACACTCATCCCCAATCTGTTTTGTAACAGTTTTACATGTCTTTTAAAGCTTCAAAATACTTATATTCTCTTACACATTATACCATTAATGCATTATCATTTTACAATACCCATTTCCATTCTTAACAATCTGTTACATATACATTTACAAAGCTACACCAAGGTGAGCTTATTTACCTTGCTTCTCTTCTTCTTCTTGCTTCTTCTTCTCTCTCTCTCTCTACCGGTTTCAAACCAAACCTCCAATGCTACAGCCCATCAACATACATATTTTCAATACTAAAACTAACCTTAAACATTAATCAAGTTCTAATGCCATTCTAGGGTTTAGAATTTATATTACCTTGCAAGGGTTTCAAATGGAGCTTGGAGTGGCTCAAGAACAATATTTCCAACTCCACCAACAAGCCAAAATCGGCTAGAACAAGAGGAAGAACAAGGGTTTAGTTCTAGATTTTCGTTTTGCCCATAAGGGCTAGAAAAAGATGGAGTTTTCAAAATATTTTTACCTTAGAAGAACAAGGAGGAGGAGGGCCTTCTAATGGTGGTGTTGAAGCCTCCAATGGTGCATACCCATGAAAACGAAAGTGGGTTTTTTCGAGTTTTGAAAGGATAGGAATGTAGCCTTTGATGAGGGGATTCCAATGGTGGTGTTTTTATAATTTTGGAGAAGTGTGAGGGAGTTACAAAGGAGAGAAGGTGAGTGGTGTGTTTCTCTCAAATCACCATGAAATCGCATGGGAAGAAGAAAGGAGAAAAGAGAGGGTGAGGGAGAAGGGCATCCACGTGAGAGAGGGAGAAATGAGGTAGGAGAGAGAATTGTGAGAGTGTGTGTGAGAGTAATAAAGTAGAGTGTTATTATTTTGTTGTTTGTGAGTAAAAGAAGTTAAGTGTGTGTGTATATATGTAAATCGGACAGCACACAGCAGCTAGGGGGTTTTAAAATTTTTATTGCAATATTGGACACATAAGTTTGTGTTATTTATATTTCTACCCCACAACTTGTCGTTTTTGACAGTTTTTACTAATCTCTCGTTTTATTGATTTTATTGGTCCTCAAGCCTCACTAATGTTTATTAATGATTATTTAGTTGACCAAAACTGTTACGAGTCTATTTGACCCGCTTAAAGACAGTTTCCCGGTTACCTCGAAAAACGCGCTTTAAGGTTCGGTAATGTTTTTAAACCGTTTTTAAAGGTCCGTTTTCTTCGGGATTTGTTCCCTAATAATTATTTACACTTATTAAGCTTCTAAATACTTATTAGCCTAATTAACCACTATTTTATTACGGGGTATTTCACGAATACACATACTCATTACATACACAAAGTACAGTTCTTGTTAGCTTCATTGGTCCACCCGGGTTAATCGGGTGGGAGATTACTCTTTTACTCGTTACTTCATACATACGCATACATACTCATACTCATACTCATACATACTAACTTACTCTTACTCTTACTCATGTTAAGTCGTCGGGACCTCCGGCCCGGGGACTACTCCGTCCCACCACCGGGATTTACTTGACTCACCAATCCGGGATGCTACCCATTTAAGGGATTTGGGCCGCGGACCAGTTTAAGAGTCAGGAATCGGATCCAACCTCTTGTGTCTCTCATCCTCACGCGTGGCCGAAGCTATATCGGACTACTACTCATTCCAGTTTACTCACTTAAGTTAGGAGTTAGGTAGTTAGGAATTAGCAGAAGTCATTCATACAAGCCACATACACAATTACAATGCTCCATACTCACTTATACAAAATACAATACAATACTTAAGTACAATACAAGATTCGAATACAAGTCATCATCATTCATATGTTTCATGAGTTATACAAACTAGTGTTCAAGACTTTAAATATCAGGAACAACATAAGTCAAGCACAGATAAGTGCAATATAGTCCGATTCATGCATTTATCTTATTTAGGTGATCAAATAAGCACACAAATCGGGTAACCAGATTAGGATACAGGGCATGAAGAAATCATACCTTTCACCGTTGTACTTGTATCCCAACGTTCCTCCGGTGTTCACAAATCAAGTTCCTATGATATACATATAATTGAATGATTAATCTAACTATCATTAACTCAATTCGATTACTCTTACGTTTCCTAACCCATACTTGCTGAGTCTTTACGTTCCTTTGCTTACATTTTACTTACTTACTTTTAATTACTTAATAATGGTTCGCTTACATATATATATGTACATATGTATAGGTGGGTATACATATATACATATATATATACTAGCTACAGCTTACAGTTTTTTTTTTGTAAGTTATGGGTCGTCCGACCCAGCGTCCGACCCAAGCCCTGGGTCGGACCATTCCAGTAGATTACCGTTCTCTGAAATTCTCCCCGTCCGACCCAGCACTATTCCGTCCGACCCATACCCTCTGGGTCGGACCGTTCCAGAAGGTTTCCGTGTCCCGTGTCCAAGCTCCGTCCGACCCACTGTCCGACCCAGACTCTGGGTCGGACGAAGTCAGGAGCTTCGACCTTGAATTTTTTTTGCCCGTCCGACCCACGTCCGATCCACGGCCCTGGGTCGGACCATTCCAGAAAGGTTTACCGTCGTTACTCAAGGCCTGTCCGACCCACGGTCCGACCCAGGCTCAGGGTCGGACGGTAGCAGGAAGCTGCTACAGGCCTTGTTTTTCTTTCCAAATTTCACCCATTGCTTCCTCAATCTTCCTACATACCTCCTAACATGTTTTAGTACTATTTAAACATCCTAAGTCACCTTAATTCATCCACCTATTCCACTACTAACTCCATCAAACAACTTACCCAATTTCCTCACTTCCTTTTAACACTTACAAGAGTTTTTCATTCTCTTATGCTACAGATTTTCAAACTCCATTCTACCATCCATTACTTCTCAACCAATGCCACCATTAGCATCCCAAATACCTCATCTCACCATGCCAATTCATTTCCAAGCAATTACAGCATCTATACCCAGTCCAACATTCATTTTACTAAGTCTTGTACTCTCATTCTTCCTAATTCCTCCAATGAAATCCAATACTTCTTGCTACAGATTTTCACCTTAATTTCTATCCTCCAACATTCCTTCAACTAATACTACTCCTAGCATTCAAAATGCATTACTTTACATTCTAGTTCTTCTCCCCACTTAACTCCTTTTCAAATCTGTTACAAAGTGGTTAACTACACACTTTAAGCTCTCCAAGTACACCTTGTTACTACCTAGGTTGCTTCCTCTTCTTACACAACTAAGTCCCCAGATTCCTAGACCAATTTTGACATGGTCTCCCCTATAATTTTACTCTCACCACATTGTTTTACTCACATAAATGATCCACACCACCTGTTTATAGTCAATATCAATATACCCCTCTCTCATACACAAAATACCACACTAACAACATTAAATTCCTGCACTCAAGCATAATTCCCATCCATGTTTCAACAAGTTTTAATTGTCTTTTAAAGGTCCAAAATACCTATATTCTCCTGCACATTACCCTACTACTACATGACCATTTACAATACATATTTTCATTCCCAAAATCTGTTACATTATACATATATACAAGGCTACACAAATGAGTTTAATTACCTTGTTTTTCTCTTCTAGTTTTCTTTCTCCTTCTTTCTTCTTCCTTCCTCTCTTTCTCCACCGGTTATAGCACTTCAACAATCTTACACTACAGCCCATATACATACACATTTCAATATGCCAACTAACCCTAACCATTCTTTAAAGTTTAATGTAGGTTTTAGGGTTTAGAATTTCCATTACCTTGCAAGAGTGTAGGTAATACTTGGAATGGTTCAAGAACAATCTTTCAACCCCTTCAAAATGCCAAAATCGGCTATAGAACAAGAGAACCAAACAAGGGTTTAGCTAGATTTTCGTTTTGCCCTTAAGGCAAGAAAAAGATGGAGTTCCAAGAAGAATTTACCTCAATAGAACAAGGAGAAGGAGGGTGGTGCAATGGTAGTCTTGAAGCTCCAAATGGGGCATACCCATAAAAAACGAAAGTTCTCCTTTTTGATTTTTGAAAAAAGAAGGAAATGTTCCCCTTGAGGAGAGGAATCCAATGATGTAGTTTTTGTAATTTTGGAGAAGGTTTGATAGAGTAACAAAAGGAGAGAAGTGAGGTTTTTAGTGGGTTCTCTCAAGCTTCCATGGAAATCGCATGGGGAAGAAGAAGGAAGAAATGAGAGAGTGAGGGTGGGGGGTTCACGAGAGAGAGAAGAGAGATAGGGATAGGAGAGAGAGTGAGGTAGTAAAGTAATGTGTGTTACTTTTTACTTTTTAATTGCCTTTGTCCTTTGTGAATAAAAGAGAATAGAGGGTGTGTGAGTGAGGGATAAAATCGGACCACACACAGCCCACATGGGTTTGTAAAATTTTATTTACAAAATTGGACACATAAGTTTTGGTTATTCATATTTCTACCCCACAACTTCCCGTTTTTGACAGTTTTTACTAATTTCTCGTTTTCTTGATTTTATTGGTTCTAAAGCTTCACTAATATTTATTAATGATTATTCAGTTGACCAAAATTGTTACGAGTCTATTTGACCCACTTAAAGTCACGTTTTCCGGTTACCTCGAAAAACGCGCTTTAAGGTTCGTTAGTGATTTAATCCGTTTTCTTCGGGAGTCGTTCCCATATAATATTAGGCCTTGTTAAGCCTTTAGAATCCATATAATACTCTAACCGAGGTCTCATACCTCCTATGGTTATTTAACGCTTATTTAGCGTTTTTCCGTTTTTTTTTAAGAGTTTATTTATTCTTTTGGATCTTATTTTTTCTTTTAAGAGTTATTTTATTTTTCCTTACTAGTATTAATTAGGTACCATTAGGCCCTTAAATACATATTAGATTAATTTTAATCCCTATATTTAAGTCGGGGTATTTCAGAAACATGGTTGTAAATGTAGGCATTCATGAACATTGCCTTCTTCAATGTTTCTTTCACTTTTGCGATCTTGCATATGTCCTCTAACAGAAGATCGAGACAATGAGCTGCACATGGAGTCCAATATAGATGTAGTCTCTTTTCCTCTAACATCTTTCCTACAAAATCAAATGCAGCAAACCAAAAGTTAGAAGCTATCAATCGTACATGTAAATGCTATCTTATCATGTATAACATAAAGATTGAAGTATAAATTGCAATATTTATTTACCTGCTTTAACATATACGAAGCATTGTCTGTCACCACTTGGACCACGTTGTCCTCCCCAACTTCTTCAACCATATCATCAAGAACCTTGAACATCATATTTGCATCCTTTACAACATCAGACACATCCATAGATTTGATAAATATGGAACCTTTGGGGAAGTTAACAAGAAAGTTGACAATATCTTTTTGAACAACTGAATCTCGCCATTCGTCAAACATGATTGAACATCCGGGTTCCATCCATTCTTTCATATTTGAAAGTATTAATTTTTCCACTTCATCCACTTCCTTCTTTAGCAAAGGAACCTGTAGCTCATGCATTGAAGGTGGTTTTATTCCCGGTCCAAATTGTCCAATAGACTCAATCATGATAGCAAAACTATCATATGTAGCCGTATTGAAAGGAATGCCCACATCATAAAACCACTTAGTTATATCCTTACAAACCTTGCCTCTTAGCTCCTTCTTACAAACCTCATTGATGGTTTGTTGCCTTCTTCCTTCTCCTTTCATACCCTTAAGAACATTTTAAGGGTTGGGTCTAAAGAATGAATCCATAGGCCCTTTTTGTCTTGGCCTTTTTCAAGAAGTATGTGGCCATAAACCAACTGAGTTTTGGTTTATTTCATTGTAATCTTGCTCCCATTGAAGATCATAGTCATCATATTCTGAGATTGAAGGGAAGGAATGACTTTTGTCTTTTTGTACCTTTTTCATTAACATGAACTCTTTCACCTCCTCCTCACATGATTGGGACATTTACTGCATTCTTGGCATGGGAAAGCCACCATGTAAATGCTCCTTAATTCTGTAGACTCCTCCCTTAACAACCTTAGCACAAAACTTGCAAGTGAAGGCATTCCTATTTTGAAGATCCCTCATGGAATATTTGGGGGCCACATCAAGAAGTTTGTTAGATGTTCCCCCATCATTGATATTATTGATTTGATCATCCATGGTGTAATCCAACTAAGACTATATCATCTAGACACAAAATAAAGTATAATTATTAACACATAAATAATCAAAGTCAAGCAAATAAATTATACTCTAACACAAAGTCAAATCTCTTTCAATATCATGAATATCATAGTCTTACAAATTATTTACACATAAATAATCCAACGTCAAGCATATAATTTAAAGTTATAGTATACTACCATAAAGTCAAATCTATATTAAGTATTCTAGTCTTACTAACTTGCACAAAAATAATCAAAATTAACCAAATACATTTATAGTATTCTAATGCTAAGTCAAATCATGTGTAATATCTTTAATAACTTACTAATTTGTCATAATATCTATTAGAATTAAAAATAGAAATTTATTTTCAGAAAAAAATTGGGGTTGCCGGCTTACCATGTACGACTGGTTGGTGGCTTGACTTCCATGTGCTGTTGTCTGGTTGTTGAAAAATAGATAGAAGATAGCCGCGACTCACGGTCCACCACACTTCACACTCCACACCACCTTGACTAGTGGATGGATCACGTAAAGGTGGAAATTTGGACTTGGGGAAGAAAGCGAAAAACACAAAATAAAAAAAGCAAAAGGGAATTGGGAAAGAAGAAAGGGAGTGGGAATGGAAATGGGTGAAGAGAGAAAGCAAGAAGAGAGATGAGAGAAGAGAGATGAGAGAGAAGAGAGAGAGAGGATGAGAGAGTGAGAGAGAGTAGAGGAGAGAGAGAGAGAGTAGAGAGTTATTAAAAAGTACAGCGCGCGGCTTTTATTTTTTTCATTAGTTCAGGACGACGTCGTTTTAGGCAACATAAAAAAATAAAAAAAAAAAAAGAAATGAAATAGAACGTTGCACGCCTTGCCTGCAATGTTGCGATTGCAGCCCCACCTCACATTCTACTCGCATCAATCGCACATGTTGCGCGCTACATAGGAGTGGAAACGAATTTGGTATCATTCATGTTTGTTTTGTCTAGCAATCTTTGATGTACTATGTCTGGTAGAGATGTAACCCTTGTGAGGTTCGAGAAACAAAAACACTCAAAAAGAAACTCAAATGACCAATTTCAGTGATAGGAAATTTAGAAGCAAAGGCTTGAATAAACCGCCTTAGAAGAAGGGTAGTGGATCCTGTGAGTAGGATATCATCGACATAAACAAGGACATAAACTATGTCCTTGCCCTAATTAAACAATGAATGGTCAGACTGAGAGATTTTAAAACCAAGATCAATGAGAAAAAGAGCTGAGTTTAGCATACCATGCCCGGGGAGAGATTGTTTTAAACCATAGAGGGATCTTGAGCTTGCATACATGGTTTAGAAACTGGTTATGTTTGAAACCTGGGGGTTGTTTTGTATAAAAAAATCTTCCAGATCACCAAGTAGAAAGGCGTTCTGCACATCAAGTTGTTGAATAGGCCAATTATGAGAGACAGTAAGAGAGAGGACTAATCTAATAGTTGAGTGCTTAACCACCGGGCTAAAAGTTTCAGTATAATCACAGCCATGATGTTGAAAGTAGCCTTGAGCTACTAGACGGGCTTTACTTCGCTCAATGGAGCCATCTGAGTGTATTTTAGTGCGAAACACCCATTTAACTTCTAGTAAATTCATGCTAGGAGAGTGAGGGACCAAATCCCATGTGTCATTGTGCTCGACAGCAGTGAGCTCCTGCTGCATAGCCTGTACCCAAGAGGGATGAAGCATTGCTTCCTTGAAAGTAGGATTATTCGGGATAGATTGGGCAGTAGTGTTATGAAATTGGTAATTAATTGTACCATCAATTCTGATCAACGGTTGCTGGAGTGGGTTTTAGAATTGGTTAACATTGGGTGAAAATTTGGTTATAGAGATGGGGAGTCTGAATCTGTGAATTGGTCAAGGAGAGAAGGTACTGGGACAGGCTGAGAGATGGTCTGGTCAAATGTAGAAGATAGTGGGGATGAAGGAGGACTTGGGAGATGTGGGCTATGTGGTGGTGGACTGGGTGAGTGTGAGTGTTGTATATGTGTGCTTTAAGAGTGTGGGCTTTGTGATTATGAACTCTGTGGGTATGGGCTTTGAGAGTGTGGGCTGGTAGAAATAGGAGTGGTACGAGCAGGTTCTAATGTGGAAGGGGTAGTACTAGCATTGGTTAGATCAGGAATCAAAAGAGAATAAGTGTGCAGAGAAGAATCAGAAGTGGAGGAGGGTTTTATGTAAGCAAAGGGAATGCATTGTTCATTGAACACCACATCTCTAGAAGTGTAGAGATGTCTCGTTTTGAGATCATAGCAGAGATACCCCACCTGCTGAGGCGCATATCCTAAGAAGACACAAGAGGTAGACTTATGAGACAATTTGTGTTTTTGGTAGGGTCTAAGGTTAAGAAAGCATTCACAACCAAAACACCTTAAGGAAAGTGTAATCTGAAGTCTATTTGAAAAGAATCTGAAAGGGAGATTTGTGGGCATGGGTCGTGGTGGGGGTACGGTTCATTAGGTAAACTGCAGTCTTAACAGCATAAGACCAATAGGTGAGGGGCATAAAGGCTTGGGCTAAAGGATAATAGCCTTATCTAACACATACATGTTCCTGATTTCGATAGACCCGTCTGCTGATGTGAGTAGGGACATGTCATTCTATGATATATGCCTTTTGCATGAAAAAATGAACTGAGGGGCTTGAATTCAGCCCCACCATCTGTCTGGACAGAACTGACCTTAGCATTGTAATGATTTTCCACAAGAGCAACAAAGGTTATGAATACCTTACTTGCCTCAGATTTTAGATGTAAAGGAAATAGCCATAAAGAACCAGAATGATCATCAAGTATAAGCATAAAGTATTTATATCCATCCACAGAAGTTGCATAGGCGGGTCCCCATAGATCAACAAACAATAGTTCAAAGGGGGCTTTAGCACGAGAAAAAGTAGCATAGTGAGGTAAAGCATGGGTTTTCCCAATACCGCAACCTGAACAAAATTTTAGAGGGGAAGTGCTAATGATAGGTAGCTTATAACTATTCAAAGTGTGCTTAGTAATAGATGAGGATGGATGTCCAAGCGTCAATGTCTTACTGTTGGAGAAGCCTTGAACTGAGATTAAGCTTAGGGTGTTGGGACAGAGTAGCATCTGAGAGATGTGGAAATAGATAAACCCCTTGTCTAATCGGTCCTTGAAAAGCAGTTGATGAGTTTGGCAGTCCTTCAACAAAAAATAATTAGGGTGTGAAATTCAAAATAAGCATTGTTGTCCCCACAGAAACGGTTGACAGAAAGTAAGTGCTTGTTCAGATGGGGACTATGAAACATATTATTCAATCTGAAAGTTCTGCTTGGAGTGGTAATAGTATACCTATGCCCTGATTAGAGATAGGTAATATAGAGCCATCCCCCAAAATAATAGAATTGTTATAGTGTAATCTGTAGCAGCAACATTCAATCTATAAAAATCACCAGCGAAATGTGTGTGTGATGCTGCAGTATCTGGGAGCCACTCATTGGTCACACTGGTGGGGTTATAAGCAGTAGTATTGACAGTCATAGAGTTGGGTGACGGTGACTGATATGAGTAATTGAAGCGGTGGTAGCAGTCTTTAGCTGCATGTCCCCTCTTTGAACAGATTTGACACTATGGGCGATTATCAGGTTGCCCAGTAAATAGTTGACTGCCACTGTTATTATTTCTGCCATTAAACCTCTCTGTTGTTATTTTCTTCATCTGCCTCTATTGTTTTTGCCATTAAAACCTCCTATTTTCCCATTTTTATTTGACTGATATGAGGTGGTGGATGTAGCATTAGTTGTGGTTAGGTTTTTGTGTTGGTTGGTAGTGACTGAATTAAGAAGCTACTGGGATTGTAAGTTAAGGGTAACTTCAAACTGAAGCAGACTTGTAAGGATCTGAAAATGAGCAAGTTGTTCTCTGGAAGAAAAGAATGATAATAGTGATATGATTGTAATCAGTGGGCAAACCCCTTACTAGATAGGATTGGAATTCTCTGTCAGTGACAACATGTGCAGCGCCAGCTAGAGAGTGGACTAGATTTCTTGCCCGATTGTAATAGTCAGCAACACTTGCATCCCCTCTTTTTGTTATTCCTGCTATTTGAAAATGAAAATTACCAAAATGTGCTGCAGTCTGCGCTGCATAGATATTATGAAGCAAATCCCAGAGATCCTTAGATGTTTTACATCCTACTACAGAGACTATAACAGGCTCTGTCAAGGTCATATGTATGACCGATATTATGAACTGATCCTGATTAATCCATTTGGTATACTCAGAATTAACACCCTCTTGTGTTACTTGTGCAGGACAAGTGTGAGAACCGTCAACAAATTTGTAGAGGTCATTTCCTCTAAGGAAGGGGACAATGGTGGTCTTCTAGAGATTAAAATTGCTTTGAGTAAGCTTTATCAAGTTTCCAGCAACAGAAATGGCGGGATTGAGTACTTGTGGAAGTAGTCCACGGTGATACTGGTGTGAGTCCAGATGTTGAGGAGGTCACAACAGCTGCTTGCGTTCCTGCTTGCGTTCCTCCCGACCCGAGTTTTTCTGTGGTCGTCATTTTGGAATAGAGCGCTGCCTTACAGCTCTGATACCATGTTTAGAATAGGGTTTCCAATCATTGTTATATATTCACGTAATAAAAGCAGCCTATTTATAGTAAGATCTGTTGGGGTACAATGTACAGCTGTATTAGTCTGAAGACAAAAGACGGGCTTCGATACTTAAATACAGGCCCAATATTCTCTAGACAGTTTATTATTTGCTATGGTTTGGGCTTGAGATATCTAATGGACTATTCTGTCTAATAAACAACTCACAACTTATACTATACCATTGGTGGTCCCCTCTTATGCTTATGGCGGTGCACCTTTAGACGCAGGGTTCTATCAAGATGCAACTCAAAGGTCAGCTTTCAATGTCTTCAAAAGGGATGAAATACTTGAAAAAGAAGCGCTCCATCGGGAACACCCTTTCCGAGTGCATTTTCCCGAATGATGATATGGTAGACTATATTATACAAGGTTCTGACACGTCTTATGGTTTATTCTAATAAAACTAAACATGTGCATTGAACCCATGAAGCTCATTACAAGATGGCCATATCCCGCTTCAATCAAATGCATCCAGTAACTTCTTCTACTTCTATATTGAGAAAGTCAACCATATTGGCGGCAAAGCTCTTCAAATCTCTTCAAACTGCATATTAAAGATATACAAGTCGGGAAGTCAAACTAAAAAGGTATGACCCCCACCAGAAACAGATACTTTCAACTAATCTATAAAATTGAGGGAAGAAAAAAAAAACTTTACCGCCTCAGGAGCACTTCAGGATTGTGGGAACAAGCTCTTCCTCTGAAGCTTGATCAGTGATTCTTTTAAAGAGAGCATACATGTTCTGGCTTTCATTATCTGAAAGCTTTCTCTTCCACAGTTCATTTCTGAGGCATCACCTTCATGTTCTGTCCTGAACAAAGCAGGTTTCTGGTGTAAAGCTGTAGGCACTGGGTCCGTAGAAACGTTCAGTGATACGAGAGACAGTTTTCTTTTCTTATGGGATTGTTGGGCATAAACTGTCTCCTTGACAGGAAGATTCACAAACTCTTCCCAAGAATCGCATACTTTGCGCAAGAACCTATAAAGAAACGAAAGCAGCAACTCAAGACTCAAATTGCTTCCATCTACACAACTGATAAAAAAAAGAGTATGGCTACCAAATCATTGTCATATTAGCTTTAAATGAAATTGACTATGATAACAGATCAGCCTGTCCAAACACTGACCTCAATAAATATTCTGCAAATTGGATTCCTAAATCTTTGGAAATGAGATAATCAAGAAGAAGATGGTGATCATAATTTATCTGCAGACAATTATATCATCAATATCAGATCTTCTGGAAATCTCAAATAAGCGAATGATTTCCTGTCTTCATCTTTCCTTGTGGAGAGGGGGGTTGAAATAATGAGGGTCTTGGGCAAGTCGACCAATCAGGTTTGAAAGACTTACCTTGGCAAGAAATATATGAAATAGCAGAAAGGGGTTAAAAACGTTTGCAATATGGCAAAATGCATCTTGGTTAAGCTCGTGGAGATCATCTTCCTCTTTCAAGACCCTACAGAATGGAAGCCAAATCAGCAAAAAAAAACAAGTGCACAATGTGTAAACAAAACAATGTTTCTCAAATGAACTCAAGATCTGAATCATCTGTTGCTTACAGTTTGTCAGCGTAACTAACTATGTTGAATAGATACAAAAGGACTTCAAACAAAATATCATCCTGCAGTTCAACAGCAAACAAAGTCAATACATCTAAGAGCTAGAACCTACCTATACCAA
The DNA here is from genome assembly GCA_023374045.1 of Limonium bicolor. Taxonomy (NCBI): domain Eukaryota; kingdom Viridiplantae; phylum Streptophyta; class Magnoliopsida; order Caryophyllales; family Plumbaginaceae; genus Limonium; species Limonium bicolor. The sequence continues at coordinate 37,204,655 of CM041783.1, forward strand.
GCTCCGGTAGCTTGGTTGGGAGTGGAATACACTAGTAAACAAAAGGTCATGGTTCAAGGCACCCCCACTCTACAAATATCACCCAACAAAAACTCCTGTACAAGAGGAAGACCTAAGAATTTCAAAACCACCTTCACAGTGAAAAAGCCTACTAATAGCAAATGAAATCCATCCTCAAGATAATAAAGAACCAAAAATATTAACGCTGAGCAGGAAATAGTAAATCAGATTCAAGCAATAGTCAGGTTTGGTGGAGAACTTCAAACACGACAGAAGGCTGGCTAATTCTGCTACAAATTCATGTTTTCCAAACATAGAACTGAAGATTGAAAAAAAATAGGCATATATGATCGTTTCTCCATGTACCTAACTTAAGATTCAATCACACTTGTACTGTAAAGCTCCAAACTGTTAATATCCATCAGAAGAAAAGGTGAATAAGGACAAATTAAAAACATGACGAGGTTACAGGCACTGACCTCATGTATGTAGAGTGCGACAAAGGAGGAAGCAAAGCTGATACAATTATCTATGTAAGCTTTGTTGTCAGTATGCAAACTGAAGGGAACATGCAATTCTAGCCACTTGTAGAACTCTAGGATACCCTTCTGTCTACTAGAGCAAGCTCGTACTTTGTTTGAGTCAGATACAGAATTCAGCCTTACACAAGCACAGTTTGAGTTAGATGATACTCCTTGGTCAATCAAGCTGAGCCAACATTTCAGGAAAACAAAAATAGTTATTCTTTGTAAATGAAGTGATGAAGAGAGAGATTTTTCCTGGTCACACAAACTCCACAGAAAAGGGGAGCCTTCCAGACAGTCGTCCTGAGCATGGTAAACCCTTGATATGGGTCCCATTAACAGACCTTCATAGTAACTGTGGAGGATATGCAGCCATGAAGAGACAGCGCCACAGTTGTAGGGCAGCCGAGATGAAAGTCTCATCAATAATATCTGAGTAATGAAATTACAATTTAGAGGCTATAAAGGAAAAACAAATTCTCTCAACTTTGTGCAAGAGTGCTTGCCTTCATTAGGAGAACACTGCACCCCAAGCAGTTTTCTTACAGTTTCTACAAGTTCCTAATATATGTAGTAAAGCCAAAGCCTTTTAATACCTTCCACTATGACAAATTGGAGACAGCAAAAAAAAAGGTTTCTTTTTCCAGTACCAGCATCAGTCTCTACATTGAGTCTTTTCGATACTATGGTTGCAAACAAAAGTCAGAGTACTCAACTCCTTCACCACTATTAAAAAATAGAAAGCTTGGTTATCATTAGAGTTACTTCTTGATCCTCTGCACTTATATGACTATGTAAAAAAGGAAAATATAGTTGTAATATGATCTGTTATTAAACAACATGGAAGAGCGTACCAAAAATTTATGCTGAAAATAAGGTATAATATGCGTGTGGTGACACGTTTCCTCTTGATCAAGACACAATTTTGAGATTTCTGGCAGAACGTTATTCACCATGTGAACGCACCGTGTGATCTTTCTCAGGACCAGGCTACTTTCCTCTGATACATCAAGCTCAACCAATGAACATAAAGCTGAATAAGATAGCCCAAAAACAAAATCCTTGACTCTGTTTGTTCAGAATTCCTCCTAGAGATTGTTTGACCAGGAGTCCCAAGGAAAAACGTTCCATTTAGTAATTTCCAGGGTAATTTCACGAAAGTCAATCTTAGAGAACTTATAAATGCTTCAACCTGCCCCTCATCTAGCTCTTCTTTTAAAACTTTGATTATTCTGCGTAGTATCCCTAGAGTTTCAGCTGCAGTGTGCCAATCTGCATTCTCCAGACTATGTCTAATCAGTTCAGAGCCTTGGAGATGGAAGTCGAGAATCTCATTTCCTCTGGAGAAAGATGCTGAAGAATTCAAAAGGGCATTGGAGATTGCCACCTCTAAGCAAGCACATAAAAGATTGATAAATTCACCCCATCTACTTCCCTACAGAGGAACAATCAAGCAGAGGAAGAACACGGAAAGCAGTTATCTACCATTCAGGAATGCAAGCTCAAAGCTTTGGCAAACTGAGGCTCTGGTTTGCTTACAGATGTAGCAACTAACTGGGAAGCGGCAACAAATATGTTTCCAACCAAATGCTGAACGTATTTGCTCTTGACAGTGAGGAAAGGCATCTGCCGGATGTACATAACATTTCAGGATTTCACTAGCCGTAGGATCAGAAAATGAGGGAAAACAACACAACGAATGTTACCAGGCTAAAGACTCTGTTTGTCAAGCACTGGAGATTTCCTCGGTTCAAATCTATGCATACACCATGGCTGGCAGGTTCCTCAAAATCCTATTCATAAAAATTCGTCAAGACTTTACAAAACGGGGAGGGGAATGCAATCGGGGGGAGGAAGAAGAGGGGGGAGAGGTTCAGACTTCACTGAGGCTACCACGCCCTTCAATGCATCCCTTGAATTCTCTGAGAACCTACAAGCGAAAGAGAAAAGATGTTACCGGGTCTTGGCAGAGCCTTTACACCATATGCCAATGGAGGACGGATACCTTCGACAGATAAATGAGCGTCTCTTTCTCCTTATCCCTGCTCAACTCTATTTCCTGCGTCAGTCAGCATAAGCCAGGGTTGAGACCCTGAATCAGTAACTCTACCCAACCCAGTACTAACTGATGTAGATTTACTTACGGAAAGAACCCGAGAAAGTGAAGAGTAGCGAACCTCAAATTTGAAACGAGACGAAGAGTCGTCAATCAGACGGCAGAGACGCGAGAGACCACCGCTAACGTAATCACCGGCCATATGGTTTCCCTGGTGACGGTTCCTGCCGAAGAAAAGCTATCGCGAGTATACAAACACCGGTCAGACAACTAAATGAGCTTTTGGAAAATTCCCTGCTTGCAATTGGTATGGTCGTTATTCGCTTGAGCCGTTTGCGCCTCTTAATCACGCAGTCGCTTACAAATTAAGCATGCGCCGCTGCGCTGGACGCACAGACACAGTTCCCCGTAAACCCGGTGACCAACGTTGACTGGTAATGCCGAGACCGCTCCGCTCCCGCCGTCACTAAAAGCTTCTTCATCACTTACCAGTTCCTCCCTTAAAAAATGTGCCGCTACATTGTCTCTCGCCCGTGCTCGCCGCCTTCATGGCCTCCTTCTCACTTCTTTGTCCGCCTACGATGCTGCAGACCCCTTTATTTACAATAACATCCTCTCCATGTACGCGAGATGCGGGTCGCTGGCCGACTGTCACCGAGGTGTTCGACAAAATGCCAAGGAGAAGTATCGTTTTCTTATAACTCAATCATCTTAGCCTATTCTCGCCATCAAACATTTGCGTTGTCAGCGTTTGATGTGCTTGGCCAGATGAGATACAGTGATGATGGTTTAAGGCCAAACGGGGGTACCTTTGTGGGGCTCTTACAAGCTGCTGCTTGCTTGGGGAACTCCTATTTTGGATTGGAGCTTCATGCCCTGATTTTGAAGTCTGGGAGCTTGAATGATGCTTTTGTGTTGACTACTCTTCTGGGTTTTTACTCGAACTGTGGTAAATTGGAATCTGCCATTGATCTGTTCACCTCCCTGTCTGTGAAGGATTCCACGACTTGGAACTGTATCATATCTGGCAGTTTGAAGAATGGTGGTGTCCGGGATTGCCTTGTTCTTTTTAATAGAATGATGGCCAGTGGTTTCAAGCCAACAGAATTCACTTACTCAATGGTTCTAAAAGCATGTGGGAAATTGGAATATCATGACTCCGGGCGCCTTATTCATGCACGGGTAGTAGTGAGTGAGGAGGTACCGATCGATTTACCTTTGCAGAATGCACTTATTGATATGTACAGCAGTTGTGGGGACAGTAGATCAGCATCTAGCGTTTTCCGTAGAATTCTGCATCCAGATAAAGTTGCTTTCAACTCGATGATACTAGCCTTCTCGGAGGACAGGGATGGAGAAAACGCCATTCTTTTGTTCACACGGATGCTCAAAGTGCATAATGTTAGACCGGATGAGTATTCGTTTGCAGCCGTGGTTTCTGCAGTTGGAGATGATCATTTAGCTGCTTCTTACGGGCAACCTCTTCATGCTCTATTGATCAAATTTGGACTTGAGAGTAGTGTTTATGTTGGCAGTCCTCTGATTTCTGTGTATTTTGCTAATGGCATGATTGAATCCGCTGAACAGGTTTTTCACACATTCATAGCAAAGACTTGATCCTTTGGACAGAAATTATTGCTGGGTATGCAAAAGTGAGTAATGGTGAGAATGCTTTTAGGTTCTTTTATCACATGCTCTATGAAGGGCATAAAGCTGATAGCTTTGTCCTGGGTAGTGCCTTGAACGGTTGCGTCGACCTCACAAGTCTCAACCGAGGACAGATGATTCATTGTCTATCCACAAAGGTTGGATGTGTACCAGATGTTTCAGTTTGCGGGAGCTTGATAGATATGTATGCCAAAAATGGCAACTTGGATGCTGCTAAAAATGTATACTCAGAAATGATAAGGCCTGATCTGCGGTGTTGGAATGCTATGATTGCTGCTTGTAGTCACCATGGAAGAGCAGATGAGGCACTGGAACTCTTTCTGGAGATTTTAGATCAAGGTCTAGAACCTGATCTAGTGTCATTTGTGTCACTTCTCTCAGTTTGTGATCATTGTGGATTAGTTGAAGTAGGAAAGTACTTGTGGCAGTATATGAAAGAAAAGAAGTTGTTTCCAGGACCCAAGCATTATTCTTGCATGGTGAGTTTGCTGGGTAGAGCAGGATTGTTCAATGAAGCGGAAGACATCATCTATGAATCATCCCCCTCTCATTCAAACTGTGTGGAACTTTGGAGAACGCTGTTGAGTTCTTCCATTACGAAGAAGAACTTAGAAGTTGGACTCCACGCAGCAGCGAAGATTCTAGCATTGGATGCAGAGGACTGCTCAACTCATGTACTGCTTTCTAATCTTTATGCTGTGGTGGGAAAGTGGGACTGTGTCATGGAAACAAGGAAAAAATAAGGGGATTGATGCTAGAAAAGGATCCTGGGCTGAGTTGGATAGAGATTGGCAGAAAATTTGAGGTTTTCTCATCTGGAGACCAGGTGCACCCGGAGATCATTGATGTTCAAGCACAGTTGCATATGTTACAATGTAATATGGTAGAAGGTTTTGAAGTCAATAAAATGGACAGTGGAATCTGAAGTGGTTGAATCACAAATATAAACCATCCATTGCTGAGAGAAAAAGCATGGTGAAAAGTTATTTTTTTTAAACAAACTGAAATACCTTCATTCAAACTAATCAAGAGAGTTTTAACCAGCTTACAAACCAACTACCGATTACAACGCAGAGGATCTCAATCCTCATCAAACTACTAACCAAACAGACATATTAACAACTCTGTTGTTACTACTATCAGCACAATCAGAGACAAAAACAAGGCTCTTTGGCAGCCACTTAATACAATCTGAACTAAGCTGGACAACTAACATAATCATCCACTCTACTTTACTCCAAAAAGAAACACCACTGCTGGACCTGAACCTGCTATGTTTGATCGTCGTAGCGTCTAACCCTTCCCGAGCCTCCATAAAACACCAGCAAACTATTCTGTGATACCAAACACTGATAACTAGACCATTAAGTACATTCCAATCTCTCCACTTGATCGATCTATCCGTTAGATTGAGACACAAGCTAAGGCTACCCATCAGAATGACAAGCTCCAGAGCTATTAATCGTGGTAACAATCTAACAATTTGCACACTGATGGTGCTTGAGATCTTTCCAGCTTTGATCTTTAACCTGCACTTACTCCTTTCCATCTGCACCTTCTTCTGATCACTGTCAAACATCGACCTCTTCTTCAGCAGCCTACTGAAGCAGCAGTTTCTGAGTTTATTCTTACTCTTCCCCTTATAGATCATTAGCCCAAACAACCATCTGAAGAATAACAGCCTAACCAAACGAGAAACCTCCCCTTTACCCAGTTTAGACAAAATCCTCCTACAACCAGTCTTATACTTACTCGACAACACCATCACACCGAGAACAAACTTCCCTTGCATCTCAGTCTCTGAAGAAGGACTGTTAGCCGCACTATTAAGATAGTTTGGCAAACATCCATGAAGAGCTGCTAGGAGGAGACCAAACCCCCAGCAGCAGAGATCAAAGGGATCCATTACTCCTGGCTGCCTTGCTTGTCAGCAAGAGCAGCCTTGTGCAGATTCTCCTTAACACTACTCAAATCCTGTAAGGTCTTAGCAGTCTGTTTCTTAACCCGTTCACTATCCCCTTGATCTTTTAGCTCCAAATAACAACAATTCCTCACAACTTTCTTTACCAAAGTCCGAAAACAGGAGTTAGCTGAATCTGCGATAGTAATCAGATTCACAAGAGATTTCACCATAATATAACTCCGTTCCACTAATGAGATCGGGACTCCAATTTGAAACGATGTTAAGACATCCCAGTTTCTGACACGGACACACCAGAACACAAGCTTCTTCTTCCACAATCCAGAAAAATGACACTTAACTTTCAGACGGAAGAGAAAAATTCATCTCCCTCCTGGTCCGACAGAGATGAAGCAATAGTCAGCCCGTTTCGATCTAGATAACCTTCAAACCCAATAATGTCTACCGAGTAAACAAAGCCAAGCAGGAAAGCACGACTAGAGCAAGGAACGGAGGTAAACATTTCTCCTACCGAATCAAAGACCCTACTCTATGTAGCAAAGCCGACGAAGCCCGACGACCTAACCGGTAAAAAAACCCACACTGGGAAACTCCCAAACCCCACCCTGAAAACACGAGCACCCACCCAATGGAACTAGACCAAATCACAAACGGAGAAACAACCGGGGTAGAGAAACCGATTACCAGAAACTGGAGAGGGATCACGAGGTATCGGACAAGCCCCGAAGCGTACCCCTGGAGGACGGCGGAAGACAAAATCCCAAACCCAGCCCTAACAGAGCGACGAGGAAGAGAGCACAGACCGAAGCTCACTACTCACGGGATGGAACCCGGAGAGCGAGGAAACACTACCGGACTGAGAGGCTGGAGCCAATCTCGCTGACTGATCAGTAGAGAAAAGAGAGGACGACGCAAGTCGCCTCTGAAATCGCCTAAAAGAGCGATAAAGGATGATTCTCTGGTAATTGGGGAGTTAGTTGATGGAAAACGGCAGATTTTTGGTGAAGCAGATCTCCCTAATCCCTCTGTTTGCACAGAAGGGAAACGAAGAGAACGATGGATTTCGCCTCTAAATCGCCTCCGGGAGCGCGATATTACTGTAGAACGCACGCGTTTTTCAGCTGTTTGATCCTGATGGTGAAAAGTTATTTGGTATAATTATATTGATTGTTTTTACATATTGAGCGATCATCAAAATTCGATAGGTATACAGGAGATCTTGCCCTTAATATTCAGTCATCATACCGTATAAGATATGTTATCTTTAGCGTCCTATATGCTGCTATATATTTAGCTGTCATGTCGGTTATCGGTTTCAAAATAATACATTTTACTTATAGAAAAAGATTAATAGTGATGTGGAAAAGATTAAGAGAAAGTTGATTTGATCATTCACAGCAGCCTAGGGATTCTTAACCTTTTCTCATGTGTCATGTAATCAAAATAATACATTTTACGTAACTCTATTATCCTATCTATCATACAATAACAAAAACTCTTATCTCATTTCTTCTAAAAAGCAACCAATAGAAAGTTGTGAGAGTTATGGAAAAGTGAAATGTGTCGATATAACAACCAATGAGAGTTAATATTGTACAATCCTTAACTGAGAATCTATGAAAGAGAACAAGATGGATTCCTAAGGTTTTTCCTTTTTCCTTATTGATGCATTGGGTGGAGGCAAATTCTATGCTATGGCGTGCCCGCACCAAACATGGAGTGGGACAGTGATTTGGCAGTCCTAGTCAGCTGCTGACTGGACTGTTTTGCTGACTGGGTTGTCTTTTTACTATATTAACTAAATGGTTGTAACTTTTAATATATAAGTCCAAAATGAAAAAATATTATATCATTGTTCACCTAAATTCAAACTTTTCAAAACAAGACCAATCATGAATATATTTTGACAACTTTAAAAAAATTATTTTTATATGTATACGATGATACATTAAAATGATAATATGATTCATTAATTTTGTATTATGATTCATTAAAATTGATATTATGATTCATTAAGTAATAAGGGGTGGATTAGATTACAAACTTCAGAACCGATAAAAAAATTATAGTCTATTATTATTGGTGTATGTGTTATAAATAATGTAATTATTGGATGTACATCTAATTACCCTTTCGTCTATCTTAGACTCTTCATTTGTGTAACCCCGTAACCTCCTAAACTCTTCATTAGAAGCCCTTTGATATTTCGTATTCCTTCCACTCAAAAGTTCAGTAACGGTTATGTATTATGTACTATATATAGACGCACAATGGATGAAATGGGATATAACAAGTTACGTCTATCTTGTCTTATATCTTCTTCTATTCTCTCAGTGTTACAACACGTTATCAGTACGATAGACAATACTAAAAAAGTATTATTCTCTCTGCTATACATCATCAACAAAGGTCATCTCGGCTTCAGGACTTCCCCGGCCTCTAGCTTGGAGAAGGGATGAATTGGGTAGTTTTGCGCAAGCTACAGGGCATTATTTTAGATCTATCCCCGACATTTCGCTTTCATTCTAGAGGGAAGATCCAGATCTCAAGCGCCCACCACTCTCAATATTCTATTTATTTTGTTTTTCTGATTTCAACTGCAAAATAATGGTTTCACAGTGTTTGTTTATGTTCTGTGATTTCTTGGCAGGAGGTCTTCGGTCATGCACCTTGTGATGATGGTTATTGTTTATCCTACCAGAAATCGTTGTGCTTTATCAAGAATATGTGATGCCAAAAAGTTTATATGTTGAAGCCGCATTTGATGGGTACTCTACCGATTCTAGAAGGTGCAAGTAAGTTTAATTAATTTTACCGGCATAATCATTTTAACAAGCAGGTAAGTTAGACACAACTTAAATAATTTAGGAAAAATTACATCACCCACCCATGACGTTTGGCAAAATTACACAGCCCACCCATGAGGTTTCAAAAATTACTTTGCCCACCCATGTGGTTTCTATAATTTTACATCCAACAACTTTCCTATATATGATCAACTTAAAAGATGGTTAAATGATATCCAAATTTGATGAAACTTTACATGGACGATATTAAAGTGTTATATTTTGGTAAAACGTGAAATCCAACGTTTTTTTAAGCTCATATATGATCCGTGGGACCCGATGAACATGTATCATGTTTCATTGGGTCCCACAGGTCATATATGACCTTAAAAAACTTTGGATTTGGCATTGAACAAAAATATAACACCTTAGCATCGTCCATGTAAAGTTTCATCAAATTTGGATATCATTTAACCATCTTTTAAGTTGATCAAATATTAGGAAAGTTGCTGGATGTAAAATTGTGGAAACCACATGGGTGGGCAAAGTAATTTTTGAAACCTCGTGGGTGGGCTATGTAATTTCGTCAAACGTCATGGGTGGACGATGTAATTTTACCTTATTATATAAACGTGTATATGTAGTTTTTAAATCAAAGGAGAAATCCTTCTTTTATTTTGTTAATAAAGTTCACAGTTTTTAACAAAGAAACAGGGTAAAAAAAATATTTTTGTGAGATTGCGCGGGGTGGAGCTTTTTATTTATTGAATAATAGAAACTTTAAGTAAAAAAATTACTAAAGGAAAGCGGTATCTCCGATGGCAATATATTGTTATAGTTTTTAAAGAACCATCAGTTTAATCACTAAAGAACTACATATTTGGGTGGTATAATGATTTTTGCATAATTACTCTCTCAAAGTATTATTTGACGTTATATATTTTATTTTGAAAAGCGAACCATCAAATATGGTATAATTCATTCTGTTCAATTTTATTTTATGACTGAAAAACAGTATTGCCATAGGATGGGTTTGAATTACTGTTTATGAGGAAATCTCTTTTGAGATAGTAACAAAAAAAGGTGATAACCTTCGTGCAAGATGTTGCACTAGATGTTAATAATTCTCATATGTAATCATTGAAAAGGAGATTGTAAATATTACCGCATGCAAGACGGTGCATTTGAGGTTAATGATTATGCTACCTCATGTAAAATGCTAACGTTTGAGGTAAGATTGTAATACTTCCTCATGAAAAACTAATGCACTTGAGGTTCAGGATTATAAGATCCGTATAGGTTCTCGTGCAAGATGAGTGCACTAGAAGAAAAAAATAAAAGGATCATGTTATTCGATTGTATACAAGCATTCGAGGTTGAGCATTAGAGTGTAATATTTCTCTCTCGCGAAATCATGCTCTTGAGGTTGAGAGCTGTAAGATCCTTATACTCCCTCGTGTAAGAAAATTACATTGAAGGTTGAGAATGATAAATTATTATTTTCCCTCATGCATGACTATGCATTTGAGGTGGATGTTAAAAATGGTCCACATTTGATATAAGATTGGACCAATTGTAAAAGCTCTTAGAGAGCTAGATAGATTTTAAAGAGTTAAAAATAACTCCATACAAAGTAACTTTGGTATAAGTTACATGGTCTCCTAAGTAACCATTGAGGAGTTATATTTGAGGATTATTATTGGAAAATTAAAGAGATTTCCCAATGAATTTTTAACTCAAGCTCTGAAATGCTAATGTGTATCATGCATGATTATGAAAGAAGTCGAGCTTGAGATTGATTTTGGCAAGATCTATATGTAAGATCATTGATGATATGGGAACTAAAAGCTTGAGCCAGCTTATGAAAATGACCATTTTATCTTGTAAAGGTTGATTGTAAAAGATGTTATAATCTATGACAGATTATTGTACATCCGTACATTGTTGGACCATGTAAAAAGGAAAATGTGTAATTGACATCATGGTAGACCTTACATTTCCATGAAGGATATTATTGAGATGATGCTATTTTTGATTTAAAAGTGTTAAGGTATCATCCTTAGTACATATTTATAAAGTGTGAAAGACGCACTCGAGTACATGAATTTTGATATATTTTATAACCATGCTTTGGGTATTGGTTATTTATGGTACTCAAAAGGAATAAAATATGGTCCGTTGAACCATCTTTGAAATCTATAATAAATTTGCGAGCATGTTGTAAGTGATTGAATGGCAAAGAGTCATAATTTATTGATAGTGCTATAATGCACAACTAAAAATGTTTTATCTACAGCTCTATAGTGTATAAGAGGCTATAAAGAATGAGAGCTTGCTCTTGTGAGCCGTGAATTTTAAAAGCTCTTCATTATGTTCCTTGAGTGAATAAGAATAAACATTGAAGATGCACTTATTTAATGACAAAGTATGCTCGTATGATAAGAAAACAAGCACAAAATGTGTCAAGTTATATAAGTTGATACAACGTAAAATCCAATCCCATAAAGCCCAAAAGGAAAAGGAGGGGTCACTAATATGCGGTTAGTGTACAATAAAATATTTCTTATATGAAACGGAAAATGGGCCATCCATGAGAAAAGTGATGTCAAATCACTAGCTTTTTAAACTATCAAGAACTTCCAGGCTCTTACTCGAATGACAATAGTTCACATAAGATACAGCGAGATCATTCAAAGGAAGTGGATGAGAATTTTTATACTCCCTGAAATATCATGGATTGAGTATGGGCAAAAAATTACCATGTGGACCTTTGAGATATATATGATGTTTGATACATCAAATAATGGTCACATGAAGTATTGTATTCATTGGCTATTGATTTAGAAAAATCTAGCTATAATGAAATTATTCATATGATTTTAAGATTAATATGGATAATATAAAACTTGAAAGAATAGTGGTATTGAGTAACTTATACTCCCACTAAGAACGACCTTATTTAGTCGTTAATTTTGTATAGCAAAGAAAAAAGGTTAGACAATTGGGTTTGTGTCTATACCTCGCCCATTAAAAAAAATATCAAAAGGGTTACAAAAAAAGGAAAGTTGAGAATAATGAACTTCTTTAGTTATTAAGAATTCTCAACTTTAGGGGGAGAATGATATGTGTTTTGATATTTGACACAAAGTCTTATTAATAAAATCAATTGTGCCTTATTGAAAGATTATAAAAGCAAGCACATATTGAATGTTGCTACAACCATGCTTCTGGGAAGTATGAATCTCCAAGATGCTTATGAATTTTTAAGATGTCAAATTAGAAGGAGTTTATTCAATCCCACATTTTCATCGCAAGGGAAATGATGCTGAAGAGGGAAATGTGGTTGCGGGGAAAATTTCAATCCCACATTTGTCTTAAATTTGAAGGAGTTTATTCAAAACAAGTTGGAGGTGAAATTGAAGAAGTGTGTATATATACGACAAACTATCCTAAACATCGGTGTAAGGGTTCTCCCCTGTTTTGGGTTTCTGGAGTATTCATTTCATCATCATCCTGAAACAATAATTTGCATTCTCCTCCTTTTTACAATATGTACACAAAGTAAAACACACATACTCGATCTTCCATTTGATTTAAATCTTCCTCCATCACCAGAACATTCAAACGAGGAAAATGGTGTAGGTACTTACTTTCTTTCTGAACAAATCCAACTGATGAACCTGCACACATAATAGTCACTCCATTAGATGAAATGTGGTTGATTGATCTCAATACCCAACAAATATCACGGTACCAATATCCATTGTTGGCAGGGGCGGAGCCAGCTTTTAAAATTTAGGGGGGTCATGATAAAATATTAGAGGGGTCAGGTTATATCTATAGTATATTACATGTACTTTCTTGTTAAATTTTTGTTTAAGTTAGGGGGGCCAAGCCCACCCAACCCTACATGTGGCTCCACCACTGATTGTTGGAGGCTGATATTAGGCAGTTGCATCAGTATGAACAACATGTTGAGTGGGAGAGTGATTACAACACATACTGTGATGAAGAATATGAAAAACTAGGTGAAGACAACATTCATGAAGTGACGTGGAAGCAACAATGATAATGCATTCAAACAGGAGTTTAATACCCCGGATCTAAAATGGTGATTAAATTACTCTAATAAAATTATTAAGGGCCTAATTGTGCCTAGAGAGTATTGGTAAAAAGAATAAAACCAAAAGAAAAGAGAAAACGCTGAAAAGCGAAAAAACGCTAAAACGCATTAAATTTAAATAAGAGATATATGATCTCGTTAGGGTCCGAGATGGATTCCTAAGGCTTAGCTAGGCCTAATTATTATACGGGAATGATTCCCGAAGAAAACGGATCCAAAAAAATGGATTAAACGCTAATTAAGCATAAAAGCACGTTTTTCGAGAAAACCCGAAAACGTGACTTTAAGTGGTCAAATGGACCCGTAAAAAAATATAGTTGATTAAATAACTATAAATAAGTATTAATGGAAGTTTAATAGCCATTAAAATTAATTAAACGGGAAAATTCCGGAAAACGGACCCGGTAAGTGAATAGTGACGAAACGGGAGACGAAACGCGTTTATTCGAGAAGACGAAAAACGACCCGGCTACTAATTCATGTGGGCCGGTTTTAATTAATGAGTATACACTTTAATAGCTTGTTAGCTAATTAGTGATAATGACAAGAAAATAGAGTAAAAGGGGGGAATAGTTAAAGTAATACTAGTACTCTCTCTCCCCCTCTTTTCCTTCATTCACGTTTTTCTTCCCCTCCTTACAGAGCTTCTTCTTCTTCCTCCTCTGTCAAATGCGATTCCATACGTGAGCACACAGCCCACCTTCTTCCTCCTCAAGCTTGCTCATTTCTTCACCGATCCGAATCACAAAAAAATTATACCGTTAGGATTCGTATCGGCGAGGGACGTTTTCCACCCCTCAAAAATCTTGATTCCTCCATCTTCACTCCATGGGTGTTGGAGCTTTTGGAGCTTCAAGAGCTGATTTTAACTCTCCTCCACCACCTTAATGTCCTAAGGTAATAATAGGTAAGAGCTTTGGCCATTTCAAGTTGTTCTTGTAATTTGAGAAAAAAAATTTCACCATTTGAAAATTCTTCCCATTTCAGCCGTGAGCTCCTTGCTCTTGTGGAGTGTTGGAAACTCTTCCAATCGATTGCCAAGCTACCCATTTGGTTATTCTAAGGTAAAACCTAGGCTAAACCTTGAAAACTAGCTCCTTAAAATATTAGGTTGTGTGGGAAATATTGAATTGACTAGTTGTATGTGTGTGATGGGATATGGTTGTAGCTAGCAATCCATAATCCTTGGTGGTGTAGAAAACAAGAAGAGAAAGAGGGAAGAAGAGAAAGAAGACGAAGAGGAGTGAAAAAACAGAAAACAAACAAGGTAAAAGCTCACCATGTGTTGGTTTTATATGCCTGGGAAAACTTTATGTTAGTGTTGTGTAACAACCTTGAGCTAGTGAAGTCATGGTACTACAATATTGTTAGGTGAAAGAGAATGTTTTAATGAGGTTTATGTGTGTAAATAAACTAGAAACTAAAAGTGTATATGGGTGAAATAAATGGGATTTTGATGTGGTTTTGATGTTTAAACCAAACAGGGGAGAAGAAGTGCTTGTGAGTTGATTTTAGTGTGGTGAAATGCTTAGTAAAGCAAGTAAGTGCTGTCAAAATTTCCTAGGGATGTATGGACTTGGTGTTCTATTCAAAGGAAGGAAACTAGGATTGTTTAAGAGGTTAAGTGAGTGGCTAATGGTTGGAAAACCAAACTTTGAAGGAGAGTGTGTTAGGAGTAAAAATAATGCCATGTGAGTGCTTGAATGGCATCAGTAAGTGAGGTTTGAATGGTTTAAAGAAGAAACCAAATCTGTTACAAGTCTTGTAACATAACAGAGAATAACTAGCCTGTAAGTGTGTAAGAATCTAGGTAAAATTAACTAGATTGGTGAGTGTACTTGGTGCTTGGTTTAGGTGGTTAGGTGGGTAATTAGGTGCTAAAACATGTGGATTTTAGTTGGTGAAGATGGGTAATTAGTGGGCTAAGAGAGAACCTGTAACAGAGGAAGAAACTGTCAAATTTGTAAAATCTGTAGCAGGGTCCGGGACCTAGTCCATGGACAAAGTCCCGGACCACCCCCTTAATTTAGGCCGAGGAATCAACAACCACATTGGTCGGGACTTGGCTTAGGTACAAGGTCCCGGACCATGCATTATTTTTGGCCGAGACTGAACATTCAAGCTGGTCCGGGACTTGGGATAGGACAAGGTCCCGGACCATGTGTTAAAAACACCACCGAGAGTTAGTAAGCATTGGTCCGGGACTTAGGGTAAGGACCAAGTCCCGGACCACCCCCAGAAACCAACAGAGAGCATTTTAAGGTTTGAAATGATGGGGGTTTAAATGTTAATGATGTTTAAGAGGTTAAGGCCTTGTTTTGGTGACATGTTAAGGCCCTAGGAAAGTGTTTGAGAGAAGTGATAACTCAAATTAACAAAAGTAAAACCGAGATAACGGGATAAACGGGGTAAGTACGGGAGTAGCATTTAATAATGTACCGTATGAGCTTAGTATTAATAATAATGTTTGAAACATTATCAGAGAATCGTGCGTGACCCGAGCATGGTGAGATGACACGGTAAAAGTAAAAACCCGGTGAAAGGTATGATTTTCTCATAGCCTCCGCGTGCTAACCGAGTTACGTTGATTGTGTGTTTGTGTGCCGGTTAATCAAGATTAAAGCATGAAAATAATCCCGTGTTTATTATGTATTCCTGTTGTATGTGAATGAGCTAACATACTTGTATGCCGGTGTGGTCTAACATAGTGAAGGACCGACTCGTAGTGAGTAACGTTTGGCAAGAGACCCATAGATCGGTCGAGCTTATGATAACGAAAACGTGCAAAACACACAAACTATCCGTTAAAGTATAACGATAACGCAAACATATGAACTCCCTAGAATGTGAGGAGAAGTACGGGTTGAGTAAATACCCGATGATGGGTAGAAAACAACATGAACAATCCACGAAACAAATGAGAGTGGAAAGATCAAGTGAACCTCTTCAAGGGAGGATTTAAGATAGTTCGAAGATGTGAACCAGTGAAGAAGGTAAAAGAGACCTGAGGGATTAGTAACTCCCTTGAGACATGGTCGACCTCCTATATGAGGATTTACCTGGTATTGCAAGTAACCCGAAAGTATGAGTAAAGTAAATGTATGGGTAACTCTTAAAACCTAAGATTAACCGAACTAAAGTAATGTTCCCAAGTCATTAGAAAACATCGAGAGTGATGCTTCTAGACTAATATACATGAATTATTATAACTCCGAGAGAGGAGTGTATGGGAACGAGAGTAGTCCGAGAGTAGTCGGGGCCTAAGTAAAAGAGATAGGAACTAAGAGAGAGTTCCGTGAGGTAGTTGAACCTTCCCGCCATGCTAGACCCTGAGTAGGGTCGAAACCGGGGAAGTAAGACTATGCTAGAGAGCCATGAGTTTGGCCTAAGTATGTATTAAGAGTAACAAGCGTGACGTAGGAGACCTGTAGTGTCTCGAGAATCTACAAGAGCTTGAGTATAAATAACCCAAGAGTGTGGGTGAGATAATGAGTATAAATAACCCAAGAGGTGGGCGAGATAATGAGTGTAAATAACCCAAGAGTATGGGTGAGATAATGAGAATAAGTAACCCGAGAGTGTGGGTGAGTATAGTACGAGTAGCCCAAGAGAATGGGTGTGTATATGAATAAGTAACCCGAGAGAGCGGGTGAGGTATTGAATAAGTAAACAAGGCATAGTGAGGAATAACCCTCAAGGCCTAAGAGTAACCAGATACCACTAACAAACTTGTTATGTTAGTTAGGAATCGTGTTCCGTGATTGGATGTAGATTCCTTGAGTAATACACATAATATTGTATGCTATGATGCATGTTGTTTGACTAATGAACTCCATGTATATCCGACAAAAGTAGTCGGCGTTACCCCGGTTGCGCTCGGGTATGCGAATTTCATATGCAGCGTTAAGCGGAGCCCCTAGGGGCGATGTTTTTATTTTTACAGGTACACCGAAGATTGTTACCGTCGAGAGTAGGACGGGGTCGGTGGGTTGCATGGGTAGTAGTTTTAATTATTTATGTATTGAAGGAAGTGTAAGACCGAATATTGTTGTCGGCATCCATTCATTGTAGACTCGGTATAGTAGAGAAAAGATTTGAGTATGTATTTGTAAGATGTACTCGGTTGTTCCAGTTCATCAGACCGTTACGGTATGTAAGGAAGGCCTGGTTAGCCATATGGGTGCTATTGGCGCTGTTCACACCTCGTTGTAATTGAGTTCCGCTGCGTGAGTAAGAGTAATGGTGACAATTTATGAGGTAATGACGAGCTTAACGGTTGGGTGTTACAAGGAGAGGAAGGTGATACATTTATCATTTGTCTCAAATATATGGAATGTTTTTTTACGCTTTAAAATACTCTCCCTTGCATCTTCACTGACTTCCTAGAAAATTGTACGCTCAAGTTCAAGACTAGCTCTATTGTATAACAAAAATCATTAGACCTTTTATCTCTAATAGTCTTATTATTTCCTACATCAAAACACAAACATGAAGAGTGATGCAAGGACTGGAGCAAAATATGGAGAAAAAGTGAAGAGTGATGCAAACCAGAATAGGGAGAAACCAGAAACAAAATACAGGAAGAGAAAACGGGGGAGGATGATCGACATTAGCATCAATTTTTCTCGGCGAAGTCGACACTGTATGCCACCTGCTCCTAGAGTTTATTTGGTGAAAAAAAAGAGAGACATAACATAACAAAAACAGAAGACGAATCAGAGAGAAAGCATCTAGGTTGCACAGGTACGGGGACGGGGACGGGAACGGGTACGGGTACGGGAAAACAGCAATTATTAAAATTTTATAAAACACGGGGACAGCAAGAGAAATATATAAGTATATTAAATAGAACAAAGTGAGTTTATAATTAATGTTAACATTATGCATAACAAAATTATTTAAAGAAGAACGAGTACAAAAAAGTACTAACCTAAAAGAAAAAATAAAACATTATCAATCTAAACGAGTAATGTTGTTCTGATCAAAGTACACGCTTTATAATACTCCCTCCGTCCTGAATTGACCGTCCTGTTTACTATTTGGATATGTCGTTTGACTTCAATTTTTAACATATAAGATAAATTAATTTGAAATTTAATTTTACATATGATTCCTTACATGATAAACTATATGTTACAAAATTTAGTTTTTAAAATTATTTTATCTTATATGCTTAATATTAAAGTGGAAAAACGTGCCATAAAGCAAATAGGACGGTCAATTCAGAACGGAGGGAGTAATAATTACTCTCCTTTATTGTGTTTAGTTACATATTATTAAATAATAGTAACTCTTTTTATTGATAGGATATAACAAACTTTCGGTTCAGTTTACAAAATTATAAGATAATATAAATCTCCTTATATATAGTAGATTTAATTTACAAAACAGATAAAAAATATCTCATATCTAGTTTACAAAATAATAATATTAACTCTCCTTGTTAATAGGCTTTAGTTTACAAAATAGATTAAAAAAATATTCTCATTCCACACGGCACATATTTACAAATTATGGACATATATTTACAAAATAATAATAGTAACTTTGATAAAAAAAACATTTAAAAAAATATTATTTCCTTAGATTCCTGTACAATACATATATAGTTTACAAAATAGATTAAAAAAAATCTATCGATTACTCCCCTCTCTGCGGCACACATACGCACTACTTCCCTCCTCTACGCACGATATATTTCGATGCTACGGACCCTACGCACCCATTATGGTGCAGTCATGTGATGTGGCAGGTCCAGTCAGCTGCTGACTGAACTGTTTTACTGACTGGACTGCATTTTTATTATATTAACTTTAAATGATTGTAACTTTTAATATATAAGTCCAAATTTAAAAAAATTATATCATTATTCACCTAAATTCAAGCTCTTCAAAACAAGACCAGTTATGAATATGTTTTGACAACTTAAAAAAAAATATTGTTACATGTATACATGATACACTAAAATTAATATAATTCATTAAAATTAATTTATGATTCATTAACTGATAAGTGGGGAATTAGATTACAAACTTCGAAACCGATAAAAATTATTATTGTTTTGTAGTGTATATTATTATTGTATGATATATTTTAAATCTTATATGGTGAATCATTTATTTTTCTTACATACCAAATATTGTTTTGTGGTGTATTATTGTTTAAAATTGTTATATTTTTATATGTTACTCATGATACACTAAAATGATGTTGTGATTCATAAATTTGATATTATGATTCATTAAATTGATATTATGATTCATTAACTAATAACTGAGGAATTAGATAGCAAACTTCGGAACCGATAAATATTATTATTGTTTGTAGTGTATTATTATTGTTGTGTGGTGTCTTTTAAACCTTATATGGTGAATCATGTATTTTTCTTACGTATCATTCTTACGTATCAAATATTGTTTGTGTTGTATATGTTTAAAAATTTTATTTATTTTTACATGTATACGATGATACACTAAAATGATAATATGATTCATTAGTTTTGATATTATGATTCATTAAAATTGATATTATGATTCATTAATTAATAAGTGGTGAATTACATAACAAACTTCAGGAACTGATAAAAATATTTTATTTTGTAGTGTATTATTATTGTTGTATGGTGTATTTTAAACCTCATATAGTGAATCGTGTATTTTTCATACATATCAAATATATTTTGTATTGTATTATTGTGTAAAAATATTTATTTTTATATGTTTGTGATGATACACTAAAATAAAAGATATGATTCATTAATTTTGATATTATGATTTATTAAAATTGATATTATGATTTATTAACTAATAAGTGGTGAATTAGATAACAAAATTTGGAACCAATAAAATCATTTTGTTTTATAATGTATTATTATTATTTTGTAAATAATATAAAATTTTAAAGTTATCAAAACATATTCATGTCTGTCTTGTTTTGAAGAGCTTGAATTTAGATGAACAATGATATAATTTTTTTTCATTTTGGACTTATATATTTAAAAGTTACAACCAATTGAAATTAATATAATAAAAAAGCAGCACAATCAGCAAAACAGTCCAGTCAGCTGCTGACTGGACTGCCAAATGGGCAGACTACACCGAGCAACACACGGCTTGCCCGTGTCGTCGACTGATATGAAAGAACCGGGGCGGAGTCCCCATGCGTTTTTGGCGTTTTAGCGTCCCCGGTACGTTTTGGGTACGCGGTACGCCACCCTACTCGCGTACCAGTGCATCTTAGGAAAGCATGAGGTCGGGGTCATTTTTGACAAAGGAGGAAGGGGATTTGCTTGTATTAGGTTCATGCTCACGTCAATATGTTTCCTTTCACATAGTGTAAAAAGGCAAGAAATCCATTTGATCCACAAAACATAGAAGAAAAGATTTGAGAGTTTGTTTCATGTCACGTCTGTTTTCAATCTTACCTTGTTGGTTTAAGAGGGGTAGTGGCGTGATTGATGCCTAAGGCGCAAAGGCAAGATTTGAGAGCTACAATTTGAGAGCCCATCTAGGTCAGTCTTGAGAGAGGTGCCCGTGTGGGAAGAAGGATTTGAAGAAGTCAGGAGATGAGGAAGCCTTGAGTCCTTCTATTTGGAAGAAGATGGAGGAAAAAAGTGATAGTGAAGAAGAAGAGGAGAGGAAAAATGAGGGAGTAGATGAAAGAATTTATTACGTGTAAAAAAGGATATACTACCTTATTAAAAAAAAATCATGGAAAACCGACAGATATTGTGGCCTCCTAACTTTTTATTTTGTCCCACCATACCTAGTTTAATAGGGTTAAATTTAAGAAAAAATATAGGTATAAATTAAGAAACGAACCACTTACAAATTAAATACTAGCAAACAACAAATTAAAAATAATAGGACGAAGTAGTCGTATAATTTAAATTCTTATGGACCTATTTAGTTAATTGAAATAATTTGAAGTGTAACGGGATCCGAATCCACACCTAGTATCAGTCACCCGATTTTCAATCCTTTTATTTCAGTTTTTCATTCGGATAAATGGTATCTGTTTAAAATTGTATCGCTACTAACTACAGGTACATCATCAAAAGTTTTCCTGCCTAGGAAGGTTTCCTCCCAAGGAATATTTCAGCTGCTAACAGGAAATTTGTAGGGATAAAACTATATATAAAAAGAATAAAATAAATAACTAAACCTACAACTCTACTACGGGTAGCAAAATAAAACCCGGTTGGAGTATAGTGTAAATATATTACGACCGAGAGTATCGAACCCAAGGGACTTATAGAAAACTAGTCCAAATCCGGGCAAAAGCCTATTCTAAAATAAAATGGGGGAAAAGTAAATGTGATTCTAAACTAAGAAAATTAAATAAACTAACTTTGATTTTAGAAGATTATCAATGTAAGGGAACGTAAGACCAAAAATCAAGGGTGGCAAGTCTCAAAGAGGATTTGGTCTCGCAAAATGCATATGCCGGGTGACATGCCGGATCTCTGCTACCCGGCAGATTCATGGCCTTGAATGTGCCGGACAACTTCCATCCGACACTACATCCGGCATCGTACATTTTGTAAACAACACTTCCAGATTCGGTTTTGACAAAAGGAACTCAATATTCATACTTGCATCGTACATAGCTAATGCCGCGAATACAACCAGAATAATGGGGAAATAGGAGATTAACCCTAAACCTTAGGTCTTGATGCCCCTCTTTCGGAACAACAAACTTAAAGACTACCAAAATCCTAATCTATCCTATTCTTGCTTGGGAAAGCCTTAAATAGGACTTAGAGATAAGAGAATAAATAGCTACTTCATTCTACTTTGCATAAAGACTAGAACTCGGGTTAAGAAACTTGAAAATTCCATAAATGATCATAAGAGTTTTACAAGGAAATCTTCCCTAACCAAAAATCTAACAAGGATTCTGCATCACCATCCACACAACTACAAGAAGAGAATACAAAGGGGGAGAAGGAGATGTTAATAGCCTTAACCCGACATGGTCTTCTTCTCCTCCTGCGTGGACGGATCTGCAGACGTTCCTTGGACACCAACAATGGAGTGGGGCGGAAATAGAGTGTGAATGGAGTGTATTTGGTATGTTGAAGTGTGTCAAATTGCAGCCTTTCTCGGCCTATTTATAGGCATCAAATATGTCTGTTGCCGGGCGTCGTGCCAGATCGTCAGTAGCCGGCACACATGATAAATGCGCCCAACTGTTAACGGTTGAAACCGCCAATTCCGCGTGAAACAGTACATATGCCGGGTAGGAGCTACCCGGCATTGCACCCGGCACCATCCTAATCACCAACGGTCAATAATTGTTATCTCTTGGTCAACCGTGGCGACTCTTTACTTATACCGGATGGAATCTACCCGGCATCATGTCCGGCAAGGCCTCTTCTGTTCTGCGTTTATGCCGTGCAGGATCAACCCGGCATTGAGTCCAGCTTCAATTGAACTTTTGCCTAGAAAATCATTCCTTGCACAGAAAACTCATAAAAACATAAGTCTGTACAAATAATATACTTTAACACATAATAAGCATAGATAACACATATATAACTCTATTTAGATAAATATAATACTAAATCTAATGCATAAAATATGATAAGTCTGCGGCTTATCAAGGCCCTACACTTACCTTTTGCTAGTCCTCGAGCAAAACAAGATTAGAAAGGAGTAATTACTTATGCACAAAATAGATAAACTTTAGAATGACAATTAGATAAATATTTCTAACTGCCTGACTCTAATTCACAAGTATCACTTAATCTACCTTATCTATCCAAACATACTAATGGGTATAAAATAAAGAATTTCAAAACCGATAAAAAACTTTTGGGTTATTTTGCATAAGAGATTTGCAATCTCTCCTTTTTCCGGTTTCCATCACTCAGCTCTATTTTTCAAGAGTTTCTGAATGTGGCCAAGACATTCATCGATGGTTTTATGTTCAGCCCTGTTTTGCAAGGGTTTCTGAATCAACCATGAATTTTTTTACAATGAAGAACAGGGAATTTAGGAGAAAAATAAAAGGAAAAACTCTCGTTTCTTGCTTTTATTCAGAGGCACTTTATGCGACCTCAAGGAATATATTGCTTTTCCTTTGGAAGAAGACTTTTTTCTTTCTTTTTTCCTTCTTCTCTTTTCTTTTGCACAAAAAACCTTTTTAAGATTTTCACCCAAAAGATTTTTCACAATTTGAAAAGAAAAGAAACAAGTACCCAGAAGTACAATAAGGAAGAAATTAGGAGAAAGATCATATACTCATGTTAATAAAGAGAATCAAAAAGTTAAAAACATGAATCTATGAGTCATTAGAAAGCTTACCTCTTGAGAGAACAAGCATTTAGTCATTCCTAATCTTATCTCAATCAAAAACATGCAAAAAGTTTAGTAAAACATCGATAAAACTCACAACTTATGCATATTAAAAACTTATTTTTAAGGAGGGTCCCTGCCCTACACTTGGCAGGAACACTGTCCCCAGTGTTCAAAAGAACAAAAAAAATAGATTTTTTTTAAGAAACTTGAAATAACTATAATGAAAGCAAAAAACAATAACATAAAATGAAAAGAGAAAAATTAAATGATACGAAGGGCTCCCCTGTTTGATAGTGAAGGCGTAAGGAGGAACCGCCCTACACTTAGCCTTTTAGGCTATTTGGCATCATTTGAGATCCTGGGCAGGATACCGAATTCGCATGCCCCGTGGATTTGTTTGCGTTCGAGATGGGAGTTGACCTTGTTGTCTTGGTTGCGTCAGAAGTTGCTGTAATTGCAACTGCAACGATTTGTGCTCCTTGCGAATGGTCGAGATCTCATTGTGCCCATTGTGGGGTATTCTGGGTTGTGTTCATTAGGGCTGACATCATGTCACGAAGTTCAGCAATTCAGCCTCTGATGATGATGCAGGATGGGATGGTCTGTATTGCCTTGGACCTCCCTGGTAGCCGGCTGGACTCTGAAAGTGTTGAGGGGGTTGATTCCTCTGTTGCCATGGCTGCCGATACCCTTGGTTACTCACATAATTGACTTCCTCAACATTTTGAAAGTCTGGCATATCAGGGCTCGGAGCGTGTGGTCGTGCACTAACCACGTTTGCTTGTTGAGGAAGCTTGTTCATTGCTATTTGCTCCACAACTTTTGTAGAGCGCTAACCTTTGTGGACGTTTGAGCATTGCTCTCCAACAACTGCTCGTGACTTTGCATCAGTTTGTCAAATTTTGCATCACCCTCTCCCACTTGATATAAACCAGCGGTACTACCCCTGGTTCCACCGGTGGCCCAATCCCTAATCTCTTCGCAAAGAGATTCAACCCCACTAAGGAATTGATCTCCAGGCTTCTTTAATATATCTGCACCAAGGGAGGATAAGATCATCGTCTTGCATTGATTGATCAATCCTTAGTAAACAACTGAGATAGTTGTTCTTTGGTGAGGTCGTGGTGTGGACATGTGCGCAGCAACCCTTTGAATCTGTCCCAAGTCTCACAGATGTTCTCCGAGCTAGGTTGTCTAAAGTTGTAAATGTCGGCAATCATCTCCAGGGTGCGACTAGGGGGAATGAATTTGTCATAAAACTTGGTTGCCATGTCCTCCCATGTGGTGATGGTACTAGGGGTTAGACTGTGGTACCATTTCCTGGCGTTCCCCGTAAGGCTATGGGGGAAGAGGGAAAGTCTGGCGTATTGGAGGACATTGTTTGTGGAGGTTAGGCTGTTTGTGTGTTGCAAGAATTTGGTGATGTGGAGCAAAGCATCGTCCGGGTTTGTGCCATCGAACATACCCAATTCCTTGATGCATCGGATTTGATGATATGGCTTAAGTTTTTGCCATTCATCGTATTCGTTTTGTGGAAGGAGAGGGAGGTCGATTGCGGGCTTTTGGCCTTGGTTAGAAGGCCGGTTTATATTTCGGACGGTAGGTGTTGCCATTGGTGTAGGAGGTAGGTGTTGTTGGTTTCTTCGTTGACGAATGGAGCGAAGAAGAGTCCTCTCGATTTCTGGGTTAGAATTTGCTAAATCTTCAGGAGAATTCGTGGACCGCAGAAGCATTCACTTTGATAACTTC
Source organism: Limonium bicolor (assembly GCA_023374045.1). Classification (NCBI taxonomy): domain Eukaryota; kingdom Viridiplantae; phylum Streptophyta; class Magnoliopsida; order Caryophyllales; family Plumbaginaceae; genus Limonium; species Limonium bicolor. Next base: position 37,229,783 of record CM041783.1, read on the forward strand.
AGGAGGAGCAAGAGAAAACATTATAATACTTCGTAATAATAAAAGAAATAATATAATGACATATTAAAATTACGAAAATACAAGAAGAAATGAAGTTTTGGTTATGCCGGACACGGTGCCGGATGTACGGCACCCGACATTGGACTTCCTCCAATACTGCCGGGTTAAGAGTACCCGACGTCGCGTCCGGTCTTCTGCGAATCTCAAAAAAAAAATAAAGAATCAACAATTAGGAAGTATTAGAAGAGAGATCTAAGCGAATGGTGTAAGAAAAGAATAGAATACTATGAGGAATTTAACATTTACGAAAAAGGAACAATGCGAAGTAAAGTTGAAGTTTGATTATGCCGGGTCGTGCGCCGGGTAAACTCTATCCGGCGTAGGACTTCCTCCAAGATGCCGGATGTAGAACACCCGGCAATGTACCCGGCACATTCAACCGAAAATAAAATGAACAAATTAAATTAAAGAATCAAAGAATTAAAGAATAAAGAATAGGGCGTTTTACCGAATTTAGGACTTGGACTAATTCCAAGTCCCCGGCAACGGCGCCAATTTGCTAACAGGAAATTTGTAGGGATAAAACTATATATAAAAGAATAAAATAAATAACTAAACCTACAACTCTACTACGGGTAGCAAAATAAAACCCGGTAAGAGTATAGTGTAAATATATTACGACCGAGAGTATCGAACCCAAGGGACTTATAGAAAACTAGTCCTAATCCGGGCAAAAGCCTATTCTAAAATAAAATGGGGGAAAAGTAAATGTGATTCTAAACTAAGAAAATTAAATAAACTAACTTTGATTTTGGAAGATTATCAATGTAAGGGAAACGTAAGACCAATAATCAAGGGTGGCAAGTCTCAAAGAGGATTTGGTCTCGCAAAATGCATATGCCGGTTGACATGTCGGATCTCTGCTACTCGGCAGATTCATGGCCTTGAATGTGCCGGACAACTTCCATCCGGCACTACATCCGGCATCGTACATTTCGTAAACAACACTTCCAGATTCAGTTCTGACAAAAGGAACTCAATATTCATACTTGCATCGTGCATAGCTAATGCCGCGAATACAACCAAAATAATGGGGAAATAGGAGATTAACCCTAAACCTTAGGTCTTGATGCCCCTCTTTCAGAACAACAAACTTAAAGACTACCAAAATCCTAATCTATCCTATTCTTGCTTGGGAAAGCCTTAAATAGGACTTAGAGATAAGAGAATAAATAGCTACTTCATTCTACTTTGCATAAAGACTAGAACTCGGGTTAGAAACTTGAAAATTCCATAAATGATCATAAGAGTTTTACAAGGAAATCTTCCCTAACCAAAAATCTAACAAGGATTCTGCATCACCATCCACACAACTACAAGAAGAGAATACAAAGGGGGAGAAGGAGATGTTAATAGCCTTAACCGGCAAGGTCTTCTTCTCCTCTTGCGTGGACGGATCTGCAGACGTTCCTTGGACACCAACAATGGAGTGGGGCGGAAATAGAGTGTGAATGGAGTGTATTTGGTATGTTGAAGTGTGTCAAATTGCAGCCTTTCTCGGCCTATTTATAGGCATCAAATATGTCTGTTGCGGGGCGACGTGCCGGATCGTCAGTAGCCGGCACACGTGATAAATGCGCCCAACTGTTAACGGTCGAAACCGCCAATTCCGCGTGAAACAGTACATATGCCGGGTAGGAGCTACCCGGCATTGCACCCGGCACCATCCTAATCACCAACGGTCAATAACTGTTATCGCTTGGTCAACCGTGGTGACTCTTTACTTATGCCGGATGGAATCTACCTGGCATCATGTCCGGCAAGGCCTCTTTTCTGTTCTGCGTTTATGCCGTGCAGGATCAACCCGGCATTGAGTTCGGCTTCAATTGAACTTTTGCCTAGAAAATCATTCATTGCACAAAAAACTCATAAAAACATAAGTTTGTACAAATAATATACTTTAACACATAATAAGCATATATAACACATATATAACTCTATTTAGATAAATATAATACTAAATCTAATGCATAAAATATGATAAGTCTGCGGCTTATCATCAGCCCAACCCTCGTCTTCCTCCCTGCATGTCAAGCATCAGCCATCATTCTTAGCTTTCTCACTGAGTTGTCAATGGATTATGCTATCAAATACACGTTTCATATCTTTCTAAGTACCAAGTATCGACTTAATACATGCAGTCCATCATTAAACCTAGCCCTAGCCTTGCATGGCATCCTTGGCTGGCGTTTTAAACCCTACTTATACCTTGGTTGGGATATTAATCAACACACACTTTTCAATCCGCGCCTTCCCCATCGCCAATCTTTTCGGCTTCCAACCTCTTCTCTAAATCGACTTTTACTTACAGTTTCAAAAATTTCCATAACTTCACCATCACACCCACTTCTTATGGCGGCTGTTCCACCACCACCACCACCAGTTGAGGATTTAGCTTCCCACTGCACACAGCTGACTCTCACTGCCGCAGAGGAGGAGGCTGTTCAAGTTGATGATCTTTTGGAGCATCTTCTGAGCGCTGACTCAATCTGTTTTCTGGGAAGTAGCTCATGCCCCGCCATGTTGATCTCAAAGTAATGGACGAACTCTTGCATAGCTTGAAATGCGAGTACACTCTCCGTGTCCACAATCTGGAAGACGGGCTCCTTCTGTTTCAGCTGCGGATGAGGCGTTTGTTGCGTCCATCCTCTCCCGTGGCCATGACTCTGATGGGGGTGGATAGTTCTCTCTGTTGTCGACCGGGCCACAACTCAGAGACCAAGACTTCAAATGGGTGCCTTTCTGGGTCCTGTCATGATGTATGATGAGTGTCTAAATGAGCATGTTTTAGGGGAGTATTTCATATGTTTAATCAACACTTTTCATGCTCATTTCTCCACTCTGGCTTATTTTCCTCTAGTTTTGTGTTTCATTGGTCTTACACATTTATTGTTTAAACAGGAGGAATAACATAGATAGGAGTAAAGTAGATGAAGAGAGGAACGTGTGGGCGCAAACGGATCCAAAATCGGAGCTGTAACGAAGAAGATACAGCATTTCGAAGTTAGCCTACTGGAACCGTCCGACCCATAGGTCTGGGTCGGATGTGGGTCGGTTGGACTTTTAAAAGAACACGATTTTTGTCCCCGAGCTACTGGAATCATCCGACCCATAGTCTGGGTCGGACCCTGGGTCGGACGGACTTTAAAAAACGCGTTTTCGGCCCCGAAATTGCTCCTGGACGCGACCGACCCACGGGTCCGACCCAGGGTGGGTCGGACGGGTCAAAAATTTGCCCAGATCTGCGTTTTAAAACGGGGAATTTTGGGGAAAACTTCCCCATTCTTCATTCAGCTCGGTTCCGCCCCAAAAACAGAGAAAAGAGGCGATTCCAAGGAAGAAAAGAAGAGGAGAAGAGAAGAAGAAGAAGAAGAGAAGAAGGGAGGAGAAGAAAAGAGAAGCTCACCTCCTTCCAAGCTCCATTAATGGCTACTTCTATCCCTTGCTCTTTTATTTTCTCTCCTATGGCTGTGTAGAATCATTTGTAGCTAGGGATTGGGGATTTTGTCCCAAAATCCCTAAACTCCATTGTTGAATCTTGAACTTGTGTTTGTGCTCTATTTTAGTCTTTGAGCTTAATGAAGATGATTATTGAGTGTTTATGACTTCTAAACTTGTTGCTCATGATTTGGGGATTTGTTAAGGGTTTTGCTCAATTTGTCTTCTATGTGTTAAATTGGTTGGTTTGGCCTACCGATTAGTTTAGCATTATTGTGGGATTCTATCAAAATGTTATTCAGAGATAGAAACCTAAACTGTTAGAGACTAAAACGGTGTACTCTGATTTCGATAATTTTGAGATTAGACTACATTGCAACCTTAGTGGAACTTGAGCTTAGCGCTATCGATTGACCCGGGGCTTAGCAGAATGAGAAGTCTCGATTAAATTGGTTAGGATTAGTAGGCCTAGATTAGGTTGCTAATTAATTAAGCGTTCCTGTGGTTTAGCTATGAGTTCGAGGTTCGACAATCAGTAGTAAGGGGAGGACGGGTGCAAATATCCATCCCGGGCTACACCTATCCTAGATAGTTAGTTTAGTGTTTATTGCTTTTCTTTATTTCTCAAATTACAACCCAAAAACCCAAAACCCCTAATTTACATTTATGCACTTTTGTATATATCCTCTTGCACATTTACTAAGCTTATAATTAGCTAGATAGTTACGAAGTCCCTGTGGATACGACCTTGTTGAGCTACAACGACTGGGTTCACTGCCCATAGTTAGCAAGATAGTCTCACCACTATTTTGCTCAACAAGTTTTTGGCGCCATTGCCGGGGACTTCGGTCCAACTATCTGGTTTATTATCTGTTTAGTTTTGTGCAGATTTTCATTTCATTTATTTGCCCATTTGTGTATAAATTTTTATTTTTTTAGGTACTTAATTCTGATGGATGGTCACTACGATCAAGCAGGAGGTTGGTACGGTTACTCCTATGGCGCAGAGAACTACAATCAATGGGATGTATGTCAGAGGTGCGGAGAATATCATGAGAGCCCCCAATGTCCAACAACAATGGCAGAATTGAGAGCTCTTATGGAAACTTCGAACCATCTGTCACTCCCCCAACAGAAGGTTGGCATGGCGACTACACCGAGCAAAACACCGATTATTGGAGTGTATGCCAAAGGTGCAGAGAGTACCATGAGAGCCCCAATGTCCAACAACAATGGCAGAATTGCGAGCTCTTATGGAGGACCTCAACTCATATGTCTACCGGAGGCTTGTGTGCCAAGAGTGTGGAGGAGACCACGAGAGCGCTCACTGTCCTGAGATCACAGTAGAGGTTGATTCACCCAGTTTGGAGGAGCTCATGTCTGATCTTATTTCTTCTTGCAAGCCTAACTCGACTATGCAAGATACTTTTATCATGAAGCAAAATACCTTCAACATGAATGTTCAAGCTCAGATCAATCAGATTGTGCAACGACTTGAGAGCGAAACAGTTCATGATGTGGAACAGCCTGCTGAGGACTTGAGCTACTCTCAACTCTCCCCTGTGCGAATCTGAAAGCCCAACACCACTCCACCCCCGGCTTGACTATGAAGACACTTCATCAGAAGAGAGTCTCCACTCTGACTTCAAGGAGCTTTCTCCCTCTGAAGTCAGCTACCCATATTTCCTACCTTCTCCGTGCTCCATCAAGATCACGAGGATGCTCACATCCTCAATTTGAGAAGGAGGAGACACTGTCTCCCTCTGACTCCTCAGAGGAGAGTACCACCACCGACTTCAAGGAGCCATCCCCTCTGAAGTTGATGTCCACCTCGGCTCTTCCTATGAGCCTCACCCCGAGGTCGAGGATGTCTACATCCTTGAATTTGAGGAGGAGGAGCCCATTAACTTGATCTTCATTTGAAGGATCAAGGCCCTCACCCGTGCACTAATGAAGTTGGGTGGAAGCTCAACGTACACCCGCTAAGTGTGGAGGCCACCTTCCCATTTGATCCGGGACCAAAGATTGAAGACAAAGTCCGCTCCGGAGTTCTCCCTGCACCGCTCACTGAAGATAAGGATGTTTACATCCTTGAATTTGAAGAGGAGGCTCCACCACAGTTTGATCCTCGTACCAAGGATCACCCACCTCAACACTTCCACCTGATGAACGATCGGTGGAGTTTACACTTTCACATCCTAAGTGTTGAGGCCACATTTCCTTTTGATCCGGGTTGTTCTTCATTGCTAGATGATGCCCGCCCAACCCACCCGTTGAAGCCGACTTCAACGTTCATATTCGATCCCGGATGACTTCACGGTGGTATGGTCTAGCCAAAGACCTTAAAGAAGGGCCGCTTACCGGGAGGCAACCTGGATTTCATTTCATGTCCTGTCTTTTAAATTCTGTTAGTTTAGATTTTGCATTGTTTTCAATAATGGGCTATTTTGGCGTTCTTTGGACTTGCCTTTTATGCCCAATTGGTGGCGTCTGTGTTGTGAATATTTTGGAAACAGGTAAACCCCTCTGAAAAAGGGATGGAATTAGGAACAATTACAAAGGAACCTCTGGCGAAATTTTCCAAGAGGACCTTCATCTCCAACGATTGAAGGTAGAACCTCAACGACCCCTCCCACTTGCAATTGTGCGGGCACCCTATCTTCCTCCGCATCTTATTGGGGAGTACTCGTTTCACCCTTCCTTTAATATTTGCCCACAACGACTCCACTATTTTAATTTCCAGTTTTTGTTTTCATTCTCCTTTGGTTTTGTTTTTGCTAACCCTTAACTCCAGTTGTAGTTTGGTTGCTTCTAGTGTTTTATGTGGGTGCAATTTCAATTCCACACCGCAACCAAGCTACGCTACTTGAGACTGAAGCTCAAGTGTGGGGGAGTTCTACAAACTGATAGCAATAGCAATCTCAGGGGAGTACTAGTTCCTTTTAGTTTTTGTTCTCTCTTCTCTAATTTTGAATCTGCAAATCTGGGGATAGCTTCTGTGCTATACTGTTTGTTTGTGTACCGTGCGCTTTTCCTTTTGTCTACTTCCCGCAAAGGTCTTCTGGAACCTTCCCCGGTTTTGATTGGTGAACAATGGGGACATTGTTCAATTTAAGTGTGGGGGAGTGACCTTTTCGGTGAATTGTGTGCTTAAATGCTTAATACTTCATGCTTATCTTGCGATTGTCCAAAATAAAAAACTTGGACCCTTGTGTTGTGAGTTGTTCTCATTAAGAACAAATACTATTATGAGTTGTGGGAATGCTTAAATTTTTCTTTTTGATTGCTTTTGAGGAGCATTTTACATGCGGTGTGGCCAAGTGATCTTATATGGTTGGATTTTTATTGCTTTGGGGTTCCTTCTGTCTTCTTTCTTAGGGATTGCTAAGGGGTGCTTCTTCGTGAAAATCCTTTAAGGACTTGTGAGACGCCATTGGTAACCAACAATGAGAGTTGAGTGTTCTTAAATGCAAAGGCTTGATGCCAAAATGTTATCCCTCATCTCTTATGCAAAAGTGAAACAAATGCATAAATCTATTTTTCCTTTTGTTTTCTTCTCAATGCCCATTCTTGAGAGAAGTTGGCCATGGTAAAAGCTCTCCAAGTTACCTAATCTTTAGAACTTTGAAGCACTCCGGATCATACCCCGAAACTCTAGTTTTTGTTTTTCCCCTAAGTTCACCCATGCCACCACTAAGAGATGGTTCACACTCCTCAAAGGTTTTAATCACTTTTTGCTTCTTCTCTTATCCTACAATTCATGTTAGTATTTGTTAGTATTGAGCATTCCTTACTTGCTTGGGGCTTGGTTTTGCTTGAGGACAAGCTAAAAGGTAAGTGTGGGGGTGTGATGAGTGTCTAAATGAGCATGTTTTAGGGGAGTATTTCATATGTTTAATCAACACTTTTCATGCTCATTTCTCCACTCTGGCTTGTTTTCTTCTAGTTTTGTGTTTCATTGGTGTCTTACACATTTATTGTTTAAACAGGAGGAATAACATAGATAGGAGTAAAGTAGATGAAGAGAGGAACGCGTGGGCGCAAACGGATCCAAAATCGGAGCTGTAACGAAGAAGATACAGCATTTCGAAGTTAGCCTACTGGAACCGTCCGACCCATAGGTCTGGGTCGGACGTGGGTCGGTCGGACTTTTAAAAGAACACGATTTTTGTCCCCGAGCTACTGGAATCGTCCGACCCATAGTCTGGGTCGGACCCTGGGTCGGGCGGACTTTAAAAAACGCGTTTTCGGCCCCGAAATTGCTCCTGGACGCGACCGACCCACGGGTCCGACCCAGGGTGGGTCGGACGGGTCGAAAATTTGCCCAGATCTGCGTTTTAAAACGGGGAATTTTGGGGAAAACTTCCCCATTCTTCATTCAGCTCGGTTCCGCCCCAAAAACAGAGAAAAGAGGCGATTCCAAGGAAGAAAAGAAGAGGAGAAGAGAAGAAGAAGAAGAGAAGAGAAGGGAGGAGAAGAGAAGAGAAGCTCACCTCCTTCCAAGCTCCATTAATGGCTACTTCTATCCCTTGCTCTTTTATTTTCTCTCCTATGGCTGTGTAGAATCATTTGTAGCTAGGGATTGGGGATTTTGTCCCAAAATCCCTAAACTCCATTGTTGAATCTTGAACTTGTGTTTGTGCTCTATTTTAGTCTTTGAGCTTAATGAAGATGATTATTGAGTGTTTATGACTTCTAAACTTGTTGCTCATGGTTTGGGGATTTGTTAAGGGTTTTGCTCAATTTGTCTTCTATGTGTTAAATTGGTTGGTTTGGCCTACCGATTAGTTTAGCATTATTGTGGGATTCTATCAAAATGTTATTCAGAGATAGAAACCCTAAACTGTTAGAGGACTAACACGGTGTACTCTGATTTCGATAATTTTGAGATTAGACTACATTGCAACCTTAGTGGAACTTGAGCTTAGCATATTGATTGACCCGGGGCTTAGCAGAATGAGAAGTCTCGATTAAAATTGGTTAGGATAGTTAGTAGGCCTAGATTAGGTTGCTAATTAATTAGCGTTCCTTTGGTTTAGCTATGAGTTCGAGGTTGACAATCGGTAGTAAGGGGAGGGAGGGTGCAAATATCCATCCCGGGCTACAACTATCCTAGATAGTTAGTTTAGTGTTTATTGCTTTTCTTTATTTCTCAAATTACAACCCAAAAACCCAAAAACACCTAATTTACATTTATGCACTTTGTATATATCCTCTTGCAATTTACTAAGCTTATAATTAGCTAGATAGTTACGAAGTCCCTGTGGATACGACCTTGTTGAGCTACAACGACTGGGTTCACTGCCCATAGTTAGCAAGATAGTCTCACCACAATTTTGCTCAACAATGTGCCTTTTCAGTTTATGAATCATTTGTTCGCCAAGCGGCTTGGGAATAAGATTGGAGTTTTTTTTGGAGTATGCCGAGTTTGACCGTCGTCGTGCGGGATCATATATATGTGTCTGAAGGTAAATTTGGATGTAACCAGGCCACTCCTCCAGTTCACTTCCATCAATCTTAAAGGCAAAACAATCATCTTGCCATTGACATATGAGAAGCTGCCGAACATGTGTTTTCTGCGCGGGTTTTTACTCATCTTCTTCGTGATTGTCCGTACCGAACTGAAGCTACAGAGGAGGAGCTCAACTACGGTATGTGGCTGAAGGCTGGAACTGGGGAGCATCTCGACCAGCTTAGATTGAGGCGCGGAGTGACAGTGCAGTGCTGTTCGACCGCGTCGTTCTACACCACCACCACGTCCAGGGATTATACCTTATGATGCTGTGTGCAGATGCTGAGGAAGGTGAGCTGGGGACGGTGGAGTTCACATCATGGTTGATATCAATGAAGACCCTATCATGGAGAAAGAGAGAGATTCCTCAATCGCCTACGGTTTCTGATGGTCGCAAGCGCAAGCTCAATACTGTCCAGTGCTTTCTTCTGAATTAGAGCTTAGAGAGGTCCAATCTATGGAGGTGGTCACAAAGGGGGAAAGGGTATAGCAGGAAATTCTACATCATCGGGGATGCTGGGTGAGTCCTAGTATCGCCCAGCATAATGTCCTTTTGGTTACGAATTGTAGAGGTCTGGTGCACCTGCTGCGGTTTGATGGATCAGGGATGTGTTACATCGACAAGCACCCACTTTTGTGTTTTTAACAGAGACAAAGTTGTCATCTTTGAGCTACGGCCTTTTGCTAGTTCGTATCAATCTTACTGTTGGGTGGGTGGGGATAATGTTGGTAGAAAGGCGGGGGTAGCTTTCTTTTGCCAGTCAATCTTGTTGTTTCAGTGCTTAGCGTATCTAGTCATCATGTAGACGTTGTAATAGGCCGTAGGGGGGTTTATAATGGCGTTTTTAGGTTTGTACGAATGGTCTGATCATCAAGATAAATGGAAAACCTGAGACTTAATTCGCTATCTTAATGTGCAGTGGCAGGGGGCCTTAGGTATTGGGAGGTGATTTTAATGAAGCTCTATATCTGCACGAACATCAGGGCCGGGAAAACGGTCCTCAGTCAATATCAACGCATTTCAGAATTGCTTAACTGATTGCAACCTCCAGGACTTGGGTTTCAGGGGATCTAAATTTACTTTCACCAATAAGAGTAGGGACAATCGTCATACACGAAGCCGCTGGATCGTTTCATTTGTAACGATGTCTGGTTGTCTGAGTTCCCACTGGCTACCAACTATCATCTCTCTTGGGGCCACTATGATCATAACCAATTAAGTTAGTTTTACACCCCCTTCGCCATCGTGGCCACAAGCCATTTAGGTTCGAAAAATTATTGGGCTACACATCCCCAGTGTAAGCTTCTGGTTCAATCTGTTTGGAACTCTTCACCGCTTGATTACTGTCAAAGTTAAGAAGCGTGGATAGCAGCTTAGGTTATGGGGAAGAAAACAATTTGGGTAGAGAAACGATTACTTCATCAGACATGACAGGAAATTGATGATATTGCTTCAGATGTGTCATGCACAAACAATATTGCTCGATGGAATGAACTAAACTTTATTTATGACTCTCTCCTACTGAAGGAGGAAGTGAGACTACAATAGCGGTCTAGACAGCAATGGTTGCTCTCTCGGGGGATCGTAATTCGGTTCTTTTGCACAAGATATAGAATGCGGACCAGGCAGAATTACATTAGCTCTTTGTCGTTCGATACACAACCACCACAATCATCTGGGCAGGGATTGAGCAAGTTGCACGTCAATATTTTCAGGATTTGTTTGCGTCGACACAACCGGCACAAGATCCTCATTTACTGGCTTGCATTGTTGACAGAGTCTCACTGGATCACTACCAGGCTATGGGGCAACCTTACACTCAGGAGGAGGTGTCAAGGCATACATCAGATGAATCCAGGTAAGGCACCGGGGCCCGATGGAATCAATGGCACATTTCTTCGTACATTCTGGCCTATTATCAATGATGACTTCTTGCACGCTTGTCTATCTTTCCTTAATGCAAACTTGGTACCACCGTCTTTAAATGACACACACATTGTGCTAATACCCAAATCGCCTGGGGCAGCGTCCATTACTAATTACATACCAATCTCTTTGTGCAACACTATATATCGAGTCATATCCAAGGTTCTAGTTAATCGGATTTCTGATACATTACCCTTTGTGATTTCACATAACCAGACCGCTTTTGTTCATAATCGCCTCATCTCTGATCAAATTTTGTTGTCTCATGAAATTTTACACTCCATGCAACGCTCAAGAGCTAAGACCAAGGGACATTTTGCTTACAAAGTTGATATGTCAAAGACTTTTGACCGTTTAGAATGGAGTTTTATATTGGATGTCCTTACAAGCATGGGTTTTCATCCCTCCTGGATCACACTAGTTCGACAATGTATCACTATAGTCTGCACTACTGTCGTTATCAACGGCTATCCAGGCCACTTTTTGAGCCTCAGCGTGGCTTTCGTCAAGGAGATCCATTGTCCCCTCTTTTGTTTATTATATGCAGGAGGCCTTAACATCAACTCTCAAACTGGCCACAGATGTTGGTTTTTATAGTCCTTTCTGCATTCCTGGTTTGGACACACCTATATCCAATCTATTGTTTGCTGATGATATTGTCATATTTGGGGAGGCAACTGCCTCTAATGCGGAAGCTTTATCTTCCATTCTAGAGGATTTCAAGACAGCTTCGGGTCAATGTATCAATTCAAACATGTCCGCTGTTATGTTTTCCTCTGGTTTACAAGACATGTGAAAGAGACGGTTGCTGCAATTCTTCACGCGCATCACACAGCAGATCTGGGGTGTATCTCAGCTTCCCTAGTACAATTGGTAAGAATAATGTGCAGTTTTTAGCTATATAAAGGATAGAGTTGCAAAGCGTATACAAAGCTGGTCCAAAAAGGTTTCTCAGGCTGGTCGAACATTGTTGGTTAAAGCTGTCTTACAAGCCATTCCCTCGTATGCTATGTCCATATTCCTTCTTCCACGTTCACTTCTTAAGAAGATACAAATGCAGATGATTAATCAGTTTTGGTGGGGAGGTGCAACAGATTCAAATGCTATTCATTGGACAAAATGGTCAACGTTGTGCCAAGATCAGGGCTCTGGGGGTATGGGCTTTTGAGACTTGCATAGCTTTAATCGGGCACTCATGGCAAAGCAATGATGACGGATTGTAACAGAACCAACTACTCTGCTTTCTAGATTTTACCATGCAAAGTATATGCAGGGAACTGGTTGTTTGACAGTGCAGCCGGATTCTGCATTCAGTCCAATTTGGAGAGCCCTTCTAGGTGTGAGAGATTTAGTGTAGTTTGGCGGCAGACGGGCAATTGTAACTGGTACATAAACAAAGATTACAGATCGATGGCTCAAGTCTAAGCAAGGAGGAAAGCTTTTCTCATGGCGGCTTCCACCTCTAGTTGGTCACCATGCATCAGTTGTGACTCTCATCACTTCAGAATATAGATGGAATACAGACTTACACACAACAATGGTGTGATGAGTCTGATATTGGATATGTTCTTGACACCCCCTACTTCCCCCTTCATCTTCTATGTCACCTGCATCTGACTACTGGTATTGGGGGCTTACGAAATCCGGGAAGAGAAATACAGTTTCATCAGCCTATTATGTTGCTTTAACAATCAAGCATCAGCCTTTGCCTACACCTTTACAACGTGATGTCCAGAGCAAGTGATAAGTGGTGAAATGATGTATTTATAAGGTCTTTATTTACCTTTATTTTGTGCAACTATTGACTTGTTTCACCACTTTATAGAGCATTTCGTTAATATAGTTGAATTCATGCAGTTTTGATTTAAATATAGGTAAAAGCTCACTTGAGCAATGGTTTTGGGAGACTCTCAAGACTTTGTAGCTGAGCTTTAATGCTCCGAGGAGTGTGTCAAAGACGAGGGGTCAAACGAGACAATTTCGGTGCAGAAGAGGCACTTCTGGTGTGAACCGCCCCTGTGGACCGCCCCCGTGGGGCGGTCCGGTTGATTTCGGAACGCTGTGAAATCACCTCTGCTGTGGACAGGGGCCAGGGCGGTCCCGACGGAAAATTGCCCAGAATGATTGTTTTAAAGACGGGAAAACAGAGGGGTTTTGGGCATTCTTTGCATTCTACACTTCCACACACATAAGAGAAGAGAAAGAACGAGAAGAAGAGAAAGAAGAGGAGAAAGAAAAGGAAGAAGAGAAGAAGGAAGAGCTCACCTTCTCCAAAGCTTCCAAGCTCCAACAATGGCTTCTTCTTACTCTTTTCTAGTTTTTCTTTCCTCTATGCTTGAGTAGTACTATTGTGCTTTGGGATGGGTCTTTGAACCCAAACTCTAGAATGTGCTTGTGAATCTTGATTATGCCTTAATATAGTTGTTTCTCTCTTAATTATCATTCAATGTTCTCAAATTGATCTCTTGAGTGCATTTGTGGTGAACCCTATGTACAAATTGGTTTTAAGTTAGGGTTTGTGACCAAATTGAGAGAGAACTCTTGATTTATGCTCCTAGGATTAGTGAGTATAATTTGGGGCTTTGTTCTAGAACTTGCTTAATGCTACTTAGTGAGTTAGTCCTAATTGATTTTGAAGGCTAAAATTAACTAAGTAATAATTAACTCATCTTTGGTTTAGAGAATATTATTATTGTTCTAAAAGACAACTATGGCATAAGAAGAGTCGCTAGCATATCTAGGTAGTTTGGGTGATTGCCAAATTCCCAAAGTACTTTTCCATCCAATCCATTAAACTATCACCTTTAGTTTATTTGTTGTTCTTGCAATTACTCAACCAAACAATCAAGCTTGCCGCCGGCTAAACCCCAATTTACTGTTTTCATCACAATTACTAAGTACTGAGACTAGGAAGTTAGGACCAATTTCCTTGTGGATACGACACTTGTTGTACTACACCGATTAGGTGCACTTGCCTATTCCTTGCATTTATTTATATACCTGTTATATAGTTTTTGCACAACAAGTTTTTGGCGTCGCTGCCTGGGAGATTGATTCCATCAATTTCCCTAGTTTCGGTATTGTTAGTTTTTGCTTTTGTTTAAAGTTTAGTGTTTTGTTTTCTTTGATTGTGTTTTCGTTTTTGTTGTTTTATCCTATCTTGCCTATATTTTATTGCTAAGTTGTAGTGCTAGTTTTACTTGTGATTGAGGGTACCTTGTGTTTCTTCTGTGTATGCCAAACACTCGGTCTAGTAGCTCCCCGCTTGCTAGTCCGAGATCCGAACTTGGGCGCACTTTGAGAAGACGTATAAGAGATTTAAACATGGCGGATCAAGATCAACCAGAAATTGAGAATAATGGGCAGCAGCAACACCGAGCCCTCTCTGATTACCACCAGCTGGATACCGAAGGGAGGCCTTCAGCTATAGTCCTCCAAGTGTTGACACCGGAGGAAGCGAGACAATGGGTTTTTAAGACTCATTTCATTACCGCAGTCCGGGACTTAGGAAATTTCAGTGGAGCAAATCCAGATGACGCTCCGAACTACCTAAGTCTCTTCCTCGACTTTTGCAATTCCTTCGGGAAAGCCGGTACGGTAAAGGAGAGAATCCGATTGCAGCTCTTCCCCCATTCCTTATCCGACTCCGCATCAAGGTGGTTTAGAAGCTTACCGCCCCAATCAATCCAAACATGGGTACAAATGGCTCAAAAGTTCCTTGCCAAATACTACCCGACTAGTAGGACAAGGCAACTGATTGGAGAGATTAATACATTCTACCAAGAGCCCGGAGAAACCTTGTACGATGCGTGGACCGGTTCAAGGAGATGTTAATGGATTGCTCCCACCATGGGTTGGATGATCAATCGTTATGCCTATCTTTCTTTAATGGGCTTGACGATGGGAACCGTTTGCTTGTGAATTCATCCGTGGGAGGTAGCTTCATGACCAAGTCCCCTCAAGAAGGAATGGAATCCTTGAGACAATGACTAGCAACACGAGGCAATGGGCTAGAAATAAGGGAAGAACTCCAAGAGCGGCTGGTCTACTTCATGTCGAACCATCCTATCATCTTTCCGCCCAAATATCCTCACTCACAAAGATGGTGGAGAAGCTTGCTACATCCCAAAAAGAGAATGCGAAATCTGTAGCTTCATCATCTTCCACTTCAGCCACAGAGGGGTGTGCTATATGTGCGGGTCCCCATGAGACCCATTTTTGTGAAGGAAGAAGTTACATCGAGGGACAAGAAGATGTCAACTTTGTTAGCAACCACCCCAGCTACAACTATAACAACAACAATGCCCCATGGAGAAATCATCCTAATTTCTCATGGAGGAACAACGATTCCACCCAAGGAGGACCGAGTAATATTTCCAACAACTCGATGGGTTATAAACCTCAAGGGCCACATCAAGCAAACAATTCTCAAATAGGGTATAGACCTCAAGGTGGCCCGCCGGGATTCAAACCACAAAACAACAACAACAACCACCTCCTCCTCCTCTTCTGATGGTGGTAACTTGGCTAGAATTGAAGCCATGATGCAAAACATGCAAAATATGACGATGAACTTCATGACTACTGCCCAAACTAAGTTCACCGAGCAGGAGGCCTGCAATGCCAACCAGATGACATTTAATCAGAGCCTTAAAACTCAAGTTGATCAAATCTCAGAACAACTTGCTCAGAGACAGCCTGGCACCCTCCCAAGTCAACCAAAGCCTAACCCAAGAGAACAAGCTAAGGCGGTTACTTTGAGAAGCGGTAGGCTCCTAGAAGAACCCTTTCCCCAAGATGAAGTGATTACTAAGAGAAGCAAAATCAAGAAAATCAAGAGGATGACCGAGAGATACCTGAGGAAGTTCAATCTCCATAGAAAAATATTTCCAAGGAGAAGAAGTCTCCTGAATTACCTATCTCTCCCACTCTGCTATACATCTCCCTCCACTTCCTTTCCCGAATAGGCTCAAAGAAAAGAATTTAGATGAGCAATTTGGGAAGTTTTAAGTATTTTCAAGAAATTGACAATTAACATTTCTTTTGCTGATGCTTTGAAACAGATGCCCATCTATGCAAAGTTCATGAAAGACATTCTCACAAACAAGAGATCTTTGCTAGAATCTGAAACGGTGCATCTCACTGAAGAAATTTCAGCGGTCCTACTAAGGCACCCTCCTCCAAAGCTTGGAGACCCTGGTTTGCCTATCATCCCTTGTTCTATTGGTGATTTTAATTGTGGTAGTGGTCTATGTGATTTAGGAGCTAGTATAAATCTCATGCCACTTTTAACTTTTAATAAACTTGGGATTGGTGAGTGCACACTACTACTGTGCAATTACAACTTGCTGACAGGTCTCTAGTGTTTCCGAAAGGAAAAGTTGAGGATTTGGTAGTGACTGTGGGAACCTTTTTTTCCCCGCTGATTTCATAGTGATTGATATGGAAGAAGATGCCAAGGTCCCTTTGATTTGGGCCGTCCATTTTTAAGAACTGCCAGGACCTTGATAGATGTGGAAAAAGGGAAGATTATTTTGCGTCTTCATGATGAACAAGCTTGAGTTTGACATCTAAGATAGTGAAAAGACCCGCGCATGCTAAGCTATTTTTGCAATAGATGTTGTCGACTCCATTTTGCAAAATAATCCACCCCCTCACTCTAATTATGATGCTTTGAGTTTTGCTTTGCTTGAGTCTGATGATGAATAGGAGATGGATCCGGAGGTGAATGAAATGGTAGCCTCTTTGGATAGAGCTCCAAGATACTTCAGAACGCATTACCCACCACCGGAACCACTGGAGAGAAGCGAGCAAAGAATACCTCCTTCGGTCGAGAAGCCTCCCACCGTGGAGATGAAACTTCTACCTTCTCATTTAAAATATGTTTATCTGACTGAACCTTATGATCTACCTGTCATTATCTCCTCCTCTCTCACAGGTGAACAAGAGACAGTTTGTTGAAGGTGCTTCGAAACCACAAGGGGGCAATTGGTTGTTGTCAATCTCTGATATAAAGGGTATCAATCCCCACTTCTGTACTCATCGAATCTTCATGGAGGACAACTACAAACCACTCGTTCAACCTCAAAGGCGGCTCAACCTGAATATGAAGGAGGTAGTTAAAAAGGAGGTCCTAAAGCTACTCGACTCAGGGATCATCTACCCCTATCCGATAGTCAATGGGTGAGCCCGACCCAGTGGTACCAAAGAAAGGAGGAATCACGGTGGTGTCGAATGAAAAGGGTGAGTTGATCCCTCAAAGAACACAACCGGTTGGAGATGTGCATCGACTACGGAAGTTGAACACGGCTACAAGAAAAGATCACTTCCCCTTGCCCTTCATCGACCAAATGCTAGAGAGGTTAGTCGGCAAGACTTTTATTGCTTTCTTGATGGCTACTCGGGGTACTTCCAAATCCCCATAGCCCCGGAAGATCAAGAGAAGACCACATTCACACACCCCTATGGAACATTCACATATAGAAGAATGCCTTTCGGATTATGCAATACTCCCGCAACGTTCCAAAGGTGTATGATGGCCATCTTCTCCAACTTTATTGAAAAAAGCATGGAAGTTTTCATGGACGACTTCTCGTCTTTGGGCTCAACTTCGGCTCTTGCCTAGAGAACTTGGACACCATTCTCTCCCGATGTGAGGAAACCAATCTAGTACTCAATTGGGAGAAATGCCATTTCATGGTGAGAGAAGGGATCGTCCTCGGGCACAAGATCTCCTCCAATGGAATTGAAGTTGACCGGGCCAAGGTCGAAGTCATCGAGAAGCTACCACCACCCACCTCGGTTAAAGACATTAGAAGCTTTCTTGGCCATGCCAGTTCTACATAAGGTTCATCAAGGACTTTTCCAAAATCTCTAAACCTCTGTGTGATCTCTTAGCCAAAGAGGCAAAATTTGAATTCACTGAAGAATGTCTGAAGTCCTTCAACACTCTCAAGGAGTGCCTTATCGCAGCCCCGATAGTTGTGTCACCAGATTGGAGCCTCCCTTTTGAAATAATGTGTGATGCAAGCGACTATGCAGTGGGGGCAGCCCTATGTCAGAAAAGGAGAAGATTCTGAGAACTATCTACTATGCGAGCAAGACACTCAACGATGCTCAGAAAAACTATGCCACAACCGAGAAGGAGCTTCTAGCGGTTGTCTTTGCATTAGATAAGTTCCACTCTTACCTCTTGGGAAGTAAGGTGATTGTGCATACGGACCACTCCGCCTTGAAATATTTGTTTACCAAGAGGACGCCAAGCCAAGGTTGTTGCGATGGATTTTGTTGCTACAAGAGTTTGAGATCGAAATCAGAGACAAACGGGTGTGCAAAATGTGGTGGCCCGACCACCTCTCCTGCATGGAAGTGCCCGATGAAGTGTTGCCTATAAATGAGTTCTTTCCGGATGAGACTGTTTTCGTGATCAAGGAAGCTGATGATCCATGGTATGCTGATCTTGCAAACTACTTGGCAAGAGAAGTAGTGCCCTATAACTTGACCTACCAGCAGAGGAAGAAATTCTTCGCTGACTCAAAGCACTACTTCTAGGATGACCCTCACCTCTTCAAGACTTGTGCTGATGGGGTGATAAGGAGATGTGTGCCCCTGAGTGAAGTGAAAGACATTCTCACCCATTGCCACTCTCTTGAAGTGGGACGGCATCATGGGCCGGCTAGAACCGCTGCAAAAGTTCTACAAACAGGTTTCTTCTGGAAAACCTTACACAAAGATTGTCATGACTTTGTTGCTTCCTGTGACCGCTGTCAAATGATGGGCAACATCTCCCAAACACGAAATGCCTCTTAATGTGATGCTAGAGGTTGAACCATTTGACTTGTGGGGCATACACTTCATGGGACCCTTCCCTTCCTTCTGCTCCAATCTCTTCATCCTTGTAGTTGTGGACTACGTGACCAAGTGGGTGGAAGTCGTTGCCTCTCCCACAAACGATGCTAAGGTGGTGACCAAGTTCCTGAGAAAGAATATCTTTACAAGGTTTGGAGTACCTAGAGCAATCCTTAGTGACGGGGGTTCTCACTTCTGCAACAAGCAATTCGAAGCTTTAATGGAGAAGTATGGAGTGAGACATAAGGTCGCTCTACCTTACCACCCCCAAACTAACGGACAAGCCGAGGTCACCAATAGAGAGCTGAAATGGATCTTGCAGAAAACGTAAATTCTTCAAGAAAGGATTGGTCTCTAAAGCTCGACGATGCACTATGGGCATACCGAACAGCCTACAAGACTCCCATTGGTATGTCCCCTTACCATCTTGTCTACGGGAAAGCTTGTCATCTACCGGTTGAACTTGCATATAAATCGTATTGGGCTGTAAAAGCACTCAATTACGACCTCAAGAGTGCCGGAGAAAGAGAAAGTTTCAGCTGACGGAGTTAGAAGAGATCCGGGAAGAAGCCTATGAGAACAACCGGATCTACAAAGAGAAGATAAAGAGATGGCACGATAAAATGATCCTCAAGAGAGAATTCCATGAGGGAGATCGGGTCTTACTCTACAATCTCGGTTAAAGCTATTCCCGGTAAGCTCAAATCTCATTGGGTCGGGCCTTTCTCTATCACTAAGGTGACCCCGTATGGTGCTGTGGAGTTAACAAACACAAAGGTGGAACCGTCATGGTTAATGGTTCGAGGCTCAAGCATTACATGGGAGGTGACATTAAACGGGTAGAAGCTCGTCCTATCTTCCTTCGGGAACCAAGTTTCATCTAAACCTTACTATGGTCTAGCCAAAGACCTTAAAAAGAAGGCGACTTTTGGAAGGCAACCCGGATTTCTTTCCTTGCCCGTTTAAGTGTTTTAACTTGTTAGTTTCATTATTGTTTTTGGCTTGTTTTTTGGTGCTTGTGCTTAATTTTTACTGCTGTTTTGTGATTTTGGGACTTGGGTGTGAAATTGGATGAATTAAGGTGAAAGAAAAATGAAAATTTGGGTTTCTGGTGCGGACCGCCCCTATGGACCGCCCCTGTGGGGCGGTCCAGTTGATTTCCACTACGATTTGCTCTCTGTTTGCGGACCGCCCCTGAGGGGCGGTCCCGTCGATTTTCACCGAAAAAAAAATGCTCTCTGTCACGGACCACCCCTGTGGGGCGGTCCAATCGAAAATTAAAAAAAAAAAGAGAAGACAAAAAACGCTCTCTGTTGGGGACCGCCCCGATGGGCGGTCCCATCGGACATTTGAAAAAAATAACGCAAAACGCAGCATTTTGTTTTTTTCTCTTTCTTTCTTTCTTTCTTCCTTTCCCTATCTCCCTCCCCCGACGCCCTCTTCTTCCTTTCTTCCTCACCCGACATCCTCCCTTTCCCTCTGTCGCGCCCAGTTCTCCAACCCAGCCCACTCCCAGCCAGCACCGCCACCCTCCGACCGTCGCCTCCACCTTTCACCACGCCGGCCGCCGCCACCGCACCCACTCCACCGTGCCCGCCACTGTGCCAGCCCCCCTCTCTCACTCCGAACCCTAACCCCCAAATTCCTCCAAATCGGTTGCTACTGATTTTAGCCCCCCATTGTCAATTTTTTTGCTTATTTACACCAACCAAACACTAAGGTATGTCAGTCTAAGTTATTTTGTCCTTTTTGAAATTTATAAGCAAATTACACTTTGGGCTAGAATTAGGTCGAACCAAATGGGGCCTTAGGTGGGAAATTGAGATTTTTGCAAATTTGTGGATTTGGATTGTATTGAATAATTATTTAAGGGATTTGTGTGGGCTTGGAGATTGGCAATGTTGCCACTTGGTGGTTTGAGAATGAATTTAGTGGTTAAATGGTCTATCTTCAATAATGTCTTATTGTGCATTGTTTACTTTCGCTTAAATCGTGCACTGGCTCGTTGAGACTTTTTGATGATAGTGGGCATTTGATTGGTCCCATGTTTAAGATATACACTCACTCTTGCGGTTTGGAATTCGGATCCCAACAATGTGTTTACATTGATCAATTGTTGAATTAGTCGGTGCGTTGTGAACTACTTGCCTATATTATGCCATTGGATTGGTTCAATATCTGAATGCTGCCTGTTTGGGTAAGGTTGTGGAGGTTCTTAGAACCGGGAAACCATAGGAAAACGGGGGAGATCATGCCGAAATTTTTGTGAATTGTTGTGTCATTTTTTATTCTTTCTTTTTCACCTGCACTTCATGAATATGTCTACAAACAACCTTTGCATTTCTCTTTTCCTTATCGATCTTTAACTCTCTTTGTTGTTTGTATTTTGTTTTTCTTTCCTTGTTTTTTTTTTTTTCTTGTCTTTGGTTTCAGACAATGCAACCAGCCGACCGAGCCACCATCCGCCGCCGCATGGTCGCCCGCCTTCCATTCGGCACCCGACTGATCGACGGCATCTTCATCACTGAAGAGGCCAAGAATTGGTACCATCATGGGCCCCGCCAGGAGTTCATCCAGGAGCGTGACGTGGACCCATCCATTGTCGAGGACCTCGACCTCCAGTCACTCTTTGATTTTTACGGATGGGGTCGCTTCTTGACGATGGGTGGGGGTTCTACCCTGACCTCGTCCGCCAGTTCTATGCGAATGCGGCTCGGGAGGGCGTCTCCAAGCTTATCTCATATGTCGGAGGTCGACAGATCGAGATCACTCAGGAGATCTTCATCGAGGCCTTGGACATACCTCCGGAGGACTACGAAAGCACCAACTACCTCCCCGACAGCTACCTCCAGAGCCACCGCCGACAGTTTCTCGCCACTCTCCCGACCACGCGCCGAAAGAAGAATCAGTCGGGCACTGTCTCCCGGGTCACAATGACCCCGCATATGGTCCAGGACGCCGCTCAGTGCGTCATCCTTGCTCTGATCCGTTATAACATGCTGCCCCGGGACAGTAAGGATATGAATGCCATGGACTGTTTCCTTCTCAACAGCTTCACAGCCCCGAATCCGGACCGGCCATTCTCCATCTCAGGGCTGATGTTCGACCACCTCTGCCACATGGTCGCGAAGCGGGATACCCAGCACCTCGGCTACCCTCATTTCCTCCACACTCAGTTCCTTGAGTGCGGAGTCGACGTTGGAGATGCGGTCCCTGAGCCTCTCATGGCTCCCATTGACCATGCTGCCCTCCGGCGGATGGGGTTTCGCCGTGCTCCAGGAGGTTGGGAGAAGATACGGCCCGCCGGCAGTGTAGAGTCATCCTCCAACTCCTCTTCCCACTCTACTGCAGCTGCCCCGCTACCAGCCCTACCAGCCCCACCACCTCCCACGTTTCCCGGGAGGAATTCGAGGCCCACCAGCGACGCGTGGAGGAGTTGGCAGCCCAGTATGAGGAGCTGCGCCGCATGCTCGAACGAGGTGGACCACCGGCCCAGTAGTTTGCTCATGGAGTGGTTGCTTGGAGTATTGTGTTTTGAAACTTGTTATGTACTTCTGGATTGTCTATGTTATTGTCTTTTCTCTTTCCTTTAGTTATGCTTTTCAGTACTCTCTCTAGGCTTTCAGTTTAAATTCTAACACTGTGAACCCATTTGATATTGGACTCACTTATGAGTCCCCTTTTGATTTCTAACCATGGGCTTTAAGCATATTCCTCGGAATCCTGTTGCGCCTAGTTTATTTTTGTCTCTGCATTGTAGCTACATACACACTGCATGCAAGCACCCTTCAACGCTGAGTAAGACACATGCAAGAGGAACTCTTGCAAAATTTTCCTAGGTCTCCGCTTTCAACGACCCCGGACACTGTCAGTGTGGGGGAACCCTTTGCCCAATTCACGTCTTATCAGGGGAGTACTAGTTCGCTAAATTCTTACACGATGCTTTACAACTTTATGTACTATATGTTTCGTGCTTCGAAAAGGTCTTCTGTTTATTTCCCTTTGGGTTTAGCTTTGACAAATGAGGACATTGTCCTACTCAAGTGTGGGGGAAACGACCTTTTCTTTTTGATGCACTTCTCCATCTCCTTATACATGTCTATTGCTGCCATGAAGAAGTTCCATTTGTATTAAGCAAGTCTTTCCATGAATGCTTAGAACTTTCCACCAAATTTTTCAACAATTTCTCTCTTGAGGAGCAATTAATTGCGGTGCTTCCATAAATCCCTTTCTTGGTGAATTTTTATTGCTTAGGGGTCCTTTCTAATCTTCTCATCTAGGGATTGCTAAGGGGTGTTTCCTCGTGGAAATTTTTAAAAGGACTTGAGAGGCACCATCGGTAACCAACAAATGAGAGTTGAGTGTTCTGTAAAGCAAGGCAAAATGCCAAAGGCACAATTCCAAATTATTTCTTCTCATCTCTTGTTGCAAAAGAAATCAAATGCAAATCTCTATTTTCCTTTTGTTTTTCCTCAATGCCCTTTCTTGAGAGAAGTTGGCCATGGTAAAAGTTCTCCAAGTCCAAAGATCTTTAAGCACTTGGAAACACTCTAGATCATACCCCGAAGCTCTATATTTTTATTTACCCTAAGCACACCCATGTCACCATGAGAAGGTTGGTTGCACTCCTCTTGAGATTTTTCACAATTTTGCTCACCAAAGTTCAAGAATTCATCTAAATACTTGCTTGCTATAAATGTTCCTTCTTGCTATGGGTTCCTAGCAAATTTTGCTTGAGGACAAGCAAATAGATAAGTGTGGGGAGTTGATAAGTGGTGAAATGATGTATTTATAAGGTCTTTATTTACCTTTATTTCGTGCAACTATTGACTTATTTCACCACTTGATAGAGCATTTCGTTAATATAGTTGAACTCATGCAGTTTTGATTTAAATTAGGTAAAAGCTCACTTGAGTTTTTGGGAGACTCTCAAGACTTTGTAGCTGAGCTTTAATGCCCCGAGGAGTGTGTCAAAGACAAGGGGTCAACGAGACAATTTCAGTGCAGAAGAGGCACTTCTGGTGTGGACCGCCCCTGTGGGGCAGTCCGGTTGATTTCGGAACGCTGGAATCGCCTTTGTTGTGGACCGCCCTGTGGACCGCCCATATGGGGCAGTCCCGACGGAAAATTGCCCAGAACGATTGTTTTAAAGACGGGAAAACAGAGGGGTTTTGGGCATTCTTTGCATTCTACACTTCCACACACATAAGAGAAGAGAAAGAACGAGAAGAAGGAGAAAGAAGAGGAGAAAAAGAGGAGAAAAAGAGAAGAGAACAGGAAGAGCTCACCTTCTCCAAAGCTTCCAAGCTCCAACAATGGCTTCTTCTTACTCTTTTCTAGTTTTTCTTTCCTCTATGCTTGAGTAGTACTCTATTGTGCTTTGGGATGGGTCTTTGAACCCAAACTCTCGAATGTGCTTGTGAATCTTGATTATGCCTTAATATAGTTGTTTCTCTCTCTTAATTATCATTCAATGTTCTCAAATTGATCTCTTGAGTGCATTTGTGGTGAACCCTATTTACAAATTGGTTTTGAGTTAGGGTTTGTGACCAAATTGAGAGAGAACTCTTGATTTATGCTCCTAGAATTAGTGAGTATAATTTGGGGCTTTGTTCTAGAACTTGCTTAATGCTACTTAGTGAGTTTATCCTAATTGATTTTGAAGGCTAAAATTAACTAAGTAAGAATTAACTCATCTTTGGTTTAGAGAGTTATTATTATTGTTCTAAAAGACAACTATGGCATAAGAAGAGTCGCTAGCATATCTAGGCAGTTTGGGTGATTGCCAAATTCCCAAGTACTTTTCCATCAAATCCATTAAACTATCACCTTTAGTTTATTTGTTGTTCTTGCAATTACTCAACCAACACAATCAAGCTTGCCGTCGGCTAAACCCCAATTTACTGTTTTCATTACAATTACTAAGTACCGAGACTAGGAAGTTAGGACCAATTTCCTTGTGGATACGACACTTGTTGTACTACACCGATTAGGTGCACTTGCATATTCCTTGCATTTATTTATATACCTTGTTATATAGTTTTTGCACAACACAAGTCTACCGGAAAATTGGGGTTTGGACATCCCGCCGCGCATTAAATTATTTGCATGGAAATTTATTACAAATAAGGTTGCTTGCAAAACTGTTATTAAGGACAGAATTCACAGTGATATGGCTACAAGTTGTTTTCTGTGCGGCTCCAATGAAACCATGTTGCATGCTTTTAATGCCTGTCCGAGTGTGAAGCCTCTGTGGGCTGTGTTTGGGTTTGCGTTGCCGCCGGGGGTCTCAACGGATTCCGGTTTACAACATTGGCTATTTCAGTTCATATTGGAGTAGCCAAAACCAAGGGTGGCACAAACTCTTTGTTTCCTGTGGAAAACTATGGTTTGCACGGTGTCAGGCTTCGCATGGCCATGTATATCGTTTTGATCAAGGATGGTGTCAAGCTGATAGCTTCCTCCACCACTCTATGTCTGCTCTTTCCTTTGGGGCACAAGCACTGCAACGACATCTGAAATACCCCGAACTTAAATATAGGGATTTAAATTAACTTAATCCATATTAAGGGCCTAATGGTACCTAAATAATATTAGTAAGGAAAATAAATCCAAAAGAATAAATAAACGCTTAAAAGCAGAAAAACGCTAAATAAGCGTTAAATAACCATAGGAGGTATGAGACCTCGGTTAAGCGTATTGTATGGATTCTAAAGGTTTAATAAGACCTAAATAAAATATGGGAACAACTCCCGAAGAAACGGATCCAAATAAAGTATTAAAACACTAATAGAACTTTAGAGCACGCTTTCGAGAAAACCCGAAAACGTGACTTTAAGTGGTCAACAGACCCGTAAAGATTATAAATCATTAAATAATAATTATTAAGCATCTATGGGAGCTTAATAGTCAATAAATTAATTAAACGAGAAAATTCCGGAAAACGGGCCCGGTTAGTGAATAGTACCTAAACCGGGTAAATAACGAGCGTTTTCTGTAAAAGACGAAAAACGCTCCAACTAGTATAACTGTAAGGGGGCCGGTTTTTAAAGGGTTAAATAACCCTCACACACACATGTAACTAGCTAACAAATAAGTAAATCATAAAGCAAAAAGTAAAAGTACAAAAGCAAAATAATTCTCTCTCACCCCTCACTCCCACCTTTCCCTCTCTCTCTCCAATCTCTCCCTCTCTCACCGTCTCCCTCCTTCCTCTCTCAGCTGGGGCGATTTTTGAGCTTCTCCAACACCAACAATGGCTTCCCTCCTTCTCTAGCATGCTCATCTTCGTTTGAACTCCAAATGCAAAAATAATTGCATATTCTTACTCTCCTCATCATCCTCTACACTTCTCTCTTTTCAAAATCCAAAATGAGGAAGTTGATTTTCGTGGGTATACCCCATTCAAAGAGAAAAGTACACCATTATGGAGCTTGGAGTCTCCTCTTTCCAACAAGGTATAAATCTCCACAAAAGATTCAAGTTCTCTCCATTTTTCTTTGGTAGCCGATTTTGGCTTGTTGTAATGCCTTGTTTTTCCTCTCTCTTTTGAGCAATATCAACCCTCCAATGGTGGTGAGAGCACCTTCTTGAATCAAGGGCTAAAACCCCTCCTAAAAGCTTCAAGAGGTAAACCCTAGAAATTTGTTTAAAACATCTTAATGAATTAGTATAAATCTAAGGTTAGTATATTAATTATACTTGTTTTGTACGCTATGGGTGATGGGAATGGAGTTTGGCAACTCCATTCCCCACAAACCGAATGGGACAAGAGAGAAAAAGAGAAGAAATGGAGAAGAATGAAGGAATTATAAAGCTCAAGGTAAGAGCTCTTTATTAATGTTAATTTTGGTGCATTAGAGTAATGGAATGGGTAAACGAATAAAAGAAACCAAACTAATGTATTAGGATTGAAGTTTATGAAGTTTTGGGTATTTGAGAGTAAGTTGAGTATTTGTGCATTAGTATGTGAATTGTAGGCCTTGGAGCCAAATGGTTGTGTATGAGTATTAGTATTGATATTTGAAGAAGTATTGGTGAATGTATATTGTATTGATTGCTGGTAGAACCCTTGTAAGGGTGTGGCTAGAATAGGTATGAACTTGGTGAGAAAATGTGTGTATGGATAAGTAAGAAATGTAGAGGAACTATGGCAAAATCTTGATAGGATATGTATTTATTGATGACTTGGTGAATGGGAAAACCAAGATATGTATTTGGATTAGTAGAGATGTTTAGTAGCTATGGAATGATAGTTGTGACATGAGGGATGAGAAGTGCAAAATCTGTAACAAAGTATATAGAAATACATTGGTGAAGTTAGGAAGAATTAGTGTGTAAGAATTGGTGACAAAGTGTTGGGCTTGGGTATAGATGGTGCAATTGTTTGGAAACGAATTGGCATGGTAAGATGAGGCCTTTGGGATGCTAATAATGGTATAGGTAGTAGGAGTATTGAGTGTTAGAAGTAGGAACAAAATCTGTAGCAAGAACCACTTGGAGAAACTATAGTAAGTGTTGAAAGGAAGAGAGAAATTGTGTAAGTTGTTTGAAGGATTTAGTATTGAGTTTGGTGGATGAACTAAGGTATATTATGAGGTTTAATAAGTGTTATAACATGTGGGAATAATTGTAGGAACAATGGGAAACAATGGGTGAAATGGAATTGAAAAACAAGGTCTGTAGCAGATTCTGCTACCGACCGACCCAAGTCTGGGTCGGACCGTGGGTCGGTCGGAGCTTAAGAACCAAGTAAAAACCTTTCGGGAATGGACCGACCCAGGAGCCGTGGTCGGACGTGGTCGGTCGGACTCGAATTTTCTGTTGTCGAAGTTTCGCACTTCGACCGACCCAGAGGTGGGTCGGTCGGTGGGTCGGTCGGAACTTGGACAACAGACCCGAAACTCTCGGCAATGGACCGACCCAGGAGCGTATGGGTCGGTCGGAGTAGTTCTGGGTCGGTCGGGAGAAATTTCAGAGAACGAAACTTACTGGAATGGACCGACCCAGGGTTGGGTCGGTCGGTGGGTCGGTCGGTCGACCCATAACTTACAAAAAAAAAACTAAAACTAAATGAATGTAACTAGCATATATATATATATATTATATAGTTGTATACCCACCTATGCATACGTACATGCATATGTAGGTAAGCAAACCAATGTGAGTAATCAAAAGCAAGTAAATAAAATGTAAGTATAGGAAAGGTAAGGACTTAGTAAATATAAGTTAGGAACATAGTAAGAGTACAAGTTGAGTACTTGTGGATAGTTAATCATTCGATTGTATGTATATCATAGGATTTGATTTGTGAACACCGGAGGAACGTTGGGATACAAGTACAACGGTGAAAGGTATGATTTCTTCATGCCCTGTATCCTAATCTGGTTACCCCGATTGTGTGCTTATTTGATCACCTAAATAAGATAAATGCATGAATCGGACTATATTGCACTTACTTGTGCTTGACTTATGTGCTCTCGATATTTATTGTCTTGAACACTAGTTTGTATAATTCATGAAATATGTGGATGAAGATAAATTGTATTTGTACCTTGTAGTGTACTTGTGTATTGTATTGTATTTCGTATGTATGTGTATATGGGTATTGTATTATTGTGGCTTGAATGTTGACTTGTGCTAATTCCTAACCATCTAACTCCTAACTTAAGTGAGTAAATTGGAATGAGTACAAGTCCGATATAGCTTCGGCCACGCGTGAGGATGCGGAGTCACAAGAGGTTGGCTGCAATTCCTGACTCTTAAACTGGTCCGCGGCCCAAATCCCTTAAATGGGTAGCATCCCGGATTAGTGAGTCAAGTAAATCCCGGAGGTGGGACGGTGTAGTCCCCAGGGCCGGAGGTCCCGACGACTTAACTTGAGTAAGAGTAAGAGTAACTAAGTATGGATCCGTAAGTAAGTATGAGTATGAGTATGTATGTGTATGTATGGAGTAAATGAGTAAAAGAGTAATCTCCACCCGATTAACCCGGGTGGACCAATGAAGCTAACAAGAATTGTATGCTGTGTATGTACTGCGTATGTGTACTTGAGAACAAGGTAAGTAAGTATTTGATGGTATATGTATTCCTTGTATGTGATGAAATGTATGTATGTATGCCTTGTGGAAGTAATGTAGTATTGAGTATGAAAGCATGTATGCATGTTGTGTGAATAAATGAACCGCATGTATACGACCAAATGGTCGGCGTACCCTCACTAGTACGCGGGGTATGCGGTTATCATGCTCGGCGAAAGCTGACCCCTTCGGGGGACATTTTTTAGTGTGCAGGTACCCGAAGCGGATGTGGCCAAGGTGAGAGACCGGCGGCACACCCTTGTAATTGGAAGTAGTAGTTGTGAGAAACTGGGTAGTGAGTAGACTCTTAGAGAGTATGTACGAATTTGGAAGAGGTATTACACTTGTATAAGGACCTTAGTAACTCGGTATATTGTAGATTGTATGGTATTGAACTTGAAAGTATGAATGAATGGGGGAATGTTGTAGTATTGATTCGGTAATTGGAGTAGGTATGATAAGTGTGTAGTACTCGGATATTCCGGTCCATCAGACCGATGCTGTAAGTAGAAGTAGTGGCCTTGTTAGTCACGTGGGTGACTAACGGCATTGTATCACCCAATGTATGTAAGGAATATATCCGCTGCGTGAATCTGGTATGTAAGGAGATTGGACGGTATATTGTATTAATGGTAGGTGTGTTACAAAAAGTGGTATCAGAGCGAAGTATCGCTCTGATGACTGGAAAGTACCGAGTTTAGGAATCCGAGTTAGGAATTAGAAGCTTAGGGCTAAGGGCTGAGTGTTGGCATTAGAGATATGCTAGTTAGGAACTCCCGGTGAGTACCGGATACCTACAATACCAGTCCGCCCACCGCAAACCCTATTGTATAACTTGGGAAAAGTACGCCAGAGAGAAGGAAAGACTCTCATACTCGGAAAAACCCGATCTGGCAGTAGTGAAATAATCATACAGTAAACAAGAACCTGACATATAGTAGATGCAAGGAATTGGAAGTCCCGGAGATGGTTCGGTCGAACAACAATACCCGCACTCAACAGCGGTTGAATGAGCACTCCAACCACGAGGAGGCTGCAACTTACAACAACATGGGGCGACGTGCTTAGCAGTCGCGAGACCTGGCTAGTCAACCAGCAGCAGGAAAGAAGCACTAACGGTACAACGAAATGGAAAAAGGAGTAATAACATAACCCGAGACACAAGTCTGCGGGACAACAGTAATAGTCAAGCAGCACCACCAACGGCATGCTAGCTGGCTAAGAACATAATCAGGAACAATTAACTCCAAACTACAACGCCAAAAGATTGCAATATCTGGCCAATATAGCTCAGACAACTATAAGCATAACCATGAGATACAATCACAATAGGACTACGAGGGTAGTGCCTAAACAAGGTAGGTTCCGTAACCACCACAAGTGTGTGGGAACGAGCCACAAGGAACAACTTTAAACCAAGTAAAGGGAATCTCCAAGGATTGGAGAAGTACCCAGATCTACGACAGCCATGTCTAGACCGCCGAGAAACTACCTAAAGGATCGAGTATACCAATTATAGATCAATAAGAATCAAGGAAACAGTCAATACGACTAACACACACGAGTGGGAACAGTACCGTGATCGACATAGGATTACCCAAAAACCACCAGTACCACGCACTTGCCACGGCAAGTGCAGTAACGACACGAATATGTAAAGGAACAATAATATGTCACAAGTACATAGTAATGTACGGTGACCGTAATGAAACAACCACAGGATCACACATCCTAAAAACCAGACGTATGAAACCTTGGGAAGGCTTAACGACCCGACCACGGTACTCAGTACATACCAGTCAGCGGGACGCTAGACTTGGTCAAGACCTCAAGCATGGCTATGCCATGAGATATTTCTTTTAGCACCGAACCATTGTTTTCAAAACCAAACCCATCTTTCAAACCATAACTTTCTTTAAAACCTTGGATTTTAAAACCAAACCAACAAAATTTCGGTGAGTATCATAGATTGATACAAGAGGAGTTGACAACAGAATACTTCACCTAGGCGTGTGACGAACACTACAAGTATACCCAATTACGGGATGTGGGACAACCGCACTCCGAAGGAGCTTGCGGGCCTGACACGTAGTCGGGTAAGTGGTAACGTATCAGTATGGTACCCCACGTATGTATACATGTAGCGTACGACGCACGGGAAGTAGTCAACTCCGTTCTACGGACCATAAGTAAATTTTAACCAGGACAACTGGACACCTCAGACGATTAAGTACAAAGGAACTCAGAGAATCCATCTGAAGATAAGGAATAAGAATTAGGAAGCGCGAGGAGCGCAGACTAGTAAGAATAGACATTGAATATGTCTCAAGATGTCAAACCAACCCATGACAGCTGGAAGGGATACCCAGCCTGAACACAGTAAGGCAAAGCCTAACGTGAACACCACAATGCTCAACAACAAACGGGACAGAGTTCCCGAGAGCAGTCACAAGATTACCATAAAGTATAATCCATCGTTGGACAGGATCTTAAGCCTAGTCTAAACACTAGGAGGAGCATATAAACAGTCTACCCAAGAACGGGAGACGCTATAACCCACAAGGGGATAACTCAAAATGCAATACCACAAGGCGGTATAGTATCAGCCGGATGTAATGGCGTAACCTAACAACACCAAGGAGCAAACCTTGAAGGTTGTCGGAATTAACAACAATCAAAGAAGCGTCATAATCAGACCACGAAAGCTACAACGAAACTCGGTTAAGACACCGAAGGGATTTCGCTTAACAAGAAATACCCTAAATTACCAAAAGGCACTGATTAACATCAGAATGCTAGAAAGGGCCTCCTATGAACGGAAGCGTGATGGCACGACTTACCATGGAGCCCAGTAATACCTCCAACCAATGGAGTACACAAGGAGTGAAAACAGATATAAGCAGCTTGCAAAGAGCATAGCTCGCAGCAACACGGCTTAAAAGCCATCAACCAACCATGTCAGGTAAACCTCAATGGTTGCATAACCCACACCATTTGGTGGCAAGACTTGCAAGAGATATTACCTCATACGACAAGAAATCAACAACTGGACCATCAGTTCAAACCCAACATCCTGAGTGGCTTGGAGTAATGGCCATCTCAGAGTCACTGTCACTAGAGCACCAGCCTAGTATACAGTTGACAAGCTTTTAACTACCCCTCATGCCTACTGTAGCTAATAACACAGAGGCATAAGAATCAGGATAATGCCAACATTGGCCTAGACCACATTTGGACACTACGAGAAACCCAAGGGAAGGTACCCTCGTTAACTGAAGACCACCAATGCAGTGGTGATGTGAACCCTTAGTAAAGGCTTCCATCTACTATAACAATAAAGCCTACGCAATAGATATTGCCAAGGGGCAATGGAATAAGGAAATGAGATATCCAAACTATCACGACTTAAAGGAGCAAGTATACTTCACATGCACCTAAGCATGTGTGAACCACTGTATAAAACCAACATGGTAAACCTCGTCACGAGACTTATGAGCGGAAGCATACCCCTCAACAAAACCTTCATTGTCAGTGATAAAATACCCTCCAATTGGAGAACGGGACCAGAAGACCCTGGAAATTTCTTGGGATGTCCCGGTGACGTACATACAAGAATAAAACTACACAGCTAGAGCCTGTAACCAATGCTCAGCTTAGAGAGGACAGTCATTGTCAAAACAATCAATGTGAGTGCACATTGCACACCATGAAGGATCAACGCTCAAGAGAGCTTGTAACCCGATAAATCACTTCACCCTTGTCAACCAAGACACTTGGTAAAATGGTATCGTAAATGAGCAAATAATGAGAGGTAAGCTAACCTACACATGAAACCCGAGTTGAGATAAGGCATCTCCACAATGGGAAGATAATACCATTACGGTATGCAACAACAATCATCATACATATGAACTGGGAAACTCCTAGTGTACTTACCATAAGGAAATGGTGCTAATGACAATGGCAATGAGTAAAGAGAAAACTATCACAATAACAGAAACAGTAAGAACAATGTTGTACAATGAGTAAGAATACGGTGCGCAACAAGCGACCGCTATGGGGAAGTAGTTAGATAACGACACGGAGTATAAGTATGGAAGACAGGCAGAAATATTCTTTTCTATCACATAAGTGACTTACTGTCAAGCGTTACGCCTCTGCACTCTGTATGACTGAGTGTTTTGGCATTGCACTTGTTCAGCTAATGATCTAATGAGATGGTTAGGGATATGGAGATGTAAACCGTAGTAAATCCTTCCTTTCACCACAAACACGGCATAAGCCAGTTAAGCAAGCTTAGCACAAAAACCGTGCGGCCTAAGGCCAAAGAAGCACGAAGAGTGTGAAACACACTAACAATCACAAGGTGTGAATTCCATTGGAATAAAAGGGGTGAAAAGAGACTTAAGAAAGTCATTAGGACCGATGCATATCAAGGCAAGGTCATACAAGTAAAGACACTTGTACTGAACCAGAAGAACTGGTATGATCCAGAATCTATTGACAACAGAGGAAGCACTACAACTAAATAGTGGCTTAACCTCGCCCGACAATAAGTCGGAGGAACTTAGTAAATAATCGTGGGAGCACGGATAGCAGGTGCAAGTAGATTACCAGAGAGCTGGTTACAACCTAAAACTCATCGAGTTCGAACACAGTAAAAGAGTACCGAATTTGTCTAGTAAACCTTATTCCCATAATAGACGGATAAAAGGTTATGTATAACACATAAGGATAACAAGAAGGGTGAATAACCCAAGTTATCAGGGTCGCGCAGCAGAAGCTAGTGGGCCCTAGCTAGGAGATAATACACCTAGTAAGTATAGTAGAAGGACTATTAATGCCTTGAAGCCTAATAGGCTAGAACCAAATTGTTTGTGAGTTAAATAAACTCATAGAGGAATTCTTGGTGCAAGGACTAAACCATGGTATGGTTAAGACCTTTGACCAGAGCATATTGTATAGTGTACCATAGTGAAGCTAAACGCTTCAGATTGCCCAAATTGATTAAACCAATGTTTAATAATAATAACATATGGTAGATTACGTGGGCGTAATCCCTTTTAAGGGGGGTAGAGCGAAAACCGCTTAATGAAAGTTTTATAAATAAAACACATAAACTATAATGTGCATAGCACAAATGAGAATCGAATTAACGATTGGTACTATGTTAAATAAACATACGTATTCACTCATAATGAGATTATGGTAAATAAGCATTAGATATGCAAATACCATAGGGCGAATATACCCATCTGTAAACCCAGTGTAAGGGTATTAGTAAAGAAGAGTAACGAGTAGTGGACGGAACTCCACAAGTATTGTAACCCTTGAAGAAGTAGTACGAATGGAATGAGAGTAATTGAGGAATGAATTCTAGGAGTAGTGTATTTGTAAGTAAGTTATTGGAAGAAAACTGAGAACAACTAAATTCTACGAGTATGGCAATTCCTAGTTAGAACATTGGAAACAATGGAGAGTGATGGATGGAAGTAGTGAAGGTCGATGAGATGAGCACGTAGGTATTGAGCTGGAAGTAAAGCATTTGGGAAGTAGAGTGAGGATGATTGATGGATTGATTCCATCCTTTGGAGATGTATGAATTTGTATCACGACTAGAAAGGGTAAAAAGATAGAAAATGAAAACATTAAATTATTGTTGTTTGAAACTGATGTGGGAAGTCGAACTTGATCCTGATCAGATCAAGGGAAACCGAACACAAATTGGGGTGGAAAGATAGTTCAACACTGGTGCTGATCACATCAGGGTCGAATGATTCTTGAAGCTCCCCTTAAGTGGTCACAAGAATCACACTTAGGATAGGGTAATGAATATAAGTTGGAACTTGGAGTTGTATGCTTTAGAAAGATTTCTAATTAGTAGTTGAAAAAGAATTTTCTTAGATGGAGAGTAAGTAATTGTTGGAAGTTATACAGGAGAGGATAGTAGTGTAGCATATCATATTATTCCAAGGGCAACAGGACATAGAGGAGTCCTGTGTCGAAATGATCTGAGTGCCTACGGGATTGTGATGTGTATTGCATTGCTTTGGGAATAGCTTTGCACTGTATGTATGTATGAACCGTGTAATGGAGGAACCGGATGATTGGTAGGAATGCGGATTGGAGTAACTATTGTATACTGGTATAGTACGGTAGGTAGGAACCTTGAGGGATGGATTTGGAAATCGTAAGGAGGAAGGATGTATGACTTTGGTACTAGACAAGTATAAGGAGTAAGTATAGTAATCCCATAACCTCGAACAACTTTGAGGACAAAGTTCTTAAGGGGGGTAGATTGAAATACCCCGAACTTAAATATAGGGATTAAAATTAACTTAATCCGTATTTAAGGGCCTAATGGTACCTAAAAATATTAGTAAGGAAAATAAATCCAAAAGAAATAAATAAACGCTTAAAAGCAGAAAAACGCTAAATAAGCGTTAAAACCATAGGAGGTATGAGACCTCGGTTAGCGTATTGTATGGATTCTAAAGGTTTAATAAGACCTAAATAAAATATGGGAACAACTCCCGAAGAAAACGGATCCAAATAAAGTATTAAAACACTAATAGAACTTTAGAGCACGTTTTCGAGAAAACCCGAAAACGTGACTTTAAGTGGTCAAACAGACCCGTAAAAATTATAAATCATTAAATAATAATTATTAAGCATCTATGGGAGCTTAATAGTCAATAAAATTAATTAAACGAGAAATTCCGGAAAACGGGCCCGGTTAGTGAATAGTACCTAAACCGGGTAAAATAACGAGCGTTTTCTGTAAAAGACGAAAAACGCTCCAACTAGTATAACTGTAAGGGGGCCGTTTTTAAAGGGTTAAAAACCCCTCACACACACATGTAACTAGCTAACAAATAAGTAAATCATAAAGCAAAAAGTAAAAGTACAAAAGCAAAATAACTCTCTCTCCCCTCACTCCCACCTTCCCTCTTCTCTCTCCAATCTCTCCCTCTCTCACCGTCTCCTCCTTCCTCTCTCAGCTGGGGCGATTTTTGGAGCTTCTCCAACACCAACAATGGCTTCCCTCCTTCTCTAGCATGCTCCATCTTCGTTTGAACTCCAAATGCAAAAATAATTGCATATTCTTACTCTCCTCATCATCCTCTACACTTCTCTCTTTTCAAAATCCAAAAATGAGGAAGTTGATTTTCGTGGGTATACCCCATTCAAGAGAAAAGTACACCATTATGGAGCTTGGAGTCTCCTCTTTCCAACAAGGTATAATCTCCACAAAAGATTCAAGTTCTCTCCATTTTTCTTTGGTAGCCGATTTTGGCTTGTTGTAATGCCTTGTTTTTCCTCTCTCTTTTGAGCAAAATATCAACCCTCCAATGGTGGTGAGAGCACCTTCTTGAATCAAGGGCTAAAACCCCTCCTAAAAGCTTCAAGAGGTAAACCCTAGAAATTTGTTTAAAACATCTTAATGAATTAGTATAAATCTAAGGGTTAGTATATTAATTATACTTGTTTTGTACGCTATGGGTGATGGGAATGGAGTTTGGCAACTCCATTCCCCACAAAACCGAATGGGACAAGAGAGAAAACAAGAGAAGAAATGGAAGAAGAATGAAGGAATTATAAAGCTCAAGGTAAGAGCTCTTTATTAATGTTAATTTGGTGCATTAGAGTAATGGAATGGGTAAACGAATAAAAGAAACCAAACTAATGTATTAGGATTGAAGTTTATGAAGTTTTGGGTATTTGAGAGTAAGTTGAGTATTTGTGCATTAGTATGTGAATTGTAGGCTTGGAGCCAAATGGTTGTGTATGAGTATTAGTATTGATATTTGAAGAAGTATTGGTGAATGTATATTGTATTGATTGCTGGTAGAACCCTTGTAAGGGTGTGGCTAGAATAGGTATGAACTTGGTGAGAAAATGTGTGTATGGATAAGTAAGAAATGTAGAGGAACTATGGCAAAATCTTGATAGGATATGTATGTATTGATGACTTGGTGAATGGGAAAACCAAGATATGTATTTGGATTAGTAGAGATGTTTAGTAGCTATGGAATGATAGTTGTGACATGAGGGATGAGAAGTGCAAAATCTGTAACAAAGTATATAGAAATACATTGGTGAAGTTAGGAAGAATTAGTGTGTAAGAATTGGTGAAAAGAGTTGGGGCTTGGGTATAGATGGTGCAATTGTTTGGAAACGAATTGGCATGGTAAGATGAGGCCTTTGGATGCTAATAATGGTATAGGTAGTAGGAGTATTGAGTGTTAGAAGTAGGAAAAAAATCTGTAGCAAGAACCACTGGAGAAACTATAGTAAGTGTTGAAAGGAAGAGAGAAATTGTGTAAGTTGTTTGAAGGATTTAGTATATGAGTTTGGTGGATGAACTAAGGTATATTATGAGGTTAATAAGGTTATAACATGTGGGAATAATTGTAGGAACAATGGGGAAACAATGGGTGAAATTGGAATTGAAAAAACAAGGTCTGTAGCAGATTCTGCTACCGACCGACCCAAGTCTGGGTCGGACCGTGGGTCGGTCGGAGCTTAAGAACCAAGAAAAAAACCTTCGGGAATGGACCGACCCAGGAGCCGTGGGTCGGACGTGGGTCGGTCGGACTCGAATTTTCTGTTGTCGAAGTTTCGCACTTCGACCGACCCAGAGGTGGGTCGGTCGGTGGGTCGGAACTTGGACAACAGACCCGAAACTCTCGGCAATGGACCGACCCAGGAGCGTATGGGTCGGTCGGAGTAGTTCTGGGTCGGTCGGGAGAAATTTCAGAGAACGAAACTTACTGGAATGGACCGACCCAGGGTTGGGTCGGTCGGTGGGTCGGTCGACCCATAACTTACAAAAAAAAAACTAAAACTAAATGAATGTAACTAGCATATATATATATATATATATATGTATGTATACCCACCTATGCATACGTACATGCATATGTAGGTAAGCAAACCAATGTGAGTAATCAAAAGCAAGTAAATAAAATGTAAGTATAGGAAAGGTAAGGACTTAGTAAATATAAGTTAGGAAACATAGTAAGAGTACAAGTTGAGTACTTGTGGATAGTTAATCATTCGATTGTATGTATATCATAGGATTTGATTTGTGAACACCGGAGGAACGTTGGGATACAAGTACAACGGTGAAAGGTATGATTTCTTCATGCCCTGTATCCTAATCTGGTTACCCCGATTTGTGTGCTTATTTGATCACCTAAATAAGATAAATGCATGAATCGGACTATATTGCACTTACTTGTGCTTGACTTATGTGCTCTCGATATTTATTGTCTTGAACACTAGTTTGTATAATTCATGAAATATGTGGATGAAGATAAATTGTATTTGTACCTTGTAGTGTACTTGTGTATTGTATTGTATTTCGTATGTATGTGTATATGGGTATTGTATTATTGTGGCTTGAATGTTGACTTGTGCTAATTCCTAACCATCTAACTCCTAACTTAAGTGAGTAAATTGGAATGAGTACAAGTCCGATATAGCTTCGGCCACGCGTGAGGATGCGGAGTCACAAGAGGTTGGCTGCAATTCCTGACTCTTAAACTGGTCCGCGGCCCAAATCCCTTAAATGGGTAGCATCCCGGATTAGTGAGTCAAGTAAATCCCGGAGGTGGGACGGTGTAGTCCCCAGGGCCGGAGGTCCCGACGACTTAACTTGAGTAAGAGTAAGAGTAACTAAGTATGGATCCGTAAGTAAGTATGAGTATGAGTATGTATGTGTATGTATGGAGTAAATGAGTAAAAGAGTAATCTCCACCCGATTAACCCGGGTGGACCAATGAAGCTAACAAGAATTGTATGCTGTGTATGTACTGCGTATGTGTACTTGAGAACAAGGTAAGTAAGTATTTGATGGTATATGTATTCCTTGTATGTGATGAAATGTATGTATGTATGCCTTGTGGAAGTAATGTAGTATTGAGTATGAAAGCATGTATGCATGTTGTGTGAATAAATGAACCGCATGTATACGACCAAATGGTCGGCGTACCCTCACTAGTACGCGGGGTATGCGGTTATCATGCTCGGCGAAAGCTGACCCCTTCGGGGGACATTTTTTAGTGTGCAGGTACCCGAAGCGGATGTGGCCAAGGTGAGAGACCGGCGGCACACCCTTGTAATTGGAAGTAAGTAGTTGTGAGAAACGGGTAGTGAGTAGACTCTTAGAGAGTATGTACGAATTTGGAAGAGGTATTACACTTGTATAAGGACCTTAGTAGCTCGGTATGTAGATTGTATGGTATTGAACTTGAAGTATTGTAATGAATGGGATGTTGTTGTAGTTTGATTCGGTAATTGGAGTAGGTATGATAAGTGTGTAGTACTCGGATATTCCGGTCCATCAGACCGATGCTGTAAGTAGAAGTAGTGGCCTTGTTAGTCACGTGGGTGACTAACGGCATTGTATCACCCAATGTATGTAAGAATATATCCGCTGCGTGAATCTGGTATGTAAGGAGATTGGACGGTAAGTATTGTATTAATGGTAGGGGTGTTACAACATCGCAACCAACATCCTCTGTGGCTGGAGTTTTCCAGTGATGCTAGTTTAGATTTTCACAGACGGGTGGGCATGGCTTGGGTAGCGCACTTGCACACACAATTGCATTTGGCGGGAAGTGTTTTTCTTCAAGGGGATGTCAGCATTGCCGATGCGGAGGCTATGGCAATCGAAGCAGCAATGCATGCGGCATGTGCCACAGGACTTACAAAGATTCGGGTATTCGGGTTGTCGGACTGTAAATCGGTAATCCAATACTTGCAAACGGGCGCAACTACATCTCTGCTACCAACGGCAAATTCTAATGTACAACCGGTTGTACGGTGGGCATCGTACAACCGTTCATTTTAAATTCAAACGTTTTCAAGTTTTTGTATTGATTGTTCATATTGATGTAAAAGTTCATGTTTTATTGTGGAAGTTGTTCAACTTTATATGATGATTGTTCAAATTAATTGTGAAGAATGTTCGGGATGTACATAAACATCGTACAACCGGTTGTATGATAGTCGGATTGCCAACCAACAACCACAACAATATTGGATATAGTATTAGCAGACTTGGGAAGTTTGCATGATGTTTCTTGGTTTTATGTTCCTCGGCAGTGGCGGACTCACGTTGTGACCTGTGGGGGCACGTGTCCCCACAGGTTTTGGAAAAAATACAAGTATATATACATGTGTGTTTATATATAGTAAAAATAAATAATAAATGTTAAATAACTAATTAGTGTAACCGAAATATGATGTTTTAACATTCAAAATAGTGCATGTTCAAAACTTGATACTATCAGTTACTACAACTATGGTTGAAAGAGCATCCCACTCATTAAATATATTAAAATAGGAGATTAACTGGTTGGTGATAATCTAAACATTTATATAAAATAAATATGTACATTAACAATATTATTATGTATCAGTTTCAAATGATAAAGACTTACATAAAACAATTGTAATTTAAATATTAATTTTTTTTAAAAAATAAATTATATTATTTTATTTGACAAATTACAATCATTTAAAAGTGACCCCACAGGTTTTGAAATCTAGGTCCGCCACTGTTCCTCGGGATGGAATTTTTCAGCGCATAACTTAACTAACCATGCCTGTAGTTCGCAAATCTCGGGTTCATGGACGCCGGACACAATTCCAGAAATTGTACTTAAACTTGTATCTTAATATAAATGTCTCCCTTTCAAAAAAAAAATTGTATCGCTTGCAGTTACTTTGAAGAAGACGAGCAAACACAGATTTTTAGTAGGGGAATTTTTTCATCAAAAGCGGAAAAAAACCGGTCCGGTCTAAACGAACCACAGTCGTCACTCGTCAATTTTACAAATGTCTCTAATTCCCTCGCCTAGGGTTTTCAATTTCACGAGATAAACCCTTTACAGTTTTGTCTCAAACCGCGCCAAATTCTGGTCGAAGTTTATCTCTCACACTCCATCTGCAATTTGAATGAACCACGGCCATCTCTATAACCTGTTGCAATCACGAGTAATAACGAGCGATGGCCTTTTCATTCGCTTCCCAGCAACAACAGTCTCCGTTTCAGTTCTCAAATCAGCCACAACAGCAGGTTAGTTTGTTTTCGCCGCAACCACAGCAATGGCAACAGCCGCAGCAACAACAACAGTTACTGCAACAGCAACACCAGCAGCAGCAGCAACAATGTTTCTTTTCACCAATGATAAAGCTCCAGCAAGTTACAGTACCAAGTGGGCCGATCTTCACCCTGATTCCCAGAAAGTGCTATTACAGATAGAGTGAGTAGTCTCATCTCCCTATATTTGTTTCAATTGCCTGAAATTAGTTTTTCTATGAGTTGGTTCCAGCTGAGATCGATTTTGCATATGTAATTGTCATATGTTTTAAATTTGGTTCATTGGGCTGCTTTCTGTTTTATAGGGAGCGAATTTTGGAATACAGAGATGAAAGCCAAAGGTTAGATCAATGCAGTCGTCTCTATGACTCTTCTGTCTCAAATGACACGTTCGAGCTTGATGCTGGTCATATTATGCAGGTTGCTTTTGGCATGTTTATACTCCTTTTCTTATTTTCATCCCCTGCCTGGTTTGTAATTGATCTGTAGTGTGCACTGAGTTAAATTGGAATGTCATGCTAGACTGGCTCCACGGATGTAGTGTAATATTCTATTCTAGAATGTGCTTGCACTTGGAAAATTAACCTCCGCGAGTGTCGTTAAAACATGACATGAGAATGAAATTGAGTGAATTCTGAGACCTTACCCCCTCTATCGTGTTGATGGATTTCTCTGTCTTTGTGTACCTTTTTACAAAAACTTAATGTGAGTCGCCTCTTCATAAATAAGATGTCTCATTATCCATTTTTGGAATCCTGCAAAGGTGGTAGTTTTAAAGTATTTTTGTGATATGATGGACGAGACGAGATGATTGGATGTAATATTGAAGTGAGGAATGCTGCTATCCATAGTTAAGGGTGTAGGGTCTTGGTTTGTAATTGACCATATTACAGATCATAATATGTTGAACTTCTAGAATGAACTAAAATTTGATTGAAATTGTGAAGGGATAGAGTCAACAGTTCCTACCTGTGAATTGTGAGTGAGAACCTTTCTTGATGAAAACGGGCAGTCTTCCTACTCAAATGAAAAACCTACTATATTTCTTCGCCCATCACAATTGCCTCTCTACCATGTAGGAACTCGGTGGAATTAGCACCTCCATGGAAAGACAAAAGGCCGCTCTACAAGAACTTATGGCCGTGGTAAAAGATATGTTGAGGAACACTGAAGTTGCAGTCCGCTCTTTTATGATGCTTCGCACGAGGTTTGTTCACCCAAAAGGTGGGCCAACATCAACTGCTAGTGCCGCATCTCAGCCCCCGGGAGCAACAACCCCCCCTAATTCTGCTAATCAACCTTCGTCAAACTCATTAGTGCCAGTTATCGATTTTTACAGTGGGCTTCCTAAGAAACCATCACAGTTTATGCAGCAGACTGTTTCCAGATTTGAGAAGT
Source organism: Limonium bicolor (assembly GCA_023374045.1). Classification (NCBI taxonomy): domain Eukaryota; kingdom Viridiplantae; phylum Streptophyta; class Magnoliopsida; order Caryophyllales; family Plumbaginaceae; genus Limonium; species Limonium bicolor. Next base: position 37,272,157 of record CM041783.1, read on the forward strand.
ATCTTGTTGAATGTAAACAGTGGGTTGAAGAGTTGGAGCAGCTAATCATGTTGGATAAGGAGCATAATTCTTATAATTCCGCCTCACTGCTGCAGGGTCTTCCCAAAGTTATGACCAATTTGCATGACTTTTTTGTTCATGTGGCTGCTAAGGTGAATAATTCTATACTTTGCTTCTTTCCGGTTAAGTGAGTTTCCGTGGGTGCCATGACTTGATTAATACTTTGGTCAGTAATCTATTATGGTTGGTTTATTGTGTTATTTGGAGACTTTTAATGCTGTTCTATGCTCTGTCTGTTCAATAAATCCATAAATGCAAATATTCATGAGCACGTTCCCATGTTTCACCTGTTTGATTATGTTTTCAGTTGGCTCTTTAATATGAACAGTCTGTGATATACCTCTTAGGGTTGTTTTTAAACAATTTCTGTTAAAACTGTCATCCAAATCATGTAATGAAGGTTTTTCATTCCTGCTAGGCAGAGAGCATTCATCAATACATTGAATCCATGAGATCAGCATACCTTGTCGACCAGCGACGAAGAGGAGAAGCCAATGACCCCTTCCTAGAGGCTGATCGGCGCGAAACTGCAAAACTAGAGGCTGCTTCAAAGAGGGTACACCCAACCCTTCACTTGCCTGCTGCAGCTCTACCACAACCCTCAACGCAGGCTGTGGGACTGTCCGCCTCCTCATCAACACCCATGACATCAACCACTCCACAACAACAAATGTCCACACCATTTTCATTGAATCCATCTTCCGGGAGTGGTTTCCCTTCTCTCCTGTCCACTCCTCAATCGAATGCTTCAGGCGGTGGAGCAGCATCACGCTCATCGTTGTTCTCTACACCCACCACTCCTCAGACACCAGCCTTCAATTTCTCATCATCATCGGGTCTGGGTGCCCCTTCAACCACCCCTTCTTTGTTCTCTGGGGGTGGTGGATCTTTTGCAGCTTCAGCTTCTAGTGGAAGTTCTCTATTCTCCACACCATTTGGAACAGGTACCCCACATAGTATTTTGTTTTTTTTTTTTCTTCCCTCTGTTGCTCTCCTGGAGTTTTTCTTCGTACTGAATTTCTTAACTAGCTGGAAATTGTAATTTTTCGGTTAATACAAGAGGCTGCGTGCTAACTGTTTGTGTATACATCTACCTCCACCTGGTCTCTTCTCAAGTTTCACTTTTAAGATAATAATGAGTGTTGGTATGCATCTTATTGAATTTGTGCATTCTGTGAAGATATTGTTGTATTTCACTTTGTAAGTACTTCATCAATGACTATGCCTATTGTCAAGTTTAATCTTTGGTAACCAAACCCATTATTTGTTAATTATATTTTCATTAGTTCGTAGAATCCCAATATTTGTTGTGAAAATCTCGTTCTTGCTGAAAAATAATATCCCGCGTATATGTTTAACAGGTGCTGCGACTGGATCAGGTTCAAGCTTCGGAAACATAAATGTAAGTTCGTTCAGTATTGTTTATAATTTACGATCTGGTTGTTACTATTGATCCTATCTATCTGCTTCTGTCTATTGTGAGCTTCTCAAAGTAATATTCTTGTATCATTTGAAATCAGGACAACGTTTTAGTTGATCGTTTATATATGTTCTAGTCTACTACATTCCATTTTACTAATGACATTGTCTAATATAATATATATTCATTGTGTTGCACTCCTTGCAGAGATCTAGTAGGCCTAAACCTCGTTCAAGCAGGCGTTAAGGAATCTGATGCTGTGATTGCAGAGCATACATAACAGCTGTTGTTTATTGTTTGCGCCAATCACTACAAGTCTGAAGCCTGGTAGAGGTAGATAGTTGAAATTGTAGTTTTGTGTTCAGCAGCAGCTGCTCAGTGGTCAGTGCGCCGAGGATGTTTGTGGTGCTGTAATATTACGTGTGGAAGTTTTCTCCTAAGTTAGGGTCTGGAGTGGATTGTGGCGGTAGCAGAATGAATGACTTTCCAATAGGCTAACACCATTCGGATTGAACTTTGTGAGAGGCTACTTGCTTGCCTTTATCATTTGTAGAGTTGCAGATAGTTAATCGGGAGACGAGGAGGCCTCTTTAATGTACTTGTATCAACTCTTGATATAAGTCACTCAAATGTAGAAGAGAAACCCTGCTGTGGCCATGGGTGTGTATTCATTTCTTGCCATTTCGGAATTAAACTGTTGACAGTAACGTGTACAATGTTGGTTTTTTGACAGCTGATAGGCCGCGTTTGTTTGAAACAATTGGGTCGCAATGATACTTGTATCTTCAGACATATCGTATCGATACGATGATCAGACAGAACATGGGAGAATAGAAGTAAACCAGAATGATACACTAGTACTTGCAAAACACAAATAATAAAATAATATGATCATTAGATGTTTGGTGAGACTCATATAGAGTCAAAAAATACAACACTAAACTGTCTAAAAAGTCCTAAATTTTGACACTAACACAGATATCATCAAAGTATTTTTTTTTTTTTCAAATCTCTCCACCTTAGCTATCATTCATCTTTCCATCCCTGTTTAATACATAACGACTTTTACCAACTCTTACTACCACCACCAACATTTGTGTTTGTTTTTTTCTGTCGAGAAAATGAACAGCTAACACCAAGTAAATCACTTGAGCCCATTACGAGGAGTAGATATCGCAAGTTCCGGCCAAGAAAAAAAATCACCACTCACAAATCCAACACCAGCACTTCCACCATTAGTATGGTTATTATGATGATGCTCCCCACCACTCTCCATCTGCCAGAAATTTCCACCTCCGTTTCCCGCAACGCCATAACCACTAGCAGTAGTATTAGCTCCGTTGTCTAAGTAACTAACCTCGGGTACAGTGGCCCACATCCCTCGCCCAAATCCAACATCCTCAAAACTCGGCCCAACTCCAAATCCACCAAGAGCAAGAAACCCACCACCACCAGAAGCATTCAGTAACGAAGTAAAACTTCCACCCGACCCCATCGAACCTACTGGAAAAACATTTCCACCTACACCACTCTGTCCCTGCGACGACGACGGTTTCAAATATCTTCAACGTACACTCCCGACGACGGCAATGAACTCGACATGGATACAAACACGGGATCAATTAAGGAACCGGTGGTAAGACTGAGACCACTTGACACCGTGGAAGTGACAGCACCTGTAGTGGAAGAAGATAGAGTCGTCTTCGAATGTGGATGACCGGACCTGCTGCTACCACCAACGCAGCCAGCAGATGAGGATGAAGAAGAAGGGGGTTGGGGTTGTAGTGTGGTGTTTGATGTTGATGAAGAAGAATTACGTTGACGTTTAGCGTTTTTACGAGTACCACCACCAACAGGAATGTCACGGAGAGTACCGCCATGTGTCCAGTATCGACGGCATGATTTGCAGAAGTGACGTGGTTGTGAGAAGTTGTAGTTGTTGTAGTAGCAGAATTTAGTGTTGGTTGAGTCACATCGTGGGCAAGGTAAGTGTTCGGATTCTGGTGGTGGTGGGTGTGTGGTAGTGGTGGTGGTGGTTAGTGATCCAGTTTTTGTGGAAGAAGGTCGGTATTGATGATCTGCTGTTGGTGGAGGTGGTGGTGTTTGTACAGGCATGGTTGGTTGGTTGATCTTGGGTTTGATTATGGGGGTGTGTTTTGATAGGGTTTTGGGATGGGGAGAAGCCAAATAGGAAGTTTAAATTTAAAGGGTACGTAGTTTAATAAGATAGTGAGAGAGATAAGAGATTGTGTTGGTTGTCACTGACGAGGTGGTTGGGGGTACAGAGAAGAGAAGAGAAGAGAATTATAGGATGGAGATGGAGCAATGGTGGTGAGAAGGGAATAAAAGATGAGAGTGATGAGGTAACAAAGGTAGCGTGCTGAAGTTATATGGGGGTGATTGATGGAACAAAAGAACAAATAATACTCCCCAGTCCGAATTGTATTAAGTATATAAGATAAAATAATTTATAAAATAAATTTTATAAATATAATTTTATAACATATAATTTATAACATATAATTATCATTTATATATAAAATTAAATTTTAAAATTAATTTATCTTATATATTAAAAATTAAAATTAAATATGTTAAACAAGAAGTAAACAGGCACAGTAATATATAGTGATAGTGATGTCTATCTGTATTGTGGGAGACCGTATTCTCTGTCATCGAGGAGAGTATAGCCGACATTAGCAGTAATAAAACAGGAATGGCCGTTTTTTATTGGGTTTCGAAGATATTTTGTCGTTATATTTTGTATTCTTCTGTACAACTTAAAATTCTGTTTTTCTTATTAAATTCATTATAGTACCTGTCAATTATCCATGGCTGTGGTGTTGATAGTAGCCGGCTAGCTACTCTAGTACTGGTACAACTACAAACAAGGTGGATGGTGTATGTATGTAGTTGGTGAGAAGAACAGACCAAAACATTGAAATACGAAGCTATTATTGATCCCAATACCGATTACGCCGCTACTGCTTCCTACCCCGTTGCTTACTCTCCAATGCTATTTCATTTAATTTCTGTTTATTTTTTTCGACATCAGCCTTCTATTTAATATACACGTTTACCTCTTTATATGTTTTTTGTGGAATTGCTAGTGCTGCGCGCGTGCATATATGATTCATATAACTATATATATATTTTTTTTTTGAAAAAGATTCATATAACTATATATAATGCCTCTTTTATTTTGACCAACTTTGTTCTATATATCTACCAGGCCTTTTATATTTTTTAAATAGGTAACAAACAAAATATTAATTTATGTTATTATCTACTCCCTCCGTCGAATTGACCGTCTGTTTGCTTTATGGCACGGTTTTCCACTTCTATTAAGTTAAGTTAATTTATACTAAATTTTGAACATATAGTTTATCATGTAAGGAATCAATACAAAATTTAAATTTTCAAATTAATTATCTTATATGTTTAAAACTGAAGTCAAACGACAGTCCAAATTAGTAAACAGGACGGTCAATTAGGACAGTACTAACTATATACATTCGGTATAATTCTTGTTTTTTTCTAAAAAAAAAAAACTACACTTGGTTGATAAGCTCACCTAGCAGCTTTGGAACAGATATATTAACCCACTAAATGACATAACAATATCGTTTACTAATGGTTTTACTATTGAAAAAAAAAAACATATTAGCAAATGCAATGTCGTAATGTAAAGAAAGAAAACATATACCTCCGTCCCCTTTGATCTTCCTGTTGTTTTTTGACACGTTTTTTCACTTCAAAACATATAAGATAAAATGATTTATAAAACAAAATTTTATAACATATAGTTTTAACTAAGGATTGATTGTAAACTTAGATTTATAAAATATAATCTTATATATTAAATATTGAAGTCAAACGACATATTCAAATAAGAAATAAAAAGGTGAGGAAGAGGGAGTATATATACTCCCTCCGTCCCACTTTGATGTCCAGTTACTATTTGGACATGTCGTTTGACTTCAATATTAACAATAAGATACATAATTTTACAAAACAAGTTTCAATAAATCTATGTTTGAAAAATATTTGTAGAAATTTGTTTTATAAATTATTTTATCTTATATGTTAATATGAAGTGGAAAAATGCCAAAAAGTTAACAGGACACTTATGACGGACGGAGTAGTATCAAAAAAATAAAAAAGGTGAGAACGGAGGGAGTATTACTATAACAATTAGGAAAGATAAAAGAGATTACAATAGATGAAACAAAAGAAACAAAATGATTGATTGACAAAGTGGTGGTGTATCTCATTATTGGTAGCATCTCATGTCTAGTAAACACGTTATGATTTCAAGTTAGATCGGAAAGGTAAGTAGATAGATAGATGTCATACTACAACTTTTGACCTTTTAATCTTCTTGCTCTATTTTGTTTTACTTGAGGCATCTTTTTTTTTTTGTTCTTTTATTGGATATCAAAGAATGATGATGTGTGTTAGCAATCATTATCAATCATGGTCTCGGTTTGATTTTAATATCTTGCTCACGAGATGATTTTTCTTCAGTTATTATCGTGCTCTCTAGTTTGGTTGGTTTGGATATTAATCTGAATTAGTTTTATAGTGTAGTTTTTTTCTATTCATTACCAACTCTTTTAACTATAATTCAAATTATAAAACTCAAGATATATATAGCTATTAATATATAATAAGCATATATTTAGATAAGTAAAGAGGCTCAGTTAATTTAACATGTTAATAATAAAATTATAATATAATGCTAAATTTATTTGAATCATGTATTCTTCTCTATACACATCATCCAAAATAATCGAACACAATAGTATAATGAGGATGTGCCTACCCTAGCATATGGTATGCAACAACTTCCAAAATTCTAATTTTACATTCCAAACATGCGTACAATAATGGATTGAAATTCGAACCACGTTCTTTTTTCAAAAAAAAAAAAAGAAAGAAAATCGAACCACGTTTATAGGGAGAGAAGGGAATGGAGTGGCGTTCAAGGCGGCGAAACCGAACAAAAACAACAGTACTAGACTCTATAGACTGGCGTATCAGGGGTGAGACAGATAGAGATTTGACGGGTTTTTGGATTATTCTCGGTGAACAGTGCTAAGGAAGAAGATAGAAGAACAGGAGACACAATGATAGTGTCGGGGGAGCGTGGTTTGAAGTTATTGGCATTTTTATTATTACTGTTTATTCCTTTTCTTCACCTAGTATTGAAATTAATTCTAGTCTATAAACAAAATAAATAAATTCTTCACCTTTGATCACGGAGAGCGAGAGGGTCAAGACTGCCAGGTCCCACCTCCACCCGACTCAATCGATGTCTCACTGCCAAGTTTTAAAGATTCTCTCCTCCGTATCCGTACACACTTATCTTCACCACCCACCCTTTGTTTTTTAACCAAACTAACACTTTCATATCACATGCTCCCTACTATCCTGTTTGTTTTATGACACATTTTTCAATTTCAATATTAAACATACAAGATAAAATAATTTTTATAAAACTAACTTTTATATTATATAGTTTATCATGTAGGGAATCATATGCAAAACTTAAATTTTCAAAATAATTTACCTTATATCTTAAAAATTGAAGTCAAACGACATGTCCAAATAGTAAACAAGACGGTCAATTCAGGACGGAGGGAGTAATACTTATACTGATAGTAACTTGGAACCCATTCGTTTATCCAGTTTATGTATTATTAGTTTTAACTTATTCTTTTTAAATCAATTATTAGTCAATATCAGTTAATATTAGCTATAATTAGTAGTATTATTTTTTAGGGAAATTTCACTAAATACCACTGAGTTTTTGCTTAATTCACGATATACCCCTGTGTTTTTTAAATTACACAGGATAACACTAAGTTTTTACTTATTTAATCAGATAACACTCTGTCACATATTTTGTTAAATGTTCTGTCAATATTCTAGGAAAATGACTAAAACTACCCATGTTATTAATTAATAACTTGAAAGTAATCTGTCCTACTAAAAAATTGCATAAGACACCACTTTTATTTAACTATTTATATGGGTGCTTTAGTCTTTTTTCTAGGGATATTAATGGAAAATTTAACAAAATATGAGATAGAGTGTTATCTGGTGAAATAAGTAAAAACTTAGTGTTATCCTGTGTAATTTAAAAATACGGTGATATATCATGAATTAAGCAAAAACTCAGTGGTATTTGATGAAAATTCCCTCTTTTATTTTCAGTTGATTTAGCATGTTTGACTGGATTATCATCTCAATATATTCCTTTCAAGTAAGTCATCAGGTAATATCAGCTAGCGCTCATAAAATGCGAAAGAACGAGGCTTTGAAGTTTTAAAAGGCAGAGACAAACACTAATACACCCCATACATTACGGACAACATGCCAAAATAGATCCCACGGTTAACTTTATTAACCAAATGAAAATATGATAGTAACTATGGGGGTTAAATCAATCACTAGATGCATGTGATTAGACCTAGCAATTTGGGTCGCTGGGTCGGGTTGATATCAACCCTAACCCAATCTATTTAAAATATCATCAACCCAACCCAATCCAAAAATGGACGGGTCAGAAAATCATGACCCTAACTCAATCCGTTTAAAATCCTTCAACCCTAACCCAACCCACCCAACCCATTTTTTAAGCATACAAAAATTTAGATGGATTAGGAGTAGAAATTAATAAAAACATCCACTGCTAGCTGGCACACTAATTAGGATGAAACAAAAGGAAGAAAAGTAATCTTGCTTGACCAACCCAACTTTAAATGAATTCCATGGTATGCAAAGAATGTAAAAGTACTGCACCAATTTCCCATGAATAGAATAACATGTACTTTTTCCATAAGTTTATATTTATCAATCTGAGCCTAAAGCTTTAACCACTGTTGGGGAGGAATCCTATCTAGATATGCACATGATCCTAGTGCCCTTAATAAAAGGGGGAACGAAAATGAAAAATCTTCATTATGCATTAGAGAATATACTAAAGCAAAATCTTCTAAATTAGAAATAATTTATAAACTGAGAGCTCAAAGACTCAAACTATGACTGTTAGTTTTAATATAATTACACCTGTTTAAATTGAGTGCTCATGCCTAAGAAAAGTACAATCATAATCACTTAATCGTTACCAACAGTTGAGCAACTGTTATGCAGCATGATATCCGCATTGTTGGCTTCAAAATTCACTACGAGGTCTAGAATCAAGATCCTACTTACAAAAAGTACATATCACCTACTTTTGTTCACCCTTCTAGATAATCTAAACATACCTATGTTCTCAAGAACAACTATGGCAGTGAGAATAAGAAAAACAAACCTTGGACAGAGATGAAGAGAGACTTAGACATGAACAACGACATAGAGAAGAAAAATGGATGTGAGTCTACAAGACGAGAGCATTTGGGTTTTCAACATTATGTTAAGGTCTGGTTGGGCCGTTTGTTTTGTTAAAATTATGTGATATTATTAAAGGTGGGATAGTCCAACTACACTTGGGCTTAAGGCTAAGGTATAGCTTGATCTGAACATAAATATATATATATATATATATGAATTAATATTTTTTTATTATTAACAAATATATTTTTAGGTTTCGGGTTAGGTCATGGGTTAAGATCTCTACCCTAACCTAACCCACAAAATTAGCTTATTACCCTAACCCAACCCAAAAGATAGATGGGTCAATAATCAAGACCCTAGCCCGCAAAAGTATGGGTTGGGTTTGAGTTAGGTTTCAGGTGGGTCAAAATTGCCAGGTCTACATGTGATACTCAAACATCAACAATCAAACTTATTTTCTCCCATACAAAGCTTATACATTTCAATTTAACCCTAATCCTAAATCTAACACTGACCTTCATTTTCTGAAACCACACACAAATATGTGCATATCAGCTTCAAAACCAGACACTGTCTACGCTTCACAACTCCTGTTTGTTACTACTCTGACCCACTCAAAACCCACCAAAATAATCTACATTTTCTCAAAATTCTCTACACAGCTTGGCACTAACAACAAGCAACTACGTTTCACTTCTCCTCGAATCCCTCATATTTCCTTATTGATTATAACTTTTTGTCTTGTAGATGCTTCCAGTCCTCGTTGCAAGTTATCCTGAAATACCCTGAACTTAAATATAGGGATTAAGATTATCCTAATACGTATTTAAGGGCCTAATAACGCCTAAGTAATATTGGTAAGGAAAAATAAATCCAAAAGAAATGAAGAAACACTTAAAAAAGCGAAAAACGCTAAATAAGCGTTAAATAACCATAGGAGGTATGAGCCCTCGGTTAGCGTATTATATGGATTCCTAAGGCTTATTCATGCCTAAATAATATATGGGAACAATTCCCGAAGAAAACGGATCCATAAAATGGATTAAAACCATAAACGAACCTTAAAGCGCATTTTTCGAAAAACCGGGAAAACGCGACTTTAAGCGGGTTAAATAGACTCGTAATAATTTTGGTCAACCAAATAGTCATTAATAAACATTAATTAAGGTTGAGGACCAATAAAATTAATTAAACGGGAAAATTCCGGAAAACGGGTTCCGGTTAGTAAAAACTGTAACAACCGGGAAGTTGTGGGGTGAAAGTGTAATAAATAAAACTAGTGTGTCCACTTTTGTAAATAAAAGCAAAAATTTGAGTGAGTGTGTGTGTGTGTGTAGTCGGCAGCCCCCTCCCCTCACACTCTCTCTATTCTCTAATATGCTAAAGAACAACAATAAAGTAAAAAGCAAACAAAACACTCTCTCACCTCTACTCCCCCTCTCTCTCACGTATTGTTCCCCCTCTCTCTCTGATTTTTCTTCCTCATTCCTCCTCAAGCAGCCGGTAATGGAGATTGTTAAACACCCACACAACTCTCTCCTTCTCTCCTACTGTTGAACACCCAAACTAACTCCAAATCACACAAAAATTATACCATTGGAATCCTCTCATCAAGGAGAACACCTTCATCCTTTCAAAAATCGAAAGCACCCATTTTCATCTCCATGGGTGTGCTGCATTTGGAGCTTGAAGACCACCATTAGAAGCACCTTCATCTCCTTGTCATTTTGAGGTAAAAATAATCTTGAAAAAACTCATCTTCTCTAGCCCTGTTGGCAAAACGAAAATTCAAAGTAAGCCTTTCTTTGCTCCTTGTATTCCAGCCGGTTTGGCTTCTTTTTTGGGATAGGAATCTCACTCTCTTGCTAACCAAGGACCTCACTCATTGGTTGGAAGGTAATGCCTCTTTCTAAACCCTAAAACATCTAAATTCTAGGGTTAGTTAAGAATGAATGCTAAGTAGTTGACGTGTATTGATATGGGCTGTAGCATTAGAGTGTGAACTCTATTTGAAACCGAGAACAAGAAGGAAAGGAAGGAAAAGAAAGAAGAAAGGAAGAAAAGGGGAAGAAAGAAGGAGAAACTAAAATCACAAGGTAAATGCTCTTACCTTGGGTTGGTTTTGTATTGTGTAGTGTAATAGATTTTGGGTATTAGAAGTGTGTAAAGTATATAGTAATGAGTAGTAAGTATATTGTAGTATAATGAGGAAGATAATGTAACATTTTGAAGTTTTAAGAGAGGTGTAAAAGCTTGGGTAAAACATTGGGTAATGTATGTGTATGTGCAGGAAAAATATTGTGTTATGGTGTGTAGAATGATGTGTGACTTGATATGGGAATTGGAATGAATGTGTGAGCTGGAAATGTATGTGGGCAATGTTAAAAATATAGGGGAACCTCTGCCCAAATTTGTATGGAAATTGGAGGACTTAGATGTGGAAGAAGAGGGAACAACCTAGGAACTAACTAGGTGTATTTGGAGAACTTAAGGTGAGTGGTTTAACACCTTGAAACAGATTTGGAGAAGAGCTAGATAAAGGGATGGAACTATGATGGAAGTAATGGATTTAGGATGCTAGGAGAAGCATTGGTAGAGGAAGTATTGAATGGTAAAGGTTAGAACAAAAATCTGTAGCATTGGAGAAAGAAAATTAGTATGAGTGCTGGAATGGAAATGAGGAAATTGTGTAAATAAATGTAAGGATGGGAAAATGAATTTAGTAGTGATGTAATGGATGAACTAAGGTATTTTAGGAAGCCTAGATGCCACCAAGACATGTTAGGATGTATGTAGGAAGATTGGGGAAGAAAGGGTAAGAAAAAGAAGTAAAAACAAAATCTGTAGGCAAGTTTTGCTACCGACCGACCCAACAGGTAGGATCGGTCGTGGGTCGGCCGGGGCTTAAAATCACTGGAACGAACTTTCTGACTTCGACCGACCTAGACGGGTGAGTCGGTCGGACAAAATCCTTAGGAGTCGAAGTTTCTGACTTTGACCAACCCAGGAGGTAGGGTCGGTCGTGGGTCGGTCGGGTAAAGTCTGGAGGACGGAAAAGTTACTGGAATGGACCGACCCAAGGGGTTGGGTCGGTCGGTGGGTCGGTCGGACCCCAAACAAAAAATGGTAATCATATATGTATATATGTATATACATATATATGTATATGGGACTTTGGTAATACACCATTAAAGGAACAAAAATAGTAAGAAAGTAAGTATGTAAGTAAGAAAGAAAGTTCAAGAGGTAATAAGTAAAAAAAATGATTCTCAAACCAAGTATGGAATGTAAAGAACTAGTGAGTATACATTGGGGTATTAGTAAAGGAATGAATAGGTCAATGATAGATTATTGACCATACAACCCTATGTATGTATAGGACTTGGATAGTTGAACCCTGAAGGAAGTCGGACTTTGAATACGACGGTGAACGGATGATTTCTTCATGCTCTGTATCCTAACCTGGTTACCCCGATTTGTGTGCTTATTTGATCACCTAAATAAGATAAATGCATGAATCGAATTTTAATGCACTTACTTGTGCTTGTTTATATTTATTCTTGCTATATTGTCTTAAACATTTAGTTTGTATAATTCATGAAATGAATGGATGAAGATGAAGTGTGTATGTACCTTGTAGTGTACTTGTGTAATGTATTGTACCTTGTATGGATGTGGATGTGAGTAATGTATTATTGTGTGGCTTGGATGTGTGACTTCTACTAATTCCTAACCATCTAACTCCTAACGTAAGTATTGAGTAAATTGGAATGAGTAGAAGTCTGATATAGTTTCGGCCACGCGTGAGGATGAGGAGACACAAGAGGTTGGATCCGATTCCTGGCTCTTAAACTTTTCCACGGCCCAAACCCCTTAAATGGGTAGCATCCTGGATTAGTGAGCCAAGTAAAGCCGGTGGTGGGACGGTGTAGCCCCTGCCCGGAGGTCCCGACGACTTAACTTGAGTAAGTAGTAAGTAAGTAAGTAAAATGTATGAGTAATGGTCTTGGCTGGTGTAAGTCATTGACCCCGAGTAAAAGAGTAATCTCCACCCGATTAATCCGGGTGGATAAATGGAGCTAACAAGTGTATGCGTATTTCGGTAAAGGTAAGTATGTATCGGTAGACTTGTATTGTCTTCCTTGTATGTATTGAAGTGTATGTATGTATTCCTTGTGTAGCATTGTAGCATTGTAAATGAAGCATGTATGTATGTATGTATGTATTGTAAAATGAATTGCATGTATTCGACCAAGTGTTCGGCGTACCCTCGCTAGTACGCGGGGTATGCGGAAGTCATATGTAGCGTAAGCTAAGCCCCTAGGGGCGATGTTTTTATTGTACATGTACCGAAGCAGTTAAGGTCACAGTAAGAGACCGGCGGATATGCCTAGATCATTAGGAATGAATGTAGATAGTAGAGAATGGAATTGGGCTTGTAGCCTTGATGTAGAAGTATACCAAGGGGTACACCATATGTATTGGGAGTATGTAGATGTGAGGAATGGGTAGATGTAGTCTCTTAGAGAGTATGTACAAACTTGAAAGAATTGTTGTATTGTATTTGTATTGGACCTTAGTAAACTCAGTATGTTGTATTGTAATTATGGAGTATTGTATTAAATGGAAAATTGTATTACTTGGATGGTAATTGGAGTATGTATAGTAGTTGCGTAGTACTCGGGATTCCTGTCCATCAGACCGATGCTGTATGTAGTAGTAGGCCTTGTTAGTCACGTGGGTGGCTAACGACATTGTATACCCACCGTGTATGTAAGTATGTATCCGCTGCGAAGGTATGTATGTATGAGGAGATTGGTCGGTAATGACAGTATTAGCGGTAGTGGTGTTACATTTCCTCAATGACTTCCAATTACAACGCCTTCTTCTGCCCATGCCTTCACCTAAGTCATTGTTGATCCCTCCCTCACATCGACTAACCACAATCGTCAACATCCTATGATGTGCTCGCTTGACATAATCCTCCATCTCTAAGCTGAATCGGTTGAAGCATGGTAAGGGATTGTCATTGCAAACGAATAAGATTTCCCTAATCCTTGCCTTTGTTCGAATAGCAAACAACATTCTATGTCCACAAAACCTAAGGAAACAATGATCACTAGACACGGATAAAACAGAATTCGAACCATCACTAGACACACACAACAACTTATATTGTTTATAAGAAAATCAGAACTCGGTTGCATGCACCGACTGAAACTAGCGATCTCCTTTGTTGCCATCTCCCCAATAACTTCCATCCTGCTTCTTCATCACATCTGCAACCATGATAGGTGTTAGAGTGTAATATATGTTATATGTTTAATTATATTCTCTCTTTGTTTTGTGGATTTAAGTTATTCAACTAAGATTAGGAACAAATAAGATGACACAAAGAATTTACGTGGTTTGATTCTAAATGATCTAGTCCACGGGGGTTAATAGAGGTCTCGATGGTTGGGAGAATACAGAAAGGGGGGAGAGCACTTATGTGCCTTGTATATGCTTGTGTGTGTCCCGTCCATGATAAATGAGGCATTGATTGCTATTTATAGGGAAAGAGACAGACAAGTCAACTCACCATGCCGATTCCCTGCTCGACTTCAAGTCAGGCTGATGACATGGGCTACCTCTATGTAGAATAGGGCCAACGACATCCGTGTAGCCCACTAAGAGACAAAGCTTCCTGACTACTCGCTAACTATGAAGAATGACACATCACTCTTGGGGCATTTGATGAAGTGTTAAGGAGGCGTGCGAATGGTAGTGATGGGTTGTCTAACAAGACTGATGGGAATGGATGTCAATGCTGCGTGTGTTAGGTCATGAGTGTTGTGTGTAGCATAGCTATCGAAGTTAGTCGACAAGCTGGTCGGGAAGACTGACTGAGGTATTCGCTGGTAAAGCCTGGTTGACTCCAGCCGGCTAAACCTCGGGCTTAGCCTTGAGTATGGGGTTTCGACCAAGGGCCTGACTTCCTAGTCTTGATGCTTAGAGGCTGGCTAATTTTACGTCCTGCTTGTTGGCTCCTCGTCAAGGTACATATTTAGAGATACAAAAGTTTGATTAGTTCTCTTAATGGCATGGTTAAGGTGATGGTAAATACATAACACCGACACTAGTCCCCCAAGTCTCGCTCTTGGAGTTTGCGAGAGAAGCGGAAATTAAGTTGTCCAGGTTTGTTGTCTTGCTTTATACTTAAGAAAATTTTAAAGTAAAAGAAAGGGTTGAGAGAGAAGTTACCCGGGATATATCCCTACCAGTCCCCCAAGTTTGACAACATTGGGCAGGAAGCTGAACTTTTGAAATGATTAGAATGGGGGGGAGGATGAACCAGTGCCACGTGTAACGACCTAATTCTGCTTAAGGAAGAGAAGGGTCGGGGGGGGGGGGGGGGGGTACAAAGACGTTGTGAGGTGTGGTCAGGATAATAATGGTAGTGAGTTACCGATGGTACTTAAACGTTACTTTTGTCAATCATATGGCACATGGCGCCAAAACGTGGAACACGATGCTGGAATGTTAGAGGGTGGATGGGAAGGTTAGGCAACCATTGAGATTCTTCACCTATATATTTTGATTGTAACACCCCAACCCGAAATCTAATAAGCGGAATAAATTAAAATAACCGGGCGGTATTACAATGCCATTAGCCACCCTTGTGACTAACAAGGCAAACTCCAAATACAAATCTCAAATGTCACGGCCTGAATACGAATACAACCCGAGATACTAGGAATCAAACTCAAAGGTACAATAATCAAGTAAAACAAATAGCTAGTAATAAACTCCCATAGCTTGATCTACCCCACCTACACTCGGTGTGGTTGTAACACCCCTACCATTAATGCTGTGCTTACCGTCCAATCTCCTTACACATCAGATACACGCAGTGGATACATACTTACATAATGGGGGTGATACAATGCCGTTGGTCACCCACGTGACTAACAAGGCTACTGCTACTACATACAGCATCGGTCTGATGGACCGGAATCCCGAGTATTACACATCTATAACACATACTCCATTCATCAATCAAATACAACAATGCTCCATTCAATACTTACTCCTCCATAATTCATACAATAAATATACTTAACCGAGTCTACTAGGATCCTTATACAATTATAATATCTCTTCCAAGTTCATACATACTCACTAAGAGCCTACATCTACCCATTCCTCACAACTACTTACTTTCTAAGTACAAGGGTGTGCCGCTGGTCTCTTACCTTGACCACATCCGCTCCGGGTACCTGCACACTAAAAACATTCCCCCTAGGGGGTCAGCTTTCGCTGCGCATGGTAACCGCATACCCCGCGTACTAGTGAGGGTACGCCGACCACTTGGTCGAATACATGCAGTTCATTTTCATTCAAACATACATGCATACATACTCTTATACACAGTACAATAATACTTACGCAACCATACATACATACACTTCATTTCATGCAAGGAATACAATACAACCATCCAATACATACTTACCTTCTTCCGATTTACACATACACATTACATACACAATATGCAATACTTGTTAGCTTCATTGGTCCACCCGGGTTAATCGGGTGGAGGTTACTCTTTTACTCGTTACTCCATACATACGCATACATACTCATACTCATACTCGTACTCATACATACTTACTTACTTACTCTTACTCATGTTAAGCCGGTATGGCCTCTGGGCGGGGACTACACCGTCCCACCACCAGGCTTTACTTGGTTCACTATCCAGGATGCTACCCACTTAAGGGATTTGGGCCGTGGACCAGCTTACGAACTAGGAACCGGATCCAACCTCTTGTGTCTCCTCATCCTCACGCGTGGCCGAAACTATATCGGACTTCTACTCATTCCAATTTACTCACTTAAGTTAGAAGTTAGGTAGTTAGGAATTAGCAGAAGTCAACATTCAAGCCACAATAATACAATACCCATATACACATACATACGAGGTACAAGACATTACACAAGTACAATACGAGGTTCGAATACCATTCATCATCGTTCATATATTTCATGAATTATACAAAACTAGTGCTCAAGACAATAAATATCAAGCACAACATAAGTCAAGCACAGGTAAGTGCAATATAGTCCGATTCATGCATTTATCTTATTTAGGTGGTCAAATAAACACACAAATCGGGGTAACCAGATTAGGATACAGGGCATGAAGAAATCATGCCTTTCACCGTTGTACTTGTATCCCAACGTTCCTCCGGTGTTCACAAATCATATCCTATTATATATACATATAGTTGAATGATTAATCTATCTATCATTAACTTAACCCGATTACTCTTACATTTACTAATCCATACTTACTAAGTCTTGCATTACAATACTTATTTTTATTTACTTATTCCTAATTACTTAACAATGGTTTACTTACGTATATATGCACATATATAGGTGGGTATACATATACATACATATATATATATATATAACTATTATTTAATTTAATTAAATAATTTTTTTTTGTATGACTCGACCGAACTTGCAAGTCCGTCGCAAGTTCGGTCCAAGTCAGTAAGGAATTACGCTGGAGAATTACAGGGCCGACCGACCTTGCAAGTCCGGTCCCAAGATCGGTTCATTCCAGTAAGTTTCGTATGTGAAAATTTTAGCCCGACCGACCTTGCAAGTCCGGTCACAAGGTCGGTCCATTCAGTAGCTTACTCGACGAAAATTTTTCTGGCCGACCGAACTTGCAAGTCCGGTCGCAAGTTCGGTCCATTCCAGAAGGTTACTGACGGGAGAATTTTTTCTGGTCTGACCGAACTTGCAAGTCCGGTCGCAAGTTCGGTCCATTCCAGAAGCATTCCCGGCTTTGTAAATCTGGGCTCGATCGAACTTGCAAGTCCGGTCGCAAGTTCGGTCCGGCCCAGTATTTGCATTTTTACTTCTGTTTTCAGTTCTATACTTTACCCATTGTTTCTCCAATCTTCTTACATGTAATCCCACATGTTCAAACACTACCTAGGCCCTCAAATTACCTTAGTTCATCCACCAAATTCTTTACTAAATCCCTCAATCACTTACTCAATTTCATCACTTCCTTTCCACACTTACCACAGAATTTTCATCCTTCAATGCTACAGATTTTTGTTCTAACTTTTTACACTCAATACTCCTACTACCAATACCCTCCATTTGCATCCTAAATACATTCTAAGCCATTGCAGTACCTATACCCAAGTCCAACACTCTTTTTACCAATTCTTACACACTAGCCTTTTCTAACTTCTCCAAGGCATTTTACACCGTTTGCTACAGATTTTTACACTTCTTGTTTCTCATACTACAACTACCTCTTCATCACTACTAAACATATCTACCCAATCCAATATACACCTTGGTTCTCCCATTCACCAAGTCATTCTTAGATACATAATTCCTACCAAAATTTTGCCATAGTTCACCTACTTCCTTACTTCTCCACACTCACATTTTTCATCAAATTCATTCCTAATCTAGCCACACCCATACAAGGGTCCTACTAGCACACAAAGCTATACAAACTATTACAATACATCAATACTCCATGATGCATCAATACCAATACTCATACACAATATACTTGGCTCTAAGGCCTACAATTTACTTACTAGTTCCCTAATACTCAAAACTTCATAAACTCCAATACTAATACCATAGTTTAGGTTCTTTTAAATTGGTTACCCATTCCCATTACTCTAATACATTAAATCTTAACCTTGGGAGAGAGCCCTTACCTTGAGACACAATCCTCTTTCCATTCTCCATCTTTCTCTTCCTCTTCCTTCTTACCTCTTCCTTGTACAATTCGATTTTGTGGGGAATGGAGTTGCCAAACTCCATTCCCATAGCCCAAAGCATACAAACAAGTATAATTAATATACTAACCCTTAGATTTATACTAACCCATTGAGATGTTTTAAAACAAATTTCTAGGGTTTACCTTTTGAAGCTTTTAGGAGGGGTTTTAGCCCTTGGTTCAAGAAGGTGTTCTCACCACCATTGGAGGGTTGAAACAAAGCTCCAAAACAAGAGGAAAAACAAGGTGAAAGAGAGAGGAAAAATCGGTTACACCCAAGAGATGGAGAAAAGTGAGGTCTTTCATGGAGATTCTACCTTGTTGGAAAGAGGAGACTTCAAGCTCCATAATGGTGTGCTTTTCTCTTTGAATGGGGTATACCCACGAAAATGAACTTCCTCATTTTGAAATTCCGAAAAGAGGGAAGTGTAGAGGAGAGTGAGGGGAGTTCAAATATGTAGTTATTTTGTGATTGGAGCTCAAATGGAGGTAGAGCAAGGAGGAGAAGATGAGGTTGCCATTGGAGCTATTGTGGAGCTTTGAAATCGCCACACCAGAGGAGAGAGGGGGGAGAAATCGGTGAGAGAGGGAGAAATGGGAGAGAGATGAGTGAAATAAGGGAGGTAAGAGAGTAAGTGGGGTAAAGTAGTTTTTACTTTATACTTTTTGCTTTTGGCTCTCTTATTTAGTTAGCTAATTACATGTGTGTGTGAGGGGTTACTTCACCCATTAAAAACCGCCCCCATATTACTACTGTTTGGAGCGTTTTTCGTCTTTTACAGAAAACGCTCGGTATTTTACCGGTTTAGGTACTGTTCACTAACCGGGCCCGTTTCCGGAATTTTCTCGTTCTTTCTTTTTATTGGTTATTAAGCTTTCATAAATGCTTAATAATATTTATTTATTGCCTTATTTTTACAGGTCTGTTTAACCACTTAGAGTCACGTTTTCGGGTTTCCTCGCAAAACGTACTCTAAAGCTCTATTAGCGTTTTAATTCGTTATTTGGATCCGTTTTCTTCGGGAGTGGTTTCCATATATTATTTAGGTCTTATTAAACCTTTAGAATCCATATAACACTCTAACCGAGGTCTCATACCTCCTATGGTTACTTAACGCTTATTTAGCGTTT
Source organism: Limonium bicolor (assembly GCA_023374045.1). Taxonomy (NCBI): domain Eukaryota; kingdom Viridiplantae; phylum Streptophyta; class Magnoliopsida; order Caryophyllales; family Plumbaginaceae; genus Limonium; species Limonium bicolor. The sequence continues at coordinate 37,291,923 of CM041783.1, forward strand.
TCCGCCTTTTAAGCGTTTCTTTATTTTCTTTTGGACTTATTTTTCCTTACCATATTAATAGGTACCCTTAGGCCCTTAAATACGTATAGATTAATTTTAATTCCTTATGTTTAAGTTCGGGGTATTTCAATCTACCCCCCTTAGGAACTTTGTCCTCAAAGTTGTTCGAGGTTAGGGTTTACAATGCTTACTCATTCTTACGTGTCAAATACCAAAGCCATACCTTCTTCCTCCTACACCATCCCAAATCCGTTACTCAAGGTTCCTACATACTATAACACAATACCATACCATACTAATGCACAATAATCACTCCAATCCGCATTACTACCGACCATCCGGTTCCTCGTTACCAATTTATACATACATACAATGCAAGGCTATTCCCAAAGCAATGCAATACACATTCCAATCCCGTAGGCGCTCAGGTCATCTAGACACGGGACTCCTCTATGTCCCGCCGCCCTTGGAATAATACCACATACTACCTTACTATCTTCTTCGGTACTCACTTCTAACACATCCTCATTCTCCATACTAAAAGAAATTCTTCCACCACTACCACTTAAAATTTCTAAAACATACAACTCCATATTCCAATTTATATTCATTACTTCTATCCTATGTGTGATTCTTGTGACCACTTGAGGGGAGCTTCAAGAATCATTCGACCCTGATGTGATCAGCATCAGTGTTGAACTATCTTTCCACCCCAATTTGTGTTCGGTTTCCCTTGATCTGATCAGGATCAAGTTCGACTCCCCACATCAGGTTCACCAAACAAATAATTTAATTGTTTTCATTTTCTATCTTTTTATTCTTATAGTCATGATTACGAATTCATACATCTCCAAAGGATGGAATCAATCCATCAATTATCCTCACTCTACTTCCCAAATGCTTACTCCATGGTTCAATCCTAATGCTCATTTCCTCAACCTTCACTACTTCCATCCATTACTCACCATCATCTCCTATATTCTAACTAAGGAATACTACATTTATAAGATTTAGTTGACTTCAATTGTTTCAAATATTTTACTTACGATTCCACTACTCACAAACTTCATTCATCTACTATCCTCATTCATTTCGTACTACTTCTTCAAAGGTTACAATACTTGTGGATCCGTCCACTACTCATTACTTTTCTTTTACTAATACTCTTACATTGGTGTTACAAGATGGGTATACTCCTCCTATGGTATTTGCATGTCTAATGCCTAATTACCATAATTACAATGTGAATGAGTACTTATGTTTATTTAACATAGTATCAATCATCAATTGGTTCTCATTTGTGCTATACACATTATGGTTTTATGTGTTTTATTCACAAAACTTACATTAAGCGGTTTCGCTCTACCCACCTTAAAAGGGATTACGCCCACGTAATCTACCATATTTTATTATTATTAAACTTTGGTTTAATCAGTCTGGGCAAACTGAAGCGTTTAGCTTCACTACCGTATACTATACAATATGCTCTGGTCAAAGGGATCTTAACCATACCAATGGTTAGTCTTTGCACCAAGAATTCCTATATGAGTTTCTTTAACTCATAATTAATCGGTTCTAGCCTAACGGCTTCAAGGCATTAATAGCCATTCTATTATACTTACTAGGTATATTGTCTCCTAGCTAGGGCCCACTAGCTTCTGCTGCGCGACCTGATAGCTTGGGTTACTTACCCTTCGTGTTATCATTAATGTGCTATACATCACCTTTTTATCCGTCTATTATGGGAATAAGGTTTTACTAGACAAATGCGGTATTCGTTTACCGTGGTTGAACTCAATGAGTTTAAGAGTTATAAACCAGCTCTCTGGTAAATCTACTGCACATGCTATTCGTGCTTCTACGATTATTTCGTTAAGTTCCTCCGACTTATTGTCAGGCGAGGTTAAGTCACCACTTAACTGTAGTGCTTCCTCTGTTGTCAATAGCTTCCAAATTATACCAGTTCTTCCGGTTCAGTACAAGTGTCCTTTACTTGTATGACCTTGCATTTTCTATGCGTCGGTCTTGTGACTTCTTGTATCTTCTTTTACCTTATATTCCAATGGAATTCACATCTTGTGATTACTAGTGTGTTGTACACTCTTCGTGCTTCCTTGGCCTTAGGCCGCACTGTATGTTGCTAGGCTTGCTTGACTGGCTTATGCCATGTTTGTGGTGAAAGGAAAGATTTACTACAGTTTACATTCTCCATATCCCTAGCCCATCTCATTAGATCATTAGCTGAACAAGTGCAATGCCAAAACAATCAGTCATACAGAGTGCAGAGGCGTAAACGCTTGACAGTAAGTCACTTATGTGATAGGAAAGAATATTTCTGTGTGTCATCTCGTATTTATACTCCGTGTCATTATCTGCTCACTTCCTCATATCGGTCGCTTGTTGCGCACCGTATTCTTACTCATTATACAAACATCGTGTTACGACTCCGTTACTGTAGTAGTTTCTTCTACTCACTGTTACTATCCTGTCACCATTTCTTATGGTGTGTATACGCTGAGGGCTTCCTATATTCGTGTATATGATGGTTGTCGTAGCAACCGCGGTATTATAATTCTAATGTGAAGATGTTTTCACTTTAGGTTTCATGTGTAGGTTAGCTTACCTCATATTCCGTCATCCTTTGTGATACAAATTAACAGGTATCTTGGTGGACCAAGGATGAGATGACTCATCGGGTATAAGCTCTCTTGAGCGTTAGTCATTCGTGGTGCTCAATGTGTATTCACATAGATTGTTCCTGACAATTATTGTTCTTTCCAGCGCTGAGCATTGGTATAGGCTCTAGCTGTGTAGTTCCACTTGTATGCATATCACCGGGACATCCCAAGAACTCTAGGGGTTTTCTGGTCCCGTTCTCTAATTGAAGAGTATTTCATCACTGACAGGTGAAATTTCTTGTTGAGGGGTTGTCTCCACTCATAGGTCTCATGACAAGGTTATCATGTTGGTGTTTATACAACGGTTCACCACATGCTTGAGTGCATATGGAGTATGCTTACTCCTTAAGTCGTAATGGTTTGGAAAATCTCATTTCCTTATTCCATCGCCCCTTGACAATATTTATAAGCGTAGGCTTATTGTTATAATAGATGGAAGCCTTTCCAAGGGTTCACATCTTCACCACATTGGTGGTCTTTGGCTAACGAGGGGGGGTACCTTCCCTTGGGTTTCTCGTAGTGTCCAAGTGTGGACTAGGCCAATGTTGGCATTATCATGATTCTTATGCCTCTGTGCTACCATTGCTACATAAGGCATGAAGGTAATTAAAAGCTTGTCAACTGTATACTAGACTGATGCTCTAGTGACAGTGACACTGAGTTGGCCATTACTCCAAGCCACTCATAAGGTTGGGTTTGGGTCGATGGTCCAGTTGTAGATTTCTTGTCGTACGAGGCAATATCTCTTGTAGGTCTTGTTAACAATTGGTGCCGGTTTGGCAACCGTTTAAGGTTATATAACGTATTTGGTTTACGACTTCTGAGCCGTATCGCTGTAAGCTATGCTCTTCGCAAGCTGCTTATACATGTTTCCACTCCGTGTATACCGTCATAGGTTGGAGATATTATTGGGCTCCATGGTAAGTCGTGGCATCACGCTTCCGTTCATAAGAGACTCTTAGGCAATCTGGTGCTGATCAGTGCCTTTTGTAGACTAGGGTATTTTCTGTTAAGTGAAATCCCTTCGGTGTCCTAACCGAATGTTCCTTCTAGCTCATGTGCTCTTATCATGATGCTTGTTCAACTGCTGTTATCTCAGACACCCTTCAAGGATTGCTCCTGAGTGCTGTTAGTTGTGCCGTTACATCCGGCTAATGTTTACAATATGTTGTGTCTACTATACCGCCTTGTGGTATTGTATTTGAGTTATTCCCTTTTGGTTTATAACGTCTCCCGTCGTTGGGTAGACCGTTTACACCTTCTCCTAGTGTTCTTGACTAAGTTTACATTCTTTTCCAATGATGGATTTTATTTTATGGTGATCTTGTGATTGCTCTTGGGAGTTCTGTCCCGTTTGTCGAGCGTTGTGGTGTTCACGTTAGGCAACTGCCTTACTGTGTTGAGGCTGGGTATGCTTTCCAGCTGTCATATATTTACTTGATGTCTTTGAGACATACCCAATGTCTATACTTATCAGTCTGTGCTCTTTGCACTTCTTAGTCCTTACTCCTTATTTTCCGATGGATTCTCTGAGTTCCTTACACTTGTTCCTTAACTGAGTTTCCTTCTCCTTGATTGTCTATGTTGTCCAGTTGTTCTGGTTAAAATTCACTCATGGTCCATAGAACGGAGTTGACTACTTCCCGTGTTTCGCACACTACATGTATACATACGTGGGGTACCATGTTGATACGTTACCACTTACCCGACTACGTGTCAGGCCCGCAAGCTCCTTCGGAGTGCGGTTGTTCCACATCCCGTAATGGGTACACTCGTAGTGTTCGTCACACGCCTAGGTGAAGTATTCTGTTGCCAACTCCTCTTGTATCATTCTTTGATACTCACCGTAATTCGGTTGGCTTGGTTTAAAATTCAAGGTTTAAAGAAAGGTCGTGGTCTTGAAAGAAAAATTTTGGGTTTTAAAATTATGGTTCGGTGTTAAAGGCAGTTTATCATGGCATCGCCATGTTTGAGGTCTCGACCAAGTCTAGTTCCTCGCTGACTGGTATGTACTAAATACAGTGGTCGGGTCGTTAGGCCTTTCCAAGGTTCCATCCCTTCAGTTTCAGGATTTGTGATCCCATAGTTGCTTCATTGTAGTCACGGTACATTACTATGTACCTGTGGTGTGTTAGAGTTTCTTTACGTATCTCTGTCCTTACTGCACTTGCCGTGGCAAGTGCGTGGTACTGATGGTTTTTGAGTAATCCTATACCGATCACGGTATGGTTCCACTCGTATTTGTTAGTCTTGTTGACTCTTCCCTTGATCTTAATGACCTATAATTGGTATACTCGATCCCTTAGGTAGCTTCTTGGTGGTCTAGACATGGCTGTCGTAGATCTGGGTACTCCTCCAATCCTTGGAGATTCCCACTCTATTTGGTTTAGTGTCGTTCCTTGTGGCTCGTTCCCACACATCTGTGGCGGTCACTGAGCCTTCCTTGTTTAGGCACTACTCTTGTAGTCCTATTGGATTATATCTCATGGTTGTTCTTGTAGTTGTCTGAGCTATATTGGCCAGGTATTGCAACCTTAGTGGCGTTGTAGCTTGGGAGTTACCCGCTTCCGACTATGTCCTTAGTCGGCTAGCATACCGTTGGTGGTATTATTCAAGTATTACTATCCCGTAGACTTGTGTCTCGGGTTCCGTTACTGCTCCCTTTTCCATTCCGTTGCACGGTTAGTGCTTCTTTCTTGCTGTTGGTTGACTAGCTAGGTTTCGCGACTGCTAAGCACGTCGCCCCCTGCTGTTGTAAGTTGCAGCCTCCTCGTGGTTTGAGTGTTCATCCTACCGCTATTACGTGCGGTGTTGTGGTTCAACCGGGATCCATCTCCGGGACTTCCAGTCCTTGGAATCTACCATATGTCGGTTCTTGTTTACCGTGTGATTGCTTCACAACTGCCAGATCGGGTTTTCCCCGAGTATGAGAAGGCTTTTCTTCTCTCTGCCGTCCTTTCCCAAGTTATATAGTGGGGTTTGCGGCGGGCGGGACTGGTATTGTAGGTATCCGGTACTCACCGGTAGTTCCTAACTAGCATATCTCTAATGCTAACACTCAGCCCTTAGCCCTAAGCTTCTAATTCCTAACTCGGTATTCCTAAACTCGGTATTTCCAGTCATCAGAGCGATACTTCGCTCTGATACCACTTTTTGTAACACCCCTACCATTAATGCTGTGCTTACCGTCCAATCTCCTTACACATCAGATACACGCAGCGGATACATACTTACATAAAGGGGGTGATACAATGCCGTTGGTCACCCACGTGACTAACAAGGCTACTGCTACTACATACAGCATCGGTCTGATGGACCGGAATCCTGAGTATTACACATCTATAATACATACTCCATTCATCAATCAAATACAACAATGCTCCATTCAATACTTACTCCTCCATAATTCATACAATACAATATACTTAACCGAGTCTACTAGGATCCTTATACAATTATAATATCTCTTCCAAGTTCATACATACTCACTAAGAGCCTACATCTACCCATTCCTCACAACTACTTACTTTCTAAGTACAAGGGTGTGCCGCCGGTCTCTTACCTTGACCACATCCGCTCCGGGTACCTGCACACTAAAAACATTCCCCCTAGGGGGTCAGCTTTCGCTGCGCATGGTAACCGCATACCCCGCGTACTAGTGAGGGTACGCCGACCTCTTGGTCGAATACATGCAGTTCATTTTCATTCAAACATACATGCATACATACTCTTATACACAGTACAATAATACTTACGCAAGCATACATACATACACTTAATTTCATGCAAGGAATACAATACAACCATCCAATACATACTTACCTTCTTCCGATTTACACATACACATTACATACACAATATGCAAAACTTGTTAGCTTCATTGGTCCACCCGGGTTAATCGGGTGGAGGTTACTCTTTTACTCGTTACTCCATACATACGCATACATACTCATACTCATACTCGTACTCATACATACTTACTTACTTACTCTTACTCATGTTAAGCCGGTATGGCCTCTGGGCAGGGACTACACCGTCCCACCACCAGGCTTTACTTGGTTCACTAATCCAGGATGCTACCCACTTAAGGGATTTGGGCCGTGGACCAGCTTACGAACCAGGAATTGGATCCAACCTCTTGTGTCTCCTCATCCTCACGCGTGGCCGAAACTATATCGGACTTCTACTCATTCCAATTTACTCACTTAAGTTAGGAGTTAGGTAGTTAGGAATTAACAGAAGTCAACATTCAAGCCACAATAATACAATACCCATATACACTTACATACGAGGTACAATACATTACACAAGTACAATACGAGGTTCGAATACCATTCATCATCGTTCATATATTTCATGAATTATACAAACTAGTGCTCAAGACAATAAATATCAAGCACAACATAAGTCAAGCACAGGTAAGTGCAATATAGTCCGATTCATGCATTTATCTTATTTAGGTGGTCAAATAACACACAAATCGGGGTAACCAGATTAGGATACAGGGCATGAAGAAATCATACCTTTCACCGTTGTACTTGTATCCCAACGTTCCTCCGGTGTTCACAAATCATATCCTATTATATATACATACAGTTGAATGATTAATCTATCTATCATTAACTTAACCCGATTACTCTTACGTTTACTAATCCATACTTACTAAGTCTTGCATTACAATACTTATATTTTATTTACTTATTCCTAATTACTTAACAATGGTTTACTTACGTATATATGCACATATGTATAGGTGGGTATACATATACATATATATATATATTATTTAATTTAATTAAATAATTTTTTTTTGTATGACTCGACCGAACTTGCAAGTCCGGTCGCAAGTTCGGTCCAAGTCAGTAAGGAATTACGCTGGAGAATTACAGGGCCCGACCGACCTTGCAGTCCGGTCCCAAGGTCGGTCCATTCCAGTAAGTTCGTATGTGAAAATGTTAGCCCGACCGCCCTTGCAAGTCCGGTCGCAAGGTCGGTCCATTCCAGTAGCTTACTCGACGGAAATTTTTCTGGCCGACGAACTTGCAAGTCCGGTCGCAAGTTCGGTCCATTCCAGAAGGTTACTGACGGGAGAATTTTCTGGTCCGACGAACTTGCAAGTCCGGTCGCAAGTTCGGTCCATTCCAGAAGCATTCCCGGCTTTGTAAATCTGGGCTCGACCGAACTTGCAAGTCCGGTCGCAAGCTCGGTTCGGCCCAGTATTTGCATTTTTACTTCTGTTTTCAGTTCTATACTTTACCCATTGTTTCTCCAATCTTCTTACATGTAATCCCACATGTTCAAACACTACCTAGGCCCTCCAAATTGCCTTAGTTCATCCACCAAATTCTTTACTAAATCCCTCAATCAACTTACGCAATTTCATCACTTCCTTTCCACACTTACCACAGATTTTCATCCTTCAATGCTATAGATTTTTGTTCTAACTTTTTACACTCAATACTCCTACTACCAATACCCTCCCTTTGCATCCCAAATACATTTCCATGCCATTGCAGTACCTATACCCAAGTCCAACACTCTTTTTACCAATTCTTACACACTAACCTTTTCTAACTTCTCCAAGGCATTTTTACACCGTTTGCTACAGATTTTTACACTTCTTGTTTCTCATACTACAACTACCTCTTCATCACTACTAAACATATCTACCCAATCCAATATACACCTTGGTTCTCCACACCAAGTCATTCTTAGATACATAATTCCTACCAAAATTTCGCCATAGTTCACCTACTTTCCTTACTTCTCCACACTCACATTTTTCATCAAATTCATTCCTAATCTAGCCACACCCATACAAGGGTCCTACCAGCACACAAAGCTATACAAACTATCACAATACATCAATACTCCATCATGCATCAATACCAATACTCATACACAATATACTTGGCTCTAAGACCTACAATTTACTTACTAGTTCCCTAATACTCAAACTTCATAAACTCCAATACTAATACCATAGTTTAGGTTCTTTTAAATTGGTTACCCATTCCCATTACTCTAATACATTAAATCTTAACCTTAGGAGAGAGCCCTTACCTTGAGCTTACAATTCCTTCATTCCTTTCCACTTTCCTCTTCTCTTCCTGTACAATTCGATTTGTGGGGAATGGAGTTGCCAAACTCCATTCCCATCGCCCAAAGCATACAAAACAAGTATAATTAATATACTAACCCTTAGATTTATACTAACATTGAGATGTTTTAAACAAATTTCTAGGGTTTACCTTTTGAAGCTTTTAGGAGGGGTTTTAGCCCTTGGTTCAAGAAGGTGTTCTCACCACCATTGGAGGGTTGAAACAAAGCTCCAAAACAAGAGGAAAAACAAGGTGAGAGAGAGAGGAAAAATCGGTTACACCCAAGAGATGGAGAAAAGTGAGGTCTTTCATGGAGATTCTTACCTTGTTGGAAAGAGGAGACTCCAAGCTCCATAATGGTGTGCTTTTCTCTTTGAATGGGGTATACCCATGAAAATGAACTTCCTCATTTTGAAATTCCGAAAAGAGGGAAGTGTAGAGGAGAGTGAGGGGAGTTCAAATATGTAGTTATTTTTGTGATTGGAGCTCAAATAGAGGTAGAGCAAGGAGGAGAAGATGAGGTTGCCATTGGAGCTCTTGTGGAGCTTTGAAATCGCCACACCAGAGGAGAGAGGGGGGATAAATCGGTGAGAGAGGGAGAAATGGGAGAGAGATGAGTGAAATAAGGGAGGTGTGAGAGTAAGTGGGGGTAAAGTAGTTTTTACTTTATTACTTTTTGCTTTTGGCTCTCTTATTTAGTTAGCTAATTACATGTTTGTGTGAGGGGTTACTTCACCCATTAAAAACCGGCCCCCATATTACTACTGTTTGGAGCGTTTTTCGTCTTTTACAGAAAACACTCGTTATTTTACCCGGTTTAGGTACTGTTCACTAACCGGGCCCGTTTTCTGGAATTTTCTCGTTTCTTTATTTTCATTGGTTATTAAGCTTTCATAAATGCTTAATAATATTTATTTAATGCCTTATAATTTTTACGGGTTTGTTTAACCACTTAGAGTCACGTTTTCGGGTTTCCTCGCAAAACGTGCTCTAAAGCTCTATTAGCGTTTTAATTCGTTATTTGGATCTGTTTTCTTCGGGAGTTGTTTCCATATATTATTTAGGTCTTATTAAACCTTTAGAATCCATATAACACTCTAACTGAGGTCTCATACCTCCTATGGTTACTTAACGCTTATTTAGCGTTTTCCGCCTTTTAAGCGTTTCTTTATTTTCTTTTGGACTTATTTTTCCTTACCATATTAATTAGGTACCCTTAGGCCCTTAAATACGTATTAGATTAATTTTTAATTCCTTATGTTTAAGTTCGGGGTATTTCAGTGGTAATCTCTTCAACTTCAGGTACCTAAAAAGTGGGGGTGCCCCCAAAGGGGCTCAGCAAACAACGCTGGTATGGAAAACGTACAGCCCATCGGCTACTGGGCCACACTAACTACTTTGTCGAATACATGCAGTTCATTTTTTTTTGTAAAACTGTAAACAAGCATGACATAATCATAACAAGTATCCATACAAGGACAACAATGTCACATAGAACAAGACTTCAGAAGGTCAAGTTAGATGATTTGTAATTGCTTGATGGTAGTCAGGTCCACACAATGGGACTGACAGGTAAATAAGAGTATGTCAATATAGTGAAGGTATAGTGACCTCGTTAAACTCCATCTTAATAGAGTAGAATGTTCGGGTATGATAAACCCTTAGACGAGATGGGACTCTCGTACAAGTAGGTGGGTAATAATTCCCTCAGAAGATAACATAGTTAACTCCTGTACTTAAAGAGGTAGGTATCGTACCCTCGAGAGAAATGAAGTCTTCCTCCCAACTTGAAATGTTCCGGTACGATCTCGGTGAGTGGACATAGAGTGCACCCAAAACTCCCGTCATGACGTAAATTGAATAGGAGACGACCTGAGACAGGTACAGCTCCTGTAGCATGCATGGCCAGATCCAACTGGGCTCCTCGCTTCTTGTAGTATAGGATTTGTTAGATGTCACACAAGGATGTTAAGCATGGATACAATGTGTATTGTCAATTATCACGTTTAGGATAACGACGTTTGTTATAAAGTGAAGTTAGTGAGAAACTTGAGTACAAGTTCTCGGTATGATAATACGCAGGTATTTAATCCACTGGTAATGTAGTGTTGTATGCGTGGGACATACACATTATAGTTAGTATCATTCACGCACATAAAGCAATACAATAGTGCACAAGAGCAATACAACATTTTACATATAATTATCTTGGTCGTTATTTCAAACAGCAGATAGCACACAAGCCGGTGTAATCCTGTAGCAAACAGGTTGCAAGAATCCCATACCGTTCACCGTAGATTGCAGTTGAATATATCCTGGTCAACGTCTGGTCAAGTATTGTCCTATATTAGGATTAAATGAGAGGGTTAATTTATGTTACCCTTGTATAATAATTTTATTGGATCATTCAACAATTTTGTATCTGTTATTTCATGTGAGGTTTATTTCTTCATACTTAGATAGTTTCTTTAACCTCTCAACCTCATTGATAATTAAGGTGTTTATATATATATTCCAATTTATATAGTAACTTTTATTGTATGGTAATTTCTTTTAGTTACCTTATGATTTAATGTATAACTTATTTTGTTATTCCTTTTGATTTATTTATAAATCCTTTAATGTACATATATGTATACATTTATTCATGTACTATTTATGTTACATGTTTTAATTGTCTAGATGATATAATAACTTTATAATTTCTCAATTATATTTATATGTCATACATGGACATATATTCTTATAGTTTTATTATTCCCCTTTTAACCATAAATAATATTTATTGGTTACCCTTAAATTCCTTATAACTATATAAGCCATAGTTTTAATTCCATAATCCCTTAAATCAAAATTCTTTTTCTAATTCCTCCAAATATCCACATAGGACCTATATTATTTAAATCTAAATACTTACCCTTATATTTCAGTTATTTAGTAAACAATCATAATAATTCAAAACTTTACATTAAACTCAAATCTCATTATATTATATAGTTTTAATTCCTTATTTAATTATATTACAAAACACCATTAATATTTCGGTATATAATTTTGAACATTATAACTTTCGAAAATTACAACTTGGCCCCCAAACTTTTGGCCTTAATATAATTTTTCCTATAATTACAATTTTACCTCAAAAATCTTATAATCTTTACTAATAACTTATAACCTATGGTTTTAATATTAATTTCCTTTAATCGCGAAATATATACAATAGTTTCTTAAATTACAATTCTAACCCAAGTATTTCAGCTTTAGGCATAACTTTCCATAATTTGCATTTTCACCCAAAACTTTATAATAGTTACTTAATAACTATAAACTATAGTTTAAATATTTAATCCTCTAAATTTCGGAAGTGTACTTTATATTTCTCTAATTATGGATTCGCCCCATATTAAACTCCAACTTTTCATAATAAGTTTTATAAATTACCAAAATAGCCCCAAACTTTATAAATGATAATTTAACTTTTAAATTGACTAAAATCATAAAACTTAATTCCTACCTTTATATTATATCATAGTTACTCCAAAGAAGCCCATGACTTCGGCTTTTACTATATATACATCAATCTTTTCAAAATTTACAATTTAGCCACATAACTTAATTAATTAGCCATTTAAGCACTAGTAAAATATTTTAACTCACCAACTTTATAATATAAGTTATAACATATGTAGCTCATTAAAACCTATTCTTCACCAAAACCATTTGTAACACCCCATCCAACAACATACACATAACAACATTCTGCAGCGGAAAGTATACTACTTCATATAACTTAACTCGTTGGTGTTACACGCCGTTAACCACCCACGTGGCTAACAAGGCTATTACATTACATTGTACCGGTCTGATGGACTAGATTCCGAGCAACTGTACATACTATACCTCTTCATTAATGACAACCAACATACATAAGCCTTCCAACTGTACCGAGTATTCACAACCTGATGCCGATGACAATTCCGGTCTTACTACACCTACTGTATATATACAACTTAAATGATTACCCATGTACAACGACTACCCCATCCTACTCTCGAACGGCTTCCAGCTCTTCGTACCTGAAATAAGAAAAGAAGAGAAAGGGTGGCCCCCAGGGGCTCAGCCTTTGATGGGTATGGTAATACCGCAGCCCATATGCTACCGGGCCACGCACAACTAATTGTCGTCTTAGCATGCGGTTGATTATATTTAGATCATGCATGCAACTATAAACACACAACACGTAACATTTCGCCTTATGGGCTCAACAAACGGATAGTACATCCTTAAACTTGATAAGTCACTCATGGTATTCATTACCCCTAGAGTGTTTCTCCTCTAATGGAGCTACCTTAATAGACGACAACTACCCATTAATCGGGTTATTCTTAAACGCCTCTTATCACGAACTGGGATTCATATCCATGATCCACATACTCCACATTTAACATATGACATATACATAACCACACATAACAACACTTTCCACGTTTCAACGTGTACATAATAACATTGCAATAGATATTGCATCATAACGACAATACATAACATAACGGGTACGGTTCCCTTTATGAACCGGCCCCAAACATAGTCAGTTCACTTGTAGCTAGAGAATGTTGCCAGTCTCATGATAAGCTCATTACATAACTCGTTACCGTCTCGTTAACTGAACGAATAACTTAACAAGGTGTCTCGGATATAGTGATCCAAGCACACCGAACAAACATAACATAGTATGCCCCTGTGGCCCGACGTGAGTCAGTAATAGCCTTGGTTAAGCTAAAGGGAAGGTTGGGAACCAAATTGGAAAACAACCATAACATACAGAGAGGATCGAACCTGATATGACAACGACCCCATACTCACACGCGTGGCCGGAACAGACCGGACTCCTCTCTTCCCGTTAGCACTGTTAGAGTTCAACATTGAACTTAATTAAACAATCACAACATTGGGTTAAGTTTGTTAGACACACAAGGGAAGGAGAGTCATACATTCACACACAAACATCACACACAACATCACTAACTAACTACGCATGGCCGTGGTTAGAACGTTCCTTAGGTCGGAAACGTTATCACGGATACCGTCTCCTACGTTTACCAATAGTGGTTAACTAGCCCTTCAAGCGCATTCGAGGTTACCGGTATCGGCACGTAAACATACAACAACAAAACGACTGTAAACTCGTTTCATGATTTATCTTATAATGTGGCAAACAACATAGGAACACGTTGGCATACAAGCCGGTGTAATCCGGTAGGACAAGGTTGCAAGAAAAACCATACCTGTCACCGGAGTCCACTTACCATGTCCACTTATGTTCCTCGAGCAATTCTCGAACAACTGATAACATACATGTACTTTTATTAACATCGGGGTAATATGATTGTTATAGTCTATTGCTTATAACCTTTCCCGTTAACTTAGTTACATAACTTCACATTTTAACTTGTTTACTTTACATTTTAATACAACTTTTCCCTCTCTACATTGTCATTATTACCCACTCAACATGTCCTTAACAATCTTATAAATCATTACTTAATAATCCCATCATCTTATAACTTTAAACAATGTTTGGTTTTTTTTTACATAATTTTGGGCGTCCGACCCACCCCGACCCCCACAAATGGGTCGGACGTTCCAGAAACTTTTCCCGTCTTTTAAATAAACCTGTCCGACCCATGTCCGACCCATGTCCGACCCAAGACCTCTGGGTCGGACCATTCCAGAAACTCCAATGATTGAATTAAACAAGGCTATCCGACCCACCCTGGGTCGGACCACTAGGTCGGACAACCTCAGAAGTTGTCCAAACTTTGTCAAACTTTCTCCAAACTTCTTTTTAAGCCTCCTAATGTGTTCTAACATAATTTGGCACATCAAACACACCTTTAGCCATGTGCTAAACTCTTTAAATCACTCACCAAAACCATTTTATCATTCATAAATTCCTTACAAAATTCTTAGCACTTGGAATGTTTTCTCCTTAAGATTTCTAGGTGGTATCTCACCTATAATGACCACTATACCAAGGTGTTTCCTTTACACCTTAACATCATCTCTCAACTTCTTTTCTTACTAACTAAATCTCCTTTTCACAACTTCTTAAAATTCCTCACTCAAAATCCCTACCTAAACATCATTCCCTCCTTATTCATCAACATACCTAAACCTTAAACAAACTTCTCCAAGACTTTATTACATCCCAAAACACTCATTGAATTCCTAGAACTTCCAAGACAATACCAAAGTCCTTGTAGCACTTTAGAACACCTTAAAACATGTTTTCTTTCTTATTAAAACATTTATCCTTTCCTAACATATCCTAGTTCACCAAAGTTCATTTAAGCACTTAAAACTCCTTGCACATTCTCCAAATTTTGCCATAGCTTCTCTTGTATATACTCACATCCAAACACTTAGGTTTTTTACCTTATTTCATTCAAGAACACCTAAAATCCATCACGAGTATTCTCACACACAACAGTTCACCAATTTACACTACATCACAATATAGTGCATAAACTTAAATTGCTTGGCACTTAAGCCCTTAAATAACATGGCTCTTAGGCCCTTAAATACATTAAACTTAAACACTGAATTTCCCACATAAATAATGCCTTTGACCTGCAAATACACCCAACAATAGCATATCAAGCTCATTTCCTAAGGCATTTAAACTACATTGATATAGCATAACCTTTTATTAAGCATATCAAGCCATTTTCCTAAGGCATTTAAACTACATTGAGATAGCATATTTACCTCTTTTCCTCACAAACTTCTTTCTTGTTTCCTTGACTAAATTGGCAAGGCTTTTGGTTGCTTGTCAACTTCTAAACATTATACAAATAATGAAATGAGTATACAAGCTTTAAGCTTCATCTCATTGTAAACCCTAGTTACATATATTGTTTTAACACATTAAGGTAATTGTTTTACCTTTGAATGGAAAGAGAGCTTGAATGAGTATCAAGAGAGGACTCCTCCTAGCCCTTGGAAGATTCAAATGAAGCTAAAATAAGCAAGGTGAAAACACCATTGTGAGGTGAATTTTTGGACATCAAATAAACATGGAGGAAACATGGATTTTCTTTGAGTTTCCTTACCTTGAAGCAAAGGAGAACAATAATATGTGAAAAGGTGAGCTCAAGCTCCTTCAATGGTGAATCTCCATGGCACCAAAATTGAGTTCTTGAAGATTTGAAAAGATAGAAGTGTAGAGCTTGGTCTAACTAAGACAAATATGGTCTTAGAATTTGATTTGGAGCATGGAGTTGGATTTGGCAAAGAAATGAAGATGGAGAAGAGATGGAGCTGTAGCAAACCGTAGAAGAGAGCATGAAGGGAGGAAGGAGACGTGTGAAATGAAAGGAAATGAAAGAATGAAGATGAGTTCTACTTTTGGGAGATATTTATGTTAAAGTAAATAGTTCTTTTGCTTTTTACTTTCCTTAGTTATTTGATTGGCCAAGTGTGGTGAGTCACACATGGAGAAACCGGCCCCTTAATGTTTTAGGCCTAGTCATGGTCTTTGTTGACCAATTTAATTACTTATAACAACATATGTTACAAACTAGCTTATTTTAGTTACTATTCACTAAAACAAGGCACATAGATGTGAAATTTTTGATTTCCCATTGATATAGACTTCCAAATGTGATAATATATAGTACACATGTTAATTAAAGAGTAATGATGGACATTTAGCCATTCAAAACTCATTTACAAGACAATTTTTCAAAAACGTGCTTTAAGACTCCTTAAAGCACTTTTTGTGTTTTAACTTGTTTTCAAGCTTGGTTTTCTTTGGTAATTGATTTAATGTGTTCATTAACACATTTATAAGGTATAGGTATGACCATTAGGTCTTATACAAATTTATCCCAAGCTTAGAGCACATTTTTGCTCTTATTGACTTTAAGGTATTTTCTTGTGTTTTATTTGGTTTAACTGTCTACCAAAGTTTCCTAAGGACTTAATTTGCCTTGTTAAATCATAATTGACTATTATTAAGTCTTGGTAGGCTCTTTGGGTCCTAACCAAGTTCTCTCCAAGCTTAGAGCATGTTTTTGCTCAAGCTGTGTCTTAGTGTTTTATATTTATTCTTACTGGTTTAAATTGTTCACTATTGTTTCTGAGGCACTTTTTAGCCTCTACATACCATAGTTTAATACTTAAACCACATATCAAGGTTTGGGGTATTTCAATCTACCCCCCTTAAAAGAACTTCGTCCTTGAAGTTTACACTTCCCACACATCTTGGATTAGAATACGGGGATTACTTATAGGAATAAAACTTCTATAATAAAACACACTTTACATCACAACCTTGGACTTAATGGTCCGGTTAACACATTCACATCCATACATAACATAACATAACATACTTACATGATAACCTCGGACTCAATGGTCCGGGTATCTTAACAATACTTACACATACATAACAACCCTTAGACTCTCTGGTCTTGGGTAACATAACAACATTTAGACACATAGGTCTTGATAACATAACAGCCTTTAGACACATAGGTCTATGTAACACAACACATTTAGACTCATTGGTCTTGATAGCATACACTTTAGGAAATCAAAGTCAAAATAACATTTATTACACATACCACACAACATGTCATAGCATGTATAGCAATCAAAAATATCTTTGATATACACTGTGATCCCGCAGAACCCGGTCGCGATGGACACCTTCCGTCCCCGTGTCTTTGGGAGATCAAAACAATCACTTAAGTTTAAAATTTCCTTGTGAGGTTAAGTAAGAGAACTTTAATTATGTAAAGTATCTATCGGCGTTTTATAAGTACCAATTGAAAATCCTTTTGAAAACACACACAACTCCAAGTCCAACTTATGCTCTTTGCTTCTTTTCTTAGCGTGGTTATTTGTGACCAATTATAGGGAGCTTCAAGAATCATTCAACCCTAATGTGATCAGCATCAGTGTCGAACTATCCTTCCACCCCAATTTGTGTTCGGCTTCCCTTGATCGCATGCAAATCAAGTTCCACTTCCCACTTCATTTTCAAGCATCAAGTAGTACACTCATTTCCAATTTTCTATCTTTTTAATCATTCTAATCATGATCATAACATCTCCAAGGGATAGAACTTCGTCTATCAATTATTTCCATACGCTTTAATGTTGTTACCTAGGGAATCTTATTCTCACTAGGTTCTAGGTCGGTTTCATAACCTTTCATGAATCACTATATAGTATATATATACACATATATTTTATCAAAATACAACACACAGTTTCACATTTATACACTGTCGGGGTTTTGTTCCCCGGGAGTTTCTCTACTCCCCACACTTGTACTATCATACACAACTGTTAATAAATACACACACTTACCACAATGGTATTCGCATCTTCTGTGCGCAATTACCCCAATTTAACCATGACTGAATGCGTATGTTTACGTAACACACACATCAATCATCAAAACAACTATTTTGTGCTATGCACAACATAAATCACGTACACTTGTACGGTAATACACACTAAGTGGTTTTGCGCTCTACCCCCCTTAAAAGGGATTACGCCCACGTAATCAATCACTAAACATTGGCTTAAAATGTTCTGCCGTCGTGAAGTGTTTTAACTTCCACGCGGTCTATTACACAATGGATTCTGATTAGAGGATCTTAACCATATTGGAGGTTTAGTTCCTAAACCAAGAATTGTCATTGGAGTTTGTTTAAACTCTTAGTTGGTTTCGATTCTGGCCTGTTAGGCTTCTAGGAGTTAATAATTAGCCATTCACTCCTGCTCACCATGTACATTCACACTTGAATCACTGGCTCACTAGTTTTTGCTGCGAAACTCTAATAACTGTAGAGCTTAATTGCCCCATTTGTTATTCTTACTATATTGTACATCCCCAATTGTCACCTTCATCTTGGTAACAATGGATTCTCAACCGACGCGTGGTATCTCTTACCGTTAGCGAATTCGGTGAGTTATAAACTTTCTATCCACTTCCATAACAATTTACTGTGTATATAGTTATGTATTTCACAATAATTGACTTGTTCCCTTCCGACTTACTGTCGGTTGAGATTGAGCTACTACCTAGTGTGTAGTGCTCTCTCAGCTACTTACAACATTTGGGGTATATTCCATACCGATATTTGGCCGTTAGTGCTACTGTAGTCCCTTATTCTTAATCATGCCTCCACATTTGGTTTTGTACAAGTACTTTTTGTTGGTGCGGCCTTGCATTTCCTATGCATCGGCCATTATAACATTATTCCTCCATAATTAACATGTTTCCAATTCCTAGCTATCCCACTCGATCATTACTGCGCAAGTGCAATACCAAAACACTCAGTCATACAGAGTGCAGAGGCGTAAACTCTTGACAGTAAATCCCTTATACGATTCGCCATGGAATTCACACTGAGTTCCTCATCACATAGTACCTACCACTGGCTTATTGCCCAGTCTGTTTAACGTCGCTTACCTTGCATCTCCACTGAGTTTAACTCATAACTGGTCTTATCTGCTACATTATCGTTTAACAATACTTATACAATGGTCGCTTGCTGCGCACCGTGCTCTTACTCCTTGTATAACATCAGCTTATATCGTATTTACCGTCACATTAACTTCCACACATATACTTACATTATTCACATTATGGTTCATCACTCATTTGGAAGACTACTGAATGCTCCATGAGCATCGATCATTCGAGTCACAACCCGGCATTATTCAGCTCGGTGTTCCACAAGCTACTAAACTAACTGTTTTCTCAAATGATAATAGTATTGTCCATCCTTAACATATTTCTTAAACTTGGTTCACATAACTACCGCTCCAGCGGTTTCACAGCATCGAGAGGTATCCCCACTCTTAGTGCAGTGGTTCGTTCTCCACTCTATTCACTTATATAACATAAACTTCTGCAATCAATCTAATTTACATAACACATTTTACTTGTGGCCTATAAGCCTTATTTGCCTTGAGCTGCGCTCATTGTAGGCTGTCCACACACATGTACTTCTCTGTACAACATTACATGGTTTGGATGTTATATTGAGCTCCATGACAAGGTCGTTGCATTCCGTCTCCTTCCATGGAATGCCCCTTAGGATTGTCAGTCCGTCTCCTGACAACTTATGTCTAAACTGGGTGTTAGTTTCTACCCTGTGCTTCTGTCATGCCATTTCGTGCAACAATTATTGATGCGAACACCCTTTAAGGATTGCTCCTGGGTGTTACTAAGTTATGCCTTTACATCTAGTTCACACTTATTGGTACATTCAGTTAGCCACGCCGTTTGCGTTCTTAACTGGCTTATTATCTCCTTCTGTGAAGATCAACATTTCCTGGTAGTGTAGGTACCCATCCTGGGAGTTTCATCCCGTTCATTGCACATTAATGTGTCCACATTAGACATCTGCCTTGCCATGCACAGGCTGGGTCACCATTCCAGCTATCATGTTTATCCTTGAGGATCCTTAAGACGTATACGATGTCTTTACATTACAGTTAGTGCACTTCGCACCTCCTGACTCTTAAACATATCCTTGAAATGAATTCACTAATTCCTTTAGTCTCGTTAACTTGACTTAGTTCCTTTACTTCAACCATTCCTTGTAATCCTTAGCTCTTGTTTGACTTATACTGCTGACCGTAGTACGGAGTCGACTACTTCCCGTGTTTCGGACTCTACCTGTATACTCATGTGGGGTACCATGCTGATACATTACTACTTACCCAACTAACCCATAAACAGGTCTGTCAGGCCCACAAGCTCCTATCGGAGTGCAGTCGTCCCACATTACAGTTGGTACACTCGTAGTGTCCGTCACACGCCTAGGTGAAGTATTCTGTTGTCAACTCCCTTATATTGTCCCGTGGCAATATTCGTTCCATGCTTCCCGAACTTAATCGAGGGAAAGTTTATCCATTGTTGAATTCTTATCAACTGCCCTTGGTTTTACTAGTTTGGTTTAGAAGAAGGTTAGAAAGAAGTACTGGTTTGAAAGAAAATCTGGTTTTGAAAAGGAAAGAGTTTGAGTAAATCTGAGTTTAAAAGAAAATTTTCATGGTTTCACAACATCTTCTTACCTTAACCAAGTCTAGCTTCTTGCTGACTGGTGTACTCATAATTACAAAGGTCAGGCTGTTAAGCCCTTCCATGGTTATAATGATCACGCTTAACTTCGTGGTACATACTAAGTACTTTGTATTTGTTAAAACTTCCCCAAACAGCCCTGTTATAGCAGCACTTGCCATGGCAAGTGCGCCATGCTAACTGGCTATCGGTTAATCACACACACCGGTTGCGGTATTGTTCTTACCCGCACTATTATCAGTGGCCTTGTTGGCCCTCACTGATCTTACTGTCTTGATAATAACTCCTCTAAGTGACTTCTCACTGTCTCCACATGATGATCATCAACTAGGGTGTTTCCCATTCTGGAAGACCCCATTTTTTGTATTGTTTCCTCTTCGTAGCCCGTTCCACGCATTGTCGTGGTTACTGAGACTTGTCTCTTGTTTGGGCACTACGTTGTAGTTCCCTTGTCGGTTGGTATACCGTTGGTGTATTATTTATCAACTGTGGTCCCGTAGACACTCGTCTCGGGTTTTATTAATCCACTTCTTGCCCGTTGCACGGTTGGTGCGTTGCAAGCTGGTTATCCTCGACTGCTCGGCATGTCGACCCAGGTTGCCGGAAATTCTATTCTCCTATACACTGATTCTTCACCCTTCGCTATGAAATGTGGTTAACACTGTTTAGATGGGAACCGTCTCCGGGATTCCCAGTTTTCGGGATCTACCGTATGACAGGTTCTCCATACCTTTAGAGGTACTTGATAACAACCAGATCGGGTATTCCCGAGTATGAGAGGACTTTCATCTCCCTGGCGTTGTTTCCCAAGTTATAAAATAGGGTTTGTGGAGGGCGGGAAGGATATTGTAGGTCCCCAGTACACACTGGTAATACCTAACTAGCGTATCTCTCACGCTATCACTCAACCCTTAACCCAGAGTACTAAAATCCTAACTCGGTACTTCCTAAGCTCGGTAATTCAGTCATCAGAGCGATACTTCGCTCTGATACCACTTTTTGTAACACCCCATCCAACAACATACACATAACAACATTCTGCAGCGGAAAGTATACTACTTCATATAACTTAACTCGTTGGTGTTACACGCCGTTAACCACCCACGTGGCTAACAAGGCTATTACATTTACATTGTACCGGTCTGATGGACTAGATTCCCGAGCAACTGTACATTACTATACCTCTTCATTAATGACAACCAACATACATAAGCCTTCCAGCTGTACCGAGTATTCACAACCTGATGCCGATGACAATTCCGGTCTTACTACACCTACTGTATATATACAACTTAAATGATTACCTATGTACAACGACTACCCCGTCCTACTCTCGAACGGCTTCCAGCTCTTCGTACCTGAAATAAGAAAAGAAGAGAAAGGGTGGCCCCCAAGGGGCTCAGCACCTTTGCTGGTATGGTAATCCCGCAGCCCATATGCTACCGGGCCACGCACAACTAATTGTCGTCTTAGCATGCGGTTGATTATATTTAGATCATGCATGCAACTGTAAACACACAACACGTAACATTTCGCCTCTATGGGCTCAACAAACGGATAGTACATCCTTAACTTGATAAGTCACTCATGGTATTCATTACCCCTAGAGTGTTTCTCCTCTAATGGAGCTACTTCCTTAATAGACGACAACTACCCATTAATCGGGTTATTCTTAAACGCCTCTTATCACGAACTGGGATTCATATCCATGATCCACATACTCCACATTTTACAACATATGACACTCATCACATAACCACACATAACAACACTTTCCACGTTTCAACGTGTACATAATAACATTGCAATAGATATTGCATCATAACGACAATACATAACATAACGGGTACGGTTCCCTTTATGAACCGGCCCAAACATAGTCAGTTCACTTGTAGCCTAGAGAATGTTGCCAGTCTCATGATAAGCTCATTACATAACTCGTTACCGTCTCGTTAACTGAACGAATAACTTAACACAAGGTGTCTCGGATATAGTGATCCAAGCACACCGAACAAACATAACATAGTATGCCCCTGTGGCCCGACGTGAGTCAGTAATAGCCTTGGTTAAGCTAAAGGGAAGGTTGGGAACCAAATTGGAAAACAACCATAACATACAGAGAGGATCGAACCTGATATGACAACGACCCCCATACTCACACGCGTGGCCGGAACAGACCGGACTCCTCTCTTCCCCCGTTAGCACTTGTTAGAAGTTCAACATTGAACTTAATTAAACAATCACAACATTGGGTTAAGTCTTGTTAGACACACACAAGGGAAGGGAGAGTCATACATTCACACACAAACATCACACACAAACATCACATAACTAACTCACGCATGGCCGTGGTTAGAACGTTCCTTAGGTCGGAAACGTTATCACCGGATACCGTTCTCCTACGTTTACCTAATAGTGGTTAACTAGCCCTTCAAGCGCATTCGAGGTTACCGGTATCGGCACGTAAACAAACAACAACAATAACGACTGTAAACTCGTTTCATGATTTATCTTATAACGTGGCAAACACACAGAAAAACACGTTGGCATACAAGCCGGTGTAATCCGGTAGGACACAGGTTGCAAGAAAACCGTACCTGTCACCGGAGTCCACTTTACCATGTCCACTTATGTTCCTCGAGCAATTCTCGAACAACTGATAACATTACATGTACTTTTATTAACATCGGGGTAATATGATTGTTTATAGTCTATTGCTTATAACCTTTCCCGTTAACTTAGTTACATAACTTCACATTTTAACTTGTTTTACTTTTACATTTTAATACAACTTTTCCCTCTCTACATTGTCATTATTACCCACTCAACATGTCCTTAACAATCTTATAACATCATTACTTAATAATCCCCATCATCTTATAACTTTAAACAATGTTTTGTTTTTTTTACATAATTTTGGGTCGTCCGACCCACCGTCCGACCCACAACTGGGTCGGACCGTTCCAGAAACTTTTCCCGTCTTTTAAATACACCTGTCCGACCCATGTCCGACCCAAGACATCTGGGTCGGACCATTCCAGAAACTCCAACGATTGAATTAAACAAGGCTGTCCGACCCACCCTGGGTCGGACCACTGGGTCGGACAACCTCAGAAGTTGTCCAAACTTTGTCAAACTTTCTCCAAACTTCTTCTTAAGCCTCATAATGTGTTCTAACATAATTTGGCACATCAAACACACCTTTAGCCATGTGCTAAACTCTTTAAATCACTCACCAAAACCATTTTATCATTCACAAATTCCTTACAAAATTCTTAGCACTTGGAATGTTTTCTCCTTAAGATTTCTAGGTGGTATCTCACCTATAATGACCACTATACCAAGGTGTTTCCTCTACACCTTAACATCATCTCTCAACTTCTTTTCTTACTAACTAAATCTCCTTTTCACAACTTCTTAAAATTCCTCACTCAAAATCCTTACCTAAACATCATTCCCTCTTTATTCATCAACATACCTAAACCTTAAACAAACTTCTCCAAGACTTTATTACATCCCAAAACACTCATTGAATTCCTAGAACTTCCAAGACAATACCAAAGTCCTTGTAGCACTTTAGAACACCTTAAAACATTTTTTCTTTCTTAGTAAAACATTTATCCTTTCCTAACATATCCTAGTTCACCAAAGTTCATTTAAGCACTTAAAACTCCTTGCACATTCTCCAAATTTTGCCATAGCTTCTCTTGTATATACTCACATCCAAACACTTAGGTTTTTTACCTTATTTCATTCAAGAACACCTAAAATCCATCACGAGTATTCTCACACACAACACTTCACCAATTTACACTACATCACAATATAGAGCATAAACTTAAATTGCTTGGCACTTAGGCCCTTAAATAACATGGCTCTTAGGCCCTTAAATACATTAAACTTAAACACTGAATTTCCCACATAAATAATGCCTTTGACCTGCAAATACACCCAACAATACATATGCCCTTAATAAACTCCTTGAGAGCATTTTACTAGCTCATTTGCCATTGGCTCCTTAGGTATTTTATTAAGCATATCAAGCTCATTTTCCTAAGGCATTTAAACTACATTGAGATAGCATATTTACCTCTTTTCCTCACAAACTTCTTTCTTGTTTCCTTGACTAAATTGGCAAGGCTTTTGGTTGCTTGTCAACTTCTAAACATTATACAAATAATGAAATGAGTATACAAGCTTTAAGCATTCATCTCATTGTAAACCCTAGTTACATATATTGTTTTAACACATTAAGGTAATTGTTTTACCTTTGAATGGAAAGAGAGCTTGAATGAGTATCAAGAGAGGACTCCTCCTAGCCCTTGGAAGATTCAAATGAAGCTAAAATAAGCAAGGTGAAAACACCATTGTGAGGTGAATTTTCAGACATCAAATAAACATGGAGGAAACATGGATTTTCTTTGAGTTTCCTTACCTTGAAGCAAAGGAGAACAATAATATGTGAAAAGGTGAGCTCAAGCTCCTTCAATGGTGAATCTCCATGGCACCAAAATTGAGTTCTTGAAGATTTGAAAAGATAGAAGTGTAGAGCTTGGTCTAACTAAGACAAATATGGTCTTAGAATTTGATTTGGAGCATGGAGTTGGATTTGGCAAAGAAATGAAGATGGAGAAGAGATGGAGCTGTAGCAAACCGTAGAAGAGAGCATGAAGGGAGGAAGGAGACGTGTGAAATGAAAGGAAATGAAAGAATGAAGATGAGTTCTACTTTTGGGAGATATTTATGTTAAAGTAAATAGTTCTTTTGCTTTATTACTTTCCTTAGTTATTTGATTGGCCAAGTGTGGTGAGTCACACATGGAGAAACCGGCCCCTTAATGTTTTAGGCCTAGTCATGGTCTTTGTTGACCAATTTAATTACTTATAACAACATATGTTACAAACTAGCTTATTTAGTTACTATTCACTAAAACAAGGCACATAGATGTGAAATTTTTGATTTCCCATTGATATAGACTTCCAAATGTGATACTATATAGTACACATGTTAATTAAAGAGTAATGATGGACATTTAGCCATTCAAAACTCATTTACAAGACAATTTTTCAAAAACGTGCTTTAAGACTCCTTAAAGCACTTTTTGTGTTTTAACTTGTTTTCAAGCTTGGTTTTCTTTGGTAATTGATTTAATGTGTTCATTAACACATTTATAAGGTATAGGTATGACCATTAGGTCTTATACAAATTTATCCCAAGCTTAGAGCACATTTTTGCTCTTATTGACTTTAAGGTATTTTCTTGTGTTTTATTTGGTTTAACTGTCTACCAAAGTTTCCTAAGGACTTAATTTGCCTTGTTAAATCATAATTGACTATTATTAAGTCTTGGTAGGCTCTTTGGGTCCTAACCAAGTTCTCTCCAAGCTTAGAGCATGTTTTTGCTCAAGCTGTGTCTTAGTGTTTTATTGCATTTTACTATGGTTTAAATTGTTCACTATTGTTTCTAAGGAACTTTTTAGCCTCTACATACCATAGTTTAATACTTAAACCACATATCAAGGTTTGGGGTATTTCACCATTCGGCCATAATTTATAAGATACCATATAGTATATAAAAGTAGATTTATAAGTCAAAATAATTATACATTAATTCATATGAGTCATATAACTCATGTAAAAATTATTGTAATATCTTAGATTGATTGTTAGCTCAGAATAGAGCATATTTGTCCTTGACAATTCGGTATGAATATGTATTTAACATAGGTAAATTTTGTGACACAAAAATGTGTCTTAAGGTAATAAATTTACCATGTATGTTATAAGCTATGCTTTTGGCATATGTTACCATGTAGTTTCGGTTTTAGATACCTAAGAAGGTGTACATAATTTTTGTATAATTTTTAGAAGCTCAACCAAGCTTAAAACATAAAGATTAGCTTAGTAAACTTACTCTTATTAAAGGATGGTTAAGTGCTTGAACTCCTCTTGAATTCCCAAGCTTTCTCCAAAGGAAATTGATGCTCCACTTCGGTTTTTATGCAAGAGGTGAAGGAGTGCAAACAAGAAATTTGACCTACTAAAAGCTAAGAAATGAACCTAGAAATTAATAAATCAAAAAGTCTTCGGGTTGCAAATAATCCCGGTCACTGCAGTATAGAAAACGTAGCAACCAGGTATCGAATCCGCGGGACTTGAAGAAAGTAAGTCTAGTCCTAAGAAAACTGGAAATTCAGGGGGTTGCTCTTGTTTTGGGAATCAAATAAGAAAGAAGAAAATAAATTAAAATAAAACTGATAAAGTTATATGGATGAGTGGAACTCCGGGTTCAAGTTATTTTTTCACTAGTCGGATTATGCGAACTTCTACAAATTGATAAGAGATATGGATTGGCTAATTCTTCAATATCTTTCCAGAATTAAATCATAATCTCCGAAAAGCTCATCTAGTAGAACACACAAGGTCTAATCCAGAACCTAGCGAAACACACATAGATGGATGAAGCTTAAAGAATTACGACACGCCTGAGGGAAAATATAATCAATCCGATCTAATTTTCCACAGGCTAACAGATTAATTTGACCTTCTTGTTAATCACCGATCTGATCATAACAAGATTCGTAAGGCTTTTTAAGAAATTCGCGAGATTAATTAAAAAGCACAACATTTGCATTAATCTGAAACAATCCGACAATAAAATCTCAAATCATAATTGTAGATGTACATGTAAAACGAGCTAGCTACAAATAACCGTCACCCGGAGTAAATCCTTCCTAGCCTAGCATGTTACAAGAAGAGTATATGGAGATAGAGAAGAATTAATCTGGTGTAGAAGATTCCTCCGTTTGTCTCACTATCCAGATCTGCAATTTACTGGGCTGGAGGTTGAAGATGGTGGTGGAGAAGAAGAACTCTCACGGCTGCTTGCGTTCTTCTCGGCGTGAGAAAAAGAAATAAAAACTAAACCTAAAGCTAAAAAATAGAACTGAAGTGATGTTGTGTGGATGTATGGATGAGTGGATGAGTGGATCTCTCCAAAGTCTTCCATATTTATAAGTCTAATTGAAGACTCTTTGTTTGCTCCTTGATGACTCATTTTAATTTTCTTCGGTTTCGCGAAGTAAATGGAGGCCCTTCAGTTGATTCAGAATTTAAGTTACTCTTTTCAATTTACTTCCGTCATCAATAAGTTATGGAAAACTCTAGAGTTACTATCTTCAACTAACTCCCTTCATCAATAACCTTTGGAGTTACTTTCTTTTATATTTCCAATCTTCCCCCTTCTTCTTCTCAATCCTTTCACGGCAGTCTCGTAAATATATATATAAATATATCGCACCGGACACAACTTTGACAGGGTCCAAATTCTTCATATGAGCTTCGATTTGTTCCCCGTTTGCGGCATTGGAAAGCTCGTGAGGAGAACTATGCATTTTTACCATCATTTTCTGCTTTAAGCATATAAATTGGCATTAGTTCTTGCCTAAAGTAAGAATCAGGAAACACATAGGATAAGTGTGAGAAAGCACCCAAAATGGTGCATAAATTATGAATTTAGCACTAATAAAACCATGATGGTTTCACACTTATCAAATCACTCCACACTTAGCCTTTTGCTTGTCCTCAAGCAAAACTCTCAAGCACAAGTAATGCCAAGCTATTGGAACTCAACAGGTTAGGAAGAGCACAGAAGAAAGGAATTGCTAGCTTTACCATTCAAGGGGGAAATTCAAATTATTCAAACAATTCATTCTTTTAAGAAAACATGAATTCATTCGAAGCTAACAAATGAGAAACAAACCCATAAGAACCTAGCCCTTAACCTTGAGCCAATCCACCTTTTTCCTTCACAAACCACAGAATTGACAAGGGGCATGAAGTAAGATCATATTCCATCGTACCTTTCAATGCCACATACTCTTGATCCATGAGAGAAAATAATCTATATTCATCATAACATTTGCATAAATATTTTCAATTGAAGCGCTTTCAATTTCTTTCACCACAGACTTTTCTCTCCACCCATGTAGCGGCTTTGGGTCAACTATCCCAGATCATAAGGACCTTAGGTAACTAGGTGATAAAGCACCCCAAAGGACTTAATAACCAAGTGGATGAGGCCTAATTTTGGATCAGAATTAAAATTAGCATGCTTAGGATCAGCGGAGTACCTTGCCTTGTTCTTTTTCAACCATTCTAATCCAGTTCATTCCAAGGATCAAGGCTAAGAACAAAGTTCAGATGGAGAATATTCTCGTTTGTTTAAGCATTTCTAGAACAAAGACTTCAATTCAGCAATTAAAAACCAGAAAATTTCAAAATTTTGCACCCCATGATCAGCTAACCAAGTAACTTCCTCTATGACTTCCTTCCAAGTTGAGCAACCACAGCTTAATTTTAACAAATGCAAGAGAAAAGAGCTCAAAGACGCACAAAAAACAAGCGGCAAAGGAGCTTACCCCACCCCACACTGAGAGTGAAGCAATGTCCTCATTGCGTAGGAAGAATTAACATTGCACAAGCAATCCAACAGGGAAACAAAATCACACACAATAGTTCAGAGGGGAGCATGAAAAATTGTTAAGAGAAGAAAAGGTAAGAATACTCCCTAGAGTCCGAGGGTGTGTAGCAAGGCCAACCCCACACTTGAGTTCAGTTAAGCGCTGAAGTAAGCAAGCTGATAATATTGTCTGCAAATCCAGAAGAACTCAAGTGGAACCAGACAAAACCATCAGTAGAAAAATAAGAGCCAAGGCTCTTGCAGTAAGCATTGCACCCGCCAACACACCACAAACTAAAAAAAGAGTAAAATAAACAACTAAACTAAGAAAGTGAAAAAAGATACAAACCGGTGGGTTGCCTCCCACCAAGCTGCCCGGAGTTAGAGTCTCTGACTAGACTCTCACTTCGTCATCCCGGGTCAAAAATAAAAGTTGACAATATCGTCAACGGGAGAAAGAAGTGGACAACAATCAGTAGTAAACCTCCTGGATCAAAACAAAATGTTACCTTGACAGATAAAGGATAAAAATAAATACTCCACAAAATCTGGTGTGTGAGAAATTATTGACAGTAACGGGTGATAAGTGTCCAAATGAGCATGATTTATAGGTGTATTTCATATATAATATTAACACTTTTCTTGCTCATTTCTCCGCTTCGGTTAGTTTTCCTCTAGTTTATGTTTTATTATCATCTCACTAATTTATTGGTTTAACATGAGGAAAACCAAGCTGGGACTAAAGTAGTTAAAGAGACGAACACATAGACACAAACGGCTCAGAAAACGGAGCCCAAACGAACAATCTAGAGCCGGTCAAAGTTGGAAGAAATAAGTCACCACATAGAGGCGCAACCTCCTCGTAACTGGCGGACAAGAGGGGCGCAACCGCCTGTTATCTGGCGGTCTTGGTGGCGGACGTGAGAGCAGCAACCGCCTCTTAATGGGCGGACACCACAGGCGGACAACATGTAAACCGACGCGAGCTTATCTTGTTCGTCTGCAACTCGCGCTGCAACTCGTCCACTGTCGCCGGCGCCTACCTTATTTCGCTCCCCGTCTCCAACTCCTGTCCCCTGCAATCAATGCTTCAATCAGTGAGCAATCAATGAGCTCAATCCCTTCACGCGTCATTCACCTCCGTCTGCAATCATTCTTCCTTCTCCTGCCATCTTCCTTTCCCTATATAAACGCACGCAACTTCACCACAAAAATCAATCAATCCATCCACGAAACCTCACGCCATCTCATTTCTCTTCTCCCATCTTCTCCATTTTATTTATTTTACATTCCACGAAATTCACCTCTAGCCCTACGTATACAAAATAGCAGAGTGAGCCGGAGTGATTACGGATGATTTCTATTACTCTTGTCTCTGTCTATCTATTTAATATGTTAGGCTAGTTTACGTATACTCTGGGAATGGTTATTATGTGTTTGTATTAATTATGCATTATTTTTACTGGTTTTAATTATATATAGTTTGTTACGTTTTAAAGGTTATCTGCACCTTTTTAATAAATGTCATGAGTTTATTAAATTGCTTTCCTAAGTCTATTTTGATCAGACCGGTGATAAATAGATAGGTTAATTAAGACGTAAAACTGGAGGAAACTTGTTATGATTTAATAAGTTAGTATTCAGTTGCAAATGTAATTCCTCAATACTCCTCCGCCGTTCGCAGGCTTTTGCTTGAACCTTGATTAGAACCTTGCATTACAGGTGAACGAGTTCTTATGAGGCTATGACTTAGTCCTTAAGATAATTACAGGAACCTTGCCAAATTATTAAAATCAGTAGAGATAGCTTAATTATGCAGATTATATTAACCTGACCCAGAGTTCCATTTTATTTATTAACTTAGTTTATTTTAACTTTTCTTTTTATTTATTTTACAAGTCAATTAATCCACCCCCCTTTTGTGACACGCTTAGGTACTATTATATGTACATTAGTCCCACGGTTCGACATCCGGTTGCTTACATTTTTCACTATACTACTGCGACCGGGATTTGTTTGCAGCCCGACGTTTAATTTGAGTTTTAATTTCTTTTCTTTTAATTTTACACCAGTTTAACCACTCACTTTATAACGTCTGCAACGGGTCTCAAGCAGAAGACCAGGTGATGATTGTTGTTTTTCCTCAAATTGAAGGATGTAAACATCCTCCTTCTGTGGGTGAGGCTCAAAGAGACCGTGGTAATGGCAAAGTGGTGGTGGCTCGCCCCTTTCGAATTTAAGGATGTCAACATCCTTTTCGTTTAGGACCAAGGGTGGTGAGAGAGGGTGACTTGATATTTTAACATGTTGCTCCACTACATTGTTCAAGATTGAATCCTGCTGTCGAAGAGTGATTTTGTGTAGGTAGTCTGGTTGATCCTCTAACCACAACTGATATTGTACTTCGAGACAGTCATCGAACTCGTGAGGTCCCCCATAATTTGAGCAATATATATCCTGTGAATAGGATGATTTGTGTTCGAATTGCTCCTCAATTCGCCTCATCTCTTCAATTTCGGGGCAATCTTCGAACTCATGATTTCCCCCACACTGCGAGCAACACAAATCAGAGGAAAACAGATCAAAAGAACCAGAAGACTCTTGGTCCACTGCCGAAACATGAGTCTGTTCCATAGACTGCTCCATCCTTTTGTTGGCTAACTGTCTATAAAGTTTAGATGTCTCATCGTACGATCTTTTCAGTTCAACCAACAACTTGTACAACTCACTCGCCATTTCTTCATCGATTCCGATGTTTTCCATTGCTAGAAATAACTAAGAACAATAAAGTAATAATAAAAATAGAACAAAACAAAAATACTTTAAACCAGGAATATAATAAAATAGAATAGAATTAAAAAAAACAAAGAACAAAATAAACTAAAGATAAAATAGACTAGAAAAAAAATAAAGATAAAACAAAACAAATTAACTAAAATTAATTAAATAAAAACAAAACAAGGTAAACTATCAAAGGAAATAATAACAAAATAAACTGAGCATGAAATAGCATAAAATTAAAGAAAACAACTAAAACAAAATTTGATAAAATAAATTAAATATAAACAAAAGTAAGAAACCAAGTAAAATTAGAACTAAGATAAAATAAGAAAGAAAAAAACAAAATAACTGAAACAAAAAAGTAAATAAATTAAAATATAAACAAAAAAAAATTTAAATTATAACTAAATTAAAATAAGAAAAGTAAATTACCAAAAAAAAGTTATATTTCTAAAAACAAAATAAACTAAAAGTAAATAACGAAATAACTAAAATAAAATAAAACTAAGAGATAAAAAAACAAATAGAAATAAAACAAAACAAAAAAAAAAATAGATGACCACCAAAGTTAAGGACTAGACAAATGTCAAGTCCCGGGCAACGGCGCCATTTTGCAAACAAGAAATTTGACCTACAAAGCTAAGAACATAAACCTAGAAATTAATAAACAAAAAGTCTTCGGGTTGGCAATAATCCCAGTCACTGCAGATATAGAAAACGTAGCAACCAGGTATCGAATCTGCGGGACTTGAAGAAGTAGTCTAGTCCTAAGAAAACTGGAAATTCAGGGGGTTGCTCTCGTTTTTGGGAATCAAATAAGCAAAGAAGAAAATATATTAAATAAAATGATAAAGTTAAATGGATGATGGAACTCCGGGTTCAAGTTATTTTTCACTAGTCGGATTATGCGAACTTCTACAAATTGATAAGAGATTGGATTGGCTAATTCTTCACATATCTTTCCAGAATTAAATCATAATCTCCGAAAAGCTCGATATAGTAGAACACACAAGGTCTAATCTAGAACCTAGCGAAACAACATATAGATGGATGAAGCGTAAGAATTACGACGCACCTGGAATATAATCAATCCGATCTAATTTTCCACAGCTAACAGATTAATTTGACCTTCTTTTATCACCGATCTGATCATAACAAGATTCGTAAGGCTTTTTAAGAATTCCGCGAGATTAATTAAAAAGCACAACATTTGCATTAATCTGAAACAATCCGACAATAAAATCTCAAATCATAATTGTAGATGTACGTGTAAAACGAGCTAGCTACAAATAACCATCACCCGGAGTAAATCCTTCCTAGCCTAGCATGTTACAAGAAGAGTATAGGGATAGAGAGAATTAATATCTGGTGTAGAAGATTCCTCCGTTTGTCTCGCTATCCAGATCTGCAATTTACTGGGCTGGAGGTTGAAGATGGAGGTGGAGGAGAAGAACTCTCGCGGCTGCTTGCGTTCTTCTCGACGTGAGAAAAAGAAATAAAAACTAAACCTAAAGCTAAAAAAATAGAACTGAAGTGATGTTGTGTGGATGTATGGATGAGTGGATGAGTGGATCTCTCCAAAGTCTTCCATATTTATAAGTCTAATTGAAGACTCTTTGTTTGCTCCTTGATGACTCATTTTAATTTTCTCCGGTTTCGCGAAGTAAATGGAGGCCCTTCAGTTGATTCAGAATTTAAGTTACTCTTTTCAATTTACTTCCATCATCAATAAGTTATGGAAAACTCTAGAGTTACTATCTTCAACTATCTCCCTTCATCAATAACCTTTGGAGTTACTTTCTTTTATATTTCCAATCTTCCCCCTTCTTCTTATCAATCCTTTCACGGCAGTCTCGTCAATATATATATATATATATAAATATATCGCACCGGACACAACTTTGACAGGGTCCAAATTCTTCATATGAGCTTCGATTTGTTCCCCGTTTGCGGCATTGGAAAGCTCATGAGGAGAACTATGCATTTTCACCATCATTTTCTGCTTTAAGCATATAAATTGGCATTAGTTCTTGCCTAAAGTAAGAATCAGGAAACACATAGGATAAGTGTGAGAAAGCACCCAAAATGGTGCATAAATTAAGAATTTAGCACTAATAAAACCATGATGGTTTCACACTTATCAAGGAGTTTAGGAGTTAGATCTTTAACAAAGTTCTTAAGTAGATTTGTAAGTAGTTTTCCAAGGATTTACCTTAAGCTTTTCTTCTTAGAATTTTGGCACACCTAAGATGAATGAAGAACCAACTTTCCTTCATGAAAATGATGAAGGAAAGAGCCTTAGAAGATGTAGAATTCGGATACACAAAAAAATGTGCTTTAAGGATTTTCAAGCACGAAAATACCTTAAGATGATCTTGGATTCTCCTTGGATTAATGTTGATTTAGACAACTTCCTTGGAGTATAATTTGATGCCGAAACCTTGTGGTTGTGCTAGGAAGAATTTTGCTTCAAGACTTGATGGGAAATGCTAGGAAAGTAACATAGAAATGAAGATAGAAGTTAAACCTTCATTAATGGACTTAAGAGCTTCAAAGGAAGAAGATGGAAGAAGAAGAGAGAGAGCTTACCAAACCGGTTGCAAGGAGTGAAGAGAATGGTTTGCAACCGTATAACTTAAGCTAGGATTAGAAAGAATTTGATTTGTTTAATTTGGACCCATAATTGACATGTTAGGTCAAGACTTGTTTATTAATTTGTCTTTGATTTTTAGACTCCAAAAATCCCTAAATTGAGGCACAATCTCGGCCATGTTAAGAGGTAGAAGACAAGTTGCATAAATCATGCTAGACAAGGTGGTATGGTAAGGTAGGTAAGGTAGGTAAGGTTTAGTTCTTTTGATTTTTCAATGTTAATTGTCTTCTTTTACCTCCTTGTATGTAGACGGTTTTAAGGATAATTTAAGCCTCATCAATCGGCAGCCACATGCCTTAGACAAGCATGGAATGGTCACTTGTATTTAACAAATAATTTCCTAGATCTAGATTTACTTTTTGCCTTAATAATTCTTGCTTTTGTCAAGCTAGCATGGCCTTGTTTTCCTGCATGATTTCGACAGCATGGAGGTCAAATGAGACTTATATTCTTCTGTCTTTAAGTATTATAGCACATGGGAAGGTGAGTCACCATGTTCTATGTCATTTATAAGTTTTAAATGTAAATTTATACTACTTTTGAGGTAGAAAATCGGCCCCTATAGAGCTGCTTGTTTGACACTGTCTTTAATTGATTTAGTGGTCAATTCATCCCCATTTAATTCATAATTCGTGGCATGTCAAAAACTACAAGGTAATTGCGTAAAACGTTTTAGTGGCACCCGAAGGTGCGTTTTTGTGCTCTAAGGATATTTTGGAAAATAAGTTGTTGCTATGAGTTCCAAGTGTTTATAAAATTTTTTAGTCAATAATGATATATTAAGGTGTTACATTGAGTTATATGGGGTTACATCACATCATGACATAATTCCCGGGCTCTCGGGACACTCCAGGGCAAATAGGACGTTAAAAAATTCCCCGAGGATTTTGTTGAATTTCGAGAAAGTAGCTAATGGTTCTCTTTGGAATGATTAATAATGATGGTTAGGAATCTAAGAATGAATTTATAGGAGTTCGTGCCGCCTCGGCACTTCTCCGGGCTTTTCATGCTTTAAGGGCGTGCGTGAGCACTCCCTGTTTTTGTTTTTGACTAAATAGCATGGGACTATGTTTTGTATATCATATAATGAGGGTATGACCATTTGGTTTGAGTTTTAGAAGGTCATACAAGGTCATGCTTAATCGCATGTTTCTAAGGCGTTTTAGCATTTATGGTGTAACGACTATTTTTACGTAACGTTTTACATGCATGCGTACATGAAATGGTTTATCTTTAGATTAATTTTAATTATATTGGTTTTATAGTGTTAATTAGATTTGGGGTATTTCAATCTACCCCCCTTAAAAAGGACTTCGCCCCAAGTCTCATATCTAAATTCATAAGGTTGTGGGGGAAACAAGTTCCGTTAAGTATCCACAACTCAATTTAGTTTTAGGGATCAAGTCCCAAGTCTCACTATACCTAAGTTCATAGTGTACTAAACACAACATGTATACTTCTAAAGGTCATGTCATATACCTACAAGTAGTGTAATGTAGTACACATCATTTCATATCACTTCAAATAGTGTAACGTAGTGCACATAATCTTTCCATTGTAGTGTAACTTAGTACACATCAGCAGTTGAAAGTACAAGGTGCGTTCAAATATAGTGTTGGACAAAGTGTCACAGAAATGCACAAAAGTGCAACAAAATGCACAATAAACTCACAAACGAAAAAGGCTCTACCCCCCTAAAAAAGGGGTACGCCCACGTACCCTAGACTAAAGTGTCTAGTCGGTAAATAATGAGGGAAACTTTGCTTGCATATCCGCTTCTAGTTCCCATGTGGCCTCTTCAACATCATGGTTCGACCAAAGAACCTTTACGGCTCACAGTCTTGTTTCGAGTATCTCGTGTTTTTCTATCTAAGATTCGTTGCGGTGTTTCCACGTACCGCATTGTTGGTTCTAATGATAGTGTCTCTGGTTGTAGAACATGAGAAGGATGAGGCATGTATTTCTTAAGCTGAGACACGTGAAAAACGTTGTGTACTTTGCCCAACTCTGCTGGCAAATCAAGTCGATATGCCACAAGGCCCACCCGCTCTGTGATAGCGTAGGGTCCTACAAACTTCAGGCTTAGCTTGCCCTTCTGCCCAAATCTGAATACACCTTTCATCGGTGATACTCACAGAAATACTTGGTCGCCAACTGCGAACTCAAGGTCTCTTCGTCTCTCATCAGCATACGATTTTGTCTGTCTTGTGCTGCTTTCATATTATTTCTGATTGTTGTACTTCTGCCTGAACTTGCTCTAAGTACTCAGGCCCAATGATGACGGTCTCACTAGACTCGTCCCAGCACAATGGTGTGCGGCATGGTCTGCCATATAATGCTTGGAAAGGTGACATCTGTATAGAGGTGTGATAACTGTTGTTGTATGCAAACTCGATTAGGTGTAACCTATCTATCCAGCTACCCTGGAAATCCAAGGCACATGCTCGTAGCATGTCCTCTAAGGTCTGAATAGTCCTCTCTGATTGACCATCCGTCTGAGGATGAAACGCTGTGCTAAGCTTCAATTCAGTTCCAAGTGCTTCGCGAGTAGCTCGCCAATATCGTGAAAGAAATCTGGTATCTCGATCTGAAACAATAGTCTTTGGTACTCCATGATGTCTGATAATTTCTTTTTCAATAATTCTGCCAACCTTGGCACCTTCCAAGTGTCTTTCATCGGTATAAATCTCGCCACTTTGGTCAGTCGATCAACAACAACCCATATCATATTTAGTCCTCCTCTCGTAGGTGGTAGTCCTACCACGAAGTCCATAGAGATATCATAAAACTTCCAATCTGGAACTGGCATAGACTGTACCATGCCTCCTGGTCGTCTATGTTCGAATTTCACTTTCTGACAAGTGAGACACCGAATCACATATTCTGTCACGTCGCCCTTCATACCACTCCACTAGAAATACCTCTTTAGATCTTTGTACATCTTAGAAGCTCCTGGATGGACAAATGTGGAAGAAGTGTGGGACTCTCAAAGAATATGCTCTTTTATATTTGTGCTGTCTCTGGGAATACACAATCTGCCCTTTAATCTGATCAGCCCATCATCGTGTAGCTGGAACTCATACTTTCCTCCTTCGAATGTACCGTCAGATAACTTCTGACTGATCTTCATCATCCACTGATCATTCTGCTGTGCACTACGTATGTCGTCTATAAGACTCTAGCTAGCCACAATGGCATTTAAGGAATGTGCTCGTCGGCTCAATGCGTCTGCTACAACATTAGCTTTTCCTTCTTTGTACTGCAAATCGATGTTGTAATCCTTGAGAAATTCAACCCATCTTCGTTGTCTCATGTTTAACTCCTTCTCGGTGAATACATATTCCAAGCTTTTGTGATCCGAGTATACGGTCATCTGGACACCATACAGGTAGTGGTGCCAGATCTTCAATGCAAATACAATTGCTCCAAGTTCCAAGTCATGTGTGGGATAGTTCTCCTCATGCTTCTTCAGCTGTCGGGAAGCGTAGGCGACTACCTTCCCATTCTGCATGAGTACGCACCCTAATCCCATGCCTGATGCATCACAGTAAACTTCATAACCCTCTGTGCCTTCCGGTGTAGTCAAAACTGGTGCTGAGGTCAAAGCATCCTTCAAATACTGGAATAAGGTTTCACATTCTTCGTTCCATGTGAATGGCGCGTCCTTCTTCATTAAGCTGGTCATTGGTTTTGCTATTCTGGAGAAGTCCTTGACGAACCTTCTGTAGTAACCTGCTAACCCAAGGAAACTCCTGATATCAGTCACTGTCTTTGGTCTGGGCCAGGTGCGAACTGCTTCTATTTTTACTGGATCCACCGCGATCCCAGCATCCAAGATAACATGTCCTAGAAAGGAAACTCGATCTAACCAAAACTCACATTTGGAGAACTTAGCATAAAGCTGGTTCTCCCTTAAGATCTCGAGTACACGTCAGAGGTGACTCTCATGCTCTTCCTTAGACTTTGAATAAATTAGGATATCGTCGATGAATACGACTACGGTCTTGTCCAGCTGCTCTCTGAATAATCTGTTCATTAAGTCCATGAAGACTGCCAGTGCGTTTGACAAGCCAAAAGGCATAACTATAAACTCATAGTGGCCATATCGTGTTCTGAATGCTGTCTTTTCCCTGTCTTGCTCCCTGATAGGTATCTGATGGTACCCTGATCTCAAATCGATCTTTGAAAACACCTTTGCTCCTTTTAACTGATCAAACAAATCGTCAATTCGTGGTAGTGGGTATTTGTTCTTCACTGACACTGCATTAAGCTCTCTATAATCGATACATAACCGAAGGCTTCCATCCTTCTTCTTCATAAAAAGAACTGGTGCTCCCCAAGGCGATACGCTAGGTCATATGTATCCCTTGTCTAGTAAATCCTTCAACTGTTCCTTCAACTCAGCCATTTCTGATGGTGCCATGCCATACGGTATGGTGCCTTAGCTATGGGACCGGTACCTGGTAGTAATTCAATGGAGAATTCTACCTCTCTGGCTGGCGGTAAGCCTGGAAGTTCCTTTGGAAAAATGTCCGGAAATTCTGACACCACTGACATATCTGGATCAAAATCTGGGTCGTGCTCTACATCCTGAACATAGCATAAATATACTTCCTTGTTTTTCCTGACTTCTTTGTACATGGACATCGCAGATATCACTTTTATTGATGGTGCTCTAGGGCTCTGGCGGTAAGACACTGTCACTCCTGATGGGCTCTTAAGTTACAGTCTGCGCTCTGCACAAAGGATGCAGCCTCTGTGCCGCCCCAACCAATCCATCCTGGCTATGACGTCGAATCCTAGACCTCTGAACTCAATTAGGTCAATGGGAAATTCCTCCTCCTTAATACGGATAGTGGCTCCTCTATAAAGACGAGTGCAACTGACCTTCTCCTTAGACGGGAGTGCCACCTTGAAATCAGGTAACTCTATAGTGTCTAGCCCCAACTTCCCCGCAAGCGAAGGTGAAACAAAAGTATGTGAGACTCCGGAGTCGAACAGTACTGAAGCAGCCACTCCATTGACAGGAAAGGTACCCGTGAGGATCATGCCGCCCTTGCTGGCCTCCTCCTCAGTAAGTATACTTAAGGCACCTTCCGTCTCCTTAGCACAACCTAACAACAGAATTTGGGTAAGTACTTTGACATATGATGGAGGTCGAAAGACATTCACTTTTCATAACATAATGCTTCATTGATGAGATGATCTTCTTTCAGATGTCTAAAGACAATTAAAATGCTAGTATTTTCTAAAGGTCAAACTTAATCTTCCTGGTTTCATGTGGGTGGTGTTTATCACTATCGAAGGTGCTGTGTTTATTTTAATCCTTTTAATTCCATGGTATAGCAACCTTGACTTTCCACCCATTATTAAAACATCTCCTGACTTCAGTATGATTTTCTTCGTAAGGTCCACACGCTTATGCTCGCCATATAGAAACTCTGCGTCATCTCCAATTAACAAAGACATTACTAGTATCCCCTGATCGAGGGACCCTTGTGTTTCATCCTTGTCCTGGTGTAGTCCTAAGCGGCCTCCTTCTTCATAGAAGTTGATGATACATAGATCAGTCCTTAGATTGGGAACTGGATTTTCTAATTGTTGAGCTGTATTAACTGCTTGTTCCACAATTTGTAAAAATTCTTCTGGGATTTTTGGTACTTGCACTCCATCTCCGGTCCTTGTATCCTGGTAGGTCTTTGAGTAAGGGTTCCAATCCTTTCCTAAGCACATCATTTTCAGCTTCATTTTTGATCCTCATGGGAATTCGGGAGTGTACAAACCTCCTGGTCCTGTTCCCAGTTCTCGACATCTTCTGATGATTGCAATTTGGGTTTCCGGCGTTAGGTATCCTTTGAGTAGTATTAATCCTGGTTGGATAACCTTACATTGTTCGTTCGCTGGTTCTTGTGCTTTGATAATGTTTTCTTCCAGGGAGGGCGGTGAGGGGATAGGAAATCATATCTTATAGCTTCCTACGTGGTCTAAAATTCTACTAGTGAGTCTTATTAGTTCTTTCCTACTCAATTAGGCACTTAAGGCATGCAAGCACTCATTCACAACATTCACTACTCAATGACATGTTCGTATGGGTTTAGTAATACTTGGGTTGGTAGAAGTACCAGCTTCATCTGAGCGGTCCATAACGTGCAGGGCAGGTCCCGATGTTGGGCCTTTGCCCTTAGCTCCCTGGGCTTGGTTTGTTAGTGGAAGACGTGTATCACTGGTTTCACTCTTATGGCCGGTGTTTGCCTTTGCTCCCGGGCGATAGTTCTTGCTCTCCGGGTTTCGAATGCACTCAAAGGCACGATGTCCCCATATCTGACAGTGGTGGCACTGGACTTTCTCCCCTTGGCAGTTCACACCGGGGTGATCCTTTGCACATGTCTACAGTTGAAGTGGCGGACAAACTTCTGGCCCGTATTTGAGCCATGTCCAGAACCTAATACAATCGAGGTCAATTACATATTCCAACGGTACTGAAGTAACCACATAAGTTTCAAATTTAACTGTTTGGTTAGAGTGCCTACCCTTAGATGGGTAGGTTTTCTGTGACTTTGCTGCTCCGTGGGTTACTGACTGGGGGCTCCCAGTAGTCTGGTTCCCCTTCCCCTGATAGGACCCCTAGCCTCTCTGAAAGGGTTTGTTCCTTATGTTGGAGCTTCCCTACTTGGCATCATCGCTGCCAGACCCATCCTTTCTCTTTTGGGAGCTCAAAGCATCCCTTCTTTTGCATGTGATCTCCACAACGGAGGCAGCGTGGTAACATTCCTAAAATCTAAAGTATCAGTTTCCAAATCTCTCATGATGGAGTATAGTAGGTAATAAAATTCCAACTGGTTTATATTTCTCCTGTTTTACCTGTAAGCTGGTGGGGATGACTGGTCCCATCCTAAATTGGAGCCGAGGACTCAGTCCCCCATATAACCGGTCGACCAAAATCTGGTCCGAGTATCCTAATCCTGGTAATAGTCGGAGTAGGGAAGTGAACTTTGCATAGTATTCATCCATGGCCATCTTCCCAGTTTGTTCCAGCGCATCAAATTCCCTGGTCTTCACCATCCGGGTGTGAGCCGGGTAGTACTTGCCCCTTAGGAGGGCGGTGTAGGCTCCCCAGGTGAAAGCTAGATCGGCCATGTGGTCGGCCTTCACCATATTCCACCAATCCCTTGCTGCATCTTTCAAGTAAAAGGCAGCGAGCCTCACCTTGTCCCCAGCTGGGACGGCGAGTGTCTCAAATGTTGTTTCCATCTCCATGATATAAGTCTCCAAGTGTACAGGGTCAGTCTGTCCTTTGAATACAGTTGGCCTGAGATCCGCCAAACTCTTCACCCAATCCTTCTCTCTGGGTGGTGGTGGTGGAGGTTGCTGCTGCGCAACTCCTGCTTGTGCAAATGCTTGAGCTATCAAAGTAGCAATATCAGCCAACCTGACGGGCGACTCCTCTGCTGTCTGTCCACGGCGTCCACCTCTTCCTGACATCTACAGGATGTTGATGTATATTAGATACTGTGGTCACAAACTTGGTCTTGGACAGTAGTCTAAGTACAACTAACTTAAACTCCTTTCTACACTATCACTCAACCCGTAACCTAAGGCTTTAGAAATCCTAATCTCGGTGTATTCTTGTATCCAGAGCGTAACTACGCTCTGATACCACTTTTTGTAACACCCCAACCCGAAATCTAATAACCTGAACGGCGATCGCACCCAATAAACTTAAACTGTAGCGGAATAAATTACAATAACCGGGCGGTATTACAATGCCGTTAGCCACCCTTGTGACTAACAAGGCTAACTCCAAATACAAATCTCAAATGTCACGGTCTGAATACGAATACAACCCGAGATACTAGGAATCAAACTCAAAGGTACAATAATCAAGTAAAACAAATAGCTAGTAATAAACACCCATAGCTTGATCTACCCCACCTACACTCGGTGTGGTAATCTCTTCAACTTCAGGTACCTGAAAAGTGGGGGTGCCCCCAAAGGGGCTCAGCAAACAACGCTGGTATGGAAAACGTGCAGCCCATCGGCTATTGGGCCACACCAACTACTTTGTCGAATACACACAGTTCATTTTTTTTGTAAAACTGTAAACAAGCATGACATAATCATAACAAGTGTCCATACAAGGACAACAATGTTACATAGAACAAGACTTCAGAAGGTCAAGTTAGATGATCTGTAATTGCTTGATGGTAGTCGGGTCCACACAATGGGACTGACAGGTAAGAGTATGTCAATATAGTGAAGGTATAGTGACCTCGTTAAACTCCATCTTCATAGAGTAGAATGTTCGGGTATGATAAACCCTTAGACGAGATGGGACTCTCATACAAGTAGGTGGGTAATAATTCCCTCAAAAGATAACATAGTTAACTCCTGTACTTAAAGAGGTGGGTATCGTACCCTCGAGAGAAATGAAGTCTTCATCCCAACTTGAAATGTTCCGGTACGGTCCCGGTGAGTGGACATAGAGTGCACCTAAAACTCCCGTCACGACGTAAATTGAATAGGAGACGACCTGAGACAGGTACAACTCCTGTAGCATGCATGGCCAGATCCAACTGGGCTCCTCGCTTCTTGTAGTATAGGATTTGTTAGATGTCA
The DNA here is from genome assembly GCA_023374045.1 of Limonium bicolor. Taxonomy (NCBI): domain Eukaryota; kingdom Viridiplantae; phylum Streptophyta; class Magnoliopsida; order Caryophyllales; family Plumbaginaceae; genus Limonium; species Limonium bicolor. The sequence continues at coordinate 37,335,320 of CM041783.1, forward strand.
CACAAGGACGTTAAGCAAAGATACAATGTGTATTGTCAATTATCACGTTTAGGATAACGACGTTTGTTATAAAGTGAAGTTAGTGAGAAACTTGAGTACAAGTTCTCGGTATGATAATACGCAGGTATTTAATCCACTGGTAATGTAGTGTTGTATGCGTGGGACATACACGTTATAGTTAGTATCATTCACGCACATAAAGCAATACAACAGTGCACAAGAGTAATACAACATTTTACATATAATTATCTTGGTCGTTATTTCAAACAACAGATAGCACACAAGCCGGTGTAATCCGGTAGCAAACAGGTTGCAAGAATCCCATACCGTTCACCGTAGATTGCAGTTGAATATATCCTGGTCAACGTCTGGTCAAGTATTGTCCTATATTAGGATTAACTGAGAGGGTTAATTTATGTTACCCTTGTATAATAATTTTATTGGATCATTCAACAATTTTGTATCTGTTATTTCATGTGAGGTTTATTTCTTCATACTTAGATAGTTTCTTTAACCTCTCAACCTCATTGATAATTAAGGTGTTTATATATATATTCCAATTTATATAGTAACTTTTATTGTGTGGTAATTTCTTTTAGTTACCTTATGATTTAATGTATAACTTATTTTGTTATTCCTTTTTGATTTATTTATAAATCCTTTAATGTACATATATGTATACATTTATTCATGTACTATTTATGTTACATGTTTTTAATTGTCTAGATGATATAATAACTTTATAATTTCTCAATTATATTTATATGTCATACATGGACATAATATTCTTATAGTTTTTATTATTCCCCTTTTAACCATAAATAATATTTATTGGTTACCCTTAAATTCCTTATAACTATATAAGCCATAGTTTTAATTCCATAATCCCTTAAATCAAAATTCTTTTTCTAATTCCTCCAAATATCCACATAGGACCTATATTTATTTAAATCTAAATACTTACCCTTATATTTCAGTTATTTAGTAAACAATCATAATAATTCATAAACTTTACATTTAAACTCAAATCTCATTATATTATATAGTTTTAATTCCTTATTTAATTATATTACAAAACCACCATTAATATTTCGGTATATAACTTTTGAACATTATAACTTTTCGAAAATTACAACTTGGCCCCTCAAACTTTTCGGCCTTAATATAATTTTTCCTATAATTACAATTTAACCTCAAAAATCTTATAATCTTTACATAATAACTTATAACCTATGGTTTTAATATTAATTTCCTTTAATCGCCGAAATATATACATATAGTTTCTTAAATTACAATTCTAACCCCAAGTATTTCGGCTTTAGGCATATACTTTCCATAATTTGCATTTTCACCCCAAAACTTTGTAATAGTTACTTAATAACTTATAAACTATAGTTTAAATATTTAATTCCTCTAAATTTTGGAAGTGTACTTTATATTTCTCCTAATTATGGATTCGCCCCATAGTAAACTCCAACTTTTCATAATAAGTTTTATAAATTACAAAATAGCCCCAAACTTTATAAATTGATAATTTAACACTTGTTTAAATTGACTAAAATTCATAAACTTAATTCCTACCTTTATATTATATCATAATTACTCTAAAGAAGCCCATAACTCTCGGCTTTTACTATATATACATCAATCTTTTCAAAATTTACAATTTAGCCACATAACTTAATTAATTAGCCATTTAAGCACTAGTAAAATATTTTTAACTCACCAAACTTTATAATATAAGTTTATATACATATGTAGCTCATTAAAACATATTCTTCACCAAAACCATTCGGCCATAATTTATAAGATACCATATAGTATATAAAAGTAGATTTATAAGTCAAAATAATTATACATAAATTCATATGAGTCATATAACTCATGTAAAAATTATTGTAATGTCTTAGATTGATTGTTAGCTCAGAATAGAGCATATTTGTCCTTGACAATTCAGTATGAATATGTATTTAACATAGGTAAATTTTGTGACACAAAAATGTGTCTTAAGGTAATAAATTTACCATGTATGTTATAAGCAATGCTTTTGGCATATGTTACCATGTAGTTTCGGTTTTAGATACCTAAGAAGGTGTACATAATTTTTGTATAATTTTTAGAAGCTCAACTAAGCTTAAAACATAAAGATAGGCTTTGTAAACTTACTCTTATTAAAGGATGGTTAAGTGCTTGAACTCCTCTTGAATTCCCAAGCTTTCTCCAAAGGAAATTGATGCTCCACTTCGGTTTTTATGCAAGAGGTGAAGGAGTTTAGGAGTTAGATCTTTAACAAAGTTCTTAAGTAGATTTGTAAGTAGTTTTCCAAGGATTTACCTTAAGCTTTTCTTCTTAGAATTTCGGCACACCTAAGATGAATGAAGAACCAACTTTCCTTCATGAAAATGATAAAGGAAAGAGCCTTAGAAGATGTATAATTCGGATACACAAAAAAATGTGCTTTAAGGATTTTCAAGCATGAAAATACCTTAAGATGATCTTGGATGCTCCTTGGATTAATGTTGATTTAGACAACTTCCTTGGAGTATAATTTGATGCCGAAACCTTGTGGTTGTTCTAGGAAGAATTTTGCTTCAAGACTTGATGGGAAATGCTAGGAAATTAACATAGAAATGAAGATAGAAGTTAAACCTTCATTAATGGACTTAAGAGCTTCAAAGGAAGAAGATGGAAGAAGAAGAGAGAGAGCTTACCAAACCGGTTGCAAGGAGTGAAGAGAATGGTTTGCAACCATATAACTTAAGCTAGGATTGGAAAGAATTTGATTTGTTTAATTTGGACCCATAATTGGCATGTTAGGTCAAGACTTGTTTATTAATTTGTCTTGATTTTTAGGCTCCAAAAATCCCTAAATTGAGGCACAATCTCGGCCATGTTAATAGGTAGAAGACAAGTTGCATAAATCATGCTAGACAAGGTGGTATGGTAAGGTAGGTAAGGTTTAGTTCTTTTGATTTTTCAATGTTAATTGTCTTCTTTTCCCTCCTTGTATGTAGACGGTTTCTTGGCTTATTTAAGCCTCATCAATCGGCAGCCACATGCCTTAGACAAGCATGGAATGGTCACTTGTATTTAACAAATAATTTCCTAGATCTAGATCTACTTTTTGCCTTAATAATTCTTGCTTTTGTCAAGCTAACATGGCCTTGTTTTACTGCAGGATTTCGATAGCATGGAGGTAAAATGAGACTTATATTCTTCTGTCTTTAAGTATTATAGCACATGGGAAGGTGAGTCACCATGTTCTATGTCATTTATAAGTTTTAAATGTAAATTTTATACTACTTTTGAGGTAGAAAATCGGCCCCTATAGAGCTGCTTGTTTGACACTGTATTTAATTTATTTAGATGGTCAATTAATCCCCATTTAAGATTCATAATTCATGGCATGTCAAAAACTACAAGGTAATTGCGTAAAACGCGTTTTAGTGGCACCCGAAGGTGCGTTTTTGTGCTCTAAGGATATTTTGGAAAATGAGTTGTCGCTATGAGTTCCAAGTGTTTATAAACATTGTTTATAGTCAATAATGATATATTAAGGTGTTAAATTGAGTTATATGGGGTTACATCAACTCATGACATAATTTTCGGGCTCTTGGGACACTCCCGGGGCAAAATAGGAGCGTTAAGAAATTCCCCGAGGATTTTGTTGAATTTAGAGAAAGTAGCTCATGGGTTCTCTTTGGAATGATTAATAATGATGTTAGGAACTCTAAGAATGCATTATATAGGAGTTCGTGCCGCCTCGGCACTTCTCCGGGCTTTTCGTGCTTTAAGGGGCGTGCGTGAGCACTCCCGGGCGTTTTACGTTTTTGACTAAATATAGCCTAGGGACTATGTTTGTATAGTCATATAATTAGGGTATGACCATTTGGTTTGAGTTTTATAAGGTCATACAAGGTCATGCTTAATCGCATGTTTCTAAGGCGTTTTAGCGTTTATGGTGTAACGACTATTTTTACGTAACGTTTTCATGCATGCATTTGCATGCATACGTGAAATGGTTTATCTTTAGATTAATTTTCATTATATAATGGTTTTATAGTGTTAATTAGATTTGAGATATTTCATTTATAGTGAGCTGTTGAGCCGGTTTTCGGTGGGGGGAAGAAAGCTGGTTTCTTCGGACCCAGTTTGCCTTGTTTCACTTTTAGGGCGACTGGGCCAACTTCGTGTATGGGAAGGAAAGCTGGTTTCTTTATGACCCAATTTTTGCCTTAGATCTTTGAGTACGGGAAAGAAAGCGGGTTTCTTTAAGACCCGGTTTTTTACCATAGATCTTTGAGTATGAGAAAGAAAGCTGATTTCTTTATGACCTGATTTTTGCCTTAGGTTTTTAGGGAAATACTCTTTGCGCCAGATTGTGAGCCTCCCATTAGGGGTTTCTATCCTTCAGGAAACGTGATTCTCTGACCAGGCAGACGACGTATTTGGCCTGATCCAAGGACTTTTAGTATGAGGCGTATCATGAACACTATTCATGTTTAGAGATCCAAACGCTAGGCGTATTTTTGAACACTGGTGTCTATCTTGAACACTAGTTGTGTTTAGAGCTATGAACGCATGATACGTTTTCAAAAACTAGTGCTTACGTAACGAGCGCGGGCATCCCGTGGGTTTGTATCAAGTTTTTGAGGAACAGAAATCATACTAATTTTGATAAGGGCATATAGGGCAGGAAGTTACCTAAGGATAGAATTTCTAGAGCCGCTCGGCGTGCCATGAGTTGGTGATTTCCCGATGGTCGTGTTCAAGGAGCCGATACAATGTTGAGCCTTAGTGTATTGAGACGATGTATGGGCCATCCCATTTGGGCTGTAATTGAAATACCCCGTAATTAAAAATAGTGATTAATTATGCTAATAAGTAATTTAGAAGCTTAATTATGTCTAAATAATCATGAGGGAACAAATCCCGAAGAAAACATATCCTTAAAACGGATTAAAAACACAACGAACCTTAAAGCGCGTTTTTCGAGGAAACCGGGAAAACATGACTTTAAGCGGGTCAAATAGACTCGTAACAATTTTGGTTAACCAAATAGTCATTAATAAACATTAGTGAAGGTCTAGAACCGATAAAATCAATTAGACGAAAATAGTAAAAACTGTCAAAAACGGGAAGTTGTGGGGTAAAAGCATAAATAACTCAAACTAGTGTGTCCACTATTGAAATAAAAATGTAAAATCAGTTTGTGTGTGAGGGTGTAGCCGATTTCCATTCCCTCTCTCACACTCTCTTAATTCTCTTCTATGTACAAAAGATAAAAGAAATAAAAAGGCAAAAAGTAACTTATTTACTTTACCACTCTCTCTCCTACTCCCTCATTTCCTTCACTCACGTACAACACCTCTCTTCTTCCTCTCTATTTCTTTTCTTCCTCCTTGGACAACAGCAATGGTGAATTGAAGAAACTCACACAAACCCCCACTTCTCTCCTCTTGTTAACCCCGTAAACCTTCACCAAAAATTACAAAAATTATACCATTGTGCTCCTCTCATCAAGGAGAACACTACCCTCTTTTCTAATTTCGAAAACAAGCAACTTCATCTCCATGGGTGTTCTTGTTTTGGAGAACAAAGACCACCATTAGAAGCCCCTTCTTCATCTCATTGGTTTAAGGTAAAACGAAATAAAAAAAAACATTACCTTTTCTCACTCTTATTTGCAAATAAAGATTTCTCAGTTTGAAGCTCCTATTCCTTTTATTCCCAGCCGATTTTGGCATCTTTGGAGGAGTAGAAATCTTGTTCTTGAGCTATCCTAAACTCCATCTCATCACTTGCAAGGTAATATCATTTCCCAAACCCTAAAATTTGCCTTAAAGCTTAAAGATGATTAAGGGTTAGTTTTAATTTAGAATATGTATAATGAAATACCCCAAACCTTAATGTGTTAATTAATTATGTAATTATGATTTTCTAGGACTAATTAAGTCCTTATGATCATTGGTGAAGAAATAAAAACCAAAAAGAAAAAGAAAATGCGTAAAAGTCACAAAACTTGAAAACACGTATTTAATTATTTTAGGAGGTATATAACCTTCACTAGGGTTATAAATATATTCTTATACCTTAATTACTCACTAATAACATGTGGGAAAAATTCCGGAAGAAAACGGATCCAAACAATGCGTTAAAACGCTAACAGAGTCTTAAAGCGCGTTTTTCGAGAGAACCCGAAAACGTGACTTTAAACAGTCAAACGACCCTGTAAAAATTATAGTTAATTAAATAACTATAAATAAACATTAATGGGAGTATAATAACAATTAAAATTAATTAAACGAGAAAATTCCGGAAAACGGGCCCGGTTAGTGTATAGTGCTAAACCGGGTAAAATAACGAGCATTTTCTGTAAAAGACGAAAAATGCTCCAGCTGGTACAGATATAATGGGCTGGTTTTAATTAATAAAGCAGCCCTCACTCACACTAATAAGCTATAAAGAAAAGAAAAGAAAGAAAAGAAAAGAGGAAAAGTAGAAAAGGTAGAAAAACTCTCTCTCCTCTCATTTCTTTCCTCACCCACGTACTGCTCCCCATCTTTCTTTCCTCCTTCTTCCTCAGCCGATACTCCCTCCTCCTCTCTGGGATGCAGGCGATTTTGGAAACCACCATGGAAGCTCCACCTTCCCTCACTTGCTCTAGCCACATACAAGCTCCAAATACAAAATAAATTACATATTCTTCATCCTCTCATCATTCTCCATCTTCCTCTCTTTTCAAAATCTGAAAATGAAGAATTTCATCTCCATGGCTTTTTCCCATTTGAAGAGAAAATGGCACCAATGAGTAGCTTGGAGTCTCCTCTCTCTCTAAGGTAAAAATCTCCAAGAAAAACTCACTTTCCCTCCATCTCTTGTTGTAACCGATTTTCCCCCATTTTGATACCTTGTTTTCTTCTTGATTTTGAGCTCCATTTCAACCCTCCAATGGTGGTGGGAACCCCTTTTTATTCAAGGCTTGAAAGCCCTTCTTAAAAGCTCCAAAAGGTAAAACCCTAACTATGTGTTTTAAGCATCTTAATTGAATTAAGATTTCTTAAGGGTTTAGGTGATTAATTGAATGCATCTTTGTGTTTCTTGAATGTTGGGATGGAGTTTGGCAATTCCATCCCCACTTGACCGAATTTGAGAAGAGGATGAGCAAGAGGAGAATTAAAGAGAACTTGTGAAATTAAGGTAAGAAAACTACCTTGAACCTTGTTTCAATTGTTTTAGAGTTGGGATGGGTGAAATGAATTGGTGAACCCAAAATATGTGTGATAGTGTGGTTGGTTGAGAATTGGTAGATTTGTGAGTTAATTGTGAAATGAAGGCCTTGGAGCCATGCACTTTATGTTTAGTGCTTATGTTGTTGTTGATGGGATTTTGAGGATATATTATGCTCTGGTAGGACCCTTCATGGGTGTGGCAAGATTAGGATTGGAAATGGTGGAAATTGATGAATGTGGATATGTTAGATTTATGGGGAGGTTATGGCGAAATTTCGATAGGAAATGAGTGTTTTAAGATGACTTAGTAAGTTGGAGAACCTAAGTGTTTGTAGTGTTGTTTAGAGATGGTTGATAACCTTGTAACGGTAGAGGGAGTATGATTATGAGAGTGTACAAAATCTGTAGCAAATGGCAAATGAGAAACTTGGAATTTTAGGAAAAAGAGTTAGTGTTTTGTAACTTGTGAAACAAGGGGTGAATGTGGGTTTTAGGAGTGCTTTTATGTAGTAATGATTTGTAATGGTCATTGATGGATTTAGTAAGGTTGGTGGAAGGTGGTGAAACATCTAAAGAAGTTTTAAGTGCATTGTTGTGCATAATGCAACAAAGGGAATAAAAAATTTGTGGAGGTGGACAAGAATTGAATGGTGAGTTTGACCAATGATTTGAGGAGGTTTAGTGAGTGTTTTAGTGTGTTTAAACATGTAGGAAACATGTGGAAAGTTTAGGAAATGATTGGAGGTGGATTAGGGGTTGAAACTGGTCAAAAACTGTCAATTTTAACACCTACAGACATGGTCCGGGTTTGTAAACAAGTACACAAACCTGGACCACCTCAAAAACGTCCCAGAAAGTCATTTTAGCATGTGGTCCAGGTTTGTAAACCAGTACACATACCCGGACCAATGCATTTTTAAGGCAGATTCGTTTTTCTGGGATTGGTCCGGGCTTGTAACCCCGGACACAACCCCGGACCAGACTAAAAAGTGTCCAAAATGTGTTTTTAAGTGTTGTTATGATGGGGAAGTGAATGGTAATGGTTTTAGATGATGATTAGGCCTTGTTTGGTGACTTTTAAAGGCCATTGGAAGTGTAAACAAGTGTGAGAGTGAATGTGTAAGTTGTGAACTTTAGATCACTTAAGTAAGTTAAAGATAACGGGACAACGGGGTGAGTACGGGAGTAATATTATCTTACGTACCGTATGATCATGATGCTAATAAAAACAATTGATATACTACCAGCTGTTCGAAAATTACCCGAGGAGCGTGAGATGATGCGTTGGAGTGAATCCTCGGGAACACGGTAGAGTAACTCATGGTGTAAGGTACGGTTTTCTGGCAACCTGTGTCCTACCGGGTTACACCGGCTTGTATGCTAACTTGTTTTCCTGTGTGTTTGCCACCTTGCAAGATATAGCATGAAATGAGTTTACAGTAATTCATTGATGTGGCGTAAATAATTCCGATACCGTTTAACCCTAACTATGTGCTAAACTATAGCAAACCGACTCTAGGATCACATAAGAGATCGGTATTCGGATTAAACGTCCCAACCTACTGGAACGTTCTAACTACGGCTATCTGTGCTTTAGTTGTATATTGTGGTTGTGTGTGTTGTTGTTTATCGGATGCCGTTATCCAGGTTTGTTGAATGGGATGTTACTTCCCTTATGCGTCTAACCAAGTTATTAACACTATATGATGTATGGATGTGATAGGTTCCATAATGGAACACTTAACTATATATATATACATATATTATGGGGGGTGAGGAATCCGGTCGTTCCGGTCGCGCGCGTTGTTTGGGAGTTGATGTATATATTTGAATTAACTCCCACTTTGTTATGTTATGGTTGTTTTTTCCTTCTTGGATTACAATCACCCACAAGCTTAACCAAGGCTTACCTACCTCATTATTATTCGGGGCTAGGGGGAATACTGTTATGTTAAGGTAGCTTTCCTTCCTTGGATTGCAACCACCACAAGCTTAACCAAGGCTTACCTACCTCACTATTATTTGGTGCTAGGGGGAAAATGATGTACGGTGTGATCGGTCCTATATTACGGCCGACCCATCTAAGTGAAGTAAATGTGTACGGTGTGCTCGGGCCTATATTCCTCCGGCACAACCTAAGTAAGTGTACGTTCTCTAAGAAGAACGGTATTAAGTTGTATACATGTTATTATGTGAAGTATGTTGTTATGTGTGTACGTTGGTCTCCGAAATCAACCCCGTACAAATATAAGGGTAATTAAGTACAACCCGATTAAATGGGTATGTGTCGTCTAGCAAGGAATGGCTCCATTAGGGTAGAAGCCTCAAGGGCCAAAGAACACAATAATGTGATCTAACCAATGTGATGTGTTAATCTTATGTTTGTATCCTATTCATTGGATGTGTGATTTATAAGCATGATATGTGTGTATAGTTTCATGCATGTTTTAAATATAATTAACCACATGCTCAGACGACAAATAGTTATGCGTGGCCCGGTAGTATGCGGGCTGCTCGATTACCAAACCAGCAAAGGTGCTGACCCCCTTTGGGGGGCCCCCATACTTTTCAGGTACAATGGAGCTGGCAGCCGTTCGAGAGTAGGACGGGGTAGTTGTTTTCTCACGGGTAGTTTAATTGATTGAGTATGTGTTGTAGGTGTAGTAAGACCGAAGTTGTTGTCGGGATTAGTTTGTAATTACTCTGTACAGTTGGAATGTAAATGTATAATGTTTGTTGGTAATGGGACGAGTTTATAATGTGCAGTTACTCGGTAATCTTGTCAATCAGACCAGTACAATGTGTACGTATTAGCCTTGTTAGCCACGTGGGTGGCTAACGGCGTGTAGCACCGAAGGATTAAGTTATGTGTTGGGTTTTGATTCCGCTGCAACTGTTTGTTAAGTATCGTATTTGTAGTTAGGGTGTTACAAAAAGTGGTATCAGAGCCAAGTATCGCTCTGATGACTGAATTACCGAGCTTAGAAAGTACCGAGTTAGGAGTTTAAGACTTTGGGTTAAGGGTTGAGTGATAGCGTGAGAAATACGCTAGTTAGTAATTACCAGTGAGTACTGGAAACCTATAATATCGTTCCTGCCCTCCACAACCCCCGTTTTATAACTCGGAAAGAACGCCAGAGAGATGGAAAGTCCTCTCATACCCGGGAGCAACCCGATCTGGCTGTTATGAATTATTCCTGTAAGAACCAAAACCTGTCATGTGGTAGATTCCAAGAACTTGGAATCCCAGAGACGGAACCTGTTTGAACACCTTTACCGGTACTTAATAGCGGAAGATTAAGAATCCTATCTACAAGAGACTGAAATTTCCAGCGACCTGGGTCGACATGCCTAGCAGTCGAGGAAACCCAGCCAACAAGGAAGAAAGCACAAACTGTGCACAGAAGCGGACAATGGAGGAGCAACAAACCCAAGACACATGTCTACGGAACCATAATTGTTAAGTAATACCGACAATGGTATAGTAACCGACTAAGGAACTAGTCAAGGTTGAATGATTCCAAACCTACAGCGCCAAAGAGGTTGCAATACCCGATTATCATAGTTTAGACCACTATGGGAGTATTAGTGAAACATACTTCAATAGGACTACGAGGTAGTACCTAAACAAGAATCAAGTTTCGGTAACCACGGCAAATGCGTGGGGATGAACATTATGGAAGAGCCAACAAGGCTACCGAATACGGTAGTGATACAAGTAGTATCGTAACTAGCACATGTGGAACCGATAGCCAGCCATCATGGCGCACTTGCTATTGCAAGTGCTGCTATAACGGGGCTATTCGGGAAAATTTTAATGACTATAAATTACCTAGTAAGGTACCGGATTGTTGAAGGAAGTGATTATAGAATCAAGAATCCAAAAATTTGAAGAATGAAACCTGGAAGGGCTCAGTGGCCTAACCATTGTATGTGAAGATATACCAGTCAGCGGGAAGCTAGACTTGGTCAAAGCGTGAAGACATTTTAAATACTGGGAAGAATTTTCTATTAAACCCAGTTTTCCTTCTAAGCCCAGATTTATTTCAAACCGTTTTCACACCTAGATTTTCTTCCAACTCATAATTATCTCAAACTTTCTTTTAAGCCCAAAATTTTTCTCAAACTTCATATTTTCTTTAGAAACCAAAACCATAGGACCTACAACCCGAGGGTATTAACCCGAGGGAAGGGATCCAGTTCATACTAGGTACAAACAATGGACAAATTGCCTTAATATATAGTTCGGGAATCACAGAGTGCATATTATCATAGGACGATATGAGGTAGTTGACAACAGAATACTTCACCTAGGCGTGTGACGGACACTACGAGTGTACTAACTGAAATGTGGGACGACTGCACTCCGATAGGAGCTTGTGGGCCTGACAGACCTTCTTATGGGTTAGTCGGGCAAGTAGCAATGTATCAGTAGGGTACCCCACATATGTATACGAGTGGAGTCTGGAACACGGGAAGTAGTCGACTTCTTTTATGGTCCGCAGTAAAAGTCGTATAAAAGCGAAGGATTACCACGAATGGTTGAAGTGAAAGTACCCAGTTAAGTCAACGAGACTAAAGGAATTAGTGAGTTTATTGCAAGAAATGTTTAAGAGTCAGGAAGTGCGAAGCGCACTGACTGTTATGTAAAGACCTCGCATATGTCTTAAGAATCCTTAGGGATAAACATGATAGCTGGAATGGTGACCCAGCCTATTCAGGGCAAGGCGGATGCCTAATTTGGACACACTAATGTGCAACGAACGGGATGAAACTCCCGGAATGATCACCTAGATTACCAGTGGATATCAATCCTCACGTAGGAGGATAGTAAACCAGCCAAGAACGCAAAACAGTGTAGTTAACTAAACCCACCAATAAGTGCAAGCCAGAAGTAATGGAATAACCTAGTAACACCCAAGAGCTGTCCCTGAAGGGTGTATGGGTCAACTGAAGTTGAATAAAACGTAGTGATGGAAACACAAGAGTTGAAACAAATACTCGTATTAAACATCAAGGAGATAAGTCATCGAAGGGTAACCTGACATTCCTAAGGGGCATCCCATAAAAAGGAAGCGTGATGTAACGACCTTGTCATGGAGCCAATATAACCTCCAAACCATGTGATGGCATATGATGAAGTAAATGTGTGTGAACCGCCTACAATGAGCAGAGCTCGAGGAAGTAAGGCTTATAAGCCACAAACAAAATGTGTTATGTAAATTCAATTGATTATGGAAGTTTATGTTATACAAGTAAATAGAGCGGAGAACGAACCACTACTTTAAAAGTGGGATACCTCTCGATATTGTGAAACCGCAGGAGCGGTAGTTATGTGAACCAAGTTCAAGAAATATGTTAAGGATTGACCATGTTGTTATTGCTGAAGAGCGGTTAGTTTAGTAGAATGTGTGTATAATGTGAAGCACCGAATGAGCAACACTCGAGGAGCATAAAAACTCGAAAAAGAGTGTGATCAGCAGTCATCCAAAAGAATGACGAACCATAATTCAGATGATGGAGGTACACGTACGGAAGCTAGTATGACAGCGGATGCCATGTAAGTTAGTGTTGTACAAGAAGTAAGAATACGGTGCGCAATAAGCGACCGTTGAATAAGTATTGTTAAACGAAAGTATGGCAAATAAGCAGAATTATGAGTTAAACTCAGTGGAGATACAATGGTAAGTGATAACAAATAAACTAGGCAGTAAGCCAGTAGCCAGTATTATGAGATAAGCATCTCAGTGAAACACAGTGTTCATTCCTATTGCAATCCCATAAGAGATTTACTGCCAAGAGTTTACGCCTCTGCACTCTATATGACTGAGTGTTTTGGTATTACACTTGTGCAGTAATGATCGAGTGGGATGGCTAGGAATTTGGAAGAATGTTAATTGTGGTAGTAGTGGAAAGAGACTTATAACGCTATAAGGACCGAGGCATAGGAAATGTAAGGTTGTACAAATAAAGGAATACTTGTATAGAACCTAGTGTGGAGGAATGAATATAAATAAGTGACTACAGTAACACTAAATACCAAATACCGGTATGGAATATACTTTAAGTGTTAGAAATAACCGAGGGAGCACTACATATTAGGTAGTAGCTCAACCTCAACCGACAACAAGTCGGATGAAACTAAGTGAATGATCACAGACTTACACAGCTGCATATGCAGTAAGTTATCTGAACAGTGGATGGAAAGTTTGTAACTCACTAAATTAGCGCACGGTAAGAGATACCATGCGTCGGTTGAGAAACCATAATTCACAAGATAAAGGTGATGAATCGGAGATGTACAATACATTAAGAATAACGAATGGAGCAAACTAAGCTCTAAGTTATCAGAGTTGCGCAGCAGAGGCCAGTGATTTAAATGTGGAATGTGCATAGTGAATATGAGTAAATGGCTAATTATCAAAGCCTAGAAGCGTGACAGGCCAGAATCGAAACCGATTATGAGTTAAATAAGCTCCAATGAGAATTCTTGGTTTAGGGACTAAACCGCCAATATGGTTAAGATCCTCTAATCAGAACGCATTGTATAACAGACCGCGTGGAAGTTAAGACACTTCACGGCGGCAGAACATTTTACATCAATGTTCGGTGATTGATTACGTGGGCGTAATCCCTTTTAAGGGGGGTAGAGCGCAAAAAAGCTTAGTGAATGTTTACGTACAAGTGTACGTGAACAATGTTGTGCATGGCACAAAATAATTTGTTATGAGTGGGTGTGAATACAAGTGTATGGGAGTAGAGAAACTCCCGGGGAACTAAAACCCCAATAGTGTATGTTTATTTGAGATAAATATAATGATGTGTATTGTGATTTTGATAAAAAAAAATATGTATCTATATACAATATTGTGATGTATGAATGATATGAAATAGATATAGAACCTAGTGAGAATTAAATTCCCTAGGTGAGTTGACTAGAAGCAAATTGAGGATAATTGATGGACATAGTTCCATCCTTTGGAGACGTATTGTTTTGCGATTATGACTAGAAGGATTAAAAAGATAGAAAATGGTAAATGTTTGAATTAGTTATTGGTTGAAATTGAAGTGGGAGGTGAAACTTGGTTTGCATGTGATCAAGGGAAGCCGAACACAAATTGGGGTGGAAGGATAGTTCAACTCTGATGCTGATCACATTAGGGTTGGATGATTCTTGAAACTCCCTATAAGTGGTCACAAATAACCACATTAAGAATAAGATACAGTTAGCAATAATTGGACTTGGAGTTGTATTGTATTTTCAAAAGAATTTTAAATTGGTGTTTTCAAATTTTCAATTGGTATTTCCAAGACTTCAATTAATATTTCCAAGATCCTTAAATGGTATTTTCAAAGGAAGGATTTCTTTACTCGACCTTGTAAAAAGGATTTTCAATTAGTACTTTCCAATAAAGGGTTGTTCTACTTAACCCCATAAAGAATATTTTCGTATTACTTGCTCACGAGCTGAGGACGTTTGAGCCTTTGTCTTCGGACCGGTGACATGAGAAGTATATTTTAAAGATGTATGTGATTGTTTTGATCTCCCAAAGGAACGGGGACCAGAAGGTGTCCATCGTGACCGGGTTCTGCGGGATCACAGTGTATATGTACTTAGCATGGGACTCGAGCCCATGAAGAGATGGAAAAGGTATTTCTGTTTGTTATACATTCTAAGACATGTTGTGTGATATGTGTAATAAATATTATCCAGACCTATGAGTCTGAATGTTGTTATGTTACCCGGACCGTTGAGTCCGAGGTTATTATGTAAGTATGTTATGTGTGGATGTGGATATGTTACCCGGACCGTAAATCCGAGGTTGTTATGTAAAAGTGTGTTTTAGTATGGGAGTTGTACCGTGCAAGTAAACCCGGTACTCCAATTAAAGGATGCATGGGAAGTTATGAACTTTGGGGACAAAGTTCTTTTAAGGGGGGTAGATTGAAATACCCCAAACCTTAATGTGTTAATTAATTATGTAATTAAGATTTTCTAGGGCTAATTAAGTCCTTAAGATCATTGGTGAAGAAATAAAAACCAAAAAGAAAAAGAAAATGCATAAAAGTCACAAAACGTGAAAACACGTATTTAATTATTTTAGGAGGTATATAACATTCACTAGGGTTATATATATTCTTATACCTTAATTACTCACTAATAACATGTGGGAAAAATTCCGGAAGAAAACGGATCCAAACAATGCGTTAAAACGCTAACAGAGTCTTAAAGCGCGTTTTTCAAGAGAACCCAAAAACGTGACTTTAAACAGTCAAACGACCCTGTAAAAATAATAGTTCATTAAATAACTATAAATAAACATTAATGGGAGTATTAACAATTAAAATTAATTAAACGAGAAAATTCCGGAAAACGGGCCCGGTTAGTGAATAGTGCTAAACCGGGTAAAATAACGAGCGTTTTCTATAAAAGACGAAAAACGCTCCAGCTGGTACAGATATAATGGGCCGGTTTTTAATTAAAGCAGCCCTCACTCACACTAATAAGCTAGAAAGAAAAGAAAAGAAAGAAAAGAAAAGAGGAAAAGTAGAAAAGGTAGAAAAACTCTCTCTCCTCTCATTTCTTTCCTCACCCACGTACTGCTCCCCATCTTTCTTTCCTCCTTCTTCCTCAGCTGATACTCCCTCCTCCTCTCTGGGTTGCAGGCGATTTTGGAAACCACCATGGAAGCTCCACCTTCTCTCACTTGCTCTAGCCACATGCAAGCTCCAAATACAAAATAAATTACATATTCTTCATCCTCTCATCATTCTCTATCTTCCTCTCTTTTCAAAATCTGAAAATGAAGAATTTCATCTCCATGGGTTTTTCCCATTTGAAGAGAAAATGGCCCCAATGAGTAGCTTGGAGTCTCCTCTCTCTCCTAAGGTAAAAATCTCCAAGAAAAACTCACTTTCCCTCCATCTCTTGTTGTAACCGATTTTCCCCCATTTTGATACCTTGTTTTCTTCTTGATTTTGAGCTCCATTTCAACCCTCCAATGGTGGTGGGAACCCCTTTTTATTCCAGGCTTGAAAGCCCTTCTTAAAAGCTCCAAAAGGTAAAACCCTAACTATGTGTTTTAAGCCTCTTAATTGAATTAAGATTTCTTAAGGGTTTAGGTGATTAATTGAATGCATCTTTGTGTTTCTTGAATGTTGGGATGGAGTTTGGCAACTCCATCCCCACTTGACCGAATTTGAGAAGAGGAGGAGTAAGAGGGGAATTAAAGAGAACTTGTGAAATTAAGGTAAGAAAACTAACTTGAACCTTGTTTAAATTGTTTTAGAGTTGGGACGGGTGAAATGAATTGGTGAACCCAAAATATGTGTGATAGTGTGGTTGGTTGAGAATTAGTAGATTTGTGAGTTAATTGTGAAATGAAGGCCTTGGAGCCATGCACTTTATGTTTAGTGCTTATGTAGTTGTTGATGGGATTTTGAGGATATATTATGCTCTGGTAGGACCCTTCATGGGTGTGGCTAGATTAGGATTGGAAATGGCGGAAATTGATGAATGTGGATATGTTAGATTTATGGGGAGGTTATGGCGAAATTTCGATAGGAAATGAGTGTTTTAAGATGACTTAGTAAGTTGGAGAACCTAAGAGTTTGTAGTGTTGTTTAGAGATGGTTGATAACCTTGTAACGGTAGAGGGAGTATGGTTATGAGAGTGTACAAAATCTGTAGCAAATGGCAAATGAGAAACTTGAATTTTAGGAAAAAGAGTTAGTGTTTTGTAACTTGTGAAACAAGGAGTGAATGTGGGTTTTAGGAGTGCTTTTATGTAGTAATGATTTGTAATGGTCATTGATGGATTTAGTAAGGTTGGTGGAAGGTGGTGAAACATCTAAAGAAGTTTTAAGTGCATTATTGTGCATAATGCAACAGAGGGAATATAAAATTTGTGGAAGTGGACAAGAATTGAATGGTGAGTTTGACCAATGATTTGAGGAGGTTTAGTGAGTGTTTTAGTGTTTTCAACTGTAGGAAACATGTGGAAGTTTCGGACTGATGCGGTGGATTAGGGGTTGAAACTGGTCAAAACTATCAATTTTTAACACCTACAAACATGGTCCGGGTTTGTAAACAAGTACACAAACCCGGACCACCTCAAAAACGTCCCAGAAAGTCATTTTAGCATGTGGTCCAGGTTTGTAAACCAGTACACATACCCAGACCAATGCATTTTTAAGGCAGATTTGTTTTTCTAGGATTGGTCCGGGTTTGTAACCCCAGACACAAACCCGGACAAGACTAAAAAGTGTCCAGAATGTGTTTTTAAGTGTTGTTATGATGGGGAAGTGAATGGTAATAGTTTTAATGATGACTAGGCCTTGTTTGGTGACTTTTAAAGGCCATTGGAAGTGTAAACAAGTGTGAGAGTGAATGTGTAAGTTGTGAACTTTAGATCACATAAGTAAGTTAAAGATAACGGACAACGGGGTGAGTACGGGAGTAATATTATCTTACGTACCGTACGATCATGATGTTAATAAACAATTGATATATTACCAGTTGTTCGAAAATTACCCGGGGAGCGTGAGATGATGCGTTGGAGTGAATCCTCGGGAACACGGTAGAGTAACCCATGGTGTAAGGTATGGTTTTCTGGCAACCTGTGTCCTACCGGGTTACACCGGCTTGTATGCTAACTTGTTTTCCTATGTGTTTGACACCTTGCAAGATAAAGCATGAAATGAGTTTACAGTAATTCATTGATGTGGCGTAAATAATTCCGATACCGTTAACCCTAACTATGTGCTAAACTGTAGCTAACCGACTCTAGGATCACATAAGAGATCGGTATTCGGATTAAACGTCCCAACCTACGGGAACGTTCTAACTACGGCTATCCGTGCTTTAGTTGTATATTGTGGTTGTGTGTGTTGTTGTTTATCGGATGCCGTTATCCATGTTTGTTGAATGGGATGTCACTTCCCTTATGCGTCTAACCAAGTTAGTAACACTATATGATGTATGGATGTGATATGTTCCATAATGGAACGCTTAACTATATATATACATATATTATGGGGGGTGAGGAATCCGGTCGTTCCGCTCGCGCGTTGTTGGGAGTTGATGTATATTTTGAATTAACTCCCACTCTGTTATGTTATGGTTGTCTTTCCTTCTTGGATTGCAATCACCCACAAGTTTAACCAAGGCTTACCTACCTCATTATTATTCGGGGCTAGGGGGAATACTGTTATGTTAAGGTTGCTTCCCTTCCTTGGACTGCAACCACCCACAAGCTTAACCAAGGCTTACCTACCTCACTATTATTTGGAGCTAGGGGAAATTATGTACGGTGTGATCGGTCCTATATTACGGCCGACACATCTAAGTGAAGTAAATGTGTACGGTGTGCTCGGGCCTATATTCCTCCGGCACAACCTAAGTAAGTGTACGTTCTCTAAGAAGAACAGAATTAAGTTGTATACATGTTATTATGTGAAGTATGTTGTTATGTGTGTACGTTGGTCTCCGAAATCAACCCCGTACAAATATAAGGGGTAATTAAGTACAACCCGATTAAATGGGTATGTGTCGTCTAGCAAGGAATAGCTCCATTAGGGTAGAACCCTCAAGGGCCAAAGAACACAATAATGTGATCTAACCAATGTGATGTGTTAATCTTATGTTTGTATCCTATTCATTGGATGTGTGATTTATAAGCATGATATGTGTGTATAGTTTCATGCATGTTTTAAATATAATTAACCACATGCTCAAACGACAAATTTGTGCGTGGCCCGGTAGTATGCGGGCTGCTCGATTACCATACCAGCAAAGGTGTTAACCCCCCGGGGGGCCCCATACTTTTCAGGTACAATGGAGCTGGCAGCCGTTCGAGAGTAGGACGAGGTAGTTGTTTTCTCACGGGTAGTTTAATTGATTGAGTATGTGTTGTAGGTGTAGTAAGACCGAAGTTGTTGTCGGCATTAGTTTGTAATTACTCGGTACAGTTGGAATGTAAATGTATAATGTTTGTTGGTAATGGGAAAAGTTTATAATGAGCAGTTGCTCGGTAATCTTGTCCATCATACCGGTACAATGTGTACTTATTAGCCTTGTTAGCCACGTGGGTGGCTAACGGCGTGTAGCACCTAAGGATTAAGTTATGTGTTGGGTTTTGATTCCGCTGCAACTGTTTGTTAAGTATCGTATTTGTAGTTGGGGTGTTACATATAATGAATGGGTTGTAGCTTGTGAGAATTGAAACTCCATAACCGGTGGGAAGAGAGGAAGGGAAAAGAAAGAGGAAAGAAAGAAGAGAGAAGAAGCGAAGAAGAACTAGAAGGAAAACAAGGTAAATTGTGCTCACCTTGAGTAGTCTTTTAAATGTATTGTGTAACAGATTTTAGTAGTGTAAAAGGTGTATTGAAAATGGTAATGAGTAGTAGTACAATGTGGAAGGAGAACTAAACTTTTTTGAAGTTTAAAAGACATTTAAAAACTTGTTGAAACCTAGAGGGAATTAGATGTTGTGTGCAGGAAATTTAATGAGTGTTAAATGCTTAGTAATTTCTTTGCAGGATTGTATATGCTGTTAATAAACAGGTGTAATGAGTGGTGTTTTGTGAGCTAAAACTTGTGGTGAGAATGTAAATATAGGGGAGACTATAGCAAATTTTACCTATAAACTAGAGAACTTAAGAACTAGAAACTAGGTGGGAAATACCTTTGTAACAGATTTTAAAGGGAGCTAGTTAGTGGGTTGGATAGGAGAGGTGTGTAATGCATTATAAGCCTTAGGAATGACATTAGAAGAGGGAGCCATGGAAGGAGAAAGTGAGAACCAAAATCTGTAGTAAAATGCAACTAAGAAAAAGTGTAAGTGCTGGAATGGAAACTTAGGAAATAATGTGTGATTGGATATAGAAAAGAGTAATGAGTTGAGGGATGGACTAGGATGATTTAGAGGGTTTAATTAGTGCTAAAACATGTTAGGATGTATGTAGAAAGATTAGGGAAGAAATGGGTAAGAAAAGAAGTGAAAAACAAAGTCTGTAGGCAAATTCTGCTACCGACCGACCCAGTGGTTGGACCGGTTGTGGGTCGGTCGGAGCATAAACAACTGGAACGAAACTTTCTGTAATGGACCGACCCAGAGGCCGTGAGTTGGTCGTGGGTCGGTCGGGCAAAATTCTTGAAGGTTGAAGTTTCTGACTTCGACCGACCCGAGGATTTGGGTCGGTCGTGGGTTGGTCGGGTAAGTCTAGAGGACGGGAAACTTACTGGAATGGACTGACCCAAGGGGTTGGGTCGGTCGTCCCAAACTTACAAAAAAAAAAGAGTATATATACAATATATATATAATATTATATATTATATATATATATAATATATATATATGTGTATGGGTATGCATGTACATATATAGGTGACATTAGTGTGGAAGTAATTAAGGTAAGGAATGTACACATGAGTAAGAAACAAACTTAAAAGTATGAAATGGGTTTCATAACCACTTAGTACCTGTAGGAACTAGTAAGAGGGAATGGTAATGGAATAAGGAGTTAGAATAATAATAAGTCATTAACCATACAATTCCATGTATGTTATAGGACATGATTTGTGAACACCGAAGGAAAGTCGGTTCGAGTACAACGGTGAACGGTATGAACTTCTCATGCCCCGTATGCTACCTTGGTTACTCAGATTTGTGTACTTGTGTGCTACTTGATCACCTAACAAGATAAACGCACGAATCGGAACTATTATGCTTACTTGTGAATATTTGATATTGATTGTTTGGATATTATCATAAATCATAGTTTGTATAATTCATGAAATGTAAGGATGGATATGAATGTGTGTATGCTTGATATATTGTGTTGTGACCGAATGTTAACGAGATGGACTTCTAACTGATTCCTAACAAGCTAACCAATCTAACATAATAAATTGGTAAATTGGAATGAGTAGAAGTCCGATAGAGTTTCGGCCACGCGTGAGGAGGCGGAGGCACAGGAGGTTGGCTCCAATTCCTGGCTCTTAAACTTGTCCACGGCCAAAACCCCTTAAATGGGTAGCATCATGGATTAGTGAGCCAAGTAAAACCTGATGGTGGGACGGTGTAGTCCTTGCCCGGAGGTCATACCGACTTAACATGAGTATAAGTAAGTAAGTAAGAATGAGTAAATGAGTATGGAAAAGTAAGTAAGTAAAGTAAGAGGAAATTTGTGTAAGTATTGTGCAATGAGTAAAAGAGTAATAAACATCCGATTAACCCGAATGTGTAATTTGGCTAACCCTTGGGAAGGTAAGGATTGTGTATGCTATTGTGATGTTGCTTTGGCTTATGTATTGTATTGTGTATGATTGTATGATGTATGTAAAGCATGTAAGTATGATGATAATGAACCTCATGTACAGTCGACCTTAAATAGTCGGCGTACCCTAGTTAGCACGCGTTATATGCGAAGTTTATATGCAGCTTTTTGCTGAGCCCCTTGAGGCACCGTTTTTAATATTTTACAGGCCCTCGAGACGGGTGAAGACTTGATGAATTCAAGATGTTTTCTTTTGATGTAATTAATAGACTATGAATGGTGTACTAAGTTGTACACGGCTATAAGCCTTTTTTTTAGCCGGTTTACCACGGGGTACACCCTTTTGGATATTGTGGGATTGTGAATTGGTGTAGATGAGTAGCTTGTAGAAACTCATTACTTTTGGGAAGCGAGCGAAAGGATGTAATTAGTTATACTTTGATACTCGGTAATCCAGCAATGTAAGTATATGGTAATTTGTACTTGGTAAGTAAAGTAGTAGCTCGGTAATATTTAGACATCAGACCATGACTGTAAGTAGTGTAAGCCTAGCTAGCCGTATGGGCGGTTAGCGGCGTTGTATCACCCGCCGTAGTAGGAGTATTTCCACTGCGAGTAGTTAGAATTATTGGGATGATTGGACGGTAAGTAAAGGATTAGCGGTAGGGGTGTTACAGTAATTGAGAGGGGTTGTCTACCGTACGTAGTACTAAGTCCCCTTGTGCAAACTCCCTAGGTTTGACCTTCTTGTTGTGATATCGAGTAACTTGCTATTTGTCCTGTTGTACTCGTATGAGGGCGATTTTTCTATGAGGTCTAGTTTAGCCCGGATTCGTTCAACATTGCTTCGTTCATCAAAGTTTTTGACTCGTGTGCTAGCAACCATGACTTCGACCTGGATGACGGTTTCAGTGCCGTGTACCAACTTGAAATGGGTTTCCCCGGTTGGTTTTCGCTCGGTGTTCAATAAGACTAGAGTATCTGAGGTAGAAGCTGGGCCCAGACACACTTTCTACCCGAGATTCGCTTCTTTAGATCCCGCATGAGTTGGTCGTTTGTGTTTTTGACTTGGTTGTTCACTTGTGGGTGGGAAAAAAAGGCAAACCTAAGGTCAATAGTGAGTTTCTTAGAATTCGATGATGACTTACAATTGAATTGTAAGCCATTATCAGTGACGATGATTCGAGGGATTCCAAATCGACATAGTATATTCTTTCATACGAAATCTTCAATGCGCTTTTTTGTTATCGTGGGGATCAGGGCGGCTTCGATCCATTTGGTGAAGTAGTCGATTGCGACGACTACGAGGTGGAAACCTCTTAGGGAAGCGATTGGTAAAGGGCCACCTATGTCAAACCCTCATTGCGTGAATGGGCACGGGTTGAGGATGGGTTGCAGCTCCGCGAGTGGGTGATAAATGTGAAATATATAGACTTTAATTTGTATTACTTTGGGCAATATTCCACTTATCATGTGTTTTTCCTTACATTTATGTTTAGTTGTGAACTGATGCATTTTAAGTGTTAACTGAAGGATAAATCTTGTAATTGCATAGTATATCTTGTAATTGCATTTTAAGTTGTATGAATTATAAATGGGTTGTCCAAACATGATGCCCGACATGAGTTGAAGAGTAAACGTAAAACGAATGAGATTACGAGTATTAGTTATACCTTAGTACAAGACTTCAATAACCCTCGTAAACATGGATAACGAATAATGGGCCTCGAAGGCCGAGTAACGAGAACAGTTCACAGTTCACAGGAAAACGACTCTCGCACCCTTATTATAGTTACTCGTTCATTGTTTTGATAAAGTGGATGATTTATTGTGGAATGTTGTGGTTATATTGGATGAACTGTTGAGTGTTTAATTATAGCATTTACAGTTTTAATATATGATTGTAAAACAGAACAACATGAAATGAACCGCATGTTAAGATGACTAATTGACTTAAAGAATTTAATAGATTCTAGGATTACACTTTAGCATATTCAGCGGCTGAGCTAAGCCTATACGACAAACATATTACAGGAGCTAAATCGAGCCTGGAAGCTGGAGTACGGGATGTTTTGGGTAGTTAGCGGTTATTTTATTATCACACTTATGGACTCGTTTTGTATTACGTACCACAGTTGTGTATGGTTAGAAAAATTTAGAAAGGTCACTTGTTTACGGATATGGATTTGAAGTTGTATATATTATCGGTAACTATCTCTAGTCATCACAGTGGTTATGATTAATGTGTTAATTTGACGTTTCATTACTCACATGGATGAGTAATGACTTTAACACCCGAGTTAGTGTTTTATTGTATCTCTTCTGCTGTACTATTGTATTAAGTTTGGACAGAATGTACCGAGATGAGGATTATAGTGAGTTTACGAGTTAGTGATGTTACTCAGGAACCCTCGAGACAGAACTTGAGCTCTAGCCAAGATAAAAAAACTTCCCTCAATCTCAACCGAACATATTTCGAATATTCCCATCAATCACCACTTTTCAAATCCCGCCATGGTAAATATGAGTGTAATTAGTTATACTATATATGTATATGATCATGAGGTGTAAATAAATATGAGTGAATTTATGATAGAAACTACAACACCTTGACACAAAAACTAAATTATTCTTGTAGAAAACCTGGAGCAAGCATGTTCATACAAATACCATGTCATCTCTTCGTATGAAAACTTAACCATCTATGAGACTGAATATGATAGTATTAAAAAAGAGTAAACAGTGAATGAGGAATTGGTAGAATGATCAGAGATCTTCACTAGTGCTGGATCAAAACTTTAAAGAAAAATAACTTCGATAAACCAGACTTTTGATGTGGGCTGGGTCATTCTTCCATTAGTTAAGGCCTTTGATTGAGTTGTACGTGATTATAGGTTAAGCCGCCAGTGGTAGTTTTTTATATACTACCTCGGTCCCAATAGAAGTGTCCACCTTACTATTTGAGTGTTGTTTGATTTCAATATTTAACATGTAAGATAAATATTTTTATAATCTATATTTTATAATGGAATCTTTTTGAAAAATTAAATTATACAATTTAATTTTTAAAAATTATTTTATCTTATATAGTTAATATTGAAGTGGAAAAACGTGTCAAAAAGCAAACGGGACACTTATGACATGACGGAGGTAATATATGTTTCTTGGAATGGGATCCACCTAAGAGGCCGTTCGGAGGCAGCGAGTGAACGCAGCATATGCTGCGTTTGCTTTAATCTTGTGTGGTTAACTAATACCACTCTGCCAAGTATACATGTGGGTTAGTTTACTCCAATGACAAGCTAACACTTGTCACCTTTATTTTCTGCAAAAATGAATCGTGGTCGTCGAACGGCGCCTAAGATGTATCAGGACCCACATTTTCTCTTTTTATTTATTTTACTTTATTTTAGTAATTGGATCTCACAAACATAACAGCTGATCACAAACTGAGCATATAGCAGTTAAAATAACATTACCATGGTCGTAAGATATGGGAAATTTTCCGGTCAAAGGTTGGTTACCCAACTCATTTCCCCATGGCATGTGAATTCTCCCGTAATTACACAGCAGGTGTCTTTTTTGTTTTGGCTGTGAAGGAAGCGCACAACAGAAGTCAGTCAGCCAACAGGCTGACTTCTGTTGTGCGCCACTAGTGTACCTTTTTTTTTTTTGATTTGTAGTTTGTGAAGGAGGCGCACAGCAAGTCAGCCTCCTGGCTGACTGACTTGCAGTGTGCGCCTCCTTCACAAACTACAAATCTATATTTTTAATTGTGGTCGATTTGTGTAGGAAGCGTATAAAAGCCAGTCTCCTTTATAAATGCAACTTCAACGGCTCTTTCTTCTCCCAATGGCTATTAACGACTAGTTTTTTCACAACATCTATATATATGCATCATATTGATTCCTCTTCCTTTGCTCCTTTCTGTCAAAACCATCTAAACTATGGAAATTCCTTGTACTCTCTATCTTCATATAGATCTCAATTATGGAAATCATGGAGTATATTTTCATATTTCTCCTTCCTCTAGGTTTATATTCACACACATATCCGAATTAGCCACATTCAGTTCTTTCAAAAATCATGTTAAAAATCAAGTAGATTCAAATTTGGGAGGAGATTACGTGATTACCTCCATTGTTTATCGGAAGCTCAAGAGCAGATACCCACTCCCTTCATTTGTTCCTCTTCAAGTCAACAACGACGCTCTTGTTAGGATGATGATCCAACTTCTTGCAGAATCCCGATATCGTGAGGAACCTGGAAGTGGAAGTGAAGTTCGAGTCTGCTGTTACAACTTCATTCGAGAATAACCCTGTTAATTTGGGTGGTGATGAACATAGTTCGGAAGATGATCCTGAGATGGAGCCGGAAGACTTCCCTGATGATGATGATGATGATGATGATGATGATGATGATGATGATGATGATGATGAAGTTGGCGAAGCCGGTCCTTCGACACCAGCTGAACCTTACACACCAATTGCTTCATTCTTAACGCAGGTAGACGTACAAGCCATAAGCCAAATGCCTTCAGATCTCAACCGACGTGGTATACCGTATTGGAGGCCAGGGCAAGAGTTTGTCAAAGGTCAGGAGTTTCTGAACAAAAAAGTTCTTGTTATGGCTGTCAAAGATTATCACTTGCAAAAAAATGTTGATTTTCTACCACAAGAAAACCCAGAAAAGTCTACGCGTTAAAGTGTCGACAAGATGAAGGATGCAAGTTCTACTTTCGAGCATGTCTGTTGAAGGATGCATTTGAATGGCGTGTACGTAAGTTCACTCCTCACTCGTGTTCTGGGGAATCCAGGGATGACTGGAAATATTTTCTCGATTGTGTGCGTAACAAAGTTATCGGGCCACGTTGTGATGTCGCTGTAATTACTGACCGTGCCGCAGCTATAATGTCAATTATGAGGGAGGATCATACTGGCTTCCACCATATGCAGAACATTTCTTGTGTCTCCGTCACGTAGCTTCGAACTTTCAAACCAGATATGGGAACAAGGAATGGAAGAAGTTTTTGATAAACACTGGTAATTATTTGATTTATACTTCTGTTAATTAACTGTAAGTTAGTAGTAATTGTTTATGACTGTTTGATTTTTATTTGTTTGTTGTTAGGTTACTCATTTAGGAAGGATATTGTTGATGAAAGATTGAGTCATTTAATATCTCTTCACCCCTCGATTGCTGCCTTCTTCAATGATCTCCCAGTGGAGAAATGGTCCCGTGCTTATGATGACGGTAGACGGTGGGGTCATACAACCACCAATCTGGTGGAATGCATGAATGGTGTGTTGAAGATGGTTCGCTTGCTGCCCGTGACAGCAATTGTGGAGAGCACACTGTACAAGCTTATTGATTATTTCCGGGATAACTTGGAAACGTATACTGCACAAAGGAATAGCGGATCGATTTTTACAAGGCAACTGCTTGAAAGGGTTAACGAGAACCAAATCCTATCGAACTATCACCGTGTGGTTGTCATTGATTCGATGGATTTGGTATTCGAGGTCGTTGACAATGGTGATGCTACCCTAAGGCGAGACAAAGGAAAATTCGTTGTCCGAATCAACGAAAGACTATGTGAATGTGGGGAGTGGCAGGCATTTAAGTACCCCTGTTCACACGTTATGGCTGTTTGTTCCATCACCACACTTGATTGGAAGAACTACGTTCGTAGCATTTACAGACTTGATACGATGATACAGGCATATCAGGAGAACAAATTTGTTCCTTTAGGTAACCAAGGCAACTGGCCTTCGTATGTCGGCCTCACTGTGGTTCCTGACCCAAATATGATGCGTACAGTCAGAGGACGTCCAACATTTTCACGTATTCCGAATGAGATGGACGAGGAGTATGAACGTGAAAGACGAAGGTGCGGGTTGTGTCGACAACGGGGACATATTAGGAGAAACTGCCCAAATGCTAGTTATGATTGAAGAAATATCTATTGTCAATCCTTTTTTTTAGTTACAACTGCTCCTGCTTTGACAGGTCGTGCCTTTATCAAGCACCCAAAAGAATGTAACGGAATGTATTGTATTTCAATAAAATTAGGTGTGCGTACTTCGGTGATTGGTGGTGTTACAACCATGGTCTTAGTTCAATCATGTAAATAATCATGCATCACTATATGTATTCATTATTATTAAGGGAAGTACAATGTTTATTGAATTATAGAAGCAACCCCAATGAATGGAGCAGACAACAGTGGTACATTACTACGGAAGAGCATCATACAGTGAGTTAGATTACAAGCATACTTAAAACCGCCAACAATTTGTTATAGTTTTATGACCATAATTAACCATCTACCTTCGGCTCGTATTCCACCAGTAGCTGAATCATACCCATGTGTTGCTTGTTGTTTATGTAGTTTTCAACCATAAGACGCACGTCTTCGTCATTTGCGATTACCATCTGGCTCCAGAAAGGCACTGGGAGAGGAAACATCATTTTTCGGAAGATAATTGACGTTGGAACAAACTTCTCATTGCCACAATCAAGGTTACACTCAACTAGGAATTTGAAATAGTTGAAGTCAATGAAATCTGTAATCGTGAGACGACGCGTTGTGCCGTAGTCGGTTGGTTCGAAGTAAAAGCCAGAATCATCAAAGGATGGGATGTGGTGCATATACATCATACAGGGAATAAACATTTTAGATGTAAAACTTTAAGTGGAGGGTGTAATGGCAATGGTTTATACATCATAAAACTTCAAGGGCGACTGAGTTATTTATGGACTTTGGCACGGCCTTTGGTCGGGACCGGTTGAGTTTATACGCCTCATACAGTCTAATAGCATCTTATCTTCTCGTAGTATCTTATCCCATACAGTGATACCATCTTATCATGTTCCAATTTGCTAGACTCTGGTTGATGGTGGGTTTCAGACGCATATGAGATTTGTTAGATTTCCTTGGATAAGATATGAGAATATTTTTTTACTGCCACAACTTTTGGTTGCATCTTGTGCTCAATTCGTGGCTCCTCCTCCATGTGTACTTTTTTATCAAGTGCTGTCTACTCAGAGCATCTTTAATAAGCTTCATCAACGTGTATCAATTACATACAGGACACTGAGTTACAGCTTCCCTATTCCTTTCTGGTACCCTATGGTTTTCACATTTTTCTTTATGTAGGTGTGTCTGTAACTCTAGGTTGAAATTGATTCATGTACTTTTCATAAGGCAGTCCTCTATTTAGAGTTTTCAGGACTACAACACTCTACTTCTTTGTGTTGTCCTGTCATTTACACTACAAGTACTTCGATGGACACCATGTGACTTATCTTTACACTGCTCACACGTTATTCAGTAAAATGGAGAAATGACAACTCCATATGTTATTGTTGAACACTATTTTGACTGTACCATGTACTCCGTTTGCTTCAGTTCTCCTTCCTATAAATAATGGAAATCTTGCTTAACAAAACCTGCATTAGCTACCCTTCTTCTACCCTTTGTAATGGATCTACCGTGTATCTTGTGTGTGCATGTTACCCCCTCTTTTGATGAGACTGGATTTTATTTTGAAAGACAATCAAATTCACGTTTTATTGATTTCGATATTCACTGGTCAATAACATACCAACAACTGTACAACTGCGTGGGGAATTCCTTAAGGTCATGTGTTGCAAGGAACTGCATCGTGCACACCATAATGCACAGACTCCTGCTTGAGTCTCCCCTAGATGTCGCATGGACTCCGCTCCTCATTTCGAACGACCATGATGTACAGTAGATGATACAAATGTTTGATGGTAACCGTGATGTCTATGGCAACAGAATGGAGATTTCGGTAACCTATTCGCTCGCTCCTCCAGTTCTTGTTAACAACTCAGACTCAGAGACTTCAACAGAAGAGACTGTAGAATACGAAGGCAATAGTGACACCTCAGGTTGTGACTCAGATGACGATGGGGAAGTAGATGATTAGTGATGTGTTATGTTTGAATGTAAGGTCATCACCGTTGTAACTGCTAGATTTTTAAGTTGCAAATAAAACGTTTAAGATCAGTTAGAAGTCCTATACTGCATTACTTGGTCAATACAATACACAACAAGCACACACACACTTCTTTTCCATTCATTCATTTCATGAATTATACAAACTAGAGTTTAAGATAAGGATTCAACACGAAACAATATCGTATAAGCACAAGTAGCATAGCATCTTACCTTTTCTCCCATCCAATAAAAGAGCTTTGTATGGACCTTATCAATCACAGAATCTTATCTTATTGAAGGAATGTGATACAAGGCATATCGATGCTATCCTTAACTAAGGTAGCATTATAAAAGGAAGACAAACCTTCGAGAGTTCCGACCATTAACAAATCAGTTCCTTACCATTTCGTCTACTCGCCAAAAATGAATCTACCAATTAGATTGTTCGTAGATTACACTCACATGGTGGATAGGTTCGGCTTCAACTTCCGTCCAACAGACACATCGCAGATATTTGATCTTGAATTGCAATTCATTCATTCTTTTGAAGCACTGATGTCTATAATCCGTCAATGTCTGGGTCTGAGTAGCAATATTTGTCGTGCGATTACAATAATATACAGATCATTGGCCTACAGCTTCCCTACACCATTCTGGGAGCTAATGTATATCACTGAAGATGCAGATGTAGAGGCGATGGTGGAAAATTACATGGACTACATCGAGCATATTGATAGGATTCAAATCCTAGTTCAGTTCGACTAATGACGTTAAGTTTCGAGCGAACAAAATGCAACAACATCATTAAGTAAGTACGAACTGTGGATGGTGTTGTACTATTTATCAATAGTTTTGGAATAAGGCAACGACGGACGTCATTGCTTACGCATTTGTTTGTTTTAAGCAAAATGCACACACTGTCGAATACATAATAATACAAAACTCTTAGTCTAATAAATGATATCCGTCATTGTTTTTTAACAAATACGCACTAAGAAAACAAACATTACGTTACACAATGGTGTGTGTATGTAATACTTCATACACACCAAATTTGGAACAAAACGGGAATCATTTGGTAGTCCAAACTGTACGCGTAAAGTAGCACCCGAGTGCAGTTTTTTATAGTGTAGTTTTTGCGTTGGGTGGGACTTTGACCATTGTTCTTAATAGGTTGCTGCTGTCCGTTGGCCACCATTTTTTGACACAACGGTGTGTGTATGTAATAATTCATACACACCAAATTTGGAACAAAACGGGAATCATTTGGTAGTCCGAACTGTACGCGCAAAGTAGCACCCGAGTGCAGTTTTTTATAGTGCAGTTTTTGCGTTGGGTGGGACTTTGACCATTGTTCTTAATAGGTTGCTGCTGTCCGTTGGCCACCATT
This sequence comes from Limonium bicolor, assembly GCA_023374045.1. Classification (NCBI taxonomy): domain Eukaryota; kingdom Viridiplantae; phylum Streptophyta; class Magnoliopsida; order Caryophyllales; family Plumbaginaceae; genus Limonium; species Limonium bicolor. The sequence goes on from CM041783.1 coordinate 37,366,188, forward strand.
TTTTGACACAACGGTGTGTGTATGTAATACTACATACACACCAAATTTGGAACACAACGGGAATCATTTGGTAGTCCAAACTGTACGCGCAAAGTAGCACCCGGGTGCAGTTTTTTATAATGCAGTTTTTGCGTTGGGTGGGACTTTGACCATTGTTCTTAATAGGTTGCTGCTGTCCGTTGGCCACCATTTTTTAACACAATGGTGTGTGTATGTAATACTACATACACACAAATTTGGAACACAACGGGAATCATTTGGTAGTCCAAACTGTACGCGTAAAGTAGCACCCGAGTGCAGTTTTTTATAATGCAGTTTTTGCGTTGGGTGGGACTTTGACAAAATAGGTTGCTACAGTATGTTGGCCACCTTTGTACCCGTTGGATAATAGATGTTGAATTAGCCATTGGACTATCCGTTGATGTAGCCGTTGGGCGTGTCAGTGACCATTAAAATTGTCTTATAAAAGGGGGTACCAGTCTCCAACTTATTCATCTGTAACTACCTACTACCAATATCTTTCTACTCCCACCAATGGAGTTTCCTTTCAGTTTGCACGTTAACTATGTACCTATTTTCGGTCGTCATGGTGCACAGTTCGAGCGAGGGGTGGGACATAGCCGTATACAAATCAGTATGTCATATCCTAATAATCTGCGTACTCTACAACGACGAGTAGTTCGTGCTCTAGAGTCTCTCCTTGGCAGGATAAACATAGCAACAATGGTGTATTTGGGGCTGGAGGGTGACTACGAGTGGACCTTCATTCATGTACGAACTGATGCAGCAGTCCGCCGGATGATGGAAAATTATATGGAGTATAATGATTTCATAGAACATATTCCATTACTTATTATCTATGATCCGATTGAGTCCGATGATGATGACTTTCAACAACAAGAGAGAATTTATGAGATGCGACGTAACGTAATAGGACAGCGAATAGAGAGACAAAGGTTTGGCAATAATTAGGTTACTTCTTATTGTGTAATTTGTTTAGAAAACTAGTTAGCGTATCTAGGGAGAAATCCATACAACTAGAACGAAAGTGTATTGCACCTGCGAATAATAAAATACAATACCACAGTGGCAGGATGGTACCAAATTCTAATACCAAATAATTTCCGACAGATAAATCCTTATTGTTCTCCCTAGATAAGATTCCCCCCCCCCCCACTCATATCATTTGATTCCATGGATAAGATTTCCCCCGCAGTCCACTAGTTCAGCAGATAAGATTTCGATTCCTTCCCAAGGGATGACTTATTGATTTCCTTTTCCCATTATCTACTACTCATCGGCTGCCTATAAATACAGACTTCATTTCCCTTTTCCATTTCACAAATAACTCACAACAGAGCTTTGTTAATTCAACATTGCATCGTAGTGCGCTTCATCTACACCTTTCACCAATGGATATCCCTTGCACCGTGTTTCTGGATGTTGAGCCTAGTAACAACGATGAGGGTTTGTATTTTGCAAGAACCTATTCAACTGAAAGTTTTGATTTCGAGATCGACATGGAAATAACTTTTGCTGAGTTTGATAACCTTGTTGAGACTCAATTGAAAGAGCGCTACGGTTACTATTGTGTGGTCGAATCAATACTTCATCGATTACTACTTTCCTCCCAGCCACGCCCATTATGGGGGCCACTGCAAATAACACGAGATGTTGACGTTCAACGAATGATTGAACGTTTCGTGTTCAATCAACATTATTATAATAGAGTAGAACTCTATGTCACCATTGTGTTCAAGGAAGACGACCCATCTCAGTTACCACCAATGGCCAGGGCTTTGCCGGATGAGTATAGTGAAGTTTACCGCTCGGATGATAGCGAAAATACTGATTAGTATGAAGATGGTTCCTATTATGAGTGAGGGTCTTGCATATAGCAAGCACTTAATAGTCTACAATAAATAATTGTTGTTGTTAAGTCGTTGTGTAACATGAAGAGGTATTTTTACTCGTCATTCAATAAAACAATGACGGATGTCATTTACTAGAAGTGAAGTTTTATATAAATTACTGGTTGTCTATGTTCCGCATCGTGCATCTTTTTGTAAGTCTTGTTTGAAATCCAGGAGCACACGAAACTGTAGGAATACACGCAAAACAAATTACATGTAAAACGGATGTCGATTACTTGGTACAAAAAATGATCAAAGTTAGCACCTGCATGCAGTTTTTAACAAAATAAAGATCTTCAACTCCTTTTCAAGTTGGGAGATGAATTCTTTTTTACTCAAACAAAATAAATGATACGAGTGCAGAGTTCAAACAGTAAATCCTAGTCCACGTTTTCAGTTGCATCAGTGCACATAAGTAAATAAAATACATTAGTCTGGAACAAAGCACACACTATGTAACAACCTATGGAGGAGAACGAATGTGAAATCAGCATTATAATATCGGGGGTTCCTAGTCCTAGAATTTTGGCCTCTCAACCACATTTGGTTTGCTTGCGTGGTGGGTGGGTGCTGGATTGATCAGGCTGAGTTTGAGAAGGCCCGGTCACCTGGATGATGTCAGCAGGTGCGAACGATGGAACACCCATTACCCTTGCAGGGCCCTCACCAGGTGTGGGCATGTTTGTCCAGTCCATCTGCCCAAGGTGAAGAGTGGTAGCATCGTACGTGGTACGGTTTGTCCTGGGTGTGGCTGCAGTGGGTGGAGTGGGTACAGTGGGAGTAGTGGGCACAGTGGGTGCAGTGTCCGACGACCCTGCCCCAGCATCAAAATGTGTCCCGAAATCATGTGGCAACTGACCCACCACCGTATCGACATATGAAGAGGGTACCGGAGCGTACGTACCTAGTGTAAGTGTATTTGACACAGGCGGTATGACCGGCCGATATCCGTCCACGTCGGGGTGTCCCGCCTGCTATGGGTCCGCTACCTGGTGTGGCTCCTCTGCATGCTGTGGCACCACTACCAGACCTTGCTGATTCTCGGCCTCCATAGGTTCTGCCAGACGACGCGGCCCTCTTCGTCTTTGACTGTACGGCCGGTTTCTGACTGCTCGGGGAGGAGGGTTATCGTGTATGACATATGCAGGGTATTGAATGTCCATCATTGGAGGTGCCTGACTACTCAAGTCCTGCTCAATGTGGCCAACTCTATGGTAGTGGCCGACATCAAGGGTCTGAGAAACCTGGGACGCAAAATCCCTCACACCCTGGTCTACTGGAATTCGCTGCAACTGCTCTAGCGTGCTTGCCTATACATGCATGTCATCGTATCAAGTTAAGAATATATTATACCAAAAAAAATACAACGATCAATTGAGCAGATGACACTTACAGTGATCACATTTCGTCTACTCTCCTCGGTATACCAGGCCACCTAGTGCTGTCGATACCAAACCATGTAAGCGTTCCTCAAATCGAGTGGGGTACTATGGGGTAGCTGTGCAAGTGGAATCTGATACTGCTGTCTTTCCGACCACATACGCAGGTAGTCGCTGAAGATCTCCCACCACTTAGCGTCGGTCCTCCCGGACCTTGTAATAACGTGCAGGTAATCACAATCAAGGGGAGGATTCGGTATTGGTTGGTCCACCCCAAACTGTCGCAACACCCGATCAGCCTGATGACCTTCCACCACATTGAAGTGGATGACAAAGACACGAACCGCAAATTGCTGAGGATTAGGTGATCTTTCACCATACTGCCAAATCCACTACATATGCACACAATATGTTTATTAGACTTTTATTAGTAAAAAGAACCTATCCAGGAAAAAAGATCTCACCTCTCTCTGCGGGTGGAATATGCAGCGTGTCTAGGTACGCACGAGCAGAGTGCGAATCAATGTTGCATAACTTCCCATTGTATCTGCAATGAACAAAAAAGTTATCCAAATATAAGGACTATAACATTAGTAATATAGGGAAAATTAGTTTCAAGGTTTTACCTGTAAGCTAGGGGAAGATCAGGTGGTGGGTCAATCAAGTTTCTCGGACGAAAATGAGGTAGGCGTTCATACGCCCATACAGTCAGCAACTTGCTACAACCATTTATACATGTTGAATCATACTTGGTAGCATTGCACATCTCTCTGTAGAGATACGCAAGTAAAGCGGAGCCCCAACTTATCGTACCAGCCCTGACAAAGTCTCTAAGGAGTAATACGTATGAAACATCTACGCATGCTCCATTCGCATTAGGAAACAAAAGGCCACCAAGCATTCGAAGCATGAATGCCCTCGCATGCTGCTCGTGTATGACAGGGTCAAGAAGATGAAAATCTGGGTCAGTCTCCACAAATCTAGAGGCAAGCCAATTTATGGGGATTTGGTTGCCTCTACGGGTGGGTGGCACATCCCCAAGAAGCTCCATGCAGACTGCATTCACATCAGGTATATTCGTGGTAGAACATAATGAGTAGCCATCCACCGGTAGCCCGAATAGGACATGAACATCCTCAAGTGTGATGGTGACCTCACCAAACGGCATAAGAAAAGTATGCGTCTCTGGACGCCACCTCTCTATCAAAGCACTAACGAGCCCTCTACTTATGGTAAGTCCCAATGCACAAACTTTGAACAAACCAGCACTCATAATGTATGGCGCAATAGATGCATGAGGGACCTGAGCCTTCCAATTGGATCGGGTTCTTAGGGTACGGTTTCTATAAGGTTCGTACCTCTGAGATATAAAACAATACATTATAAAACAAATAATTTAATAATAATAAAGCTACATTATACTTAATGAATTACATTTATACTTATAAAACTACATTATAAAGATACATTGTAGTAGCAAGGTTAGATTATCATTATAAATATACGATATAATTAAAAAAAGGTATTTATAATTACAAAGATACATTATCGTTAACGAAAATTATATAGATTATTATTATAAAGCTAAATTCTAATTAAATTAACTACATTGTTAATCAAGTATATATTATAATTATAATGAAGTTACATTAATAACTATAAAGCTACATTATACTTAACGAATTACATTTATAATTATAAAACAACATTATAAAGCTACATTGTAGTAGCAAGGTCAGATTATCATTATAATTTATACTTACAAAGATACATTATTGTTAACGAAAATTATATAGATTTATTATAAAGCTACATTCTAATTAAATAAACTACATTGTTAATCATTTCTAAATTATAGTTAAATAAGATAGATTACAATTACAAAGCTACATTATAATTAACATTACATTTATAATTATAAAACAAAATTATAAAGCTAAATTCTAATATCAAGGTTTGATTATGATTATAATATACGATATAATTAAGAAATTTAATTTATAATTACAAACTACATTATCGTTAATGAAAAATATATAGATTATTAATAAGCTAAATTCTAATTAAATAAACGTTTTAGATTACTCATCTCGACATTCTAATTAAATAAACTACAAAATGTTAATCATGTCTACATTATAATTATAAAAAATAGATTAAATTATAAAGCAACACTATAATTAACGACTTACATTTATAATTATAAGGAAGTTAAATTAATAATAATAAAGCTACAATATAATTAACGACTTACATTTATAATTATAAAACTACATTATAAAGCTACATTCTAGTATCAAGGTTAGATTATCATCATAATATACGATATAATAAACAAATTGTATTTATACATACAAAGATACATTATTGTTAACGAAAATTATATATTATTACTATAAAGCTACATTCTAATTAAATAAAACTACATTATAAAGCTACATTATAGTATCAAGGTTAGATTATCATCATAATATACGATATAATTAACAAATTGTATTTATACTTACAAAGATACATTATCGTTAATGAAAAATATATAGATTATTATTATAAAGCTAACTTCTAATTAAATAAACGTTTTGGGTTACTCATCTCGACATCCTAATTAAATAAACTACAAAATGTTAATCATGTCTACATTATAATTATAAAGAAATTATATTACAATTATAAAGCTACAATATAATTATTAACCTACGTTATAATTAAATAAACTACAATGTTACTCGTAATATTAAATATAATGTTATATTACAATTACAAATCTACAATCTATTTTTACGAAATATAATAAAAATTATGAAGTTACATTGTAATTAAATATAGTACAATGTTAATCATTTCTACATTTTAATTATAAAACTAACATACGATTAACGAAATAAAATTTAACATTACAAAACTACATTATAATTTCACCAAAATAATTCACAATCTCTAACACATAATCAATAACTAACTAAATATAACACAAAGATAAAGTAATTAACACTAAACAAAATTTAAAAAATTATACTAATTCAAAAACAAAAAAAAACACTAACCTCATCTGCAGACGCATAAGCTGCAGAAATATGGGTCGTCTGCAGGCTAAACGGTTGATCCTCGACCGGTCCCTGCGCATCGAACACTTGATAATTCCCCGGATCCATGGTTTGTTCAAAATCAGTTAATCGACGGATGAGGATGTCGAGCTGTTAATTTGGGAGGAGAAATAATTGTAAAATGTAAAATGGAATGTGGTTTTAGAGGGAGAGGTAAAAAAATGGAGGAAATGGTGGTGGAAGAGGAAGAAGAGAGGAAGAATCGGTGAAGAAGAAGGAAGAGAGTTGGGGAGGAAGAACAGATGCGGCGCGGAGGGTTGAAGAAGAAGGAATGAGGGCGCGGCGTCTAAAGGGAATGCGCTAGGTTATTTTGATTTGTAGTTTGTGAAGGAGGCGCACACTGCAATCAGTCAGCCACGAGGCTGACTTGCAGTGTGCGCCTCCTTCACAAACTACAAATAAAAAAAAAGGTACACTAGTGGCGCACAGCAGAAGTCAGTCTGTTGGCTGACTGACTTCTGTTGTGCGCTTCCTTCACAGCCAAAACAAAAAAAGACACCTGCTGTGTAATTACGGGAGAATTCACATGCCATGGGGAAATGAGTTGGGTAACCAACCTTTGACCGGAAAATTTCCGTAAGATATGGCCTACCTCTCCGTCGATGGCAGGGCGACAGATAAGTCATCCAACCAAACCATGAAAGGGCCTTGAGGCGCAATTCGACCTGGCTGCAATGCAATTGCAATCTTCGGCCCAGCCGGCAGGCGGCAAGAGCATGCGCGGGCGGGCGGGCGGTATGGTGATTTACTTATCAAGTACCGCTTTACCTATCTCAATGTCACACGTCGTTGGCATTCCAACAGCAAAATTGTGAACTGAAAACAATTAGAGCCCGTTCGATACGGACGATTAAAATTTTTAACTTTTTTACCGGTCAAAAGTACAGTTTAAAAATGTTCAATGCTTACCTGTGTGGTTACTACAGGTTAACCATACACACATTTATCATATCGCAGTTTTAGCTGTGTTTGAATGTACGGAACGAACGAAGCCTAACGGGTGCTATTATGTCTGTCCAACAAGAAAGTACTATAGTAATATATTCCCTCCGTCTTGAATTGACCGTCTTGTTTATTATTTAGATATGTCAATATTTAACATAAGATAAAATATTTTTAAAATTTAAGTTTTATAAATGATTTATATGTTATAAATTTTAGTTTTCTGAAACTATTATATCTTATATGCTTAATATTGAAATAGAAAAATGTGTCATAAAACAAACAAGACGATCAATTCAGATGACTGAAATGAAAAACTGGAACAGAGACAACTGCTATCATGCGTTCCTCCAGCACTTAAAAACTGACACTAATGTCGTCTCTTTTCTTGTCCAATATGTACGTAATACAGATATACATACTCCATTCGATATGTAGTACCGATATTCCATTTGATACTGATTTTATACATGTATGGATGGATGTGTGCACGCTGCCATGTAGTATGTACCTAGATAAGTCTACTATGTAGTAGTGATTGATTTGGTTAGCCTCAGGCTCATCACAGTACTGTAACTGTTTCTTTCCATAGCTAGCTGACTGCTTGATTCCGATTCCCCTCCGCCCTGGTCTCCCTGTCACAGACACACGGCACCTCTCATCATCACGCATCACATCCTCCTTCCTTTTCACTTTCGTAATTTAATTCCTTCCCCCCTTTTGACCAAAAACAAACAAACAAGCTTTAGAGGCATATGCCATATAAATGGGCCTTAACACATCTACAGTTATTGTGATAAAAGACATATCTTAAAGGCATAAGAGTCGGTCTCAACTCCATTACTCTTTTCAATGGTCAACCAGATGCCAGACCCATTTGTCATATATATGTGACAAGCCCGCCACAATACTGATGCTTGCTGGTACAGATTTTTTTCATGCTTATGTCGTGTCTTCTTCATGGTATAATGCCAACCACATCAACATTGTTGGGTCATGTTCTAGTAACTTTTGATGTCCTAACAAAGCTGTAACTGATCACTTTACTCATGATCTGACTAAACTCAATGTGAACAACCATCCTTACCATATATGGTCTAGATTCTGTTGCAATTGTTGATGGATCTCAATTTGCTATTAAAAACAAAGGCATTGCCTTATCAAAGTCTTTAATCCTAGATTTTTTTTTTATAATTATAGGCACATGGCCTAGGGTGCCGCAAGGGCAAATCAAACAACACCGACTCAACTCTTACATACCTTTCTAGTCCTACCTTACACAGACATTACACGGGACATCTTACTTAAAGCCTAGAGATCTTGTCCTAGGAACCTTCCTTGACCTATCCTTGGAGGTGACCCTCGAGCATCAATCGGAAACTTCTTACAACCTTTCCCTTGTATCTTTGACGATATGGCGGACATGCTTGCCTTGGGACCGTCCTACACGCCACTCCATTCCTTCACCAGGCTGGGTAATCGGAGAGTAAACTCCTTTCCCCCACCACCCGTCCTTCACGCCACTTCATTCCTCCATCAGTCTGGGTAATCGGAGAGTTTAAACTCCTCTCCCCCACCACCCGTCCTTCACGCCACTCCATTCCTCCACCCGCAGGTTGGATAATCTGAAACACCCCTAAACAATTAAACACATAAAATCATAAGCGCGAGGAGATTATCCGAAAATAACGCGTTACATAATTCGGACATATGATAACGTATGACAAATTAAATTTAGTGCGGGCATATACATGTCCGAAAACATGACAACGCTACATATTAATACGGTCACGTACTTATATAAGTACGTTTATAAAAATACATATACGTAACGTTACAATATTACAACGTCGTATGTAATAAATAGTAACGTCGCATAGTTATGTATAACTAAAACACGACAAAATAAAAGGGGTGTATATCTATATATACGTATACACATATATAACTAATAACGTAACAAATAAAGTAGTCGCATATAAAATTAATAACACGACATATTATATGGTCGCACCTATATACAAATAGGCATGTATATAGATGATACAAAAAAAAGGGAGCAAATACGCTCCCGCCGGGATTCGAACCCAGTACCTCTCGTACCTTCCTAAATGCCTTAAACCTTAAACCTTACCTAATCATTCCATAATCTTTCCATATGTTTCCTACATGTTTAAACACCTTAAAATAAGCACTAAACCTTCCTAAATCATCACTAACTTGTTACTCAATTTCTTACAACAATTCCTAACACTTATAACATTTTCCCTTAGATTTCTAAGTGGTATATTATGCCTACTACCTCAACTAACCAAAGTGTTGTCTCACAAACATTACCACCACTCCATAAGCATTATTTCTCACAAACACCTCCTTCTATTTCCACAAGTTTACACTTAGACCTTCACAAGGTATTATTTTTCCTTTGTTTACCAAAACTTGAACAAGACTTAACACTTCACATAACATGTCTTTGGTGTGTATAAAACATCCATTTGATCTCTAAACCCTCCAAGACAATGCCCAAGGCACCTTAACACCTAAAACACCTTATTTCACTTTCTTTCACCATCTTAACACTTAACAATTTCCTAGTACCTTCTAGGTCATAAAATCTCATTACAACACATAAACTCCTTTGTTTATTGTAGACAAGATAATGTGAGTGGTTGGAACTGACGTAATTAAAACAGTTGAAAAAGAAATTAAAAACTCAAAATACCTTACGGGCTGCAAACAAATCCAGGTCGTAGTAGTATAGTAAAGTGGAGGCGACCGGATATCGAACCGTGGGACTAAAGGGGAATTATCTAATTCCTAAGCGGTGTCACAAAAAGGGGGATTAATTGACTTGTTTTTATAAATAAAAAGGAAAGATAAAATAAACTAAGTAAAAGATAAATTAAACCGGACTCTGTGAAATACCCCAAACCCTGATATATTGTTTAAATACTAAACTATGGTATGTAAAGGCTCAAAAGTGCCTTAGAGACATCAGTGAACAATTTAAACTATAGTAAATGCAATAAAGCACTAAGAGACGGTTTGAGCAAAAACATGCTCTAAGCTTGGAGTGAACTTGGTTAGGACCCAAAGAGCCTACCAAGACTTAATAATATTCAATTATGATTTAATAAGGCTAATTAAGTCCTTAGGAAACTTTGGTAGACAGTTAAACCAAACAAAACGCAAGAAAATACCTTAAAGTTAATAAGAGCAAAAATGTGCTCTAAGCTTGGGATAAATTTGTATAAGACCTAATGGTCATACATATACCCTATAAATATGTTAATGGACATAGTAAATCAATTACTAAAGAAAACCAAGCTTGAAAACAAGTTAAAACACAAAAAGTTCTTTAAGGAGTCTTAAAGCACGTTTTTGAAAAATTGTCTTGTAAATGAGTTTTGAATGGCTAGATGTCCATCATTACTCTTTAATTAACATGTGTACTATATAGTATCACATTTAGAAGTCTATATCATTGGGAAATCAAAAATTTCACATCAATGTGCCTTGTTTTAGTGAATAGTAACTTTAGTAAGCTAGTTTGTAACATATGTTGGTATAAGTAAATAAATTGGTCAACAAAGACTATTATACCCCTCATGTAATAAAGGGGGCCGGTTTTCTTAAATGGGATGAGTCATCCCCCTTGTTAGTTTAATAAGAAAAGTAAAGCTTATAAAGTAAAGTACTATTTTGCTTTATACATAAATATCTTAACAAAAGCAAACTTATCTTCATTCTCTCTTTCCTTCTTGTATTCCCAAGGTTCCCTTCCTCCATTCTTTCAAGCTCCATCGGTTATGCTACAGCAAAGCCTCACAATTTCCAACTCCTTTCACTTGTAACTCCTAACTCCATGCTCCGAATTTAATTCCGAGACTACCGTTCTCTTAGTTGGAGCAAGCTCTACAACATTGTCTTTTCAAATCATCAAAACCACCATTTCGGTGCCAAGGAGAACTTCCATGGAAGGAGCTTGAGCTTATATTGTTATGCCTTGTTGATCACCTTTGCTTCAAGGTAAGGAAAAACCAAAGAAAACTCCATTTCCTTCATTTTTGGTGTTGACCGAAAATACACCTTGTAATGGTGTCTTCTCTTGTCTTGTTTTAGCTTCATTTGAATCTTCCAAGGGCTAGGAGGAGTCCTCTCTTGATACTTATTCAAGCTCTCTTTCCATTCCAAGGTAAAACAATCATTTTAATACCTTAAAACAATATATGTAACTAGGGTTTACAATGAGATGAAGCATAATGCTTGAATGCTCATTCTATTATTTATACATTGTTTAGAAGTTGACAAATAACCAAACACCCTACCGGTTTTACAAGGAAACAAGAAAGAAGTTTGTGAGGAAAAAAGAGGTAAACAAGCTATCTCAATGTAGTTTAAATGCCTTAGGAAAAATGAGCTTGATATGCTTAATAAAATACCTAAGGAGCCAATGGAAAATGAGCTAGTAAAATGCTCTCAAGGAGTTTATTAAGGGCATATGTATTGTTGAGTGTATTTGCAGGTCAAAGGCATTATTTATGTGGGAAATTCAGTGTTTAAGGTTTATGCAATTTAAGGGCCTAAGAGCCATGTTATTTAAGGGCCTAAGTGCCAAGCAGTTTAAGCTTATGCACTATATTGTGATGTAGTGCTAAATGTGTGAAGTTTGTGTATAAAATGTGTTTGATGGATTTTAGGTGTTCTTGAATGAAATAAGGTAAAAACCTAAGTGTTTGGATGTGAGTATACAAGAGAAGCTATGGCCAAATTTGGAAAATGTGTAAGAAGTTCTAAGTGTTTTAAGTAAGTTTTGGTGAACTAGGAAGTGTTAAAGGTGAACAAATGTTTTACTTGGGAAGAAAACATGTGTTAAGGTGATTAAGAGTGATGCAAGGATTTAGGTATTATCTTGGAAGTTCTAGGAATTCAATGCGTGTTTTTGAGAATGTATTTAAGTCTTGGAGAAGTTTGTTTAAGGTTTAGGAATGTTGATGTACAAGGAAGAAGTGATGTTTAGGTAAGATGTGAAAAAGGAGATTTAGTTAGTAAGAAAAGAAGTTTGAGAGATGATGTTAAGGTGTAGAGGAAACACCTTGGTATAGTGGTCATTATTGGTGAAATACCACTTAGAAATCTTAAGGAGGAAACATTCCAAGTGCTAAGAATTTTGTAAGAAATTTGTGAATGATAAGATGGTTTTTGGTGTGTGATTTAAAGAGTTTAGTACATGGCTAAAGATGTGTTTGGAATGCCCAAATGAGGTTAGGACATATTAGGATATATGAGGCGAAGTTTGGAGTTAAATGGGCAATGGAAAATAAAGGTCTGGGGCAGACCGACCTTGCGACCGAACTTGCCAAGGTCGGTCGAGCCCAGATTACCCTGCGAGAATTAGTTTCTGGAATGGACCGACCTTGGGGACCGGACTTGCAAGGTCGGTCGGGCTTGTATTTTGTGTACGGATTAAGTTTCTGGAATCAACCGAACATGAGACCGGACTTGGCAAGTTCGGTCGGGCTTAATTTTCAAAGGGAAGAAACTCTCGGGAATGGACCGAACATGCGACCGAACTTACAAGGTCGGTCGGAGTAGAAATTTTGACGGTAAAGTGTTCTGGAATGGACCGACCTTGTGCAAGGTCGGTCGGTAAGGTCGGTCGGACCAAAAATGTTGTTTATGGTTATAAAATGATATGTAATGATGGGAATTGATTAGTAATGATGTTATAAGGTTGTTTAAGACATGTTAGGTGAGTTATAATGACAATTTAGTGGGGGAAAAGATGTATTAAAATGTAAAAGTAAAACAAGTTAAAAAGTGAAGTTATGTAACTAAGTTAACGGGGAAAAGTTGTAAGCATTAGACATTAAATAATCATGCTACCCCGATGTTAATAAAAGTACATGTAATGTTATCAGTTGTTCGAGAATTGCTCGAGGAACATAAGTGGACGTGGTAAAGTGGACTCCGGTGGCTGGTATGGTTTTCTTGCAACCTGTGTCCTACCGGATTACACCGGCTTGTATGCCAATGTGTTTTTTTGTGTGTTTGCCACGTTATAAGATAAATCATGAAATGAGTTTATAGTCGTTATTGTTGTTGTATGTTTACGTGCCGATACCGGTAACCTCGAATGCGCTTGAAGGGCTAGTTAACCACTATTAGGTAAACGTAAGAGAACGGTATCCGGTGATAACGTTTCCGACCTAAGGAACGTTCTAACGACGACTATGCGTGAGTTAGTTATGTGATGTTTATGTGTGATGTTTGTGTATGAATGTATGACTCTCCCTTCCCTTGTGTGTGTCTAACAAGACTTAACCCTATGTTGTGATTGTTTAATTAAGTTCAATGTTGAACTTCTAACAAGTGCTAACGGGGGAAGTGAGGAGTCCGGTCTGTTCCGGCCACGCGTGTGAGTATGGGGGTCGTTGTCATATCAGGTTCGATCCTCTCTGTATGTTATGGTTGTTTTCCAATTTGGTTCCCAACCTTCCCTTTAGCTTAACCAAGGCTATTACTGACTCACGTCGGGCCACAGGGGCATACTATGTTATGTTTGTTCGGTGTGCTTGGATCACTATATCCGAGACACCTTGTGTTAAGTAATCCGTTCATTTAACGAGACGGTAACGAGTTATGTAATGAGCTTATCATGAGACTGGCAACATTCTCTAGGCTACAAGTGAAATGACTATGTTTGGGCCGGTTCATAAAGGGAACCGTACCCATTATGTTATGTATTGTCGTTATGATGCAATATCTATTGGAATGTTATTATGTACACGTTGAAACGTGGAAAGTGTTGTTATGTGATGAGTGTCATATGTTGTAAAATGTGGAGTATGTGGATCATGGATATGAATCCCAGTTTGTGATAAGAGGCGTTTAAGGATAACCCGATTAATGGGTAGTTGTCGCCTATTAAGGAATTAGCTCCATTAGAGGAGAAACACTCTAGGGGTAATGAATACCATGAGTGACTTATCAAGTAAGGATGTACTATCCGTTTATTGAGCCCATAGAGGCGAAATGTTATGTGTTGTGTGTTTACAGTTGCATGCATGATCTAAATATAATCAACCGCATGCTAAGACGACAATTAGTTGTGTGTGGCCCGGTAGCATGTGGGCTGCGGGATTACCATACCAGCAAAGGTGCTAAGCCCCTTGGGGGCCACCCTTTCTCTTCTTTTCTTATTTCAGGTACGAAGAGCTGGAAGCCGTTCGAGAGTAGTACGGGGTAGTCGTTGTACATGGGTAATCATTTAAGTGTATATATATACAGTAGGTGTAGTAAGACCGAAATTGTTATCGGCATCAGTTTATAAATACTCGGTGCAGTAGGAAGGTATGTGTATGTTGTGTTGTTAATGGAAAGGGATAATAATGTGTAGTCGCTCGGGAATCTAGTCCATCAGACCGGTACAATGTGTATGTAATAGCCTTGTTAGCCACGTGGGTGGTTAACGGCGTGTAACACCAACGAGTTAAGTTATTTGATGAGGTGTGTATTCCGCTGCAGATTGTTGTTATGTGTTTGTTGTTGGATGAGGTGTTACAAAAAGTGGTATCAGAGCGAAGTATCGCTCTGATGACTGAATTACCGAGCTTAGGAAGTACCGAGTTAGGATTTTAGTACTTTGGGTTAAGGGTTGAGTGATAGCGTGAGAGATACGCTAGTTGGGTATTACCAGGGTGTACTGGAAACCTGCTATGTCCTTCCCGCCCTCCACAATCCCTGTTTTATAACTTGGGAAAGAACGCCAGAGATATGGAAGTCCACTCTTACTCGGGAATACCCGATCTGGCTGTTATTAAATACCTCTAAAGGTACGGAGAACCTGTCATACGGTAGATCCCGAAAACTAGGAATCCCGGAGACGGTTTCCATCTGAACATTGTTAACCACATTTAATAGCGAAGAATGAAGAATTTTGTGTATAAAAGAATAGAATTTCCGGCAACCTGGGTCGACATGCCGAGCAGTCGAGAATAACCAGCTTGCAACGCACCGACCGTGCAACAGGCAAGAAGTGGATTAATAAAACCCGAGACGAGTGTCTACGGGACCGCAGTTGTTAAATGATACGCCAACGGTATATCGAGCGACAAAGGAACTACAACGTAGTGCCCAAATAAGAGACAAGTCTCAGTAACCACAACAAATGGGTGGGACGGGCTACGAAGAGGATACAATACTAAGTAAAGGGGGACTCCAAGAGTGGGAGACACCCCAGTGGATGATTATCATGTGAAGACAGTGAGAAGTCACCTAGAGGAGTTACTATAAAGACGGTAAGATCAGTGAGGGCCAACAAGGCCACTGATGACAGTATGGGTAAAAACAATACCACAACCGGTATGTGTTGAACCGATAGCTAGTTAGCATGGCGCACTTGCCATGGCAAGTGCTGCTATAATAGGGCTGTTCGGGAAATTTATAACCACTACGAAGTACTTGGTAAAGTACCATGAAGTTAAGTGAGATCACTGTAACCATGGAAGGGCTTAATAGCCTAACCTCTGTAATTGTGAGTACACCAGTCAGCAAGAAGCTAGACTTGGTTAAGGTAAGAAGCTGTTGTGAAACTATGAAAATTTTCTTTTAAACTCAGATTTACTTCAAACTCTTTTCCTTCAAAACCAGATTTTCTTTTTCAAACCTTCTTTTAAACCAAACCAGTAAAACCAAGGGCAGTTGATAAGAATTCAACAATGGATAAACTCTCCCTCGATTAAGTTCGGGAAGCATGGAATGAATATTGTCACGGGACAATATAAAGGAGTTGACAACAGAATACTTCACCTAGGCGTGTGACGGACACTACGAGTGTACCAACTGTAATGTGGGATGACCGCACTCCGATAGGAGCTTGTGGGCCTGACAGACCTACTTATGGGTTAGTTGGGTAAGTGGTAATGTATCAGTATGGTACCCCACATATGTATACGAGTAGAGTCCGAATCACGGGAAGTAGTCGACTCCGTTCTACGTTCAGCAGTATAAGTCAAACAACAGCTAAGGATTACCATGAATGGTTGAAGTAAAGGAACCCAGTTAAGTTAACAAGACTAAATGAATTAGTGAATTCCTTCAACGAAATGCTTAAGAGTCAGGAGGTGTGAAGTGCACTAACTGCAATGTAAAGACATCGTATACGTCTTAAGGATCCCCAGGGATAAACATGTTAGCTGGAACGGTGACCCAGCCTGTACATGGCAAGCAGATGCCTAATGTGGACACATTAATGTGCAATGAACGGGATGAAACTCCCAGAATAAGTACCTACACTATCAGGAAATGTTGATCTTCACAGAAGAAGATAATAACCAGTTAAGAACGCAAACGGCGTGGCTAACGGAATGTACCAATAAGTGTGAACTAGAGGTAAAGGCATAACTAAGCAACACCCAGGAGCGATCCTTGAAGGGTGTCTGCATCAACGATAATTGAACAAGATAACGTGATAGAAACACGAGGGTTGAAACTAACACCCAGTTTAGACATAAGTAGTCAGGAGACGGACTGACAATCCTAAGGGGCATCCCATGAAATGAAACGGAATGCAACGACCTTGTCATGGAGCTCAATATGATATCCAAACCATGTAATGTTGTACAGAGAAGTACATGTGTGTGGACAGCCTATAATGAGCACAGCTCAAGGCAAATAAGGCTTATAAGCCATAAACAAAATGTGTTATGTAAATTAGATTGATTGCAGAAGTTTATGTTATATAAGTGAATAGAGTGGAGAACGAACCACTGCACTAAGAGTAGGGATACCTCTCGATGCTGTGAAACCACTGGAGCGGTAGTTATATGAACCAAGCTCAAGAAATATGTTAAGGATGGACGATATTATTATTGAAGGAGAGCAGTTAGTTTAGTAGTATGTGTGCATAAGTGAAGCACCGAGCTGAATAATGTCGGCTTAATGATCAATGCTCAAGGAGCATACAGTAGCCATCCAAATAAAGGACGAACCATAATGTGAATAATATAAGTATAGGTGTGGAAGTTAATGTGACAGTAAATACCGTATAAGTTAGTGTTATACAATAACTAAGAGCACGGTGCGCAGCGAGCGACCGTTGAGTAAGCGCTGTTGAATAATGATAAGGAAGATAAGAGCAGTTATGAATTAAATTCAGTGGTGATGCAAGGTAAGTGATGATGAACAAACTCGGCAGTAAGCCAGTAGCCAGTATTACGAGATCGGAATCTCAATGAAACACAGTGTGAATTCCATGCGAATCACATGAGAGATTTGCTGTCAGGAGTTTACGCCTCTACACTCTGTATGACTGAGTGTTTTGGTATTGCACTTGTGCAGTGATGATCGAGTGGGATAGCTAGGAATTGGAAACATGTTAATTGCAGAGGAATAATGTTATAATGGCCGATGCATAGGAGATGCAAGGCCGCACCAATAAAAGAGTACTTGTGCAAAACCAAATGTGGAGACATGATTAACAGTAAGTGTCTACAGTAGCACTAACTGTCAATATCGGTATGAAATATACCCCAAATGTTGTAAATAGCTGAGAGAGCACTACACACTAGGTAGTAGCTCAATTTCAACCGACAGTAAGTCGGAAGGGAACAAGTCAATCATTGTGAAATACATAGCTGTATACACAGTAAATTGTTATGGAAGCGGATAGAAAGTTTATAACTCACCGAATTCGCTAACGGTAAGAGATACCACGCGTCGGTTGAGAAACCATTGTTACCAAGATGAAGGTGACAATTGGGGATGTACAATACAGTAAGAATAACAAATGGGGCAATTAAGCTCTATAGTTATTAGAGTTTCGCAGCAGAAACTAGTGAGCCAGTGATTCAAGTGTTGAATGTACATGGTGAACATGAGTGAATGGCTAATTATTAACGCCTAGAAGCCTAACAGGCCAGAATCGGAACCAACTAAGAGTTTGAACAAACTCCAATGAGAATTCTTGGTTTAGGAACTAAACCGCCAATATGGTTAAGATCCTCTAATCAGAATGCATTGTATAATAGACCGCGTGGAAGTTAAAACACTTCACGGCGGCAGAACATTTTAAGCTAATGTTTAGTGATTGATTACGTGGGCGTAATCCCTTTTAAGGGGGGTAGAGCGCAAAACCACTTAGTGTGTATTACCGTACAAGTGTACGTGACTTATGTTGTGCATAGCACAAAATAATTTGTTTTGATGATTGGTGTGTGTGCTATGTAAACATACGCATTCATTCATGGTTTAATTATGGTAATTGCGCACAGAAGATGCGAATACCATTGTGATAAGTGTGTGTATTTGTTAACAATTGTGTGTGATAGTACAAGTGTGGGAGTAGAGAAACTCCCAGGGAACAAAACCCCGACAGTGTATAAATGTGAAACTGTGTGTTGTATTTTGATAAAATATATGTGTATATATACTATATAGTGATTCATGAAAGGGTATGAGACCGATATAAAACCTAATGAAAATAAGATTCCATAGGCAACGGGATTAAAGTGAATGGAGATAACTGATAGACGGAGTTCTACCCCTTGGAGATGTATGATCATGATTAGAATGATTAAAAAGATAGAAAATTGGAAATGAGTGATTTACTTGATACTTGAAATTGGAGTGGGAGGTGGAACTTGATTTGCATGCGATCAAGGGAAGCCGAACACAAATTGGAGTGGAAGGATAGTTCAACACTGATGCTGATCACATCAGGGTTGGATAATTCTTGAAGCTCCCTATAAGTGGTCACAAATAACCACGCTAAGAAAAGAAGCAAAGAGCATAAGTTGGACTTGGAGTTGTGTGTGTTTCCAAAAGGATTTTGAATTGGTATTTATGAAACGTCGATAGATACTTTACATAATTAAAGTTCTCTTACTTAACCTCACAAGGAAAAATTTCAAATTTAAGTGATTGTTTTAATCTCCCAAAGGCACGGGGACGGAAGGTGTCCATCACGACCGGGTTCTGCGGGATCACAGTGTATGTCAAAGATATTTTTGATTGCTATACATGCTATGACATGTTGTGTGGTATGTGTAATAAATATTATTTTGACCTTGAGTTCCTAAAGTGTATGCTATTAAGACCTATGAGTCTAAATGTGTTGTGTTACATAGACCTATATGTCTAAAGGCTGTTATGTTATCGGGACCTATGTGTCTAAATGTTGTTATGTTACCCAAGACCAGAGAGTCTAAGGGTTGTTATGTGTGTGTAAATGTTGTTAAAATACCCGGACCATTGAGTCCGAGGTTATCAAGTGAATATGTTATGTTATGTATGGATGTAAATATGTTACCCGGAACATTAAGTCCGAGGTTGTGATGTAAAATATGTTGGGTTATGGAAGTTTATTTCCAAGTGATTCCTGTGTTCTAATCTAATGATGTGTGGGAAGTGTGAACTTCGAGGACGAAGTTCTTTTAAGGGGGGTAGATTGAAATACCCCAAACCCTGATATATTGTTTAAATACTAAACTATGGTATGTAAAGGCTAAAAAGTGCCTTAGAGACATCAGTGAACAATTTAAACTATAGTAAATGCAATAAAGCACTAAGAGACGGTTTGAGCAAAAACATGCTCTAAGCTTGGAGTGAACTTGGTTAGGACCCAAAGAGCCTACCAAGACTTAATAATATTCAATTATGATTTAATAAGGCTAATTAAGTCCTTAGGAAACTTTGGTAGACAGTTAAACCAAACAAAACGTAAGAAAATACCTTAAAGTTAATAAGAGCAAAAATGTGCTCTAAGCTTAGGATAAATTTGTATAAGACCTAATGGTCATACCTATACCCTATAAATATGTTAATGGACATAGTAAATCAATTACTAAAGAAAACCAAGCTTGAAAACAAGTTAAAACACAAAAAGTGCTTTAAGGAGTCTTAAAGCACGTTTTTGAAAAATTGTCTTGTAAATGAGTTTTGAATGGCTAGATGTCCATAATTACTCTTTAATTAACATGTGTACTATATAGTATCACATTTAGAAGTCTATATCAATGGGAAATCAAAATTTTCACATCAATGTGCCTTGTTTTAGTGAATAGTAACTTTAGTAAGCTAGTTTGTAACATATGTTGTTATAAGTAAATAAATTGGTCAACAAAGACTATTATACCCCTCATGTAATAAAGGGGGCCGGTTTTCTTAAATGGGATGATTCATCCCCCTTGTTAGTTTAATAAGAAAAGTAAAGCTTATAAAGTAAAGTACTATTTTGCTTTATACATAAATATCTTAACAAAAGCAAACTTATCTTCATTCTCTCTTTCCTTCTTGTATTCCCACGGTTCCCTTCCTCCATTCTCTCAAGCTCCATCGGTTATGCTACAGCAAAGCCTCACAATTTCCAACTCCTTTCACTTGTAACTCCTAACTCCATGCTCCGAATTTAATTCCGAGACTACCGTTCTTAGTTGGAGCAAGCTCACAACATTGTCTTTTCAAATCATCAAAACCACCATTTCGGTGCCAAGGAGAACTTCCATGGAAGGAGCTTGAGCTTATATTGTTATGCCTTGTTGATCACCTTTGCTTCAAGGTAAGAAAAAACCAAAGAAAACTCCATTTCCTTCATTTTTGGTGTTGACCGAAAATACACCTTGTAATGGTGTCTTCTCTTGTCTTGTTTTAGCTTCATTTGAATCTTCCAAGGGCTAGGAGGAGTCCTCTCTTGATACTTATTCAAGCTCTCTTTCCATTCCAAGGTAAAACAATCATTTTAATACCTTAAAACAATATATGTAACTAGGATTTACAATGAGATGAAGCATAATGCTTGAATGCTCATTCTATTATTTATACATTGTTTAGAAGTTGACAAACAACCAAACACCCTACCGGTTTTACAAGGAAACAAGAAAGAAGTTTGTGAGGAAAAAAGAGGTAAACAAGCTATCTCAATGTAGTTTAAATGCCTTAGGAAAAATGAGCTTGATATGCTTAATAAAATACCTAAGGAGCCAATGGCAAATGAGCTAGTAAAATGCTCTCAAGGAGTTTATTAAGGGCATATGTATTGTGGGGTGTATTTGCAGGTCAAAGGCATTATTTATGTGGGAAATTCAGTGTTTAAGGTTTATGCAATTTAAGGGCCTAAGAGCCATGTTATTTAAGGGCCTAAGTGCCAAGCAATTTAAGCTTATGCACTATATTGTGATGTAGTGCTAAATGTGTGAAGTGTGAAAGTTGTGTATAAATGTGTTTGATGGATTTTAGGTGTTCTTGAATGAAATAAGGTAAAAACCTAAGTGTTTGGATGTGAGTATATACAAGAGAAGCTATGGCCAAATTTGGAAAATGTGTAAGAAGTTCTCAGTGTTTTAAGTAAGTTTTGGTGAACTAGGAAGTGTTAAAGGTGGACAAATGTTTTACTTGGGAAGAAAACATGTATTAAGGTGATTAAGAGTGATGCAAGGATTTAGGTATTATCTTGGAAGTTCTAGGAATTCAATGCGTGTTTTTGAGAATGTATTTAAGTCTTGGAGAATTTTGTTTAAGGTTTAGGAATGTTGATGTACAAGGAAGAAGTGATGTTTAGGTAAGTGTAACACCCCAACTCAATCCAAATGTGGTCTCGCAACTTAACAGTATATATATAAACTTGTCACAGCGGAATTCTTTACAATCCAGGACCTTGCCACGGTCTGACTACAGAATATACCGAACATTAGTCCAACAACCTTAACCATTTACATATCCTTCTTACAATCCTCTCACAACCTATACATCTTACTAACTCTATTGCCATACGAGTGTACATGCACAACTCGTAGGTCACACTTAATCCTTAACACTTGTATCCTCTTCTTACTCTTGCGACGGCCGCCTTCTGATGTACCTGTGTAGTAAAAACAGCCCCCAAAGGGGGTCAGCACGAATGCTGGTACGATCCCCTCATGGCCCCCAAGCTAACGTGGCTACGACGACTAATTGTCGATAGCATGGAGGTTGATTAGATGCACAACATAATAGTAAATGCTGTAAACAACAATCCATATATGAACAATCAAAGTTCACACACAATGAACGACTTAAATGCGTTCCCTTAATTAGAGAGTTAGTTATTTAACTCCTTAAGTAATGTTCCCTCTTAATCTTAGTCCATCCTTATCTCACCTCAATCTTAGTCTTATCTTAATCTTAAAAACAACCATCCTTTAATAAGGAGTGGGTGCAGCTTATCTCAACCTTAATAATACAAACCATCCTTTACAAATTTAATACCCCGGATCTAAAAATGGTGATTAAATTACTCTAATAAAATTATTAAGGGCCTAATGGTGCCTAAAGAGCATTGGTAAAAAGAATAAAACCAAAAGAAAAGAGAAAACGCTTGAAAAGCGAAAAACGCTAAAATGTGCGTTAAATGAGTATAAGAGATATATGATCTCGAGAGGGTCCGAGATGGATTCCTAGGGCTTAGTTAGGCCTAATTAGTATACGGGAATGATTCCCGAAGAAAACGGATCCAAATAATGGATTATTTTAAAACGCTAATTAAGCATAAAAGCACGTTTTTCGAGAAAACCCGAAAACGTGACTTTAAGTGGTCAAATGGACCCGTAAAAATTATAGTTGATTAAATAACTATAATTAAGTATTAATGGAAGCTTAATAGCCATATTAAAAAAAAGAAACAAGAAAAATCCGAAAAACGGGCCCGGTTAGTGAATAGTGCTAAACCGGGTAAATTATCGAGCGTTTCCTGTAAAAAAATGAAAAACGCTACCAGTTAGTATTTTGGTGGGGCCGGTTTTTAATTGGTACTCATACATGCCTTTAAATAAACAAGCTAGTTTATTTAGTCACAAAAGGACAAAATATTAAAGTAAAGGGGTGAATAGTTAAAAGTAATATAAGTACTCTCTCTCCCCCTCTTTTAATTTCATTCACGTTCTTTCTTTTTCCCCCCACCAGAGCCTCTTCTTCTTCATCCTCTGTAATGGCGATTCCCATACGTGAGCAACAGCCACCTTCAACCTCTCCTCACTTGCTCATTTCTTCACCGAATCGCACAAAAACTGTACCGTTAGATTCGTATCGGCGAGGGCTACGTTTTCCACCCCTCAAAACCTTGGTTCCTCCACCTTCACTTCCATGGATGTTGGAGCTTTTGAAGCTTTAAGAGCTGATTTAACTCTCCTCCACCTCCTTAATGTCTTAAGGTAATAATAAGTAAGAGTTTTGGCCATTTCAAGCTTGTTCTTGTAATTTGGGAAAAATTCCCTCACGTTGAATTTTTCCCCATGTTAGCCGTGAGCATCTTGCTCTTGTGGAGGGATGGAAACTCTTCCAATGGATTGCCAAGCTCTCCATTTGGTTATTTTAAGGTAAAACCTAAGCTAAACCTTGAAAACTAGCTACTTGGAATATATTAGGTTATGTGGAAAATATTGAAACTTACTTGTTCATGTGTGTGTGGGGATATGATTGTAGTTGGCAATCTATGCCCCTTGGTATGTTGTGAAAACAAGAAGAGAAAGAGGGAACAAGATAAAGAGGAAGAAGAGGAGTGAAAACCGAAAGTAAACAAGGTAAAGAGCTTACCTTGTGCTTGTTTTATTTTCTTTGTGAAACCTATGTTGGTGTGGTGTAAATAACCTTGAGCTTGTGTAGTCTTGGTACTACAATATTCATAGCTGAAAGATAATGTTTTAATGTGTGGGAGTGTGTAAATAAACCTTGAAGTTAGGTTAGTGCACTTATGTGAGCAAATGGGACTTTAATGTGATTGTTGATGTCTAAACCAAACAGGTGGGAAGAAGTGCTTGTGAGTTGATTTTAGTGTGGTGAAAATGCTTAGTAAAGCAAGTAAGTGCTGTCAAAATTTACCTAGGAATGGAAAGTCTTGAGTGTTCTATGATGAGGAAGAGACTAGGTGTGCTTAAGAGGTTTAAGTGAGTGGTAATGGGTTGCAAAAATCAAGCTAAGGAGAAAGGTGTATTAGGAGTAAAGATAATGTCATTTGAGTGCTAAGAATGACATTGGTGAGGGAAGTTTGAATGGTATAATGATGCAACCAGAATCTGTTACAAGAGTTGAACAAAACAAGAAAAACTAGTTATGGAATATAAGTGATGTTGAGTAAGAATTTGGGTAAGGTTTGAGCCTATGATTTGAAGAGTTTTAGAGCATGTTCTAAGGTGATTAAATGTGTGGAAAACTTGTGGAAAGTTTATGGAAAGATTAAGGGTGGTTTAAGGATTGATTTGGAGTGGAAAAATCAAGTTTGGAGCAGGTTTTAGCAGGGTCCGGGACTTGGTCCTTGGACAAAGTCCCGGACCACACCTAAATTAAGGCCGAGAGTGCAAGTGCTATGTTGGTCCGGGACTATACTCCAGGACAAAGTCCCGGACCAGGTGTTGTTTTTCACCCGAGAGTTATTTAATGAATTGGTCCGGGACTTAGGGTAAGGACCAAGTCCCGGACCACCCCCAGAAAACCTACAGAGAGTATTTTAAAGGTTGTAAATGATGGGGGTTTGAATGTTAATGATGTTATAAGATGTTAAGGCCTTGTTTGGTGGCATATAAAGGCCCTAGGAAGTGTGAGAAAGTGTTAGAAGTGATTGAGAAGTGAGAACTCAAATTAATAAAAGTAAAACCGAGAAAACGGGATAACGGGGTAACTACGGGAGTAACATTTTATTATGTTCCGTATGATGTTAGTATTAATAATAATGTTTGGAACATTATCAGAGAGTCGTGCGTGACCCGAGCTTGGTGAGATGACACGGTAAAAGTAAAAACCCCGGTGAAAGGTATGATTTTCTCATGCCCCGTATGCTAACCGAGTTACTCTGATTTGTGTGTTTGTGTGCCGGCTTAATCAAGATTAAAGCATGAAAATAATCCCTTGTTTGATTATGTATGCCTTGATGTATGTTGAATGAGCTAACATACTTGCATGCCGGTGTGGTCTAACTTAGTGCATAGACCGACTCTTAGTGAGTACTGATTGACTAGAAACTCGTTGAACGGGTAGTCACATAACCAATGGTATTATGCAAACACACACAAGCTATCGATTAAAGTATAACGATAACACAAACATATGAACTCCCTAAAATGCGAGGAGATGTACGGGTTGAGTATATACCCGATAACGGTTAGAAAACCTTACTGAAACAATCCACGAAATAATTATGAGTGGAGAGATAAATGAACCTCCGTCGAGAGGATTGAAGTTAATCCAATAATGTGAACTTATGAGGAAGGTAAAGAGACCTAGGGGATTAGTAACTCCTTGAGACATGGTCGACCTCCTCCTATAGAGGGTTTACCCGGTATAAGAATATAACCGAAAGTATGAGTATATGTATTGTAAAGGTAACTCTTAAAACCTAAGATTAACCAACTTGAGTAATGTTCCCTAAGTCATTAGAAACATCGAGAATGATGCTTCTAGACTAATATACATGATATAAATTATAACTCCGAGAGAGGAGTATATATGGGAATGTGAGTAGTCCGAGAGTAGTCGGACCTATGTAAAAGAGTAGGAACTAAGAGAGAGTTCCGTGAGCTAGTTGAACCTTCCCACCATGCTAGACCCAGAGTAGGGTCGAAACCGGGGAAGTAAGACTATGCTAGAGAGCCATGAGTTTTGGCTTAAGTATGTATAAGAGTACAAGCGTGAACGTAGGAGACCTGTAGTGTCTCGAGAATCTACAAGAGCTTGAGTATGAATAACCGAGAGTGCGGGTGAGATAACGAGTATAAATGACCCGAGAGAAAGGGGTGAGTATATGTATAGTAACCCGAGGAGAACGGGTAAGTGTAAGAATGAGTAGCCCAAGAGAATGGGTGTGTATACGAATGAGTAACCCGAGAGAACGGGTAAGTATAAGAATAAGTAACCCGAGAGAGAGGGTGAGGTATTGAATAAGTAAACAAGGCATAGTGAGGAATAGCCCTCAATGCCTAAGAGTAACCAGTTACCACTAACAACATTGTTATGTTAGTTAGGAATCGTGTTCCGTGATTGGATGTAGATTCCTTGTGTGATATACATATATATGTATTGCCATGATGCATGTTGTTTGTTGTTTAAAATGAACTCCATGTATATCCGACCGAAGTAGTCGGCGTACCGCGGTTAGCACGCGGTATATGCGAATTTCATGCGCAGCGAAAGCTGACCCCCTAGGGGGAACGTTTTTAGTGTGCAGGTACTTGAAGCTGGCCACCGTTCGAGAGAGTAGGACGGGGACTGCTGTGAGCATGGGTAGTTAGATTGTAATTACTTATGCGTTTGAATAAGGTGTAAGTCCGAGTATGTTATCGGCATCCGTATAATGTAGACTCGGTATAGTAAAGAAGTGAACTGATTATGGTATTTGTATGAAGTACTCGGTTGTTCCAGTCCATCAGACCGTTACTGTATGTGAGTCAGGCCTGGTTAGCCACGAGGGTGGCTAACGGCGTTGTATCACCCTCTGTTGTATTTGAATTCCGCTGCGAGCTTAATGGTAAAATGTAACAGTTTAAGAGGTAATGATGAGATTAGCAGTTGGGGTGTTACAAAAAAGGAATGGTTGCAACTTATCTTAACCTTACCTTATGTATGCCAACCGTTCTCTCATTGGGAACTGGTTAGCCCTTAGTTCGTTGTTTATTTTTGTAGGGCTTGGTTAACCCTAGCCAGCAGCAGGACACTTACCGACAATAAACAACATTTTTAAATTGTTGGGGATGTAGGCTTGATCCCCCCACGCCATCTTAAAGCCACCTACCTTGGACTGGATGTCCAATGTAGCCGAGCCGGTCAACCGACCCAAGGCTACAAGTCCGAAGACAAGTCCTTAAGCGGAAGTCGGATCTGCTATAGATACCGACCCCCTTTCCTTAGCATGCATGACCGGAGATCGGTCCCGGGTTTCCTCGCTCAAGTTCTAGTTAGTAGTCATCTCAAGACCATGTTTGTTGGTTAACCTCTTTCGGTTCATATCGTCCCTTATTAGGGGGCGTTCCTTAGTCTCACTCAATTCCTTACTAAACATTGGTTAGTAAGTTCTCACGGTATGTTGTGTTAGTTTTCAAACATCACACAACAATACAATAAATATAATATATTCCGGTTGCGTGCTTTATCTTGTTTAGTGAGCACACAAAAACAAATAGCACACAAGCCGAGGGACACCTCGTTAGCAAGCAGGTCACAAGAGAACTGTACCGTTCACCGTTGGTCGTTCGGTTGCTTACTCTCTTCCGGAGTCCAAATTCCCAAGTCCTAAAACATTTATTCAATTTTAGGTTGTTAATCACTTAACTCAATTCAACTTACTTATCTTACTTAACTTACTTAACCCTTAATGATTCCAACCTAACAACTCTTAAGTCTTACAACTTAATCTTACGAACTTAATCTTAAACTTTTAAGTTTATTCTTAACTTAATCCCTTAGGTCTTTATACCTCTAATCATCATTGCCCCCTTAATGGGGTACCACTAATACCACTAAACTCTCTTAGGGTTTCTTTCTTTTTTTTTTTTTAAGGTCCGACCGACCCACCGACCGACCCACCCCCTGGGTAGGTCGGCTGCAGAGAACATCCAAATTCACAGTTTCAGCCCGACCGACCCAGACTGGGGTCGGTCCCCTGGGTAGGTCGGCTGCAGAAACTTCCCATATATTGTCAAACTTTCTCCAAATTTTTTCTCAAGCCTCCTAATGTGTTCTAACATCATTTGGCACATCAAACCTACCTTATAACCTCCACCAAACTCATTAAAATCACCTCCAAAGATTATTCCAACCTTTAGCTCAATTCTTGTAAGAAATTCCTAACACTTGTCAATTAATTCCTTATATTTCTAACATGTACATTTTGTCTAAAACTTCAACTTAACCAAAGTGTTTCTTTTCTACCCATATAACTCCTCCTTAACATCATTGCTTGTTAAACCTTCCAAGGTTATCTTGCATGTCCATGCACAATTTCTCTTCTTTTCACTTGTTACTCATCACTCTTAAACTCTTGGGCATACCTAAACATTTCTTGTCATCCTCTTAGCACCTTAACCTTGTTCTTCTTTACCTTAACTATACTACACCCTCCTTGGACATTTCCACCTCCTTTTACTCACTTACTCACCATTCTCACGATCATACGCTCTTTTACATTCCTAGTCATTTTCCTTGATGACTTACAACATCCTCCTACCTTTTTCACTTCCATCACCCAAGTCCACACATTACCATTCAACTAAACCTTACTAGTCCACCACTAACATCATCACACTTACACAAGGTTCTCAAAACTCTCATTGTCTTACTCTCTAGTTCATACCTAAATCTCCTTAAGGCATTATACACCTTTCCTTAAAACTTATGCACAAGTCTTACATTCCTCATATCATGATTTTGGTGTGTTTAGTACACTCGCCAATCCTCTAATTCCTCCTAGACATCTCTAGGTCACTCTAAACCTCAAGAACTCCTTAGTTAACTCATTTCCACCCAATTTTTCTTTTCATGCTCCCTAGTAAACCCTAGGGCATATTAACTCACCACTACCACTGAAACACTTTGTTTTCTACTCAAATTTTGCCATAGCTTCTCTAGCATCTTATCATGCCCAACTGCATTGTTTTCCTCATTCAACCATCACACACACATCAAGTTCTTCTCATCCTATCTCATCACCCAAACCAACTCATTCACAATAACTCAATATATTGCAATAATCTTAAATTGCATAGCACTAAGGCTCTTAAATGACATGGCTCTTAGGCCCTTAAATGACTTAAACTTAAACACTGAATTTCCCACATATAAAAGCTTTCAACCTACAAATACACCCATCAATCTCATAGTAGTTATAATGTTCTTAAAACTCATCTTAAACTTATATTACTAACTCATTCTCATTGGCTCCTTAGTCACAAGTTCTCAAGCTTATTTAAGTTCTTTTTCTTAGGTTATACAACCCATTACCTAATGTAAGCTTTAAGCTACATTAGTACTCATCTGAAACTCATTCCTTAAACTTAAACCACCATTAGGTAAGCATTTTACCTTGTTTTCTCAAGCTTATCTTAATCTCCTCCTTAGACCTTCTTCTTGCATAGATCTCGGCCACCACTTAAATTCCCCTTGCCAATGTTCTAATCAATATTCAATGACTCATATGAGTACTACTAAGCAATATACTAACCTCAAGGAATGAAAACCTAGGTTAGAAATGTGTTCTAAAGCATAAAAGTGGATGATTACCTTTGAAGTCTCAAGGTAGACTTGGGCATTGAATGAAATAGGACCTCCACTAGTCCTTGGTGAATAAATTAAGCTAGAACAAGGCATAAAAACATAGCCCCATGAGAAGGAATTTTCGGCCATATAAGGAAGATGATGGAAACTTGGTTTTTCTTACATTTTCTTTACCTTAAGAGAATGGAGAAGCTAATGAGCTCTTCAAACTTGATTTTCCTCCATCAATGAAGTTTTCTCATGGCACCAAAATGGAGCTTTGAAAGATTTGAAAAGATAGAAAGATAGGTCTTGACCTAACTAAGAATAATATGTGTTTAGTTTTTGATTTGGAGCAATATTGTGTATTTGGTAAGTGATTGAAGATGGAGAACCATGGGGAAGCAGCACTCTCGGTTTTGGAACAGAGAGAAGAAGAAGAAACCGTGGGTGAAAGAGAGAAATGGAGAATAGAGGAGAGAAGGTAGCTTATAAGGATATTTTGCTTTATAAAAGCAAATAGTAACTTTTCTCACTTTACTCTTCTTTTCCTTTCTCATTTGATGACTCGTGTGGTGATTCCCACATCAAAACCGGCCCCCTCTAATAAATGGAGATATTTATGGTCTTGGTTGACCATCTTATTGACTTATGTTGACTTATGTCTTAACTAGCACTAAATAGTTACTATTCACTAAACAAGGCACATAATCGGGAAATTTTTGATTTATCATTGCTTTAGACCTCCTAATGTGATACTAATTAGTACCCATGTTGATTAAAGAGTAATGATGGGCATTTAGCCACTCAAAACTCAATTCTAAGACAATTTCTCAAAAATGTGCTTTAAGACTTCTTAAAGCACATTTTGTGTTTTAACTTGTTTTCAAGCTTGGTTTTCTTTGCTAATTGATTTAAAATGACCATTAGAATATTACTAAGGTCTTATCATGATATTTGGGTACTCACCCAAGTCTCTCCAAGCTTAGAGCACATTTTTGCCCTAATTGCTCTTAAGGCATTTCTTGTGTTTTCCTTGGTTTAAATTGTCTACCAATCTTTCTAAGGCATATTCTAGCCTTACTAATCATAATTTGATGTTTACTTAGCATACTTAGGTTTGGGGTATTTCAATCTACCCCCTTAAAAGAACTTTGTCCCCAAAGTTCCCATGCACCTTATCTTATTAGGATACATATCTTACCTCATTCCTCAGATCATATAGATCATACTTATGTATACTTAAACTCAATGGGTCATTAGGTCTTCCATATTCTTATACTCAAATATCACACAACATGCTTAAGCATGTATAGCACTCAAAATTCTTTTTGTTTCTTTCGATGATTAAAACATTCACATAACTTCCAACGTATTCTCCCATGTCACCGGTCCGTAGACAATGGCTCATTCGTCCTCGTCACCATGGGCCAGAATACAAAACACGCTGCTCTCCCCATGTCACCGGTCCGAAGACAAAGGCTCGTGCGTCCTCGACTTCATGGGCAAGACTCAGTAAAAAGGTAATCCTTTTTACGAGGTCATGTGAGGAATAATTCCTCTATTAAAAATACAATCAACTCCAATTTCATTTTATCCTAAGGCCTCTATCCTTAGTGTGATTTAATTGTGACCACTGGTAGGGAGTTTCAGGAATCATCCTACCCTGATGTGATCAGCATTAGTGTAGAACCATCCTTCCACTCCAATTTGTGTTCGGTTTCCCTTGATCCCTAGAAAATCAAGTTCCACCTCCCACGTCATTTTCAAACATCCAAATAATCACTCATGTCCAATTTCTATCTTTTTAGTTCTTCTACTCATAATCAATACATCTCCAAAGTGTGGACTCATTCCATCAAACATTCCCAATTCATCTCTTAGTAATTACCTCAAGACTTAAATTCCTACTAAATTCTATATCAGTCTCATACCAACTTCCACTGTCTCATACCATAGCATTACTACATCCTAACTCATAATCATATCAAATTGCATCTCATAATGTTATCTTATTCTTATCTCCCACATAGTCTCATATTGACTCATACCTCATATATTCTTACTTCTTAAGTCTCCTTAATCCTCTTCCTTAATTCCTCTTCCTTAATTCTCTTAACTTGTACTCACACCGGAGTTAACAAGATAAGTACTTAATATGTATGGCATTCACATCTTCTGTGTGCAATAACCATGATTTATCTCAAAATGTTTATGTAAAACATATTCTCATATTCTTTTGTGTGCTATGCACACCGTAGTTTATGTACTAAGTACTCAAACATACGATAAGCGGTTTTCGCTCTACCCCCCTTAAAATGGATTACGCCCACGTAATCAACACCATCACATTCTTGAACATAAGTCCAAGATGTCTAATTCTCACCAAGCATTCTAGCTTCCATGTCATCTATCTTACTTATAATTTGATCAGAAGTGACTAAGTCTCTGTATCGAGGATTCTTAACGGTACTTATACCGTATTCTTAACTTAGTTTGGTCTAATCTTAAAGTAGTGGTCTGCTAGCTTCTGCTGCGCGACTCTAATAATCTTAGGCTTAATTGTCTCAATGGACACGTGTTATCTTTATATATACACGGCCTTAATGAGTTGTAACTCATCTATCCATTCTTCTTGAAGATCTTATGTTCATAGTCTTAGTGTTTTCTCGAATGTCTAAGTTGTTCTCTCCAACTGACCTTTGGTCTGAGGATGATTCTTAATCTAACACTACTGTTTAGTGCTTATTGCACTTTACAGTCTAATCTTATTCATCTTAAGACATGTCCTATGTCTATACTTAACAATCCGTGCTTTTCGCACTTCATAATCCTTAATTATCTGTTCTCTGGTTTCTCTGTGTTGCTGGTTCAACTGAATTCTTCTCTTCGACTGTCTGTGGTAGTAGCTGCTCTTGTGTGATCTTGCGTTGTTGTCCGTGGTACGGAGTCGACTACCTCCCGTGTTCCTTACACCACTCGTTTACATGCATGGGGTACCTTACTGGTACATTACTACATACCCAACTAACTCATAAATGAGCGTGTCAGGCCTGCAAGCCCCTGTGGGGTGCAGTCGTCCCACGTCTCGTTTTAGTAAACTCATAGTGTCCGTCACACGTTTAGCTATTGCTAATTATGAAGTATTCTGTTGTCGATCTCCTCTTTCATCGTTCCATAATAACATTTATTGTTCTTCTTGAAGTTAATCAAGGGAAGTCCATTTACTGTGTCCTTGGTTATGGTATACTCCAGCTCCTTTCTGTATTCCGTCGTGATTCGGTCTCTTAATAATTAAGGTCTCTTTCCATAGAGCCTCTTATCTTCTTTCTTATATTCATTCTATTGGGAAAGCACTTCCAGTTCCTTAAGGAATGGGTTGTGTGCTTCCTGTGTAATCTTACCAAACCATGTCCAGACTACTGGCATCAATGCACAGTCCGTCTACCATCTTATTTTCTTACTTATGCTGGTCTTAACTCATAAATCTAATTGCCTCAGTGTCAATATTTGACGGCTCATACATAATGGTCGCCTTACCGCGCACCATGACTTAGTCCACTTATCTAACTATTGTACTCACGACCACTACTATCATGGTAGTTGGCCCTTACCATGTTGCCCATTAGTGGTGCAACCTCTTATTCACTTGTTCTAATGCCTTACCTTATACTCAATCCCCTCTTGGTGTAAACACACTGGGAGTTCTCTCATTCCGGTGTATGGCGGTTGCCGTACGGTGTTGTAAAATAGTTGACTCTTGATGTAAAGATGTTCTGCTCCAATCTC
Source organism: Limonium bicolor (assembly GCA_023374045.1). NCBI lineage: Eukaryota > Viridiplantae > Streptophyta > Magnoliopsida > Caryophyllales > Plumbaginaceae > Limonium > Limonium bicolor. The sequence continues at coordinate 37,399,524 of CM041783.1, forward strand.
AGATTCGTAAGTAGGCTAATTTCTTTCGCTTTCTTTCATCCTTAGTGATGTTATCTACCATGTAGTTTAACTGGTTACTGAAGAAGTCATCCACTGAATCACAAGCTCTTCTGAGCATTGATTAATTGACGTGCCATAATGTGCAGTCACAATGTTTATCTCTGACCATTTCTAATTCTTACATCTTGGGTGTTGGATATGGGGTCTATCTGTGCAACCTTCCTTATTACTCAAGTGTATCTGGTATGTTCTAAGGTAATCTCAAGGTTCATAGTTCCCATTTTCTAAATAAAGTGTATTTTATCTCTAATATGTGAAAGCCCTTTTGAGGGGTTCATTCCCACTCATGGCCTCACAACAAGGAGAGGTATCCCCACCCTAAAAGGCATGGTTCGTTCTCCGCTCCTGTCCTTAGCATTATCTCAATATTCTCATTGGTACCTTTTCTTAGTAATATCTTCCCCAATCTAAGTTATAGGTTTGTAACCGTTCACATCTACACATTGCAGTTCCTCATGGCTTAAATAAAGTCTCTCACAACTTACTGTACCTCGGCCCTGATGTGGTTAACATCCTCGGCTCGTAGGCTCTTAGCGCTTAATGCCTCAGTTCATTACTTGTACTCTTACTCATCTGCAGGTCATCCCTATAAGATTCTGGTTCTTTGAGCACTATCCACCGTTAAGTTACATACTAAATGTAGTATCGGGTTTCATGATAAGTTGCTGCATCCTGCTTCCTGCTAGGGAAGTTGTTCAGGTGATCTGAGGTTACTTAATGTCTTTGACAATGCTGTCATTTTACTAGACTTATGTCTTTTAATAGTCAAGGTTAGGTTCGTATTAGGCGTTCGCCTTAAGGTGTCCAAGTTAGATATAATCCTGTTATCTTATACTCCCATCTCAACGCTTCGTTCAACTTCCGTTGACTATGCCACCCGTTGATGATCAATCATACTTTGGTGTTAATGAGTTAAACAAACAGTGTTAACTGTCATTCATCAGTTGTTCGGCTCGACTATGCCCGCTATGTAGGGGTAGTCCTCTGAGCTTTCCTTTTCCAGGGTTGTACGACTTTAATCCTTAGTAGGTTATAGCTTACGTTTATTTCTTTTGTCCTTGTTTTCTGGGTCGTCCAACATCTTCATTGAAGAATGTTGTTATTGGTATCCTTAATGGTCACTCTGGGAGTCTTATCCCGTTTTCGTTGTAAGTTGATGCTTCAACAGTCTCAATAGTATCTTATAATACATCCCTTGTATATCATTGCTTATATAGTGTTTTTGCTCGCATTACCGAGCGATCTCTTAGGTTTTTCCCCTTGGAGTTCGGGATTGATGTTCTTACCGCACTGTCGGTTGTTGTTGTACTGTTGCTAACATCCATATGGTCTAATATTATGTCCAAGTTCTGCTCCCGGCTGACTGGTGTGTCACCTCATCTCATCATGATCAGGCCATCGGGCCTTTCCAAGGTCTTATTTTTATGTTCTTATGGATTTACAATCCGGTATTAATATGTGTTACAACTGTAGCGTTCTCCTATCTCGCCTTGATGGCTTTTCGTGTAGCTTAACCGTGGTAGCACTTGCTATGGCAAGTGCGCCATGCAGGATGGGTTATTGGTACAAGGTACATCGGTAGTGACACTTCCTTCTAATTTCCATGTAATTGGTAGTCCTCGGGACTCCTTCGATAATCTCTTATTTTGGATAACCGTCCATCCGGCAGTTTCCTTGTTGTTTGACAGTACTGTCATCTACCAGGGTGTTCCTCTTTCTGAGGGAACCCCTTAATATTTTCTTATGTCTTAATCCTCGCTCTTGTCTCCACACGTTCTGTTGTGGTTATTAAGTAATGATTCTCCTTTAGGCACTACACCGTAGTCCTATTTCGGTATACAATTTATATGTGTTTCCACCGTTGTCCGCGTTATGCCGGGCAGGTTTGCAACCTTTTTCATTGTATGGGGTTTGGAGTTCCCGGTTCTTAATTGGACTTTCCAGTAATCTCAATCCTCGTGCTTTGTATTATCCTACTGTTATGCTCCTTCGGACCACTGTCCGGTACTCATGTCACTTCCCTTTTTCCTTTCTATTGCACCTGTAGTGCTCTCCTCATCATTGGTATTGCGGGTTATTTCGACTGCGTAGCATGTCGACCCATGTTGCCGGTAATTACCGTTCTTTTACTGGTATGGTTCCATTGGTAGCGCCTGTTTCGCCGATGCGCTCCATCAAAAATCTCCCAGTTCTCCTTAACTGTTATGCAACAAGATGTTTCTCGTATTGCTTACTGTTAGCTAACTGCCAGATCGGGTTTCCCCAAGTAAGAGAAGACTTTTTTCTCTCTGGCGTTTGTTCCACATATTTAGGGTTAGGGATGTGGAGGGCGGGTCTAGGTACTATGGATATCCGGTAAACACCGGGAAGTCCTGACTAACGCACCTCTCACTCTATCTCTCAACCCTTAACCCATAACTCAATCTCAACCTCATCATTCTCCTAAGTTCGGTATTTCTTGTCTTCAGAGCGTAACTACGCTCTGATACCACTTTTTGTAACACCCCAACTCAATCCAAATGTGGTCTCGCAACTTAACAGTATATATATAAACTTGTCACAGCGGAATTCTTTACAATCCAGGACCTTGCCACGGTCTGACTACAGAATATACCGAACATTAGTCCAACAACCTTAACCATTTACATATCCTTCTTACAATCCTCTCACAACCTATACATCTTACTAACTCAATTGCCATACGAGTGTACATGCACAACTCGTAGGTCACACTTAATCCTTAACACTTGTATCCTCTTCTTACTCTTGCGACGGCCGCCTTCTGATGTACCTGTGTAGTAAAAACAGCCCCCAAAGGGGGTCAGCACGAATGCTGGTACGATCCCCTCATGGCCCCCAAGCTAACGTGGCTACGACGACTAATTGTCGATAGCATGGAGGTTGATTAGATGCACAACATAATAGTAAATGCTGTAAACAACAATCCATATATGAACAATCAAAGTTCACACACAATGAACGACTTAAATGCGTTCCCTTAATTAGAGAGTTAGTTATTTAACTCCTTAAGTAATGTTCCCTCTTAATCTTAGTCCATCCTTATCTCACCTCAATCTTAGTCTTATCTTAATCTTAAAAACAACCATCCTTTAATAAGGAGTGGGTGCAGCTTATCTCAACCTTAATAATACAAACCATCCTTTAAAAAGGAATGGTTGCAACTTATCTTAACCTTACCTTATGTATGCCAACCGTTCTCTCATTGGGAACTGGTTAGCCCTTAGTTCGTTGTTTATTTTTGTAGGGCTTGGTTAACCCTAGCCAGCAGCAGGACACTTACCGACAATAAACAACATTTTTAAATTGTTGGGGATGTAGGCTTGATCCCCCCACGCCATCTTAAAGCCACCTACCTTGGACTGGATGTCCAATGTAGCCGAGCCGGTCAACCGACCCAAGGCTACAAGTCCGAAGACAAGTCCTTAAGCGGAAGTCGGATCTGCTATAGATACCGACCCCCTTTCCTTAGCATGCATGACCGGAGATCGGTCCCGGGTTTCCTCACTCAAGTTCCAGTTAGTAGTCATCTCAAGACCATGTTTGTTGGTTAACCTCTTTCGGTTCATATCGTCCCTTATTAGGGGGCGTTCCTTAGTCTCACTCAATTCCTTACTAAACATTGGTTAGTAAGTTCTCACGGTATGTTGTGTTAGTTTTCAAACATCACACAACAATACAATAAATATAATATATTCCGGTTGCGTGCTTTATCTTGTTTAGTGAGCACACAAAAACAAATAGCACACAAGCCGAGGGACACCTCGTTAGCAAGCAGGTCACAAGAGAACTGTACCGTTCACCGTTGGTCGTTCGGTTGCTTACTCTCTTCCGGAGTCCAAATTCCCAATTCCTAAAACATTCATTCAGTTTTAGGTTGTTAATCACTTAACTCAATTCAACTTACTTATCTTACTTAACTTACTTAACCCTTAATGATTCCAAACTAACAACTCTTAAGTCTTACAACTTAATCTTACGAACTTAATCTTAAACTTTTAAGTTTATTCTTAACTTAATCCCTTAGGTCTTTATACCTCTAATCATCATTGCCCCCTTAATGGGGTACCACTAATACCACTAAACTCTCTTAGGGTTTCTTTCTTTTTTTTTTTTTTTAAGGTCCGACCGACCGACCCATCGACCGACCCACCCCCTGGGTAGGTCGGCTGCAGAGAACATCCAAATTCACAGTTTCAGCCCGACCGACCCAGACTGGGGTCGGTCCCCTGGGTAGGTCGGCTGCAGAAACTTCCCATATATTGTCAAACTTTCTCCAAATTTTTCCTCAAGCCTCCTAATGTGTTCTAACATCATTTGGCACATCAAACCTACCTTATAACCTCCACCAAACTCATTAAAATCACCTCCAAAGATCATTCCAACCTTTAGCTCAATTCTTGTAAGAAATTCCTAACACTTGTCAATTAATTCCTTATATTTCTAACATGTACATTTTGTCTAAAACTTCAACTTAACCAAAGTGTTTCTTTTCTACCCATATAACTCCTCCTTAACATCATTGCTTGTTAAACCTTCCAAGGTTATCTTGCATGTCCATGCACAATTTCTCTTTTCACTTGTTACTCATCACTCTTAAACTCTTGGGCATACCTAAACATTTCTTGTCATCCTCTTAGCACCTTAACCTTGTTCTTCTTTACCTTAACTATACTACACCCTCCTTGGACATTTCCACCTCCTTTTACTCACTTACTCACCATTCTCACGATCATACGCTCTTTTACATTCCTAGTCATTTTCCTTGATGACTTACAACATCCTCCTACCTTTTTCACTTCCATCACCCAAGTCCACCCTTACCATTCAACTAAACCTTACTAGTCCACCTAACATCATCACACTTACACAAGGTTCTCAAAACTCTCATTGTCTTACTCTCTAGTTCATACCTAAATCTCCTTAAGGCATTATACACCTTTCCTTAAAACTTATGCACAAGTCTTACATTCCTCATATCATGATTTTGGTGTGTTTAGTACATCGCCAATCCTCTAATTCCTCCTAGACATCTCTAGGTCACTCTAAACCTCAAGAACTCCTTAGTTAACTCATTTCCACCCAATTTTTCTTTCATGCTCCCTAGTAAACCCTAGGGCATATTAACTCACCACTACCACTGAAACACTTTGTTTTCTACTCAAATTTTGCCATAGCTTCTCTAGCATCTTATCATGCCCAACTGCATTGTTTTCCTCATTCAACCATCACACACACATCAAGTTCTTCTCATCCTATCTCATCACCCAAACCAACTCATTCACAACAACTCAATATATTGCAATAATCTTAAATTGCATAGCACTAAGGCTCTTAAATGACATGGCTCTTAGGCCCTTAAATGACTTAAACTAAACACTGAATTTCCCACATATAAAAGCTTTCAACCTACAAATACACCCATCAATCTCATAGTAGTTATAATGTTCTTAAAACTCATCTTAAACTTATATTACTAACTCATTCTCATTGGCTCCTTAGTCACAAGTTCTCAAGCTTATTTAAGTTCTTTTTCTTAGGTTATACAACCCATTACCTAATGTAAGCTTTAAGCTACATTAGTACTCATCTGAAACTCATTCCTTAAACTTAAACCACCATTAGGTAAGCATTTTACCTTGTTTTCTCAAGCTTATCTTAATCTCCTCCTTAGACCTTCTTCTTGCATAGATCTCGGCCACCACTTAAATTCCCCTTGCCAATGTTCTAATCAATATTCAATGACTCATATGAGTACTAAGCAATATACTAACCTCAAGGAATGAAAACCTAGGTTAGAAATGTGTTCTAAAGCATAAAAGTGGATGATTACCTTTGAAGTCTCAAGGTAGACTTGGGCATTGAATGAAATAGGACCTCCACTAGTCCTTGGTGAATAAATTAAGCTAGAACAAGGCATAAAAACATAGCCCCATGAGAAGGAATTTTCGGCCATATAAGGAAGATGATGGAAACTTGGTTTTTCTTACATTTTCTTTACCTTAAGAGAATGGAGAAGCTAATGAGCTCTTCAAACTTGATTTTCCTCCATCAATGAAGTTTTCTCATGGCACCAAAATGGAGCTTTGAAAGATTTGAAAAGATAGAAAGATAGGTCTTGACCTAACTAAGAATAATATGTGTTTAGTTTTTGATTTGGAGCAATATTGTGTATTTGGTAAGTGATTGAAGATGGAGAACCATGGGGAAGCAGCACTCTCGGTTTTGGAACAGAGAGAAGAAGAAGAAACCGTGGGTGAAAGAGAGAAATGGAGAATAGAGGAGAGAAGGTAGCTTATAAGGATATTTTGCTTTATAAAAGCAAATAGTAACTTTTCTCACTTTACTCTTCTTTTCCTTTCTCATTTGATGACTCATGTGGTGACTCCCACATCAAAACCGGCCCCCTCTAATAAATGGAGATATTTATGGTCTTGGTTGACCATCTTATTGACTTATGTTGACTTATGTCTTAACTAGCACTAAATAGTTACTATTCACTAAACAAGGCACATAATCGGGAAATTTTTGATTTCTCATTGATTTAGACCTCCTAATGTGATACTAATTAGTACCCATGTTGATTAAAGAGTAATGATGGGCATTTAGCCACTCAAAACTCAATTCTAAGACAATTTCTCAAAAATGTGCTTTAAGACTTCTTAAAGCACATTTTGTGTTTTAACTTGTTTTCAAGCTTGGTTTTCTTTGCTAATTGATTTAAAATGACCATTAGAATATTACTAAGGTATTATCATGATATTTGGGTACTCACCCAAGTCTCTCCAAGCTTAGAGCACATTTTTGCCCTAATTGCCCTTAAGGCATTTTCTTGTGTTTTCCTTGGTTTAAATTGTCTACCAATCTTTCTAAGGCATATTCTAGCCTTACTACATCATAATTTGATGTTTACTTAGCATACTTAGGTTTGGGGTATTTCAGTAAGATGTGAAAAAGGAGATTTAGTTAGTAAGAAAAGAAGTTTGAGAGATGATGTTAAGGTGTAGAGGAAACACCTTGGTATAGTGGTCATTATTGGTGAAATACCACTTAGAAATCTTAAGGAGGAAACATTCCAAGTGCTAAGAATTTTGTAAGAAATTTGTGAATGATAAGATGGTTTTTGGTGTGTGATTTAAAGAGTTTAGTACATGGCTAAAGATGTGTTTGGAATGCCCAAATGAGGTTAGGACATATTAGGATATATGAGGCGAAGTTTGGAGTTAAATGGGCAATGGAAAATAAAGGTTTGGGGCAGACCGACCTTGCGACCGAACTTGCCAAGGTCGGTCGAGCCCAGATTACCCTGCGAGAATTAGTTACTGGAATGGACCGACCTTGGGGACCGGACTTGCAAGGTCGGTCGGGCTTGTATTTTGTGTACGGATTAAGTTTCTGGAATCGACGGAACATGGGACCGGACTTGGCAAGTTCGGTCGAGCTGAATTTTCAAAGGGAAGAAACTCTCGGGAATGGACCGAACATGCGACCGAACTTACAAGGTCGGTCGGAGTAGAAATTTTGACGGTAAAGTGTTCTGGAATGGACCGACCTTGTGCAAGGTCGGTCGGTAAGGTCAGTCGGACCAAAAATGTTGTTTATGGTTATAAAATGATATGTAATGATGGGGATTGATTAGTAATGATGTTATAAGGTTGTTTAAGACATGTTAGGTGAGTTATAATGACAATTTAGAGGGGGAAAAGATGTATTAAAATGTAAAAGTAAAACAAGTTAAAAAGTGAAGTTATGTAACTAAGTTAACAGGGAAAAGTTGTAAGCATTAGACATTAAATAATCATGCTACCCCGATGTTAATAAAAGTACATGTAATGTTATCAGTTGTTCGAGAATTGCTCGAGGAACATAAGTGGACGTGGTAAAGTGGACTCCGGTGACAGGTATGATTTTCTTGCAACCTGTGTCCTACCGGATTACACCGGCTTGTATGCCAATGTGTTTTTCTGTGTGTTTGCCACGTTATACGATAAATCATGAAACGAGTTTACTGTTGTTATTGTTGTTGTATGTTTACGTGCTGATACCGGTAACCTCGAATGCGCTTGAAGGGCTTGTTAACCACTATTAGGTAAACGTAAGAGAACGGTATCTGGTGATAACGTTTCCGACCTAAGGAACGTTCTAACGACGACTATGCGTGAGTTAGTTATGTGATGTTTGTGTGTGATGTTTGTGTATGAATGTATGACTCTCCCTTCCCTTGTGTGTGTCTAACAAGACTTAACCCTGTGTTGTGATTGTTTAAATAAGTTCAATGTTGAACTTCTAACAAGTGCTAACGGGGGAAGTGAGGAGTCCGGTCTGTTCCGGCCACGCGTGTGAGTATGGGGGTCGTTGTCATATCAGGTTCGATCCTCTCTGTATGTTATGGTTGTTTTCCAATTTGGTTCCCAACCTTCCCTTTAGCTTAACCAAGGCTATTACTGACTCACGTCGGGCCACAGAGGCATACTATGTTATGTTTGTTCGGTGTGCTTGGATCACTATATCCGAGACACCTTGTGTTAAGTTATCCGTTCATTTAACGAGACGGTAACGAGTTATGTAATGAGCTTATCATGAGACTCGCAACATTCTCTAGGCTACAAGTGAACTGACTATGTTTGGGCCGGTTCATAAAGGGAACCGTACCCGTTATGTTATGTATTGTCGTTATGATGCAATATCTATTGCAATGTTATTATGTACACGTTGAAACGTGGAAAGTGTTATTATGTGTTGTTATGTGATGAGTGTCATATGTTGTAAAATGTGGAGTATGTGGATCATGGATATGAATCCCAGTTTGTGATAAGAGGCATTTAAGGATAACCCGATTAATGGGTAGTTGTCGCCTATTAAGGAAGTAGCTCCATTAGAGGAGAAACACTCTAGGGGTAATGAATACCATGAGTGACTTATCAAGTAAGGATGTACTATCCGTTTGTTGAGCCCATAGAGGCGAAATGTTATGTGCTGTGTGTTTACAGTTGCATGCATGATCTAAATATAATCAACCGCATGCTAAGACGACAATTAGTTGTGCGTGGCCCGGTAGCATGTGGGCTGCGGGATTACCATACCAGCAAAGGTGCTGAGCCCCTTGGGGGCCACCCTTTCTCTTCTTTTCTTATTTCAGGTACGAAGAGCTGGAAGCCGTTCGAGAGTAGGACGGGGTAGTCGTTGTACATGGGTAATCATTTAAGTGTATATATATACAGTAGGTGTAGTAAGACCGAAATTGTTATCGGCATCAGTTTATAAATACTCGGTGCAGTAGGAAGGTATGTGTATGTTGTGTTGTTAATGGAAAGGGATAATAATGTGTAGTCGCTCGGGAATCTAGTCCATCAGACCGGTACAATGTGTATGTAATTGCCTTGTTAGCCACGTGGGTGGTTAACGGCGTGTAACACCAACGAGTTAAGTTATTTGATGAGGTGTGTATTCCGCTGCAGATTGTTGTTATGTGTTTGTTGTTGGATGGGGTTTTACACTCTGGGTTCAGGTTTATATAGTCTACTCTTTTATGCTATGTCTACCGGTTTTATTATAATAGTTTGGCAAAATTCTTGTTATTATCTTAAGGACTAAATCATAGACTCAAAAGAACCCGTTTACCAGAAAATGCTCAGTCTAATCCAGATTTGAGCAAAACACATGTAAATGGATTAAGTACGAGAAATTATATTTGCGTCTGAAAATACTAACTTATTAAATCATAATAAGCTTTCTATAGATTTACGGCTTAATTAACCTGTCTATTTATCACGGATCTGATCAAAATAGATTTAGTAAAGCATTTTAGTAAATTCATGTAATTTATTAAAAAGGCGAGAGATAAGCTTTAATCGTAACAAACTGTATTTAAACTAAACCGGTAAAAATATATTGCATAATTAATACAAACTTATAATAACCATTCCCAGAGTATATATATTCTAGCCTAGCATATTAAATAGATAAACAGAAACAAGAGTAGTAGAAATCATCTATCGTCGACTCCTGGATTTGTTCTGCTATTTGTATAAGTCGGACTAGAGGTGGATATGGTGGAATGAAAAGAAAACAAAATGGAGAAGACGGGAGAAGAGAAATGGGATGGACGTGAGGTTTGTGGTGTAGTGGATCGATGATGGATAGATGATCGTATAGGAGAGGAGGAATGGGTTTATATTGCAGAGAAATATTGAAGAAGTAGACAAGGAGGGCCGTGCAGTAGGTGAGATGAGTCTCAGTGCAGTAGTAGGTGAGAGTCTCATGCACTAGCTGAGATGAACACACCATCAATGTCGATCAGCCCTGATTGCTGTAAAAAACGTTGTGTCCAAACCAGTGTCCGGACTAGTGGTTCGGACGATAATTATTTTACTTCTAAAATATTTGGTGCCGACATGCGTCCGTGTTGCGTCCGCGTTTTAATCCCCGGACGTGACTATGGAAACGGGGTTGCGTCCGCCCAAATATCCACGGACGTGACACAAACCTCTCTATTCTTGTCCGCCCAAATATCCCCGGACATGCCACGGTCTTCTCTTGCGTCCGTGTTTTGTCCGCACAAAAAAGGCCGGACGTCTCTATCCTGTCCGCGGTTCTGTCCGCCCAAATATCCACGGACGTGACTAAGTTCCTTTGTGTCATTTTAATCCCCGTTTGTTTCTTCCGAAAGCTTGTGAGATTATGTATCCATGTATATGGCTTTTTCCTACATTTAACACATATAATAAATCAGTTCATATCAAAACATAATTCTAGGAAAAACACAAGATAAGTGAGAAACATTACCTATAATGCTGCAAATTATAAGGTGATTAAACCTTAATAAGTCTATATGTTTCGCACTTATCATTTATCAACTAAATTTTGCCATAGCTTCTCTTGTATATTCTCACACCCAAACACTTAGGTTTTCACCTTTTGACAACCAAGAACACTTAATCACTTAATACACATTCCTTACACACTAACATATTGTTTTTCATCCTTTAACCATCCAAGACTTTCATCTTCACAAGAAATGCTCTTTACACACAACTAAATCTTTAAACTACACTACATCACAACATAGTGCATAAACTTAAATTGTTTGGCACTTAGGCCCTTAAATTGCATAACCTTAAACACTGAATTTCCACATTTAAATGCCTTCAACCTGCGAATACACACAACAATGCTCCCATGTCTTTTTAGTCCACCTTGTGGATAGTTTTCTAGATCATCTCCCATTGGATCTTTAGGTTATTTTACAAGGCAATATTAACTCATTTTCTTAAGGCATAAAACTACATTAGGTTAAGTTATTTACCTCTTCACTTTCAAGACTTCCCACTTGTTTTTCTTTGTTCTTTCTCAATTGAAAACCGGCAAGGAAGCTTGATCACTTGTCCACATACTAACCAACACATAAATAAGGGCAATGAGCATTAAGCATCATACCTAAGCCCATGGATAAACCCTAGATTACAAGAAGTGTTTTAAAACACTAAAATTGATGTTTACCTTTAGAATTTGAAAGAGAGCTTGGATAAGTAGTAAGATAGGACTCCTCCTAGTCCATTGGAGATCAATTCAAGCTAAATGAAGAACAAGAAAATACACCATTAAAGGGTGAATTTTCGGCCATATAAGAAAATGAAGGGAACATGGATTTTCTTTGATCTTTATTACCTCAAAACAAAGGAGAACAACAATATGCAAGAAGATGAGCTTTTCCCCCTTCAATGGATATTCTTCATGGCACCAAAATGGATTTCTTGAAGATTTGAAAAGATAGAAGTGAAGAGCTTGGTCTAACTAAGACAAATATGGTCTTAGAATTTGATTTGGAGCATTAATGAACATTTGGTGAGCAATTGAAGTTGGAGAAGAGAGGTGCTGCACCATGAACGGTTTTGGTTGGGAGAAAGGAGGAAGATGACGGTGGGAACAAGAGGAAATGAAGAAAGGTGAGGAGAGAGGCAAATTTTGAAGATATTTATGTTATAAAGCAAATAGTAACTTTACTTTATTTTCTTTTACTTTTCTTTAGTTTGCTGGCCAAGTATGGTGACTCACACCACTAAAACCGTGCCCCCTTACATATTAAAGATATATATGGTCTTTGTTGACCATTTAAACAACTTATGTTGACTTATGACTTAAACTAGCACTATTTGAGCACTATTCACAAATTAAGGCACATAATTGTGAAATTTTTGATTTCCCATTGATTTAGACTTACTAATGTGATACTAAGTAGTACACATGTTGATTAAAGAGTAATGATGGTCATTTAGCCACTCAAAGCTCATTTCCAAGACAATTTTTCAAAAATGCGCTTTAAGACTCCTTAAAGCACATTTTGTGTTTTAACTTGTTTTCAAGCTTGGTTTTCTTTAGTAATTGGTTTAATATGTCCATTAACATGTAAATAAGGTCTTGGTAAGCTTATTAAGTCTCAACCAAGATTATCCCAAGCTTAGAGCACATTTTCGCCTATATTGTCTTTAAGGTATTTAATTGTGTTTACTATGGTTTAAATTGTACACTAGCATTTCTAAGGCATATCTTAGCCTTATTTTACCATAGTTTAACATTTAGATAACATATTAAGTTTTGTGGTAATTCATACCAAGTTTAGAGCACAAATTTGCTTAATTGTCTTTATGGTGTTTTCTTCGGGTTGAACTGTCTACCAATGTATCTTAAGGACTTAATTAGCCCATGGAAAATCATAATCACATATTTAAATATCACTTAAAGGTTTGGGGTATTTCAATCTACCCCCCTTAAAAGGACTTCGTCCTCAAAGTTCACACTTCCCACGTATCATTTGGATTAGAACACGGGGATTACTTTCAAAATAAAACTCCCATAACCAAACATAACTTATATCACAACCTCGGACTTAACGGTCCGGGTAACACATCCACATCCATACATAACATAACATACTCACATAATAACCTCGGACTTAACGGTCCGGGTACCTTAACAACATTTGCACTTGCATAACAACCCTTAGACTCTCAGGTCTGGGTAACATAACAACATCTAGACACATAGGTCTGGGTAACATAACAACATTTAGACACATAGGTCTGGGTAACATAACAACATTTAGACACATAGGTTTGGGTAACATAACAACTTTCGGAACTCAACCGTATTAAGACTCAAGGTCAAAATAATATTTATCACACATACCACACCACATGTCATAGCATGTATAGTAATCAAAATACCTTTTATATACACTGTTATCCCGCAGATTCCTTTGGGAGGTCAAATCAATCACTTAAGTATTAGAAATTTCTTTATTTAAAGTATCTGTCGATGGTTTTGAAAATGCCAATTGAAAATCCTTTTGAAAACGCATACAACTCCAAGTCCAACTTATGCTCTTTGCTTCTTTTCCTAGCGTGGTTATTTGTGACCACTTAAGGGGATCTTCAAGAATCATCCAACCCTGATGTGATCAGCATCAGTGTTGAACTATCCTTCCACCCCAATTTGTGCTCGGCTTCCCTTGATCACATGCAAATCAAGTTCTGCCTCCCACTTCATTTTCAAGCATCAAATAATACACTCATTTCCAATTTTCTATCTTTTAGTCATTCTAGTCATAATCATTACATCTCCAAAGGATAGAACTCCGTCTACCAGTTATTTCCATTCACTTCTAATCAAGTTACCTAGGGGATTTAATTCTCACTAGGTTCTTTGTCGGTTTCATACCCCTTCATGAATCACTATATTGTATATATATACATATATTTTATCAAGATACAACACACGGTTTTACATTTATACACTGTCGGGGTTTCTTTACTCCCTTATACTTGTACTGACACACAACAATTAACAAAGTAGTCACACTTATCATAATGGTATTTTGCATCTTCTGTGCAAAATTACCACAATTAAATCATGAATGAATGCGTATGTTTATATAACACACGCACCAATCATCATAACAAATTATTTTGTGCTATGCACAACATAGTTTGCGTACACTTGTACGGTAAAACACACTAAGCGGTTTTACGCTCTACCCCCCTTAAAAGGGATTACGCCCACGTAATCAACCACTGAATATTGGTTTAAAATGTTCTGTCGTCGTGAAGTATTTTAACTTCCACGCGGTCTGTTATACAATGTGTTCTAGTTAGAGGATCTTAACCATGTTGATGGTTAGTCCCTAAACCAAGAATTCTCATTGGAGTTTGTTTAACTCATATTCGGTTTCAGTTCTGGCCTGTGCGGCTTCTAGGCGTTGATAATTAGCCATTTCTTCGTATTCACGATGCATATTCGGGATCTGCAGGATGGGTTCACTGACCTCTACTGCACAACTCTGACAACTTAGAGATTAGTTTGCCCCATTCGTTATTCTTAATGTATTGTACATCTCCCATTTATCACCTTTATGTTGGTAATAATGGTTTCTCAACCGACGCGTGGTATCTCTTACCGTGAGCGAATTCGGTGAGTTACAAACTTCCTATCCACTTCCATGATAATTTACTGTGTATATTGCTATGTATTTCACAATGATTGACTAGATTCCTTCTGACTTACTGTCGGTTGAGGTTGAGTCACTACCTAATGTGTAGTGCTCTCTTGGTTATTTCCCACACTCGAGGTATATTCCATACCGATACTTGGTATTCCGTGTTATTGCAATCATTTATTGCTAAACAAGTCTCCACATCTGGTTTTGTACATGTATCCTTTCATTGGTACGACCTTGCATTTCCTATGCCTTGGTCCTTATAGCGTTATAAGTCTGTTTCTACTTCCACCACAATTAACATTTCCTAAGTTCCTAACTATCTCACTCGATCATTACTGCACAAGTGCAATACCCAAACACTCAGTCATACAGAGTGCAGAGGCGTAAACTCTTGGCAGTAAATCTCTTATGTGATTCGCAATGGAATTCACGCTGTGTTTCACTGAGATTCTTATCTCATAATACTGGCTTACTGCCTGATTCATTTGCTATCACTTATCGTTGTATCTCCATTGGGTTTAACTCATAACCATGCTTAGTCGCCATATTATCGTTTAACAATACCTATACAATGGTCGCTTACTGCACACCGCGCTCTTACTCATTGTATAACATCAACTTACACTGCTCCCGCTATTACATTTGCTTATGCCGTTACACTGTGTTTCGCCACTTCTTTGGCTGAGTACGCTATTCTTCAAGTCTTTATGCTCCTTGAGCGTTGTTCATTACACGTTTAGCATCACACACCTATGGTGGTTGCTATTAGACTTATTACCCTTCCGGTCTCCGCAACTGGTATAAGCATTACTTTTCGTATTATTCTCATTCAAATCATTCTTGGGTAATCACAATACAGTCAATTTTTTTTAGCATATTTCTTGGACCTGGTTCATACAACTACCGCTGTTGCGGTCTGACAATATCGAGAGGTATCCCCACTCTTAAAGCAGTGGTTCGTTATCCGCTCTATTTGCTTATATAACATAAACTCCTGTAATCGATCAAATTTACGTAACACATTTGTTTGCGGCTTATAAGCCTCACTGCCTCGAGCTCTGCTCATTGTAGGCTTTTCCCACACACTTACTTTTCTGCACAACATTACATGGTTTATAGGTAGTATTGGGCTCCATGACAAGGTCGTTGCATCACGCTTCCTTTCATGGGATGCCCTTTAAGAATATCAGTCTGCCTCCTGTCGACTTATGTTTAAACTGAGTGTTAGTTTCAACCTTGCGTTTCTGTCATATTATTTCATTCAACGATTGTTGATCCAAACACCCCTCAAGGATTGCTCCTGGATGTTGCTAAGTTATGCCATCACCTCTGGCTTGCACTTATTGGCACGTTTAATTAGCTACGCCGTTTTGCTTTTTTTTACTGGGTTTACTATCCTCCTTCGTGAAGATCGATATTCCCTGGTAGTCTAGGTGATTATTCCGGGAGTTTCATCCCGTTTATTGCACATTAACGTGCCCAAATTAGGCATGTGCCTTGCCACGTACAGGCTGGGTCACCGTTCCAGCTATCATGTTTATCCCCGAGGATCCTTAAGACATATCCGATGTCTTTACATAACAGTCAGTGCACTTTGTGTTTCCTGACTCTTAAACATTTCCTTGAAATGAATTCACTAATTCATTTAGTCTTGTTGACTTAACTGAGTTCTTTTATTCCAACCATTCTTGGTAATCCTTTGCTCTTGCTTGACTCTCACTGCTGACCGTAGTATGGAGTCGACTACTTCCCGTGTTCCGGACTCTACTCGTATACACATATGGGGTACCCTGCTGATACATTGCTACTTACCCGACTAACCCATAAGTAGGTATGTCAGGCCCACAAGCTCCTATCGGAGTGCGGTCATCCCACATTTCAGTTGGTACACTCGTAGTGTCCGTCACACGCCTAGGTGAAGTATTCTGTTGTCAACTCCCTTATATTGTCCTGTGACAATATGCATTCCGTGCTTCCCGAACTTAATCAAGGGAAAGTCTATCTACCGTTGTATTTAGTATGAAGTCAATCTATTCCCTCGGGTTGTTACCCTTGGGTTTACCGGTTTCCTTTCCGGTTATTAAAAAGTAAACTGGGTATAACTTACCTACCATGTGGCGCTTAGGCCGGTGCAGGTCTTCTGGTTTGGTTTAAAAGAAGGTTAGAAATAGGTATTGGTTTGAAAGAAACTTTGGTTTTGAAAGAAAAGAGTTTGAAATAAATCTGAGTTGACCAAATCTGGCTTCTTGCTGACTGGTGTATTTCCAATTGTAGAGGTTAGGCTGTTAAGCCTTTCCAAGGTTATGATGATCTCACTTAACTGCGTGGTACTTTACTAGGTACCTTGTAGTTGTTAAAAAATTTCCCGAACAACCATGTTATAGCAGCACTTACCATGGCAAGTGCGCCATGCTAACTGGCTATTGGTTCAACACACATACCGGTTGCGGTATCATTTTTACCCGCACTGTCATCAGTGGCCTTGTTGGCCCTCACTTGATCTTTCTGTCTTGACAATAAATCCACTGGGTGACTTCGCACTGTCTTCACATGATAATCATTAACTAGGGTGTTTCCCATTCTTGGAGTCCCCTTTACTTAGTATTGTATTTTCTTCGTAGCCCGTTCCACGCATTTGTCGTGGTTACTGAGACTTTTCTCTTGTCTGGGTACTACATTGTAGTTCCTTAGTCGGTTGGTATACCGTTGTTGACATTATTTAATAATCATGGTCCCGTAGACATGTGTCTCGGGTTCCATTACCTTACTTCTTGCCTGTTGCACCGCTGGTGTGTTGCAAGCCGGTTGTTCTCAACTGCTCGGCATGTCGACCCAGGTTGCCGGAAATTCCATTATCTTTTGTGTAGGATTGTTCATTCTTCGCTATCAAATGCTATTGACATTGATCAGACGGAAACCATCTCCGGGATTCCCACTTCTTGGGATCTACCGTATGACAGGTTCTCTGTTCTCACAGAGGTACTTAATAACAGCTAGATCGGGTATTCCCGAGTAAGAGAGGACTTTCATCTCTCTAGCGTTCTTTCCCAAGTTATAAAACAGGGATTGTGGAGGGCGGGATGGATATTGTAGGCTTCCAGTACACACTGGTAATTCCTAACTAGCGTATCTCTCACGCTATCACTCAACCCTTAACCCCAAGTACTAAAATCCTAACTCGGTACTTCCTAAGCTCGGTAATTCAGTCATCAGAGCGATACTTCACTCTGATACCACTTTTTAATAAACCCAAGTCCATCCTCCATTTCTAAGATTATGAACACTAAGCCTTTTTTCAAGAAATCAAATGCACTACAACCCTCTTTTGCTATAGATTTTAACATTACCTCAATCCATCCTCCAACTACTATTTCAAGGTGATTACTCCGCTCAACTTAACCCAATACACACCTAGTCTCCCCAATTCATTAAGTCACCTAAGAACACCCAAATTTCTACTTAAATTTTGCCATAACCTACCTACAATTCTAACATATGCAAACTCATCCATTTTCACCTAAATCATTCCTAAACTAGCCACACCCATGAAGGGCCCTACCAGCACACAAACTCGATCAAAGTCTCATGAATCACAATATAACACAATCTCAATTCTCTAGGCTCCAAGTCCTTAGTTTAAACAAAATTCACAAATTCCTCCTAATCATAACCAAACACATTTCTAGCAAGATTTTAGTTCATTCAATTTATTATCCCATCCCAAATTCTATAAACAATAAGAATGTGCATTAAGGTAGATTTCTTACCTTAAGCTCATCAAATTTCCGTTTTAATTCTCCTCCTCTCCTCTTCTTCTCATTTTGGTCAAGTGGGGCAATGTAATTACCAAGATCCAACCCAATCATCAAGTAAAGGAAATGAGTTTAAGTAAAAACACTAAACTCATTAATTAAGATGCTTAAGACACTAAGATTGGTCATTTACCTTGGAACACTAGAAATAGGTTTTTGATCAACAATGAAGGAAAGGCTTCCAAACACCATTGGAGGTTTGAATTAATGCTCAAATCAAGAAGGAAAACAAGGTATTAGAAGGGGTGAAAATCGGCCACCACCATGGAAAGGAGAAAATGAGTTTTTCTTTAGGAACTTTTTACCTTAAACCAAAGGGGGACTCCAAGCTTCAAGTTGATACCAATTTCTCTTCAAATGGGATAATCCCATGGAGATTAAGTTCATCATTTCTGAATTTTGAAAAGAGAGAAATGCAGAGCTTGGTGAGAGGAAGAAGAATATGTGATTTATTTTGCATTTGGAGCATGGATGTAGCTAGAGCATGAGGAAGAAGATAGAGTAGCCATTGATGGGGGCTTGAAATTTCCCGCAAGGGGGAAGGGAACATGCTGCCGGCTGGGAAGGAGGATAAAGAAGAAGGAAAGAGAAGAAAGAAAAGAGAAATGAGGGAGGAGAGAGAGTACTTTTGCTTTTTGTACTTTTGTGCATAAAATGAATTAAGGAAGGGGGGAGACTAGTCATCCGTCCCACACAGCCCACCCACACAACTTCCTGATTTTTATTTACAAATGGGGGAAGTTATTTTGGTTTTATTACACTAACACCCTACAAGTTCTAGTTTTTACACTATTCACTCACCGGAACCCGTTTCCAAAATTTTTCTTGTTTCTTTAATTTTAATGGTTCTTAAGCTTCCATTAATGTTTAATTATAGTTATTTGGTTGACTATAATTTTTACGGGTCCGTTTGACCACTCAATGTCATGTTTTCGGGTTTTCTCGAAAAACGTGCTCTAAAGCCTAATTAGTGTTCTTAATCCGTTTTATGGATTCGTTTTCTTCGAGAATTGTTCCCGTACATTAATTAGGCCTAACTAAGCCTTAGGAATCCTTTTAGGATCCTAATCGAGGTCTTATGCCTCCTAGAGTTACGTAACACAAAATTTCCCGTTTTGTGCTTTTTACGTGTTTTCTCTTTTCTTTTGGATTTATTTTCTTCACCAAAATTCTTTAGGCACTAATAGGCCTTCAAATATCATATTAGAGTAATTTAATCACCCTAATTAAGTTCGGGGTACTTCAATCTACCCCCCTTAAAGAACTTTGCCCTCAAAGTTAGTGAATCTAATATCGTTAGTCACCTAAGTACTCAATGCTAAGGTTATAATCTCCATATAACCTGGTAGACTCCAACAGTCTGATTCAATACATATCACACATTCAAACAACATGTCACTGCATGCATAGCAATCAAAAATATTCTTTTTCCAATCTCTTCATGGGGGTCCATCCGCAGACAATAAGGCACTAAGTCGTCTCCCATATCGAGTGATCCCTTAGGTACCGGTCACGTTTGAACACTTACGCTTTCTGGTTCACGGCCTTCATGACTTCGGGCACTTACGCTCTTTGCCCTACGGTCCTTTGGTTCTGATCAAATTCATTTACACATCTAGAGATCCTCAGCCTACAACTTGGGTACTCTCCCCACACAGGACTACTCAAATCCTGCTGCCCTTGGAAAAATACAAAACGCACGCCCACCGTTCAACTGGTCATCAAGACTTAAGGCCACAACCACGGCGGGTGACAGCGGTTTCAAAACTAATCATCACTCCCACCGGCTCACAACTAGCCTTACTTCCCGGGTTCGACCTGATACCGGTGCCTAGCCTTGAGAAGGTCCAACTAGCACCCGTGGGAGCGGTTTCAAAACCGATCCTCATTCTCGATTTGAACAAAATCATTTGTACCAAAATCAGTTTGGAAATTCATTTTGAAAGCTCAATACAACTCCAAATTCCAATTTATGATAATTACGCCTACTACTAGCCTTATTACTCGTGACCACTTATAGGGAGCTTCAAGAGTCATTCGACCCCGATGTGATCAGCATCGGTGTTGAACTATCCTTTACAAACGATTTATTTGATGTATTAAAAACCAAGAATTAATCCTAGAAGATAACAAATCAACAGACCGTCGGGTTGCAAAAATCCCGGTCACAGTAGTATAGTAATTATGAAGCAACCAGGTATCAATCCACGGGACTTGAGGTAAATAAGTCTAGCCTTAGGCAATGGGTAATTCAAAAGGGGTTGTTTTTGTTTTGGGATTTAAATAAATAACAAGAACGAGATAATTAAAATAATAGACATGTAAATAACAGATAAAACAAAGTGATAGATGATATGGATGAGCGGGACTCTGGGTTCAGGTTAAAACCGTTTGATCAATTATGTCTACTGGTTAATTAAAGACAGATTGGCAAACTTCCTAATATTTTCTTAAGAGCTAAATCATATTCTCAGAAGAACTCGTTTACCAGAAATGCGGGGTCTAGTCTAGACTCAAGCAGAGACACATGTAAACGGATTAAGTACGAAGAATAATAATTACGTCTGTAGGAATAATTAATTAATCCAATGAATAATTCCACAAATATACAGATTAATTTAACCGATATATTATCACTTGGTAGGATCAAAAGATTTAGTAAAGCAGTTCAATAAACTCATGACATTTATTAAAAAGCGCAAGAGTAACATTAATCGTAACAATCCGTAATTAATTAAAACTAGAAAATAAATTACATAATTAAAACAAACTGAAATTAAGCATCCCCCGGAGTAAATCCTCTAAACCGACATAATAAATAAATAGACAGAAAAAGAAATCATCTTATCTGACATCCTGATATTGCCTTGTTATTTGGACTGATAATATATCGGTTTATAGGTTGGATAATGGGTTTGAATGGAAAATGGATGAATGGATGATGAATGTGAGTTGGAATGGAATGGTGTTGTAATCGGATGGAGGTATTGTACGGTGGTGGTGGTGGTGATATGTGGGATCGATGGAGTGTGATGGGATGATAGAGTGGTGTAAATTGTGGTCGTGTGTGATTATATGGAAATGAAATAATGAAATGAGATGGAATGGTGATCGTGTGATGATGAGATGGAATGGTAGTAGTGTTGTACACTACCTACTCGGGTGTGCAGGGAATGGAAGAATTTAGTTCTATTTATAGAACTTGGGTACGTACAATCGACTGGAGCATATGGATGTATTTGGTGGAGGTAATGATAATGTGTAATGATGATAGTGATTAATGAAGATAATGAAGTGGGTTGGTTTGTTGGAAAGTAATAAAAACGATCGTGGGTATTGGATGAAAGTAGAAGTGGGCTGGAAAGTATTATAATGATGGAAGCGTACAGATAGGGCCGCGGTTAACGAGTGATAAAACATGTTATCATATTTCTTTTCAGCTCGATCACGCCTTCAGGACTTGTCTCTGTGTGACGTCCACGTTTGTGTCCGCATACGGACATGAGTGTAAAAGGCTGTCCGCATTTCTGTCCTCGTACGGACGTGAGTGTAAAAAGGAAACTCGATCTGGAGATGTCCGCATTTCTGTCCGCGTGCGGACGTGAGTGTAAAAAGGGGGAAACTCGATCTAGAGATGTCCGCTTCTGTGTCCGTCTCTTCCCATCCGGACACATATTCGGACATGTGTAAAGTTTCCTCTTTTTGTACCAAAAGCTCTAAACTCCTTTCTAATCACGTCCTAAGCCAAAATAACATGAAAACAAGAAGGTAAATGCATAAATCTAAGTAAAAGATATGGAAAACAAGGGTTTAAAGCACTCAAAAGATAGATCAATAATCAGTGCATCAAATTCCCCCACACTTATTTTTTGCTTGTCCTCAAGCAAAATAGAGAATAAAACTATCTTCCAGGCTGTAGCATTGAAACTCAGGGTTAAGCAGATGCAGACAGAAAGCAAGCAATGATGACGATCAAAAGAATAATTCTGCTTCTGGATGTAGGTTTTCGCAGTCAGTGAAAAAGAAGGATTTTTTAAAAGCATGGAGAAGTCAGAATACAAAATCTGGAAGTAGATTAACTTGGGATTTTCCACTATTTCTTTCCTCTAACCTTTGGATGTCAAGGGGTGTGAAGTAATGCCTTATTCCGCAATATCTTTCAACACCACGTACTCATGATCATAATTTAAACTGCAATCAATTTTTCGCATGTAAGAGCATTCTTTTTCAAGAGATATATATAAAACAATCGAATTATTACGAATTGTAGAGTTATTCCGTAACCCAGACTTTTCTCTCTATCCATGTAACGGTGTTGGACCAACTATCCCAGATCCCGAGACCTTAGGTAGATAGGTGTTAAGGCACCCTTAAGACTTAATAACCGGATAGACGAGGCCTGCTTTTGTTCGGAAAATTTTTTGTTTGATCAGCGGAGTACCTTGTCTTATCCATTTCATTCCAAACTTTCAAATCATTTCCAAGAATCCTAAGCTAAACTAATTCAGTTTCCATAATCAACTAATCCATCACATTTTTGTGAAAATAGATTAATTTTGAATAAAATTAGATATACAAACACCCTAAAGCAGAAGGATTCTTGAGGTAGTCAACATGCCTTGATTTCTAAATCTGTTTGAAGAAGTGATTTTCTCGAAAGCAAGTAGACAAATAAAGACAAGTGTGACATTTAAACCCAACTTGCATATTCAGATTGATTTTTCTACTCTTAATTTCCCCCCACATTTGAGAAGAGCAATGTCCTCATTGCGTGGAAATCGAACCCCAAGTAAGCATGCATTATAACGTAGAACATTGCTAAGCAAGTAGAGATAACAAAATGTAAAAAGAGTACTCCCCAATGTTCTAGCAAATCGTAAGTTCGTGCGCAGTTGAGGTTTATTTGTCATGCTATACCGCCCCTCGAGTGCATAAGTGTTTGAGTGAGTGAAAAATAGAAGAGGTTGCACAACATAGCATTAGAGGAAAATAGAATAGAAGTTTAACATTTAAACAACTGCAAGTTAGTCCGTACGGTTTACGACACCGTTTACCCTTTAAAATGAAATAAAATAAAGGTAAAAACAACAAAAGAGGACTAACTAAAATAAATAACAACCGAAACAAAAATAGAGGATCACTGTGATGGTCTCGGAGGTGGTCTCTGATTTATGCTGGCCATGAGCTACTGGATGAGTAGAGCTGTCGCACTCTGAACCTCGTCGCTGCGCTCCAAGCGCTAGGTAATCTGATCCTGTGTCTAACGCATCTCGTCCATCTGCCCCGCCACCTGTGCCTGTCTCTGCTGGACATCACCAACCTGCTGCTGCATCATCTGCTGCTGCTATAGGATGGTATCCATCGTGGTCTGCAGCTCTAGTGGAATGCTCATGACTGGAAGAGTAGGTGGCTGCATGGTAGTAGTGGCCGCCGGTGTAGAGCCCGAAGTCGAGGATGAAGCAGTAGCCCCCAGGCCAGAGCTGCCGCGTACCCAGCTCCCATCCTCTGAGCGCATGAAGCCCCATCTCTTCACCGTCTGTAAAGAGATAGGGCTCTCGCCCTCTCGCATGTCGACTCCGGTGAATATGTCGTCAGGTAGCGTACAGGCGAGGTGGTGGTGGATGAAGAAGGGAAAAATGGGCGTGATCTTCTTCTTCTTCGATCTCAAGTATGTGACCACCTTGTGCAGCTGACGGAACATGATGTACGGAATGGAGACCTGTCGCTGTGGAGGGGGAGACGGAGCTAGGAGGTAGTCGATCAGCACACAGTCCTCGTCAGTAACATCATTTCCAGCACGAGGCCGGATCTGATGGCTGAGGATCTCTGCAACCAGCCTCTGCATGAGCGATGGGAGGCTAGTGTAGGGGATGACACCCTTACTCTACTCTCCCCGATGTCGATATGTCTGACCAATCTCCTGGACCCATCTAGTCCTAGTGGTCCTCAGTAGCTCCTCACTCATATCTATATGGGCTTCTGTGTTATCTGGAAGCAGAAAAACGGTACTGAATGAGGTGGGAGTGATCTCAACCGGGTGGTGGCGCACATAAGAAGTGATGACATTCAGAGTATTGTGCGCCTGGGCGTTCGCGTAGAACTCCCGGACTAGGTCAGAAGCGAAAAGGCCTTCGCCCATCCTCAGTACTGCGGTGATCCCGAACCTCTGAAAGACAGGATGTATCTCTGAAATACCCCGTATTTAAAAACAATGATTAATTAGGCTAAGTATATTTTTAAAGGCTTAATTACACCAAAATAAATATAAGGGAACAAATCCCGAAGAAAATGGACCTTTAAAATGGGTTAAAAGCATAAACGAACCTTAAAGCGCGTTTTTCGAGGAAACCGGGAAAACGTGACTTTAAGCGGGTCAAATAGACTTGTAACAATTTTGGTCAACTAAATAATCACTAACAAATATTAGTGAAGTTTTAGAACCAATAAAATTAATTAAACGAGAAAATTCCGGAAATGGGTACCGGTTAGTAAAAAACTGTAACAACCGGTAAGTTGTGGGGTAAGAGTACAAATAAAGAAACTTGGTGTGTCCATTTTTGCAAATAAGGAAACTAAAAATCTGTGTGTGAGGGGTGTGGACCGATTTCCCTCCCTCTCTCACTTATTTAATAACTCCTAATACACTAAAGGACAAAAAGAATAAGTAAAAGCAAAAATTTAACACTCTCTCTCCTCACAACCCACCCCCTTGCTTCTCTCACGTAGCCCCCTCTCTCTGTGCTCCTTCTTCTTCCTTCAGCCCCTCCATGGCGATTTGAAGAGTAAGTGCAGCCCTCCTCTTCTCTTCCATTTTTGAGTGACCAAACCACCTCCAAATGCAATAAAAATCACACCACTCGAATCCCCTTGGCAAGGAGAGCACTTCCATCTTTCCAAAAATCGAAAAAGACCATTTTCGTTTTTGAGGGTTTTCACCATTTGAAGGTTCAAGTCCACCATTAGAAGCACCTTCACCTCCTTATCATCTTGGGGTAAAAAGAAGTTTGAAAATCCATCGTTTCTAGCTCTCATTAGCATTATAAGAATTTCCATGTTTTTGAACTCTTGTCTCTTTGTTGCTTCAGCCGATTTTGGCTCCCTCTTGGGCTAGAAATATTGTTCTCTTGCTAGTCAAGAACTCCATTCATCCATTGAAAGGTAATACCCTTGTCTAAACCCTAAAACATTAAATTCTAGGGTTAGAGTAAAAATGAATGCTAATTGGTATTGTGTATTGGTAGGGGTTGTAGCACTTGGTGTGTGAACCCCATCGAAACCGAGAACAAGGAGAAAGAAAGAGGAAAAGGAGAAGAGGAAAGGAGAAAAAGAAAACTAGCAAGTCAAGGTAATGCTCTTACCTTGGGTTGGTTGTATATTGCATTGTAATAGTTTTTGAATATCAAAAACAAGTAATGTGTATGATAATGAGTAATGAGTATGTTGAAGTATAATGGAATGGTATTGTAACAGTTTTGAAGTTTTTAAATGAGTTTAAAAGCTTGGGAAAACATTGGGTAGTGAATGTGTATGTGTGCAGGAATTTATGTTGTTGTAGTAGTGTTGGAATTGTGAGTATAATGTATTGTGTAAACAGGTTGTGAGAATGTGGAATTGTGAGCTGAAATAGTGTGTGAGCAAAGTAAGAATTCTAGGGGAGACTATGTCAAATTTTGTGTAGAAATGAGAGGACTTAGGTGGTGTAAAAAGAGGAAGTATTTGGAGAGTTTAAATGGACAGTTTTGTAGTTTGTAACAGATTTTGAAAGAAGTATGTTGAGGGAATGAAACTAGAGTGTAAGGCAATGCATTTTGCATGCTAGGAGTAGCATTAGTTGAAGGAGTATTGGAGTGTAAGAGTTGAGGTGAGAATCTGTAGCATAGTGAAAGAAACCAAAATCTGTAGCATTAGTGTGAAGAAAAACAATGTAAGTGTTGAGATGAGATGTTGGAAATTGGTATAACTTGTGTAAGGATTGAGTAGTGAGTTTGGTGGATGAATTAAGGTGATTTAGAGTGCTTAACTAGTGCTAAATCATGTGGGGAAGTATTGGTAAAGATTGGGGAAGCAATGGGTAAAGAATGCAATTGAAAACAGATTTTAAACTGAAGTACTGGGGCCGACCGGACTTGCGACCGGACTTGCAAGTCCGGTCGAGCAGAAAATTTTCCCGTCAGAATGTTACTGGAATCGACCGGACTTGCAAGTCCGGTCGAGCAGAAAATTTCCCCGACAGAATGTTACTGGAATCGACCGGACTTGCGACCGGACATGCAAGTCCGGTCGGACCAAAAAATTCCCCGATGAAACCTACTGGAATGGACCGGACTTGCGACCGGACATGCAAGTCCGGTCGGCCAGAAAAATTCCCGTAATGCAAGCTACTGACTTGGACCGGACTTGCGACCGGACTTGCAAGTCCGGTCGAGTCTTTAAAAAAAAAAAAAAAAGAGTATTTTTATAATATGATTATAGCAATCATATGTACTGTATATATACATATATGCCTATATACATATATGCATATATATGTAGTAGTACATAATAAATGAAATAGTAAAGGTAAGAAAGTAAAAATAAGAGTAATGAGAAAAGAATGGTGTTATAACCAAGTAGGAAAGTAATAAAGTAGCAAGTATACATTGAAAGTAACAATGAAGGAGTAAGTTAGATCAATAATAGATCATTGATCATACTACTTCATGTATGTATAGGAATCAAATAGTTGATCTCCAAAGGAACCGGTAGTACGTATTCGACGGTGTACGGTATGATTTCCTCATGCCCTGTATCCTAACTTGGTTACCCCGATTTGTGTGCTTATGTGATCACCAACCAGATAAATGCATGAATCGGATTTATATTGCACATAAATGTGTTTGAACTATATTGTTCTTGTTGTATTCTTCTTGAACAAATAGTTTGTATAATTCATGAAATGTATGTATAAGAATGAAGTGTATGGGTAAGTATGAGTACATGTGTATTGTAAGTATGTATGGAAAGTAAGTATGGACTTCTACTAATTCCTAACAATCTAACTCCTGACATGAGTAATGAGTAATGGAATGAGTAGAAGCCCGATATAGTTTCGGCCACGCGTGAGGATAAGGAACCATAAGAGGTTGGAACCGAATCCTGGCTATGATCTTTTCCTTGGACTAATTCCCTTTGTATGGGTAGCATCCTGGATTAGTGTGCCATCTCAAAGCCCGGTGGTGGGAGATAGTACTCCCTGCCCGGAGGTCATACCGACTTAACTGGAAGTAAAGTATGTAAGAAGTATGTATTGTATTTGTATTGGTCTTGACTATTGTAAGTCTTTGACCCGGAGTAAAAGTATTGAACACCCGATTAACCCGGGTGTGTAATAAGGCTAACAAGACCTTGTATGTATTGGAGAATTGTATCTCCGTGATGCGGTGAGTATGGTAATTATGAATGAATGACTTGTATTGTATTCCTTGTATGTATTGTATGTATGTATGCTTGGTAACATGAATGTATTGTAATGTATTGTATAAAGCATGTATGTATGTATGGATGAAACGAACCGCATGTACTCGACCAAATAGTTGGCGTACCCTCGCTAGTACGCGGGGTATGCGGTTATCATATGCAGCGTAAGCTGACCCCCTAGGGGGAATGTTTTTACTCCACAGGTACCCGCGAGGCGTGAAGGTAAAATAGGGTCAAGATGTGATTCTTTTTAGAGTAGTAGTAGGAATTGGAATGGTGTACCGAGTTGTACACGGCTAGAGCTTTTGGGTAGCCGGTGTACCATGTGGTACACCTTTTTGGGATATCAAATTCTTGATTGGTTGTGAAGGAGTAGTTGTATAAACTCATCATTTTTGGGAAGTAGACATGAATGTAATTCATATATTCGGTATACTCGGTAATCAAATGTAAGCTAAGTATTTGGTATTGTAAAGTATGTAGTATGTATGTATTCATTCTAATCGTCAGACCGATACGGTAAGTAGTAGTAGCCTTGTTAACCATGGATGGTTAATGGCATTGTATCACCCGCCAGGAGTAGGTAAGTATTCCGCTGCGAGTAAGGTAATTATGGGAAGGATTAGAGGATAATGGCAGGATTAGCGGTTGGGGTGTTACAATCTCTGTGGAGTTAATCACCTCTGATGCTATGCGCCTCTCCATGACAAATTTCCCGCCCTGGTCGAATCAGGTACGGGCGGCGGCGGAGATAAACCCGTCCTCACGTAGTGGAGAGGGCGGTGGAGGGAGCGCAGCTGATGTATCATCGGGGCGTGGGGCTCGCGAAGTGGACCCGACCCTACCTCCTCTCGTACGAACCATCTATTTATTGTTGTCAGACATGAAATTAAAGTTCAATAATAAAGGATTCAATGTTGAAAGTTTAAAGAACACACAAACTGACATAAACGAGCCCATAGCAATTCGTATTCTCAAAAGTTAGGTATCGCTTGCGAGCAAGGAAATTTAGGGCTTAACAGTCATAATACTAAGCTTAAATAACAACACACATCAAGGGGCAAAGCCAGAAACAATTTTCAAAAATTTTGCAAAAATTCAACACATTCGGACTTGTGTCTGGGTGGGCTGGCGCGGACGCAAGTCCGGACAAAGCAAGAACCCTAATTCGGAACGCGGCGAACTAAAATCGCCTAATTCACACAAATTTCCCAGAGTTGCTAAAGATTTTCCACACCAAGCTCCAGATTAATGACAGGAACGCCTCTAACTACATCCTAACCTCACGATTTTTGTCTAATATCGAATTCAATTCCTTAGTACGGGCCTCCACAGTCGAAGAAGAAAAAAAAATTGATTTGAAAAACCTAGGGAATTGTTTGGAGACGGTGTGGGTTGCGGGCTGCGTGTTAGCGTCGGTGGAGCTGCGGCGGTGCTGCGGTGGTCGCCGACGTGGGTCACGGTGGAGACGAAGGTGGCTGTCGTCTGGGTCGAGTTTGACAGAGAAAGGAACAGGAGAAACGAAGGTGGTGCTGTGGCATCGTCGGAGCTGGGGGTGGTGGTCGTCAGCGATTGGAGGTGCGGTGGAGAAGAGGGTGGGTTTGGTTATCGGTTTTGAGTTCGACGGCAACAGAGAAATGGGGAAACGAAGAAGAAAGGAAGAAAAGAGAAAGAAGAAGAAGAAGAAATCTGGTTTTAAGTCACGTCCGCATTTGAGTCCGTGTTGCGGACGTGACTGAGTTGCTTAATATCCTGATTGCGGTCTCGTTAACGGACAAAGCTTAAAATCATAAAAAACACGTCCGTGTGGCTGTCCGTATACGGACGTGGGTGGGAGTAGAGGCACTGTAGACAGATTCTGTCTGTGTGAGCGTCCGTGTTGCGGATGTGGGGATTTTATAACGTGTCCGGGTGGTGCTGCGTGGACGCAAATCACCAAAAATATCACAATAGACTTGATAAAGGCTAACTAATTAAACACATATTAGCAGTAAATCACGCAAGATCAAATCACACACTCAAAATACAGAAAGCAAAGAGTGAGGGTGTAAGAATTGTTCCCTGATCTTTTAAGGAGTAATGCTTCACGATTCCCCCACACTTAAGTTCAGCCAAGTATAAATTGAGCTAAGTGAGAATTTTTGAATCTGCAAGGCCAGAAGAACTCAAGTGGAAACAGACAAAACCATTAGTAGAAAATAAGAGCCAAGGCACTTGCAATATGCACAACATCTGTTAACACACCACAAAAATAAAAACAGAATATTAAAATAAACAACTAAACCAAGAAAGCGAAAAGAGATACAAACCGGTGGGTTGCCTCCCACCAAGCTGCCCGAAGTTAGAGTCTCTGGCTAGACTTTCACTTCGTTATCCAAGATCGAAAATAAAAGTTGACAGTGGTGCCAACGGGGATACGAAGTGGCCAGCAATCAGGATTAAACCACCTGGATCAAAACAAAGTGTTACCTCAACAAATAAAATAGGAAAGTAAATGCTCCATAGAACCTGGCCCTCGAGGAGGTATTGACGGTAACGAGTCTTAAGCAAAAGACCAGGTGCTGATTGATGTTCTTCCTCGTATAGGTGAGGCTCGACAAGGTTTTGATATTGGCAAAGTAGTGGTGGTTCATTCTTCTCAAATTCGAGGGTGTAAGCATCCTCGTCTTCTGGATAGAGCAAGGAGAAGGAGGAAAGAAAACCGTCTGCAGTAGGGTGTGCTTCGTCATGCACCGCTCTGCTCCTTGGTTTTTGCAATATTAGAACTAGCTGAGTTTTTAACTCCGCAATTGTGTCTTCCAAATCAGCAAAGAACTTCAGTTTGTTCATGTAGTGGTCTTCTCCCACAGGTTGTTCGACAACATTGTTTATGATTGTATTGTGTTGTGGAACCCCAATATTCTGCAGGTAGTCTGGTTGATCCTCTAACCACAATTGCTCTTGAAATTCAAGACAATTATCGATCTCATGAGGTCCTGTACAATATGAGCAATATGTATCTTGGGAATAATACTATTCCCATGTGAATTTATCCTCACTTGCCATTTATCAGTTAGAAACGACTAAAAACAAAATAAACTAATAACAAAAAATAATACAAGAATAATTGACAACCAAATCCATTGCCATTTTTTTCAGAATTAAATAAAATGAAAATTAATAAATTAATGCAGTAAAGGAAATAGGAGCTATAAAATTTTAAAGGACAGAATTAAATTGCAGGAATTTAAATGACGAAGAAAATTAAATGATAGTAATATAAATGATAGAACTTAAATAACGAGAATTCAAATAACAATTAAATAAAGAAACAGAATTTAAATAATAGAAATAAAATTACTGAAATTTAAATGACTGAAAATTAAATGACAAAAATTAAATGACAAGGAAATTTAAATGACGATAAATAAATAACTAGAATTTAAATGGTAGAATTTAAACAACAGTAAAATAAATAGCTGGAAATGTAAATGACAATAAAATAAATAACTGAAATATTAAATGACAATAACAAAAATAAATAGATTAAACAACACAGAAATACTGTAAACAGTAAATATAAATAACAGACAAAAATAAACAGAATTACAAAAATTAAAATAATAAACCAAAATAATAAACTGAATTACGAAACAAATAAAAATAGAAAGCAAAATAATACAACAAAACAATGAATTAACCAAGGCTAGGGACTAGACAAAGTCATGTCCCCGGCAACAGCGCCATTTTGCAAACGATTTATTTGATGTATTAAAAACCTAGAATTAATCCTAGAAGATAACAAATCAACAGACCGTCGGGTTGCAAAAATCCCGGTCACAGTAGTATAGTAATTATGAAGCAACCAGGTATCAATCCACGGGACTTGAGGTAAATAAGTCTAGCCTTAGGCAATGGGTAATTCAAAAGGGGTTGTTTTTGTTTTGGGATTTAAATAAATAACAAGAACGAGATAATTAAAATAATAGACAGGTAAATAACAGATAAAACAAAGTGATAGATGATATGGATGAGCGGGACTCTGGGTTCAGGTTAAAACCGTTTGATCAATTATGTCTACTGGTTAATTAAAGACAGATTGGCAAACTTCCTAATATTTTCTTAAGAGCTTAATCATATTCTAAGAAGAACTCGTTTACCAGAAATGCGGGGTCTAGTCTAGACTCAAGCAGAGACACATGTAAACGGATTAAGTACGAAGAATAATAATTTACGTCTGTAGGAATAATTAATTAATCCAATGAATAATTCCACAGATATACAGATTAATTTAACCGATATATTTATCACTTGGTAGGATCAAAATAGATTTAGTAAAGCAGTTCAATAAACTCATGACATTTATTAAAAAGCGCAAGAGTAACATTAATCGTAACAATCCGTAATTAATTAAAACTAGAAAATATAAATTACATAATTAAAACAAACTGAAATTAAGCATCCCCCGGAGTAAATCCTCTAAACCGACATAATAAATAAATAGACAGAAAAAGAAATCATCTTATCTGACATCCTGATATTGCCTTGTTATTTGGACTGATAATATATCGGTTTATAGGTTGGATAATGGGTGTGAATGGAAAATGGATGAATGGATGATGAATGTGAGTTGGAATGGAATGGTGTTGTAATCGGATGGAGGTATTGTACGGTGGTGGTGGTGGTGATATGTGGGATCGATGGAGTGTGATGGGATGATAGAGTGGTGTAAATTGTGGTCGTGTGTGATTATATGGAAATGAAATAATGAAATGAGATGGAATGGTGATCGTGTGATGATGAGATGGAATGGTAGTAGTGTTGTACACTACCTACTCGGGTGTGCAGGGAATGGAATAATTCAGTTCTATTTATAGAACTTGGGTACGTACAATCGACTGGAGCATATGGATGTATTTGGTGGAGGTAATGATAATGTGTAATGATGATAGTGATTAATGAAGATAATGAAGTGGGTTGGTTTGTTGAAAAGTAATAAAAATGATCGTGGGTATTGGATGAAAGTAGAAGTGGGCTGGAAAGTATTATAATGATGGAAGCGTACAGATGGGGCGGCGGTTAACGTGTGATAAAATATGTTATCATATTTCTTTTCAGCTCGATCACGCCTTCAGGACTTGTCTCTGTGTGACGTCCGCGTTTGTGTTCGCATACGGACATGAGTGTAAAAGGCTGTCCGCATTTCTGTCCGCGTACGGACGTGAGTGTAAAAAGGAAACTCGATCTGGAGATGTCCGCATTTCTATCCGCGTGCGGACGTGAGTGTAAAAAGGGGGAAACTCAATCTAGAGTTGTCCGCTTCTGTGTCCGTGTCTTCCCATCCGGACACATATCCGGACATGTGTAAATTTTCCTCTTTTTGTACCAATAGCTCTAAACTCCTTCCTAATCACGTCCTAAGCCAAAATAACATGAAAACAAGAAGGTAAATGCATAAATCTAAGTAAAAGATATGGAAAACAAGGGTTTAAAGCACTCAAAAGATAGATCAATAATCAGTGCATCATCCTTCCACCCCAATTTTTGTGTTCGGTTTCCCTTGATCGCTAGCAAATCATGTTCCACCTCCCACCTCAATTCACACAATCAACTAGTCAATCATCATTTCATTTTCTATCTTCTTAATCTTTCTAGTCATAATCACCAAGGCAATACATTTCCAATTTCTAGAATTCATTTACTCGCTTACTACTCATCTCATCAATTATTACCCAATTTATCTTCAACTACCATACCTAAGAAATTCAAAAGTTAGTTCTCCAATTAATTTTCTATCCTCCAATCGTTCGCAAGTAAAATCAATTTCTATCCTCTAATTGTTTACAAGAAAATCAATCAAGTCACCTAAGGGACTCAATTCCCACTAGGTTCGACATCGGTTTCATACCAATTTGTACTCATCAAATCTCCCAAACATACACATTTCTCAACACCGGTTCCATACCGGATAATATCTCATACTTTTACCAATCGGGGTTCTCATTCCCCTAGATTTTCTCTACTCCTTTCCACTTCTAATTCTCACAAATAGCCACAATACACTATGAATGGATACATATGTTTATGTAAGATAAGTACTAATCATCAAAACAAATTCTTTTGCGCTAAGCGCATTGTAGTTTACGCACTTATCACGTAAAACTTACACTTCACAGTTTTTGCTCTACCCCCCTTAAAAAGGGATTACGCCCACATAATCTACCATGTGTCAACATTGGACATTGATTTAAGGCGTTCAGCCGTCATGGAGTATTTCAGCTTCCATGCGGTCTATTATACAACGTTCTTTGGTCAAAAGGGTCTTAACCAATTTACTGGTTAGTCCCTGCACCAAGAATTCTCATTGGAGTTTGTTTAACTCTTAACCGGGTTCGGTTCTAGCCTAAGAGGCTTCAAGGCATTGATAATTATCCATTTATTCATTAGGTATATTTCACCTTAGAATTCTGGGTCCACTAGCTTCTACTGCGCGACCCTGATAACTTGGGGTTATTCGCCCTTTTCGTTATCCTTAATGTGTTAGACGTCACCTTTTTATCTTGGGAATAAGGTTTCTCAATGAAGCATGGTATACCTTTACCGTATGCAAACTCGATGAGTTTCAGATTTTCTATCCAGTTCTTTGGAAATCTATTGTACATACTGTTATATACTCTCGTGATCATTCACTTGATTCTTCTGACGTACTGTCGGTTGAGGTTGAGCCACTACTTAGTATGTAGTGCTCCCTCTGTTATTAGTGGCTTCTGAATTATGCCTACTTACCTGGTTTTGTACAAGTGTTCTTTACTTGTGTGACCTTGCATTTTCTATGCATCGGTCCTTATGACTTTCATAAGTTTCCTCCGCTTTATTCCGGTGGAATTCACTTCTTGTGATTGTTGGTGTGTTCCACACCCTCGTGCTTCTTTGGCCTTAGGCCGCACGGTTTGTTTCTAAGCTTTCGCTTAATTGGCTTGTGCCATGTTCATTGTAGTGTTTACAACACTTCTGTATCCCATACGGTTGATTATTCATCAATTGGGTACTCGCTTATCAATTTGATTCATTAAGGATTTGCTTCCAGTTTCCTTATGCAATTGCAATAGGGATGAGCATCGTCTCCTCTGTGAGGTCTTTTATAATATGGTGCAGACTCCTGGCTTGTTGCCCGGTCTGTCTACCATCTTTATTTATCCTCTCCATGTCCTTGTGTGATTATTGAGATACATTGGTTGCTTTCTGCGCACCATGTTCTTACTGATTCTACAGTATTGGTTTACATGGCATCCGCTGTTGCTAGCTTCAGCTCATGCATTTCCACCATTTATACCATAGTTCACCATTTATATCTCTGAGATCATTGAGCGTTATTACCCCATAATTCACACTGTACACATATAGTATTTCTTTTAAACCAGTCACTCCTTGGTTTTCAACAATTGTTATCAAAGCTTCCTTCGGTTTCATATTGTTCCAATTATCGCATGGCAATGACTATATGCTCAAGCTCCACTACATTAGTAGTTATGAGAGAGATGTATCTTCAGACTTCCACTGATGACATCCTCTTCTTTGGAATATGTTTATCGCTCTCGCGGTCTCACAATGACGAGTGGTATCCTCGCTTGTTAGTTATTAAACAATCTTACTTGTGCCATTACCGGCAATTCTCCTTATGATTTTAGTTAAGTTTGCAAACTTGTATCTACATCTCGTAGTTGCTGGACGGCTTACATGCCGCATTGCCTAGAGCTCTACTCATCTTAGGCTGTTCACAAGTGGTTACTTCTCCATATACCATCAATTGTTTTGGAGGTAATACTGGGCTCCATGATAAGGTCATGGCATCACTCTTTCGTTTATTAATGGCCCTTCAGGTATCTTGATATTGATCGGTACCATTTGTTAATTTAGGGTATCCCCTAGTAAACGGGATCCCTTCGGTGTTCTACTGAGTGTTCATTCTAGCTCTTGTGCTCTTACCACGCTTCCGGAACCCTTCAAGGATTGCTCTAGGGTGTTGTTAGGTGATCCATTTCATTTGGCTCACACTTTAGATATGTTAAGTTTATTATCCCGCTTGCAGTTTTTTGGATTTCAAATTGTCCCGTTTTGGTGTTATACGTCTCCCGTTTTTAGGGTAGACTACAAATACTTTTCCTTATGTCCTTGGTTGGTTTGATATCCTCTTCGGTGATGAATGGTATTCTCCGGTACCTTATATGATCACTCTGGGTATTTATCCAGTTCATTGAACATTGTTGTGTTCTCGTTAGGCATTTGCCTTAGTGTGTTTAGGCTCGGTATCCATTCCAGCTAACATGCATCTGTTTCAGATTCTTGAGACATATCCAATGTCTTTACTCAATTGTTAGCATTCCTCGCACTTCTTAACTCTAAATCATTTCCTGGAGTGAGTTCTTGTCTTCTTTAGCTTTGTAAGCTTATCTGGGTTCTTCAATCGTTCGAGGTGTCCAACTTTTTTGGTTTGAATTTACTTTAGTGTCCGTAGAACGGAGTCGACTACTTCTTGTGTTTCGTACACTACTTGTATACATACGTGGGGTACCTTATTGGTACGTTACCACTTACCTGATTAACTCGAATGGTCCGTCAGGCCTGCAAACTCCTTCGGAGTGCGGTCGTCCCACATCTTGTATTTGGGTACACTCGTAGTGCTCGTCACACGCCTAGGTGAAGTATTCTATTGTCCACTCCTCTTGTATCATTCTATGATAACTTACTGTGATTCTCTAGTTTGGTTTTAAAAATCTGAGGTTTTAAAAAGAAAAGTTTGTGGTTAAATGAAAAAATTTGGGTTGGAAAGAAATTTTCCATGGTGTCGTCATGTCTGGGGTCTTGACCAAGTCTAGCTTCTCGCTGACTGGTATGTTCTTAATACGACGGTTGGGCCGTTAAGCCTTTCCAAGGTTCCGTTCTTCAAGTTCTTAGGATTCGGGATCCTATATTTGCTTCATTGTCATGGCGGTACTTAGTAAGTACTTGTTGGTCGTCAAAAGTTTTCCAAATGGCCCTGCTATTGATGCACTTGCCTTGGCAAGTGCGCGGGTAGGTTGTTTTTCAAGGTAGCATATACCGGTTACGGTGTTGTTTTCATCCGTATTTGGTGGTTTTATCGCTCTTCCATCGATCTTTTGATCTTAGTGATAAATTTCCTGAGTAGCCTCTCAACGTTCTTGACATGGTTGTCATTAATTCGGGTGCTCCCTGATCTTTGGGGGTTCTCGCTTCGTTGCTCGTTGCCACACCTTTACTGTGGTTACCGAGGTTTGGCTCATCTTTAGGAGCTACATCGTAGTCCTATTAAAGTATGTTTCATGAATATTCTCATAGTTGTCTGGACTATGTTATTCGGGTGTTACTGCCCTTTGGCGTTGTTGGTTTGGAGTTATCCAACCTTGACAAATCCCTTAGTCGGTTTGTATACTGTTGGTGGTATTGTCAAGCGTTTGTAGTCCACAGGCTCTCTTGTCTCGGGTTTTATTCATTGCGCGGTTGTGCTTTCCTTCTTGCTGGCTCCGTATGGTTCTCGCGACTGCGAAGCACGTCGCCCCATGGTGCCGTAAATTTCATTATCCTAAGGTTGGGATTCTCAATCTACCGATAATAAGCGCGGTTATGGTCATACAAACGGGAACCGTCTCCGGGATTTCTGATTCTTGGATCTACCGTATGACTGGTTCCTTCTCTTACAAGCTTTATTCTTACAACTTCCAGATCGGGTTTACCCGAGTATGAGAGGTCTTTCCATCTCTATGACGTTGTTTTCCCAACTTTATAACGTGGGTTGCAGAGGGCGGGTACGGTTACTGTAGGTTTCCAGATCACACCGAAAGTTCCTAACTAGAGTTCCTCACACGCTAACACTCAAACCTTAGCCCTAAGTCTCTAATTCCTAACTCGGTATTTTCCTAAACTCGGTATTTCAACCATCAGAGCGATACTTCGCTCTGATACCACTTTTTGTAACACCCCTACCGCTAATCAGGCCATTACCTCCTAACCCGTCTCAATTAACAATAACGAAGCAGCGGAATTCTCACTCCAACGGTGGGTGATACAATGTCGTTATACACCATGTGACTAACAAGGCCAAACCCAATCCAAACAAACAATACAAATACAATATTGGTCTGACGGATTATTATACTGAGTACTCTACACAAACGATACATTTCATTCCTTAATCAAATCTCCAACCAAACACAAACTTCAATTCCATATTACACCAATACAACCTCAATTCTGCTCTATACCGAGTATCTACAATTCTCAAGTCTACCGATAACAAATCGACTCACAATCATTATTTCAATAATACAACATTCCTAACCACTACCCATGCTTATACAGCAACCCCGTCTTACAATCTCGGACGGTGATCGGCTTCAATGTACCTGGAAAATAAAAACGGTGCCCCTAGGGGCTCAGCAAATTGCTGCATATGAAATCCGCATACCCCACGTGCTAACGGGGATACGCCGACTATTTGGTCGAGAATATGCGATTCATTTTAATCCAATCAACATGCAAGGCGACAATACATTATATATGTATATTAGCACAATCAATATTCGGCATCGAATACAAACACTAACTCACACATCAAGAGGTTAGTTTGTATTATCCTACACATAGGCCTCGAAGGTTTCTACCTCACTATGCCTTAATCAATTCTTCAATGTCTTACCCACTCTCTTGGGTTACTCTTAATCAAGTTCTCTTATTCTCAATCTTGACTCAACTTTTCAAGTGCTCAATCTCAATTCTCCACTCAACTCAAATCTCAACCTCAATCTCAATTCTCAAGTTCTCAAATTCTCAAATCAAGTTCTCAATCAAATTCTCAAATTCTTAAATCAAGTTCTCAATCAAATTCCCAAAGGCATCTTTTAAGTCATTGCCCATGACCTCCGGGCAGAGTCATACACAAGACTCACCACCGGGCCTACAATCAAACGGAACTATACACCTTGTTCCTCAAATTCTCAAGGTCCGTTTTTCTACCGGACTACTCAAATTCCCAACACTACTTTCTCGGAGTTATATTTGAATTCACGTGGATCAGCCTAGAAGTATCTCTCTCGATATCCTCCAATAGCTTAGGGAATTTCCAATGCTTAGTATTCTAAGATTTAAGGGTTCCCCC
Organism: Limonium bicolor; assembly: GCA_023374045.1. Lineage (NCBI taxonomy): Eukaryota > Viridiplantae > Streptophyta > Magnoliopsida > Caryophyllales > Plumbaginaceae > Limonium > Limonium bicolor. The sequence goes on from CM041783.1 coordinate 37,438,516, forward strand.
AACGTATCGAATAATCTCATGTTCGGGACATTGTTTATATTAGTCGGATCCTCTCATTGTGGGTCGACGATCTTTCTAAGGGGTTTGGTGATCCCTTACCATTCTTCACTTCTCTCAAGGTTTATGTCTTGAACAATCATCAATCCTCTAAATAGAGGTTCCTTATATACTTCCACTATTAATTGTTTTGTGGATTATATCAATTCGGTTCTCTAACCGTTATCGGGAGTTTACTAATCCCGTACACACTCTCACGTTCTAGTGAGTTCATAGGTTTACATTATCGCTATTCTTAATTCGATAGTTTTCGTGTTCCCCCGTTTTAGTTACTTAGCGGAACGACTCTATCTACGAGTCACTAATCAAATAAGACTCAACTATGAGTCGAACTATAGTACACATTCAACATCCAAGCACCTCATCCACAATCACACATTTCACGAATCATACAAACTTCAATTCAATATACAGTCCAACAAGGAATACTACATTACAAGCACAAGAAAGTGCAAACAATCTGATTCGTGCATTTATCTTGTTTAGGTGATAACACAAAGCACACAAGCACATAAATCAGAGTAACACCGTTAGCATACAAGGCATGAGAAAATCATACCTTTCACCATGGTTAACTTTACCGGGTCACTTCATGTTCCTCGGTTTACTCTCGAATCACTGATCATATATCAAGTGGTTCTATTAACATTAAGGTAGTACGGTATGTAAAAATAATACTCCCGTAATTAACCCCGTTATCCCGTTACCTTAGGTTTACTTAAGTCTTCAACTTTCTCAATCACTCCTCCACCTTGTTTATGCATCCAAGGACCTTTATAAATCACCAAACAAGTCCTAAACATCATCTAAAACCATCCCCAATCAATTCCCCATCATTAGGACACTTAAAAACACATTCTGTTGCATTTTTAGCTGGTCTGGGTTTGTGTACGGGGTTACAAACCCGGACCAATCCTGGAAATGAGTTTCTGCCTAATTTTTCATGTGGTCCGGGTTTGTGTCCGGGGCTATAAACCCAGACCAACCCCTGGGATCACTTTCTGGCATGTTTTTTAGGTGGTTCGGGTTTGTGTACCGATTTTCAAACCCGGACCAACCCTAGAACTGTCAAATGTTACAGTTTTTGACCAGTTTTCAACCCCTAATTCACCCCTAATCATTCCCTAATCTTCCCACATGTTTTCTACATGTTTAAACACCCTAAAACACTCCTTAATCATGCTCTAAACCTCCTCAAATCATTGGTCAAATTCATCACCCAACTCTTGTTCAATTCCTACATTTTCATTCTTACATTTTTTTTTGCATTTTGCACACTTGTGCATTTCCAACTCTTCCTTTGATAGTTTACCTTACTCTCAACCCAAGTGACCATTCCAAATCATTCCTAGACAATGCATTAACTATACCCAAGTCCATCCTCCATTTCTAAGATTATGAACACTAAGCCTTTTTCCAAGAAATCAAATGCACTACAACCCTCTTTTGCTACAGATTTTTACATTACCTCAATCCATCCTCCAACTACCGTTTCAAGGGGATTACTCCACTCAACTCAACCCAATACACACCTAGTCTCCCCAATTCATTAAGTCACCTAAGAACACCCAAATTTCTACTCAAATTTTGCAATAACCTACCTACAATTCTAACATATCCAAACTCATTCATTTTCACCTAAATCATTCCTAAACTAGCCACACCCAAGAAGGGCCCTACCAGCACACAAACTCGATCAAAGTCTTATGAATCACAATATAACACAATCTCAATTCTCTAGGCTCCAAGGCCTTAGTTCAAACAAAATTCACAAATTCCTCCTAATCACAACCAAACACACTTCTAGCAAGATTTTAGTTCATTCAATTTATTATCCCATCCCAAATTCTATAAACAATAAGAATGTGCATTAAGGTAGATTTCTTACCTTAAGCTCATCAACTTTCCTTTTTAATTCTCCTCCTCTCCTCTTCTTCTCATTTCGGTCAAGTGGGGAAATGTAATTGCCAAGCTCCAGCCCAATCATCAAGTAAAGGAAATGAGCTTAAGTAAAAACACTAAACCCATTAATTAAGATGCTTAAGACACTAAGATTGGTCATTTACCTTGGAACCCTAGAAATAGGTTTTTGATCAACAATGAAGGAAAGGCTTCCAACCACCATTGGAGGTTTGAATGAATGCTCAAATCAAGAAGGAAAACAAGGTATTAGAAGGGGTGAAAATCGGCCACCACCATGGAAAGGAGAAAATGAGTTTTTCTTTGGGAACTTTTTACCTTAAACCAAAGAGGAGACTCCAAGCTTCAAGTTGATACCAATTTCTCTTCAAATGGGATAAACCCATGGAGATTAAGTTCAGCATTTTTGAATTTTGAAAAGAGAGAAATTTAGAGCTTGGTGAGGGGAAGAAGAATATGTGATTTATTTTGCATTTGGAGCATGGATGTAGCTAGAGCATGAGGAAGAAGATAGAGTAGCCATTGATGGGGGCTTTAGATCGCCAGCAAGGGGAAGGGAACATGGTGCCGGCTGGGAAGGAGGAGAAAGAAGAAGGAAAGAGAAGAAAGAAAAGAGAAATGAGTGAGAAGAGAGAGTACTTTTACTTTTTGTACTTTTGTGCATAAAATGAATTAAGGAAGGGGGGAGACTAGTCATCCGTCGCACGCACACAACTTCCTGATTTTTATTTACAAATGGGGGAAGTTATTTTGGTTTATTACACTAACACCCCACAAGTTCTAGTTTTTACACTATTCACTCACCGGAACCCGTTTCCGAAATTTTTCTTGTTTCTTTAATTTTAATGGATCTTAAGCTTCTATTAATGTTTAATTATAGTTATTTGGTTGAATATAGTATTTATGGGTCCGTTTGACCACTCAAAGTCACGTTTTTGGGTTTTCTCGAAAAACGTGCATTAAAGCTTAATTAGTGTTCTTAATCCGTTTAATGGATCCGTTTTCTTCGGGAATTGTTCGCGTACATCAATTAGGCCTAACTAAGCCTTAGGAATCCTTCTAGGATCCTAATCGAGGTCTTACGCCTCCTAGAGTTACGTAACACAAAATTTCTCGTTTTGTGCTTTTTACGTGTTTTCTCTTTTATTTTGGATTTATTTTCTTAACCAAAATTCTTTAGGCACTAATAGGCCTTCAAATATCATATTAGAGTAATTTAATCACCCTAATTAAGTTCGGGATATTTCATATCCAAACATTTTTTAAATAAAAATCCCTAAATCATTCCTTAATTGTTAATACTCTTTACACATGAAAAACAAAACGTCAAAATTCAAAACCCTATATCGCATTGCTCCAATCCTTCAGTTATATAATGTCATACTATTATTTTTTCGTCAAATTAATTATATATAACTGGTTGTTTTGGAACATCGTTCATCACTGCTCACCCCTAGTTTGATGTAACTAGTCTAATGTTTGATGTAACTAGTCTAATGTTTGAGTGAGTTCTTTCTATTTCTGTTGTGATGAATTGGCAACTAGAGAATTCACAATTTTCTAGCAGCTTATGGTTATTAATGCTGCTGATGATGAACGTGAAACAAAAAAATGTGTTTGGCTTTATTTTAAAAAAATCGGTTAGCTGAAATCCGATTTATAAAATCGGTTTTCAGTTTTTTTTAAATTTCGGTTAATTGAAATCCGAACTGAAGGAAATTTTGGATTTCAGTCAATTTTCGGTTTTTCAACTTAAAAAAATTTTGAATTTTGGATAATTTGGATTTCAGTTAATTCGGCTTTGATCCAAACTTGGATAATTTGGTTAAATAATTTGGTTAAAAACCGAATTAACCGAAATCCAAATTTTTCTTTACAATTTGGATTTCGGTTAACCGAATTATCTAAATGCTCACCCCCTATCTGGAATGTATCACTCTAATATCAGTGTCCATATTTCGAGCCTATTTAATCATCCCAGAATAAGTTCTAATCCTTACCCCGTAGCTAACCCCTTAATCAGTTATTTGTTTAACTCGGGTTTTTCATTAAATTTCGGGATCTAGATTTGATTATATTCTATGGTTTATACACGCTTAATATTTAGTAATAAAAAATGTTTATTACTTAGGGATTTAATTCCTAATAACCCATGTTATTTATCAAGGTTATTTCGCCCTTGTATATCTATATTACCCATATATTGATATACATATATACATATAATATAGTTTATCACTAAATTTTATTTCACTAAGTTGTGTTTCGACTTTTAATTACATATTATTTCATGTGTTGATCCACTTAACCACTTAGGTCAATTCGTGTTGATTTGGTCAATTTAATTTGACTTGGTCAATGTTCCAAATCAATATTTCTTTATACTCAATATTTATTTATCAACTCTTGCTACATCATATTATAGAACTTAAGATTATATGTCCAGCTCATAAATATTTTCATATTAACCTTGTATGATTAATCAATCATACCACATTCTCCACTTCATGGTATAAATTCATATTATGTGAATTATAAATTTTTTCGTAATGATTTAGTTCATTATTTCATATGAAGTACACATTTATTTATTTGTGTCATCTATTCACAATTCTCTTATCAAGAATTCATTCTAATATCATACAATGTATTTTATACATTATTATGTTCCTTATTTCATAAGGTTTCTAATCATGTATTATGTTCCCAAATTTCTATTTAATCTCATTATTTTATGTGATTGTTCATAAGGTATACTTATACCATGTTAGTTCCCTCATAACATACCTCCTTTATTTTAATATAATGTCACATTATATCATTTTTAAACTTTACATTATAATCAACCTATAGTTTCATTAAAATCAAACCGGCCCACCTTCATTTCGAAAATTATAAGTGTTTCCCATTAACTTTTGATTACTTACAAAATCTCCCCAAACACTATATTTGTTACATTTCTTACCTTATTACTTTTTAACCCAAAGTTTTTGATCATATATAATATGAGACCGAACAACACCCAATATTTTCAAGATTTATTCTTATCACCCACAACTTTCTTTTAATTGCATATTGACCTTCTTTATTTTACAAACTTGCAATTTTATACTAAAATTTTATATTATACATATTAACTTATTTAATTTCAAAAACTACCCAAATAATTTCCTAAATTTTTGAACAGACCCCTAGGCTGTTCTAATACCATTTTTACCCCCGGTTTTTGGTTATTTACACATTAACCCCATAAGTTTTATAAATGTTACAATTTAATCTTAAAACTATATATTATAATCCTTAATTCATTTAATCTTCAAATCTAACCCAAAATTCTTCAATTAATTCGAACAGACCCCTAAATTCTTCATAATTCATTCCTAACCCCTAAATTTTCAGAATTTATACGATGAACCCATTTCTTTTTATAATTGTTATTTTTAACTTAATATTTCGCAAAGCTACCAAAATAATTAATCCTATTATTTTAATTTGGTCAAACCTCACATGTGGTCAAGGTTGACCACCCAAAATACTCCTTTGACCCATACTTTATATAAATTATGAATTTGTCACATTTACTTCTCTAGTTTTACATTTAAATACGTTAACTTTATAAAGTCCATATCTTATATTTTTGAAATTTCCAAACAGCCCTTTCAGCTTTATTAAGTGTTTGGCTCCCCATATTTTGTTTAAATACATTTTGACCCCATTAATGAGTCTTTTGTTCATTTAAACACTTATAAGGTTTATAATTCATTTAAATAATATTGTGACAGTATACGTAATTTATGTAACACCTAAATTCATCAATATTTATCTAAATTGTTACTAAGTGATTATTTTCACTAAAATCACATTTTAGCACCAAATTTTTATATAATTTATTGAAATACCCCAAACTTTGGTATGTTGACTAAATGATTAAATGTGTTATCTAAAGGCTAAAAAGTGCCTTAGGAACATCAGGGTATAGTTTAAACCATGGTAAAAACACATTAAACACTAAGACACGGTTGAGCAAAAACATGCTCTAAGGTTGGAGTGAACTTGGTTAGGACCCAAAGGGCCTACCAAGACTTGATAATGTTTAATTACGATTTTATAAGGCTAATTAAGTCCTTAGGAAACTTTGGTAGACAATGAAACCAAACAAAACACAAGGTAATACCTTAAAGTCAATATGAGCAAAAATGTGCTCTAAGCTTGGGATAAATGTGTATAAGACCTAATGGTCATACCTATGCCTCATTATATGTTAATGAACATATTAAATCAATTACCAAAGAAAACCAAGCTTGAAAACAAGTTAAAAAACACAAAATGTGCTTTAAGAAGTCTTAAAGCACGTTTTTGAAAAATTGTCTTGTAAATGAGTTTTGAATGGCTAAATGTCCATCATTACTCTTTAATTAACATGTGTACTATATAGTATCACATTTGGGTGGCCATATTAGTGGGAAATCAAAATTTCACTTCTATGTGCCTTGTTATTGGTGAATAGTGATTTTTATAACTAGTTTGTAACATATAATGTTATAAGTAATTAAAGAGTCAACAAAGACCAAACTACCCCTAAGTATATTATGGGGGCCGGTTTTAGTAAGGTGAGTCATCACCATGTAAAATAAATTAAAGGAAGGAAGGAAAAGAAAGTAAAAGAAGGAAGTTACTTTAGTACATAAATATCTTCTAAAGTAGAACTCATCTTCATTTTTCCTTCCCTTCTCATTTCACACGTCTTCAAGCTCCTCCCCTCCCCTCCATTTACGATTCTCTATACAAACTCTCTTCTCCATCTTCATTTCCTGCCAAATCCAACTTAGCTCCAAATCAAATTCTAAGACCATATTGTCTTAGTTAGGTCAAGCTCTACACTTCTACCTTTTCAAATCTTCAAGAGCTCAATTTTGGTGCCATGGAGAATCACCATTAATGGAGCTAGAGCTCACCTTTCACATATTCTTGTTCTCCTTTGCTTCAAGGTAAGGAAACTCAAAGAAAAATGACATTTCCTTCATGTTTTGTCATGTCCGAAAATCACTCTTAATGGAGTCATTATATTGCCTTGTTCTAGCTTCATTCCAAGCTTCCATGGACTAGGTGGGTCCTCTCTTGATACTCATTCAAGCTCTCTTTCCATTCCAAGGTAAAACAATCATGTAATACCTTAAGATAATATATGTAACTAGGGTTTACAATGAGATAAAGCTTAAAGCTTATATACTCATTTCAATGTTGGTATATTGTTTAGTTGTTGGCAAGGGACCAAATGCCCTACCGGTTCTACAAGGAAACAAGAAAGAAATTTGTGAGGAAAAGAGGTAAACAACCTATCTTAATGTGGTTTAATGCCTTAGGAGAAATAAGCTCATAATGCTTGTTAAAACTACCTAAAGAGCAAATGGTAAATGAGCTAGTAAAATGCTCTCAAGGAGTTTATTAAAGGAATATGTATTGTTGGGTGTATTGCAGGTCAAAGGCATTGTTATGTGGGAAATTCAGTGTTAAGGTTATGCAATTTAAGGGCCTAAGAGCCATGCATTTAAGGGCCTAAGTGCCAAGCAATTTAAGTATGCACTATATTGTGATGTAGTGCTTAATGTGTGAAGTTTGTGTATAAAATGTGTTTGATGGATTTTAGGTGTTCTTGGATGAAATAAGGTAGAAACCTAAGTGTTTGGATGTGGGTATATACTAGAGAAGCTATGGCCAAATTTGGGAAATGTGTAAGAAGTTCTAATGTTGTAAGTGAGTTTTGGTGAACTAGGAAGATTAAAGGTGAATGAATGTTTGCGAGAGGGAAACAGGTATTAAGGTGTTTTAGAGTGATGCAAGGATTTAGGTGTTATCTTGGAAGTTCTAGGAATTCAATGTGTGTTTTTGAGGATGTATTAAGTCTTGAAGGAGTTTGTTTAAGGTTAGGTAATGTTGATGTTCAAGGAACAAGTGATGTTTAGGTATGATGTGAAAAGGAGATTTAGTTAGTAAGAAAAGAAGTGAGGATGATGATAAGGTGTAGAGGATACCACCTTGGTATTTGGTCATTATAGGTGAAATGCCACCTAGAAATCATAAGGAGAAAACATTGTAAGTGTTAGGAATTTTGTGGAGATATAAGTAAAGGTTTAAGGATTGGGAAAAATAGTTTTGTGAGTGTTTAAGAATATCTTAAGGGTGTGTTTGAAGTGCCAAATGATGTTAGAACATTAAGAGGACTTAGGAGAAGTTTGGTGAAGATTTGACAAAGTTTGGGTAATTAGGAGGCGACCGACCCAGGGGCCGACCCAGTTTATGGGTCGGTCGAGCCTCTGTAAAATGTTAGGGAAGTGTTCGGTAATGGACCGACCCAGAAGGTTGGGTCGGACATGGGTCGGTCGGTCAAGTTTCAAAGGAGGGAAAATGTTCGCACATGGACCGACCCAGAATGGTGGGTCGGACGTGGGTCGGACGGGCATGATTATAAGGAAGTAAAAGGGGTCTGTAATGGACCGACCCAGATGTGGGTCGGACGGTGGGTCGGTCGGACCAAAAACATGGTTTAAGGTTATGAAATGATATGAGATGATGGGGATTGATAGGTAATGATGCCATAAGGTTGTTAAGGACATGTTAGGTGAGTTTAAAGGACAATAGGTGGGCTAAAAGTTGTATTAAATGTGAGGGTAAAAACGTGTTAAAAATGTAAGTTATTTAACCAAGTAAACGGGGAAAGTATAAGCATTAGACCTAAAACAAACATGTTACCCCAATGTTAATAAAAGAACATGTGATGTCAACAGTTGTTCGAGAATTGCTCGAGGAACATAAGTGGACGTGGTAAAGTGGACTCCGGTGACAGGTATGGTTTTCTTGCAACCTGTGTCCTAACGGATTACACCGGCTTGTATGCCAATATGTTTTCTTGAGTGTTTGCCACCTTGTAAGATTAAAACATGTAATGAGTTTATAGTAATTCATTTATGTGGCGAATTTGGTATCCGATGCCGTTTAACCTCAAATATGTGTTAAACCTTAGCTAACTAAAACTAGGAACACATGAGTGATCGGTATTCGGAGTTGACGGCCCAAACCTTGGTACGTGCTAACCACGGCTATGTGTGAGTTAGTTGGATATTGTTGTTGTATGCAAGTGTGTGAACCTCCCTTGTGTGCTTAACTCGGTTATGATACCGTATGGTTGTGGATGTGGTAGGCTCCATAATGGATCTCTAACCACTTATATTTAATGTATGTATACTAATGGGGGGTGAGGAGTCCGGTCTGTTCCGGCCGCGTGTGAGGATGGGGGTTCGTGCCATTATAGGTTCGACCCTCTGTGTATGTTAAGGTTGTCTTCCCATTGGGTTTCCAACTTTCCCTTTAGCTTAACCAAAGCTATTTACTGACTCACGTCGGGCCACGGGGGCATACTAATGGTTATGTTATTTCGGTGTGCTTGGGATTACTATATCCGACACACCTTGGGTATAAGTTAACCGTTCTATATAACCGGACGGTAACGAGGATGGTAACGAGCTTAACATGGGATTGGTAAAAATCCCTAGGCTCACATGGTATACTAACTATGGTGGAAGGTTCCTTGTGAGAACCGATTTTATATGGTGTTATGAGGTTAATGCTATGCAAATTCCCTGCTATGCTTGGGTATAAATATATATATTGGATGTTTTAAATGAATGCAATGTGGTCATGTGTACATGGAAGCAAGAAAGGTTGCTATGTTTTGTTATGTGAGAAAAGAGTTATGATGTATGATATGGAATGTGTGGATCATGGAAATGAACCCAGTTGTGACAAGAGGCGTTTAAGGATAACCCGATTGATGGGTACACGTCGTTCGTTAAGGAAGTAGCTCCGTTTAGAGGAGAGCCACTCTAGGGTTAAGGAATCATTGGATGTTGGTTAAGTGTGGATGTTTTGGTTATAGGTTGAGCCCATTGAGGCGAAATATTATATGTGTGGTATGTTATGGTTTGTATGCATGATTTAAATATAATCAACTGCATGCTAAGACGACAATTAGTCGTGCGTGGCCCGGTAGCATGCGGGCTGCGGGATTACCATACCAGCAAAGGTGCTGAGCCCCTTGGGGCCACCCCTTCTCTTCTTTTTCCTATTTCAGGTACGAAGTGCTGGAAGCCGTTCGAGAGTAGGACGGGTAGTCGTTGTACATGGGTAACTTTTAAGTGTATGTATACAGTAGGTGTAGTAAGACCGAAATTGTTATCGGCAGCAGCAGTTTGTAAATACTCGGTACAGTGGGAATGTATGTATATAATAAAATGTTGAATTGGAATGAGGAATGTATTGTGTAGTTGCTCGGGAATCTAGTCCATCAGACCGATATAATTGTGTATGTATTGTATTAGCCTTGTTAGCCACGTGGGTGGTTAACGGCGTGTAACACCATTGGAATAAGTAATGTGATGAGTTGAATTTCCGCTGCAGTTTGTTGTTATGTGGTTGTTGTTGGATGGGGTGTTACAAAAAGTGGTATCAGAGCGAAGTATCGCTCTGATGACTGAATTACCGAGCTTAGGAAGTACCGAGTTAGGTTTAAGTACTTTGGGTTAAGGGTTGATGATAGCGTGAGAGATACGCTAGTTAGGAACTACCAGTGACTACTGGAAACCTACAATATCCATCCCACCCTCCACAATCCCTGTTATATAACCTGGGAAACAACGCCAGAGAGATGGAAGTCCTCTCTTACTCGGGGATACCCGATCTGGCTGTTATTAAATACCCTTAGGGTACGGAGAACCTGTCATACGGTAGATCCTGAAAAACTGGGAATCCCGGAGACGTCTCCATCTAAACAATGTTAACCGCATTCCACAGGCAAATGAAGGATTTTGTGTATAGAGGAATAGAATTTCCGGCAACTGGGTCGACATGCCAAGCAGTCGAGCATAACCAGCTTGCAACGCACCTACCGTGCAACAGGCAAGAAATGGATTAAAGAAACCCGAGACAAGTGTCTACGGGACCGCAAGTGATGAATAATACACCAACAGTATATCAACAGACAAGGGAACTACAATGTAGTGCCAAATACGTGGAACGGGCTACAAAGAGAATACAATACTAAGGAAAAGGGGTCTCCCAGAATGGGAAAACACCCTAGTTAATGATTATATGTGAAAACAGTGAGAAATCACTTAGAAGAGTAATTATCAAGACAGTAAGATCAGTGGGGGCCAACAAGGCCACTGATGACAATATGTGTCAAAACAATACCACAACCGGTATGTGTCAAACCGATAGCCAGTTAGCATGGCGCACTTGCCATAGCAAGTGCTGCTATAACAGGGCTGTTCGGGAAATTCATAACCACTACAGGTACTTGGAAAAGTACCATGGAGTTAAATGTGATCGTCATAACAGTGGAAGGGCTGTTAGCCTAACCTCTGTAATTGGAAGTACACCAGTCAGCAAGAGCTAGACTTGGCTAAGGTGAGAAGATGTTGTGAAACCATGGAAATTTTTCTTTCAAACCTAATCTTCGCAAACCCTTTCCTTTTCAACCAGATTTTCCTTCAAACCAACACTTCTTCCAACCTTCTTTTAAACTAAACCAGTAAAACCAAGGACAGTTGACAAGGATAAACAATGGATAAACCTTCCCTCGATTAGTTCGGGAAGCAAGGAATGAATATTGTCACAGGACAATATAAGGGAGGTGACGACAGAAACTTCACCTAGGCGTGTGACGGACACTACAAGTGTACCAACTTGTTGTGGACGACCGCACTCCGATAGGAGCATGTGGACCTGACAGACCTACTTATAGGTTAGTTGGGTAAGTAGTAATGTATCAGTATGATAACCCATATATGTATACCGGTAGAGTCCGAAGCACGGGAAGTAGTCGACTCCGTCTACGGTCAGCAGTATAAATCAAAGGAGCTAAAAAAAAAAAAAAAAAAAAAAACGAGGAATGCTTGAAGTAGAGGAACTCAGTTAAATTAACGAGATAAAGGAATTAATGAATTCCTTTCAAGGAAATGTTTAAGAGTCAGGAGGTGCGAACGCACTAACTGTAATATAACACATCTTATATGTTTAAGGATCCCAGGGATAAACATGATAGCTGAAAAGCAGGGCAAGGCAGATGCCTAATGTGGACACATTAATGTGCAAAGAACGGATGAAACTCCCAGAATCAGTACTACACTGTCTGGAAATGTTGATTTTTTCAGAAGAAGATAGTAACTGAATGTCCCAAAAAGTGTGAAACAAATTAAGGCATAACGTAACAAACCAGAGGAGCAATCCTTGAGGGGTGTTCGCATCAACAATGGTTGAATGAAATGACATGACAGAAACACAAGGGTTGAAATTAACACCCAGATTAGACATAAGTTGTCAGGAGACGGACTGACAAACTAAGGGGCATCCATGAAAGGAATCGGAATGCAACGACCTTGTCATGGAGCCCACTACAACCTCTAAAAAGTAATGTTGTACAGAGAAGTACATGGTGGGACAGCCTACAATGAGCCCAGCTCAAGGCAAATAAGGCTTATAAGCCATAAGCAGGACATGCTATATGAATCGGTGATTGTAAAGTTTATGTGGTAAAGTAAATAGAGTGGTAAGCGAACCATGCATTAAGAGTGGGGATACCTCTCATATTGTAACACCGCAGAAGCGGTTAGTGTGGAATCAAGTTCAAGGAATATGTGGAGGATGGACCACGTTGTTATTACCCCAGGGTGATTTGATAAAATAACACGAAAGGAAGTGCTTGTACCAGTTGTGTACGCAGGAAGTGTGATAAGTTGATAGCAATCACCCATAGGTGTGTGAAGCTAAATGTGTAGCGAACAACGCTCAAGGGAAAGATAATGGTTATACAGAAATCAGCCAAATAAGTGGCCAGATAAAACCTAGCTGAATAGCAGAAGCTAATATAATAGCGGATACAGTATAAGTTGATGCTATATAATGAGTAAGGACACGGTGCGCAATAAGCGACGCTGTGTGAGTATTGTTAAATGATAAAATGGGAGTGAGCAGAGTTATGAGTTAAACCCAGTGGAGGTACAACATTAAGCGATAGCAAACGAACGAGCAGTAAGCCGGTGGCAAGTGTTAATGATACGGATTCAGTGTGAAAATTCCTATCGCAATCGCATAAGAGAGTTGCTGTCAAGGGTTACGCCTATACACTCGTATGACTGAGTGTTTGGTATTGCTCTTGCGCGAGTAAGTATGATCGAATGAATAGCTAGGAATCAGAAGCATGGTAATTGTGGAGGAATAATGTTGTAATGGCCGATGCATAGGTCATGCAAGGCCGCAGCAATGAAGGAATACATGTACAAAACCAAATGTGGAGACATGATTAACAGTAAGTGACTACGGTAGCATTAACTGCCAAATATCGGTATGGAATATACCCCAGATGTTGTAATTAGCTGAGAGAGCACTACACACTAAGTAGTAGCTCAATCTCAACCGACAGTAAGTCGGTAGAAGCAAGTTAATCATTGTGAATTACATAGTAGTTTACGCTGTAAGCTATTGGAGAAGTGGATGGAAAGTTTTGAAACTCGCCGAATTCGCTCAGGGTAAAAGATACCATGCGTCGGTTGAGAAACCATTGTTACCCGATAAAGGTAATACATTGGAGTTGTACAATACACTAACAGTAACGAATGGGGCAAACTAGCCCTATAATTACCAGAATGGCGCAACAGAGGCCAGTGAGCCCATGCATCAGGAACCGGGTATACATTGTGAATATGAATGGATGACTAGGTATCAATGCCTAGAAGCCTTACAGGCCAGGACCGAAACCGGTTAAGAGTTACAACTCCAATGCGAATTCTTGGTTTAGGGACTAAACCGCCAATATGATTAAGATCCTCTAATCAGAATCCATTGTGTAATGGGCCGCGTGGAAGTTAAAACACTTCACGACGGCGGAACATTTTAAACCAAGGTTTAGTGATTGATTACGTGGGCGTAATCCCTTTTAAGGGGGGTAGAGCGCAAAACCACTTAGTGTGTTTTACCGTACAAGTGTACGCGAACTAGGTGTGCATAGCACAAAATGATTTGTTATGATGGTTGGCGCGTGTGTTATATAAACATACGCATTTATTTGTGGTTAAATTGTGGTAGTTGCGCACAGATGATGCGAATACCATTGTGGGAGGGTGTTAGTACAAGTGGAAGGGAGTAAAGAAACTCCCGGGGAACTAAAACCCCGATGGTGCATAAATGTAAGCCATGTGTTGTATTTTGATAAAAATATATGTATATATATACATGTTGTGATTTATGAAGGGTTATGAGACCGACATAGAACCTAGTGGAATTAAATTCCCTAGGTAACTTGAATTAAGTTGGATTTGGGTGATGATTGATAGACGGAGTTCTATCCCTTGGAGATGTAATGATTATGACTAGAAGGATTCAAAGATAGAAAATGGGATATGCTTGAATTAATTGTTGGTTGAAAATGAAGTGGGAGGTGAAACTTGATTATCATGAGATCAAGGGAAGCCGAACACAAATTGGGGTGGAAAGATAGTTCAACACCGATGCTGATCACATCAGTGTTGGATGATTCTTGAAGCTCCCTATAAGTATTACAAATAACCATGTTAAGAAAGATACAAGGAGCATAAACTGGACTTGGAGTTGTATGGTGTTTTCAAAAAGAATTTTCAATTGGTGTTTTAAAAAAAAAACAATCGATTAATATTTTGAATAAAGATCTTCTTATATACTTAACCTAGTAAAGAATATTTTTGTAGTACTTGCTCACGAGCTGAGGACGTATGAGCCTTTGTCTTCGGACCGGTGACATGAGAAGTACATATGTTAAAAATTAAGTGAATGTTTTGATCTCCCAAAGGAACGGGGACCAGAAAGTGTCCATCGCGACCGGGTTCTGCGGGATCACAGTGTATATGTACTCAACATGGGACTTGAGCCCATGGAGAGATGGAAAAGGTATTTCTGTTTGATATACATGCTATGACATGTTGTTTGGTATGGGTGATAAGGGTTATTTGACTTTGATCTCCTAAAGTGTGTGCTATCAAGACCTATGAGTCTAAATGTGTTGTGTTACATAGACCTATGAGTCTAAATGTGGTTATGTCACCCAGACCTAAGAGTCTGAGGGATATTGTATGGGTGCAAGTGTGGTGAAGGTACCCGGACCATTGAGTCCGAGGTTACCATGTGAATATGATATTTTATGTATAAGGTGGATATGTTGCCCGGACCATTAAGTCCGAGGTTGGACGTGAAAGATGGTTGGTAATGGAAGTCTTGTGGCTATAAGTAATTCCCGTATTCTAATCCAATGATGCGAGGAAATGTGAACTTCGAGGACGAAGTTCTTTTAAGGGGGGTAGATTGAAATACCCCAAACTTTGGTATGTTGACTAAATGATTAAATGTGTTATCTAAAGGCTAAAAAGTGCCTTAGGAACATCAGGGTATAGTTTAAACCATGGTAAAACACAATAAAACACTAAGACACGGTTTGAGCAAAAACATGCTCTAAGGTTGGAGTGAACTTGGTTAGGACCCAAAGGGCCTACCAAGACTTGATAATGTTTAATTACGATTTTATAAGGCTAATTAAGTCCTTAGGAAACTTTGGTAGACAATGAAACCAAACAAAACACAAGGTAATACCTTAAAGTCAATATGAGCAAAAATGTGCTCTAAGCTTGGGATAAATGTGTATAAGACCTAATGGTCATACCTATGCCTCATTTATATGTTAATGAACATATTAAATCAATTACCAAAGAAAACCAAGCTTGAAAACAAGTTAAAACACAAAATGTGCTTTAAGAAGTCTTAAAGCACGTTTTTGAAAAATTGTCTTGTAAATGAGTTTTGAATGGCTAAATGTCCATCATTACTCTTTAATTAACATGTGTACTATATAGTATCACATTTGGGTGGCCATATTAGTGGGAAATCAAAAATTTCACTTCTATGTGCCTTGTTATTTGTGAATAGTGATTTTTATAACTAGTTTGTAACATATAATGTCATAAGTAATTAAATGAGTCAACAAAGACCAAACTACCCCTAAGTATATTATGGGGGCCGGTTTTTAGTAAGGTGAGTCATCACCATGTAAAATAAATTAAAGGAAGGAAGGAAAAGAAAGTAAAAGAAGGAAGTTACTTTAGTACATAAATATCTTCTAAAGTAGAACTCATCTTCATTCTTTCCTTCCCTTCTCATTTCACACGTCTTCAAGCTCCTCCCCTCCCCTCCATTTACGATTCTCTATACCAACCTCTCTTCTCCATCTTCATTTCCTTGCCAAATCCAACTCCAAGCTCCAAATCAAATTCTAAGACCATATTTGTCTTAGTTAGGTCAAGCTCTACACTTCTACCTTTTCAAATCTTCAAGAGCTCAATTTTGGTGCCATGGAGAATCACCATTAATGGAGCTAGAGCTCACCTTTTCACATATTCTTGTTCTCCTTTGCTTCAAGGTAAGGAAACTCAAAGAAAAATGACATTTCCTTCATGTTTTGTCATGTCCGAAAATCACTCTTAATGGAGTCATTATATTGCCTTGTTCTAGCTTCATTCCAAGCTTCCATGGACTAGGTGGGGTCCTCTCTTGATACTCATTCAAGCTCTCTTTCCATTCCAAGGTAAAACAATCATGTTAATACCTTAAGATAATATATGTAACTAGGGTTTACAATGAGATAAAGCTTAAAGCTTATATACTCATTTCAATGTTGGTATATTGTTTAGTTGTTGGCAAGGGACCAAATGCCCTACCGGTTCTACAAGGAAACAAGAAAGAAATTTGTGAGGAAAAGAGGTAAACAACCTATCTTAATGTGGTTTAATGCCTTAGGAGAAATAAGCTCATAATGCTTGTTAAAACTACCTAAAGAGCAAATGGTAAATGAGCTAGTAAAATGCTCTCAAGGAGTTTATTAAAGGAATATGTATTGTTGGGTGTATTTGCAGGTCAAAGGCATTGTTATGTGGGAAATTCAGTGTTTAAGGTTTATGCAATTTAAGGGCCTAAGAGCCATGCATTTAAGGGCCTAAGTGCCAAGCAATTTAAGTTATGCACTATATTGTGATGTAGTGCTTAATGTGTGAAGTTTGTGTATAAAATGTGTTTGATGGATTTTAGGTGTTCTTGGATGAAATAAGGTAGAAACCTAAGTGTTTGGATGTGGGTATATACTAGAGAAGCTATGGCCAAATTTGGGAAATGTGTAAGAAGTTCTAAATGTTGTAAGTGAGTTTTGGTGAACTAGGAAGGATTAAAGGTGGATGAATGTTTGCTTGAGAGGGAAACAGGTATTAAGGTGTTTTAGAGTGATGCAAGGATTTAGGTGTTATCTTGGAAGTTCTAGGAATTCAATGTGTTTTGAGGATGTATTTAAGTCTTGAAGGAGTTTGCTTAAGGTTAGGTAATGTTGATGTTCAAGGAACAAGTGATGTTTAGGTATGATGTGAAAAGGAGATTTAGTTAGTAAGAAAAGAAGTTGAGGGATGATGATAAGGTGTAGAGGATACACCTTGGTATTTTGGTCATTATAGGTGAAATGCCACCTAGAAATCATAAGGAGAAAACATTGTAAGTGTTAGGAATTTTGTGGAGATATAAGTAAAGGTTTAAGGAATTGGGAAAAATAGTTTTGTGAGTGTTTAAGAATATCTTAAGGGTGTGTTTGAGGTGCCAAATGATGTTAGAACACATTAAGAGGACTTAGGAGAAGTTTGGTGAAGATTTGACAAAGTTTGGGTAAATTTAGGAGGCGACCGACCCAGGGGCCGACCCAGTTTATGGGTCGGTCGAGCCTCTGTAAAATGTTAGGGAAGTGTTCGGTAATGGACCGACCCAGAAGGTTGGGTCGGACATGGGTCGGTCGGTCAAGTTTCAAAGGAGGGAAAATGTTCGCACATGGACCGACCCAGAATGGTGGGTCGGACGTGGGTCGGACGGGCATGATTATAAGGAAGTAAAAGGGGTCTGTAATGGACCGACCCAGATGTGGGTCGGACGGTGGGTCGGTCGGACCAAAAACATGGTTTAAGGTTATGAAAATATGAGATGACATGAGATGATTGATAGGTAATGATGCCATAAGGTTGTTAAGGACATGTTAGGTGAGTTTAAAGGGCAATTAGGTGGGTGAAAAGTTGTATTTAAATGTGAGGGTAAAACAAGTTAAAAATGTAAGTTATTTAACCAAGTGGACGGGGAAAGTTATAAGCATTAGACTTAAAACAAACATGTTACCCCAATGTTAATAAAAGAACATGTGATGTCAACAGTTGTTCGAGAATTGCTCGAGGAACATAAGTGGACGTGGTAAAGTGGACTCCGGTGACAGGTATGGTTTTCTTGCAACCTGTGTCCTAACGGATTACACCGGCTTGTATGCCAATATGTTTTATTGAATGTTTGCCACCTTGTAAGATTAAAACATGTAATGAGTTTATAGTAATTCATTTATGTGGCGAATTTGGCCTCCGATACCATTTAACCTCAAATATGTGTTAAACCTTAGCTAACTAAAATAGGAACACATGAGTGATCGGTATTCGGAGTTGACGGCCCAAACCTTGGGTACGTGCTAACCACGGCTATGTGTGAGTTAGTTGGATATTGTTGTTGTATGCAAGTGTGTGAACCTCCCTTGTGTGCTTAACTCGGTTATGATACCGTATGGTTGTGGATGTGGTAGGCTCCATAATGGGTCTCTAACCACTTAATATTTAATGTATGTATACTAATGGGGGGTGAGGAGTCCGGTCTGTTCCGGCCACGCGTGTGAGGATGGGGGTTCGTGCCATTATAGGTTCGACCCTCTGTGTATGTTAAGGTTGTCTTCCCATTGGGTTTCCAACTTTCCCCTTTAGCTTAACCAAAGCTATATTACTGACTCATGTCGGGCCACGGGGGCATACTAATGGTTATGTTATTTCGGTGTGCTTGGGATTACTATATCCGACACACCTTGGGTATAAGTTAACCGTTCTATATAACCGGACGGTAACGAGGATGGTAACGAGCTTAACATGGGATTGGTAAAAAATCTCTAGGCTCACTGGTATACTAACTATGGTGGCAGGTTCCTTGTGAGAAACCGATTTAATATGGTGTGTGTGATGTTATAATACTATGCAAATTCCCTTGCTATGCTTGGGTATAAATATATATATTGGATGTTTTAAATGAATGCAATGTGGTCATGGGTACATGGAAGCAAGAAAGGTTTGCTATGTTTTGTTATGTGAGAAAAGAGTTATGATGTATGATATGGAATGTGTGGATCATGGAAATGAACCCAGTTGTGAAAGAGGCGTTTAAGGATAAAACCGATTGATGGGTACACGTCGTTCGTTAAGGAAGTAGCTCGTTTAGAGGAGAGCCACTCTAGGGTTTAAGGAATCATTGGATGGTTGGTTAAGTGTGGATGTTTTGGTTATAGGTTGAGCCCATTGAGGCGAAATATATTATGTGTGGTATGTTTATGGTTGTATGCATGATTAAATATAATCAACTGCATGCTAAGACGACAATTAGTCGTGCGTGGCCCGGTAGCATGCGGGCTGCGGGATTACCATACCAGCAAAGGTGCTGGCCCCTTGGGGCCACCCCTTTCTCTTCTTTTTCCTATTTCAGGTACAGAAGTGCTGGAAGCCGTTCGAGAGTAGGACGGGTAGTCGTTGTACATGGGTAAACTTTTAAGTGTATGTATACAGTAGGTGTAGTAAGACCGAAATTGTTATCGGCAGCAGTTTGTAAATACTCGGTACAGTGGGAATGTATGTATATAATAAATGTTGAATTGGAATGAGGAATGTATTGTGTAGTTGCTCGGGAATCTAGTCCATCAGACCGATATAATTGTGTATGTATGTATTAGCCTTGTTAGCCACGTGGGTGGTTAACGGCGTGTAACACATTGGAATAAGTAATGTGATGAGTTGAATTTCCGCTGCAGTTGTTGTTATGTGGTTGTTGTTGGATGGGGTGTTACATTTATATTACCACCCCAAAAACTTAATAATTAATATTTAAAGCTTTAAATACCCACAATAAAATGGCCTAAACACATGGCCTTAAAAACAATACAAACTTAATCATAAAATGACATTAAAATGTCCCAAAAGCATATATTATCCACGGCTTTCTATCATTTTTACACTTAACCTTTACAAATCATTTTGCTTTCTCATTTAACTCATAAACTTGACTTTAATAAGTCAATAACACTTAAGTTCACTAACCAAACACTTAGCAATAATTTAACACACATTATTTAGGCTTAAGTAACCCACACACACAAGTTTTCGGGCCTATTTAATTTTACAACATAAGTAACTTTAAAGCACTTAAAAGTGTTTAAGCACACTTACATGGTTTTAAACACAAAGAAGCCACACCAAGCTCCACTCTTCTTGGCACTAATTAAACCAAGGCTTTAGGTTAGGTTTTTGATCATGAAATTAAACCTAAACCACACATGTAGTCCTTATGACTTGGTTAAGTAACTTGCCTCTTAAAGTTTGATTTTTCTCCTTGGAAAAATGATCCAACACTCACAGAACTTCATGGGTAAACCACACCCATTTCGGCCACCATTTGCACTATGAAGAATGTTTAAGTTAATGACTTGTCAAGGTGAATATTTTGCAGGTTTGTAATACCCCTAAATTTTATTTAAATATATATATTTTATAAGTACAACATATGGTTTTTGAGCTTATTATATAGTTTCTAATAAATGGAATTTGTTTTAATATAATAGCTTGTTTTAGAAATACATCATTTCTGAGTCTCAATGTCGTAATAGTGATCCTTGGGTCTTTTTCTTTCTGATTAATTTGGTGTATTTGTTTGTATATAAAATAGTTATAATACTACTTATATCATTTAAATACTAGTAATGATTTTGTTACATTAAAAGAGACAACTTTAGTAAACCATATTTTTTTCGGTATTCCTAATTTATTTCATAAATCAATTTTAACCTTTCATATTTTGTGTGTTGTGAATTGAAATGCTTATTACGATTGTTGATATGTTAGAAACCTTAGTGTTGGAGAATTGATTAATTAATTATTAGGACAATTGACTAGAGATATAAGTTCTAGCTTCGAGGACGAAGCTTAATTTTTAGGGGAGAATGATGTGATACCCCGAAATTTTGAATACATATATTGTATATTTGTGTTTACATTATGTGATTTTCGCGCATATTATATGATTTTTAATAAAGAGAATTATATTTATAGAATTCTCTGTTTTGAAAATATGCCAATTATCATTTGTGATTTTTAATGTCATATTAACTAACCTTAGCTTTGTCTGATTAATTCGGTATATTTGTTTGTTTCTAACATCGTTATAATACTAATTATACAATTTAAATACTAGTATTGATTTTTCTACAATAAATTTCACTTTAGTAAACTAGATTTATCTTTCGGTAGTCCTGACTTTATGTAAAGGATCAATTTTAATCTTTCATACTTCTGTTTTATTTGATAAAATACTTTTATCCTTCCATGTTATCTAACTCTTGTGTTTCTGTGATTTATTCAACCAGTTTGATTTCCATTATTTCAACTAGCTTATAAATATATATATAAATACTTTAAGTTCAGATTCTTCGCCATACACCTATAAGGTAATACAAGTGTGGTTGTACATGTATCATATTTTTTTTGTTTAATATCATTATGTAGAGCAATACGTTAATGTATTATTGTAATATATTAATACCTTTCCGATTTCTAATGAAGAACAACGGACTTGTGCTGAATGTCTGAAATACCCCGAACTTAAATATAGGGATTAAGATTATCCTAATATGTATTTAAGGGCCTAAAAATGCCTAAGAAATTTTGGTAAGGAAAAATAAATCCAAAAGAAATAAAGAAACGCTCAAAAAGTGAAAAACGCTATATAAGCGTTAAATAACCATAGGAGGTATGAGACCTCGGTTAGCGTACTACATGGATTCTAAATGCTTAATATGGCCTAAACAATATATGGGAACAACTCCCGAAGAAAACGGATCCTTAAAACGGATTAAAACACTAACGCACCTTAAAGCGCGTTTTTCGAGGAAACCGGGAAAACGTGACTTTAAGCGGGTCAAATAGACTCGTAACAATTTTGGTCAACTAAATAATCATTAATAAATATTAGTGAAGATTTAGAACCAATAAAATCAACAAAACGAGAAAATAGTAAAAACTGTCAAAAACGGGAAGTTGTGGGGTAGAAACATAAATAACTCAAACTTATGTGTCCAATATTGTAAATAAATTTTTTACAAACCCATATGGGCTGTGTGTGTCCGATTGGGAGCCCCCTCACACTCCTTCACACTCTCTTCTTATTTGCAAAAGACAAAAGCAATAAAAAAGTAAACATTACTTTACTTACCTCACTCACATACTCTCTCTCCACCCTCACTTTCTCTTCATTCTCATACAGCACTCCCCCTCCCTTCTCTGATTTTTCTTCTTCTTCCTTGGAACCTCCAATGACGATTTTGAGAAGCCAACATAGCCACCCACTTCTCCCCTCTTATTAACCCATCAAACCTTCACCAAAAATCACAAAACAAATACCATTGTGTTCCTCTCATCAAAGAGAACACTAGCCTCTTTTCAAAATCCAAAAATGAGAACTTTCATCTCCATGGGTGTGTAGCATTTGGAGTTTCAAGACCACCATTAGAACCGCCTCCTTCTCCTTGTTATTTTGAGGTAAAAATCTTCTCGAAACCTTCCCTTTTTCTAGCCCTTGTGGGCAAAATGAAATTTGGGAAACTAAACCCTTGTTGTTCTTGTACTCCAGCCGATTTTGGCATTGTTGGTGGAGTTATAATCTTGTTCTTAAGCCACTCCAAGCTCCACTTACACCCTTGCAAGGTAATAAAAATTCTAAACCCTAAATGTAACACCCCTACCGCCAATACCGTCATTACCGTACCGTACTTACCTACGCAGCGGATACTACTTACTCAGCGGCGGGTGTACAATGCCGTTAGTCACCCACGTGACTAACAAGGCGAGTTACAATACTACATACTATCGGTCTGATGAATATGAACATACCGAGTACTCTACACAATACAATTCTTCCCATTGCATACTCAACCATAATCCAATTACAACTCCAATACATTACTATACCGAGTATACTACAATCCTCAAATTACCGATACAGTTTAAGCTTCCAAATTCGCATTACAATACAAGTACCAATCCTACTATACAACTACCCATGCTTACGTAGCAGTCCCCGTCTACTCTCTCGAACGGTGATCAGCTTCGGGTACCTGCACACTAAAAACGGTCCCCGAGGGGGTCAGCTTAGGCTGCATATGAAATCCGCATATACCGCGTGCTAACCGCGGTACGCCGACTACTTTGGGTCGGATAGACATGGAGTTCATTTTACATGCATACATACATACTCATACTACAACAATACAATCAAAGATACCTACGTAAGTATACAAGTTCAATACTTACTAAGGAAGACAGTTCAATAGTCAACCATTCGTCTTTATTATACATTCGTTACTCTCCGTATTGTGTTCGATATTCGTTACTCCACTCACACTCGCTCCTTACTCTTGCATACTCATCGCTCCATGTTCAATACCCTACTCGTACACGATCCTTACTCTGTACTCGTTACTATACTGGTTACTCACTACTCAATTCCCTGTACTACTCTTACATACTCGATACTCAATACTTACTCATACATACTCCATACTCGGTACTCATTACATACTCATACTTGCTTCTTACTCGATACTCATTACTTGGCCTCTAGGCGAGTCATACACAAGACTCACCACCGGACCTACAATACGAGGGCTATACGCTTAGCTCCTCAAATACTCAAATGTCCGTACTACCGGACTACTCGAATTCCCAACACCCTCTCAGAGTATATTACAATCTCGTGGATTAGCCTAGAAGTATCTCTCTCGATAACCTCTGTTAGCTTAGGGAATTACCACCGCCTAGTATCCTCAGATTTAAGGGTTTCCCCAACATATCGAATACTCTCTCGTTCGGGGCATACTTACATCAGTCGGGTCCTCTCATAATGGGTCGACTAATTACTAAGGGGTTTGGAGTCCCTCATCATTCTTTACACTCTCATGGTTCATGTTTTGCACCAAGTTAATTCCTCTAATAGAGGTTACTCTTATACTTCCACTACTTTTGTTTGTGGATTATTCATTTCGTTTCTCCTACCGTTATCGGAAGGTTATTACTCCCGTACACTCTCTCACATTCTAGTGAGTTCATTGTTTACGTTATTATTGGTTCGTTGGTTTAGTGCGTTGCTACGGTTCCATTAATTCACACATGACTCTCGCTACGAGTCATACACAACAAGACTCATCTATGAGTCGGTCTACGCACTAAGTAAAGCCACACAATCATTCAAGAAGGTTAGCTCAATCAACATACAGCAAGACATAATAAAAGGCAATAAACCGTTTTCATGCTTTAGTCTTGATTAGCCGGCATACAGCACAAATCAACGTAACTCGGTTAGCATACGGGGCATGAGGAAATCATACCTTTCACCGGAGTTAGCTCTACCGTGTGTTCCCTTGTTTCCTTGGTTCACACATGTCCCACTGATAATGTTCAACATTATTATTAATACTACATCTTACGATACACAAATAATTACTACTCCCGTACTTACCCCGTTATCCCGGTGTACTTAATGTTCTCATACTCTCAACATACTTGATTACTTCCCATACTTGTTTTCCTACTCATATACTTACTTTCTTACCTTTACTACTTCATTTACAGTGTACTACTACATATATATGCATATATGTGTATAGGCATATATATATATATATATATATATATGATTGTTATAATCATATAATAAATAATATATTTATTTT
Source organism: Limonium bicolor (assembly GCA_023374045.1). Taxonomy (NCBI): domain Eukaryota; kingdom Viridiplantae; phylum Streptophyta; class Magnoliopsida; order Caryophyllales; family Plumbaginaceae; genus Limonium; species Limonium bicolor. Next base: position 37,463,447 of record CM041783.1, read on the forward strand.
TTTTTTGACTCGACCGGACTTGCGACCGACCTTGCAAGTCCGGTCCATTCCAGTAGCTACCAGTACGGGAAATTTTCTGGCTCGACCGAACTTGCAAGTCCGGTCGCAAGTTCGGTCCATTCCAGTAGCTTGCATTACGGGAATTTTTCTGGCCGACCGAACTTGCAAGTCCGGTCGCAAGTTCGGTCCATTCCAGAAGGTTTCTGACGGGAGAATTTTCTGGTCCGACCGAACTTGCATGTCGGTCGATTCCAGAAGGTTTCCCGTCTTTGTAAATCTGGGCTCGACCGAACTTGCAAGTCCGGTCGCAAGTCCGGTCCGGCCCAGTACTTCAGTTTTAAAATCTGTTTTCAGCCACTCTTTTACCCATTATTTCCCCAATCTTCCTACATGTAATCCCACATGTTTAAACACTATCTAGGCCCTCCAAATTGCCTTAGTTCATCCAACAATTCCTTACTCTTCTCTAAATCCACATACACAATTTCTCCTCACTTCCTTTCAATTCTTACAATTGTTTTTTTACTCTCATGCTACAGATTTTCCTTCTCCTTTACCATTCAATACTCCCTCTACCAATGCTACTCCTAGTATCCCAATACATTTCCAAGCAATTACAATATCTATACCCAAGTCTAGCATTCATTTTACTAATTCTGCACATTAGATTCTCCTAACTTCTCCAATGTATTCTTATGCACTTTGCTACAGATTTTACACTTCTTATTCCTCATACTACAATTATCCCAGCTACTAAACATCTACTATCCCAATACATACCTTGGTTCTCCCATTCACCAAGTCACTCCTTAATGCACAATTCCTACCAAAATTTTGCCATAACTCATCTACTTTCCTTAATCCACACACATCCTTTCTCATCAAGTTCATCCCTATTCTAGCCAAACCACAAGGGTTCTACCAGCACACATATTGAGCAATCTTAATACATCAATACCCATCAATCACGATACTAATACATACTCATTCACTTGGCTCCAAAGCCTTCAATTCGAATACTTGCACTTAAATCCTCAAACTTCACAATTCTCAATACTAGTACAAGGTTTTGGGTTCTTTAAATATTTTACCCATTCCCATTACTCTAATGCAATAGAATTTACATTAGGAAGGAGCTCTTACCTTGAGCTTATACTTCATTCTTTCTTTTCCATTTCTTCTTCCTCTTTCTTGCACAAATCGATCACATGGGGAATGGAGTGCCAAACTCCATTCCCATCACCCAAAGCACATCAAAACAAGTATAATTAATACACTAGCCCTTAGATTTATGCTAGTTCATTGAAGTGTTCAAAATACAAATTTCTAGGGTTTACCTTTGGAGTGCTTTAGGAGGGGTTTTAGCCCTTGGTTCAAGAAGGTGTTCTCACCACCATTGGAGGGTTGAAGCAAAGCTCCAAAACAAGAGGAAAAACAAGGTAAGAAAGAGAGACCAAAATCGGCAATGCCAAGAGATGAAGAAAAGTGAGGTCTTTCATGGAGATTTTTACCTTGTTGGAAAGAGGAGACTCCAAGCTCCACAATGGTGTGCTTTTCTCTTCAAATGGGGAAAACCCATGGAGATGAAACTCATCCTTTTCGAATTTTGAAAAGATAGGAATGTAGAGGAGGATGAGGGGAGTTCAAATATGTGTTTATTTTTCATTTGGAGCTCACATGGAGGTAGGGCAAGAGGATGAAGAGGGGCTGCCATGGGAGCTGTTTGGAGAGCTCCAAAATCGCCCAACATTCAGAGAAGGGAGGAGGAAGACGGTGAGAGAGGGGGAAATAGGAGAGAAGAGAGGAGGGAAAGTGAGAATGAGAGGTGAGAGAGGGGTATTTACTTTATGTACTTTGTTTGCTTTTTGCTTTTTGATTTACTTATTGTTACTTGTGTGTGTGTGTGAGAGGGTTGTTTACCCAGTAAAAACCGGCCCCCACTATACTGTTAAGCTGGAGCAGTTTCTCGTCTTTTACAGAAGACGCTCGCTATTTACCCGGTTTTAGTACTATTCATTAACCGGGCCCGTTTCCAGAATTTTCTCGTTTAATTATTTTTATTAGTTATTAAGCTTCCATAAATGCTTAATAATTATTATTTATGGTTTATAATTTTTACAGGTCTGTTTGACCACTTAGAATCACGTTTTCGGGTTTCCTCAAAAACCGTGCTAAAGCTCTATTAGCGTTTTAATACATTATTCGGATCCGTTTTCTTCGGGAATCATTCCCGTATACTAATTAGGCATGAATAAGCCTTAGGAATCCTTACGATACTATAACCGAGGTCTCGTACCTCCTATGGTTATTTAACGCTCATTTTAGCGTTTTCCGCTTTCTAAGCGTTTTTCTCATTTCCTTTTGGATTTATTTTCTTTACCAAAATTACTTAGGCACTATTAGGCCCTTAAATACTATATTAGAATAATATAATCACCATATTTAAGTTCGGGGTATTTCAATCTACCCCCCTTAAAGAACTTTGCCCTCAAAGTTGGTGAATCTAATACTGTTACTCGTACCAATACTCTATGCTAAGGTTATGACCTCTACATATGACTTGTCAAACTCCAAATGTCTGACATGATGCATACTACGCATCCAAACCGCATGTCACTGCATGCATAGCCATAAAAAATATCCGTTTTACTCCTCTCCAAGGGGGTCCATCTGCAGACAATTAGGTACAATCCTCCCCCAATGGAGAGTGATCCCTCAGGTACCGGTCACGTTTGAACACTTACGCTTTCTGGTTCACGGCCGTCATGACTTGAGCACTTACGCTTTCTGGCTCTACGGTCCTTTGGTTCTGATCAAATTCATTTGCACATATAGAGATCCTCAGGCACTTACTCATACTTACTTACTCATACTTTACTCATACTCTCATACTTACTCGGGACTACACTGCCCCAGTGCCCTTGGAAAAATACAAAACACCCACTGTTACCGTACACCCGGTGTAGTGGTTTCAAACTACTCTACACTTCCACAGACTCAAAACTAGCTTTACCTCCTATGGTTTCGACCGGATACCCGTGCCTAGGCATGGAAGATCCACTAGCGCCCGTGGGAGCGGTTTTAAAACCGATTCTCATTCTCGAGTTTGAAGAAAACGTTGTACCAAATTAGTTTTGGAAATTCATTTTGAAAACCTTGCATACATCTCCCAATATCAATTTATGATGATCTCCTATTACTAGTGTTATTATTGTGGCCACTTAAGGGAGCTTCCAGAGTCCTTCAACCCCAATGTGATCAGCATTGGTGTTGAACTATCCTTCCACTCCAATTTGTGTTTGGCTTCCCTTGATCGCTAGCAAATCAAGTTCCACTTCCCACCTCAATACAAAAGAAGATTGTCAAACATTATTTCGTTTTCTATCTTTTTAATCTTGCTACTCATAATCATACACATACATTTTCCAATTCATATATTCACTTACTTACTTCTATCATTTCATCAATTATTGCTACTCTTCTTCAACGCTATCTTTAAGACTTCAAGGGTATAATATCCCATTTTGCTATACTCCAATTTATACTCATAAAATACTCGGTTTACACCGATTCATACTCATTACATACGTCGGTTGTATACCGATTTATACTCATTACATACATCAGTTCCGTACCGATTTATACTCCTCAAGTCTCCCATACATACTCATTCTTGATACTATTACCAATCGGGTTTCTCATTACCCTGGAGTTTCTCTACTCCTTTTCCTATACTTACTTCCCAAATTACCATAATTACACGATGAGTGAATACAAATGTTTATGTAACATAATCAACCATCAAAACGAATTCTCTTGTGCTATGTGCATTGTAGTTTACGCACCTATCACGTAAAACATACATTTCGCGGTTTTCGCTCTACCCCCCTTAAAAGGGATTACGCCCACGTAATCTACCACGTGTCAACATTGGACATTGGTCGAAGGCATTCAACCGTCATGGAGTGGTTCAGTTTCCATGCAGTCTATTATACAATGTTCCTTGATCAACGGGTCTTAACCGTACTGTCGGTTAGTCCTTGCATCAAGAATTTTCATCGGAGTTTATCTAACTCTTGACCGGGTTCGGTTCTAGCCTGAATGGCTTTAAGGCATTAACGATTAACCTTTTGTTCACTAGGTGTACTTCACTTAGAATTCCGGCCCACTAGCTTCTGCTGCGCGACCCTGATAACTTGGGTTATTCGCCCTTCTTTTCATCTTAAATGTGCTATACAACACCCTTTTTTTTTCTCCTTCTTATTGTGGGAATAAGGTTTATTGACCAAGTGTGGTGCTCTCTTACCGTGCTTGAATTCGGTGAGTTGTAGATTCATAACCAGCTCTCTGGCAATGTATATACATACGGTTGTGTTTGTAGTGATCATTCACTTGGTTCCTCCGACTTATTGTCGGTTGAGGTTACGTCACTACTTGGTTGTAGTGCTTCCTCTACTGTTAGTTGCTTCTGAATTATACCAGTTTCTCTGGTTCATTACAAGTGTTCTTTACTTGTATGACCTTGCATTTTCAATGCGTCGGTCCTTGTGACTTTCTTAAGTCTCCTTCCACTTTTGTTCCAATGGATTTCACATCTTGTGATTGTTGGTGTGTTTCACACTCTTCGTGCTTCTTTGGCCTTAGGCCGCACGGTTTGTTTCCAAGCTTTGCTCAACTGGCTTACGCCGTGTTTACTGGTGAAAGGAAGAATTTACCACTACTTACGTTCTCCATATCCTTAGCTATCCCACTAGATCATTGACTACACAAGTGCAATACCAAAACACTCAGTCCTACAGAGTGCAGAGGCGTAAACGCTTGTCAGTAACTCTCTTACGAGATCGCAATAGGAATTATTGTTACTCCTTCAGGTGGTGTTTCATCATTTCGTGCGGACTCCTGGCTTGTTGCCCGGTTTGTCCACTATCTCGAATTAACAATTCCCATAGCATTAGTGATTACTCATATACATTGGTCGCCTGTTGTGCACCATGTTCTTACAGATTCCATAGTATTGGTTTACATGGCATCCACTGTTTCTAGCTTCAGCTCATGCATTTATACAATGGTTTCCCATGTATTTGGCAATACCGAATATGGTATTCCTTTATTTTTCTAAGCTCCCTGAGCATCATTGGTTTTATAACTGGTTATTCCTTGGTTGTCGACTGTTGCTGTTGAAGCTTATTTCATATTGCTTGGCAATAATTTGTAAGCTCAAGCTTGACTACATTAGTAGTTCTGAAAGGGATATATTTCCCGACAGTTATTGATGGTGCCCCCTTCTTGGGATCCATGCGTTCACCGCTCTTGCGGTCTCACGTTTATGAGGAAATTCTCCATTATTGGTTGTTGCTCTTTTATCGGTGTCGTTCTTGACCTCTTCTCACATAGTTCGCCTTGGTTTTGCAACCGTTGGGTTGTGTGGTAACAGTTTTGTGGCATACTAGCCATATCTCCTAGAGCTCTGCTCTTCGTAAGCCGTTCCGAAGTGGTTACTTCTCCGTATACCATATGATGACTTGGAGGTGATACTGGGCTCCATGATAAGATCATCACATCACGCTTCTGTTTGTTGGAGACCCTTTTTGCATCTTGGTATTGATTGATATCATCTATTAATCTAGGGTATCCCCTGTCAAGTGGGATCCCTTCGGTGTTCTAACCGAACGTTCGTTCCAATTGTGGTGTTCTTACCACGACTTTTCATCCAACTGTGTTGACTTGATACCCTTTATGGATTGCTCCTGGGTGTTATTGATTATGCTATCGCATCTGGCTGATATTTATACGCATGTTCAGTTCGTCATCCTACCTTGCGGTTCAGGATCTTAGTTATCCCGTTAAGGGTTATAAAGTCTCCCGTTTTTAGGGTAGACCTTTGGTGTTTTTCTTGTGTTATAACGGATTTGATATCCGGTGATGAATGGTATTTCTGGTACCTTATAACCTCACCCTGTGTGTTTGTGGTAGTTGTTCTGGGAGTTCTATCCCGTTCATTGAACACTGATGTGTTAATGTTAGGTATTTGCCTTACTTAGATATCCTCGTGACATATCCAATGTCTTATCCCGTTGTTAGTGCTTCTTGCACTTTCAACTCTTACTCATCCTCCTGTAGTAGGTTCTTGGCTCCTTAGCTCGTAGCTTATCTGAGTTTCTTCTGCTCATTTTGGGTATCCAACTGTTCCGTTTTGAATCTACTTATGGTCCGTAGCACAGAGTTGACTACTTCCCGTGTTCCGTACGCTACATGTATACATACGTGGGGTACTGTCTTGGCACGTTGCCACTTACCTAACTATCTGTCAAGCCCGCAAGCTCCTTCGGAGTGCAGTCGTCCCACATCCCGTATTTGGGTACACTCGTAGTGTTCGTCACACGCCTAGGTGAAGTATTCTATTGTCAACTCCACTTGTATCATTCTATGATACTCACCGTAATTCCGTCTGTTTGGTTTTAAAATCCAAGGTTTAAAAGAAGAGTTTGTGATTTTGAAAGAAAAATTTGGGTTTTGAAATAACAGTTTAGTGTTAAAGAGGAATTCTTCATGGCGTTGCCATGTTTGCGGTCTTGACCAAGTTCAGCTTCTTGCTGATTGGTATGTCCTTAATACAATGCTCGTGCCGTTAGGCCTTCCCGAGGGTTCGTTATTTAACATCCTTAGGATTGGTGATCCTATATTTGCTCCATTCGTCATAGCGGTACTTTGACAAGTATCTGCGGGTTCTTAGAAGTATTCCAATCGTCTTGTAGTTGCCGCACTTGCCCTGGGCAAGTGTGCGGGTAGGTTGTTTTTCGGTTAACGCATACCGGTGGCGGTATCGTTTCCATCCATAATTGGTGGTTTTATTAGGTCTTCATTTGATCCTTTGATCTTGGTGATCGATCCCCTGAGTCGCTTCTCAGTGTACTTGACGTGGTTGTCATCCATTCGGGTGTCTCACACCTTCAGTGTGGTTAACAAGACCTGACTTATCCTTAGGAACCAGGTTGTGGTCCTATAGGTGTATGTGTTATGATTTCTTTCATAGTATCTGAACTATGTTGTTCGGTTATTACAGTCTCTTGGCCTGTAGGTTTGGTGTTAATCCAACCTCGACTAACTCCTTAGTCGGTTTGTATCCCGTTGTTGGTATCATCAAAGATTACGGTCCGTAGACTCTCTCGTCTCGGCTTGTTACTCCATTTTTCTTGCTTCCTTGCACGACTGTGCTTCTCTTCTTGCTGGCCACACATGGTTCTCACGACTGCGAAGCATGTCGCCCCATGGTGCCATAAATTCCATTATCCTTGTGTTTAGGATCTTCATTCCTCCGCCATTAAGTGCGGTCCTTGTCATTCAACGGAAACAGTCTTCGGGACTTCCAGTTCTTGGACTCTACCGGAAGACAGGTTCCTTTCTAATAAATTTTACTAGCAACTGCCAGATCGGGTGTTACCCGAGTGTGGGAGGTCTTTCCATCTCTCTGGCGTTCTTGTCCCAACTTACAACGGGGGACGCGGTGGGCGGGTATGGTTACTGTAGGTGTCCAGATCACACTGGAAATTCCTATCTAGCGTCCTCACACACTAGCACTCAACCCATAGCCCTAAGTCTCCACTTCCTAACTCGGTATTTACCTAAACTCGGTATTTCATCCATCAGAGCGATACTTCGCTCTGATACCTCTTTTTGTAACACCCCTACCGCCAATACCGTCATTACCGTACCGTACTTACCTACGCAGCGGATACTACTTACTCAGCGGCGGGTGTACAATGCCGTTAGTCACCCACGTGACTAACAAGGCGAGTTACAATACTACATACTATCGGTCTGATGAATATGAACATACCGAGTACTCTACACAATATTGCATACTCAACCATAATCCAATTACAACTCCAATACATTACTATACCGAGTATACTACAATCCTCAAATTACCGATACAGTTTAAGCTTCCAAATTCGCATTACAATACAAGTACCAATCCCTACTATACAACTACCCATGCTTACGTAGCAGTCCCCGTCCTACTCTCTCGAACGGTGATCAGCTTCGGGTACCTGCACACTAAAAATGGTCCCCCGAGGGGGTCAGCTTAGGCTGCATATGAAATCCGCATATACCGCGTGCTAACCGCGGTACGCCGAATACTTTGGGTCGGATAGACATGGAGTTCATTTTACATGCATACATACATACTCATACTACAACAATACAATCAAAGATACCTACGTAAGTATACAAGTTCAATACTTACTAAGGAAGACAGTTCAATAGTCAACCATTCGTCTTTATTATACATTCGTTCCTCTCCGTATTGTGTTCGATATTCGTTACTCCACTCACACTCGCTTCTTACTCTTGCATACTCATCGTTCCATGTTCAATACCCTACTCGTACACGATCCTTACTCTGTACTCGTTACTATACTGGCGTATACTCACTACTCAATTCCCTGTACTTACTCTTACATACTCGATACTCAATACTTACTCATACATACTCCATACTCGGTACTCATTACATACTCATACTTGCTTCTTACTCGATACTCATTACTTGGCCTCTGGGCGAGTCATACACAAGACTCACCACCGGACCTACAATACGAGGGCTATACGCTTAGCTCCTCAAATACTCAAATGTCCGTACTACCGGACTACTCGAATTCCCAACACTCTCCTCTCAGAGTATATTACAATCTCGTGGATTAGCCTAGAAGTATCTCTCTCGATAACCTCTGTTAGCTTAGGGAATTACCACCGCCTAGTATCCTCAGATTTAAGGGTTTCCCCAACATATCGAATACTCTCTCGTTCGGGGCATACTTACATCAGTCGGGTCCTCTCATAATGGGTCGACTTATTACTAAGGGGTTTGGTGGTCCCTCATCATTCTTTACCACTCTCATGGTTCATGTTTTGCACCAAGGTTAATTCCTCTAATAGAGGTTACTCTTATACTTCCACTACTTTTTGTTTGTGGATTATTCATTTCGTTTCTCCTACCGTTATCGGAAGGTTATTACTCCCGTACACTCTCTCACATTCTAGTGAGTTCATTGGTTTACGTTACCATTTATTGGTTCGTTGGTTTAGTGCGTTGCTACGGTTCCATTAATTCACACATGACTCTCGCTACAAGTCAATACACAACAAGACTCATCTATGAGTCGGTCTACGCACTAAGTAAAGCCACACAATCATTCAAGAAGGTTAGCTCAATCAACATACAACAAGACATATAATGAAAGGCAATAAACCATTTTCATGCTTTAGTCTTGATTAGCCGGCATACAGCACACAAATCAACGTAACTCGGTTAGCATACGGGGCATGAGGAAATCATACCTTTTACCGGAGTTAGCTCTACCGTGTGTTCCCTTGTTTCCTTGGTTCACACATGTCCCACTGATAATGTTCCAACATTATTATTAATACTACATCCTTACGATACACAAATAATTACTACTCCCGTACTTACCCCGTTATCCCGGTGTACTTAATGTTCTCATACTCTCAACATACTTGATTACTTCCCATACTTGTTTTCCTACTCATATACTTACTTTCTTACCTTTACTACTTCATTTACAGTGTACTACTACATATATATGCATATATGTGTATAGGCATATATATATATATATATATACATATGATTGTTATAATCATATAATAAAAATATTATTATTTATTTATTTTTTATTTTTTTTTTACTCGACCGGACTTGCGACCGACCTTGCAAGTCCGGTCCATTCCAGTAGCTACCAGTACGGGAAATTTTCTGGCTCGACCGAACTTGCAAGTCCGGTCGCAAGTTCGGTCCATTCCAGTAGCTTGCATTACGGGAATTTTTTCTGGCCGACCGAACTTGCAAGTCCGGTCGCAAGTTCGGTCCATTCCAGAAGGTTTCTGACGGGAGAATTTTCTGGTCCGACCGAACTTGCATGTCCGGTCGCAAGTCCGGTCGATTCCAGAAGGTTTCCCGTCTTTGTAAATCTTGGCTCGACCGAACTTGCAAGTCCGGTCGCAAGTCCGGTCCGGCCCAGTACTTCAGTTTTAAAATCTGTTTTCAGCCTACTCTTTTGCCCATTACTTCCCCAATCTTCCTACATGTAATCCCACATGTTTAAACACTATCTAGGCCCTCCAAATTGCCTTAGTTCATCCAACAATTCCTTACTCTTCTCTAAATCCACATACACAATTTCTCCTCACTTCCTTTCAATTCTTACAATTGTTTTCTTTACTCTCATGCTACAGATTTTCCTTCTAGCCTTTACCATTCAATACTCCCTCTACCAATGCTACTCCTAGTATCCCAACTACATTTCCAAGTCTAGCATTCATTTTACTAATTCTCGCACATTAGATTCTCCTAACTTCTCCAATGTATTCTTATGCACTTTGCTACAGATTTTACACTTCTTATCCCTCATACTACAATTACCATCCCATAGCTACTAAACATTCCTACTAATCCCAATACATATCTTGGTTCTCCCCTTCACCAAGTCACTCCTTAATGCACAATTCCTACCAAAATTTTGCCATAACTCATCTACTTTCCTTACTTATCCACACACATCCTTTCTCATCAAGTTCATCCCTATTCTAGCCAAACCACAAGGGTTCTACCAGCACACATATTGAGCAATCTTAATACATCAATACCCATCAATCACGATACTAATACACTTACTCATTGCACTTGGCTCCAAAGCCTTCAATTCGAATACTTGCACTTAAATCCTCAAACTTCACAATTCTCAATACTAGTACAAGGTTTTGGGTTCTTTAAATATTTTACCCATTCCCATTACTCTAATGCAATAGAATTTACATTAGGAAGGAGCTCTTACCTTGAGCTTATACTTCATTCTTTCTTTTCCATTTCTTCTTCTCCCTTTCTTGCATAAATCGATCACATGGGGAATGGAGTTGCCAAACTCCATTCCCATCACCCAAAGCACATCAAAACAAGTATAATTAATACACTAGCCCTTAGATTTATGCTAGTTCATTGAAGTGTTCAAAATACAAATTTCTAGGGTTTACCTTTGGAGTGCTTTAGGAGGGGTTTTAGCCCTTGGTTCAAGAAGGTGTTCTCACCACCATTGGAGGGTTGAAGCAAAGCTCCAAAACAAGAGGAAAAACAAGGTAAGAAAGAGAGACCAAAATCGGCCATGCCAAGAGATGAAGAAAAGTGAGGTCTTTCATGGAGATTTTTACCTTGTTGGAAAGAGGAGACTCCAAGCTCCACAATGGTGTGCTTTTCTCTTCAAATGGGGAAAACCCATGGAGATGAAACTCATCCTTTTCGAATTTTGAAAAGATAGGAATGTAGAGGAGGATGAGGGGAGTTCAAATATGTGTTTTATTTTTCATTTGGAGCTCACATGGAGGTAGGGCAAGAGGATGAAGAGGGGCTGCCATGGGAGCTGTTTGGAGAGCTCCAAAAATCGCCCAACATTCAGAGAAGGGAGGAGGAAGACGGTGAGAGAGGGGGAAATAGGAGAGAGAAGAGGGAAAGTGAGAATGAGAGGTGAGAGAGGGGTATTTACTTTATGTACTTTGTTTGCTTTTTGCTTTTTGATTTACTTATTTGTTACTTGTGTGTGTGTGTGTGAGAGGGTTGTTTACCCAGTAAAAACCGGCCCCCACTATACTGTTAAGCTGGAGCAGTTTCTCGTCTTTTACTGAAGACGCTCGCTATTTACCCGGTTTTAGTACTATTCATTAACCGGGCCCGTTTTCCGGAATTTTCTCGTTTAATTATTTTTATTAGTTATTAAGCTTCCATAAATGCTTAATAATTATTATTTATGGTTTATAATTTTTACGGGTCTGTTTGACCACTTAGAATCACGTTTTCGGGTTTCCTCGAAAACCGTGCTCTAAAGCTCTATTAGCGTTTTAATACATTATTCGGATCCGTTTTCTTCGGGAATCATTCCCGTATACTAATTAGGCATGAATAAGCCTTAGGAATCCTTACGATACTATAACCGAGGTCTCGTACCTCCTATGGTTATTTAACGCTCATTTTAGCGTTTTCCGCGTTCTAAGCGTTTTTCTCATTTCCTTTTGGATTTATTTTCTTTACCAAAATTACTTAGGCACTATTAGGCCCTTAAATACTATATTAGAATAATATAATCACCATATTTAAGTTTGGGGTATTTCACTAAAATATGCATTAAAGCTTTGGAAAATGATTAAGGTTTAGGTTAGTATTGAAGTGTATATATGAATGGGTTGTAGTGTTAGAGGATTTGGGTTTACAAAACCGGTGGAAGAGGAAAGAAAGAAGGAAGGAGAAGGCAAGAAAGAAAGGAGACCTAGAAACACAAGGTAATTACCCTCACCTTGGGCTAGTTTTGTATGCTTTAGTGTAACAGTTTTGAGTAGTGAAATGAGTAAAGTATTGAGTAATGAGTAGTAAGTATGTTATGGTGTAATGAGGAAAGGTAATGTAATAGTTTTGGAGTTTGTAAATGATGTTTAAAAGCTTGGGAAAACCAAGGGTAGTATATGAGTGTGTGCAGGAATTTTATGGCATTGTAGTGGAGTTGAAATGTGTGTATGGTGTATTGTATAGACAGGTGTAGGAATGAACATTTGTGAGCTGAATTAATGTGTGGGTAATGTTAAAATTATAGGGGAGATTATGTCCAAATTTGGCTAGAAACTAAAGGACTTAAGTGTTTAAGATGAGGGAGTAACCTAGGTGGTAACTAGGTGTATTTGTAGAGTGTAAAGGGAGTAGTTTAGTACTTTGAAACAGATTTGGAAAGGAGCTTGTAAGTGGGATGGAGCTAGGATGTGAATTAATGTATTTATGATGCTAAGAGTGGCATTAGTTGAGGGAGTATTGGAGGATAAGAATTGAGGGAGAAATCTGTAGCATAATGGAGAAAACAAAATCTGTAGCACTAGTGTGAGGAAACTGATGTAAGTGTTGGGATGAAATGAGGAAGATTGTATAAGTGTATCTAGGATTGATTAATGAGTTGGTGAATGAATTAAGGTGATTTAGAGCATCAAAATGATTGGTAAACATGTTGGGAATGTATTGGTAAAGATTGGGGAAGAAATGGGATGGAAAAGGAATTGAAAACAAGGTCTGCAGGCAAAGTCTGCTACCGACCGACCCAGAGGCTGGATCGGTCGGTGGGTCGGTCGGGGCTTAAGCAACAAAAATAAACCATTCTGGAACAGACCGACCTAGGAGCCGTGAGTCGGTCGTGGGTCGGTCGGTCTAAAATTCCCGGTTGTCGAAGTTCCTGACTTCGACCGACCCATAGGTTGGGTCGGTCAGAGCTTGGACAACGGGACTGAAAGGTACTGGGATGGACCGACCCAGAGGTGTATGGGTCGGTCGGAATAGTTCTGGGTCGGTCGGGAGAAATTTCAGAGAACGTAAACTTACTGGAATGGACCGACCCAGGGGTTGGGTCGGTCGGTGGGTCGGTCGACCCATAACTTACAAAAAAAATGTGTATAACTATAGTAAGTATGTATATATATACATATGTATACCCGCATATACATATGTACGTATAAATATGAGAACACCATTGTAAGTAAAGAGATACACTTAAAGTAATGAAAAGTAAGTAAACAAATTGTAAGTATAAGAAGTGTAAGGACTTAGTAAGTATGAATTAGGAAACGTAAGAGTAGTCGAGCTAGGTTATTGATAGTTAGATTAATCACTCTATTGTATGTATATCATACGATTTGATTTGTGAACACCAGAGGAATGTCGGATACAAGTACAACGGTGAACGGTATGATTTCTTCATGCCCTGTATCCTAATCTGGTTACCCCGATTTGTGTGCTTATTTGATCACCTAATAAGATAAATGCATGAATCGGACTATATTGCACTTAATTGTGCTTGTTTACATTGTTCTTGATATTTGTCTTGAAAAATAGTTTGTATAATTCATGAAAAATATATGAATGATTATGAAGTGTATTGCATCTCGTAGAGTATTTGTATATTGTATTGTATTTTGTATGGGCGTGTATATGAATAATGTATGGTGTATGTGGCTTGAATGAATGACTTCTACTAATTCCTAACTACCTAACTCCTAACTTAAATGTGAGTAAATTGGAATGAGTAGAAGTCCGATATAGTTTCGGCCACGCGTGAGGATGAGGAGACACAAGAGGTTGGATCCGATTCCTGGTTCTTAAACTGGTCCACGGCCCAAATCCCTTAAATGGGTAGCATCCTGGATTGGTGAACCAAGTAAAGTCTGGTGGTGGGACGGTGTAGTCCCTGCCTAGAGGTCATACCGACTTAACATGAGTAAGAGTAAGTAAGTAAGTATGGATCAGTAAGTAAGTAAAGTATGAGTATGTATGCGTAAGTATGGTGTAACGAGTAAAAGAGTAATCTCCACCCGATTTACCCGGGTGGACAAAAAGGAGCTAACAAGTATGGTGTATTACGTATATATTGCGTATGTATTGAATTTGTATTGCGTATTGTGGATTTTGGGAAAGGTAAGTATGTATCTGTTGGCTTGTATGGTTTACCTTGTGTGTATCGAAGTGTATGTATGTAACCCTTGTGTAAAGTATTGTAGCATTCTGTATGAAAGCATGTATGCATGTATGTATGAATAAAATGAACTGCATGTATTCGACCAAGTGGTCGGCGTACCTTCACTAGTACGCGGGGTATGCGGTTATCATATTCAGCGAAAGCTGACCCCTTAGGGGGAAAGTTTTTAGTGTGCAGGTACCCGAAGCGGATGTGGTCAAGGTAAGAGACCGGGGGATACACTTGGATAGTTAGAGTCATAATGCAGAAGTGTACTCAGTGGCACTCCTCTTGTACTTAGGAAGTAAGTAGTTTGTGAGGAATGGGTAGTGGTTAGACTCTTAATGAGTATGGATGGAACTGAAGGAGGTATTGTACTTGTATAAGGGACTTAGTAAAACTCGGTATTGTATTGAACTTATGGAGTATTGTAATGAATGGGAAGTTCTAGTAATTGAATTGGTAATTGGAGTATGTATTGTAAGTGTGTAGTACTCAGATATTCCAGTCCATCAGACCGATGTTGTATGTATGTAGTAGTAGCCTTGCTAGTCACGTGGGTGGCAAACGACATTGTATCACCCGCCATTGTGTAAGTAAGTATCCGCTGCGTGAATCTGGATATGTATGGAGACTGGAAGGTAATGACGGTATTAGCGGTAGGGGTGTTACAATGTCGATTGAAGTGCAGCACCTGAGGTAACTTGTAACACCCCATCCAACAACAAATACACAACAACAATCTGTAGCGGAATACACACCTCATCAAATGACTCAACTCATTGGTGTTACACGCCGTTAACCACCCACGTGGTTAACAAGGCTAATACACATACATTGTACCGGTCTAATGGGCTAAATTCCCGAGCGACTATACATTACTATCCCTTTCCATTAACAACAACAACAACATACACCTTTCAACTATACCGAGTATTTATAAACTGATGCCGACAACAATTTCGGTCTTACTACACCTACTGTATATACATTAAAATGATTACCCATGTACAATGTATACCCCGTCCTACTCTCGAACGGCTTCCAGCTCTCTGTACCTAAAATAGGAAAGAAGAGAAAGGGTGGCCCCCAAGGGGCTCGGCACCTTTGCTGGTATGGTAATCTCGCAGCCCACATGCTACCGGGCCACGCACAACTAATTGTCGTCTTAGCATGCGATTGATTATATTTAAATCATGCATGCAACTGTAAACACACAACACATAACATTTCGCCTCAATGGGCTCAACAAACGGATAATACTTCCTTACTTGATATTTCACTCATGGAATTCATTATCCCTAGAGTGTTCCTCCTCTAATGGAGCTACTTCCTTAATAGACGACACTTACCCTTAAATTAGGTTATCCTTAAACGCCTCTTATCACAAACTGGGATTCATTCCCATGACTCACACACTCCATATCTTACAACATATAACATTCCTCACGTAACAAAACATAACAACACTTTCACGTATCGACGTGCACACGATAACATCGCAATAGGAATTGCTTTACAACAACATCACATAACATAGCGGGAACGGTCCTCTTAGGAACCGACCCAAACATAGTTAAATCACTGGTGAGCCTAGAGAACGGTGTCACCCTCATGGTAAGCTCGTTATACAATAACAATAACACTCATTACCGTCCTAATAGTCGGACGAGTAACTTAAGTTAAGATGGTTCGGGATTGGAGGCCCGAACACACCACACAAACACATGTTCCCCCTAAACCGATCATAAGTCAGAATAGCTAAGCTTTGGAATAAGCTAATGGGAGATCATAACCCGTGAGGGAAACAACCATAACAAGAGAAGGGTAAAGCTAAGAAGGATACCCCCTCCCAAACAACGCGCGACCGGCCAAACCGGGTTCCTCACCACTGTTAGTACATACTTACTTTAGATATTAGTTAGAACCCCACTATGGAGTCTATCACACCTACACACATACAGTATTACAACTGGGTTAAACATACAAGGGAGATCCCTACATTCACATACACCACATCACATAATCAACTCACGCATAGCCGTGGTTAGAACGCCCCATGGTTCGGGTCGTTTAATCCGAATACCGAACTTTCATGTGATCCTAGACTCAGTTAACTAAGGTTAACACTGCCGAGGTTAAATGGTATCGGAGTTGAACACGCCACATATATGAATTACTGTAAACTCATTACATGTTTTATCTTACAACGTGGCAAACATACAGAAGAACACATTGGCATACAAGCCGGTGTAATCCGGTAGGACACAGGTTGCAAGAAAACCATACCTGTCGCCGGAGTCCACTTTATCATGTCCACTTATGTTCCTCGAGTAATTCTCGAACAACTGATAACATTACATGTATCTTTATTAACATCGGGGTAACATAATTGTTTTAAGTCTAATGCTTATAACTTTCCCGTTAACTTAGTTACATAACTTCACTTTTTAACTTGTTTTACTTTTACATTTTAATACAACTTTTCACCCACTTAATTGTCATTAAAACTCACCTAACACGTCCTTAACAACTTTATAACATCATTACCTATCAATCCCCATCATTACATATCATTTTATAACCTTAAACAACATTTTTGGTCCGACCGACCTTACCGACCGAACTTGTCCAAGTTCGGTCCATTCCAAAACACATTTCCGTCAAAATTTTCTACTCCGACCGACCTTGTAAGTTCGGTCGCATGTTCGGTCTATTCCCGAGAGTTTCTTCCCTTTGAAAATTTAGCCCGACCGAACTTGCCAAGTCCGGTCCCATGTTCGGTCGATTCTAGTAACTCAATCCGTACACAAAATACAAGCCCGACCGACCTTGCAAGTCCGGTCCCCAAGGTTGGTCCATTCCAGAAGCCAATTCTCGCAGGGTAAACTGGGCTCGACCGAACTTGCAAGTTCGGTCGCAAGTTCGGTCTGCCCCAGACCTTTGTTTTCCTTTTCACATTCAACTCCAAACTTCACCCCATCTAACCTAGTACCCCCTGACCTCATCTGGGCACTTCAAACACACCTTAAGACATCCTTAAACACTCATAAAACTCATTTTCTAATTCCTTAAGCCTTTACTTATATCTTCACAAAATTCCTAACACTTACAATGTTTTCTCCTAGTCTCGAAGTGGTGTTTCATACCTATGATAACTACTATCTCAAATACTTTCTCTTATTTTAACATCATCTTTCAAGCATCATTTCTTACCATCAACTCCTTATGTCATTTCTTGAAATCCTTTTTCAAGTTCACACTTTCTCCTTATTTTACCAGAGTTTGCCTAAGTCTTTACCTAAGTCCAAAATGACTTTGGTACATACTAAAACCTCAAGATCATGCCTAAGTCCTTGTTACACTCTAGAGCACTTTCTAGTTCATCAAAATTCCTTTAAAACATCTTGAACTCCTTATGCACTTCCTAAATTTCGACATAGGTTCCCCTAGCATTTTGTTACACCAAAGCACATTGTTTTCACCATTAAACACCCAAGAACACTAAAAATCCATCAAGCACTTTATTATACACAAACTTCGCTCATAAAGCACTACATCACAATATAGTGCATAATTTAAATTGCATGGCACTTAGGCCCTTAAAATGCATGGCTCTTAGGCCCTTAAAGTGCATAATTCTTAAACACTGAATTTCCACAATATTTTTGCCTTTGACCTGTAAATACACTCAACAACACATATGCCTTTTACTAGTCTCTTGAGAACACTTTACTAAGTCATTCACCATTTGCTCTTTAGGTAGTTTTAACAAGCATTATAAGCTCATTTCTCCTAAGGCATTAAACAACATTAGGTTAGTAGATTTGCCTCTTTTCCAAACAACTTCTTTCTTGTTTCCTTATAAAACCGGTAAGGTATTTGATTCCTTGTCAAGTTCTAAACAATATACAAACATTATAATGAGTATTCAAGCTATAAGCTTCATCTCATTGTAAATCCTAATTTTACATATATTATCTTAAGGTATTAAGATGATTGTTTTACCTTGGAATGGAAAGAGAGCTTGAATATATATCAAGAGAGGACTCCACCAAGCCCTTGGAAGATTCAAATGAAGCTAAAACAAAGCAACACAATGAGCACCATTAATGGTGATTTTCGGACATCACACAAACATGAAGGAAATGTCATTTTTCTTTGAGTTCCCTTACCTTGAAGCAAAGGAGAACAATAATATGTAGAAATACAAGCTCAAGCTCCTTCAATGGTGGAACTCCATGGCACCGAAATGGTGGTCTTGGAATTTTAAGAAGATAGAAATGAAGAGCTTGATGAGAGGAAGAGATTGGTGGTGTTTGTTTTTGATTTGGATAAGTGAGCTAGATTTTACAAGAGGTCAAAGATGGAGTTAATGGTGGTGTTGGTGTATTACCGTGAGAGAACACGAAGAAGAGAGGTTGAAGAAGAGTGGAACCGTGTGAAATGAAGAAGGAAATGAGAGAAATGAGATTGGTTTTGCTTTTTGAAGATATTTATAACTTAAAGCAAATAGTAACCTATGAGTCATCTTTATTTACTTAACAAGTTAACATGTTTGGTGACTCATTACTACAAAAACCGGCCCCCTTTATATCACTAAGGGTATTATAGTCTTTGTTGGTCAATTTAATTACTTATAACAACATATGTTACAAACTAGCTTATAAAAATCACTATTCACAAATACAAGGCACATAGAAGTGAAATTTTTGATTTCCCATTGATATAGACTTCCAAATGTGATACTATATAGTACAAATGTTAATTAAAGAGTAATGATGGACATTTAGCCATTCAAAACTCATTTACAAGACAATTTTTCAAAAATGTGCTTTAAGACTCCTTAAAGCACATTTTGTGTTTTAACTTGTTTTCAAGCTTGGTTTTCTTTAGTAATTGATTTAATATGTTCATTAACATATAAATAAGGTATAGGTATGACCATTAGGTCTTATACAAATTTATCCCAAGCTTAGAGCACATTTTGCTCCTATTGACTTTAAGGTATTTTCTTGTGTTTTGTTTGGTTTCATTGTCTACCAAGGTTTCCTAAGGACTTAATTAGCCTTATTAAATCATAATTGAATATTATTAAGTCTTGGTAGGCTCTTTGGGTCCTAACCAAGTTCACTCATAGCTTAGAGCATGTTTTTGCTCAAACTGTATCTTAGTGCTTTACTGCATTTACTATGGTTTAAATTGTTCACTGATGTTTCTAAGGCACTTTTTAGCCTTTACATACCATAGTTTGATATTTAAACCACATATCAAGGTTTGGGGTATTTCATAACTATTTAATAATCTTGCTGTATGGAATTTGAAATGAAGTTAGTAAGTACCGGTTGCATTCAGTCATTCGCTGGTGCTAATGGATAGTGAAGTGGAAAGAGCATATGTAAACAATTATTAATCATTATGGTTGCCTATTGGTATGGGATTATAATAAAGTCTCCACTCAGCCCATACTTTTAATTGTTGATGCAACTGATAAGTCCATAGACGAGCCTATAAAAAGGGCAAACATATTCGGTGACTGACATCGAATCATATAATCTCATTCAGAGAATTCTCTAGTAAACTGGGTCTGGCTGCAGAGGTATAATCGTGGAAGTCCTATGCAAGGCTTGTCGAGGAAAGCATCTTGACTATTAGTACGACTTGCTCGGAGCTAGTTTTTTGAGTAAGTAATAAGCTTTATAAGCTAAGTAATAGTTCCCCAACTACAAATTTGATACTACTTTTTCCCTCGTATATTCGGTGAAGTTTCTCAATTTTAAATTGTAGTTGGGATACAACTATTCCTATGATTCTACATGTTTAAAAACCTTATACTTTCTACGTATGTTTGTTTGTGATTAAAGCTAGTAAGTTAAACTCTGGTTTTATAATCGTCGTAACTAGCATGGTGCACACGAATAAAATTGATCTATTTGTTTAAAAATACTATTATCCTAGCATGTTACGGTGGTATGACTTTGATCATAATATTAAATTGGTTTGGGTTTTACGTACTGTACCAAAATATTAAATAATGGTGTGGGTTTTACAAACTATACTTTACCATGTTTTTTTTTATTATTATGTATACCCCACCGTTAGCATTGCTACGTTTAGATGATATATCACAAGTGTTTTGTTCTGTTAATATATATATATGTAATTTCGAGTGGTATCATCCGTAATTTGTTTTGGAACCATAGTGAACGGCTGTCCGAATATGAACCGTGGGTAACCGGGTAAGTTATCACGTAGCGTGCTATGATTAGTTAAATAATCTTTTCATTGTTTAGATTAGTCTACGGACTAACACCTGCAGGTTTTAGTATTTGACATCCTCAATGAAGATTTCACTTAGTTTTCGAGCACCTCAGTGTGAGGTACCAATTAGTTAATTAGTGGGGTATGAACGTCATTGGCATTATATCCCTTGTAGGTTAGCCTTGAGCTATGGTTCCCTAAAATAAATTTTAGACTTGGTTATGATATTAGTTTGATATATAAGTTTTCTGTCTGTGTGACGCTTTAGCTTAACTTTATTCGAATTCGTATATATATGTATACTTGCTCTTCACTACGTATTAGACTATATTTGTTTAACTACATAAATTTAGCTTTGATTCGCGCCTTAGATTTTACAAGAGTTTTGACTACTGCTTTGTTTATGGGGTTTATTGCTTACTGAGCGTGTGGTTGCTCACTCCCCCACGGATTTCATTTTTGTAGATTTTAGAAGTTGCGGTTACTACAAGAAGTTGCTGGCTGCGTTTCATGTGTTACTGCTTTAGACAACTTTTAGTTAAAGCTTTATTTGAAGTGTATGGCTACTCAGTCGTGATATTAAGTTTTATCATTTTCAGATAATGGCTACTTTTTAACACAATAATAACATATGAAAGATTGGCTATTTTTACGCGATAATAACATATTTTTGTCTAAGTATAATATTTTGGATTGTTTAGAAAATTATTTGGTTAGTAGCCTTGTTTGCTTCTTAGTTGTGTTGAAGTACGCGGCGTGTCAGCGACCTATTTCAACTAGGGTGGTTTTCGGGTCGTGACAGTTTTAAAGCATAAACTTTAAGCTTTAAAGAGAGTTTTTACCTTGGAAATTTGATGAAACCTTAGGCCATTTTCTCGGCCATCTATAGGAGAAAGGATGAGTTTATTTCATGTAGAAAAAATAAAGGGAAGAAGAGGCTTAAAAGGCCATAAGGAGCTCACGGGTTTACCTTGTTTTGAAGCCTTTGAAGAGGTGTTTTGGGAGGGATCTTTGGCTCAAGGAAAGGAGATGAACGCACCTTCATTTTGAGTACAAAAGGGTGTAGAAAAAGTGTAAGAAGGGACAACATTTTCGGACATAACAAGGAGGAGGAAAAAATGTGTTTAAAGGTGTTTTCTTACCTTTAGCTTCAATGAAGTCTTCCTAGATCCCTTGGTTGATATTACCTTGAATGAGGCTCCTCAAGAGAAGGTTTTTCACCTTGGAAAGAGAGGAAAATCATATGGGAAGAAGAGCCATGGAAGAAAATGCAAGAAAAGAGAAGAAAATGGAGTTTCTTTACCTTGTTCTTTCTTCCACCATTAATGTTGCTTGGCTGGAGCTAGAAGATGAAGAGAGGAAGAAGAAGATGCTGATGACGTGATGGAAGGAAGGTCTGGATGAGAGAGTGTAGGAAGGATGTGAGGAGGAATGGGTATTAGTACAAAGTAGCCATTATTTTATGTTTAGGTTGTACTCTTGTTTACTTTTACTCACTTTTCAATTTCCCTCTGTTTTTCTCATGTGTGTGGCCGGCTGTATTATTAATGGGGGGAAGGATTTTTGAATTTTTACATTAATGATGTGTATAATGGACTTGTTTTATGTGTTAGGTGATGACATGTGTTATTTCTTGTTTTAGTGTATATATGTATAAGTGGTTGTTGCACTTGTAGTTTGGTTTGATTATATACAATAATATGTATAATCTTATCACTTTAGTTGTGACATTAGCACATGTATTAATATGTCTCAAGTATTATTAATTTTAGAAGTTGATTTCTCCTTAATAATGTTCTTCTCTTGGTTAGAGATTTTATGTATAGTTTGGTATCCATCTTGGACTAAGGCAGAGGGACACAGAGATGTTTTCCAAACCTTCCAGGTCTTAAGGTAGCCTCATCCATCGCATCACGTCTAACAATATCATAACCAAATATTCTATAACTATGGAATGTTTTGTAGCCAATTGCAAGGTGACAATAAATCAGAAAAGTTAAGCATCAGGAAATAGAGATAATCACAGTACCGATTTGTTGCACCAATTACATAAACTCCTTTTCTCTTCTCACCAGCATCTAGCTCAATCAGAAGCTATAAGAGGATATCGTTTTCAGGCTTACATGTCAAGCCATAAATAAAAGAATTATACAACAAAAATACAGGTGTTTTTACAAAGGTAGGGATACTGACCTGATTAAGAAGGCTTTCAACAACTCGTCCACCTTCTCGATCACGTCTCTTTGTTATAGCATCAACCTGGAAAATTCGGCAAAACCTTCACCCATTAAGCTTCAGCCTCCTAAAGTTTCAAAGAGATTCAACAACAGATAAATTGATACTATAAAGGCTTTCCAATATTGCTTCCATAAAACAACTCTATGGTAAGCCATGACAATTTAATATATGTACTCCAAAATATAAGGGAAGAATGACTAAACATTCCCACAAATTATCCTAATCAATCCTTCACCAGGTAAACATTTTTAAGACATTAATGCCCTAGTATGATCTTAGATAAACATCATGCCATGAAGTTGTAACTCAGGAGCAAGAATAAAGCAACAAATGCATACCTCGTCAAAGGACAGAATACATGGATCACATGTCCTTGCACGACGAAACAAACTACGGACAACGGATTCACTCTCCCTAACCCATTTGTTAAGAAGCTCGGGGCCCTTAAAAGTCACTGGAAAAAAAAATAAATGAATGCAACGTGTGAGTTAGAATCATATAAAATAAGCTTTTCCAAGTGAAATTTAGTGCAAGCGAAATGTGTTGGCAAAATAAGAATCACAAAGAGAGAAACCTTTATATGTATGAAACAGGCTCCAGCTTTAATTGCAACAACCTTGGCAATTAGAGTTTTACCACAACCAAAAGGACCATACAACAAAAACCCAATCTCCATATTCACTCCACATTCCTATAAGAGCATCATAGTAGAACTGAGAATGAAAATTTGCAAGCAGAACTGAAGTCCCTTTTGGGAGTAATATGAATACAACCATGACAAACATTTAGCTTCACATGTAACTTATGATTACATATAACTCAATTCAAGGATGAAATGCGGCTCACAAAATATGATTTTACATTTAAAGCAGTGAATTTTGAAGCAATAGGAAACCAATTATAAATGTTTGAAGCATGATTGCATGAAAACCAATTCAGAGAGGAAACAAAGCTCATCAGAATACTAATAACAAAAATTGGCCTAGAAATCCACACTGTCATGAGTAATTACGTTCCGAAAAATCATAGTAGCAGTAACTTGTAGTGAGTGAGTCAAAGAAAGAAGTCAATATAGTTTTGAACTTCAGAGACACATAACCGAAAGCATTTATGTTTGCTTCACCGAATTTTGTAGTATGTGTAACTGTTATTGCAACATGAGTTAATATGTCGAGTGTAATTGTATATGACTTGATTACAATGTTTTTTTCTTTTTGCAAAAGAAAAGCCAAACTAACTTCGAGAATAGGTTGAAATCAAAATGTATGCACACCACTGGAAATGTGTGACATTTTCTGAGTTTAAGGAATTGTTGGTAAGCATTGATTATATTCGTTACCTTTAATGAGTACTGATATAAGAATTCTAGAATCAAGTGTTCATGTGATAATCATTATTTTTTTTATGATCCAAGATCAGGCACTTTAGTAATCCATCCATCATGAAATTTTTATGGTCTTAGCAGTTCTACCAAAATAGTGATCAAATTCAAAATTTCTTGTAGTCTTTACCACGAGATGACCAATATAGCTGGCGTGGTTTGTGACATGCATTATTAGCTAGTTGTTCATGCAATATTATGTGGAGAAAAGTGCTATTTTATGAACTTGCTCAATAGTGGTTTAATACTCACTCTCAGCTATGCTTGTGGCTTAGGTGGTCAACCAGGTGGTCATAAACTCACTTCTTTGCTAGCCAACTTTTTGTTTTCTAATTTTGAAGTTTCATTGATTAGACACATAAGGACTTGTAAATTGCAACAAACTGATAATTATTTATTTTGTTACCTCCCATTCATCAATACCTTGTTAATTTTGTTACTCTATTTTGCTTGATGAATAAGTTAAAGTTATTTAGTATGTTCTTGCATGATTTGTTCAAGCTAAAGAAAATGGTGGTGTGAAACTTACTGCTGATGTTATCTTGCTGAAAGAGCATACTAAGCACTATAAATCCACCGCACTACTTGAGTATTTGGAGGAAGACAAGGGATCTGAGGATGTATATGTATGTAACATTTCCATATCTTTTAAAACAATTTTGTTTTTGTTTGCATCTTTTTCTTCTTTAACATTTCATGGCATCATTAACTTCACATGTAACTTATGATTACATATAACTCAATTCAAGGGTGAAATGCAGCTCACAAAATATGATTTTACATTCAAAGCAGTGAATTTTGAAGTAATAGGAAACCAACTATAAATGTTTGAAGCATGATTGCATGAAAACCAATTCAGAGAGGAAACAAAGCTCATCAAGATTCTAATAACAAAAATTGGCCAAGAAATCCACATTTTCATGAGTAATTATGTTCCAAAAAATGGTAGAAGCAGTAACTTGTAGTGAGTGAATCAAAGAAAGAAGTCAATATAGTTTTGAACTTCAGAGACACATAACCGAAAGCATTTATGTTTGCTTCACCGGATTTTATAGTATGTGTAATTATTATTGCAACTAACATTAGTTAATATGTCAAGTGTAATTGTTTATGACTTGATTACAATGTTTATTTTTTGTAAAAGAAAAGCCAAACTAACTTCGAGAATATGTTGAAATCAAAATGTATGCACACCACTGGAAATGTGTGACATTTTGTGAGTTTAAGGAATTGTTGGTAAACATTGATTATATTCATTACCTTTAAGGGGTACTAATATAAGAATTCTAGGATCAAGTGTTCAAATTCATCCTGTGATAATCGTTATTTTTTTTATCCAAGATGAGGCACTATTAGTAATCCATCCATCATAGAATTTTTATGGTCTTTGCATTTCTACCATAATAGTGATCAAATTCAAAATTTCTTGTAGCCTTCACCACGGGATGACAAATATAGTTGGCGTGGTTTGTGACATGCATTATTAGCTAGTTGTTCATGCAATATTATGTGAAGAAAAGTGCTAGTTTATGAACTTGCTCAACCATGGTTTAATACTCACTCTCAGCTATGCTTGTGGCTTAGGTGGTCAACCAGGTGGTCATAAACTCACTTCTTTGCTAGCCAACTTTTTATTCTTTAATTCTGAAGCTCCATTGATTAGACACATAAGGACTTGTGAATTGCAACAAACTGATAATTATTTATTTTGTTACCTCCCATTCATCAATATTGTTAATTTTGTTACTCAATTTTGCTTGATGAATAAGTTAAAGTTATTCACTATGTTCTTGCATGATTTGTTCAAGCTAAGGAAAATGGTGGTGTGAAACTTACTGCTGATGTTATCTGGCTGAAAGAGCATACTAAGCGCTATAAATCCACCGTACTACTTGAGTATTTGAAGGAAAACAAGGGATCTGAGGATGAATATGTATGTAAAATGTCCATATCTTTTTAAAAAATTCTATTTTTGTTTGAATCTTTTTCTTCTTTAACTTTTCATGGCATCATTAACTTTACATGTAACTTATGATTACATATAACTGAATTCAAGGATGAATTGAAGCTCACAAAATATGATTTTACATTTATAGCAGTGAATTTTGAAGCAATAGGAAACCAATTATAAATGTTTGAAGCATGATTGCATGAAAACCAATTCAGAGAGGAAACAAAGCTCATCAGAATACTAATAACAAAAATTGGCCTACAAATCCACATTGTCATGAGTAATTATGTTCCAAAAAATTATAGTAGCAGTAACTTTTAGTGAGTGAATCAAAGAAAGAAGTCCATATAGTTTTGAACTTCAGAGACACATAACCGAAAGCATCTATGTTTGCTTCACCGGATTTTGTTGTATGTGTAATTATTATGGCAACTAACATGAGTTAATATGTCGAGTGTAATTGTATATGACTTGATTACAATTTTTTTTTTTTTGCAAAAGAAAAGCCAAACTAACTTCGAGAATAGGTTGAGATCAAAATGTATGCACACCACTGGAAATGTGTGACATTTTGTGAGTTTAAGGAATTGTTGGTAAGCATTGATTATATTCGTTACCTTTAAGGAGTACTGATATAAGAATGCTAGGATCAAGTGTTCCTGTGATAATCGTTATTTTTTTATGATCCAAGATCAGACACTTTTAGTATTCTATCCATCTTGGAATTTTTATGGTCTTAGCATTTCTACCATAATAGTGATCAAATTCAAAATTTCTTGTAGCCTTTACCACGGGATGACAAACATAGTTGGTGTGGTTTGTGACATGCATTATTAGCTAGTTGTTCATGCAATATTATGTGGAGAAAGGTGCTAGTTTATGAACATGCTCAACAATGGTTTAATACTCACTCTCAGCTATGTTTGTGGCTTAGGTGGTCAACCAGGTGGTCATAAACTCACTTATTTGCTAGCCAACTTTTTATTCTCTAATTCTGAAGTTTCATTGATTAGACACATATGGAATTGTGAGATCATTTCTAGGGGCAACACCTTGGTACACAATAATATGAAGCAAACGACCAACAACATCCCGCATACGCTGCGGGGAGACCTAATTTTTTTGGTTTCAGGTTCAACACCAAAGAAGCTAAAAAGATCCTCATCTTTCTGATTAGGAGCAAAAGTGTTGATTTCTCTTGAAAAGGTCTTAACCCCCTCAGTAGGTATGTCCAAAATCATACCAAGAAGTTCAGGATTAAGTTCTATATCAACACTTTTAACTGTAGACCTGGCAAGATACTCATCTTCAAAATGCAGATTCTTATAAAATTCTTTATTAGCTTCCCAGTATATATGCGTACCCATTTGAAACACAATAGACCAGCCTTGTGCCGAAAGACAACTAGCAATGTTAGATAGCCAATTTTTACGGAGCCAAACAGAATTCATTCGTTTTCCCACTACAATGTGTGCATTTCTGATTTCCGATTTGAAAGCAGGATAACAAGGGAAAATGTAACCAGACCAGTCAGAGTTTGTCGATGAAGAATCTGAGGAAGCATTCGAAGCCGTCACAGAAGTAGAATGCACCGGAGAGATATGACGTTGTAGCTTTGAGGTAGAAGCATGCTGAACTGGAGTGGCTTGACATTTTTGTCGGTGCAACACTAACAGGGGTACGTCGTCATCAGATATAGGGTCAGGGTGCGACGGAGTAGTTGGTGGCTGTGTGGGTTGGGGGCGACGTGGTCGAAGAAACTGACGACATCGAAGAGAGGCAGCAGATGAAAGGTGGACTCATTTTCTAGGGTTTCATTGTGAGGTGGACGGAGATGGAGAAACTGGGGAAGGATAAGAAGTAGATGGTGAATCCTCAAATGGAACTTCATAAGAGGGAAAATCATCGGCACATTTCTTGGAGGATGGAACAGGAGATGTAGGTATTGCTAGTAAAGGGAGCGGTGGAAGAATAATGTCCAGCGAAAGAAGATGTTCTGAGTGTACAGGGAGAAGGATAGAGTCAACAGTAATTCGTGGCATGTCAGGTGAAACAAGAAAAAGTGGAGAGGTAAGAGCAAGAAGTTGACGATAAGAAAATGTAGGATCATAAAGAACGATTTCCATGGCGGAATAAACACTGAGATGACAACAGAGGAGAGGAACAGACGGGAAAAGCAAACAATAGGGAGCACAGAAAAGGAGTAGAGAAGAAAGAAAACGTAATGGGTTTGAGGCTGACACAAGAAGAGTGGACTGACAAAACGTGTGTAAATGGGTAAGGAGAGTGGTCAACAGTTGAGGACGACGTGATTCGAAAATTTTGTTTTTCTCTAGGTTATTTTTTTGTTGTTTTATAAGAGTATGACGGAAAAGGAAATGAAATAAACATGTTGCTAGAAATATTGGTCGAGAAAAAAATGTGTAAATGTAACAATCTAAAATATGTTCCTACTATAACCGTGATCCAAATCAGCCATTACGTGTTCCACATTAACCATAGGAATCCTGACTTTTATGTAAAAAAAAAGACACTCTCCACTCATCTCTAGTACCAAGTTCGTATAAGCGCAAATAGTGAAAAACATCGAAAATAAAAGAAATGGACCTTAAGTAACATTAACTGTAACACCCCACTCATTAAACTCGTAATTAATCTCTCACGTAACATAAATAATGGCGTCTCACAGCGGAAGTCTAATCGGTACTAAACCTCACATGGGTGTCACATGCCCTTACTTACCGTCATTACAGTCCAATCTCCTCATACTTTCATACTCACGCAGCGGATACATACTTACACAATGGAGGGTGATACAATGTCGTTAGCCACCCACGTGACTAACAAGGCTTACTACTACATACAGCATCGGTCTGATGGACCGGAATATCCGAGTACTACACAATTACAACACATACTCCAATTTCCAACCAAGTACTACAATGCTCCATACAATACATTACTCCATACTACAATACATTACAATACACTGAGTTTACTAAGATCCAAATCCAAATACAATAATTCTTTCAAGTTCATACATACTCATTAAGAGTCTAGCATCTACCCATTCCTCACAACTACATACTTCTCAAATACAAAGGGTATACCACTTGGTACTCTTCTACATCAAAGGCTACAAGCCTTATTCAATTCTCTACTATCTACATCTCATTCCTAGTTATCCAAACATAGTTGTCGGTCTCTTACTGTGACCATAACCACTTTGGGTACCTGCACACTAAAAACGCTGCCCCTAGGGGCTCAGCTTACGCTGCATATGACTTCCGCATACCCCGCGTACTAGCGAGGGTACGCAGACCACTTGGTCGAATACATGCAGTTCATTTACAAATACATACATACATGCTTTCAGTCATACTGCTACAATACTTCACAAGGATACATACATACAGTTCAATACATACAAGGAGATAATACAAGTCAACCATACATACTCACCTTTACCGGAATGCGCATACACAAATACATACACAATACTTGTTAGCTCCATTTGTCCACCCGGGTTAATTGGGTGGAGATTACTCTTTTACTCGGGGTCGATAACTTACACCAGCCAAGACCATTACTCATACATAATCTACTTACTTACTTACTTACTTACTTACAAGTTAAGTCATCGGGACCTCCGGGCAGGGACTACACCATCCCACCACCGGGCTTTACTGTGGCTCACTAATCCAGGATGCTACCCATTTAAGGGGTTTGGGCCGTGGAAAAGTTTAAGAGCCAAGAATCGGATCCAACCTCTTGTCTCTCCTCATCCTCACGCGTGGCCGAAACTATATCGGACTTCTACTCATTCCATTTTACTCAATACTTACGTTAGGAGTTAGGTAGTTAGGAATTAGTAGAAGTCAACACATCCAAGCCACACAATAATACCTTACTTGCATCCACATCCATACAAGCTACATTATATTACACAAGTACACTACAAGGTACATACACATTCCATCCTTATCCATTAATTTCATGAATTATACAAACTAAATGTTCAAGACAAAATAGCAAGAACAAATATAACAAGCACAAGTAAGTGCATTAAAGTCTGATTCATGCATTTATCTTATTTAGGTGATCAAATAAGCACACAAATCAGGGTAACCAGGTTAGGATACAGGGCATAAAGAAATCATACCTTTCACCGGGATTTACTTTACTGGGTGTTCCCTTGTTCCTTAGTTCACACTTATTCCTCTAATCTTATTCTCGAACCAATGACTACATGCCAAATGATTCTATCAATACTAAGCATTACAGTACATACATAATTACTACACCCGTACTTACCCCGTTATCCCGTTATTTCGGTTTAACTTAATGTTCTTAAACTTACAACTTTCTTACTCACATCCTCAAACTTGTTTACACTTCTTAGGGCCTTTAAAGGTCACCAAACAAGGCCTTAAAAACTTCTAAAACCATTACCAATCAATCCCCCTTGTTTAGAACCCTTAAAAACACTCTCTGTTGAATTTTGGGGGTGGTCCGGGACTTGGTCCGGACCCAAAGTCCCGGACCAACACATTAGCTAACTCTCGGCCTATTTTCTTACACTGGTCCGAGACTTGGTCTTGGACTAAGTTCCCGGACCACCACCTGTTTTCACTCTCGACATGATTTTTAGTGTGGTCCGGGACTAGGTACATATCCTAGGTCCCGGACCCTGCTAAAAACTGCTACATTGTGGATTTTTCAACCCCTAATCAACCCTTAAGCCACCTCCAATCATTCCATAATCTTTCCACATGTTTTGTACATATTTAAACACACTTAAACACTCACTAAAACTCCTTAAATCCATGGTCCAATACTAACTCAACTTCTTGCTCAAATTCTACAAATTTCCATTCTCATTTTCACACTTTGCACACTTGTGCATTCCTACACTTCCCTTTTGCATTTTGCACTTTGTCCTAATGCCCTTTTACCATTCCAATTCATTTCCAAGCAATACACTATCTATACCCAAGTCCAACACTCATTTTACTAAATCTTGCACACTAATTTTTCTAAGTTTCTCCAATGCATTACTACACTACTTGCTACAGATTTTACACTCTTATATTCTCATACTACAACTACCAAAGCATGGTTACTAAACATCCTTACTCCAATACACACCTTGGTTTTCCCATTCACCAAGTCATCTAAAAATGCATGTTTCCTACTCGAATGTTGCCATAGTTCACCTACAATTCTCACTTGTCCACATATATCCATTCTCACCAATATCATTCCTAATCTAGCCACACCCATACAAGGGTCCTACCGGCACTCAAATCAATACCAATTCATAAATACCTCCTCAAACAACAATAGTAATACACATATACCATTTATTTGGCTCTAAGGCCCACAATTCAAATACTAGCTCATAAATACTCAAACTTCATAAACTTCAATACTAATACAAGATTTTGGGTTCTTTAATTAGTTTACCCATTCCCATTACTCTAATGCATTAAAATTTAGCATTAAGAAGGAGCTCTTACCTTAAGCTCACAGTTTCTTCTTTCTTTTCCAATTCCCCTTCTTCTCTCTTTCTTGCACAAAATCGGTCACATGGGGAATGGAGTTGCCAAACTCCATTCCCATCACCCAATAACACAAAATAAGTGTAAATTAAATATTAACCCTTAGATTTATACTAATTCATTGAAGTGCTAAAAACACAAACTCTAGGGTTTACCTTTGGGGTCTTTTAAGAGAGGTTTTAGCCCTTGGTTCAAGAAGGTGATTCCACCACCATTGCAAGGTTGGAATTATGCTCAAAGGATAGAGAAAAATAGAGCATTACAAAGGGGGTAAAAATCGGCTACAAAGAATGATGAAGGAGACTTGAGTTTTTCATGGAGATTTTTACCTTAATGGAGAGAGGAGACTCCAAGCTACACATTGATGCTATTTTCTCTTTGAATGGGGAAAACCCATGGAGATGAACTTCCTCATTTTTGGATTTTGAAAAGAGATAAGTGTAGAGAATGATGAGGGGAGTAAGAATATATATTTATTTTTGTATTTGGAGCTCAAATGGAGATGGAGCATGCAAGAGAAGAGGAGAAGCCATTGTTGTTATTTGGGAGCTTCAAAAATCGCCAACCAGAGGAAGAAGAAGGGGGGAAATCGGCTGGGAGAGAGAGGAGGGAGGTGAGTGTAACACCCCATCTCAATCCAATTGTGGTTTCACAACTTAACAGCATATATATAAATGTCACAGCGGAATTCCATACACTTCAGGACCTTGCCACGGTCTGATCGACAGAATATACCGAACATTAGTACATACCAACCTTAACCAATATACATATCCTTCTTACAATCCCCCCCCCCCTCACATCCTATACATCTTACTAACTCAATTTGCCATACGAGTGTACATGCACGACTCGTAGGCCACACTTAACCCGTAACGCTTGTACCCCATCTTACTCTCGTGACGGCCGCCTCCTGTCGTCCACCTTTGTAGTAAAAACAGCCCCCAAAGGGGGTCAGCACGAATGCTGGTACGATCCTCTCATGGCCCCCAAGCTAACGTGGCTACGACGACTAATTGTCGATAGCATAGAGGTTGATTAGATGCACAACATAATAGAAAGTGCAGTAATAACAATCCAAATATGAACAATCAAAGTTCAAACATAGTGAACGACTTAAATTTGTTCCCTTAATTAGAGAGTTAATTATTTAACTCCTTAAGTTATGTTTCCTCTTGATCTTAGTCCATCCTTATCTTACCTCAATCTTAGTCTTATCTTAGCCTTAGAAACAACCATCCTTTAAAAAGGAATGGATGTAGCTTATCTTAGTCTTATAATACAAACCATCCTTAAAAAAAGAATGGTTGCAACTTATCTCAAACCTTATCTTAATCTTAGAATACAAACCACTCTTTAAATAGAAATGATTGCATCTTACCTCAATGTTTATTTTTGTCGGGTCAAATGCAACCCTAGCCAATGAGCTATTAACTCCATTGGTTGAATAAACAACTTATCTTATAATTTAGGATTTAGGTGATCCTACCGCACCATCTTAATGCCTCCTACCTTGGACTGTATGTCCAACGTAGCTGAGCCGGCAACCGACCCTAGGCAACAAGTCCGAAGACAAGTCCTTAAGCGGAAGTCGGATCTGCTATAGATACCGACCCCCTTTTTTCTTAGCATGCATGACCGGAGTCAGTCCCGGGTTCCTCACTCCCCCCTTAAGTTCCAGTTAGTAGAAGTCTCAAGACAATGTTTGTTGGTTAACCTC
Organism: Limonium bicolor; assembly: GCA_023374045.1. Lineage (NCBI taxonomy): Eukaryota > Viridiplantae > Streptophyta > Magnoliopsida > Caryophyllales > Plumbaginaceae > Limonium > Limonium bicolor. The sequence goes on from CM041783.1 coordinate 37,497,114, forward strand.
TTTCGGTTTATAACAAACTAATATTAGGGAGCGTTCCTTAGTCTCACTCAATTCCTTACTAAACGTTGGTTAGTAAGTTCTCATGGTAAGTTGTGTTAGTTTTCAAACATCACACAACAATACAATAAACATAATGTTCCGGTTGCATGCTTTATCTTGTTTAGTGAGCACATAAAAACAAATAGCACACAAGCCGAGGGACACCTCGTTAGCAAGCAGGTCACAAGAAGAACTGTACCGTTCACCGTTGGTCGTTCGGTTGCTTACTCTCCTCTGGAGTCCAAATTCTCAAACCCTAAAACATTCATTCAATTTTAGGTTGTTAATTACTTTTCCAATAAAGCTAACTTACTTAACTCCCTTAGTCACTAATGATCCCCATCTAACACCACTTAAGTTCTTATAAACTTAATCTTAAGTGAATCACTTCTCCACATAACTTATACTTATTCACCCCTTAATTATCATTGTTACCCACTAAACATGTCTTAAACAACCTTATATTATCATTACATATCAATCCCCACCATTAGATATCATTTCCTAACCTTAAACAAAGTTTTTGGTCAAAACAGCACCGCGTCCGAACTTGTGTCCGAGCTTTCCAAGTTCGGACGCAAGTCGAGACTCAAAAGGGTGCAACCAGACGTGTGTCCGAACATGTGTCCGAACTTCCCTAAGTTCGGACATAGGTCGAGGAAAAATCAAAGGAAGAATTTCAAGTGTCCGAACATCTAAGTCCGGACAGTAGTTTGGACTCTGGTCGAGACTCAAAAATTCTAATCGCAACAGGGCATGTCCGAGCTTCCAAATTTGGACGGAAGTTCGGACAGGCCAGAATATTCATCTTCTACACCCTTAAACACTTATCTCCTTTCTTGCAAAAATGCCCAACTCTTCCACAAGTGTCCCTTTATGTCTTAATACCATATAGGCACTTAAACTAGCCTTAGAACATCCTTTAAAACCTCCTTAACCATTTTCTCAATCCTTACAAGAATTTCTAACACTTGTTACTTATTTCCTTATTTTTCCAACATGTAATCTTTGTCTAAAACTCTAACCATCCAAAGTGTTTCCTTCCCAATCAATGTAACATCTCCCTAGCATTATTGCATCCCCTCTTCGCTTGCCAAACCTTCCAAGGTTATCTTGCATGTCCATGCACAATTCCTTTCTTTTCCTTTTTCTACTCATCAACCTAAACTCATGAACTTACCTATGCATTCTCCCCATCTTCTTAGCACCTTAACCTTGTTCTTCTTTACCTTAACTATCCTACACCCTCCTTGGACATTTCCATCTCCTTTTACTCACTTACTCACCATTCTCATGATCATACGCTCTTTTACATTCCTAGTCATTTTCCTTGACATTTGACAACATTCTCCCACACCTTTCTCTTCCATCACCTAAGTCCACTCATTACCATCTAAACTAAACCTCATTAGTCCACTACTAGCATCATCACACTTACACAAGCTTCTCAAAACTCTCATTGTTATGTTCCCTAGTTCATACCTAAATTATCTTAAAGCATTATACACCTTCTCCTCCAAATTTGCACGAGTCTTACCATTCCTCTTACCATGACTTTGGTGTGTTCAATACACCCACCAATCTTCTAATCCTTCCTTGACAACTCTAGGTCATTCTCATCCTCAAAAACTCCTTAGTTAACTCATTTCCACTCAAATTCCTTTTAATGATCCCAAGTGAATCCTAGGGCATCTTAACTCACCACTACCACTTAAACACTTTGTTTTCTACTCAAATTTTGCCATAGCTTCCCTAGTATATTATCATGCCCAAATGCATTGTTTTCCTCATTCAACCATCTCACACACATCAAGTTCTTTCTCATCATATTTTATCACTCAAACCAACTCATTCACAACAACTCAATATATTGCAATAATCTTAAATTGCATAGCACTAATGCTCTTAAACAACATGGCTCTTAGGCCCTTAAATGACTTAAACTTAAACACTGAATTTCCCACATATATAAGCTTTCAACCTGCAAATACACCCATCAATCCCATAGTAGTTTTAATGCTCTTAAAATCCCTCTTAAACTTATATTACTAACTCATTCCCATTGACTCCTTAGTCACAAGTTCATAAGCTTGTTTAAATTCTTTTTCCTAGGTTATATAACCCATTACTTAATGTAAGCTTTAAGCTACATTAGTACTTATCTAAATACCACCCCTTAAAACTTAAACCACCCTTAGGTAAGCAATTTACCTTGTTTTTATCAAGTTTCTCTCAAATTTCTCCTTAGGCTTCTTCCCTTGGAAATCTCGGCCACCATTTAAATTTCCCTTGCCAATGTTCTAATCAATATACATTGGCTCTCATGAGTGCTAAATAATACATTAACCTTAAGGAGTAAACCCTAGGTTAAAAATGTGTTCTAAGGTATTGAAATGAATGTTTTACCTTGGAGTCTTAAGATAGGCTTGGATATGAATCAAGAAGGACCTCCTATAGCCCTTGGAGAATAGAATCAAGCTAGAACAATGGATAAAACAAGGCTCCATGATAAGGTAATTTTCGGTCATGGTGAGGAAGTGATGGAAACAAGATTTTTCTTACATTTTCTTTACCTTAAGAGGATGGAGAAGCTAATGAACTCTTCAAACTTGATTTTCCTCCATCAATGGAGATTTCCCATGGCTTCAAAATGAAGCTTTTCCAATTTTGTAAAGATAGAAAGCTAGAGCTTGAGCTAACTAAGAATAATATATGCTCACTTTTTGATTTGGAGCTAAAATGAGTAACTTATGGACATTTGAAGATGGAACAAGTATGGAGCTGGTTGGGCACGGTTTGGAACAGAGAGAACAAGAAGAAAACCGTGGAAGAAGAAGGGGAAATGAAGAAGAGAGAAGAGAGGTAGGCTAATAAGGATATTTGCTTTATAAAAGCAAATAGTAACTTTCTTTACTTATCTCTTCTTTTTTCCTTATTTGATGAAGTCTATGGTGACTCATCCTTAGAAAACCAGCCCCCTCTTTATAACCAAGATATTTATGGTCTTGGTTGACCAACTAATTGACTTATGTTGACTAAAACTTAAACTAGTCACTATTTGGCACTATTCATAAATTAGTGCACATATTTGTGAAATTTTTGGTTTCCCATTGATTTAGACTTCCTAATGTGATACTAAGTAGTACACAAGTTAATTAAAGAGTAATGATGGACATTTAGCCACTCAAAACCCATTTACAAGACAATTTTTTCAAAAATGTGCTTTAAGAAGTCTTAAAGCACATTTTTGTGTTTTAACTTGTTTTCAAGCTTGGTTTTCTTTGGTAATTGGTTTAAAATGACCATTAGAATATTACTAAGGTATTAGCATGATATTTGGGTACTCACCCAAGTCTCTCCAAGCTTAGAGCACATTTTTGCCCTAATTGCCCTTAAGGCATTTTCTTGTGTTTTCCTTGGTTTAAATTGTCTACCAATCTTTCTAAGGCATATTTTAGCCTTACTACATCATAAATTGATGTTTAATTAGCATACTTAGGTTTGGGGTATTTCAATCTACCCCCCTTAAAAGAACTTTGTCCCCAAAGTTCCCATGCATCTTATCTTATTAGAATACATGTCTTACCTCATTCCATAGATCACATAGATCATACTTACGTATACTTAAACTCATTGAATCATTAGATCCACCATATGCTTATTCCCAAATATCACACAACATGCTTAAGCATGTATAACACTCAAAATTCTCTTTGTTCCTTTTTGATGATTAAAACAATCACATAATTTTCATCGTATTCTCCCATGTCACCGGTCCGTAGACAAAGGCACATTCGTCCACTCCACCATGGGCCAGAATACAAAACAACTCTGCTCTCCCCATGTCACCGGTCCGAAGACAAAGGCTCGTACGTCCTCGACTTCATGGGCGAGACTCAGTAAAAAGGAAATCCTTTTTACGAGGTCATGTGAGGAATAATTCCTCTAATTAAAAATAAAATCAACTCTAATTTCATTTTATCCTAATGCCTCCATCCTTAGCGTGATTTAATTATGACCACTGGTAGGGAGTTTCAGGAATCATCCAACCCTGATGTGATCAACATCAGTGTAGAACTATCCTTCCACCCCAATTTGTGTTCGGTTTCCCTTGATCCCTAGAAAATCAAGTTCCACCTCCCACGTCATTTTCAAACATCCAAATAATTCACTCATGTCCAATTTTCTATCTTTTTAGTTATTCTAATCATAATCAATACATCTCCAAAGTGTGGACTCAGTCCATCAAACATTCCCGATTCATCTCTTAGTAATTACCTCAAGACTTAAATTCCTACTAATTTCTATAACCGTCTCATACCAATTATCACCATCTTATATCTCATAGCATTACTATCTTCTTCCTCATATTCATATCGAACAGTATCCAATAGTGTTATCTTATTCTTATCTCACACATAGTCTTATATCGGCTTATACCTCATATATTCCTTATTTCTTAAGTCTCCTTAATCCTCTTCCTTAATTCTCTTAACTTGTACTCACACCGGAGTTAACAAGATAGGTACTTAATATGTATGGTATTCACATCTTTTGTGCGCAATAACCATATCTTATCTCAAAATGTTTATGTAAAACATATTCTCAAATTATTTTATGCTATGTGCACCTTAGTTTATGTACTAAGTACATAAGCATACGCTAAGCGGTTTTCACTCTACCCCCCTTAAAATGGATTACGCACACGTAATCAACACCACATCATTCTTAAATATAGGTTCAAGATGTCTAATTCTCACCGAGCATCCTGGCTTCCATGCCATCTATCTTACTTACGTTTCGATCAGAGGATCATAACTATGCTAATGACTTAGTCTCTGCATCGAGGATTCTTAACGGTACTTGTACCATATTCTTAACTTAGTTTGGTCTAATCTCAAAGGTAGTGGTTTGCTAGCTTCAGCTGCGCGACTCTGATAATCTTAGGCTTAACTGCCTTTCTAATCGTTCATAGTATTGTATATCCTTCTGCCTCCTTACAGTTTAGGAATATTGGTCTCTCAGTGGACACGTGTTATCTTTTATATACACGGCCTTAATGAGTTGTAACTCGTCTATCCATTCTCCTTGATGATCTTATGTTCATACTCTTAGTGTTTCCTAGAATGTCTAAATTGTTCTTTCCATCTGACCTTTGGTCTGAGGATGATTCTTAATCTGAAACTACTATCTAGTGCTTAATGCGCTTTACAGTCTTATCCTTAACACTTTATGAAATACCCCAAACCTTGGTATGTTGTTTAAATGTTAAACTATGGTATTTAAAGGCTAAAAAGTGCCTTAGAAACATCAATGAACCATTTAAACCATGGTAAAACACAATAAAACACTAAGACACGGTTTGAGCAAAAACATGCTCTAAGATTGGAGTGAACTTGGTTAGGACCCAAGGAGCCTACCAAGATTTGATAATATTTAATTATGATTTTATAAGGCTAATTAAGTCCTTAGGAAACCTTGGTAGACAATGAAACCAAACAAAACACAAATAAATACCTTAAGGTCAATATGGGCTAAAATGTGCTCTAAGCTTGGGATAGTCTTGGTTATGACCTAATGAGTTTACCAAGACCTTATTTATATGTTAATGAACATATTAAATCAATTACCAAAGAAAACCAAGCTTGAAAACAAGTTCCAACACAAAAAGTGCTTTAAGGAGTCTTAAAGCACGTTTTTGAAAAATTGTCTTGTAAATGAGTTTTGAATGGCTAAATGTCCATCATTACTCTTTAATTAACATGTGTACTATATAGTATCACATTTGTATGTCTATATCAATGGGAAATCAAAAATTTCACTTCTATGTGCCTTGTTTTCATGAATAGTAACTTTAATAAGCTAGTTTGTAACATATATTGTAATAAGTAATTAAATTGGTCAACAAAGACTATTATACCCCTATGTGATATAAGGGGGCCGGTTTTTCATGTGTGACTCACCACATTTGAACAAATAAATAAGTTAAGTAATGACAAAGCAAAAGTACTATTTGCTTTTAGCTTAAATATCTCCAAAAGCAAGCTTTATCTTCATTCTCTCATTTCCCTTCACTTCCAACGTCTTCTTCCTCCCTTCTTGCTGCTCTTCTACGGTTTGCTACAGCACCACCATCAACACCAACTTCCATTGTCTATAATTCATAGCTCACTTAACCAAATCAAAAACAAACACCACCATCTTCTTCCTCTCATCAAGCTCTTCAAGTCTATCTTCTCAAAACTTCAAGAGCCCCATTTCGGTGCCATGGAGTTCCACCATTGAAGGAGCTTGAGCTTATATTTCTACATATTATTGACCTCCTTTGCTTCTAGGTAAGGAATCTCAAAGAAAAATCATGTTTCCTCCATGTTTTTACCTTGACCGAAAATGTCCATTAATGGTGCTCTTTGTGTGACTTTGTTCTAGCTTCATTCCAACCTTTCATGGACTAGGTGGAGTCCTCTCTTGATAGATGTTCAAACTCTCTTCAAAGATCAAGGTAAAACAACTACATTAATGTTTTGAAACAATGTAAACCTAGGGTTTACAATGAGATGAAGCATAAAGCTTATATACTCATTTCAATGTTGGTATATTGTTTAGTAGTTGACAAGGAGTCAAATACCTTACCGGTTTTATAAGGAAACAAGAAAGAAGTTTGTGTGGAAAAGAGGTAAATATACTAACCTAATGTGGTTTAATGCCTTAGGAGAAATGAGCTTATAATGCTTGTTAAAACTACCTAAAGAGCAAATGGTGAATGACTTAGTAAAGTGTTCTCAAGGAGACTAGTAAAAGAACATATGCCTTGTTGTGTGTATTTGCAGGAAAAGGCTTATATATTGTGGAAATTTAGTGTTTAAGGTTTATGCAATTTAAGGGCCTAAGAGCCATGTTGTTTAAGGGCGTAAGTGCCAAGCAATTTAAATTGTGCACTATATTGTGATGTAGTGTAAATTTGGTGAAGTCTTGTGTGTGATGGTGTTCTTGATGGATTTAGGTGTTCTTGAGTGCTTAATGGTGAAAACTATGAGTTTTGGAATGATGATGTGCTAAGAGAACCCATGGCAAAATTTGTAAAATGTATAAGAAGTTTTAATTGCTTGAATGAACTTGGGTGGACTAGGAATTGTTAGGAATGAGTAAATGTTTCACTAAGGAAGAAAACATGCATTAAGGTGTTCTAAGGTGCTACAAGGATTTAGGCATTATCTTGGAAGTTCTAGAAAATCCAATGAGAGTTTTTAGGATGTATTAAAGTCTTGGAGAAGTTGTTTAAGGTTTAGGTAATATTGATGAGTATGGAGAGAATGATGTTTAGGTAAGGTTTTGAGAAAGGAATTTTAGGAAGTTGTGAAAAGAAGATTTGGTTAGTAAGAGGAGATGCTTGGGAGATGATGTATTGAAGGTGAGGAAGCATTCTAGTGTAGTGGTCATTTAAGGTGAAACACCACTTAGGAACTTAAGGAAAAAGATATCACAAGTGTGGATGAATTTGCAAGAATTGGGTGATGGTTTGGACAAGGAATTAGAAGAGGTTTGAGGTGCCAAATTGGTGTTAAAACATGTTAGGATTTATGTAGAAACATTAGGAAAAGGTTAGGCTTGGTTTGGTGGTTGAAGAGTGGCTGAAAAATAATGTTCTGGACTAATACTGGAGTGGTCCGGGTTTGCAAACAAGAACCTAAACCCGGACCACCCCAAAAACATACCAGAGAGTGAATTTTGAAGGTGGTCCGGGTTTGTAAACTCGGACACAAACCCGGACCAGGTGAAAAATTGGGCAGAGAGTATTGCGATGAGATGGTCCGGGTTTGTAAACTCGGACACAAACCCGGACCACCCTAAAAGTGCACCAGAGAGTGTTATTAAGTGTGTTTAAGATGGGGAAGTGAATGATAATGGTTTTAGATGATGTTTAGGCCTTGTTTGGTGACCTTTAAAGGCCATTGGAAGTATAAACAAGTGTGAGAATGAATGTGCAAGTTGTGAACTCAAGATCACATAAATAAATTAAGTACAACGGGATGACGGGGTTAACTATGTGCATTAGTTATTAAGCAATCATGTTACCCCAATGTTAATGAAAGTAATTGTAATGTACCAGTTGTTCGAGAATTGTTCGAGGAACGTAAGTGGACATGGTAGAGTGGACTCCGGTGACAGGTATGGTTTTCTTGCAACCTGTGTCCTACCGGATTACACCGGCTTGTATGCCAATGTGTTTTTCTGAGTGTTTGCCACCTTGTAAGATTAAAACATGTAATGAGTTTATAGTAATTCATTTATGTGGCGCATCTGGTCTCCGATACCGTTTAACCTCAAATAAGTGTTAAACCTTAGCTAACTAGAACTAGGAACACGTGAGAGATCGGTATTCGGAGTTAACGACCCAAAACCTTGGGAACGTTCTAACCACGGCTATGTGTGAGTAGTTAGTGGATATTGTTGTTGTATGCAAGTGTGTGAACCTCCCTTGTGTGCTTAACTCGGTTATGATACCGTATGGTGTGTGGATGTGGTAGGCTCCATAATGGATCTCTAACTACTTATTTATAAGTATATATGTACTAATGGGGGTGAGGAGTCCGGTCATGTTCCGGCCACGCGTGTGAGGATGGGGGTCGTTGTCATTCCAGGTTCGACCCTCTTGTATGTTAAGATTGAGTTCCTTTCCCGGTCTTCAATCTCCCACAAGCTTACTCCAAAGCTTTCCTATTCTGACTATGATTTGTCTAGGGGGAACATGTGTTTGTGTGGTGTGTTCGCGCCTCCAACCCGAACCATCTTAACTTAAGTTACTCGTCCGACTATTAGGACGGTAATGAGTGTTGTTGTTGATTGTATAACAAGCTCACCATGAGGGTGACACCATTCTCTAGGCTCACCAGTGAATTAACTATGTTGGGTCGGTTCCTAAGAGGACCGTTCCCGTTATGTTATGTGATGTTGTTGTAATGCAATTCCTATTGCGATGTTATCATGTGCACGTCGAAACGTGAAAAGTGTTGTTATGTTTGTTATGTGAGGAATGTGATATGTTGTAAGATATGGGTGTGTGGATCATGGAAATAAATCCCAGTTTGTGATAAGAGGCGTTTAAGGATAACCCGATTTAAGGGTAAGTGTCGTCTATTAAGGAAGTAGCTCCATTAGAGGAGGAACACTCTAGGGATAATGAATACCATGAGTGACTTATCAAGTAAGGATGTATTATCCGTTTGTTGAGCCCATTGAGGCGAAATGTTTTGTGTTGTGTGTTTATAGTTGCATGCATGATTTAAATATAATCAATCGCATGCTAAGACGACAATTAGTTGTGCGTGGCCCGGTAGCATGTGGGCTGCGGGATTACCATACCAGCAAAGGTGCTGAGCCCCTTGGGGCCACCCTTTCTCTTCTTTTCTCATTTCAGGTACGAAGAGCTGGAAGCCGTTCGAGAGTAGGACGGGGTAGTCGTTGTACATGGGTAATCTTTTAAGTTGTACATGTACAGTAGGTGTAGTAAGACCGAGACTGTTATCGGCATCAGTTTGTGAATACTCGGTACAGTTGGAACGTGTATGTATAATAAATGTTGGAAATTGAATGAGGATGTATTGTATAGTTGCTCGGAAATCTGGTCCATCAGACCGATACAACATAATGTATTAGCCTTGTTAGCCACGTGGGTGGTTAACGGCGTGTAACACCATTGGGTTATGTAATGTGATAAGTTGACTTTCCGCTGCAATGTGTCATTAAGTGTATGGTTGTAGTTGGGGTGTTACACTTTAAGACATGTCCAATGTCTGTGCTTAACAATCCTTGCTCTTCGCACTTCATAGTCCTTAATTATTTGTTTTCTGATTCCTTTGTGTTGTTGGTTCAATCTGAATTCTTCTCTTCGACTGTTTGTGGTAGTAGCTGCTCTCGTTTGATCTTGCGTCGTTGTCTGTGGTACGGAGTCGACTACTTCCCGTGTTCCTTACACCACTCGTCTACATGCATGGGGTACCTTACTGGTACATTGCTACTTACCCAACTAACTCATAAATGAGCGTGTTAGGCCTGTAAGCCCCTTGTGGGGTGCAGTCGTCCCACGTCTCGTTTTAGTAAACTCATAGTGTCCGTCACACGTTTAGCTATTGCTAGTCGTGAAGTATTCTGTTGTCGATCTCCTCTTTCATCGTTCCATAATAACACTTATTGTTCTTCTTGATTTAATCAAAGAAAATCCATTTACTATGTTCTTGGGTATTGTATGCTCTAGTTCTTCCTGTATCCCGTACTGATTCGGTCTCTTAGTGACTGAGGTCTCATTCCATAGAGCCTCTTATCTTCTTTCTCATATTTGTTTTACTAGGAATGCACTTCCAGTTCCTTAAGGAATGGGTAGTGTGCTTCCTGTGAAATCTTACCTAACCTGGTCCGGACTACTGGCATTAATGCACAGTTCGTCAACCATCTTATTTCCTTACTTATATTGGTCTTAACTCATAAATCTAATTGCCTCAGTGTCAATATTTGACGGCTTATACATAACGGTCACTTTACCGCGCACCATGACTTAATTCCCTTATATAAATATTGTACTCACGACCACTACTGCCGCGGTAGCTGGCCTTTACCATGTTGCCCGTTGATGGCGCAACTACTTACTCATTTATTCTAACATCTTATCTCATACCGTGTCGTAAAATGGTTATCTCTTAATATGCAGGTGTTCTGCTCAATCTCAGGTTCATAAGTAGGCTAATTTTTCTCACATTATTTCATCCTTTATGATGTTATTTACCATGTAATTTAACCGGTTACTGAAGAAGTCATCTGTTTAATCACAAGCTCTACTGAGCATTGGTCATTTGATGTGCCACTCTGTGCACTCACCATGTTTATCTCTGACGATTACTGATTTTTAAATCCTGGGTGTTGGATATGAGGTCTGTCTCTACAGCCTTCCTTATTACTCAAGTGTATCTGGTATGTTTAAAGGTAGTCTCAAGGTTTACATTTTCCATTCTCTAACAAAAGCGTATTACATCTCTAATAAGTGAAAGCCCTTTTTGAGGGGTTCATTCCCACTCATGGCCTCACAACAAGGAGAGGTGTCCCCACCCTAAAAGGAATGGTTCGTTCTCTGCCTCTGTCCTTAGCATTATCCCCTTATTCTCATTGGTGCCCTTTCATGGCAATTCTTACACAATCTAAATTATAGGTTTGTAACCGTTCACATCTACGAATTGTAGTTCCTTCCTGGCTTAATTAAGCTCTCTTACAACTTACTGCGCCTCGGGCTCTGATGTGGTTAACATCCTTGGCTCGTAGGCTCTTAGTGCTTAATGCCTCAGTCCATTACTTGTACTCTTATTCATTTGTAGGTCATCCTCATAGGTTTTTTGTTTCTTTTGAACATTATCCACCGTTAGGTTACATATTGAATGTAGTATCGGGTTTCAAGGTAAGTTGTTGCATCCTGCTTCCTGCTATGGAGGTTTATTTAGGTGATCTAAGGTTACTTAGTGTCTTTGACAATACTGTCATTTTACAAGATTTATGTCTTTTAGCAATCAGGGTTAGGTTCGTATTAGGCGCTTGCCTTACAGTGTCCAAGTTGGATATCATCCTGTCATCCTATGCTTCCATCTCAACGCTTCGTTCAACTTCCGTTGACTATGCCACCCGTCAATGATAAGTTATACTTGGGTGTTAATGAGTTAGACAAACAGTGTTAACTGTCATTCATCAGTTTGCTCCTTTTCTAGGGTTGTACGTCTTTAATCCTTGGTAGGTTATAGCTTACGTTCATTTCCTTTATCCCTGTTTCCTGGGTTTTCCAACATCTTCTTGAAGAATGCTCATTACAAGTGTTCTTAGTGATCAATCTGGGAGTCTTATCCCATTCTTGTTGAAAGTTTTTATGTCGACGGTCTTCATTATATTCCGTAATGCATTCCTTGTACGTTATCACTTGCGTAGTGTTTTGCTCGCATTACTGAGCGATCTCTTATGTTCTTCCCTTTGAGATCCGGGTTTAGTGTTCTTACCATGCTGTCGGTTATTGTTGTTGTAGTAGGTTATACTGTTACTAAAATTTGTATTGTTTAGTATTTCGTCCAAGTTCAGCTCCCTGCTGACTGGTGTGTTGACTCATCTCATCATGGTCAGGCCGTCAGGCCCTTCCAAGGTCTCATTCTCCCGTTCTTATAGATTTTGTCGTGGTTACTAAGTAATGATCCTCCCTTAGGCACTACATCGTAGTCCTATTCCGGTATACAGTTTGTACCCGTCTCATTGTCGCCTGCGCTATGTCGGCCAGGTTTTGTAACCTTTCTCCTTGTATGAGGTTTGGAGTTCCTGTTTCTGACTGAACTTTCCAGTAATCTTAACCCTCGTGCCTGTATTCCACGGTTATGCTCATTCGGACCGTCGTCCGGTGCTCATGTCGCTTAACCTTTCCTACCCATTGCACTCGTAGTGCTTTTCTTATCATTGGTATTGCGGTGTAACTCGACTGCGTAGCATGTCGACCCATGTTGCCGGTAATTTCCATTCTCTTACTGATAGAATTCCATTGGTAGCGCCTGTTTCACTGATGCGCTCCATTAAAACGTTCAAATTCTCATAATCTGTTGTTCAACAAGATGTTTCTCGTATTGCTTACTGTTAACTAACTACCAGATCGGGTTTTCCCGAGTAAGAGAAGGCTTTCTTCTCTCTGGCATTTGTCCCCCATAATTCAAGCAAGGGATGTGGAGGGCGGGTCTAGGTACTATGGATATCCGGTGAACACCGGGAAGTCCTAGCTAACGCACCTCTTACTCTAACACTCAACCCTTAACCCATAACTCAATTTCAACCTCAGTATTCTCCTAAATTCGGTAATTCCTTGTCTTCAGAGCGTAACTACGCTCTGATACCACTTTCTGTAACACCCCATCTCAATCCAATTGTGGTTTCGCAACTTAACAGCATATATATAAATGTCACAGCGGAATTCCATACACTCCAGGACCTTGCCACGGTCTGATCGACAGAATATACCGAACATTAGTACATACCAACCTTAACCAATATACATATCCTTCTTACAATCCCCCCCCCCCCCCCTCACATCCTATACATCTTACTAACTCAATTTGCCATACGAGTGTACATGCACGACCCGTAGGCCACACTTAACCCGTAACGCTTGTACCCCATCTTACTCTCGTGACGGCCGCCTCCTGTCGTCCACCTGTGTAGTAAAAACAGCCCCCAAAGGGGGTCAGCACGAATGCTGGTACGATCCTCTCATGGCCCCCAAGCTAATGTGGCTACGACGACTAATTGTCGATAGCATGGAGGTTGATTAGATGCACAACATAATAGCAAGTGCAGTAACAACAATCCAAATATGAACAATCAAAGTTCAAACATAGTGAACGACTTAAATGTGTTCCCTTAATTAGAGAGTTAATTATTTAACTCCTTAAGTTATGTTTCCTCTTGATCTTAGTCCATCCTTATCTTACCTCAATCTTAGTCTTATCTTAGCCTTAGAAACAACCATCCTTTAAAAAGGAATGGATGTAGCTTATCTTAGTCTTATAATACAAACCATCCTTAAAAAAAGAATGGTTGCAACTTATCTCAAACCTTATCTTAATCTTAGAATACAAACCACTCTTTAAATAGAAATGATTGCATCTTACCTCAATGTTTATTTTTGTCGGGCCAAAAGCAACCCTAGCCAATGAGCTATTAACTCCATTGGTTGAATAAACAACTTATCTTATAATTTAGGATTTAGGTGATCCTACCGCACCATCTTAATGCCTCCTACCTTGGACTGTATGTCCAACGTAGCTGAGCCGGCAACCGACCCTAGGCAACAAGTCCGAAGACAATTCCATAAGCGGAAGTCGGATCTGCTATAGATACCGACCCCCTTTTTCCTTAGCATGCATGGCCGGAGTCAGTCCCGGGTTCCTCCCTCCCCCCTTAAGTTCCAGTTAGTAGAAGTCTCAAGACAATGTTTGTTGGTTAACCTCTTTCGGTTTATAACAAACTAATATTAGGGAGCGTTCCTTAGTCTCACTCAATTCCTTACTAAACGTTGGTTAGTAAGTTCTCACGGTAAGTTGTGTTAGTTTTCAAACATCACACAACAATACAATAAACATAATGTTCCGGTTGCATGCTTTATCTTGTTTAGTGAGCACACAAAAACAAATAGCACACAAGCCGAGGGACACCTCGTTAGCAAGCTGGTCACAAAAAGAACTGTACCGTTCACCGTTGGTCGTTCGGTTGCTTACTCTCCTCTGGAGTCCAAATTCTCAAACCCTAAAACATTCATTCAATTTTAGGTTGTTAATTACTTTTCCAATAAAGCTAACTTACTTAACTCCCTTAGTCACTAATGATCCCCATCTAACACCACTTAAGTTCTTACAAACTTAATCTTAAGTGAATCACTTCTCCTCATAACTTATACTTATTCACCCACTTAATTATCATTGTTACCCACCAAACATGTCTTAAACAACCTTATATTATCATTACATATCAATCCCCACCATTAGATATCATTTCCTAACCTTAAACAAAGTTTTTGGTCAAAACAGCACCGCGTCCGAACTTGTGTCCGAGCTTTCCAAGTTCGGACACAAGTCGAGACTCAAAAGGGTGCAACCAGACGTGTGTCCGAACATGTGTCCGAACTTCCCTAAGTTCGGACATAGGTCGAGGAAAAATCAAAGGAAGAATTTCAAGTGTCCGAACATCTAAGTCCAGACAGTAGTTCGGACTCTGGTCGAGGCTTAAAAATTCTAATCGCAACAGGGCATGTCCGAGCTTCCAAATTCGGACGGAAGTTCGGACAGGCCAGAATATTCATCTTCTACACCCTTAAACACTTATCTCCTTTCTTGCAAAAATGCCCAACTCTTCCACAAGTGTCCCTTTATGTCTTAATACCATATAGGCACTTAAACTCACCTTAGAACATCCTTTAAAACCTCCTTAACCATTTTCTCAATCCTTACAAGAATTTCTAACACTTGTTACTTATTTCCTTATTTTTCCAACATGTAATCTTTGTCTAAAACTCTAACCATCCAAAGTGTTTCCTTCCCAATCAATGTAACATCTCCCTAGCATTATTGCATCCCCTCTTCGCTTGCCAAACCTTCCAAGGTTATCTTGCATGTCCATGCACAATTCCTTTCTTTTCCTTTTTCTACTCATCAACCTAAACTCATGAACTTACCTATGCATTTCTCCCCATCTTCTTAGCACCTTAACCTTGTTCTTCTTTACCTTAACTATCCTACACCCTCCTTGGACATTTCCATCTCCTTTTACTCACTTACTCACCATTCTCATGATCATACGCTCTTTTACATTCTAGTCATTTTCCTTGACATTTGACAACATTCTCCCCACACCTTTCTCTTCCATCACTAAGTCCACTCATTACCATCTAAACTAAACCACATTAGTCCACTACTAGCATCATCCACACTTACACAAGCTTCTCAAAACTCTCATTGTTATATTCCCTAGTTCATACCTAAATTATCTTAAAGCATTATACACCTTCTCCTCCAAATTTGCACGAGTCTTACCATTCCTCTTACCATGACTTTGGTGTGTTCAATACACCCACCAATCTTCTAATCCTTCCTTGACAACTCTAGGTCATTCTCATCCTCAAAAACTCCTTAGTTAACTCATTTCCACTCAAATTCCTTTTAATGATCCCAAGTGAATCCTAGGGCATTTTAACTCACCACTACCACTTAAACACTTTGTTTTCTACTAAAATTTCGCCATAGCTTCTCTAGTATATTATCATGCCCAAATGCATTGTTTTCCTCATTCAACCATCTCACACACATCAAGTTCTTTCTCATCATATTTTATCACTCAAACCAACTCATTCACAACAACTCAATATATTGCAATAATCTTAAATTGCATAGCACTAAGGCTCTTAAACAACATGGCTCTTAGGCCCTTCAATGCCTTAAACTTAAACACTGAATTTCCCACATATATAAGCTTTCAACCTGCAAATACACCCATCAATCTCATAGTAGTTTTAATGCTCTTAAAATCCCTCTTAAACTTATATTACTAACTCATTCCCATTGGCTCCTTAGTCACAAGTTCATAAGCTTGTTTAAATTCTTTTTCCTAGGTTATATTACCCATTACTTAATGTAAGCTTTAAGCTACATTAGTACTTATCTAAATACCACCCCTTAAAACTTAAACCACCCTTAGGTAAGCAATTTACCTTGTTTTTATCAAGTTTATCTCAACTTTCTCCTTAGGCTTCTTCCCTTGGAAATCTCGGCCACCATTTAAATTTCCCTTGCCAATGTTCTAATCAATATACATTGGCTCTCATGAGTGCTAAATAATACATTAACCTTAAGGAGTAAACCCTAGGTTAAAAATGTGTTCTAAGGTATTGAAATGAATGTTTTACCTCGGAGTCTTAAGATAGGCTTGGATATGAATCAAGAAGGACCTCCTCTAGCCCTTGGAGAATAGAATCAAGCTAGAACAATGGATAAAACAAGGCTCCATGATAAGGTAATTTTCGGTCACGGTGAGGAAGTGATGGAAACAAGATTTTTCTTACATTTTCTTTACCTTAAGAGGATGGAGAAGCTAATGAACTCTTCAAACTTGATTTTCCTCCATCAATGGAGATTTCCCATGGCTCCAAAATGAAGCTTTTCCAATTTTGTAAAGATAGAAAGGTAGAGCTTGAGCTAACTAAGAATAATCTATGCTCACTTTTTGATTTGGAGCTAAAATGAGTAACTTATGGACATTTGAAGATGGAACAAGTATGGAGCTGGTTGGGCACGGTTTGGAACAGAGAACAAGAAGAAAACCGTGGAAGAAGAAGGGGAAATGAAGAAGAGAGGAGAGAGGTAGGCTAATAAGGATATTTGCTTTATAAAAGCAAATAGTAACTTTCTTTACTTATCTCTTCTTTTTTTCTTATTTGATGAAGTCTATGGTGACTCATCCTTAGAAAACCGGCCCCCTCTTTATAACCAAGATATTTATGGTCTTGGTTGACCAACTAATTGACTTATGTTGACTAAAACTTAAACTAGTCACTATTTGGCACTATTCACTAGTCACTATTTGGCACTATTCACAAATTAGTGCACATATTTGTGAAATTTTTGGTTTCCCATTGATTTAGACTTCCTAATGTGATACTAAGTAGTACACAAGTTAATTAAAGAGTAATGATGGACATTTAGCCACTCAAAACCCATTTACAAGATAATATTTTCAAAAATGTGCTTTAAGACTTCTTAAAGCACATTTTGTGTTTTAACTTGTTTTCAAGCTTGGTTTTCTTTGGTAATTGGTTTAAAATGACCATTAGAATATTAATAAGGTGTTATCATGATATTTGGGTACTCACCCAAGTCTCTCCAAGCTTAGAGCACATTTTTGCCCTAATTGCCCTTAAGGCATTTTCTTGTGTTTTCCTTGGTTTAAATTGTCTACCAATCTTTCTAAGGCATATTTTAGCCTTACTACATCATAAATTGATGCTTAATTAGCATACTTAGGTTTGGGGTATTTCAGTGAGAGAATAGAGAAATGAGAAAAAGAGAGGTGAGAGAAGGGTAAAGTACCCTTTTTACTTTTCTCTTTTTGTTTTTTGACTTCTCTATTTAATTAGCTAGTTACATATGTGTGTGAGGGAGTTATTTGACTGTTAAAAACCGGCCCCCTGCAGTATTACTAGTTGGAGCGTTTTTCGTCTTTTACAGAAAATGCTCGTTAATTTACCCGGTTTTGGTACTATTCACTAACCGGGCCCGTTTTCTGGAATTTTCTCGTTTCCTTAATTTTATTGGTTATTAAGCTTAAATTAATGCTTAATTATAGTTATTTAATGAACTATAATTTTTACAGGTTCGTTTGACCACTTAAAGTCACGTTTTCGGGTTTTCTCGAAAAACATGCGCTAAAGCTCTATTAGCGTTTTAATACATTATTTGGATCCGTTTTCTCTGGGAGTTGTTCCCATATATTATTTAGGCCTTATTAAGCCTTAAGAATCCATGTAATACGCTAAACGAGGTCTCGTACCTCCTATGGTTATTTAACGCTTATTTAGCTTTTTTTGCTTTTTAAGTGTTTCTTCATTTTTTTGGATTTATTTTTCCTTACCAATATTACTTAGGCGTTATTAGGCTCTTAAATACATATTAGAATAGTCTTAATCACTATATTTAAGTTCGGGGTATTTCAATCTACCCCCTTAAGAAACTTTGTCCTCAAAGTTGTTCAAGGTGATAGGATTACTATACTTACTCATAGAGACATGTTTAATGCCACAAGTCATACATTCCTTCTCCTTAAAAATTCCCAAATCTGTTACTCAAGGTCTCTACATACCATACCATGCAATTGTACTATAATTATTCCAATCCGTATTACATCCACCATCTGGTTTTACTCTACAAGGTTTATACATACATACATTGCAAAGCTATCCCCAAAGCAATGCAATACTTCCCTATGTCCCGCTGCCCTTGGAATAATACAATATGATACACTACTATCTTCTCCGGTATAAGCTTCTAACAAATCCTCATTCTCCAGTCTAAAGGAAATCCTTCCACGACCGCTAATTAGAAATTTTTCAAAAACACACAACTCCAAATTCCAATTCATATTCATTGCTTCTATCCTATGTGTGATTCTTGTACCACTTGAGGGGAGCTTCAAGAATCATTCAGCCCTGATGTGATCAGCATCAGTGTTGAACTATCTTTCCACCCCAATTTGTGTTCGGTTTCCCTTGATCTGATCAGGATCAAGTTCAACTTCCCACATCAGTTTCAAACAATCAAACAATTCAATTATTTCCATTTTATATCTCTTTACTTCTCCTAGTCATAATTACAAATTCATACATCTCCAAAGGATGGAATTCAGTCCATCAGTCATCCTCAATCTACTTCCAAGTTCCTTACTTCGAGATTCAATGCCTATGGGTTCATTTCATCGACTTCCGCTACTTTCATCCATTACTCTCCATCATTTCAAATATCCTAGCTAAGGAATACGATACCTACGAAATCCAGTCGTCCTCAATTTGCTTCCAATAGCTTACCTACAGATACACTACTCATGGAATTCGTTCATCAGCTTACTCTCAACCATTTTGTACTACTTCTTTAAAGGATACAATACCTGTGGAGCTCCGTCCACTACTCATTATTAATTGTCTCAAAACATCTTCTAGGTTTTACATCGGTTTTATACCAACTCATGCATCGTAATGCAGGGATTATCATTCCCTAGTAGTTTATCTACTCTTCTTTACTACTACTCTCATGTAGAGTTACAAGATGGGTATATTCATCCTATGGTATTAGCATCTCTCATGCCTAATTACCACAATTACAATATGAATGAATACATATGTTTATTTAACATAAGTATCAATCATCAATTCGATTCTCATTTGTGCTATGCACATTATAGTTTATGTGTTTTATTCATGAAATTTACATTAAGCGGTTTTCGCTCTACCCCCCTTAAAGGGGATTACGCCCACATAATCTACCATATGTTATTGTTGAACATTGGTTCATTCGATTCGGGCATTCTGAAGCATTTTAGCTTCCCTACAGTCTATTATATAATATACTCCAGTCAAGGGGTCTTAACCATACTAATGGTTTAGTCCTTGCACCATGAATTCCTATATGAGTTTATCAACTCATAATTGATTCGATTCTAGCCTATCAGGCTTCAAGGCATTGATGGCCATTCCCTTGTACTCACTAGGTGTATTAAACCTCTTAGCTAGGGTCCACTAGCCTCTGCTGCACGACCCTGGTAACTTTAGTGCTTAATTCGCTCTTTTGCTATTCCAAATGTGCTACACATAGCCCTTTTTATCCCTATATTGTGGGAATAAGGTTTATTAAACAAGTGTGGTATTCTTTTACCATGCTTGAACTCAATGAGTCTTAGATTTATAACCAGCTCTCTGGCAATCTATTATACATACTATTCGTACTCCCACGATTATTCACTAAGTTCCTCCGACTTATTGTCGGTGAGGTTAAGTCACCACTTGGTTGTAGTGCTTCCTCTGTTGTCACTAGCTTCTGAATTATACCAGTTCTTCTGGTTCAGTACAAGTGTTCTTTACTTGTATGACCTTGCATTTTCTATGCGTCGGTTCTAGTGACTTTCTTAAGTCTCCTTTCACCTTTTTATTCCACTGGAATTCACATCTTGTGATTGTTGGTGTGCTTTACACTCTTCGTGCTTCTTTGGCCTCAGGCCGCACGGTTGTTTCTAAGCTTTTGCTTGACTAGCTTATGCCATGTTCGTTGGTGAACGAAGGGTTTACTACGATTTACATTCTCCATATTCCTAGCTATCCCAATAGATCATTGCTGCCCAAGTGCAATACCAAAACACTCAGTCATACAGAGTGCAGAGGCGTAAACGCTAGGCAATAAGTCACTTATGTGATACGAATGAATATTTCTGCCTGTCATCTGGTACTTGCAACTTCGTGTCATTGTCTAACTACTTCCTCATAGCGGTCGCTTATTGCGCACCATATTCTTACTCATTATACAACATTGTTTTTACGGTCTCTGTTACTGTGGTAGCTTACCTTTACTCATTGCCATTGTCGTTGGCACCATTTCCTTATGGTGTGAAGACACTGAGGGTTTCCTATGTTCGTGTGTATGACGGTTGTTGTAGCATACTATAATGTTACCATCTTCCCAATGTGGAGATGTTTTATTTCAATTTAGGTTTCATGTGTAGGTTATCTTACCTCACATTCCTTTATCATTTATGATACAATCTCCCAAATATCTTGGTTGACCAAGGATGAAGTGATTTACCGGGTTATAAGCTCTCTTGAGCGTTGGTCGTTTATGGTGTCTAATGTGCATCCACATTGATTATTTTTGACAATTAATGTCTCCCTAGTGCTGAGCATTAGTTATAGGCTCTAGCTGTGCAGTTTTACTTTTGTATGTACACCACCGGGACATCCCAAGAAACTTCAAGGGTTTTCTGGTCCCGTTCTCCAATTGAAGGGTATTTCATCACTGGTAAGTGAAGGTTCTTGTTGAAAGGTTTGTTTTCGCTCATTAGTCTCATGACGAGGTTTACTATGTTAGTATTTATACAATGGTTCACCCATGCTTGGGTGTATATGGAGTATGCTTACTCCTTCAAGTCTCTATGCTCTTTAAGCGATGTGCTTTACAGTCCACATCATACTCATTCTGTGTTTGCTTCTAAACCGATCCATCTTGGTCTTCATAGTTGTTCTCAAGCCTCTTTAGGCGTAGTGGTTTGGAGATCTTCTTTTTCGGTTGCCTCCTGGCAACAACTATATGCGTGAGCTTTGTTGTTATCGTAGATGGAAGCCTTCTCTAAGGGTTCACATCTTCACCACATTAGTGGTCTTTGGTTAACGAAGGGTACCTTCCCTCAGGTTTCTCATAGTGTCCAAGTATGGACTAGGCCAGTGTTGGCATTATTACGATTCCTGTGCCTCTGTGCCACCATTGCTACAGAAGGCATGAAGGGCAATTAAAAGCTTCGTCAACTGCATACTAGACTGATGTTCTAGTGACAATGACACTGAGGTAGCCATTACTCCAAGCCACTCATTATGTTGAGCTCATTTTGGGTGGTTCAGTTGTCGATCTATTTGGCGTATGAAGCAATATCTCTTGCGGGTCTTGTTATTAAATGGTGTGGGTTTTGTAACCGTTTAAGTTTACATAACGTAGTTGGTTTATGGCTTCTGAGCCTTATTGCTGCAAGCTATGCTCTTTGCAAGCTGCTTATACATGTTTCCACTCCTTGTATACCCCATAGGTTGGAGGTATTACTGGGCTCCATGGCAAGTCATGACATCACGCTTCCGTTCATAGGAGGCCCTTTAGGCAATCTGGTGCTAATCAGTGCCTTTTTGTAATTTAGGGTATCTCCCGTTATGCGAAATCCCTTCGGTGTCCCAATCGAATGTTCGTTCTAAATCTCGTGCTCTTATCATGACGCTTTGTTCAACTGCTGTTAACTCATACACCCTTCAAGGATTGCTTCTGGGTGTTGTTAGGTTACGCCGTTACATCCGGCTCATGTTTATGATACGTTGTGTCTACTATACCGCCTTGTGGTATTGTATTTGAGCTATCCCCTTTTGGGTTATAACGTCTCCCGTTCTTGGGTGGACTGTTTATACACCTCCTAGTGTTTTAGACTAGGTTTAAAATCCTCTCCAATGATGGATTATACTCCCTGGTAGTCCTGGTAATTGTTCTTGGGAACTCCGTCCTGTTTGTTGAACATCGTTGTTCACGTTAGGCGCTTGCCTTACCGTGTTTAGGCTGGGTATCCTTTCCAGCTGTTATGTATTTGCTTGAAGTCCTTGAGACATGTCTAATGTCTATACCTACTAGTTTGTGCTCCTTGCACTTCCTAGTCCTCATTCCTTATCTTCAGATGGATTCTCTGAGTTCTTTTATGCTAATTACTTAGCTGAGTTCCTTCTCCTTGATCGTCTGAGGTGTCCAGCTGTTCTGCTTTGAACTTACTCATGGTCCGTAGAACGGAGTTGACTACTTCCCATGTTTCGTGCACTACATGTATACATATGTGGTGTACCTTGTTGATACGTTACCACTTACCCGACTACTTGTCAGGCCTGCAAGCTCCTTCGGAGTGCGGTCGTCCCATATCCCGTAATTGGGTACACTCGTAGAGCTCGTCACACGCCTAGGTGAAGTATTCTATTGTCAACTCCTCTTGTATCACTCTATGATACTCACCGTAATTCTGTTGGTTTAGTTTTAAAATCCAAGGTTTAAAAGAAAGGTTGCGGTTTTGAAAGAAAATTTGGGTTTTAAAATTATAGTTCGGTGTTAAAAGAGGTTCTCCATGGCGTGGCCATGTCTGAGGTCTTGACCAAGTCCAGCTTCTCGGTGACTGATATGCTCTTAATACAATGGTCGGGCCGTTAGACCTTTCCAAGGTTCCATTCTTCTTGTTTTTAGGGTGTATGACCCTGTAGTTGCTTCGTTGCGGTCACGGTGCATTACTAAGTACTTGTGGTGTGTTAGGGTTCCTTTACATGTTCCTATTCTTACTGCACTTGTCGTGGTAAGTGCGTGGTACTAGTGGTTTTTGGGTATACCTATACCGATCACGGTATGGTTCCCACTCGTATTTGGTAGTCTTGTCGACTCTTCCATTGATTAGTGGATCTCTTACTTAGGGTATTCAGTCTTCTGAGTAACTTCTCAGTGAGTTTGACATGACTGTCGTTGATCAGGGTACTTCTCCAATCCTTGGAGATTCCCGTTTGTTTGTTCTGTGTCTTTCCTTGTTGCTCGTTTCCACATGTTTACCGTGGTTGTCGAGATTCAGCTTGTTTAGGCACTACTTCTGTAGTTGCGTCGGATTATATCCCGTGAATGTTCTTGTAGTTGTCTGAACTATGTCGGCCAGGTGTCGTAACCTTTTTGGCGTTGTAGTTTGGAGTTAATCACTCCCGACTATGTCCTTAGTCAGTTGGTATACCATTGTGTTATACCCAAAATTTCAACCCCCCCCCCGGAAGAGAGTCTCTACTAATAGGCTAGTAGCGAGGGTTCCCAGTTCGATCGGCACATTTCAGAGTGCTAGGGACAGCTTAGTCATCTCCAGGGGCATTTTCGTAATTTTTCAAGGCTCCCAAGCCCCCTATAGGCTTTCTCTCTCCTCCAAATAAGGGTCAAATCAATTCAAAATGCTTTGAAATTATAACCCATGATAGAGGATGACATTTGAAGTATAATGGCGTTGGAATTTTGATTTTTCGAATTTCCAATAATTTCCTAGCAATTTCTGATTGAATCTGACGAGAAATTGAATTTAAAAATATCCCAATATCCAAAAAATTCGATTCCACTTTAGAAAAATCTTAAATATCATCCTTTACCCATGTGTGAAATTTCATAATCAAATTCCTTTTGGAAGCCCTTGAGCTAAAACGTCAGTAAATCTCGGTTTTTACCGGATTTTTCTATCTTTAAGGAAGCCTATATAAGGAACCTTATCCCATGATCAAATGAGACTCTCGAAAACCCTAGACTCTCAAAGAAGGCAGCCGTCTCTTGCTCTTCACGTTTTGAACCCCAGAGCCACGATCAAACACCGAAATCTCACCAAAATCAAAACACATTTTTCAACTCCCACAACATCATCCATCATCAAACCCTCACCAAAACAGCACCAAAACATGAAGAACATCAAGAACAACAAGGAGTCAGAAGCTGGGTTCGAAGTTCTTCTGGATCCGCCATCAATGAGGCCTCCGAAGAATCCCGACGTGAAGAAACACCACGAATCTGAAGGTAAAACAGGTTGCAATTCTACTTTTCTAACTCTCCACGACCTTATTAACTCTCTGTCAAATTTTGGGTTCAAACTAACCTTTTTACGCTTCTGTATTGCTAATTACTTTTGTTTCTGCCTTGTTACTTGTTCGTCAAGTTTCGTACATAATTTGACTTCAAATTGAAAACTTTCAATCACTAACATCTTGTACATCTTTCAGGCTACACACCCATAAAATTTGAGCTCAAAACACCGTCGGGAACATCCCAAACGCCGCCGTCCGAGGGCGGTCCGCACCCACGGACGCTATGTCCGGGGTCCCGAACGCCTTGTCCGCAAGCCCGGACGCCCCCGGACGGTGGAGGTATTTCAAAATTTTCAAAATTTAGGTTTTCTAAAATAATGTCCGGGCCCACGGACATCCTGTCCGTGGCCCCGGACCTTGCAAAATTGCGTTTTCTGTTTAATTCGACTTTTATGTTCACATAGGTTAACTAGGGTCCGTGGGTTCGGACATTAGGTCCGTAGCCACGGACGGAAACAAAATTTGACCTAATTCTGCCTCTGAAACCCTAGTTTAGGAATCTTTAATTTCACTTTAATTTTCTGTCAAAAAATGCTAAAAAATACAAAAAAACAGAAGCTCGCGCATTTAGGTTAAAACGACTCGTAATAAGCCGTAATTAAACTAAGTAGAGGAAAAATGACTTCTAGGGGTAATGAAAGTAACTGAACCCTAATTAAGTCGAATATCAAGCCCCCGAACCCGAACTCTCCTTTCCTAATTTGATCTAGGTAAAAATTAGGTGGCGACTCATAATAGGTTCCAGTGAGCTAGCTTAGGTTTTAAATAATTATTGTTTTATGACATAGTTATTAATCTTAGGTTATAAGTGGACCTAAAACCCGACTAGATCCCAATCAATTTAATCAACATAGGATAGGGTTTAAAATCGAGGCTCACAGACTGGCGACTCTGCTGAGGACAACTTCTTAATTTTAACTAGTTTTAATTTTAAGAAAGAGGGCTTAACTCGAAAATGTTTATTTATGGCTTTATTACTCTGTTTGTTTACTTTCATGCGCACTTCTATTTTCTGCACCTTTGCATCATATGAGAGCGAGGGTCCACGCAAACCGATTTCACCCCGGGACCCGTTTGAAGGTCCCCTGTCAGGGACTCACACCTTTTAGGTGATGTGAATAAGCGGGGGAAAAGAGGAGGGTGTCGTCTAACCACACCCCCTTAATACCTGGGCCTTAGCCCCAAGCGTTTTCCTGGCAGTGCCCTTACCTAGCCCATTATTTGGTCAGTCAAAGACCCGACCGTAGACGCACACCTTCGGTGATGTGAAAAGAGTGGGGAATCCCAAAGAGAAGAGCGTGCAAGCCCTATTCCTTTGTGGTGACCTGGGCCCATGCCCCAAGCACCTCTCCGGATCGACCCATACCCGGTGTGATTTAAACGTCTAGTGAGGACATGTTGAATTTGTGTGGGCCCTGTTTGCTTATATGATCGGCCCACTACCCAGCCTAGAGATTGATAGGAACTTCTCCTACATCAACCTAGCCCAGCAATAATTGGCAGCTCTATTTGTTTGCGGCCCAGAGGCCCTGTTTGGTTTAACATGTGAGTCGTTCGGACTTCGGCTCAAAAGCCTAGACTTAGGTGATTTCTCTTCTGGCCCAATTTGAATTATCCAATTAGTTCTAGGCCCATAAAAAAGAAATCCACCTGAACTTGAAATAACTCACAAGTCCTGAAAATAAAATCTTTTTCGGCTTAGCAACCATCTTCTCTGGCCCGGAGAAAGTTAGGCCCATTTGTGATTTAGGGACCATTCCATCTCATGTGTTTTACTTCAGGCCCAAACACATTCCGGCTCAAGGGCTCATTCTAGTCTAGGTAGACTTCTTATCATGACCCTAACCCAAAACCCTAGATCTAGGTGTCATCTTTTAGGCCCAACCAAAATCACTCGGCCCAAATTCCAGTTCACATATAGAGCAATCATTCTAGCCCAGTACCACACTCATAACTCATTCCATTTGAGCCCATAGACCATTTTATAGTTTTGGCCCGTGAGCTTCGTTCTCAATCCAGAATTGCGGTCCATAAAACATTTGAATCCAAGATAGTTTGCATAACTCATTCATTCCTGTTTCCGGTTTCAAGGCCCAACAAGAGCATCAAACGAATCTGGACTTCAAGGCTTATCCCTCGGCCCAGTGGCCCATTCACGGTCCATGTGATTTCTTTCCGCCTATTTGCTCAATTCCTGGATTCAAGCCTACATGTCCGTTCTAGTCTAGGAATCACTCTAATCTATGCACTTCACTCTCAGTTTGGCGAAGACTTAGGCCCAGTTACTTCCTACATAACCCATAGGCATTCCTAGTTCAGACATTTTGCAGGGCCTACTTGAAGCTTGGAAGGAAGACAATCATGGTCAATGGTGCCCCGATAGTCAACAGCTTGAGTCTTCAACACGTTGGCATCAGACTGTTCAACATCACTATTTCATAAGTTTTCTCGATTTAGTGGTTAGCTTCCTTTATCATTTTAGATTGCAACTTTTGATTTTATCTTTCCATTCGCGAATTAGAGCATAGTTATATTTTCGTAATTTTTTGTGCATTCATTCATTCAACAAAACAAAAACAAAAAAATTGTTTTTAAGGGATCACAGAGTAATCATTTCCCGACTATGGAATAGAACAACTTGTCTTTTTGTTTCTAAAAGGGTGAACATGTCCGTCCTCACACCACAATCTATCTCAAAACATCCACAAAGCATTCCAAAATCCACATCTATCAAACTGTTGTCACAAACCCCAAATCAATACTGGGGGCAATCCGAGTTTAGAATCATTGTCTTCGAATCTTTCGGTTAAGCGTGTGAACTAGTCTCTGAGTGAAATTCACGAGAGTGTCTTGAGCGAAAAAACCATGAGTGAACGAGCGTGTCATTTTTACACGACTCCGGTGAGACCACATTCAAAGGTAAGGCAAACGGCATGACTCCGATCGAAGGAGATAATTTGTAAATTTACTCTTAGACTTGCAAAAAGTAACAAAGAACGGATACACAACTATCAAGAATGACGAAGCACCTAGGTACAACACCACGTAGCCAAAAGCTTGTGAACCCTGACATTAAACCCTAGGCACCCCCGCTGAGCCTTTCATATATTCCTTTTCGATATTATGAACTCCACAAAATAACCCAGCCAACGATGAATGTCCGACCCGGTGACCAAAGGACGCGAGGAGTCCGACTCTCAGATAATGTTCTCATCAGTCCAAAGAAGCAACGCCGCTATTAGCATGACAAAGTGATCCGCAAATGGTCCCAGAGTGACACAGGATCCAAAAAGCTCGCATCAAAACAGCTCTCGAAGCCCAAAACCGGGAACCACAAGAACCCCGAAGGCAAAGTCAAGAAAGGATAAAGAAAAAAAAGGCAAACCTGAAGTGCCTCGAAGAGATCCAAATGACAAAGAGAAGAGAAATGGTGTAAAGGACAACTTCAAATTCCAGGTCCAGAAGCACGAAAACAACGTTACACGAAGCAGCTAGACGACTTCAAGACAAAGATGAATCTTGAGAGAAGACACAAGTTGCAGCTTTGGTCACCCTTTAAGCTCCACATACCTCAGATATCCCTCCGTGATCCCGTCGTCTTTCATCACACCCTACGGCCACGTTATAAGCTTTAAAGACTTCTGACTTGATAGTTGTATGTCCAATCACGTGAAAGTAACAGATCGAATGCGTAAATTCATCAAATATCAAATTCAATGGTCTAGAAGTTACGACCGTGAGTGAGAAACGAGTGTAGACACCAAACACGTCGAGTGTAGGTTAGGAAGCACCAAATCAGAACATAAGCTTTGACCCTGTGAGGACGAGACTCGTTCGCACGTTTGATCAAAGAAAATATTGGGGGCAATCGATCAGATGCCATGAACTCAAGCTCATATTGTCTTAAGGGAAAAATACTGGGGGTAATTGTTGGTTCCAACAATTGCTATGACAATACCAATTGGAACCCAGAGCTTAAACATCACCACCACAATCCCACCACAGGCCCACATAAGCCCTTACCTTCACTTCATACACCACACAGGCCCAAATAAGCCCTTACCTCCACACCTCCACTACACAGGCCCACATAAGCCCTTACCTGCACATCAAACACCACGGGCCCACATATGCCCTTACCTTCACATTATACACCATACCCCACCGGCGGCATGCTCATCTCGTAGGAGATAAATTACAAGTCCGAAGTCTATAGTTAGGAAATGATTATTTCACTTTCCTTTTCACTAAACGGAATTTTCTTCAAACACTGCCATGTTTGGCACCTCTTTCAATAATTTCTCGTCTTGAACAACTTTCCTTTAAACACTTCGGTTTCATAAACCTCATCATGGCCACATTCGGCATACTTTCTAGCAATGTCTTGCTTTGGACAATTTTTGACCCTAAACATTGCCATGTTTGGCACATTTTCCAATGATTTCTTGATTTGGACAAGTTTCCTACATACACTTTGATTGTATTTTGACATGCACATCATCATTGCCATGTTTGGCACTTTCATAATCAACTTTCATCATGATCATTTGCATAAAGTTTACCTTGCATCCGTCCGTACGAAACTCCTCATAGACCAGAGATACAGATTCTCACCCCGAAGATACAGATTCTTCAGAGATACAGATTCTCGCCCCGAAGATACAGATTCTTCAGAGATACAGATTCTCGCCCCAAAGATACAGATTCTTCAGAGATACAGATTCTCACCCAATCAGAGATACAGATTCTCGCCCCGAAGATACAGATTCTTCAGAGATACAGATTCTCACCCAATCAGAGATACAGATTCTCAGCCGAAGATACAGATTCTTTAGAGATATAGATTCTCACCCGATCAGACATACAGATTCTCAGCCGAAGGTACAGATTCTTCAGGGATACAGATTCTCAGCCAAAGATACAGACTCTTCAGAGATGCAGATTCTCAGCCAAAGATTCAGATTCACCAGAATAGATGAACTCAACCTCTGGCTCGTCATGAACCCGATTTCCTACCATTCCACTTAGGCACCCATAGGTCCTACTTTACATTCGTCAATCTAGGCACACATAACATCAATCTCATTACGTCACTTTTCATTTTCAGGTTCCCGACACCTTATAATGCTCGGCGTATTCTAGGTTCCCGACACCTTACAATGCTCGGCGTATTCCATTCAACTTCAGGTTCCCGACACCTTATAATGCTCGGCGTATTCCAGGTTCCCGACACCTTATAATGCTCGGCGTATTTCATTCGCTTTCAGGTTCCCGACACCTTAGAATGCTCGGCGTACTTCATTCCTTTAAAGGTAGTCAACGCCTTAGAATAGCTTGACATCATGTCATCCTCATAGGTAGTCAATGCCTTAGAATCGCTTGACATCCCTTCCACTTTACTCATAGGTAGTCAGCGCCTTAGAATAGCTCGACACAACTTGTCGGATTTCAATTGCACGTGGGGTCTTTTAAGATCCAAAATTTTGGGGTATCACTCAAGCATCAACTAGCCTTTTCATTTCCATTACAAAGTCTAGTTGACGGTGGGCAATCTGTTATACCCAAAATTTCAACCCCCCCGGAAGAGAGTCTCTACTAATAGGCTAGTAGCGAGGGTTCCTAGTTCGATCGGCACATTTCAGAGTGCTAGGGACAGCTTAGTCATCTCCAGGGGCATTTTCGTAATTTTTCAAGGCTCCCAAGCCCCCTATAGGCTTTCTCTCTCCTCCAAATAAGGGTCAAATCAATTCAAAATGCTTTGAAATTGTAGCCCATGATAGAGGATGACATTTGAAGCATAATGGCGTTGGAATTTTGATTTTTCGAATTTCCAATAATTTCCTAGTAATTTCTGATTGAATCTGATGAGAAATTGAATTTAAAAATATTCCAATATCCAAAAAATTCGATTCCACTTTAGAAAAATCTTAAATATCATCCTTTACCCATGTGTGAAATTTCATAATCAAATTCCTTTTGGAAGCCCTTGAGCTAAAACGTCGGTAAATCTCAGTTTTTACTGGATTTTTCTATCTTTAAGGAAGCCTATATAAGGAACCTTATCCCATGATCAAATGAGACTCTCAAGAACCCTAGACTCTCAAAGAAGGCAGTCGTCTCTTGCTCTTCACGTTTTGAACCCCAGAGCCACGATCAAACACCGAAATCTCACCAAAATCAACACCAAAACACATTTTTCAACTCCCACAACATCATCCATCATCAAACCCTCACCAAAACAGCACCAAAACGTGAAGAACATCAAGAACAACAAGGAGTCAGAAGCTGGGTTCGAAGTTCTTCTGGATCCGCCATCAATGAGGCCTCCGAAGAATCCCGACGTGAAGAAACACTACGAATCTGAAGGTAAAACAGGTTGCAATTCTACTTTTCTAACTCTCCATGACCTTATTAACTCTCTGTCAAATTTTGGGTTCAAACTAACCTTTTTACGCTTCTGTATTGCTAATTACTTTTGTTTCTGCCTTGTTACTTGTTCGTCAAGTTTCGTACATAATTCGACTTCAAATTGAAAACTTTCAATCACTAACATCTTGTACATCTTTCAGGCTACACACCCATAAAATTTGAGCTCAAAACACCGTCGGGAACATCCCAAACGCCGCCGTCCGAGGGCGGTCCGCACCCACGGACGCTATGTCCGGGGTCCCGGACGCTTTGTCCGCAAGCCCGAACGCCCCCGGACGGTGGCGGTATTTCAAAATTTTCAAAATTTAGGTTTTCTAAAATAATGTCCGGGCCCACGGACATCCTGTCCGTGGCCCCGGACCTTGCAAAATTGCATTTTCTGTTTAATTCGACTTTTATGTTCACATAGGTTAACTAGGGTCCGTGGGTTCGGACATTAGGTCCGTAGCCACGGACGGAAACAAAATTTGACCTAATTCTGCCTCTGAAACCCTAGTTTAGGAATCTTTAATTTCACTTTAATTTTCTGTCAAAAAATGCTAAAAATACAAAAAAACAGAAGCTCGCGCATTTAGGTTAAAACGACTCGTAATAAGCCGTAATTAAACTAAGTAGAGGAAAAACAACTTCTAGGGGTAATGAAAGTAATTGAACCCTAATTAAGTCGAATATCAAGCCCCCGAACCCGAACTCTCCTTTCCCAATTTGATCTAGGTAAAAATTAGGTGGCGACTCATAATAGGTTCCAGTGAGCTAGCTTAGGTTTTAATAATTATTGTTTTATGACATAGTTATTAATCTTAGGTTATAAGTGGACCTAAAACCCGACTAGATCCCAATCAATTTAATCAACATAGGATAGGGTTTAAAATCGAGGCTCACACATTGGTGGTATTATTTAGCTACTACTGTCCCGCAGACTTGTGTCTTGGGTTTTGTTATTGTTCCTTCTTTCGTTCTGTTGCACGCTTAGTGCTTCTTTTCCTGCTGCTGGTTGACTAGCCAGGTTCTCGCAACTGCTAAGCACGTCGCTCCATGCTGTTGTAAGTTGTAGCCTCCTTATGGTTGGAGTGCTCATTCTACCGCTATTAAGTGCAGGCATTGTTGTTCAACCGGGAACCATCTCTAGGACTTCCAATTCTTGGAATCTACTATATGTCGGTTCTTGTTTACCACATGGTGGTTTCACAACTGCCAGATCGGGTTTCCCCAAGTATGAGAGGACTTTCCTTCTCTCTAGCGTTCTTTCCCAAGTTATACAGTGGGAATGCGGTGGGCGGGTCTGATATTGTAGGTATCCGGTACACACCGGTGGTTCCTAACTAGCGTATCTCTAACGCTATCACTCAGCCCTTAGCCCTAAGCTTCTAATTCCTAACTCGGTATTTCCAGTCATCAAAGCGATACTTCGCTCTGATACCACTTTTTGTAACACCCCTACCGCTAATACCGTCATTACCGTCCAATCTCTTCATACTTCCATACTCACGCAGCGGATACATACTTACACAACGGAGGGTGATACAATGCCGTTAGCCACCCACGTGACTAACAAGGCTTACTACTACATACAGCATCGGTCTGATGGACCGGAATATCCGAGTACTACACAATTACAACACATACTCCAATTTCCAACCAAGTACTACAATGCTCCATACAATACATTACTCCATATTACAATACATTACAATACACCAAGTTTACTAAGATCCAAATCCAAATACAATAATTCTTTCAAGTTCATACATACTCATTAAGAGTCTAGCATCTACCCATTCCTCACAACTACATACTTCTCAAATACAAAGGGTATACCGCTTGGTACTCTTCTACATCAAAGGCTACAAGCCTTATTCAATTCTCTACTATCTACATCTCGTTCCTAGCTATCCAAACATAGTTGTCGGTCTCTTACTATGACCATAACCGCTTCGGGTACCTGCACACTAAAAAATGTGCCCTTAGGGGCTCAGCTTACGCTGCATATGACTTCCGCATACCCCGCGTACTAGCGAGGGTACGCCGACCACTTGGTCGAATACATATGCAGTTCATTTTACAAATACATACATACATACATGCTTTCAGTCATACTGCTACAATACTTCACAAGGATACATACATACAGTTCAATACATACAAGGAGATAATACAGGTCAACCATACATACTCACCTTTACCGGAATGCGCATACACAAATACATACACAATACTTGTTAGCTCCATTTGTCCACCCTGGTTAATCGGGTGGAGATTACTCTTTTACTCGGGGTCGATGACTTACACCAGCCAAGACCATTACTCATACATACTCTACTTACTCACTGCTGAAAAAAAAAAGAATAAACAACGCCCCTTTAACAACGGTTATATTGTAAATCGTTTTTTTATCATAGGCCGGAAATCTTAAACAACGCTTTGTAAGCGTTGTTTTTGTTATCAAGCCCAAAGTCAAAAACAACGCTTTGCTACAAAGCGTTCTTTAAAGAGACATGTATAAAAAACACTTCATAAATGAAGCGTTTTTTATGTGTTTAGGCGTGATAACATAAAAAATGTTTCACTTAAGAAGCGTTCTTTATGCTAGCATAAAAAACGCTTCTTAAGTGAAGCGTTTTTTATGTTACCTAAATTATAATACACTCAGATCTTTTCGCCCTCCCGCCCAGTCTTCTCATCAATCAAATCGTGATTGTTCCCCTACCACTCTCTGTAAACGCTCTCTGTAAACACGCTAAGCTAGATCTCAATCCAAACCATCCCAAATTAAATTTCATGCATTTCAAATCCGCCGCGGCACGCCTCTTCTCTTCCCCTTTCTTCTATATGTGCTCGCCATCTTCACTAGCTTCTAACATTTCTCTGCAACCCGGCGGCCAAACTGTTGATGCATGCGTCGATATCAATCGTCGGCACCTCGAGCTCTCTCGCTATCGGTAATATTATTGAGCTGCGAACACATATATGCCTATCAATCCTTTAGTTTCATATATATACTCTACAGTAATTAGTTTTGATTTTACAAATCGCACGAACAGGGTACAGACCTTGTCAACCGGCCCCAAGTAGCGAAAGGAACAACATACATGCGCGCTAGATCTGTCGGCTCTACTCTTGTGCTGATGAGGTAATTTTGTAAACCGAACTTCTTAATCAGGAAAGATATACATGCTCTGTTTGTTTGGGATTAAGGATTAAGGCGTCTGTTTGTTTGTGATTAAGGCGTGAAATATATTGTGTGTGTATTATTTGGGAATAATTTTGCATGCAAACAAACTGTGCGCGCGCATTTGTTGTTAACCTATGTGTGCTTGCAAACCAAACTTGTTAATCGGGAACATATATACTCTGTTTATCTGTTTGTTTGGGATTGATTAACGGTGTGAATAAAGTGTGTACATATGTTTGGGAATAACTTTGCATGTAGACCAACGGACTTGCGCGCTGGTTTTTATAACTATATATGTGCTGATTGTTGTTAATCAGGCGCGCTTGTTGTAGTATATATGTGCTGATTTTTACTTGCTGGTACAATTAATGGACTTGGGAATTAATGTGTAATATAATGCGTTTCGGCATGCATACAAATATAGTATATATGGCGAAATTAATTTGGTTAGATGATTATAGGGTGTATTAATTAATGCTATATATTATATTATTGTATAACCTAGGGTGCAAATATTAGATGACTATAGGATGTATTAATTAGTTACAAAGGCATAGCATTACGGCAGCTTGCCTGACGTATTCCCCTTCCCCATATTGCTTTTACCTTAACATCCACCCAGAAGTTTATCTACGTTTCTACCAATACCAACATCAAAAACTTTTAAGTTCCTTCACATTCTTCTCAGATTTGTTATCCGGTTAAACTAGGCATTCCCTATAATGTTTTGGAAATCTATATGACCACCATTGGCCATATTAGAGACCTCTAGCGCTACTTACAGCTTCTTAATTTCTTGTAGTTATTATTTTAGTATCCCTTTACATTTTTTTGCTAGCACCTATGACCTTCGATCGTCATCAACCTATAATAAAAAAATTGAACTCGGACGGGCCCACCAACTTTATTTTCCTTCACGACCTTTCTTCTCTCCTTTTCGATTCCTTTAGTCACCTCTGACTAGTATGTATGTTGTAGAAGCTTCAGTAGACCGATCAATCAGAACTGGACAGCACTGAAACATCACAGAGAAAATCGGATAAAAAGTTAGACGAATTTGGCCGATGTAGACGGTTGCTGCCTCTGTTGAAGATGAAAGTACCGACGATCATGATGATTCTTCTACTGATACAAAAAGACAGAAGAAGAAAAACATGGTACAAAAGAGACAGAGGCAGATACAGATGAAAGGATGAATGAGAACTCAGAAACAGAGAGGTTGAAGAAATTGGCTAAATAGTTAAGTGAGGCTGCCATGAAGTAGAGTCCGGTGGTGATTAACGAATTACCGACATACTTCATAACCTTGAATGAAGAAAATGGTTTTCTAGAATAGTGGTATCAGGAGGATAAGAGGAAACTTAGTCAATTATATGGTGGCATGGGGGACTATATGAAGATAAAGTGGTACCACACCTCCCGATTGATGAGTTTCATGTCTTATGGATGGAGATGGAGATGGAGAAGCTAGACACTTCTCCATCTCCAGTTTCGATTGGATCTTCTTTCAGTTTTGAACATCGATAGGTCTGAGAAATCTTTAAACGCTAGAACATGACTGTCTGTAGATTGCATGTAGTCATTTGGTATACTAGTCACACTGTTGATGTGAGGTGCATCGTATCTTTTAAAAAAACTAGATGAAGGTCCCTTGGCAATTAAAAAGATTGAGAGATTCCCCCTAAGTATGATTCCCCCTGAGTTTGCATGTTAAGCGACTTTAACAAATGATAGCAATAAGTGACAGTTTTTATGCACAATAAGTGACTGCTTTTATGTTATATTGTAACCTTAGTAGATAACTTTCTACTATGGTTATGGTATAACATAAAAGCTGTCATTTATTGTGGATAGAAGCTGTCACTTATTGTTATCATTTGTTTCTTGATAGCGCGCAATAAGTGACTGCTTTTATGCACAATAAGTGACAGCTTTTATGTTATACTATAACCATAGTAGAAAGTTATCTACTAAGGTTACATTATAACATAAAAGCTGTCACTTATTGTGCATAAAAACTATCACTTATTGTTATCATTTGTTAAAGTCGCTTAACATGAAAACTCAGGGGGAATCATACTTAGGGGGAATCTCTCAATATTTTTAATTGCCAAGAGTTTTTCATCTAGTTTTTTTTAAAAGGTATGATGCACCCCACATCAACAATGTGTGGCTAGTATTCCAATTGACTGCATGCAATCTACAGACATTCATGTCCAAGTGTTTGAAGATTCTCCGACCTATAGATGTTCAAAACTGAAAGAAGATGCGAATCCAATCCAAACTGAAGATGGAGAAGTGTCTACCTTCTCCACCTCCGTTTCCATCCATAAGTCATGAAACTCATCAACCGGGCAATCTGGTACCACTTTATCTTCATATAGTCCCCCCCCCCCCCATGCCACCATATAATCGACTAAGGTTCCTCTTATCCTTCTGATTCAACTACTCTAGAAAACTATTTTCATCATTCAAGGTCATGAAGTATGCCGGTAATTCGTTAATCGCCACCGGACTCTACTTCGTGGAAGCCTCACTTAACTATTTAGCCAATTTCTTCAACCTCTCTGTTTCTGAGTTTTCATTCATCCTTTCATATGTATCTGCCTCTGTCTCTTTTGTACCATATTTTTCATCTTCTGTCTCTTTTGTATCAGTAGAAGAATCATCATAATCCTCGGTACTTTCATCTTCAACAGAGGTAACAACTGTCTTAGCGAATTGGAAATTTCTTCTCAGGTATGTATTATAAGTACTTTTGTGTATGAATTGGTGATTTTAATTATTTGTGCATGTTTGGATAAGTTTAAATGGTGCACTTAATAGCTTTTATAATTCTGTTGTGCAGCTTGTTGATTTCTTCTCAATACTTATTCACAAGCCGATCGATCTGAAGTTTGTCAATAAGGAGAGGGCGCACACATGTGTTTGAAAGCACTAAATTGATCAGAAGAAGTCATGAGTCATGATCTATATATCTTTTCTTTTTTCAAATGGTTGTATTGTACATGTTATGATCGAAGTACTTGAACCATTTTTAGTATTTTGGTTAACTAGCTATAGTTACAAATGTTGTAGTTGATCGATACTACACTTAACGTATGTGCTTATTGCAAACAAGTACTGTGTTGTTGATCTATTAATTAAATTCACCAGTTTGGTTGATATGGTATATTCAATACAATACAGGTTTTGAATGATTTTGTGATTTTAATTTTATGTTATGCGCAGGGTAATAAATTGTATAAAAAATAAAAATATAAAAAAAGGACCATATAAGAAATGCTTATATGTATAAGCGTTTCTTATACTCTCGCGCCAAATGACATAAAGAACGCTTATATTGATAAGCGTTGTTTATAAATATTCATAAAGAACGCTTATAATAAACAAGCGTTTTTTATAGTCAGACATAAAGAACGCTTCAAGGTGAAAGTGTTCTTTATGCCTCGTAGATTCCCGCCGCCTTACCCACTTAAAAAACGCTTTAGGGAATAGCGTTCTTTTAAATTAATGTATAAATAACGCTTACAACACGTTCTTTAAGAGGCTCGACCATTTGCGTCGCCGGCATAAAAAATGGTTATAAAACGTTCCAAAAGACAAACAAAAACGTTGTTTATTCCTTTTTTTCCAGCAGTGACTTACTTACATACTCAAGTTAAGTCGTCGGGACCTCCGGGCAGGGACTACACCGTCCCACCACCGGGCTTTACTGTGGCTCACTAATCCAGGATGCTACCCATTTAAGGGGTTTGGGCCGTGGAAAAGTTTAAGAGCCAGGAATCGGATCTAACCTCTTGTGTCTCCTCATCCTCACACGTGGCTGAAACTATATCGGACTTCTACTCATTCCAATTTACTCAATACTTATGTTAGGAGTTAGGTAGTTAGGAATTAGTAGAAGTCAACACATCCAAGCCACACAATAATACCTTACTTACATCCACATCCATACAAGCTACATTACATTACACAAGTACACTACAAGGTACATACACATTCCATCCTCATCCATTCATTTCATGAATTATACAAACTAAATATTCAAGACAAAATAGCAAGAACAAATATAACAAGCACAAGTAAGTGCATTAAAGTCTGATTCATGCATTTATCTTATTTAGGTGATCAAATAAGCACACAAATCGGGGTAACCAGGTTAGGATACAGGGCATGAAGAAATCATACCTTTCACCGGGATTTACTTTACTGGGTGTTCCCTTGTGTGATACCCACGGTAGGGGTCACCTCCTACATCGATCGGAAGAGAGCATGAACCACGCCTTATAGGTGTGGGGATACTCTTCCCTGTGTGAGGCCTTTTGGGGATGGTACCCCGAGAACAAAACCGTGCGGGCTGCGGCCCAAAGCGGACAATATCACACAGGTGGGTTAAGACTGGGCTGTTACAGATGGTATCAGAGCCAGGCCCAGGTCGGTGTGCCAGCGGGGACGCTGGGCTCTCAAGGGGGGTAGAGTGTGATACCCACGGTAGGGGTCACCTCCCACATCGATCGGGAGAGAGCACGAACCACGCCTTATAGGTGTGGGGATACTCTTCCCTGTGTGAGGCCTTTTGGGGATGGTACCCCGAGAACAAAACCGTGTGGGTTGCGGCCCAAAGCGGACAATATCACGCATGTGGGTTAAGACTGGGCTGTTACACCTTGTTCCTTAGTTCACACCTCGAATCTTATTCTCGAACCAATGACTACATGCCAAATGATTCTATCAATACTAAGCATTACAGTACATACATAATTACTACTCCCGTACTTACCCCGTTATCCCATTATTTTGGTTTAATTTAATGTTCTTAAACTTACAACTTTCTTACTCACATCCTCAAACTTGTTTACACTTCTTAAGGCCTTTAAAGGTCACCAAACAAGGCCTTAACAACTTCTAAAACCATTACCAATCAATCCCCCATGTTTAGAACCCTTAAAAACATTCTCTGTTGAATTCTGGGGGTGGTCTGGGACTTGGTCCGGACCCAAAGTCCCGGACCAACACATTAACTAACTCTCGGCCTGTTTTCTTACACTGGTCCGGGACTTGGTCCTGGACTAAGGTCTCGGACCACCACCTGTTTTCACTCTCGACATGATTTTTAGTGCGGTCCGGGACTTGGTACATATCCTAGGTCCCGGACCCTGCTAAAAACTGCTACTTTGTGGATTTTTCAACCCCTAATCCACCTCCAATCATTCCATAATCTTTCCACATGTTTTGTACATATTTAAACACACTTAAACACTCACTAAAACTCCTTAAATCCATGGTCCAATACTTACTCAACTTCTTGCTCAAATTCTACAAATTTCCATTCTCATTTTCACACTTTGCACACTTGTGCATTCCTACACTTCCCTTTTGCATTTTGCACTTTGTCCTATGTCATTTTACCATTCCAATTCATTTCCAAGCAATACATTATCTATACGCAAGTCCAACACTCATTTTACTAAATCTTGCACACTAATTTTTCTAAGTTTCTCCAATGCATTACTACACTACTTGCTACAGATTTTACACTCTTCTATCCTCATACTACAACTACCAAACCATGGTTACTAAACATCCTTACACAATCCAATACACACCTTGGTTTTCCCATTCACCAAGTCATCCAAAAATGCATGTTTCCTACTAGAATTTTGCCATAGTTCACCTATAATTATCACTTGTCCACATATATCCATTCTCACCAATATCATTCCTAATCTAGCCACACCCATACAAGGGTCCTACCGGCACTCAAATCAATACCAATTCATCAATACCTCCTCAAACAACAATACTAATACACATATACAATTTATTTGGCTCTAAGGCCCACAATTCAAATACTAGCTCATAAATACTCAAACTTCATAAACTTCAATACTAATACAAGATTTTGGGTTCTTTAATTAGTTTACCCATTCTCATTACTCTAATGCATTAAAATTTAGCATTAAGAAGGAGCTCTTACCTCAAGCTCACGGTTTCTTCTTTCTTATCCAATTCTCTTTCTTCTCTCTTTCTTGCACAAAATCGGTCACATGGGGAATGGAGTTGCCAAACTCCATTCCCATCACCCAATAACACAAAAACAAGTGTAAATTAAATACTAACCCTTAGATTTATACTAATTCATTGAAGTGCTTAAAACACAAATTCTAGGGTTTACCTTTGGGGTCTTTTAAGAGGGGTTTTAGCCCTTGGTTCAAGAAGGTGATTCCACCACCATTGCAAGGTTGAAATTATGCTCAAAGGAGAGAGAAAAATAGAGCATTATAAAGGGGGTAAAAATCGGCTACAAAGAATGATGAAGGAGACTTGAGTTTTTCATGGAGATTTTTACCTTAATGAAGAGAAGAGACTCCAAGCTACACATTGATGTTATTTTCTCTTTGAATGGGGAAAACCCATGGAGATGAACTTCCTCATTTTTGGATTTTGAAAAGAGAGAAGTGTAGAGAATGATGAGGGGAGTAAGAATATATATTTATTTTTACATTTGGAGCTCAAATGGAGATGGAGCATGCAAGAGAAGAGGAGAAGCCATTGTTGTTATTTGGGAGCTTCAAAAATCGCCAACCAGAGGAAGAAGAAGGGGGGAAATCGGCTGGGAGAGAGAGGAGGGAGGTGAGAGAATAGAGAAATGAGAAAAAGAGAGGTGAGAGAAGGGTAAAGTACCCTTTTTACTTTTCTCTTTTTGTTTTTTGACTTCTCTATTTAATTAGCTAGTTACATGTGAGTGAGGGAGTTATTTGACTGTTAAAAACTGGCCCCCTGCAGTATTACTAGTTGG
Source organism: Limonium bicolor (assembly GCA_023374045.1). Taxonomy (NCBI): domain Eukaryota; kingdom Viridiplantae; phylum Streptophyta; class Magnoliopsida; order Caryophyllales; family Plumbaginaceae; genus Limonium; species Limonium bicolor. Next base: position 37,538,031 of record CM041783.1, read on the forward strand.
AGCGTTTTTCGTCTTTTACAGAAAACGCTCGTTAATTTACCCGGTTTTGGTACTATTCACTAACCGGGCCCGTTTTCCAGAATTTTCTCGTTTCCTTAATTTTATTGGTTATTAAGCTTCCATTAATGCTTAATTATAGTTATTTAATGAACTATAATTTTAACGGGTTCGTTTGACCACTTAAAGTCACGTTTTCGGGTTTTCTCGAAAAACATGCGCTAAAGCTCTATTAGCGTTTTAATACATTATTTGGATCCATTTTCTCCGGGAGTTGTTCCCATATATTATTTAGGCCTTATTAAGCCTTAAGAATCCATGTAATACGCTAACCGAGGTCTCGTACCTCCTATGGTTATTCAACGCTTATTTAGCGTTTTTCACTTTTTAAGCGTTTCTTCATTTCTTTTGGATTTATTTTTCCTTACCAATATTACTTAGGCGTTATTAGGCTCTTAAATACATATTAGAATAGTCTTAATCAATATATTTAAGTTCGGGGTATTTCAAAACCGCAGTGATAAACGAGATACTACTACACTAACTTATTTGCAACACGATATATACAATTTGTGAGCTACTAAAATACTTCCCGTGATTACAACATACCTACTACAACTGATCCTAAAAGTGCAATAAACGTAAGGTCGTCGACGTCTACCCAGAAGTCCCGCTCTCCGGCTTCATTGCTTGATCATCCACCTGACAGCATGCCGTGGAGGCTCAGCGATAAACGCTGAGTATGCTAGGTGGACCCTATCGGTCACTTAAGTAGTTTATTAGCCATTTTAATATTAGTTTCATTTCATGCTTTGTCCGGTTTACAGTTATAAAAATGCTGTAAAGAAATATGCGTAAACATTGAATATTCAATCATCAAGTCCACTACAATCCGTAAGTAATCATCACACAATGTAATACAATCAATGAACAACCACAACACAACGTGAAAGTCATTAGCACGAAAGGCGCTTGTCACCTGGCCCCTAAGGCTCGTTTAGTTGTTATTCGTACGTATGAGGATGATTTATGCCTCGTAAAACCGACTAAGTTACACTTGTTAGTTAGTATCCTCGGTTACCAATATCCAATGACAGAAGTCTTGTTAGTAGACAACTTGTCCTTCACACATCCTCTTGTTGTCACCTATTATATGGCGGGACACCAATGGTAGTAACCATTCCCGTAACGTGGGAACTACGAATCCTCCTTATGTCACATATTCTATGGCGGGACACCAATGGCCGTAGGCATCCCCTTTACGTGGGGACTTCATCCAATGATCTATGCGATCAAATGGAATACCTTACGAGTAGACCTGTACTAGTCATCCACTCTATTGTGATCACTATGCGCAACCAGCTAGTCCGAGACTACACTGGGTTTCCCTCATACACCAAATCTCCATCATGTGATTAATTTGTTAATCAATTACCTCAAGTATAGTGTTAGGTTATGGAGAGTTTCACATTTATTATGGCAGCCCTCGGGGTCTTACGCACTTCCTAGAAATAGTATAGGTTACCTTCATGTTCGAGATCCAAGCTCTAGAGACCGACATTGTCGTGTCTCGTACCTAAGTGTTTTACTTAGGTTAATACATGTGATTATAATACTATACGTATTATGTTGTCAATAATAGCTTCATTCCTTGCTCCCATATGTATGTTTATATAAGTCGATCTATAGTCGACGTAGTATTAGTTCGAATGGACATTCGCGCATAATAATGGCAGTGCGAGATAAACAATCATGTATACATTCTTAATCCATACAAACATGCACATAAGCATACACACAACATTCTTAAACACACAATAATGTCTGAACCCTTTCTCAGGTCAATTCCGACTGCACCGTCCACATACCGTACACCGTCGAAACGCTAGCGTGACAGCCCTCGCGTATCCCCTAGCGCTCGTGAAACTCATATCTATCCACCCGTTCCTCTGGAATATCCATTGTTCTAATATTAGTGTCGACAATTCCGGACTTACTTAATCGTCCTAGACCAACTCTAACTTCCATCCCGTAACTAATCCCCTAGTTGTTTTCTCGTTTGACACGGTGTTCGTTAATCCTAGGGATTTAGATTTTGTTACTCGTTATTGTTCACGAGCATATATTAGTTGCTTCGGGGGTAATATTCATTACATGGAAGTTACGTGCTTAAGCTGTTCACGTATTTACCGGGATGAGTGCGTGCGAGAATAACATTTACGTACTTGCATGCCCGTAGTCTAAACCCTTTCGTTATAAGAAATAATTTACATAATCTTAATTACGAGCTTGCACGGTCATTTAATATATACTTATGCGCGCATACATTCTGGTTGTTAATATACGTTATCGTTTACATATCCTTTTCTATGCACTTGTATAAATACTATATACTTGTGTGTGTTTATAACGCAATTGTCGTTATATCCTCGTTTCTACTTGTAATAGTATAATCCCCTTATCTGATTGGTTAGTCATATTATACCCTCATTCCGCATTGTAAATCCATATGTTATGAATTATAAAGTTCCTTTCCCACAATAATTTTATTCCTCACGGTAATTATTTGTGACTCCTATTTATAAATTCCTCATTAACACTTATTATAATACCATACAAGTATTTCACTCATCTTTAAGATCATCATATCATATAGTTTCTAATTATACATTCTACTTTCAAAATTCCCAACTTAAACCCTTATTTTATGTGAATGTTATAAGGCATATTTATTCCGTAATAACTCTCTTATAATATACTCTTTTATACTTTAATATAAAGTTAAATTATGCCATCCCAACCTTATAATGTATTCTGTCCACATGACAATAATTCCCAAACAGCCCACATATTTTTGGAAAAGTTCCAATATTTACCCATTCATTTTTTATTGTTTATAAAGTTAACCCATATATCATATTTACTATATTTCTAATCTTGTTAATTTATAATCTAAGGTTCCCAACATTATTATACTCTTGTATATATGTATGTGTATAAATATTACCGATCAGCACCAATACGATTCAGAAATTCCAATCCTTCCCCACATAGTTTGATTATTTACAAAACTATTCCATATACTATATTGTTACATTATCAACCTTATTAACTTATAACCTAAGATATTCAAACCTTATAATATACATAGATATATGAATATATTCGAACAGCCCATTGTTTATTTAGATTTATTTGTTCACCCACAATTTCCTCTTAATTACACTATAACCCCTTTTATTTTATAATCTTTCATTTAATTACTTAAAACTTTATATTATACACCTTCATTATTTTAACTCACTATTTTAAACCCATATCTTTACCAGAATTACAAGCCAACCCCTAGAGTTTCAAAATTCCATTTTGTACCCCAAAGTTTCGGTAATTATGTATTACACCCATAAAGTTTATAATTGTTACACTTTAACACTTAAACCATATATTATAACCCTAATTAATTTAATCACTCAACAAATTCCAAAATCTTTCCAGAATTACATATAGCCCCTCTACTTCTCTAAATTCACCATTTCACCCCAACTTTCGGCAATTTATTAAACAGCCCCATATTTTTGTAATTGTTACACCTTAATATTCAAACTATATATTATCATCCTTAATTAATTAAATCATTAAACCAATCCCAAAAATTATCTAAATTTCCAAACAGACCCCTAGGGTCTTAATATTTATTTTCCAATATTTTTTTGGTAATTACATAAATACCCCTTTTCTTTTTATAATTGTTATTTTTAACTTATTATTTCTACAAATCCCCAAAATGATTATTTTTGTCATTCTAATTTGGTCAACCCTCATGCGGTCAAGGTTGACCACTTAAACTATCCCCTTGACCAGATTTATTTTTATTTACGAAAATACCCCAATATTTTCTCCAGTTTTACATTTAGCACCTCAATTTCATAAAATTCATATTATATGTTTCAAAAATCCCTAAAATTTTTTCTCTCGGTTTTTAATTTGATTTGGTGCCCTATAGTTTATTTAATTATGTTTTGACCCCATAAATAATTCTTTTGTTGATTTAGATACTTATAAAGTTTATAATTTATTTAAAACACATTACAAACTTATTCTTAACTCAAGTGATACCAAAAATTACTAATATTCATCTATAATATCCCTAAGTGATTGTGTTCACTAAAATTATATTTTGCACCAGAACTCGTATAATTTATTTAATCATCTCCAAAAACTCAATAATCCTTAATTAAAGTTTTAAATAAGCAAAATAACAATGCCTAAATACATGGCTTAAACATAGCATATTACTAGCTATTAAATGGCATCAAAATATCCCCAATTAAGATACTAGTTCACGGCTTTGCATATATTTTGCATTCCACCACTTAAATTTATTTTCTTCCACCTTTAATTTATAAACATAATTTTTAATGAATCATTAACTCCAAGTCCTACTGGTTAAATACTTGACCATTAACTATCACCTATTTTTAAGGGTTGAATAGCACCTTTACCCATCCAAGTTACGTTATATTTACACAATAATAATTCTTAAGGCATTAAAATGTCTCCAACCAGTACTAATACCCACGATTGTTACTGATTTGCACTTAATCCATTCAATTTATTTTTTTCCTTCATTATTAACATATAACTACCACCTTAATAAGTCATTAGTTCATGGTTTCACTAATTAAATATTTTACCACTAATTTCTACGCGTAATTGGAGTCCAAAGAGCACACTTAAAGGCCATAATTCTTCAGTTTCACTAGTCACATACTCCACCCTTAATTACCACCTATTTTTAGGTTTCAAGCAGTGCTCAAATATGCATAGTGACAAGTTTGAGGAGATTTAAGGTAGATTTTAACATGGCTTTTAAACATAAAGAGAGGGTGATTACCTTGCTATTTTGTAGGGGTTTGGATGTGATATTCTCGGCTAACCATAACCAGGAAGAGAGCCTCAGTTTTTGCATGTATAAATGGAGAGAAGAGAAGGCTTACAACAGCCATGGTAGTTTTAGATCTTTACCTTGTTGTTATACCCATTCCTTGGTGTTTCTTGGTTGCGTTTATTATTATTATTATTCTTATTATTATTGTTATTATTGTTATTAATATTATTATTATTGTTGTTGTTATTATTATTATTATTGTTATTATTATTATTATTATTATTATTATTATTGTTGTTATTATTATTATTATTCTTTTTATTATTGTTATTATTGTTCTTATTATTGTTGTTATTATTGTTATTATTGTTGTTATTATTGTTGTTATTATTGTTATTATTATTATTATTATTCTTATTATTATTATTATTCTTATTATTATTGTTATTATTCTTATTATTATTATTATTATTCTTATTATTATTGTTATTATTGTTATTATTGTTATTATTATATTGTTATTTTATTGTTATTATTATTTATATTATTATTTTTATTATTATTGTTTTATTATTATATTATTGTTATTATTATTATATTATTTTATTCACTTATCCCATGCTAGTCAGCCGGCCAAGGAGATATTTGAGGGGGAATTTTGAATTTCTCATTAATTACTAATGTAACATACAAGTTATAAATATAATGACTAGACTTATTTGTTAAATGGTGACTTATGATATTTTGTTTTAAATATATATATAATATATATATATATATATATAATCTTATATGATTTTCTTAGACTAAATAAATAAATATAGCCAAATGAGTGCTATATGTGACATTTAATACATGTACTAATATGTTACATGTGGTATTAAAATTGGGAGTTAATTTCTCCTTAATTATTATTTCCTCTTTGATTAGAGATTTAGTGTATAGTTAAATATCCATTTTGGACTATATGCTTATACCATAATATATATAGAAATTATTGCTCATGATTTAATTTAATCCTTATTAATTAAGGTAATAAATCTTTGGGGTATTTCATTAACCATGCCTAGTGCTAGACTCAGTCGAGCAAAGATTTCTCGAGGAAGAGGTTTTGTGAAAATATCCGCCAATTGTTGGTATGGAGAACAGCGTAGTAGTTCAACTGTTCCTTTTTCCACCTTATCTCGAAGGAAATGATGACGAATCTCGATATGTTTTGTACGTGAGTGTTGCACAGGATTCTTAGATAGAGCAATTGTGGATTGATTGTGGCAGTAGATTGGAACTGGCGATTGTGGCATTCCATAGTCTGCAAGTTGAAATTGTAGCCAGAGAACTTGTGCACAACAAGCGGCATCTGCAATATACTCAGCTTCAGTGGTAGACAAACCAACAGAGGATTGCTTTTTGGAAAACCAGGACACCAGACTTGTACCCAGCAACTGAGCACAACTAGATGTGCTCTTTCGATCAGTTAGAGATCCTCCAAAGTCAACGTCAGTATAAGCTTGAAGAGTAAAAGAGGATCCTACATGATAAACCAGACCAAGATTAGTGGTACCCTTTAAATAATGAAAAATTCGTTTGACCGTCTGGAGATGAGGAACACGAGGGTCGGCTTGGAATCTTGCACAATAGCAAATGCTATAGAGCAGATCAAGCCTGCTAGCGGTAAGATACATTAGCGACCCAATCATAGCTCGATACGTTGTGGGATCAGTAGGTTCAGCATGAGTCTCTGAACCAAGTTTGATAGCACTGGACATCGGAGTGGATAAAGCTTTAGCAGATTCAAACCCAAACTTCATTATCAATTCGGTAGCATACTTTCCTTGCCAGACAAAAGTATGAGTCTTGGTCTGACGAATCTGTAAGCCTAGAAAAAATGTGAGTTCTGCCATACTACTCATGGAAAATTCATTAGTCATCACAGTTTCAAAGGATTTAGACAACTTTGGGCAAGAGGACCCAAACACAATGTCATCCACATATATTTGAATCTGTAGAATGTCAGAACCATGGAATTTTAAGAAGATAGTACTGTCCACCTGACCACTAGAGAAGCCTTGTTAGAGTAAATAAGAGGTAAGACGGGCATACCAGACCCGAGGAGCCTGTTTTAACCCATAAACGGATTTCTTGAGTAAGTATACATCATCAGGTTTGGACTGGTCAGCAAAGCCTGGTGGTTGTGCCACATATACTTCCTTATCAATGTATTCATTTAAAAAAGCACATTTGACGTCCATTTGGTATAAGAGAAATGCCTTGTGGGCAGCAAAGGCGATTAACATTCAAATAGCCTCTAAACGAGCAATAGGTGCATATGTCTCATCGTAGTCAATACCTTCTCGTTGATTGTATCCTTGAACAACTAACCTTGCTTTATTGCGAGCAACATGACCATCTACATTGAGTTTATTACGATACACCCACCGTGTACCAATAACTTCCTTGTGGCTAGGTTGAGGAACTAGAGTCCAGACGTCATTACGGGCAAACTCATTAAGTTCCTCCTGCATGGCTTGAATCCAATCAGAATCAGTGAGGGCTTCTTTAATATCACGGGGTTCAATGCTAGAGAGAAACCCTTCATGAGCGCAGTAGTTTCACAGTGAATTACGAGTGACTCTCCCTGAGTTCAAGTCTGAAAGACGATTGTGTAATGTAACTCCGGGAGCACGTCGAGATGGAATGACCGGGGGCACATGATCATCATTTGATGGGGGACTTGGGGTATCATCGGATTCAGTTACAGGATCTGAATGACCAGAAGATTCGACTTGCATAGGAGAGCTACCAGGAGAATTGGATGGGGAAGGGTACGTAGATGTGGGATTAGAGTTGGAACTTGTCTGTGAAGCATCTAAAGAAATCTGAGGAGATGGTAATGTAGCATTGGAATCTGAATCATCAGAATCATCAACACTCAATTCAAACCCAATATTCTATGGATTGCGGAATCCAAAGTTGGTTTCATCAAATCGAACATAAATGGATTCTTCTACAACGAGTGTACGTTTGTTCTGTACCCTGTATGCTTTGCTGGTGGCAGAATAACCTAAAAAGACTCCTTCATCTCCTCTTGTATCAAACTTACCATCATTCTGCTTGACATTGTGAAGAATAAAACATTGACACCCAAATACTTTAAAATGTCTGATAGACGGTGGTCTGCCTTTGATCAGCTGATACGGAGTTTGGTTCAATATAGGTCTGATAAATGCTCTATTGAGAATATAACATGTCGTGCTGACCGCTTCACCCTAAAAACTGGGAGCTAACCCACTAGCGTTCAACATAATACGCACCATTTCTACCAAAGTTTGATTCTTTCTTTCGACCACTCCATTCTGCTGTGGTGTATTTGGAGCGGAAAAGGTATGGGACATCCATTATCAGACCTAATGGTGCGAAGAACTGGCGTAATTGCTGATTAAAAAATTCAGTACCATTATCAGACCTAATGGTGCGAAGGGATAACCCCATTTGACGCTGTATTTTAATATAAAAACCTTTGAACAGATCAAATGTGTCTGATTTTCTGTGAAGCAAGAATATCCAGGTGAAACGAGAATAGTCATCTACAATGACAAAAATGTACTCTTTCCCAGCTCAAGTCATTGTACGCATAGGACCCACCAAATCCATGTGAACAAGTTCCAAAACAACTGTGGTGCATACAAATGCCTTTGAAGAGTGAGGTGATCGAGTTTGCTTATTCAATAAGCACACACTGCACTGACTATCATCATGAAGAATAAAAGAGGGAAGCCCTCCGACTAGGTGTTGTGTGCGAAGCTTGTTAATCAACCTCAAATGAGCATGGCCTAGTCGTTGATGCCACAGATTAACACTATCTGTGGAGACAGTTAAACATGTAGCATCCAGGTCTTGATCATCTACATCTACCAAATAAAGATTGCCTTTTCGATGTCCTTTTAGAAGTGGAGCATCAGAAGCAATATCCGTGACAATGAAACCATAAGAATCGAAAGTAACAGATGATGGTCCTTTGTCACATACTCGTGACATACTTAGCAAGTTATGCTCCAATCCATCTACTAGACACACATCTTCAACACTAGTGTTATTACCCACAGTGCCTACAACAATGATTCAACCCTTTTCATTATTGCCAAACGTTACAAAACCCCCATGTAAACCTTCTAATTCCCGAAACAGTGTGTGATCTCCAGTCATGTGACGGGAACATCCACTATCCTTAAGCCATAAGTTATTTCTGTCAGCATAGTCCTAAAACATAAAAGTAAAAATAAGTCAGTAACGTTTAGGGACCCATTACTGTTTGGGTCGACGTGAATACATATTTGCATACTTAATAGTATGAGAATTAGTAACTCTAGCATTCTTACGCTGTAATTTAAAGCATGAATTTATGTGATGTCCAAGGTTGTGACAATAACTACATTCCATTGGTATATTAGGTGACAAAGAATTTTTTGATATAGATCTGATTTGTGTGTATTGTCTCTGAGGTTTGAGACTAGTTTCTACTCCAAGAAACCCTAACCCACTTCTATTTTGATTTGGCTTTTTGACAATCTCATGGAGTCTAACTTTTCCTGTATACCACGACGGATTTTCTAGGTTAATGATGTTTAACCTTCTATCAAGGGTATCGCATTGTTTCTGTAGGTCTGCATTGTCCTGACGAATCCATTCATTGTCTGCCTTGAGTAGATGAATCTCCTTTTTTGCCCACTCAGGAATTGGACTTAATTTACTCTTAATGGAAGAAGTAAATGTGGATTGTAAAACCTTAGAATAATTCTCAATTAACTTCCCTGCAAGTTCCTGATTTTTTCCTTTTAGCACAATTATCTCAGATTCAAGTTGTTTTATTTGACTATAAGTTGTGACTACTTTAGCCAGTTCTTCTTTCAGAGTATCAATCTCTAGCAAAGCTACTTTTGGAGCATCAAAGATTTGTTCTTGAGTAGATTCCTTACAATAATTTTCTAAGTTTCGAGTACTTACCTTTTCTCCCACAAGAGAGTGATGCTCTTTATCTTTTGCAACTAAACACATGGACTTGTCATATGTTAATTCATCAGTATGAGATCGATGAATTACCGTCATGCAATAATGAGCCTACACCTTCTCATTTTGCTCTGGCTCTTCTTCTTCTTCTCCCCATATGGCAGCAGACATACGAGTATCTCGATTCCTATATTGAGGAGGCTTTGAAGATAAAGGATAATCTTTTATCATGTACCCCAACTTGTGACACCGAAAGCACTCTATTTTACTAATATCATATTCCCGGCGGTTGCTATTTGCTCCTTGATATCCGCCTCTTTTTCTGTTCATAATTTTCTTCAACCCCTGAGCCAGCAGATTCATCTCTGAATCGAAGTCATCGTCTAGCTTCCAATCATGACTCTCAGACACCTTCTTTGCTTTCAAGGCAAAATCTTTTCTTTCAACAGAAACTCCTTCGAGAGTCTACTCCTTCATTTTACTCTCATGAACAATTAAGTCGGAACATAACTCTTCAAATGATACCGAAGAAACTTTGTCTCACTTTTCTAGCATAGATGTGTAATTCAACCAATCCTTGGTGAGTGCTGATAAGTGCGAAATACATCTATTTTTAGGGCTTTAATTCTTCCTATTTTTATAACATTTTATGTCTTATTTCTCACTTATCATATGTTTTTCCTTAGATTTATGTTTTGATGTGACCTGATGCATTTTATGTGTCAAATGTAGGAAAAAAGTCTTGGAAATGCAATAATTATCTCATGAGGATTCCAACACAACAAACATGGAGAAAAACGAAGCCCAAACGAAGAATCTAGACCCTGTTCAAGTTGTGTCCAAATGTGTGCTCATTTATATCACACATGGTTAACTCATTATTATATAACGATTGAATAATCATTATTAATCATTATATAATAATGATTATCAATTATCACCACTCACACGTCAATGGAACAACATTATTCAATTGCATGATTGAATACATTCACCGCACAAGTATAATACATCTTCATCAACGACAATTTCATGGGCTAATGATGGTGGAATCATAACTGCTACAATTAAGAGAGAGGCGCAGCAAACTTCAGAGTCCCATGCAGACTGGGCCGACAACATCCTTGGGCTGCAGATTTGTCTTGGGAGCGCACGAGAATACGGGGTGAACGGGGCAATTCTTGACGTGATGATTTATCAAATTTAGAAGATAAAACTTTACTTTTATCTCATGGATTCGGCTACTGCTGTTATAAATAGAGGGACGAGGCATTAATCTGGAGGGATCCCTAGCCCAGAGAGAGGCTTATGCCTCTCAAGTCATTCTTTTTCCACCGTACACCACCGGTCCACAATCATCTCCATACCCATCACCACCATCAACCATCATCATCATACCACACCTCCACCATACTCTCGCCAGCATTCACCAAGACCACCTCGCCGCCCACAGCACCAACACACCACCGTACCACCAGACCATCACCATTGCAACACTTCCACAATTTATCATTGTTACATTTTATGTTTGAGTAGTTAGTTTAGCTCCCCGGATTGGGGTAGCAACTGAAACTTTATATTTATTTTGTAATTTTTTCTCTGGTTATTAATGCAGTAGTTTAATTCCTGTACTTCATGCGCTTTAATTCTCTGATCAATTATTAAAGTTATATTTGTAGTTTTCTAATCAACATGCGAGAGCTGAGATAGATAACAAGACGTAGGAGTTAAACCTGATTAACGACTAGAAGCGTGATCCCGCCTAAAGGTTAATCGGTCTCAAATAGAAACTGTTCTTTATGCGATTAGTTGTGTCCGGATTAGAGCATTAGTCTGCTGCTAGTTCTAGCAACTGGTTAGGATTCGTTAGACTTAGCCGTTGGCGAATTAATTATAGTTCCTGAGTTTATTGCAGAATTAGGGAAGAGTTTATTAATAGATTAGAAAGTGAAGGTTTGCAGAACAATCCGGGGTGCTTCCTTTTATTTATAGTTTTACTCTTTATTTATTTGTTTAGTTTATTTTACTGTTTTATTATTTTATGTTAGTTTGTTGAGTCTTTCTTTTTATTAAACTAGCAAACCTGAAAAAGTGACGTTTCCCGTTTTCTTAGTCTTAGTTAGTTTCTCAGTTAGTTTAAAAATTGTCAGTTAATTGAAAGAGGTCCCTGAGTTCGACAACCCACTTAATCACTATACCCGCAAAACGATAGGTACACTGCCTAGGTAGAGATATAGTAACATATATTTCTGCTAACAAGTGCCTCCAAAAATCTTTCATTGATCTGCTCGTTTGTAAGTGACGCTCCTACAGTCTTGATTTCTTTCAAAATCTGATTGAATCTTTCAATGGCAGAAACAAGAGTTTCTTCTTCTAACATTTTAAAATTGTTGAACTCTCTTTTGAATTGTTTCTCTTTTGCCTTTCGAATGGATTCAGTTCCTTGATAAGCAATTTTCAGAAACTCCCAGACTCCTTTTGTTGTTTGGATACCAAGAACTCTTCCCTGATCCTCATCTGAGAGGGAGGATACAAGGATACGTAAAGCTTGCTTATTTTTGCTGAGCAAATTTTCGTCATCCTTGGTCCATTGTTCCTCATGCTTATCCTGGAGACGACCTTCTACAGTAATAGTTGGCTTAAAATCTCCTTTAGTAACCACCTTCCAAACTTTATAATCTACCGACATAAGTTGTGCTTCCATCTGCTCGCACCATTTTGAATAGTTCAGCTTGGTTAACTTGGGAGCTTTGACGTTGTACGAACTCATCTTCACGATCTACCTTGAAGCGTTAGCCTCGTGTGTAAGGTAAACCTGCTCTAATACCACTTGTAAGTTCGTAAATCGATTACCCAGAATGCTCAGTCCAGATCTGAGCAAGAAAGCAAGAATAGGAAAAACGCAATGAACGAATAGAAGAAAACTCAGCTACTAATCTTTATTAATAGCGTGAAAAACTCCTCACCTGATTTGTTCAACACTTTGAACAATCACACTCCAATCTAGCACACCTAGATTGATTGTTATTCACCTCAGATTGATAAACAACTAAACTCTCTCTATTCTCAAAGGGGTGTCACCGTATGAAGTACCAGTGTTTCCAATACCCTAAAAACACACCCCGTATCTTAGAATCTATACACCCTTATATACAATTAATAATTGGTATATCTTTAAACACTAACAACAAATCCGTATAAAATATCTACTAAACCGTAACTAGTCCTCAAGTAAAGATATGTGCGAATCATATCATAACAACTTTGTAGTAAGTAAATATCGCTGGCACTCTGTTGTTTGTTGAAGCGAGATCAACGGATATCATTTCTGCTAAGTTAAAGCATGATGCAGTACTTATGTGAATAGAACATTACTGAGAATAAGCCTGACAAGGAACTTGGTTTGTCACACATCAAAAACCGCAGGTATATATAAAGTATATACATTTACAATGGTGGTGTGAAACTTACTACTGATGTTATCTGGCTGAAAGAGAATACTAAGCACTATAAATCCACCGTATTACTTGAGTATTTGAAGGAAGACAAGGGATCTGAGGATGTATATGTATGTAAAACGTCCATATCTTTTAAAAAATTCTGTTTTTGTTTGCACCTTTTTCTTCTTTAACATTTCATGGCATCATTAACTTCACATGTAACTTATGATTACATATAACTCAATTCAAGGATGAAATGCAGCTCACAAAATATGATTTTACATTTAAAACAGTGAATTTTGAAGCAATAGGAAACCAATTATAAATGTTTGAAGCATGATTGCATGATAACCAATTCAGAGAGGAAACAAAGCTCATCAGAATACTAATAACAAAAATTGGCCTAGAAATCCACATTGTCATGAGTAATTATGTTCCAAAAAATGGTAGTAGCAGTAACTTGTAGTGAGTGAGTCAAAGAAAGAAGTTCATATAGTTTTGAACTTCAGAGACACATAACCGAAAGCATCTATGTTTGCTTCACCGGATTTTGTAGTATATGTAATTATTATTGCAACTAACATGAGTTAATATGTCGAGTGTAATTGTATATGACTTGATTACAATGTTTTTTTTTTTGCAAAAGAAAAGCCAAATTAACTTCGAGAATAGGTTGAAATCAAAATGTATGCATACCACTAGAAATGTGTGACATTTTGTGAGTTTAAAGAATTATTGGTAAGCATTGATTATATTTGTTACCTTTAAGGAGTACTGATATAAGAATTCTAGGATCAAGTGTTCCTGTGATAATCGTCATTTTTGTTATGATCCAAGATCAGGCACTTATAGTAATCTATCCATCATAGAATTTTTATGGTCTTAGCATTTCTACCAAAATAGTGATCAAATTCAAAATTTCTTGTAGCCTTTACCACGGGATGACAAACATAGTTGGCGTGGTTTGTGACATGCATTATTATCTAGTTGTTCATGCAATATTATGTGGAGAAAAGTGCTAGTTTATGAACTTGCTCAACAATGGTTTAATACTCACTCTCAACTATGCTTGTGGCTTAGGTGGTCAACCAGGTGGTCATAAACTCACTTCTTTGCTAGCCATCTTTTTATTCTCTAGTTCTTAAGTTTCATTGATTAGACACATAAGGACTTGTGAATTGCAACAAATTGATAATTATTTATTTTTGTTGCCTCACATTCATCAATACATTGTTAATTTTGTTACTCTATTTTGCTTGATGAATAAGTTAAAGTTATTCACTATGTTCTTGCATGATTTGTTCAAGCTAAAGAAAATGGTGGTGTGAAACTTACTGCTGATGTTATCTGGTTGAAAGAGCATACTAAGAACTATAAATCCACCGCACTAATTGAGTATTTGAAGGAAGACAAGGGATCTGAGGATGTATATGTATGTAAAACTTCCATACCTTAAGGGAAATTTCACCAAATACCACTGAGTTTTTGCTTAATTCATGATATACCACTGTGTTTCTAAAATTACACAGGATAACACCGAGTTTTTACTTATTTCACCAGATAACACTCTGTCACATATTTTGTTAACTTTTCCGTTAATATCCCTAGAAAAAAGACTAAAGTACCCTATTATTAGTTAAATTAAGGTGGTATCTTATTTATCAATATGACAATTCATTGTGAGGCAATTAATAACATGAGTATTTTGTCATTTTCCAGGAAAAATAACAAAGAAGTTAATAGAATATGGGGTAGAGTGTTATCTGGTGAAATAAGTAAAAACTCAATGTTATCCTGTGTAATTTTAAAAACACAGTGGTATATCGTGAATTAAGCAAAAACTCAATGGTATTTGGTGAAATTTCCCTTTAAAAAATTCTGATTTGTTTGTATCTTTTTCTTCTTTAACATTTCATGGCATCATTAACTTCACATGTAACTTATGATTACATATAACTCAATTAAAGGATGAAATGCAGCTCACAAAATATGATTTTACATTTAAAGCAATGAATTTTGAAGCAATAGGAAACCAATTATAAATGTTTGAAGCATGATAGCATGAAAACCAATTCAGAGAGGAAACAAAGCTCATCAGAATACTAATAACAAAAATTGGCCTAGAAATCCACACTGTCATGAGTAATTATGTTCCAAAAAATGGTAGTAGCAGTAACTTGTAGTGAGTGAGTCAAAGAAAGAAGTTCATATTGTTTTGAACTTCCGAGACACATAACCGAAAGCATCTATGTTTGCTTCACCGGATTTTGTTGTATGTGTAATTATTATTGCAACTAACATGAGTTAGTATGTCGAGTGTAATTGTGTATGACTTGATTACAATGTTTTTTATTTTTGCAAAAGAAAAACCAAACTAACTTTGAGAATAGGTTGAAATCAAAATGTATGCACACCACAGGATATGTGTGGCATTTTGTGAGTTTAAGGAATTGTTGGTAAGCATTGATTATATTCGTTACCTTTAAGGAGTACTGATATAATGTAATACCCCTACCGCTAATCCTCTGATTATTATCTAATCCTCTCGGTCGTTAATCTAATCACAGCGGAAGTTCTCTAACTACGGCGGGTGATACAATGCCGTTAGTTGCCCATGCGGTTAACAAGGCCTAATACTACAACAGTTACGGTCTGATGAATAAAGATTACCAAGCTTACTCAAAACATTACATGACAGTTCCTACACAATTGATTACCGAGTATCTAGTGCATAACTTAATTACATCAATTCTCAAATCCGACAATGTTTACAATAATTTCCACAATCCGAAAAGGTGTACCACATAGTACACCGCCTAGACAAAAAGGGTGCAAGCCCGTGTACGACTCGGTACACTGTTCAAAGTTTACAAATCTACCAAAAGTATTACTTCTCGGTCATAACTCGACCCTCAACAATCTCGGGTACCTGAAAAATAAACATTGGCCCCAAAGGGACTCTACACAACCGCTGGCATGAAATTCGCATACCCCGCGTGTTAGCGGGGGTACGCCGACTATTTGGTCGCCTACATGGAGTTCATTTTATTTTAAACATCATGCTAATAGAACAACCATACAACAGGCAAGGCAACATTCAATATAAGGCATAACACAAGCAAGGAAATAATTCACAAGTCATTAAGGCCTTGAGATTCTCTTCTCATGTTCTAGCCTTATCTCTTAGTTAGTTAATTTCTCATCTGGGTTAATCGGATGTTCTTAACTCTTATCTCTTGATCATATGACTCACATTAGTCATGATCATCGCTTTCTCAATTACTCTTATTCTTGAATAATCATTAAGTCAAGTCGGTTAACCTCCGGGCAGAGATAGACAATCTCACCACCGGGCTTTAGGTTGGCTTACTTCCCCGGGTTGTGACCATACGGTTTGAAACCATGGTGGGAAGGCTAGGCCAGAATTCGGAAACAATCTCTCTTGCCTCTTCATTCTCACGCGTGGCCGAAACTCTATCGGACTCCTCACACCCCCAGTTAATCAAGTTTCTCAAAGTTAGGAAAGTTGTAAAGTTCGGGAGTTAGCAAGAAGTCACATTCTCAGGTCACAGTTAGCACAGTTGCACATTCGAACATTTAAGTTCCAATCGTTCATTATAAATTTCATGAGTTATACAAACTTCACTGGTTAGTCACAACTCAATCAAGGATAGCAAATCACAATATATATAAGGAATTGCAATAAACTATATTCGTTCATTTTATCTTGATTAGGTGAGAGCAAGTAAACACACAAACACACAAGCGAGGTATCCTCGCTAGCATACAGGGCATGAGAAAATCATACCATTCACCGTCGCTTTCGGATCACGACTCTCCTTCAGGAATCAACTATTTGAATCCTATGACATACATGGAATCGGACGGTTAATTATTTACAATTAACCTAACTTGATTCATCTTAAATGTTCCCAACTTATAGTTGCTATTTCCATTACAATTCACACCTTGATCACACAAGTCTTTTACTTCTCAGTAATTCTTAAGCTTGTTTCCTTAAGTTCTTAAGTGCATATTTTTCTCACCATCAGTACTCTAACAACGGTTTACTACTAATGCCACACACATATATATATTGGACCCACCGACCCACTAGCTTGACCCGGCCGACCCAACCCCTCTGGGTCAGTCGAAGTCAGTAGGTTGCGGGCTTGGAAATCTTAAATCGACCGACCCACGACCGACTCAACCCCCTTGGGTCGGTCAAAGTCAGAAGACACACGGTTGAAAGGTTCAGCTCGACCGACCCACGACCGACTCAACCTCCTGGGTCGGTCGAAGTCAATATTACTCATTTGACTTTGTTTCAACTCCATTCTTCTACCCATTACTTCCCCAATCTTCCTACATGTAATCTAGCATATCTTAACACTAATTAGACACTCTAAACTACCCTAATTTATTCATCATACTCATCACTCAATTCTTGGTTTCCTTACACAATTTTCCCACTCTTGTCTTTCCTAAAAACTCATACTACAGATTTTGTTTTCTTCTTTTCTCTAACTCAATGGTTTCCCAACTATGTCATTTAGCTACACACTTGCATTATCTTCATCCAAGGTTCTACTCAATTACACAATTATCACCTAATCCAAAACCAAGGTGATAACTACTCCAATCCAACCCCTAAATACACCTAGACCAACCTAGGATCTTTCCTAACAATTATACTCTTAAGTTAACTAGTTTTCTACCCAAATTTTGACAGAGGTTGTAACACCCCTACAACGCTCCTATCATCTACCGAAGTCGCAGCGGAAATAACCAACCAAATAATAACTATCGCTTTGGTGTTACAACGCCGTTAACCACCCACGTGGTTAACTAGGCAGAATAAAT
The DNA here is from genome assembly GCA_023374045.1 of Limonium bicolor. Taxonomy (NCBI): domain Eukaryota; kingdom Viridiplantae; phylum Streptophyta; class Magnoliopsida; order Caryophyllales; family Plumbaginaceae; genus Limonium; species Limonium bicolor. The sequence goes on from CM041783.1 coordinate 37,556,223, forward strand.
ACATGTGTATCGGTCTGATGATCAGACTCCCGAGCATAGTAACCAACATCCATATATAAACATAACCGACAATACCGAGTATTTAATTTACAATCATCTCCAAACCATAATCATCCATAACTATATAACAAGGTATCAACATGTACGCCTCGGGAGCACAGGCGCATCCCGGGCTCGACAACCTACTTATCCAAAAGTATATCTACCGTCTAGGACCTAGAGCCACTCAGCCTCTTCGATCCTCATCCTGCAATCAAATAAAATATGGGGCCCCCGAGGGGGTCAGCACCTTTGCTGGTATGGCTAACGCGCAGCCCATCGACTAACGGGATACGCGCAACCAATTGTCATAATAACATGGCATTCATTTTAGAACAACCAACATATATATACACATATACAATAGCATAGCAAGGGAAATTGCATAGCATCACAACATCAATACATAACACCATAAACTTGGTCCTCACAAGGAACCTTCCACCATAGTTAGTATACCATGAGAGCCTAGGGGTTTTTACCAGCCCCATGTTAAGCTCGTTACCATCCTCGTTACCGTCCGGTTATATAGAACGGTTAACTTAACCCAAAGGCGTGTCGGATATAGTAATCCCGAGCACTCCGAAATAACATACGTATGCCCCTATGGCCCGACGTGAGTCAGTAACTAGCTTTGGATAAGCTAAGGGAAGGTAGAAACCAAATTGGAATACCACCTATACATACACCAAGAGAGCCGAACCGGATATGATATCGACCCCCATCCATCACACGCGTGGCCGGAACAACACACTCACTCCTCTCCCCGGTTAGACTTGTTATCACACAATACTTGTTAAGTCACATACAAGCAAACATTTAGGTCTTGTTAGACAACCAAGGGAAAGGAGTCATAACCTTACAACTTCATAATATAACAACTGTAAACTCTTTTCATGCCTTAATCTTATAAGGTCGTAAACACTCAGAAAACAATCAACACCCAAGCCGGTGTAAACCGTTAGGCAACAGACTGCAAGAAAACCATACCTTGGTCCTTGCCTTGTTTCGTTCCCACCTTGAGAGAATCCTATACACATTAGTAATGTCGGTTAATTAATTATTAACTTACTACTTCACACTTACTAAGTATTCAACATGATTGTATGACATGTTTTAATGTCTACCTCACCCTAGGTTACCTTCATTATACACCCTAGGGTTAACTACATAAGTCACATTCTTTTCTGTTTTTTTTTTTTTTTACAAGTTTAGGTCCGACCGGACTTGCCGACCGGACTTGTCCATGTCCGGTCGATTCCAGAGAGTTTCTCCCCTTCGGAAATTCAGCCCGACCGGACTTGTCAAGTCCGGTCCCATGTCCGGTCGATTCCAGTAACTCAATCCGTACAAAATTTTCTACTCGACCGGACTTGTAAGTCCGGTCCTATGTCCGGTCCATTCCAGAGAGTTTATTCTCTTTGTAAATTGAGTCCGACCGGACTTGTCCATGTCCGGTCCTAAGCCCGGTCCATTCCAGAAACTAATTCTCGCAGGGTAAACAGGTCCCGACCGAGCTTGCAAGTCCGGTCGCAAGTCCGGTCGGCCCCAGATCTATGTTTTCCTTTTTACATTCAACTCCAAACTTCACCCCTTATAACCTAGTACTCCCTAACCTCATTTGGGCACTTTAAACACAACTTAAGACACCCTTAAACACTACTAAAACTCATTTCCTAATTCCTTAAGCCTTTACTTATTCCTTCACAAAATTCCTAACACTTACAATATTTTCTCCTAGTTTTTCAAGTGGTGTTTCACACCTAAGATGACTACTATACCAAAAGCTTTCTCCTTAACTTAACATCATCTCCCAAGCATCATCTCTCACAACTAATTCCTTATCTCCTTCTTGAAACTCTTTTCCTAGTGTACACTTCTCCTTATTTTACCAAAGTTTGCCTAGGTATTTACCTAAGTCCTTAAGTGACTTTGGTACCTACTAAATCTCAAGATCATGCCTAAGTCCTTATTATATTCTAGAGTACTTCCTAGTTCACCAAAATTCCTTTAGAACATCATGAACTCCTTATTCATTTCCTACATTTTCTAACTCACCAATCCTCATGTAAACACTTAAAACTTCTTGCTTCTTACCTAAATTTTGACATGGGTTCCCTTAGAACATTACTAAGCCTAAACACTTTACCTTCTCCTTTAAACACACAAGAACATCCAAAATCACCAAGAACACTCTCATACACAATTTCACCAAATTTACACCACATTACAATATAGTGCACAATATAAATTGCATGGCACTTAGGCCCTTAAAATGCATGGCTCTTAGGCCCTTAAAGTGCTTAAATCATAAACACTGAATTTCCACAATATATGTGCCTTTAACCTGCAAATACACTCAACACACATATGCCCTTTACTAGTCTCTTGAGAACACTTTACTAAGTCATTCACCATTTGCTCTTTAGGTAGTTTTAATAAGCATTTATAAGCTCATTTCTCTTAAGGCATTAAACAACATTTAAGTTAGTAGATTTACCTCTTTTCCCAAAACACTTCCTTCTTGATTCCTTACAAAACCGTATGACAATTTGATTCCTTGTCAAGTTCTAGACAATATACAAACATCATAATGAGTATTCAAGCTTTGAGCTTCATCTCATTGTAAACCCTAATTTGACATTGTTTCAAAAACATTAATGTAGTTGTTTTACCTTGATCTTTGAAGAGAGTTTGGATATACAACAAGAGAGGGCTCCACCTAGTCCATGAAGAGTTGAAATGAAGCTAGAACAAAGTCACACAATGAGCTATATCAATGTGTATTTTCGGACATGGCAACAACAAGAGGAAACTGATTTTGTTTGAGATTCCTTACCTAGAAGTAAAGGAGAGTAATAATATGTAGAAATCCAAGCTCAAGCTCCTTCAATGGTGGAACACCTTGGCACCGAAATGGAGCTCTAGGAGTTTTGAGAAGATAGGAATGAAGAGCTTGATGAGAGGAAGAGATTGGTGGTATTGTTTTTGATTTGGACAAGTGAGCTAGATTTAGCAAGTGGTCAAAGCTTGTGTTTCAATGGTGGTAGTGGTTATCGTGAGAGAACAAAGAGAAGGGAGAAGATGAGTGGGAAACCGTGTGAGCAAGGAAGGGAAATGAGAGAATGAAGATAGAATTTGCTTTAAGAGATATTTATACTTATAAGTAAAAAGGTAGCTTATTTACTTATCTTTACTTACTTAATACATTAATAAGAGAGTGTGTGAGTCACAACCTTATAAAAACCGGCCCTTATATTAGTGTGGGGGTGTTTTAGTCTTTGTTTGTCAATTTAATTACTTATACCACATATGTTACAAAATAGCTTATAAAAAGTACTATTCACCTACACAAGGCACATAGAAGTGAAATTTTTGATTTCCCACTAATATAGCCACCCAAATGTGATACTATATAGTACACATATATATTTAAGAGTAATGATGGACATTTAGCCATTCAAAACTCATTTACAAGACAATTTTTCAAAAACGTGCTTTAAGACTTCTTAAAGCACATTTTGAGTTTTAACTTGTTTTCAAGCTTGGTTTTTTGGTAATTCGTTTAATATGTTCATTAGTATATAAATGAAGTCTTGGTAAGCTCATTAGGCCTTACTCAAGTTTATCCCAAGCTTAGAGCACATTTTAGCTCTTATTGACTTTAAAGCACATTTGTGTTTCCTTTTGTTTAAATTGTGTTACTAAGGTTTCTAAGGCTCTTTTTAGTCTTAATAAATCATGTTTAATGTTTAACCAACATACCAAGGTTTGGGGTATTTCAGAGGTTCCCCTATAATTTTAACATTTCCCACACATAATTCAGCTCACCAACTCATTCCCAAAACCCACATTATTCTAGACACTACAACACATTAAATTCCTGCACATGCACACTTGTTCCAGCACATTAACAACTTACTTCCCTTGGCTTCCAAGCCCTTAATCATCATTTAAAACAACATTAAAATAACTCAATCTCTTACTCAATATGTAGTATCATAACAATTCTCAAAACAATGTAAACTTAATACCACAAACATGGTAAAAAAATATGTTCAAAGGCAACTCAATTACCTTAAGTTTTCTTGGTTTCTTTTCTTTCTTCTTTCTTGCTCTTACTTCCTTCTTTGTACTAGCTTTCTCCTCTTGTTCTTGACTTACCAAACTCGGTCAAGGGGGGGTTTAAAACTATAATGCTACAACCCATGTCAAGGAACACTAATGAGCATAATGGAAATCCTTAGCTTCTAAGATCAACCCTAGAATACGAGAAAGGGTTTAAAGCTCAAAAAGGGTGTTACCTTGGAACTTCTAGGTGGAGTTTTGAGTAGTAAAAGAAACAAGCTCCAGCACCTCTTTGGGAGCTAAAAACCGGCTGGAGCAAGAGGGGAACGAGAGCTCAAAATCTGGAAATTTCTAGATTGAAAAAGATGGCTAGAAAAGAGGAACTTTGAGTTTCTTTTTACCTTAAAACAACAAGGAGATGAAGGAGCTCACAATGGTGTTCTCAAATATTCAAATGGGCTTCAGCCATGGAGATGAAAGTGGAGCTTTTTGCAGAGTGGATTTATCGTGAGTGATTAATACTGGTGAAATTGATAAAAGAAAGAAATTAATACTCAAAATATCTGTCGGGCTGCAAATAAAAACCCGGTCGCAGTAGTATAGAAGACAGAAGTGGCTGGAGTCAAACCGTGGGACTTATAGCGAGATAAAATAGTTCCTAAGCTTGTCACAAAAGGGGGGAAGTTAATTGACTTGTTTTAGAGAAAATATTAAGCAGATTAGAAAACTGAGTGCAGATGAATTAAATGGAACTCCGGGTTTAGGTTTTATATAATCTGATTAATTATGCTATCTCTACCGGTTTAATATATTAGTTTGGCAAAATTCCTGTTATTATCCAAAGGACTAAGTCATAGACCCTTAAGAACTCGTTTACCAGAAAATGCTCGGTCTAATCAAGGTTCGAGCAATACTATGTAAACGGACGTTAAATTCGAGGAATTATAATTGCATCTGAAAATACTAACCTATTAAATCATAATAAGCTTTCTCCAGATTTACGGCTTAATTAACCTGTCTATTTATCACCTGGTCTGATCAAAATAGACTTAGGAAAGCATTTTAATAAATTCATGTAATTTATTAAAATGGTGAGAGAAACCTTTAAGCGTAACAAACTGTATTTATTTTAACCGGTAGAAATATTGATTACATAATTAAACAAACCATAATAAAAACCCTTGCCCGGAGCAAATCCTCCTTAGCCTGACATATTAACTGGTAATAAGTCAGACAGAGGTTGGACGTAATAATAACACGGAGGCGTGAATAGTGAATGGAGAAATGAAGAGAACGAAGAGTGAAACATGTACGTATGTTATTGTAAGTGAAGTGGGTGAATTGGAGAGTTAGAGATCTGGGGACTGAATGGTGTGTTGTGATGTACGGGAGTGATTTACTGGAAGAGAATGAGATGAGGTGAGCGTGAGTGATTTTCTGGTTTTCTCCGTGCACTCGTACAAGGTTGCAGAAACTGAATATTTATAGAGGAAGGAAAGAGTAGTCTGGAGCGGAGGAATTGATTGCAGTTGATTGCTTCATTGATTGCTTCATTTATTGCAGGGGACAGAGCCGAAACGCGTGAGGAAATTAAGGTAGGCGGAGCAGATGCGAGTTGCAGAGTCGGCGCGAAGAAGAAAACTGTTTCGTGACTGATTTTAGTCACGACCGCCCAGACAACCGCCTCAAACTAGGCGGTTACATTGGTGTCCGCCTGAACAACCGCCTCTATTTGGGCGGTTCCTGGTTCTGTCCGCCTCTAAGTCCGCCTGAAAACAGGCGGTTGCCTTATGTATGTCCGCTCATAATGGGGCGGTTGCCCATGGTCTTGTCCGCTTCATTATAGGCGGTTGCATTATGTGAACGTCCGCCCCTCAACAGGCGGTTACACCTATTTTCCTTCCAACTTTGACCGGCTCTAGATTCTTCGTTTGGACCCCGTTTTCCGAGCCGTTTGTGTCTATGCGTTCGTCTCCTCGTCTACTTTACTCCCGGCTTGGTTTTCCTCATGTTAAACCAATAAATTCTTGAGATAAACAATGAAACATAAACTAGAGGAAAACTAACCGAAGTGGAGAAATGAGCAAGAAAAGTGCTAATAATATATATGAAATACACCTATAAAACATGCTCATTTGCACACTTATCACACCCCCACACTTATCTTTTTGCTTGTCCTCAAGCAAAACCATGTACCTAAGCAAGTAGGAAATGCTCAATACTAACAAATATTATTATGAAGGGTAGGATAAAGAGGTAAACAATTCATGATCTTTATAACTTATTGAGGAGTGTGAAAAATTATCTGCTGGTGGCATAGGTGTGCTCAGGGTAAAAACAAAATATAGAGTTTCGGGGTATGATCTAAGGTACTTCAATGTTTCTTTTGTTTAGGTGACTCTGAGAACTTTTACCATGGCCAACTTCTCTCAAGAATGGGCATTAAGGAGAAAACAAAAGGAAGAATAGATTTATGCATTTGCTTCACTTTTGCATAAGGGATGAGAAAATGTAGGCATAACGCCTTGTATTCAAGAACACTCAACTCTCTTTGTTGGTTACCAATGGTGTCTCGCAAGTCCCTTATTTTTTTGTATTCTTTTTCTTCTTTTTTTTTAACAGAGAAGTACCCCTTAGCAATCCCTAAGAGAGAAGACAGAAAGAAAACCCTGAGCAATAAAATCCAATCATTTGCAGATTATTTGGTCACACCGCATAAGAAAAATGCTCCTCAAAAGTAATCAAATGAAAAATTTTTAAAATTTGCACCATTTATCCCACAATTCATAATAGTACTTGTTTTTAAAGAGAACAACCTACATTAGCAGGGTACATAATTTTAATCTTTGAACAAATGCAAGATAAGCAGAGAGTTTTAACAATTTAAGCACAAAATGCCCTGAAAAGGCTCTTCCCCCACACTTAAGCTTAAGCAATGCCCTCATTGCGTAGATGAAATAAAATTAATAGGGCATGCAATTAAAAAAGGAAGAGTGTACTCCCCAGATTTCGTAGAGCTCCCCCACACTTGAGTGCAGCTGTGGAATGTCATGATTTGAACCTATAAAGAATATTCTACACAACGAGAAGAACTCAAGTGAAACCTGCATTTTATTATAACAAATAAAAGGGAAATATAGTACAAAAAAGAAAACAACATTAAATTAAAGGAAAGATAAAAGATAGATAGTGGGTTGCCTCCCACCAAGCTGCCCGGGTTTAACGTCTCTAGCTAGACGTATGTTCTTTATTATCCCGGATCATAAATGAATGTTGACAATGGTAGTACCGGGAATAGGAAATTGGCAATATGTAGGACCGAACCACCTGGATCAAAACAAAGAATTACGGCAACAATTACAGTAGGAAAAGACAAACTCCACAAAACCTGGTTTTGAAGGAGGTGTTTGTTGCCATTAATATTGTATTGAAATCCGGGTGGTGGTGGTAGTGCTTCCTCAAACTGGAGAATGTAAACATTCTCCCTCTGTTGTTTAGTCGTATGCATGGAAGATGGTAGTGGTGGTGTTTTCTCATAGTCGAGGATGTAAATTTTCTCCTCTGGAATGTAAATGAAGGTGGAAGTGGGCTTCAACGGGTGGGTTGGGTGGGCATTATTTTTCTTTGTCGAAGGGCCCAAATTTTCCAATGGATGATCCTTAGTGTGAGTATCATCCTTTTCAAATTTAAGGATGAAGACATCCTTAACTGCGTTGAGTGGTTCAGGGAGAACTTCTGGGAAATTTGTATCTTCAAGTTCTGACCCTGGATCAAATGGAAAGGTGGCCTTCTCACTCAGCGAGCTGACTTCGAGTTTCCACCCTACTTCTTTGTTGCACAAGAGGGGAAGGCTGTGATCCTCCAGATGAAGATCAAAGTTGGATGGCTTTTCCTCTTCAAATTTGAGGATGTAATAATCCTCGTCTTCTTTGAGAGGCTCATAGGAAGAGCCTTGTTTGAATTCAACTTCAGAGGGAGGTGGTTCCTCGAAGGCGATATTGGTATTTTGTTTGGATGTTCTGGCGGGAGCGAGCATTTCCTCCTCTTCATTCTTGAGGATGTAACAATCCTCATTGTCTGGGTATAGCACAGAGAAGGAGGGAAATAACGGTAATTGACTTCAGAGGGAGGAGACTCCATGAAGTTGAGGTAGAAGTTGTCCTCTGATGGCTTGTCTTCAAGCTCTAGCAGAAGTGATAAGTGCAAAACATATAGACTTATTAAGGTTTAATCACCTTATTAATTGCAGCATTTTTAGTAATGTTTCTCACTTATCTTGGGTTTTTCCTATATTTATGTTGTTATATTAATTGATGTATTATATGTGTTAAAATGTAGGAAAAATGACAAACAAACACATATATTATTAAGGGATTAAACGAGGCACGCATCAGGGCGTGTCCGCCTCTGCAACCGTCTGGGATCAAGGCGGACAACAGAGAGGAGACTCACAACCACATTAACTAACAACCGCATGAAGAACCGCCTACTATATATGCGGACGTGAGTAGAGAGACCGCCCATGCAACCGCCTGAGTATTAGGCGGACGTGAGTAAGATAGAGGCAACCGCCTAAAAACAAGGCGGACGGAAGAGAGGTAACAAAGCGGACGTGACCCCATGCAACATGAAATAAAGCGTAACGCGACGGGTTATCTTCTTCGCCGACTAGCTCTGCAACTTGACTCCGCCATTATCCTTTGGAGTCGGCGCCTACCAGAAATCACTCACACGCTTATTTTCCTGTCCCCTGCAATCAATGAGGCTGCAATCAACGAGCTCAATCAATGAGCTGCTGCTATGCTTCTTCTTCTTCCTCTATAAATACAACGCTCAGTTTACCTTACCCAGTGTCCTTCCAGAGGTTCCGTCCGTGGTTCCTCCTGGAGTTCCAATTCACACCATCATTCCATCTTCGTACCACTACACTTTCACTCACTCGTTCATTTTCATCTCTAATCTCCCGCTTCTCCATTTGTTTTCTTTTCATCTCATTAATCTCACCTCTAGTCTCACGTATTTAAATAGAAGACCAAACTATTTAATATGTTAGGCTAGAGTACGTATACTCTGGGAATAATTATTATGTATCTGTATTAATTATGCAATATGTTTTACTGGTTTTAATTTTAATGAAGTTTGTTACGATTAAAGGTTTTCTCGCATCTTTTTAATAAATGTCATGAGTTTATTAAATTGCTTTACTAAGTCTATTTTGATCAGACCGGTGATAAATAGACAGGTTAATTAAGGCGTAAATCTGGAGAAAGCTTATTATGATTTAATGAGTTAGTATTTTCAGATGCAAATGTAATCCATCAACACTCCTCTGCCGTTCGCAGGCTTTTGCTTGAGTTTTCATCGGACCTTGCATTACAGGTGAACGAGTTCTTATGAGGCTATGACTTAGTCCTTAAGATAATTATAGGAATCTTGCCAAACAATTATAATTAAACCAGTAGACCTAGCATGAAAGAGCAGATAATATTAATCTGAACCAGAGTCCCGTTTAGTTTATCTGTTAATTTAGTTAATTTTACCTTTCCCTTTTATTTATAAAAACAAGTCAATTAATCCCCCCTCCCGTGACACGCTTAGGTACTATAATATGTATATTAGTCCCATGGTTCGATATCCGGTCGCTTGCATTTCACTATACTACTGCGACCGGGATTTGTTTGCAGCCCGACGTTTATTTTGAGTTTTAATTTCTTTTCTTTTCTTTTACACCAATTTAACCACTCACCATATAACGTCTGCAAAATGGCGCCGTTGCCGGGGACTAGATTTATTCTAGTTCCTAAGCCCCGGATTATTCACCTGTTTAATTATAAATATTCTGTTCTTTTTATTATGTTAATATTATTTCTATAATATTTTGTTTATTGTTAATATTAATTATCTACTATATTATGTTAATATTAATTATCTAATAATCTGTTAATATTAATTGGACACCTGACTTTGGACATATGACTACGGACATCTGACTTCTGACATCTAACTTCTAACTCTTATTTTATTAACATTTAATTTCCATTGTCCTTAACATTTAATTTCCATTGTCTCTAACATTTTAATTTCCATTGTCCCTAACATTTAATTTCCATTGTCCCTAACATTTAATTTTATGTAAATTAACTACTAACTTATAATTTATGTTATCTAATTACTAACTTATAATTTATGTCATTTTTATTACTAACCCATTATTTTATTTCTTCATTATTTTTGATGTTGTTTAAATAAAGGATAAAATTCAAAAAAAAACGAACAGAGGCCTACCGCCTCCTGTCCGCCTCAAAAGATGCGGACTCCACACAGCTCCTGTCCGCCTCTTAACTAGCGGACGTCTCAGCCTCCTCTTCCGCCTCTTAATTAGCTGACGCACTGAAGCCTTGTCCGCCTCATAACAAGCGGACGCCACTCAACGTGTCCGCCTAAAAACGGGCGGATGAGTCTCGACATAAAAAAAAGGGTTCGACGCTGCGTTTTCATAATACTCAGTTCTTCCCCAATTTTCTCTGAACTCCAAACTCGACCCGACGACAGAGAATACGAACGCAGCTCGCGAGCTCCCCTCCTCTTCAGATTGCCATTTTTATTTTTTTTATCTTTATTTTCATATTTCTCTGTTGTTTACTAACATTTTGTAGACTAATACTGTTTTAACCTTGCCAAAACTTTTGTTACATACAGGAAGGTAACAGTTTGGTTTACTTTTTGTTTTTGTTTTATGCAATGAATTATTATTTATGTTTTTCATATTATAATTCTATTTTGGTGCCATTTGAGTTCTCCTGGCTATATATGTTTTCCTTTTCAGAACAAATTCTATATTCGAACATATAGCTGAACTCGCCTATGGAAGCAACCTCAGTTGCTCTAGGAATTTCGATAACTTCGGTTGAACACTTGCGCAAACTTAAGTGTGAGGAACGTCTCACCCCTACCAAAGCTTAAGTGTGAGGAAGGATACCTTCCTCAATCTACGATACAAGGGGAGTTTCAGTTCTTCCTTTATATTAATGTTCAACCTATATTTAATCCTTTATGATTCTGTCATATTTTGAAGGGTCCTTTTCTTGAATTTAATTCTTAACAATGAGGACATTGCTCCTCTTAAGTGTGAGGAAGGAGGGACCTTTCCCTGAAAATATGACAGTTGTTCGATAATGCCACACTCACTTTTTGCTACTCTAAACTGTCTATATAAAAAAAATTGCAAAAAATGAGATAAAATAATTGTAGAAGTGTCTGAAATTATGTCAAGTGACAGCTGAAAGATGGTTTTATTTAAAGGAGTTTGTATAAAATTATTTTCCATCAAAATACTCTATTTCCACTCAAAATATGATAGACCTGCTAATTGTAGAAAATCAATTTAGTTTAGCTTGGGATTATGGAAATATGTGGAAAGTCAAGGAAAGAAAAGGATAAAGACAAGGTACTCCGCTGTTTATGAATTTTTCTAAACCAAAACAGGCCTCGTTTATCCGGTTATTAAGTTCTTCGGGGTGCTTTAACACCTATCTACCTAAGGTCTCGTGATCTGGGATAGAAGACCCAACACCGCTACAAGGATAGAGAGAAAAGTCTGGGGTACAGAAAAATAATGCAATTTTAAAAAAATTGGATGTTTTGTATATACAATTTTTGCATTAAAAAATGATAATAAATTGCAATTTATATTTATGAACATGAGTACGTGGTGTTGAAAGGTATTGCGGAATAAGGCATTACTTCACACCCCTTGTCATCCCGGGTTAGAGAATTGAAATTGGTTGATAATCCCAGGTTAATCTAACTTCTTTTCTGCAGTTTAGTTTTTCTATGCTTTTATTAAATTGTTCTTCTTCACTGTTTATAAAAACCTACTTCTAAGAGCAGAATTATTCTTTCAATTGTCACTTTGTCTAAATTCCCTTCTACACTTATTTAATCTTGTTTTATTATTATGGCTTAGAGATAATTATATTCCTTATTTGCTTGAGGACAAGCAAAAGTCAAGTGTGAAGAAGGTTTGATACCGTTTGCTCATTTTCGAATGGGGGTGGTGATATAGAGTAACTTAAATCCTCAGGTAAATCGTCCACTACATGAACCAGTTTGCTCTCAGGTTGCTATGATGTAAGGTCTAGTGGACCTTCCATCATTTCGTTTATCGCAACTAATTTGGCATAGAACTTCAGTTGGTTCGTGTCGAGGTACTCTTCCTCGGCCTGCTGCTCCACTTCAGGGACCATTTCACTCTCGGGTTGTTGCTCCCTTTGAGCTAATGTGATGGGCTGGTCCACTACGTAGATTGCTTTTGCATACTCTTTTGGATTTGGATTGGTTTGTGAGGGGAGTTGGCCAGGAGGTCTTTGTTGAGTTAGGAGTTGTTGGATCTGAGACTGCAAGGCTGTTTGGTCTTTGCGCAGAGTTGCGACCTCCTCTTGCGTATCTCTGGACTTACCCATCATTGCCTTAAACATCTCTTGCATTTGAGACATTTCAGACTCAGGATTCGAAGGAGGCTGAGTTGATCGACTCGATGAAGCTTCATTGCCATAAGTCTGTTGTTGATATTGCCTTTGGCCTCCTTGGAAATTGGACTGAGGTCTGTAGTTTTGGGATGTTTGTAGGGTATGTGGGTTTTGGATATTTTCTGTGTTTGAGTAGCGAAGGTCGGATTGCATGTTACGTTGCCAAGGTTGTCTGTATCCTGAACTGTTGGTGAGATAGTTTGCTTCCTCCGCTGCTTTTAATTTCTGTAATTGGGGGCATTGTTCATAATCATGAGGCCCGCCACATTGCGTACAAGAAATAGTTGCAGATGATTGGGAAATCATCGACTTAGCTTGCTGGGGAAAGGAATTCATAGCCATCTGCTCAACCACTTTTTGCAGAGTACTGACTTTTGTTGCCTGCTGAGCATTGCTTTCCATGAGTTGCTCATGGCTTTTCATCAATTGGTCGAACTTGTTATCACTCTCCCCAACATGATATAATCCTGGAGTACCGCTCCTTGATCCACCGGAGGCCCAGTCTCTGATTTCCTCACAGAGAGACTCCATGCTGTTTAGAAATTGTGCTCCTGGCTTTTTCAGAATGTCAGCCCCTAACGAAGACAGCACCATTGTTCTGCACGGACCGATCAAGCCCTTGTAGAACAATTGTGATACTTGTTCTTTCGTCAGACCATGGTGAGGACAAGTAAGTAGTAGACCTTTGAAACGGTCCCAAGTCTCACAAATATTCTCCGACCCAGGTTGTTTGAAATTATATATTTCAGCAATCATCTCCAATGTTCGGCTCGGGGGTAGGAATTTGTCGTAGAACTTGGTGGCCATGTCATCCCATGTACCAATGGTGCTTGGTGTTAGGCTATGATACCACTTGCTCGCGTTTCCCGTCAGGCTGTGAGGGAATAATGACAATCTTGCATACTGGAGTACTGCGTCGGTCGCAGTAAGACTATTGGCATGTTGCAAGAATTTTGTAACATGTAACAGGGCTTCGTCTGGACTGGTGCCATCAAACATGCCCAACTCCTTCACACATCTGATTAGATGATACGGCTTCAGTTTCTGCCACTCATCGTATTCGGATGGGTTAAGGTGAGGAAGGATGATAGCAGGCTGTTGTCCTTGGTTAGACGGCCTGTTGATATTTCGAACCGTTGCTGGTGTAGATGCCATGTTAGCTTCCGGGTCAGAATCTATCACTGTGGTGGTAATGTTTTGTTGAGTTCGTCTCTGCCTTAGGGTGCACAGAAAGGTTCTCTTGATCTCTGGATTATAACCAACCGTGTGATTATTAATATTCTCTGGGAGGCTGTTTGACCTGGTAAAAGGCATTCACCACTCAAAATAGAGAAAAGAACTGGTTAGGGGTTAGAATAATAAAAACGTTAGGAATTAGTAGACAGAAATTTAAAGTTAGTAGTTAGGGACAATGGAAAGAAATAACAGAAAATTGAAATGACAATGGAACGAAAAGACAATGGAACGAAATGACAGGAAATTTTAAGTTAGTAGTTAGTATACTGGAAATTGAAGGACAATGGAAAGAAATGACAGAAATAAATGACAATAATATTAAAATGTTAGAAGTCCGAAGTCCAAAGTTAGATGTCCAAGTCAGATCAGAAGTCAGATGTCCAAGTCAGATTATTAACAAGATGATATTGACAGATTATTATAATAAAACAGGTGAATTAACCGGGGCTTAGGGACTAGATTAAATCAAGTCCCCGGCAACGGCGCCATTTTGCAGAGTGGATTTATCGTGAGTGATTAATACTGGTGAAATTGATAAAAGAAAGAAATTAATACTCAAAATATCCGTCGGGCTGCAAATAAAAACCCTGTCGCAGTAGTATAGAAGACAGAAGCGGCCGGGGTCAAACCGTGGGACTTATAGCGAGATAAAATAGTTCCTAAGCTTGTCACAAAAGGGGGGAAGTTAATTGACTTGTTTTAGAGAATATATTAAGCAGATTAGAAAACTGAGTGCAGATGAATTAAATGGAACTCCGGGTTTAGGTTTTATATAATCTGATTAATTATGCTATCTCTACCGGTTTAATATATTAGTTTGGCAAAATTCCTGTTATTATCCTAAGGACTAAGTCATAGACCCTTAAGAACTCGTTTACCAGAAAATGCTCGGTCTAATCAAGGTTCGAGCAATACTATGTAAACGGACGTTAAATTCGAGGAATTATAATTGCATCTGAAAATACTAACCTATTAAATCATAATAAGCTTTCTCCAGATTTACGGCTTAATTAACCTGTCTATTTATCACCTGGTCTGATCAAAATAGACTTAGGAAAGCATTTTAATAAATTCATGTAATTTATTAAAATGGTGAGAGAAACCTTTAAGCGTAACAAATTGTATTTATTTTAACCGGTAGAAATATTGATTACATAATTAAACAAACCATAATAAAAACCCTTGCCCGGAGCAAATCCTCCTTAGCCTGACATATTAACTGGTAATAAGTCAGACAGAGGTTGGACCTAATAATAACACGGAGGCGTGAATAGTGAATGGAGAAATGAAGAGAACGAAGAGTGAAACATGTACGTATGTTATTGTAAGTGAAGTGGGTGAATTGGAGAGTTAGAGATCTGGGGACTGAATGGTGTGTTGTGATGTACGGGAGTGATTTACTGGAAGAGAATGAGATGAGGTGAGCGTGAGTGATTTTCTGGTTTTCTCCGTGCACTCGTACAAGGTTGCAGAAACTGAATATTTATAGAGGAAGGAAAGAGTAGTCTGGAGCGGAGGAATTGATTGCAGTTGATTGCTTCATTGATTGCTTCATTTATTGCAGGGGACAGAGCCGAAACGCGTGAGGAAATTAAGGTAGGCGGAGCAGATGCGAGTTGCAGAGTCGGCGCGAAGAAGAAAACTGTTTCGTGACTGATTTTAGTCACGACCGCCCAGACAACCGCCTCAAACTAGGCGGTTACATTGGTGTCCCCCTGAACAACCGCCTCTATTTGGGCGGTTCCTGGTTCTGTCCGCCTCTAAGTCCGCCTGAAAACAGGCGGTTGCCTTATGTATGTCCGCTCATAATGGGGCGGTTGCCCATGGTCTTGTCCGCTTCATTATAGGCGGTTGCATTATGTGAACGTCCGCCCCTCAACAGGCGGTTACACCTATTTTCCTTCCAACTTTGACCGGCTCTAGATTCTTCGTTTGGACCCCGTTTTCCGAGCCATTTGCGTCTATGCGTTCATCTCCTCGTCTACTTTACTCCCGGCTTGGTTTTCCTCATGTTAAACCAATAAATTTGTGAGATAAACAATGAAACATAAACTAGAGGAAAACTAACCGAAGTGGAGAAATGAGCAAGAAAAGTGCTAATAATATATATGAAATACACCTATAAAACATGCTCATTTGGACACTTATCACTTTTCAGATTTTAAAAAGATAGAAATGTGCTCCAAGATGACAGGAGTTCAATGGTACAATTTTTATAGCATTTGGACTTGATTTTGGCTTTGGAAATGGAAGGAGAATGAGTGAGCTGAGTGGGGAGCTTCAAATCGCCATGCTTGGCCAGAGGAAGAAGAAGGAGACAGGTGGGGGGGAGTGAACCGTGAGAGATATGAGAGAATGGGGAGGAGAGAGGCTCACATTAGCTTTTTTTTTTACTTTTTTCCCCCTTTACTTTATTATTTTGTCCTTTAGTGAATGAGAGTGAGTAAAGGAGTTGGGAGAGAGGCTGATTAAAAACGTGAGAGTGTATAAGGAGGGGGTTTCAGAATTTTTTATTTACCATGGAGAGGAGTATTTTACTCTTATTACAATTTATACCCCACAAGTTCTCGTTTTTGCACTATTCACTAACCGGAACCCGTTTTCCGGAATTTTCTCGTTTAATTAATTTTAATGGCTCTAGACCTTTACTAACATTTAATTATAGCTATTTGGTTGACTATAATTTTTACGAGTCTATTAAGCCCGCTTAAGTCACGTTTTCCCGGTTTCCTCAAAAAACGCGCTTTAAGATTCGTTTGTGTTTTTAATCCGTTTTATGGATCCATTTTCTTCGGGAATTGTTCCCACACATTTATTTAGACATAATTAAGCTTCTAAAATTCTAATTAGCCTAATTAATCACTGTTTTTAAGTTCGGGGTATTTCAACCTACCCCCCTTAAGAACTTTGCCCTCAAAGTTGGTCAAAGTTAGTGCGTTACTATGTTTATCCATTTGATATCTCAATTGTCAAAATTCATATCTCAATACTCTTAGACAGAATCTCAGCTCTGTCATACAAGGTGTTCACCCACAACACACTGCAAGCATAACACAATGCAAGCACAATTCACAATCACAAGCAACACTCTACAACCAACACTCTGGTTGTTACACTTTTTCTCAAAATAATGCAAAAGCTAACTCGAAGCAATGCAAAAACAAAACGGCTCTACCCCCCTTAAAAAGGGGTACGTCCCGTACCCTCTAGACAATCTAGTCTACAAATAACTGTGGGTACTTCACCTTCATAGCATCTAATTCCCAAGTCGCTTCCTCAACGTCGTGGTTGGACCACAAGACTTTCACCATTCGCATTGACTTATGGCGAGTGTCTCTAGTCTTGGTATCAAGGATTCTCAATGGAGTTTTGACATATCTCATCGTCGGCTCAAGGGAAAGGTGTTCAGGTTCTAGAACATGAGAAGGATCGGCTATGTATTTCTTGAGTTGTGACACATGAAAGACATCATGAACACGCCCTAACTCTTCAGGTAATGCTAACCGGTAAGCCACAGCTCCAACTCTCTCAGTAATCGCATACAGCCCTACAAACTTCGGGCTCAACTTGCCCTTCTAGCCAAAACGGAACACGCCCTTCATCGGTGAAACGCGTAGAAATACTTGGTCGCCCACGGCGAACTCAAGGTCATGTCGTCGCACATCGGAATAAGATTTTTGTCTATCCTGGGCTGCTTTTATATTTGCTCTAATCTGTTGCACTTCCGCTTGCACTTGCTCAAGATACTCCGGTCCAATAATGACCGCTTCACTCGACTCATCCCAACACAACGAGGTACGGAAAGGTCTACCATACAAATCTTGGAATGGAGACATCTTAATCGAAGCGTGATAGCTATTGTTGTATGAAAACTCGATCAGATGAAGCTTATCAATCCAACTCCCCTGAAAGTCTAAGGCACACGCTCTAAGCATGTCCTCAAGTGTATGGATGGTCCTTTCTGTCTGACCATCAGTCTGTGGATGAAACGTGGTGCTAAACTTCAACTCAGTACCCAGCGCTTCTCGTTTCGCTCTCTAGTATCTCGAAAGAAATCTGGTGTCTCGATCAGAAACTATAGTCTTGGGCACTCTATGGTGTCGAATGATCTCCTGATCGAATAGCTCAACGAGCTTTGCTACCTTCCAGGTGTCCCTCATCGGAATGAAACGGGCAACCTTGGTGAGACGATCGACCACAACCCAGATCATGTTGAGTCCTCCCCTAGCAGGTGGAAGTCTAACAACAAAATCCATGGAGATATCATGGAATTTCCACTCCGGAACTGGCATAGATTGAACCATTCCGCCCGGTCGTCGGTGCTCAAACTTCACCTTCTGGCAAGTGAGACACCTCAAAACATACTCGGTAACATCTGTCTTCATCCCCGACCACCAGAAGTATCTCTTCATGTCCTTGTACATCTTAGAGGCTCCCGGATGGACGGACAATGAAGAACAGTGTGATTCTCACAGAATGCGATCCCTTAGGTCTGCATTGCTTCGAGGAACGCATAGTCTGCCATTTAGCCGGATCAAACCATCTTCATGCAGCTTGAAATCATACTTTCGGCTCTCAAATGTACCATCCTCGATCTTATGTCTGATGTCTTTCATATAAGGGTCGCTCAGCTAAGCCTCTCGCACCTCATCAACCAAGCTACAAGAAGCGAGTAGCGAATGGAGTGAGTGTGATCGGTGACTCAGGGCGTCGGCTACGGCATTCGCCTTCCCTTCTTTATACTGTAGATTGATGTCGTAATCAGATAAGAATTCCATCCACCTCCTCTGTCTCAGATTGAGTTCTTTTTGTGAAAACGTACTGTAGGCTCTTATGATTAGAATAAATGGTGATGCTGACCCCGTATAGATAATGTCACCATATCTACAATGCGAAGACAATGGCTCCAAGATCTAAGTAGTGTGTAGGGTAATTCTCCTCATGTTTCTTAAGCAGGCGGGAGGCGTAAGCTACCACTTTGCCATGCTGCATGAGTACGCATCCCATGCCTTTACCAGACGCATCACAATGCACCTCGAATCCCTCTGTGCCCTCCAGAATGGTGAGAACGGGCGCTGAGGTCAACGAGTCTTTCAAGCTCTGAAAGGATTTCTCACAGTCGTCTGTCCATACAAATGGTGCATCTTTTTTCGTTAGCGCTGTCATGGGCTTAGCGACTTTGGAAAAGTCCTTTACAAATCTCCGTAATAACCGGCTAGACCAAGAAAGCTCCGGATGTCGGTAACAGTCTTAGGTCTAGGCCATGAATGTACTGCTTCAATTTTAGCTGGATCAACTGAGATACCCGCGCTCGAGATGACATGTCCAAGGAATGATACCTGATCAAGCCAAAACTCGCATTTGAAGAACTTCACATACAGCTGGTTCTCGCGCAGTGTCTCAAGGACTCGCCTCAAATGGGGCTCATGCTCATCTCTGGATTTCGAATACACAAGTATGTCGTCGATGAAGACTACTACTGAAGTATCCAACTGGTCACTGAATAAACGATTCATCAAATCCATGAATTTTACTAGTGCGTTTGACAAACCGAATGGCATCACTGTAAACTCAAAGTGGCCATATCTCGTACGGAAAGCTGTCTTATCAATATCGGGCTCTCTGATGGCAATCTGATGGTACCCTGATCTGAGATCAATCTTGGAGAATACAGAAGCTCCCTTCAGCTGATCGAATAGATCGTCAATACAGGGTAGTGGGTATTTGTCCTTTACAGTGACCGCATTAAGCTCGCGGTAGTCGATGCAAAGGCGGAGGCTACCGTCCTTCTTCTTCACAAAGAGGACCGGTGCTCCCCAGGGTGATACGCTCAGGCGTATAAACCCTTTGTCGAGTAGATCTCTCAACTGCTCCTTCAATTCAGCCATTTCTGCTGGCGTTAAGTGGTACGGCGCTCTAGCAATCGTACCGGTGCCTGGCACAAGGTCAATATCAAACTCCACTCTTCTCTGTGGTGGCATGCCGGGAAGTTCCTTTGGAAAGACATCCGGGAACTCCGACACTACCGGTATGTCGATGCTGAATTCTGGGTCTCTCTCTAGGTCTTGCACATAACAAAGGTATACTTCGTGCTTCTTCCTGATTTCACGGTACATGGACATGGCGCTGATGATCTTAGTCGAAGGCTCTCTGGGCCTCTAGTGGTATGAAACTGTAACCCCAGATGGACTCCTGAGCAGCAATCTATGCTCGGCGCAAAGGATTCGCCCCTTATGCCGCTCCAACCAGTTCAACCCGACTATCAAGTCAAATCCCAAGCCATTAAATTCGATGAAGGAAATGGGAAATTCTTCGCCCTTAATTCGGATAGTGGCAGCTCGGTAGTACTTGGTACATCTCACTCGCTCCTTCGACAGGAGCGTAACCATGAAATCTGGTAGCTCATCTGCGTCTAGCCCCAACCTCATCGCAAAAGATGGCGAAACAAAGGTATGAGAGGCGCCGGAGTCGAATAATATGGAGGCTTCAATGCCGTTCACCGGGAAGGTACCCATGAGGATGGTGCCGCTCTTATCGGCTTGTGCTTCGGTGAGAATACTTAGGGCACTTTCCGTACCGAGTCCACAACCTAATGATTCGTAAATTCATAAGTTTCGATGGTGCAATGCAAGTGGGAAAAATTTAACGACCACACTGCTTTTATTGAATAAACCATCCATCATACAAGTTGTGCCTATAATACACATTACTAATGCATTACATGGCATTACATGTCTAATATTTCCTAAAGGTAAGGTTCAGGCATCCTGGTTTCATGTGTGTGGCATTGATTACTATCGATGGTGCCGTATTCAACTTAATCTTCATGATACCATGATACAGCATCCTTGACTTACCACCCATGATCAAGACATCTCCTGACTTAAGTACGATTTTTTCTGCAAGGTCCACACGCTTCTGCTTGCTATACAAAAATACAGCGTCATCACCAATGGACCATGACACTACGGGCACTCCTTGTTCAAGAGATTTTGTTGTCTCGTCCTTATCTTGGTGTAAACCAAGTCGTCCTCCTTCTTGATAGAAGTTACCGATACATAGATCTGCTTCAAGTGCAGGGATTGGATCAGCTTCAAGTCGTCGTGCAATTTCTACGGCTTGTGCAATAACCATCTGAAATTATTGGGGTTTTTCTGGTGGTGTTGCTCCGTCTTCCGCTCGCGTCTTCTGGTATGTCTTGGTATAAGGATTCCAGTCCTTTCCCAAGCACATCATTTTCAGCTTCATCTTCGCTCCTCCAGGGAATTCGGGTGTGTAAAAACCTCTTTGACCCACTCCTAGCTGGCTGCAACTTCGGATGATGGCAATTTGTGCTTCGGGTGTCAGGTATCCTTTTAATAAAATCATACCTGGGCGGATGACCTGACACTGTTCATCGGTGAAGTGGTGAGTGGTGATGTCGGTATCTTCAAGGTTCGGGTTGGTTGTCGGTATTGGATAGCAGATATCAAATTTTCCTAAGGTTGTGAGGTTCATTTAATATGAGTTCTAGGCTTACTAGCTCAATTCATGCTCGTATTTATACTTTAATTCTACTTAATCATAGATTCACTCAAACAGGTAATTCAATACTTTAGACATGCTCTCAAGGATTAAAGGTTTCGTTAGTACCTAAGCCGGTCTTCGTACCGGTCCCATCACGATCTATGATGTGCAAGGCTGGTTGCCTCTGTGGTGCGCCCTTCTGAGCACCTCGGGACCCCTGTCCCTGCGAGGTCTGTTGGGCCTGAGCATCGCCAGATGCAGCCTCCTTGCCCTCTCGCTGCTTATAGCTCTGGTCCTTGGATTTGTAGGGGCACTCATAGGATCAGTGGCCCATCTTCTGACAAGTGAAGCATTTCACCTCCTGACCCTGGCAATCAGTGCCGGGGTGGTCATTCTTGCAGTATTTGCAGCTGTAGACACGGCCGTCATTGATCCTACCCGAGCCGAAACCAGATCCTAAAGCTTTGAGAGTTAGTAGTGCTCGGTGTGCTAATATTAATTTCACTTAGGTATGGATTTAGATTCGGAGTCTTACCCTTAGGCGGGTGAGATCTCATCGGCTTTGCAGTAGGCAAGCTGTAGTGGCTCAGATGCCTTGCCCTTCTTAGCATAGGCACTGCTATCTCCGGGGGTACTCTTTTGTGGCGGGTGGGTATACTTCCCCTTTTTCTTCTTCCAGCCCTTGTTCTGATTCTGCTCATCCGAACTGTTACCCTTGCCGCTAGTCTTGCGCTTAAGCGCATTCTCCTCATCCCTCAGCTGGACGGTAATCTCAACTCTCGAGGCGGCATGGTAACACTCCTGAAGTATAGGATATTAGATGGTTTTCTATGCATATTAGAGTGTTGATTAGTATTGACCATGGCATTAAGGATTTAAATCGTTGTTTACCGAGTGGTAAACCTAGTGTAACCCATGCCATACCGGAGGCGATGGCTCAGGCCGCCATAGAAGCGGTCGACCAAGACCTGGCCGGTATACCCGAGGTCGGGTAGTAGTCGGAGGATAGAGGTGAAGGTAGTGTAATACTCATCGACGGTCATCTTATCCTTCATCTTCAGGGCATCAAGCTTGAGCCGCTTCTTCGTCTTGACATGCTCCGGATAGTATTTGGCTCGAAGAAGAGCAGTGAATGCATTCCAATCGAATGCGGGGTCAGCGATGTACTCGCCCTTGACTAGTTTCCACCAGTCCATGGCAGCACCCTTCAGATAATAAGCGGCTATCCTCACCCTCACTCCAGTAGGAGCCTCGAGGGTCTCGAAGGCTGTCTCCATCTCGGAGATGTAAGCCTCGAGCTTAGCCGGGTCGCTCTCGCCCTTGAAGCATGCGGGTCGAAGATCAGCTACGGCCTTTACCCAATTTGGTTCTCGGGGTTGAGGTGGGTCGGGTTGTTGTTGTTGTTGTTGTTGTTGATTTTGCTGGGCTTGCTGGGTCTGTTGTACAACCACAATCACTTGTGGTAGCATCTGTGCTACCGTGGCAGCGACGATCTCAGCTATCGTCTGCGTGTCGGGCTCATCAGCAGTCTCTCTATGGCCTCTGCCATGACCGCGTCCTCTGCCTGACATCTGAACAAGCATTTAATACGCATTAGTTACTGAGACCACCAGGTCTTGGGTTAAAAAGGGATTGTATCATCTTTTAGACGCAAAAGAGTTTCCGTTATCATTAACGATTATTCAAGGTTAGGTTTCTACTCCTCCGTTGTGAAACGAGTTGTACTCCTAACTCGGTAATTTCTAGACATCAGAGCATTACTACGCTCTGATACCACTTTTTGTAACACCCCTACCACTAATCCTCTGATTATGGTCTAATCCTCTCGGTCGTTAATCTAATCGCAGCGGAAGTTCTCTAACTACGGCAGGTGATACAATGCCATTAGCCGCCCATGCGGCTAACAAGGCCTAATACTACAATAGTTACGGTCTGATGAATAAAGATTACCAAGTTTACTCAAAACATTACATGACACTTCCTACACAATTGATTATCGAGTATCTAGTGCATAACTTAATTACATCAATTCTTAAATCCGACAATGTTTACAATAATTTCCACAAACCGAAAAGGTGTACCACATAGTACACCGGCTAGACAAAAAGGGCTGCAAGCCCGTGTACGACTCGGTACACTGTTCAAAGTTTACAAATCTCCCAAAAGTATAAGTTCTCGGTCATAACTCGACCCTCAACAATCTCGGGTACCTGAAAAATAAACATTGGCCCCAAAGGGGCTCAGCACAACCGCTAGCATGAAATTCACATACCCCGTGTGCTAACCGGGGTACGCCGACTATTTGGTCGCCTACATGGAGTTCATTTTATTTTAAACAACATGCTAATAGAATAACCATAAAACAGGCAAGGCAGCATTCAATATAAGGCATAACGCAAGCAAGGAAATAATTCACAAGTCATTAAGGCCTTGAGATTCTCTTCTCAAGTTCTAGCCTTATCTCTTAGTTAGTTAATTTCTCATCCGGGTTAATTGGATGTTCTTAACTCTTATCTCTTGATCATATGACTCACACTAGTCATGATCATTGCTTTCTCAATTACTCTTATTCTTGAATAATCATTAAGTCAAGTCGGTTGACCTCCGGGCAGAAATAGACAATCACACCACCGGGCTTTAGGTTGGCTTACTTCCCTGGGTTGCGACCATGCGGTTCGAAACCATGGTGGGAAGGCTAGGCTAGAATTCGGAAACAATCTCTATTGCCTCTTCATTCTCACGCATGGTCAAAACTCTATCGGACTCCTCACACCCCCAGTTAATCAAGTTTCTCAAAGTTAGGAAAGTTGTAAAGTTCGGGAGTTAGCGAGAAGTCACATTCTCAGGTCACAGTTAGCACAGTTGCACATTCGAACATTTAAGTTCCAATCGATCATTATAAATTTCATGAGTTATACATACTTCACTGGTTAGTCACAACTCATTCAAGGATAGCAAATCACAATATATATAAGGAATTGCAATAAACTGTATTCGTGCATTTTATCTTGATTAGGTGAGAGCAAGTAAACACACAAACACACAAGCGAGGTAGCCTCGCTAGCATACAGGGCATGAGAAAATCATACCGTTCACCGTCGCTTTCGGATCACGACTCTCCTTCGGGAATCAACTATTCGAATCCTATGACATACATGGAATCAGACGGTTAATTATTTACAATTAACCTAACTTGATTCATCTTAAATGTTCCCAACTTAGAGATGATATTTCCTTTACAATTCACACCTTAATCACACAAGTCATTTACTTCTCAATAATTCTTAAGCTTGTTTCCTTAAGTTCTTATGTGCATATTTTTCTCACCATCAGTACTCTAACAACGGTTTACTACTAATGCCACATATATATATATATATATATTGTTTGGACCCGACTAACCCAACCCCTTTGGGTCGGTCGAAGTCAGTAGGTTACGGGCTTAGAAATCTTATCTCAACCGACCCATAACCAACTCAACCCCCCTGGGTCGGTCGAAGTCAGAAGACACACGGTTTGACAGGTTCAGCTCGACCGACCCACAACTCACTCAACCTCTTGGGTCGGTCGAAGTTAGTACTACTCATTTGACTTTGTTTCAACTCCATTCTTCTACCCATTTCTTCTCCAATCTTCCTACATGTAATCTAGCATATCTTAACACTAATTAGACACTCTAAAATACCCTAATTCATTCATCAAACTCATCACTTAATTCTTGGTTTCCTTACACAATTTTCTCACTCTTGTCTTTCCTAAAAACTCATGCTACAGATTTTGCTTTCTTCTTTTCTCTACTCAATGGTTCCCAACTAATGTCATTTAGCTACACACTTGCATTATCTTCATCCAAGGTTCTACTCAATTACACAATTCTCTCATTATCCAAAACCAAGGTGATAACTACTACTCCAATCCAACCCCTAAATACACCTAGACCAACCTAGGTTCTTTCCTAACAATTACACTCGTAAGTCAACTAGTTTTCTACCCAAACTTTGACAGAGGTTCCCCTATAATTTTAACATTGCCCACAGGTAATTAAGCTCACCAACTCATTCCCTATAACCACATTATTCTAGACACTACAACACATTAAATTCCTGCACATACACACTTGTTCCGGCACATTAACAACTTACTTCCCTTCGCTTCCAAGCCTTTAATCATCATTTAAAACAACATTAAAACAATTCAATCTTACTCAATATGTAGTAGCATAACAATGCTCAAAACAATGTAAACTTAATACCACAAACATGGTAAACAAATCTGTTCAAAGGCAACTCAATTACCTTAAGTTTTCTTGGTTTCTTTTCCTTTCTTCTTTCTTGGACTTACCAAACTCGGTCAAGGGGGAGTTTAAAACTCTAATGCTACAGCCCATGTCAAGGAACACTAATGAGCATTAATGGAAATCATTAACTTCTAAGATCAACCCTAGAGTACAAGGAAGGGTTTAAAGCTCAAAAAGGGGGTTACCTTGGAAATTCTAGGTGGAGTTTTGAGCAGTAAAAGCAACAAGCTCCAGAACCTCTTTAGGATATAAAAACCGGCTGGACAAGAGGGGAAGAGAGCTCAAAATCTGGAAATTTCTAGATTGAAAAAGAGGGCTGGAAAAGAGGAACTTTGAGTTTCTTTTTACCTTAAAACAACAAGGAGATGAAGGAGCTCACAATGGTGTTCTCAAATCTTCAAATGGGCTTCAGCCATGGAGATGAAAGTGGAGCTTTTCAGATTTTAAAAAGATGTAAATGTGCTCCAAGATAAGGGAAGTTCAATGGTACAATTTTTATAGCATTTGGACTTGCTTTTGGCTTTGAAAATGGAAGGAGACTGAATGAACTGAGTGGGGAGCTTCAAATTGCCATGCTTGGCCAGAGGAAGAAGAAGGATTCAGGTGGGGGGGGAGTGAACCGTGAGAGAGATGAGAGAATGGAGAGGAGAGAGGCTCACATTAGCTTTTTTTTTACTTTCTTTCCCCATTTACTTTATTATTTTGTCCTTTAGTGAATGAGAGTGAGTAAAAGAGTTGGGAGAGAGGCTGATTAAAAACGTGGGAGTGTATAAGGAGGGGGGTTTCAGAATTTTGTTTTTACCATGGAGAGGAGTATTTTACTCTTATTACAATTTACACCCCACAAGTTCTTGTTTTTGCACTATTCACTAACCGGAACCCGTTTTCTGGAATTTTCTCGTTTAATTAATTTTAATGGCTCTAGACCTTTACTAACATTTTATTATAGCTATTTGGCTGACTATAATTTTTACGAGTCTATTAAGCCCGCTTAAGTCACGTTTTCCCGGTTTCCTCGAAAAACGCGCTTTAAGATTCGTTTGTGTTTTAAATCCGTTTTATGGATCCGTTTTCTTCGGGAAAATTTCCCACACATTTATTAAGACATAATTAAGCTTCTAAAATTATCATTAGCCTAATTAATCACTATTTTTAAGTTCAGGGTATTTCATATAAGAATTCTAGGATCAAGTGTTCCAGTGATAATCATTTTTTTTATGATCCAAGATCAGACACTTTTAGTAATCTATCCATCATGGAATTTTTATGGTCTTAGCATTTCTACCATAATAGTGATCAAATTAAAAATTTCTTGTAGCCTTTACCATGGGATGACAAACATAGTTGGCGTGGTTTGTGACATGCATTATTAGCTAGTTGTTCATGCAATATTATGTGAAGAAAAGTGCTAGTTTATGAACTTGCTCAACAATGGTTTAATACTCACTCTCAGCTATGATTGTGGCTTAGGTGGTCCACCAGGTGGTCATAAACTCACATCTTTGCTAGCCAACTTTTTATTCTCTGGTTTTGAAGTTTCATTGATTAGACACATAAGGACTTGTGAATTGCAACAAACTGATAATTATTTATTTTTGTTACCTCACATTCATCAATACATTGTTAATTTTGTTACTCTATTTTGCTTGATGAATAAGTTAAAGTTATTCACTATGTTCTTGCATGATTTGTTCAAGCTAAAGCAAATGATGGTGTGAAACTTACTGCTGATGTTATCTGGCTGAAAGAGCATACTAAGCACTATAAATCCACCACACTAATTGTGTATTTAAAGGAAGACAAGGGATCTGAGGATGCATATGTATGTAAAACGTCCATATCTTTTAAAAAATTCTATTTTTGTTTGCATCTTTTTCTTCTTTAACATTTCATGACATCATTAACTTCACATGTAACTTATGATTACATATAACTCAATTCAAGGATGAATTGCAGCTCATAAAATATGATTTTACATTTAAAGCAGTGAATTTTGAAGCAATAGGAAACCAATTATAAATGTTTGAAGCATGATTGCATAAAAACCAATTCAGAGAGGAAACAAAGCTCATCAGAATACTAATAACAAAAATTGGCCTAGAAACTCACACTGTCATGAGTAATTATGTTCCAAAAAGTGGTGGTAGCAGGAACTTATAGAGAGTGAGTCAAATAAAGAAGTCCATATAGTTTTGAACTTCAGAGACATATAACCGAAAGCATCTGTGTTTGCTTCACCGGATTTTATTGTATGTGTAATTATTATTGCAACTAACATGAGTTAATATGTCGAGTGTAATTGTGTATGACTTGATTACAATGTTTTTTTTTTTTTTGCAAAAGAAAAGCCAAACTAACTTCGAGATAGGTTGAAGTCAAAATGTATGCACACCACTGGAAATGTGTGACATTTTGTGAGTTTAAGGAATTGTTGGTAAGCATTGATTATATTTGTTACCTTTAAGAAGTACTGATATAAGAATTATAGGATCAAGTGTTCCTGTGATAATCGTTATTTTTGTTATGATCCAAGATCAGGCACTTTTAGTAATCTATCCATCATGGAATTTTTATGGTCTTAGCATTTCTACCATAATAGTGATCAAATTAAAAATTTCTTGTAGCCTTTACCACGGGATGACAAACATAGTTGGCGTGGTTTGTGACATGCATTATTAGCTAGTTGTTCATGCAATAATATATGGAGAAAAGTGTTAGTTTATGAACTTGCTCAACAATGGTTTAATACTCACTCTCAGCTATGCTTGTGGCTTAGGTGGTCAACCAGGTGGTTATAAACTCACTTCTTTGCAAGCCATCTTTTTATTCTCTAGTTCTGAAGTTTCATTGATTAGACACATAAGGACTTGTGAATTGCAACAAACTGATAATTATTTATTTTTGTTACCTCCCATTCATCAATACATTGTTAATTTTGTTACTCTATTTTGCTTGATGAATAAGTTAAAGTTATTCACTAGGTTCTTGCATGATTTGTTGAAGCTAAAGAAAATGGTGGTGTGAAACCTACTACTGATGTTATCTGGCTGAAAGAGCATACTAAGCACTATTAATCCACCGCACTACTTGAGTATTTGAAGGAAGACAAGGGATCTAAGGATGTATATGTATGTAAAACGTTCATATCTTTTAAAAAATTATGCTTTTGTTTGCATCTTTTTCTTCTTTAACATTTCATGGCATCATTAACTCCATGCAGTTAAAACTCTAAACATGGTTACAAAAACATTGAAAGAAGGAGCCACACACAAGAAGAAATATTGCTAAAAGTTTTTCATCAAAGGTCTGGATATGTGAGAGGTAAGGGAAATGGATATAAAGGATCTTCGAAACATGCTGCCATTGCCACTGAACATCATCTACAACAAGAACAAATGATTTTTGATTTTTTTTAGAAAAAGTTGAAGATTTAATGGTGGTCTAAGGAGAGAGGAAGAGAGCAATAAGACATGAAAATTTGCGAACAAAAAATTTATCGATAATGAAAGTTCTACATCTGCCTCATTGTATGAGTATGTCAAGAACTATACTTCTGATTCAATTATGTGATTTACAGGTACATTTCATCCCATATAGAAAGTGATAGGATCAGGGTGCTGACCGAGTAGGTCTGAGGTGTTAGTCTCACACCAACCCTACTTGGAAATAAGTAATTGCTAAGGAGATAATGCGGAAGCCTTTTTTGTAAATTGACAGATAGGATTCTGCTTGTACTGAAATTCGAGAGTGAATTACAACCTAGCTTCTATCTTGGGATTTGATAGAGGTACTTTGTCTTATCCAACACTCGCTCTACTCTTGGCGTAGATCAATGCGTAACAAGGAGTAAAAGGGAGTGTTTCGTGTGCTCTCTAGTTAATAAATACCTAAGTTAAATGACAAGTCTCACTAAGATCTCTCGAAATGCTTTATCTCTCAATATGACTCTCTCTCTCTCTAAATGTGGAAGTGAAAGCTCCAACTATTACAAATGACTTCTCCCTGCTTATATAGTGATAATACCCGAAGTAACTACTCCTATTTAGTAGCCATAACGTCTAGGATGGTGTCTCCACATCCTCTTGGTCAAGCATACTCCCGAAATTGTCGCACTACTTTACAGAGGGACTCATTCTGGCGCTCTATACCCTTGAACACCTTGATTTTCGGGTCTGATCATATGTGAATGTGTGTGACAGTTGTTTCCATGTTTTTCTCCACGTTCTAATAGTAGAAGGTCGCCTTTAAGCTTCTAAAACTTTCCATGAGAATCTTGTGTCGTTGAACGACTCCTTCCGCAGTCAGACGCGTTCATCGCCCAGACTTGCTCTGATGCTATTATCAGTGATATCTTCTGTCACCAAGACTTACTCTGTTGCCATATCAGCAAAACCTTGGGTTCTAACAAATTCCCCCTTTTTGCTGCTATGGCAAAGGAACCGAATCTTTCAAGATGAACTAAGTTCCCCCTAATTGTGCATCAATGATAAGATAGATGAATGTGAACTGCTTGTTATATCGAGTCTGGTTTAACAACTTCGTCTGTCGTGACTCTTTGTCTGTGGGTAGGCTCTGGATGACTTGTTCTCTTCAACAGGTCTCTCACTTGTTCTCTTTTTTGCATTAATTCTCAGGCCTACTCTTGTTGCAGCTAGGCTTTGGTAATCTTTAGCAAAACTCTAATATCTTCACATATCTTTCCCCTTTTTGCTGATGATGCCAAAAATAACTCGAGTGAATCCCATAGCAAGAGTTAACCTGTAAAAAGACGCAAACGAACAAACTTGGAAGAACCAATCTCATCGATTGATTCCCCCTTAGTCCAATTTCCCCTTAAATTTGAGCATGTTATTTAAGACAAGACTAGTAAGAAGAGCATAATAGAATTAAACTAAGTTTAAACAGAAAAAGTCTGCTTGACCATAAGTAGGGCAAATCCATAAGTTCAATTCAAGTTCTTCTGACCACCAAAAACATTAACGCGCTCTTACTGAAATGGGATTTCACCGCTTTCCCGCTTTTGACATCATCATGCAAACAGGGTGAGTGCCTGACATCCAAAAGCAATCACGGCTAAATAGCCAACCGACAAAGTCTGCCAAAGTTTGATAAAAAACACCGCCAATAAACAAAGTTTGAGATATGGTTAAAAGTATGGTAAGGGGTGTGGGCTAGCAATGGGGTGTGGGACTTGGTTTGCATCTTGGCATTGACCCATTCATTTTGAATCTCAAGAGAGTGCTAGATGGGATACCGTGGTAGTGAAGCGTATTAGTCAAAGAATTCATACCCATAGTGCAAGATAGCGTTGCTGTGAAGCGTACACCAGAGTCATGCAAGTTCCACTCTTGGAAGTGGTGGCTGGAGCAAGAGTATGTCTTCTTCAAATTGAATATAAGTTGAAGAGACGATCATAATTGCTTTGTTTTTGCCTTCTCATGGGATTTCTGTCTTTCTTTCTTTTTCTTTTTTTCCCTTTTTTTTTGGAAATTCACTTCAACTACATGGGTATTTTTGCCAGACCGATTTTGTCTGTAGATTGACTCTAGCAGTATCTCTTGGTGGAATGAAGGGAAGGGGTTGTGATGGACTTAGGTAGTAAGAGGTAGTGGCAATGGGTTTGGTAGGAGTGGCAGGGCTTCGGCTGAGATAGTAGTGGAGCTTGGGCAAGGTAGGTTGGGTAATCGACTAGGGCTATTGGGTGAGTTGGGCATTAGTAATGATGGACCCAAAGTAGATGGGATTTTTGTATGGTGAGATGGCCATGGGAGACTTAGTGATGGTTTCGGAAGTTGGGATAACAATAATGCCTTGTTTGGAGGGTTTTCGGCTTTGAGTGGGAGAGTGAGTAGGAGTGGTTTGAGGGTTAGGAGAATATGTGCTTTGGGGTCGTGGGATGGTTGATGTGGGTGATTTGGTCGCAGAGGGAGTCTCACTTACCTGATCATGAACGGTTTTTCACCATTGTGAGCCATCAAGCACACCAAACTGGTGGTGCTTGACTCAGCCTTTTCTGAGTAGGAGATTTTGACCATCTTGAGAGATTTGTCAACCAACGCAGGCTCTGATACCGCTTGATAGGATCGGGGTGCTGACCGAGTAGGTCTGAGGTGTTAGTCTCAGACCAACCCTACTTGAAAATATAATTGCTAAGGAGATAATGCGGAAGCCTTTTGTGTAAAATTGACAAGATAAGATTCTGCTTTGTATTGAAATTCGAAGTGAATTACAACCTAGCTTCCTATCTTGGATTCGATAGAGGTACTCTGTCTTATCCAACACTCACTCTACTCTCGGCGTAGATCAATGCGTAACAAGGAGTAAAGGGGAGTGTTTTTGTGTGCTCTCTAGGTAATAATACCTAAGTTAAATGACAAAGTCTCACTAAGATCTCTCAATAAACTCTCTCTCTCTCGAAATGTGGAAGTGAAAGCTCAACTATTACAAATGACTTCTCCCTCGCTTATATAGTGATATACCCGAATAACTGCTCCTATTTAGTAGCCATAACGTTCAGGATGGTGCTCCACGTCCTCTTGGTCAAGCATACTCCAAATTGTCGCAACTACTCTACAGAGGACTCGTTCTGGCACTCTATACCCTTGACCGCCTTGATTTTCGGGTCTGATCATATGTGAACGTGGTGTGACAGTTGTTTCCATGTTTTCTCCATGTTCTAACATAGAAGGTCGCCTTTAAGCTTCTAGAACTTCCATGAGAATATTGTGTCGTAGAACCTTTTCCGCAGTCAGACTCGTTCATCGCCCAGACTTGCTCTGATGCTATTATCAGTGATATTTCTTCTGTCACCAGACTTACTTTGTTGCCATAATCAGCAAAACCTTGGGTTTCCAACGAGTTAAATTTTACATTGTAATATGCTAAATTACTGTGATGTGTGTCTATTGAAATGCATTTTTCATCCCTGTGATCTTGCTACGTACATAATTGGTGGATGAATGAAATAATAACATCTAGACAACTTCTATGCTAAGTCCATGTTGTTATCTGGTGGTGATGGGATTATGATTAAAATTGTCCAGTTGATTCAAGTGCGAGCACATTTGCGCCTTGGGTCTTCATTGTAACACCCCAACCGCTAACATTTCATAATCCTTTTAATCGTTCCCATACTTACCTTACTCGCAGCGGAATACCTCTTACTTACTTACTTCCCCGCGGGTGATACAACGCCGTTAGCCATCCAAGGCCAACAAGGCTACTACTACTACTTACTGTATCGGTCTGACGATTAGAATAAACCAAATACATACTACATACTTTACAAATGCCAAATACTTACTTACAATTGATTACGAGTATCCAAGTTAGGCAAATTACATTCCATGACTACTTCCCAAAATGAAGAGTTTGTACAACCTCTCCTTACTATCCAATTAGAGTTCAATGTCCAAAAAGGTGTACCACAGGTACACCGGCTACTCAAAGGCTCTAGCCGTGTACAACTCGGTACACTCTTCTAATTCCTACTAACTACTCCAAAAGAATTACATGCTGCCCTTACTCTACCTTCACGCCTCGCGGGTACCTGTGGAGTAAAAAACATTCCCCTAGGGGTCAGCTTACGCTGCATATGATAACCGCATATACCCCGCGTACTAGCGAGGGTACGCCAACTATTTGGTCGAGTACATGCGGTTCGTTTCATTCATACATACATACATGCTTTATAACACATCAATACATTCATTTCACAAGGCATACATACATTCAATACATACAACATGCGGGAAGACAACTCAATCGACCGTTTATACTCACCGAATACTCACTCACCGCATTACGGAGATACAATTCTCCAATACATACAAGGTCCAGTTAGCCTCATTACACACCCGGGTTAATCGGGCGTTCAATACTTTTTACTCCGGTCAATGACTTACAATAGTCAAGACCAATACGAATACAATACATACTTCTTACATACTTTACTTCCAGTTAAGTCGGTATGACCTCGGGCAGGGAATACTACTCTCCCCACCACCGGGCTTTAGGTGGCCCACTAATCCAGGATGCTACCCATACAAAGGGAATTGGTCCAAGGAAAAGATCATAGCCAGGATTCGGTTCCAACCTCTTGTGGTTCCTTATCCTCACGCGTGGCCGAAACTATATCGGCTTCTACTCATTCCATTTACTCATTACTCATGTCAGGAGTTAGGTTGTTAGGAATTAGTAGAAGTCCATACTTACTTCCATACATCATACATACACAAGTACTCATACTTACACATACACTCCATTTCCATCCATTCATTTCATGAATTATACAAACTATGAGTTCAAGAGCAACAACAAGAACAATATAGTTCAAACACATATAAGTGCAATATAAATCCGGTTCGTGCATTTATCTTGTTGGTGATCACATAAACACAAATCGGGGTAACCAAGTTAGGATACAGGGCATGAGGAAATCATAACCGTTCACCGTCGAATACGTTCTAACCGGTTCCTTTGGGATCAACTATTTGATTCCTATACATACATGAAGTAGTATGATCAATGATCTATTATTGATCTAACTTACTCCCTCATTAATACTTTCAATGTATACTTACTACTTCTTTACATTCATACTTGGTTATAAAACCATTCTTTTCTTTACTACCTCACAAACTTGTTCTTACAAAATTACTTACTTCCTTACCATTATTACTACCCATCAATGGTGTATTACTACATATATATGCATACGGGTATATAGGCATATTATATGTACATATGATTGCTATAGTCATATATTAAAACATTTTTTTTTGACCCGACCGACCCACCCTGGGTCGGTCCCCTGGGTCGGTCGGGTGCAGAGACTCGATTACAGAAAATTTCAGACCGACCGACCCAGCCAGGGTCGGTCCACTGGGTCGGTCGGTACAGAAGAATCCGACTCAAAATTTCTTCTCGACCGACCCAGGCAGGGTCGGTCCCCTGGGTCGGTCGGCTGCAGAGACATTTCCACCTAAAGATTCCCACTCGACCGACCCAGACAGAGTCGGTCTCTGGGTCGGTCGGATGCAGAAGCTTTCGGGATTACTGATTTTCGGGTCGACCGACCCTGCTAGGATCGGTCCTAGGGTCGGTCCAGCCCAGTACTCATTTTAATTACTTATTTTGAATCCCAAACTCTACTCAATTCACACCCAATCTTTTCCTACTCATTTCCACATGTTTCCTACATGTTTAAACACCATTTAAATCCTCTAATTCACCTTCGTTCATCCATCAAACTCATTGCTAAATCCATCAATCCACTTACACCATTTTCCTCCCTTCATTCCAGCACTTATACCAATTTTCTTTCTTCATTGCTACAGATTTTCATTCAAACTTCTAACCTTCATTACTCTCTCAACTAATGCTACTCTTGGCATCTCAAATTCATTACTCACATCCTAGTTCCATTCCCTTAACCTACTCTTTCCAATCTGTTCAAAATACAAAACCACTCCTCTTAGACTCCCCAATACTTCCTCATCTTAAACAACTTAAGTCCTCTCTTTTCTACACAAATTTGCATAGTCTCCCCCTATATTTTTAACATTCTCCACACTATTTCAGCTCACATAATCTCATTCTCGCAACCTGTTTACACACCATCATATACACAATTCAACACTACTACAACAACATAATCCTCCTGCACACATACCCATTCAATACCCAATGTTTCCCAAGTTTAACATCATTTAAAAACTTCAAAACTGTTACATTCTTTCTCCAATACATTTTTACATTACTACTACTCATACTCAATACATTACTCATTTCTACTACTCCAAAAACTGTTACATACTACATATACAACTAGTTCGAGGTAAGCACAATTACCTTGTCTTTCTAGTTTCCTTTTCTTCCTTTTTCCTTCTCTTCCTTTCCTCTTCCTTTGTTCTCGGTCCCAATGAGACTCAACACACACAAGTGCTACAGCACATACACATACACAATACCATTTAGCTTCATTTTATACTAACCTTAGAATTTAAGTTTAGGGTTTAGAAAAGAGTGTTACCTTTCAATGAGTAGATGAAGTTCTTGACTAGCAAGAGAACAATATTCCTAGCCCAAGAGGAAGCCAAAATCGGCTGAAGCAAACAAGGAACCAAGAGTTCAAAACTGAGAATTCTTAAAATGCAAACAAGGGCTAGAAACCATGGATTTTCGAACTTCTTTTTACCTCAAGATGTTAAGGAGGTGAAGGTGCTTCTAATGGTGGCTTCAAATCTCCAAATGGTGAACACCCTCAAAAACGAAAGTAGAGCTTTTGGGTTTTTGAAAGGATGAAAACGTTCTCCTTTACAAGGGGATTACAACGGTATAATTTTTGTTGAGTTTGGAGGAGATTTGAGTGGTCAAAGAGAGGAGAGAAGTAGAGAGCTGTATGGGGGCTCAAGAAATCGCCATTATCGGCTGAGAGGGAGGAGAAAAATTCAGAGGGAAGGAGAAGGGAGTTACGTGAGAGAGAGGTGAGGGGTAGGAGAGAGAGTGTTAATTTTTTTGTTTATTTGTTTGTCCTTTAGTCACTAAAGGCAAATAAAGAGGAGGGGAGTAGTGAGTGGACCGGCCCCCTCTATACACACACAGCATTTTCAGATTTTTATTTACCAAGTGGACACATTAGTTTGTTTATTTACTCTCTCACCCCACAACTTACCGGTTGTTACAGTTTTACTAACCGGTACCCGTTTTCCGGA
The DNA here is from genome assembly GCA_023374045.1 of Limonium bicolor. Taxonomy (NCBI): domain Eukaryota; kingdom Viridiplantae; phylum Streptophyta; class Magnoliopsida; order Caryophyllales; family Plumbaginaceae; genus Limonium; species Limonium bicolor. The sequence continues at coordinate 37,592,612 of CM041783.1, forward strand.
ATTTTCTCGTTTAATTAATTTTATTGGTTCTAAAGCTTCACTAATATTTATTAGTGACTATTTAGTTGACCAAAATTGTTACGAGTCTATTTGACCCGCTTAAAGTCACGTTTTCCCGGTTTCCTCGGGAAACGCGCTTTAAGGTTCTTTTATGCTTTTAACCCATTTTAAAGGTCCGTTTTCTCGGGATTTGTTCCCTAGTATTTATTTAGTGTAATTAAGCCTTTAAAAATATAATTAGCCTAATTAATCACTGTTTTTAATTACGGGGTATTTCAATCTACCCCCCTTAAGAAACTTTGCCCTCAAAGTTGCTCAAGGTTACGGTTTACCGTTTCTACTCATTTGGCAAGTCAATTGCCACAATACATTCTACTACCACCGTACAAGGTGTTCACAATTCTTACACTACCAGCATACGCAATTCAGATACCAAGCCACATACTTAGTTCAAATACCATACGCAATACTCAATCCATACACAATACTTCATTCAAATACCATACACAATGCTCCATCCAATTCATACAATCCACAATACATTCGCAATACTTCACAATGTCATTCGTGTCATATACCGTACAACACAATTGCATTACTCATTACATACATACCATACACATCGTACTACATACCAATTACTACTAGCACTACTTTGTGCCAATACAATACACTTAGCACTACATGTGCCAACCAAAATACAATTACATACATACATACTATGCAATGCTAACCCGAAGCAATGCAAAAGCAAAAAGGCTCTACCCCCCTTAAAAGGGGTACGCCCCGTACCCTCCGTGCTATACGGATACTAGACATCTAGTCTACAAATAATTCGGGTACTTCGCCTTCATGGCGTCCTCTAATTCCCAAGTCGCTTCCTCGACGTCGTGGTTAGACCACAAGACCTTCACCATTCGTACAGATTTATGGCGAGTGTCTCTTGTCTTGGTATCAAGGATTCGCAGTGGAGTCTCGACATATCTCATCGTCGGCTCTAGGGATAGATGTTCGGGTTCTAATACATGAGAGGGATCGGCTATGTATTTCTTGAGTTGTGATACATGAAAGACATCATGAACACGCCCCAATTCTTCAGGCAATGCTAGCCTATAAGCTACGGCTCCAATCCTCTCGGTAATGGCATACGGGCCTACAAATTTCGGGCTCAGTTTGCCCTTCTGGCCAAATCGAAAGACACCCTTCATAGGTGAGACACGCAGGAACACTTGGTCGCCCACGGCGAACTCAAGGTCGCGTCGTCGCACATCCGCATAGGATTTCTGTCTATCTTGGGCTGCCTTCATATTGGCTCGGATTTGTTGTACCTCAGCTTGTACTTGTTCCAAATACTCCGGTCCTATGATGACCGCTTCGCTTGACTCATCCCAACACAACGGGGTACGGCAAGGTCTACCATACAAAGCTTGGAATGGCGACATCTTAATCGAAGCATGATAGCTATTGTTATACGAAAACTCGATAAGATGAAGCTTCTCAATCCAGCTCCCCTGGAAGTCTAAGGCACATGCCCTTAGCATATCCTCTAGTGTTTGGATGGTCCTTTCTGTCTGACCGTCGGTCTGTGGATGGAAGGCGGTGCTAAGCTTCAACTCAGTACCAAGCGCTTCCCGTGTCGCTCTCCAGTATCTCGAAAGAAATCTGGTGTCGCGGTCAGATACAATGGTTTTTGGGACTCCGTGGTGTCGGATGATCTCCTTGTCGAATAGCTCTGCGAGCTTCGCCACCTTCCAGGTGTCCTTCATCGGTATGAATCGGGCAACCTTGGTGAGGCGATCAACTACTACCCAGATCATGTTGAGTCCTCCCCTAGCAGGTGGGAGTCCAACAACAAAATCCATGGAGATGTCGTGGAATTTCCACTCCGGAATGGGCATGGATTGCACCATTCCTCCCGGTCTTCGGTGCTCGAACTTCACCTTCTGGCATGTGAGACACCTCAGAACATACTCAGTCACGTCTGATTCATTCCTGACCACCAGAAGTACCTCTTCATGTCTTTGTACATTTTAGAGGCTCCCGGATGGACATGCAATGTCGAACAATGTGACTCTCGCAGAATGCGATCCCTTAGCTCAGCATTGCTTCGGGGGACGCATAATCTGCCATTCAAGCGGATCAGACCATCTTCATGCAGTTTGAAGTCGTACTTTCGGCGCTCGAAGGTACCATCTGTAATTTTCTGTCTGATCTCTGTGAAGTAAGGGTCGCTCAACTGAGCGTCTCGCACCTCGTCAACCAAGCTAGAAGAAGCGAGTAGCGAATGGAGCGAGTGTGCTCGACGACTCAGGGCGTCGGCTACTACGTTTGCCTTCCCTTCTTTATACTGGAGGTTGATGTCGTAATCCGAGAGGAACTCCATCCACCTCCTCTGCCTTAGGTTCAATTCTTTCTGGGTGAATACGTACTGTAGACTTTTGTGGTCGGAATAGATGGTGATGCTTACCCCATAGAGATAGTGTCGCCATATCTTCAAGGCGAAGACAATGGCTCCTAACTCTAGATCATGTGTCGGGTAATTCTCCTCATGCTTTTTCAGCTGGCGAGAAGCATAGGCTACTACCTTGCCATGCTGCATGAGTACGCATCCCATGCCCTTGCCCGATGCATCACAATACACCTCAAATCCCTCTGTGCCCTCTGGAAGTGTGAGAATTGGCGCTGAGGTCAATGAGTCTTTTAATTTCTGAAGGATACTTCGCACTCCTTTGTCCATACAAAGGGTGCATCTTTCTTCATCAATGACGTCATGGGCTTAGCGACTTTTGAGAAGTCCTTTACAAACCTCCGGTAATAACCGGCTAAACCAAGAAAGCTCCGGATGTCGGTAACAGTCTTAGGTCTAGGCCATGATCGCACTGCTTCAATTTTGGATGGATCTACTGAAATGCCCGCGCTCGAGATGACATGACCGAGGAATGATACCTGATCTAGCCAAAACTCGCATTTGGAGAACTTCGCATACAGCTGGTTCTCGCGCAGTGTCTCAAGTACTTTTCTCAAATGGTTTTCATGCTCTTCTGGTGACTTCGAATACACAAGAATGTCGTCAATGAATACTACTGAAGTGTCCAGCTGATCACTGAATAACCGATTCATTAGGTCCATGAATTTGGCTGGTGCATTAGACAAACCGAATGGCATCACCGTGAATTCGTAGTGGCCATATCTTGTTCGGAATGCTGTTTTCTGAATGTCTTGCTCTTTGATAGCAATTTGGTGGTAACCGGATCGGAGATCAATCTTAGAAAAGACGGATGCTCCCTTCAACTGATCGAACAGGTCGTCGATGCGTGGCAATGGGTACTTTTCTTTACAGTGACCGCATTCAATTCGCGGTAGTCGATGCAGAGGCGGAGACTACCGTCCTTCTTCTTCACGAAGAGGACCGGTGCTCCCCAGGGTGATACGCTCGGGCGTATAAACCCTTTGTCGAGAAGATCATGTAGCTGTTCCTTGAGTTCTGCCATTTCTGCCGGTGCCATACGGTATGGTGCCCTAGCGATGGGACCAGTACCCGGTACAAGATCGATTTCAAATTCTACCGCCCTCTGTGGTGGCATACCAGGTAGCTCTTTCGGAAATACATCAGGGAATTCTGAGACTACTGCTACCTCGTCACTGAACTCTGGATCTCTCTCCAGGTCTTGCACGTGACATAAATACACTTCATGCCCTTTTCTGAGCTCCCGATACATTGCCATGGCGGAGATGACTGTAGTTGAAGGCTCTTCGGTCTCTGGCGGTATGAAACAGTGACCCCAGATGGACTCTTGAGCAGCAATCGGTGCTCGGCGCATAGGATTCTCCCCTTGTGCCGCTCCAACCAGTTCATTCCAATAATTAAGTCGAATCCCAATCCGTTGAATTCGATGAAGGAAATGGGAAACGCTTCACCTTTGATTTGAATGGTGGCTGATTTGTAATACTTGGTACATTGTACCCGCTCCTTCGATGGGAGAGTAACCAAGAAGTTCGGTAGCTCATCCGCATCTAGCCCCAACTTCTTCGCAAGAGATGGCGATATGAAGGTGTGAGAGGCGCCGGAGTCGAATAATACTGAGGCTTCGATGCCGTTTACTGGGAAGGTTCCCGTTAGAATGGTGCCGCTCTTGCCGGCTTGTTCTTCGGTGAGGATACTCAGGTTACCTTCGGTACCGAGTCCACAACCTATTGATTCATGAGATTATAAGTAAAGATGGTGGAACGCAAGTGGAATTTAATAACCAACACTGCTTTTATTGAATAACCAACCATCATACATACTGTGTCTCTAATACACGTTACTACTGGATTACATGCTACTACAAGATTAATACTTTCTAAAGGTAAGGTTCAGGCGTCCTGGTATCATGTGTGTGGCATTGATTATTGCCGGTGGTGCCGTATTCAACTTGATCTTCTGGATCCCGTGATACAGCAACCTTGATTTTCCACCCATGATTAGAACATCTCCTGATCTCAATACCAATTTTTCTGCGAGGTCCACACGCTTCCGCTCGCTATACAAAAATACGGCATCATCACCAATGGACCAAGACACTACGGGCACTCCTAGTTCAAGAGATTCCGCTGTCTCGTCCTTGTCTTGGTGTAAGCCAAGTCGTCCTTCTTTCTCATAGAAGTTGACGATACACAGATCTGCTTCAAGTGCAGGGATTGGTTCATTCACATTGTTGTGCAATTTCTACAGCTTGTGTGACAAGCGTTTGGAATTCTGGGGGTATTGCTGGAGGTGTTGCTCCGTCTCCTGCTCGCGTTGTTTGGTATGTCTTGGTATAAGGGTTCCAGTCCTTTCCCAAGCACATCATTTTCAGCTTCATTGTAGCTCCACCGGGGAATTCGGGTGTATAAAATCCTCCTGGACCCGTTCCTAACTCGTTGCATCGTCGGATGATTGAAATTTGTGCTTCGGGTGTCAGGTATCCTTTTAATAAAATCATACCTGGGCGGATGACCTGACACTGTTCGTTGTTGAAGTGGGTTGGCGATGTCGATCTCTTCATGAGGTGAGTTTGAAGGTATTGGGTAACAGATATGGAATTTCCCTAAGGTGGTAAATTCATCTAGAATGAGTTCTAGGCTTACTAATTCATTTCATGCTCAATACATACTTCCATGTACTTATTCATGCTCAATTTCATACTCAATACTTACGCATTCATGCTTCATTCATACTATTACTTTAATACTTAGTCATGCTCTTCAAGGATTAAGAGTTACAGTAGTTACCTGGGCCGGACTTAGTCCCGGTCCCATCACGGTCTATGATGTGTAAGGCCGGCTGCCTCTGCGGTGCGCCCTTCTGCGGACCTCGGGACCCCTGTCCCTGTGAGGTATGCTGGGCATGAGCATCGCCAGATGCAACCTCCTTGCCCTCACGCTGCTTGTAGCCCTGGTAGTTGCCCTTGGGCTTAGAATTCTCCGGGCATGCATTGGCACGGTGGCCCGGTTTCTGACAAGTGAAGCAGCGGATCTCCCTTCCTTGGCAATCTGTGCCGGGATGATCCTTGTTGCAGTTACGGCAGATGTAGCTGCGGCCATCAGATTGGTTCTTTCCTTGGCCAAATCCAGAACCTATAGCTTTCAAGTTAGCAAGGTTTGGTATACTTACAATACTCTATATACTTACAATTTCACAAGTGTACTAATTCGGTTTCGGTTTCTTACCCCTGTAGGGCTGAGACCTCAGTGGCTTCGCTGCCACTGGAGCGGTGTAGGCAATCTGTAACGGCTCAGTTGCCTTGCCCTTCTCAGCATGGGCACCGCCGTCTCCAGATGTATTTTTCTGCTGGTGGGAGTGCTTCCCCTTCCTTTTCTTCCAGGGTTTGGATTGGTTTTGTTCATCGGAGGGGTTACCCTTGCCGCTCACCTTGCGCTTCAGCGCTTGTTCCTCATCTCTCAGCTGGCAGGTGATCTCAACTCGAGATGCAGCGTGGTAACACTCCTGAATTACTTAGGCATTAGGTTACATTTACATACGGGAATACTAATTCACATTACTCATGGCTTCTTAAGGGTTCAACTTGTTTACCTGAAGGGAGGTAAACCGAGTGAAGCCCATGCCATACCGGAGTCGATGGCTCAATCCGCCGTAGAAGCGGTCGACCAAGACTTGGCCGGTATACCCAAGGTCGGGTAGAAGTCGGAGAAGAGAGGTGAAGGTGCGGTAATATTCATCAACCGTCATCTTCTCAGTCATTTTTAGTGCATCGAGCTCAAGCCTTTTCTTGGTCTTGACATGCTCGGGGTAGTACTTAGTTCGGAGAAGAGAGGTGAATGCTTCCCATCCGAAAGCAGGGTCAGCTATGTGCTCGGCCTTAACGAGCTTCCACCAGTCCATAGCCGCGTCTTTGAGGTAGTACGCAGCTATCCTCACTCGAACTCCAGCGGGAGTCTCAAGTGTCTCGAAGGCCGTCTCCATCTCGGAGAGGTAGGCCTCGAGCTTGGCGGGGTCGCTCTCGCCTCTAAAGCAAGCAGGTCGAAGGTCGGCGACAGCTTTTACCCAATTCGTCTCTCGGGGATGAGGTGGGTCGGGCTGCTGCTGTTGCTGCTGCTGCTGGTTTGCTGCGTTGTTTGTACAGGTATTACCGGTAGCATCTGCGCTACCGTGGCGGCGACGATTTCAGCTATCGTCTGCGCGCCCGGTCCATCAGATGTCTCTCCTCTAGGTCGGCCTCGACCTCGTCCTGACATCTGAACAAGTGTGGATTACATTAGATGTTGTGATACTATGACCTCATGGTCTTCATTCAAGCAATGGTATCGTCTTTGCAGACGTTAAGGGTATCCGTTGTTAACGGTAGTTCCTAGTTAGGTTTCTAAATATCCGTCTTATGACGGTTGAAATCCTAACTCGGTAATCACTACACTTAAGAGTCTAATCATCAGAGCGATACTTCGCTCTGATACCACTTTTTGTAACACCCCAACCGCTAATCCTTTCATAATCCTTTAATCGTTCCCATACTTACCTTACTCGCAGCGGAATACTGCTTACTTACTTACTCCCGGCGGGTGATACAACGCCGTTAGCCATCCAAGGCCAACAAGGCTACTACTACTTACTGTATCGGTCTGACGATTAGAATAAACCAAATACATACTACATACTTTACAATGCCAAATACTTACTTACAATTGATTACCGAGTATCCAAGTTAGGCAAATTACATTCCATGACTACTTCCCAAAAATGAAGAGTTTGTACAACCTCTCCTTACTATCCAATTAAGAGTTCAATGTCCAAAAAGGTGTACCACATGGTACACCGGCTACTCAAAAGGCTCTAGCCGTGTACAACTCGGTACACTCTTCTAATTCCTACTAACTACTCCAAAAAGAATTACATGCTGCCCTTACTCTACCTTCACGCCTCGCGGGTACCTGTGGAGTAAAAACATTCCCCCTAGGGGGTCAGCTTACGCTGCATATGATAACCGCATACCCCGCGTACTAGCGAGGGTACGCCAACTATTTGGTCGAGTACATGCGGTTCGTTTCATTCATACATACATACATGCTTTATACACATCAATACATTCATTTCACAAGGCATACATACATCAATACATACAATACATAGGAAGACAATCAAGTCATTATCACCATACTCACCGCATACGGAGATACAATTCTCCAATACATACAAGGTCAGTTAGCCTATTACACACCCGGGTTAATCGGGTGTTCAATACTTTTACTCCGGGTCAATGACTTACAATAGTCAAGACCAATACGAATACAATACATACTTCTTACATACTTTACTTCCAGTTAAGTCGGTATGACCTCCGGGCAGGGAATACTACTTCCCACCACCGGGCTTTAGGGTGGCCCACTAATCCAGGATGCTACCCATACAAAGGGAATTGGTCCAAGGAAAAGATCATAGCCAGGATTCGGTTCCAACCTCTTGTGGTTCCTTATCCTCACGCGTGGCCGAAAATATATCGGGCTTCTACTCATTCCACTCATTACTCATGTTAGGAGTTAGGTTGTTAGGAATTAGTAGAAGTCCATACTTACTTCCATACATTCATACATACACAAGTACTCATACTTACACATACACTCCATTTCCATCCATTCATTTCATGAATTATACAAACTATGAGTTCAAGAGCAACAACAAGAACAATATAGTTCAAACACATATAAGTGCAATATAAATCCGGTTCATGCATTTATCTTGTTGGTGATCACATAAACACACAAATCGGGGTAACCAAGTTAGGATACAGGGCATGAGGAAAATCATACCGTTCACCGTCGAATACGTTCTACCGGTTCCTTTGGGGATCAACTATGATTCCTATACATACATGAAGTAGTACGATCAATGATCTATTATTGATCTAACTTACTCCCTCATTAATACTTTCAATGTATACTTACTACTTCTTTACATTCATACTTGGTTATAAAACCATTCTTTTCTTTACTACCTCACAAACTTGTTTTCTTACAAAATTACTTACTTCCTTACCATTATTACTCCATCAATGGTGTATTACTACATATATATGCATACGGGTATATAGGCATATATATGTACATATGATTGCTATAGTCATATAATTAAAACATTTTTTTTTTGACCCGACCGACCCACCCTGGGTCGGTCCCCTGGGTCGGTCGGGTGCAGAGACTCGATTACAGAAAATTTCAGACCGACCGACCCAGCCAGGGTCGGTCCACTGGGTCGGTCGGTTACAGAAAGAATCCGACTCAAAATTTCTTCTCGACCGACCCAGGCAGGGTCGGTCCCCTGGGTCGGTGCTGCAGAGACATTTCCACCTAAAGATTCCCACTCGACCGACCCAGACAGAGTCGGTCTCTGGGTCGGTCGGATGCAGAAGCTTTCGGGATTACTGATTTTCGGGTCGACCGACCCTGCTAGGATCGGTCCTAGGGTCGGTCCAGCCCAGTACTCATTTTATTATATTTTTGAATCCCAAACTCTACTCAATTCACACCCAATCTTTTCCTACTCATTTCCACATGTTTCCTACATGTTTAAACACCATTTAAATCCTCTAATTCACCTTCGTTCATCCATCAAACTCATTGCTAAATCCATCAATCCACTTACACCATTTTCCTCCCTTCATTCCAGCACTTATACCAATTTTCTTTCTTCATTGCTACAGATTTTCATTCAAACTTCTAACCTTCATTACTCTCTCAACTAATGCTACTCTTGGCATCTCAAATTCATTACTCACATCCTAGTTCCATTCCCTTAACCTACTCTTTTCCCAATCTGTTTCAAAATACAAAACCACTCCTCTTAGACTCCCAAATACTTCCTCATCTTAAACAACTTAAGTCCTCTCTTTCTACACAAATTTGCCATAGTCTCCCCTATATTTTTAACATTCTCCACACTATTTCAGCTCACATAATCTCATTCTCGCAACCTGTTTATACCACACATCATATACACAATTCAACACTACTACAACAACATAATTTCCTGCACACATACCCATTCAATACCCAATGTTGTCCCAAGTTTTAACATCATTTAAAAACTTCAAAAGCTGTTACATTTGCTCCAATACATTTTTACATTACTACTACTCATACTCAATACATTACTCATTTCTACTACTCCAAAAACTGTTACAATACTACATATACAACTAGTTCGAGGTAAGCACAATTACCTTGTCTTTCTAGTTTCCTTTTCTTCCTTTTTCCTTCTCTTCCTTTCCTCTTCCTTTGTTCTCGGTCCCAATGAGACTCAACACACACAAGTGCTACAGCACATACACATACACAATACCATTTAGCTTCCTTTTATACTAACCTTAGAATTTAAGCTTTAGGGTTTAGAAAAGAGTGTTACCTTTCAATGAGTAGATGAAGTTCTTGACTAGCAAGAGAACAATATTCCTAGCCCAAGAGGAAGCCAAAATCGGCTGAAGCAAACAAGGAACCAAGAGTTCAAAACTGAGAATTCTTAAAATGCAAACAAGGGCTAGAAACCATGGATTTTCGAACTTCTTTTTACCTCAAGATGTTAAGGAGGTGAAGGTGCTTCTAATGGTGGCTTCAAATCTCCAAATGGTGAACACCCTCAAAAACGAAAGTAGAGCTGTTGGGTTTTTGAAAGGATGAAAACGTTCTCCTTTACAAGGGGATTACAACGGTATAATTTTTGTTGAGTTTGGAGGAGATTTGAGTGGTCAAAGAGAGGAGAGAAGTAGAGAGCTGTATGGGGGCTCAAGAAATTGCCATTATCGGCTGAGAGGGAGGAGAAAATTTCAGAGGGAAGGAGAAGGGAGTTACGTGAGAGAGAGGTGAGGGGTGAGAGAGAGTGTTAATTTTTTTGTTTATTTGTTTGTCCTTTAGTCACTAAAGGCAAATAAAGAGGAGGGGAGTAGTGAGTGGACCGGCCCCCTCTATACACACACAGCATTTTCAGATTTTTATTTACCAAGTGGACACATTAGCTTTGTTTATTTACTCTCTCACCCCACAACTTACCGGTTGTTACAGTTTTTACTAACCGGTACCCGTTTTCCGGAATTTTCTCGTTTAATTAATTTTATTGGTTCTAAAGCTTCACTAATATTTATTAGTGACTATTTAGTTGACCAAAATTGTTACGAGTCTATTTGACCCGCTTAAAGTCACGTTTTCCCGGTTTCCTCGGGAAACGCGCTTTAAGGTTCTTTTATGCTTTTAACCCATTTTAAAGGTCCGTTTTCTCCGGGATTTGTTCCCTAGTATTTATTTTAGTGTAATTAAGCTTTTAAAAATATAATTAGCCTAATTAATCACTGTTTTTAATTACGGGGTATTTCATTCATTTTGCCTAATATAATCTTGTGAATATTGATCATCTCCCAAATTGAGAAGTAGTATCATTTAACAATTAGCACATATTTTATGTATGATCTTCTTCCATACGTCTTCATGTTACGATTGCTCGAGTGCAACAACTGAATAAAAGTGATTCGAGTTTCCACTTTTCACCATTACTCACTCTTTCACTACCTTCCCTCTCATTAACTTACTTAAATCAAACGTGTACATAACCTAATCATTGTATTATTTTCACATGGGATTAGGGAAGACAACTCTTATGTTGGAACTTGCAAGGTGTTTTCAGAATGACAATTTGTTCAACAAGATTGTGATGGCAGAAGTCCCTCAATTTCCAAATATCAAACGAGTTCAAGATCAAATTGCTGACATAATTCATTCTCACTTAAACCGATATCATCGTATTGAAGAAAGCGGAATTAGTTTGAGTAAAAGACTCGGACAAATATTTTTGGGAAATAAGTTGGAGGAATTTGTGTTGATGATTTTGTTTTCATTATGCAAGTATAATGAAGAATCTGTTTTTTTATTCAAAATGGTGAAACACTATGGGAACATGTCATCTGTAATTCGTCTTTGTTCATATTGAGTATGAAATAAAGAAGCCAATGGTTATTTTAAATTGGTATTTTTTTTGTTGATATTGAATAGATTTTGGCAACTACTTTAGTCGTTACAAAACAAAGAACTTTGCCTCTTTGGTAATGAAGATTATCGTTACCAAAGCCTTTTTTTAAACAAAAATAGTGATACTAAAGTTTTCTTTTGTGATGACTATCTTTGTTACCAAAGCCTTCTTTAATAACGAAAATAGTTATTACTAAAGGTTTCTTTTATAATGACTATCTTCATTATCAAGGTTGATATTCTAAAATTTACAAAATCATAACTTTAATAACGAATAAATATGGTTACAATAAATAATATTATACGATAACCTTTATTCTAGTAGTGGTTGATGCTTGAAGTTAAAATCATCAATAACGTTTACTTTTAAATAGTCTGCCAAATGTCTCATATATTGATGTAAAAATGGCCCTGAACACTTATAAGCCACTTCCAAACCTCACATTAATCCCATGTGGGAGTGTTCCAAGCAGTTACGAACAAAACATAAATGGTTTTTAATGACGTTTAAGATATAAGTTGGCTTACAAAGAGATTAGATTATAAATATAGAGAGGAAAAAATATTAATTTGTTGAAAAAGATAGAAAAATAATCTACAATCTAAAATTGTTTTATTTTTTGGAGCTTATGAGAAAAAAAACTAGTTTCACTTTGATATAAAGCTTTGGGTGTTTGATGAGCGCGGTTCAATTTTTGTTGACATTAATGTGACACATGTCATGAAATACCCCTAACTAATTAAACATTGATTAAACATTTAATCAATTAAATTAAGGCCTAAATATGCCTTGAAATCAATTTAAAAAAAACAATGGTCAACATAAAGCAAATATTGCACCCTTTGACCATTAAGCAACTCCAAAATATCTAACCATGACTCATCAAGAACTATTCCTTAAAGTAAGTCATCTTATCATATAAGCTTATATTCATTCTCTTTCTTTCATTATTCTCCTCCCAGCCGAGAGGACAGCCAACAAGCTCCCTTTTCCTTCCTCCAAACCGTAAGCAGCTTCCAACTTCAAGGGGATTCTCTTGATCTAGGTAAGCTCCTAAGCCATGGTTATACTCATCTTCTTCCTCTTTTCTTCTTCTTTCCAAGGAGCTAACCCATTCCCATTTCCATCCATCCTTTCAGACCGAGTTCATGCTCAAAGATGAGGTGGTTTTCGGCTGCAAAAATTCAAAAAAGAAGGAAAAAAGCCTTAAGTAGTAAATAAGGTAAAATCACACTTTAAACTAGCTTATCTCCTTCTAAGTGATTTTCGGTTTTTGCTCTTCACTTCATAAGCCTATTCTCCTCATTTTTACATGGAAAATAAGTGGAGACACCAACCCCATGAGGAGCTGGTTCATATGGTGTTAAGAAGGTAATTAAAAGTCATTTTTGAAAAGGTAAAACCCTAGATCTGTTCACCTTGCCATTACCGGTTTTATGTACTGGTTAGAATGGTGTTTTAACACCTCCTCTTGCTTCAATTTTTCAGGCGTGAAACAGCCTTAAATCAACTTATAATATTAAGGTAATGGACATACTTCTAATAAGCTTAAAACACTCCTTAATGATCATTATATCACATGACTAATCCATGTGTTTTTCCTTGTTTATATGCTGCCGAAATGTTACTGTTTAACTTGGGAAAACTCTGCCTAAGTTGTGGAAATTAAATCCAAGTATAAACCTAGCAAGGTAAGCTACATCATTACCTAAATGAAGTGTTATCTAAGTGTATATGTGGTTTAATGTCAAAAAATAACTTAAACACATGTGTATATATTAGCCGTGAGCTATGGAGGGTGTATGGTTGGTGGATTTGCTTCAAAATCAAGTAAGTATATTAATCATGTATAATATAAAGTTTTTATGTGATTTTGTTACATTATAATGTAAGTCGTGAGTGATAAATGGTCTAAATGACTCAATTAAGTGCCAAAATGTTAATAAACACTTTTGGCTAGCTTATTATATATTAAGATGGCTTATAATGCCATTAATATGATTTAAGTGGTTAAAATGCAATTAAAAATATTGAGGGGAAATAATAAAACCGGGTACTTATATGGTTATATATAACCTAACTAGGTATTAAAATGTGTAAAACATTTTTGGGTAATTAACCATGTATATGTGACATATCATGTCATGGAAATTAATTAGTTAAAATACAATTATAAATATTATTACAAATATATATATATACCAAGTCGTGGGTTAATAATGTCTTTATGACATTTATATGTAATTTATAGTATATGTTAAGATTTGTAATAAGTTCATATACCTTAGGCCATTTAATTTTGTGTTTTATTGAATTTAAATCAAGTTTTAAAATTAAATAAACATTACCGGGTATAGTTGGGGTAAGTTTGCAATTTAAATAAAATTTAGAGGCTAAATGTTATTTATGGCCGAAAACTAGATCTTAAAACTATTAAATGAGTTTATAAAGTTTTGTAAAATTTGGGGTCAAAATGTAATTTTCTGGAAATATTGAGTCAAATCGAGATTGAAGGCAAGTGTGGTCAAACTGGTAGTCAATGGGTCAATATAGACCATGTTAGGTCCCTTGACCAAAATTAATGACATAAGTAATTAATTTATGAACTTATGATAACATTATAAGCTAAATATTGAATTTACAAAACTATTGGGGTATAAAACATAAATACCGGAAATTTGGTGTTCAAACAGCAGATATAACACTTAATAACATTTGGGTAATGTAACACCCCTACTACGTACTTAACCTTAAACGAAATCGCAGCGGAAATAACTAAACAATAACTAAACGATTCGGTGCTACAACGTCGTCAACCACCCACGTGGTTAACAAGGCAGAATAAATACAAGTGTACCGGTCTGATGATCAGACTCCCGAGCATTAGGTACTAACATCCACACATATATACATAACCAACATACCGAGTATTTAATACAAACTGTCAATAAAACTGTAAACGACCATCACTGTAATACAACTGTGCCAAAATACAACGCCACGGGAGCACAGGCGCATCCCGGGCCTACCGTCCAAAAGTAATCAAAAGTAAGTCTGCAGCCAAGAATCTACAGCCATTCCGCTTCCTCGATCCTCATCCTGCAGTAAAAATATGGAGCCCCCGAGGGGGTCAGCAACCCTTGGCTGGTATGGTTAACGCGCAGCCCATCGGCTACCGGGATACGCGCAACTAATTGTCATGATGACATGACATTCATTTTAAACATAACATAACATATGGCATAGCAACATTCTTGCATAGCACAACATCACATACACAGTGAATACTCTTTCCACAATAACAAACCAAGAAGGTTAAACAACATAAGAAGCCTAGAGAATGGTTCACTCTCATGTTAAGCTCGTTACACACACTCATTACCGTTCTGTTATTCGAACGAGTAACTTAAGTCACAGATGGTTCGGATATTGTGACCCGAACACACCACACAAACACATGTTCCCACTAAACCGATCATAAGTCAGAATAGGTAAGCTTTGGAGGAAGCTAGCGGGAGATCGAACGCCAAATAAAGGAGAACAATCTTAACAACATAAGAGTCGAATCTGATACAGATATCTACTCTTAAACTTACATGCATGACCGGACAACCGGATTCCTCACTTCCCAGTTAGCACTTGTTAGAAGTTCAACAGTGGAACTTAACAAACAATTCACAACAAGTGGTAAGTCATGTTAGACACACACAAGGGAAATGAGTCACATCATAACATCACAATAATATGAACAACTGTAAACTCATTACATGATTAAGTCTTATAACGTCATAAACACATAAAAAACAAACAACACACAAGCCGGTGTAAACCGGTAGGCAACAGACTGCAAGAAAACCATACCTTGGTCCTTGCTTCGATTGATTTCCACCGTAGGTCACCTATACATGTTTAAGAATGTCGGTTAATTACTTACTTAACTTCAAATTTACTAAGTGTTTAACATTTATACGACATGTTTTAATGCCTAAACTTACCCTTGATTACTTACATTATACCCCCTAGGGTTAACTTAAGCCATTCTTGTTTGTTTTTTTTTTACAAGTTTAGGTCCGACCGAACTTACCGACCGACCTTACACAAGGTCGGTCCATTCCAGAACATATTACCGTCAAAATTTTCTACTCCGACCGACCTTGTAAGTTCGGTCACATGTTCGGTCAATTCCCGAGAGTTTCTTCCCTTTGAAAATTCAGGCCCGACCGATCTTGGCAAGTCCGGTCGCAAGATCGGTCGATTCCCGAGACTCACTCACATACAAAAATTTAGGCATGACCGAACTTGTAAGTCCGGTCCCAAGTTCGGTCTATTCCAGAGACTCAATCCGTACTAAAAATCCATGCCCGACCGACCTTGCAAGTCCGGTCCCCAAGGTCGGTCCATTCCAGAAACCATTTCTCGCAGGGTAAACTGGGCTCAACCGATCTTGGCAAGTTCGGTCGCAAGATCGGTCTGCTCCAGACCCATATTTTCCATTGCCCATTTAACTCCAAACTTCACCCCATATATCCTAGTATGTCCTACCTTATTTGGGCACTTCAAACACACCTTAAGACCTCCTTAAAACTCCTTAAATCATTCACTAAAATCCTCTCAAGCATTTACACAAATTCTTATAAAAAGGTTTACACTTATATTTTTCACTAAGTTTCCATGTGGTGTTTCATACCTTAACTCCCACTATTCCCAAATGTTTTCTCACCACTACGACAACATCTTAAGCATCTTTTCTTCCTAACCAACTCCTTGAATATCTCTACAAGCTCATAGATCCTCCATACAACAAATTACTTCTTCCTTATTCACCAACATTGCACAAGTCCTAAACACAATCTCACCATGATATTGAAATGTCCCAAAACATTCTTTTGCATTCTAAATCCTCTAGAACATTGCCTAAACCCTTTTTACATCCTAAAACACCTTAATGCATGTTCTTTCACTAGTAAAGCACTTAACCATTCTAAACACTTCCTAACTTACCAAAACTCATTTTAAACACCTAAAGCTCCTTATACATTATCTAAATTTCGACATGGGTTCTCCTAGAACATTACCAAGCCAAAACACATTATTTTCACCATTAAACAATCAAGGACACTAAAATCCATCAAACACATTCTTATACACAAACTTCACTCATTTAGCACTACATCACAATATAGTGCATAATTTAAATTGCTTGGCACTTAGGCCCTTAAATAACATGGCTCTTAGGCCCTTAAGATGCATAAATCATAAACACTGAATTTCCACAATATATTTGCCTTTGACCTGCAAATACACTCAACAACACATATGCCTTTTACTAAGCTCCTTGAGAACATTTACTAAGTCATTCACCATTGGCTCCTTAGATCATTTTAATAAGCAATATAAGCTCATTTCTCCTAAGACTTTAAACCACATTAGGTTAGCACATTTACCTCTTTTCCTCACAACTTCTTTTGTTTCCTTGACTAAATCGGCAAGGCTTTTAGTTGCTTGTCAACTTCTAAACATTATACAAATGATAAAATGAGTATACAAGCTTTATGCTTCATCTCATTGTAAACCCTAGATTATACAT
This sequence comes from Limonium bicolor, assembly GCA_023374045.1. Lineage (NCBI taxonomy): Eukaryota > Viridiplantae > Streptophyta > Magnoliopsida > Caryophyllales > Plumbaginaceae > Limonium > Limonium bicolor. Next base: position 37,609,684 of record CM041783.1, read on the forward strand.
TGTTTTAAAAACATTAAGATAGTTGTTTTACCTTAGAACTTGAAGAGAGTTTGAATATATATCAAGAGAGGACTCCACCTAGTCCATGAAAGGTTGAAATGAAGCTAGAACAAAGCAACATAAGGACACCATTAAGGGTGATTTTCGGACAACACAAAAACATGAGGGAAACATCATTTTTCTTTGAGTTTCCTTACCTTGAAGCAAAGGAGAACAATAATATGTGAAAAGATGAGCTCAAGCTCCTCCCATGGAGATTCCTCTTGGCACCGAAATGGAGCTCTTGGAATTTTGAAAGGATAGAATTGAAGAGCTTGATGAGAGGAAGAGAATGGTGGTCTTAGAATTTGATTTGGCAAAGTGAGCTAGGAGATACAAGTGGTCAAAGATGGAGAATGATGGTGGTGGTGGTGTTGCTGTAGCAAAACCGTAGAAGAGAGCAAGGAGGAAGGTAGAAGACGTGGGAAATGAAGAGAAATGAGAGAATGAGATAAGTTTGTAAGTTTTAGATATTTAAGTAGTAAAAGCAAATAGTACTTTCTACTTTACTACTTTAGTTAGCTTATTTTTTTGTTTAAGTATGGTGAGTCATCAAGAAAACCGGCCCCCATATTATAACAAGGGTATTTTAGTCTTTGTTGACCAATTGTCACACTTATAATGACATATGTTATAAACTGCTTATTTGTTACTATTCACTAAAACAAGGCACATAGATGTGAAATTTTTGATTTCCCATTGATATAGACTTCCAAATGTGATACTAAGTAGTACACATATTAATTAAAGAGTAATGATGGACATTTAGCCATTCAAAACTCATTTACAAGACAATTTTTCAAAAATGTGCTTTAAGACTCCTTAAAGCACATTTTGTGTTTTAACTTGTTTTCAAGCTTGGTTTTCTTTGGTAATTGGTTTAATATGTTCATTAGTATATAAATAAGGTCTTGGTAAGCTCATTAGGTCTCACCCAAGCTTATCCCAAGCTTAGAACACATTTTAGCCCTAATTGACTTTAAGGCATTATTTGTGTTTTCTATGGTTTAAATTGTTTACTAATGTTTCTAAGACTCTTTTTAGTCTTAATATACCATATTTAAATGTTTAAACAACATACTAAGGTTTGGGGTATTTCAATCTACCCCCCTTAAAAGAACTTTGTCCTCAAAGTTCACACTTCCACATATCCTAAATATTAGAACACGGGAATACATATAAACAATATTTCCATAACAACATTGACAACACACTTACATAACATCGGACACAAGGTCCATACAACAACATCAACATCATTCAGACACAACGGTCTGTAACATAACAACATAACATAGACGATGTATTTAAATACACGTCGTACACACATAACCGAAACGGCTCTACCCCCCTTAAAATAGGGGTACGCCCCGTACCCTATACACATAAACACTAAGAAGTAAACAATGACGGGTACTTCGCCTTCATCTTATCTTCCAGCTCCCAAGTGGCCTCCTCGACGTCCTGGTTAGACCAGAGGACCTTCACCAGTCTCACTGACTTATGGCGAGTGTCTCGAGTCTTAGTATCCAGAATACCGGAGTCTCCACTGATCGCATGGTCGGCTCTAAGGTTAGCCTTTCAGGCTGAAGCACATGAGACGGATGAGACATATATTTCTTCAACTGGGACACATGAAATACATCATGTACCTTGCCCAGCTCGGCGGGTAAATCAAGTCTGTAAGCTACCGGGCCGATCCGCTCCGTCACAACATAAGGCCCCACATATTTTGGGCTCAACTTGCCTTTCTGGCCAAAACGAAAACTCCCTTCATGGGGGATACTCTAAGAAATACCTGATCGCCCACGGCGAACTCCAGGTCAGTCTGCACATGCGTACGATTCTGTCTATCCTGAGCTGCCTTCATGTTAGCCCGGATCTGGAACTTCTGCTGAACTTGTTCCAGATACTCTGGTCCTATAATGACCGTCTCACTCGACTCATCCCAGCATAATGGCGTGCGGCATGGTCTACCGTACAAAGCCTGGAAGGGAGACATCTTGATCGAAGCATGGTAACTGTTGTTGTAACTAAACTCGATCAGATGTAACTTATCAATCCAGCTGGTCTGAAAATCAAGTGCACATGCACGTAACATATCCTCAAGTGTCTGGATGGTCGCTCACTCTGACCATCTGTCTGTGGGTGGAACGCTGTACTTAGCTTCAGCTCGGTACCAAGCGCTTCCCGTGTGGATTTCCAATACCTTGAGAGGAATCTGGTATCCCTGTCAGACACAATTGTTTTCGGTACCCCATGATGTCTTACAATCTCTCTGTCGAAGAGCTCTGCTAGTTTTGCCACTTTCCAGGTGTCCTTCATCGGTATGAATCGAGCCACCTTGGTCAGTCGGTCAACAACAACCCAAATCATATTCAGACCTCCCCTTGTAGGCGGAAGCCCTACTACGAAGTCCATAGAAATGTCATGGAACTTCCACTCAGGCACTGGTATTGGTTGTACCATACCACCAGGCCGTCGGTGCTCAAACTTGACCTTCTGGCAAGTGAGACACCTCAATACATAATCATTACATCCTTTTTCATTCCAGTCCACCAAAAATAACGTTTCATACCCTTACATCTTTGAAGCTCCGGGGTGAATCGAAGTCGTAGAACAGTGGGATTCACTCAGTATGCGCTCCTTCAGCTCAGCGCTACTCCTCGGAACACACAGTCGGCCATTGAGCCTAATCAGGTCATCATCGTGGAGTCGGAAGTCGTACTTCTGACCCTCGAATGTGCCATCAATAAGCTTCTGGCTGATCTCCAACATATACTGATCCGTCATCTGAGCACTCCGCACCTCTTCAACCAAGCCAGTATGAGAGACTAGCGAATGGAGAGAGTGTGCTCGGCGACTCAATGCGTCAGCTACCACATTTGCCTTACCCTCTTTATACTGCAAGTTGATGTCGTAATCGTTTAAGAACTCGACCCACCTTCTTTGTCTCATGTTCAACTCCTTCTGAGTGAACAAGTATTTTAAACTTTTGTGGTCAGAATAAATTGTCACACTTACCCCATACAAATAATGTCCATATCTTCAATGCGAAGACAATGGCACCCAGTTCTAAATCGTGGGTAGGGTAGTTCTCTTCATGCTTCTTCAGCTGTCGGGAGGCGTAAGCTACGACCTTCCCGTGTTGCATCAACACACAACCCATACCTCTGCCTGATGCGTCAATAGACCTCAAAACCATCTGGACCGTCTGGTATAGTCAGGACTGGTGCAGATGTCAGAGCATCCTTGAGACTCTGGAAAGAACTCTCACAGTCGACTGTCCACTCGAATGGTGCATCCTTCTTCATCAAGGAAGTCATCGGCTTCGAGACACTGGAGAAGTCCTTCACAAACCTCCTATAATAACCTGCCAGACCGAGGAAGCTCCTGATATCGGTAACTGTCTTCGGCCTGGCCAGGTGCGCACTGCATCAATCTTTGCCGGATCAACAGCGATCCCGGCCTCAGAAATCACATGACCAAGAAAGGATACTTGGTTCACCAAAACTCACACTTTGAAAATTTAGCATACAACTGATTCTTCTCAATGTTTGTAACACATTTCTAGGTGGCTTTCATGCTCACCTCTCGATTTCGAGTACACAAGAATATCGTCGATGAAGACTACCACTGACTTGTCCAACTGATCTTGGAACAAGCGGTTCATTAAGTCCATGAACTTAGCTGGTGCATTGGATAAACCAAACGGCATAACCGTAAACTCATAGTGTCCATATCTGGTTCTGAATGCTGTCTTCTCAATGTCACTGTCACGAATAGCAATCTGATGGTATCCGGATCGTAGATCTATCTTGGAGAATACTGATGCTCCCTCAACTGATCAAATAAGTCGTCGATGCGTGGTAAAGGGTAACGGTTCTTCACCGTAACTGCATTCAGCTCTCGATAGTCAATACACAGGCGGAGACTACCGTCCTTCTTCTTCACGAAGAGGACCGGCGCTCCCCATGGTGAAACGCTAGGGCGGATAAATCCCTTGTCGAGTAGGTCTCTCAGCTGCTCCTTGAGCTCTGTCATTCTGCTGGAGCCATACGATAGGGCGCCTTCGCAATTGGTCCGGTGCCCGGAACCAAATCAATTCAAACTCAACTTCCCGTGCTGGCGGCATGCCCGGCAGTTCCTTAGGAAATACATCAGGAAACTCCGACACTACCGGCACATCTGGGCTAAACTCTGGATCTCTCTCTATGTCCTGGACATAGCAGAGGTATACATCATTCCCTCGTCGTAGTTCACGATACATAGCCATGGCGGTGATGATCTGAGTCGAAGGCTCCCTGGGCCTCTGGCGGTAAGATATGTAACCCCAGACGGACTCCGAAGAAGCAGACGATGCTCGGCACACAGGATTCTGCCCTTGTACCGCTCCAACCAGTTCATCCCGACAATCACATCAAAACCAAGTCCGTCGAACTCTATCAAGTCGATCGGAAACTCTTCATCTCTGATTCGTACAACAACATCTCGGTGGTAGCGGGTACACCTGATCCGCTCTTTCGACGGGAGAGTGACTAGGAAGTCTGGCATCTCATCACCGTCTAACCCCAGCCTCTTCGCAAAGGATAGCGAAATAAATGTATGTGAGGCTCCGGAGTCGAACAAGATCGAAGCGTCCACGCCATTGACTGGAAAGGTACCGGTGAGGATTGTGCCGCTCTTGCCGGCTTCTGCCTCATTGCAGACACTCAGTATACCTCCCGTTCCGAGTGCACAGCCTAATTCATTGGCAAACTAATAAGTATTGGGTAACAACACGGTTGATATACTTCAACAACTCCACTTTATTCATTAACACACTCTTCTTACATCATACGTTGGTTTACACTGTTGACATAACTAACACATATATAACATCCTTAACATACACTGGCTTAACACATTACATAATTATACAAGGCTTTAAAACTGTCTGAAGGTCAAATTCAAACGTCCGGGTTTCATGTGTGTGGCGTTGATCACTGCCGACGGTGCGGTATTCAGTTTGATCTTCCTGATGCCATGATATAGCATCCTCGACTGCCCACCCATGATTAACACATCTCCTGATTTTAGTACTAACTTCTTTGCGAGATCAGCACGCTTCTGCTCGCCATATATAAACACTGCGGTATCACCAATGGACCAAGACACCACGGGTACTCCCTTACTTAGAGACTCGGGTGACTCGTCCTTATCTTGGTGTAAACCCAATCGTCCACCTTTCTGGTAGAAGTTCACAATACAAATCTGCTTTAACACTTGGAATTGAATCCGTTTCAACTTGCTGAGCAATTCCCACGGCGTGGTTAACGACCGCAAGGAACTCCTCAGGTACTTGGTACAATTGCTCCGTCTTCAGCTCGCACTTCTTGATATGTCTTGGTGTAAGGATTCCAGTCCTTACCCATGCACATCATCTTCAATTTCATTCTTGATCCACTCGGGTATTTGGGAGTGTAGAAACCTCCGGGTGTTGCTCCCAGTTCATTGCATCGTCTGATGATGTGGATTTGTGCTTCCGGTGTCAGGTATCCATTTAAGAGTATCATACCTGGCTGGATAACCTGACATTGCTCCATTGGAAAGTCGGTGATGTTGATGGTGGTTTCTTCAGGGTTTGGTGTGGGTGGGATTGGATAACAAATATTGAAGGCTCCTTTAAGTTTATAATTATCTAATTAGGTGACTTTCATATTATACTTTAATTCTTTACTCACATGGTAGTACACTTGGACTCACTAACACACATGCATGAAATGCGGTATGCAATCACTTATTTCACTCAACAGTTTAGGCGGTACCTGGTCTAGTAGAGGGCCCTGGCGCCTCAGACCGGTCCACCACATGCAGGGTGGCCTTGCTAGGTCCCGACCCTTCCCCTTCTGGGAATCAGTGCTCCTCTGATCTGTGGGTGGCTGGTTAGCCGTCTTCGGGCCATCGATAGTCGTTGTGGCCTTACCCTTCCACTGCCCCTTGGGCTTGTTGACTCTGCTGTTGGGGTTCCGGTAACACTCATAGTCACGGTGACCCCACTTCTCGCAGTAGCGACACTGCACGTCATTTCCTTTGCAGTCCTTGCCGGGGTGGTCTCCGTTACACCACTTACAGTAGTAGTGGCGCTCCGGTCCAGAACCCGTGCTAGCTGCTATCACAGTACACAATCAATACTTACTTCATAACTTAACAACCTACACTTCAACTTGTCACACATGATTAAATAATTACCCTTAGGCGGGTAAGAGCGTAGGGGTTTCGCCGCGTATGCATATGTGAGCTTCAGTGGCTCCTCAGCTGTGGTGGTTGGGCTTGGCCCTTGTCACCCTGGTGCTGACTCTTCTGGGGCTGGGGATAAGCTTCTTCTTCTTCTTTCCCTCCCCCGTACCCCTGCAGACTCTGGCCCTCGCTCGTGGCCTTGCGCTTGTGCGCGTTCTCCTCGTCCCTCAGACGGACGGTAATCTCGACCTTAGCACAGCATGATAGCACTCCTGGATTTAGGATGTCAGTCATGCCCCGCAAACGTACTCACAAACTCACATTAATATTCACTTATGGACTACACTTATTCACATCACACGCATTCTATTTACCTGCAAGGTAGTATACTCATCTGGCCCCATCCCATAGCGAAGACGGTGGCTGACCGTTTAGAACGGTTTACCAGCACCCGGTTCGAGTACCCCAGGTCCGGTAACAGGTGGATAAGGCCGGTGAAAGCGGTGTAGTAATTGTCGACCGACATCTTATCCCCCTGCCTCAGACTATCCAGCTCCAGGCGCTTAGCCTCTTGAACATGCACAGGGTAATACTTGGCTCGCAGCAAAGCCGTGTACTCCCTCCAACCAAACTGAGGATCCGCCATCCGGTCCTCTCTCACAAGCTTCCATCAACTTTGTGCCGATCCCTTCAGGTAGTAAGCGGCAAGACGGACCTTGGCCCCAGCAGGCACATCCAAGGTCTCGTAGGCGGTCTCCAACTCGGAGATGTACGCCTCCAGCTTATGTGGGTCGGTCTCCCCATGAAACGACGGGGGTCTCAAGTCTGCCAATGCCTTGACCCAGTTGGTCTCTCGTGGCGGTGGCGGTGGTGGTTGAACTTCGGGCTGTTGCCCCTGCTGAATTGCAGCTACAAGTTGTGGGACCATCTGGGCTACGGCGGCCGCTACAGCATCGGCCATGACTTGTGCCGTAGGGTTCTCCCCTTGGTTCCCAGTATCACCAATGTCGCGCTCGCGGCCTCGACCTCGTGGTCTACCTGACATCTGAATTCACACGAACACATATTAGCATTGTGCTTACACACTTATCGGTTCTAACGGTTGTAACGTCTTCCCGACAACAAGGTATCTCCACACTTAGTTAGTGGTTAACCTTTCCATAACTGCTCACTTAAGTAACTGTGGTTAGGTTTCCTAACTCGGTATATTCCTAAGCTCGGTATTCTGGTCATCAGAGCGATACTTCGCTCTGATACCACTTTTTGTAACACCCCTACTACGTACTTAACCTTAAACGAAATCGCAGCGGAAATAACTAAACGATTCGGTGCTACAACGCCGTCAACCACCCACGTGGTTAACAAGGCAGAATAAATACAAGTGTACCGGTCTGATGATCAGACTCCCGAGCATTAGGTACTAACATCCACATATATATACATAACCAACATACCGAGTATTTAATACAAACTGTCACTGAAATTGTAAACGACCATCACTGTAATACAACTGTGCCAAAATACAACGCCACGGGAGCACAGGCGCATCCCGGGCCTACCGTCCAAAAGTAATCAAAAGTAAGTCTGCAGCCTAGAATCTACAGCCATTCCACTTCCTCGATCCTCATCCTGCAGTAAAAATATGGAGCCCCCGAGGGGGTCAGCAACCCTTGGCTGGTATGGTTAACGCGCAGCCCATCGGCTACCGGGATACGCGTAACTAATTGTCATGATGACATGACATTCATTTTAAACATAATAACATATGGCATAGCAACATTCTTGCATAGCACAACATCACATACACAGTGAATACTCTTTCCATAATAACAAACCAAGAAGGTTAAGCAACATAAGAAGCCTAGAGAATGGTTCACTCTCATGTTAAGCTCGTTACACACACTCATTACCGTTCTGTTATTCGAACGAGTAACTTAAGTCACAGATGGTTCGGATATGTGACCCGAACACACCACACAAACACATGTTCCCACTAAACCGATCATAAGTCAGAATAGGTAAGCTTTGGAGGAAGCTAGCGGGAGATCGAACGCCAAATAAAGGAGAACAATCTTAACAACATAAGAGTCGAATCTGATACAGATATCTACTCTTAAACTTACATGCATGACCGGACAACCGGATTCCTCACTTCCCAGTTAGCACTTGTTAGAAGTTCAACAGTGGAACTTAACAAACAATTCACAACAAGTGGTAAGTCATGTTAGACCCACACAAGGGAAACGAGTCACATCATAACATCACAATAATATGAACAACTATAAACTCATTACATGATTAAGTCTTATAACGTCATAAACACACATAAAAACAAACAACACACAAGCCGGTGTAAACCGGTAGGCAACAGACTGCAAGAAAACCATACCTTGGTCCTTGCTTCGATTGATTTCCACCGTAGGTCACTCCTATACATGTTTAAGAATGTCGGTTAATTACTTACTTAACTTCAAATTTACTAAGTGTTTAACATGATTATACGACATGTTTTAATGCCTAAACTTACCCTTGATTACTTACATTATACCCCCTAGGGTTAACTACTTAAGCCATTCTTGTTTGTTTTTTTTTTACAAGTTTAGGTCCGACCGAACTTACCGACCGACCTTACACAAGGTCGGTCCATTCCAGAACATATTACCGTCAAAATTTTCTACTCCGACCGACCTTGTAAGTTCGGTCACATGTTCGGTCAATTCCCGAGAGTTTCTTCCCTTTGAAAATTCAGGCCTGACCGATCTTGGCAAGTCCGGTCGCAAGATCGGTCGATTCCCGAGACTCACTCACGTACAAAAATTTAGGCATGACCGAACTTGTAAGTCCGGTCCCAAGTTCGGTCTATTCCAGAGACTCAATCCGTACTAAAAATCCATGCCCGACCGACCTTGCAAGTCCGGTCCCCAAGGTCGGTCCATTCCAGAAACCATTTCTCGCAGGGTAAACTGGGCTCGACCGATCTTGGCAAGTTCGGTCGCAAGATCGGTCTGCTCCAGACCTTTATTTTCCATTGCCCATTTAACTCCAAACTTCACCCCATATATCCTAGTATGTCCTACCTTATTTGGGCACTTCAAACACACCTTAAGACCTCCTTAAAACTCCTTAAATCATTCACTAAAATCCTCCTCAAGCATTTACACAAATTCTTATAAAAAGGTTTACACTTATAATATTTTTCACTAAGTTTCCATGTGGTGTTTCATACCTTTAACTCCCACTATTCCCAAATGTTTTCTCACCACTACGACAACATCTCTTAAGCATCTTTTCTTCCTAACCAACTCCTTGAATATCTCTACAAGCTCATAGATCCTCCATACAACAAATTACTTCTTCCTTATTCACCAACATTGCACAAGTCCTAACACAATCTCACCATGATATTGAAATGTCCCAAAACATTCTTTTGCATTCTAAATCCTCTAGAACATTGCCTAAACCCTTTTTACATCCTAAAACACCTTAATGCATGTTTCTTTCACTAGTAAAGCACTTAACCATTCTAAACACTTCCTAACTTACCAAAACTCATTTTAAACACCTAAAGCTCCTTATACATTATCTAAATTTCGACATGGGTTCTCCTAGAACATTACCAAGCCAAAACACATTATTTTCACCATTAAACAATCAAGGACACTAAAATCCATCAAACACATTCTTATACACAAACTTCACTCATTTAGCACTACATCACAATATAGTGCATAATTTAAATTGCTTGGCACTTAGGCCCTTAAATAACATGGCTCTTAGGCCCTTAAGATGCATAAATCATAAACACTGAATTTCCACAATATATTTGCCTTTGACCTGCAAATACACTCAACAACACATATGCCCTTTTACTAGTCTCCTTGAGAACATCTTACTAAGTCATTCACCATTGGCTCCTTAGATCATTTTAATAAGCATTATAAGCTCATTTCTCCTAAGACTTTAAACCACATTAGGTTAGCACATTTACCTCTTTTCCTCACAACTTCTTTCTTGTTTCCTTGACTAAATCGGCAAGGCTTTTAGTTGCTTGTCAACTTCTAAACATTGTACAAATGATAAAATGAGTATACAAGCTTTATGCTTCATCTCATTGTAAGCCCTAGATTATACATTGTTTTAAAAACATTAAGATAGTTGTTTTACCTTAGAACTTGAAGAGAGTTTGAATATATGTCAAGAGAGGACTCCACCTAGTCCATGAAAGGATGAAATGAAGCTAGAACAAAGCAACATAAGGACACCATTAAGGGTGATTTTTCAGACAACACAAAAACATGAGGGAAACATCATTTTTCTTTAAGTTTCCTTACCTTGAAGCAAAGGAGAACAATAATATGTGAAAAGGTGAGCTCAAGCTCCTCCCATGGAGATTCCTCTTGGCACCGAAATGGAGCTCTTGGAATTTTGAAAGGATGGAATTGAAGAGCTTGATGAGAGGAAGAGAATGGTGGTCTTAGAATTTGATTTGGCAAAGTGAGCTAGGAGATACAAGTGGTCAAAGATGGAGAATGATGGTGGTGGTGGTGTTGCTATAGCAAAACCGTAGAAGAGAGCAAGGAGGAAGGTAGAAGACGTGGGAAATGAAGAGAAATGAGAGAATGAGATAAGTTTGTAAGTTTTAGATATTTAAGTAGTAAAAGCAAATAGTACTTTCTACTTTACTACTTTAGTTAGCTTATTTTTTTGTTTAAGTATGGTGAGTCATCAAGAAAACCGGCCCCCATATTATAACAAGGCGTATTTTAGTCTTTGTTGACCAATTGTCACACTTATAATGACATATGTTATAAACTTGCTTATTTTGTTACTATTCACTAAAACAAGGCACATAGATGTGAAATTTTTGATTTCCCATTGATATAGACTTCCAAATGTGATACTAAGTAGTACACATATTAATTAAAGAGTAATGATGGACATTTAGCCATTCAAAACTCATTTACAAGACAATTTTTCAAAAATGTGCTTTAAGACTCCTTAAAGCACATTTTGTGTTTTAACTTGTTTTCAAGCTTGGTTTTCTTTGGTAATTGGTTTAATATGTTCATTAGTATATAAATAAGGTCTTGGTAAGCTCATTAGGTCTCACCCAAGCTTAGAACACATTTTAGCCCTAATTGACTTTAAGGCATTTATTTGTGTTTTCTATGGTTTAAATTGTTTACTAATGTTTCTAAGACTCTTTTTAGTCTTAATATACCATATTTAAATGTTTAAACAACACACTAAGGTTTGGGTATTTCAGGTAAAGTTTGGTAATTTTTAGAATTAAATAGAAGGCTATACATTAAGATAAGTGTATAATATAAGGTTTTAATGATATTAAAAGTATAGGTTATAAAACTGGGTGAAATTGCAAATATGCAAAGTTAGAGGGGCGGAAGAATGAATTAAAACAGACCATGGGTCTGTTCATAATTTAATAGCTTAAAACTATAGGTTATGCAAAATTATAAGTATTAAAATAACATAATATAAACTATATGTTACATGTTATAACATTTGTGGTGGAACTGTAAATATAGAAAATAAGGGTGCTGGAAAAATAATAAGTGCTGCTCGGAAGTTTTATTAAAATAAAACCATAGGTTATAATGGTTTATGAAATAAAATACTATAATATATAGTATGTATAACATATGTGGCAACATTGTAATTATAAGAAGTTACAATATGCTGGAAAAATGAAATAGAACATACCTTGTGGTCTGTTCGGAAATTCAAAAATATATAACCATAGGTTATATTAATCCTAGAGTGAAAATGATATAATATAAAGTATATGTTACATTATATAATATGTGTGGTGTAATTGTAATAAATGAAAAGTATATAATGTGGAGAAAAATGAGATTATGACATTTGTGCCAAACCGGCAATATATATATACATATAGTTTATAATAAAACTATAAGTTATGTTTATTATAAAGTTAAAATGTTATAAAATATGATATGTATAACATTATGTTAAATATGTGGCAATATTGTAATAATGGGAAAATGTGGGGAATTGATGAAAATCATATTTATAAGGTATATGCCTTACGGCAAAAATATACTTTTTAACTAAAACTATAGGTTATAAAATTTAATGATATAAAAAATACCATATTATATGGTATAAGATATAAGTGTAACATTGTATGATTTTATGTGGTCAAAACATAGTTTATTAAACTATATACTAAAACCACATGTATGAACATTCTATAATGAATTTATAAACTATGGTTTACAATGATATAAATACTATAGATATTATATAGTATTAATGTGATTAAATGAAACAAATATCATTAATAACACTCACATAAAATATTGTGACAATTAATGAGAAAGTGGGATTTATAAACTAAGGTTAGTAGTAACTAAACCTTAATAATTATAAACATATGTCATGAAATGTTACAAAATATTAAGATAAAGTTCTTAATATAAATTGCATAAAATAATGCAACAAATGAAAACAATCATCTTACACAAGATGATAATAATGTGACATATAATATAAGTGAATAACTCATGAAATATGATTGTATAAGTGTACATATGTGTAATGCGCAAGCATGAATAAAATAAATACATATTAAGTATATGGTATAGTTGGAACTATATAATAGTGCATGTATTCATGCAACTATATATTATATGACTAAATCAAATAATAACAATATATATATATATTCATATGTGTATATAACCGAGAGCAACATATATACATATATATGTAAACCGAGATTGAAATACCCAGGAATTTCTCAGTTAGGAATAACATAGTATATGGTATTAATGCTATGTCTGAGATTAGTATTAAGGTGGCCCAGGGAACCAAACGACATTCGTTTCTAAATTAACCTTTCCCCTTAAAATGTTTATAAGTGATTGTAACGTTTTGCCTTAATTAACTTAGCTATATTCCGGATATTATACTATTTAAGTATTAATTCCTCTTTCCAACTTCATTACGTAATTTAAGTCCCAAAATACTATTCTAGAACCTTCTTTTAACTTATTAATTTTAAACATAAGAGTCCAAATCCAATTTGACTTTCTCTTGTAGTTAGTTATTTCAAGTTCGAATCCCTTTTGACTACTTAATAAATTATTTACTAGCCCTCCTTATTCTCTCTCAATAATTATATTACTAGCATTTTGTTTTATCCTTTAACTATTGGTTTCCCTTCTGTTGAACTTTAGACTATTTGCAGCATATCTATTTATTTCTAAATTACTCCCTTCCAAATAAACGTTGTTTATTAGTAAACTTTCCAAATATATTTTGTGCCTCATCCTTATCTTTTCTAGCAGTCAAAAATCCCTTTCCATTTTTTCAAATTAAAGGATTGATTCTTTATTTTCTGTTGGGTTATTTTGTTAGAATTTTGACTTCTTTTCCTGATGGTTCTCAACGTCAATATATTTTCTAAAAGTAATTACAATAAGAAGTATTTAAATTCACTTTCTAATTGGTGACCTTATTTAAATTGATTCCTCTAGTTCACTTAATTTATACTAGTAATCTTTTATCCTCTAATTTACTTATTTAAACCACGATCTTGTTGATCGTTCTTCATCGCTCTCACGCCGCCACTACACTCTCCTTCCCAACTCTCAATTCACGTTCTTACTTACGTTTGGTCAGAATCCTTCCCTGGTGCCAACTAGAGTTATATCGGGTAAAATAGTCGTATAGTTAGTGTGTTTATTTATTCAATTGTGTTCGATGACTTCTGATTGTGAACTGTTCTAACCTAGACATCAGCATCGACGACGAACGTCATTGGTGAATCTGTTGGTTGTCTTCCTGAATCGAGGGAATGATCAGGTAAATTCTGTGCTCATTGTTGGATTTGGTGGTGGATTGTTTTCTGTCACAAATTGTGTTTTGAAGAACTGCGTTGGAGATTTGGTAATGGTTTTGTTTTGGGAGTTCTTCACTGGATTTGGTTATTTTAGAGTTCTTGGTGCTCCCTGATTCACCATGTTGGTTCTCTGCACCGTGAGCATGAATTACTTACATTGATATATTTATTAATGCGCTGCATACAATGACTGCAGTTAAGCTCTATGATCTACTCTGTGGACTGATGTTTCATAGGGGGTGTGCACACTTAAGGACTTAGAGTGAGGGTATTTGGCATTTCAGTCCGTTCGTGACTGACTGGTTGTTCTGTGGATATTCCTGTTAAAGACTCCCCAAATTGTTTCACTGGTTATTGATTGTTGGAGTGTGGTCTATCGATTTACAAGGCTTGAATGTGTTTTTTATGCAAACTCAAAGGAATTTCTAAAATGTGTTTTACGTAATGAGATGGAATTTACTCAGTTTCACTGATTTGCGCGATCCCTTCGTGCTTTTATTGTTGTTTTCTGATCGCATGTATAAATTGCTGACTTGGGGAAATGGGGAACGCGCTGTCACATAGTTTAGTAGGATTGAGATTGTTTTGAGACATTAGTTGAGCTTTGGATTTTTGGAACATGATGTTTTAGTCATTCTGACAATGTTTTATTGTGGATTACAGTTTGAGCTTCCGCATATTTTGGATTTACAATGTTAAGTTGATATTTTGGAATGTTTTGTGGTTTAATAGCCTGAGCCTCCAAGGGTTTGGATGTGGCGGTAGCACCTTGGATTTCAAGAAAGTCTTCCGCTGTGATTCATGGTACAAGTGTTGTTTCAATTCGTGTTTACTCTGTGTTGTTCTTCTTATGGTCTTGTATAAATTTTTGGCTTGCTTTTGGTCTCTGTTTTTCACTTTAAAATGCATACAGGGACCTGTCCGAACGTCCGTCCAGACATCCATGTTCGGACAGGCCCCGAGAGTCCCTTTTATTTTCACAGTTTAGCCGTGTTCGGACAGCATGCGAGGACGGGTCCGAGCTGAAAGTCTCGACTTAGATCCAAACTTGCAAGTTTGGACTAACGTTCGGACACGCGCGTAAGGATTTCCGTGATTTTTAAACCCGTCTTGTGTCCGAACTTCAATGTCCGGACACAAGTTCGGACGTCGTTGTTTTTCGTTTTCCCAACTCTCGACTTGTGTCCGAACATCAATGTCCGGACACAAGTTCGGACATTTGGTATTTTCCAGTTTAATCATTCTCGGCTTGTGTCCGAACGTCCAATGTCCGGACACAAGTTCGGACCAACACTGATTTTCACCTCCAGTACTCGTTTGAAGTTCGTTTTTAACTTGGTTTGCGTCGTTAGATTTGTATTTCCTTAAGCTATCTTTTGGGGTAAAATCCAGGGTGTTACAGAGATCATATACCAAGTGTATACAATATGGTTTTAATGTCATGTTATAATAAATGACAAGAGTTATGACATTAGTATAACCATATACTATAAGTCATACAATTACAAATTAAAGCATAGCTTATTAAGATGAATAATGAAATGTATAATATAAGGTACAATAACAAATGGTTAAATAATAATGCCATATAACATTAGTGCATGAACATAATAAAAGATGCGAATTAACGTTGCATGTATACATGCAACTATATATTATAATTGTATACTCGTATACCTAACTGGAATGGTTAAATCAATACCTAAGTATAAACGTGAAGTGTCTTTGTATACCCGTGAATAATACGGGATACAATGGAATAAATCCTAACGTTCTAAAACGCTATAACTAAGACGTTTTATATAACCGACATATTTAAATAAACCCGGACGTTAGTAGCTACTACGAATAACGAGTTTCGTGTAACGGTACCTTAACAACTAATTGTTGAAATCCAGGGATGAAAGGTCGGGATTACTTGTGTTGTTCGGATGTACCGAACTTAAGTGAGTCATGTAGATTGACTTATAGTGTGTTTGGTATCTAGATCGTATCACCGACGGAGGCGCTCGACGAGCTAGTGGTCTACTGCGCAACCTAGGTCTTTGGTGAATGGTATGTAAAGGGATCTGAAATGAGATGTCCTGAGGGCTTCATCGGGCTCAGATATGTTTGTTGTATAACGTGTGTGATGTATGTATGTATGTGTGTTTTTGTACTGTAATCATGTTATGTGATGTTTCAATTGTTTAATTTCCCGCATCATTAAATTATGCGCGAACGTCCTTCGGGACTAATACTACGTAGACTATAGATCGACTTATATAAAAACACATATACGATTAATGTGATGTGATTGATGTTATTACCATTATGTATGTAATGACCTAAGTATTTACTTAGGTACGAGAGGACATTGTCAATCTCTAGAGCACGGCTCTCAAACTTGTATATGACCTAGATTACTTATAGGCATGCGTAAGACCCTTAGGGCGGCTAAGTGATAAATGAATTCTCGATAACCTAAAATTATACCTTAGGTATTCGACTAACTAATCAAACATATAATGGAAGATTGGTGTGTGAGGGGGAATACCAGTGTAGTCTCGGACTGCTGGCTGTGCATGGAGATCTCTTGAGTGTTTTCCCCGAATTGGGATTCTACTCTAGTTAAGCCCATACGAGCCTACATAGATCGTTGGCCAGATTGTACCGCTGGTGGTACTCGGCTTTTGCCACAAACTAAATGACGCCTTTTAGGCAAAGAGGAAATCCCAAGATCTTATATCTCTGGCAGAGTGCACTGCTGTTGGTGCCACCAGGACGACTGTCCATAATTAAATACAAATACGGGTTGTCCTAACTTGACACCCACTGACGATATGATGTGATGTAATGAGGACCCGGGGGGGGGGGGTCGTGTGATTAAATGAATAACCAGACCGTTACTAATGGCTACACGTTTATTGTTGTTATTATTGATTGTGTTGTGTGTTGTTGTGTGTGATTTGTAGTGACTGCCTTAACTGTTTATATTACTGCAATTCATGTGTTTACTGCTTTAATATACTTTTACACCGGTAAAAGCATGTAACGAACCTAATAATGACGACCATGACTATTAAGTGACCAATAAGGTCCAGAACTGACATACTCAGCGTTTATCGCTGAGCCTTTACGGCATATGTGCAAGTAATGATTTTCACTGAAGCCGAAGAGCGGGTCCCGGGTAGTTAGGGTTTATTTACCGCACCAGATCTCACATTGTGCTAGGATGGCTATTAGTTTAATGTGTTAATAATGTTGTGTACAGTCGGGAATACCTAGACGCTCACTTGTCGTTAAAATTACCTTTGGTTTAGATTGATGTATAGGTTAGTATCTTGTTATCACTGCGGTCATGTATATATTACCAGCGTTGTTTCTTATTTGATTTATTTATGCTTCTTTACTTGTATGAACGAGTAATGGCATGTGACACCCGAGTGAGATTTATTACTGTGTGACTTCCGCTGTGAGACGTTATTAATTAATACTACGTAAGTGATTATTACGTGATTACGAGTGGGGTGTTACATGTCACTTGCCTATTTGTGTTTCTTTATCTCCTGGTCCCACTATAAATGAAATAATGGGTTGTGATTGGTTAACCACAAGTTAACCATGGAGACATGCTGCGTCGAGCTAATTACCCAAACAATCCGCGATAGTCTGATGAATATAGGATTGTTCACTCACGGCGAATAAAAAATGGAAAAACAGGTTTTACCTGTGTTTAGATATTCGTGGGTGTGGTTAACTAGTTACCATTTGACACTTCAACTATAGTACACTTTTTATGGGTCCATTTATTAAGTCATAGCAAATCATAAAGTGACACCTGTATCTTTAAAATTAGGTTAATCTTGTAAACGCAACCAACGAACCACCCATTAGATGACAAAAAATTTGTCCAGTTAGATTCTTTTACAATGTACGGAGTCATATCGCCAGTGTATCACATTTCGCGCCAGTTTTGCGACGAGATACGTTTCGCGCTAGTATAGGAACGACATATCTTTCGCGCCAGTTTAGGAGTACCCTAGTGGCATTTTCGCGCCAGTTCTCCGTTAAGGCGCTCTTACTTAGCTGTGGGGGAGGGAAATTAATCACGCCAATCCAAGTAGCTCAAGTGACAGCCAGTGCCAGCCTTGTGGTATCTTGTTACTCTATTCGGAGCATTTTCCGGCCGTTGAGCTTACTGGCTGAAATTTACAGAAAAGGAAGAGTGCTGCTGTCCAGACCAACAGAAGGGAACACCAAGCGAAGTGAAAAGCGGGTAAAGAAGTTTTCTTTCTTTTCCGGTGGCGAAGGCTTGGACTGCATTAATGGCGGTGACTAGACCTAGTGGAGGGAAAACCAACGGCGCCCACTCCAGTGACGGCAAAACTCAAGAAGGAGATGAATTACTCAACGAGTACGAGAAGTTGAGACAGGAGAGGATTCGAGCTAACCTGGAGCACTTTCAGAAACTGGGGATCAACAGCCTCACTCTGGAGCTGAGTTCCGTCGCCAACACCATCTCTCTTAATCGTGGTTCTCCGATTGGCCGACCTCATCGCAAAATTAGCCCAAAGCCAAAACCCTCTCAGCCATTCGCTTCTCCTGATCTTCCGCTACGTCGTTCTTCTAGGTCCGGTTTCTCTAATTGTGTTCTATCGAACTCCGTTTTCATATTTGATTTAACTATTGCGGTAATTTTTCTAGCCAAGCGTCAATTTTAGGGTTAGGGTTTTAGCTTTTCTTTCTCACCAGATTGCAGAATGGGACGCCAGTTGTGTATGAGGAGACCTCCGTGAAGAGGCTATCACTGGATGAGGATGAAGAGGAAGACGGAGTTCCCAAAAGGCGTCGTGTAATGAGAGGACGGCGTGTGCGTCCAGGACCTAGTGGCCCTGAGTTGTATACCGAGGAGCATGAAAAGCTTCTCGGGAACACGGAGAAGACCTGGGAGCTTTTCGTTGATGGATGTGGAGCCGATGGTAGAAGGATTTATGACTCTGTGAACGGGAAGACCTGTCATCAGTGCAGGTATTGTCCCGAAATATCAGTGCCAGTTTCATTATTCTTCTTGCTCCATGGTATTGGCATATGTGAAGATGAAAGATTTGAGGCTCGTGTTATTTTAATTTCATGTTTATACTAGCTAGGAGAGCTTTTTTACGACGTTGCTTGATAGATGCGTGTTATGTGTTTCTTTTCGTCGTGTCCTGATTCACTTGGTTCTAATGCATCACATTACCATGAGTTCAATGTCTGAAAGTTGAGCAGGGAATTTGTGACAACGCGTAGCGTAGGGTAAAATGTTACACTGCCCTGATAAAGCTTTTTTCAAAATTTGTGTACTATTCTCCTTGGTTTGGGGAAATTTTCTTGATATGTAGCTATTGGGGCTTTTCTACCTAGATGTTGTGGTGGATTATTGAGAAATCCTGCTTCAACCAGCATTGTGAAAAGGGAGTACTGTTGATGTACTGTTTTCAAATTAGATTACAGAAGCTGTGGGAAATTATCCTTTCATAGATTATAGTCTTCCGACACAAGAGTTGGGCCTTATGTCACTAGTCTTTGTGTTTTTCAGGCAGAAAACGCTAGGGCTTCGTACTTTTTGTAGCAGTTGCCAAATGCGACAGGGGCAGTTTTGCGGAGACTGTCTTTACATGAGGTAAATCCTACATGTCAATTAAATTTCATTCAACCCTGAATCTCATTCAACCTTAAACATGTTCCTGGCTGCTAGTTTGTGGCACCGTGTAGTGGTTAGTAATCTGAACGCCGTGGTCTAAACCTTGGAAAAAGGTTTGGCGTTATTAAATTGGTGCTTACTCTCGTCCACAACTTGCAGATACGGTGAGCATGTCCTGGAAGCTATTGAAAATGCAGATTGGATATGTCCAGTTTGTCGTGGGATTTGCAACTGTAGTTTTTGCCGAACTGATAGAGGTTGGGCACCAACTGGCAACATGTACAGAAAGGCAAGCCCTTCTCGTCTTATGACCTTACTTGCTTGCTAATGTATCACACTTTGAAGGGTAAAAATGCAGTCACTAACTGTATAACAATTATTTTTCGTGTTGTTCAGGTTGTGAATATGGGTTACAGATCGGTTGCTCACTATCTCATCCAAACAAAACGAGCTCCATGTTCTCGATATGCTGCAAAGAGGTCCCTAGATTTCATGGTTGTGGTTGATGAAGGTGTTAAATCTCAAGGTGAAAAGGAGATAATTGAGATTGATGGAGGTGATAAATCTGACTCTGAGAAGGTTGAGATTGAGAGTAACATTGATGAGAAAAATGGTCCTGGTAGCAGTGAGGAATCAATTGAGGAGATGTGTATTCAAAAGAAGGGTCCCATGGCCGTGAAGAAGAAAAAAGCTAGGGTTGCCGTGCAAGATTGCATTGCTAGAAGATTGAGGCCCAGGAAGGCTACGACATAGCTGAAGTGTTTCACTGATAACGTAGTTAGTTGTTCTTTAGCTTAGTGACAGCGGTCTTGTTGCTGTCCTTCTCTACTGAACTGAGAAGTGACTCTAGGTGAATTGATAAATTTTAGGACAGTTGGTGGTGTTCGGTAGGATACAAATGAGAAACAAGCGTTTAGTGTGTTGACCACCAATTGTTGGAGTGTTCTGGGTGGAACACTCGATTGGCTATAATGTATCTGAGTTCATGTAATTGAAATATGCTTTATGGGATTGTGGAAGGAACTCTCAACTGACTAGCGTGCCGCGGGTTACACTGAAATTGTAATGTTCGGAAGAGAATTTTTTTACTGTTACACCATTTCTCTCCCTATACATGGTACATGTGAGCAGTGACGAACACATCTTATTCTATCTATTCCTCTAACATCACTCAATCATCATCCTTCCAATTCTTCTGACCCTTCTACCTAGATCAGACCACTCAAAGTAGGTGCAATACAATTTATTGCTCTCAGTTCAAAGGATACACATACATTGGGTAGTAAACCTGGCATATCTATTATAGCTAATCTACATTTACACTGCTAGCCAGGAAATGAAGAAGAAAAGGTCTTAATTAACTTTATGCTCCATCCCATTGCTCATTCCGCCTTAGGCTCTCTATGATGCAAACTTTGATAGGGGTGGGTTTTATTGAAATTGACTTGAAACCCTCAAAAAAGGCCTTAAAATCCTTCATCAACTCCACTTGAATCTTCCTTCACTTTCTAAAAGAGCATTAGATGATCTTCAAAGTAAGGATGAGAAAACTATAATTCCCTAATTCTAATGAGAGACCTGCATTTAATCTGAAATGCAAAGAGTAGATATCTCTGTGTAACATTTTTTTCTGCAAACTTTGTCAGGTAAAATATCCTATTAATATTGCTTCAAAAAAAAAGCTAAGAAGAAGAAACTATCTGTAAGAAGCTTTAATCCTGTATAATCTTCATAAGATGAAAAGACTTTGAACTTACAATTCAATAAAAAAAATAGATTTCTGAAAATGGTAAGAGAAATTAACTTGTTTATAGCATTAAGCTAAGGTTAATAGAAATTGCTCCAAAATTATTCTCTGTATGCATTAGTTAGAACTCAATTAATAGAATAATTAATTCAGATTGCAGTTAAAAAACTGGTTTGTTTGAACCTTGCTTGAAGAAGAACTACTCTGTTAAGCCATATGCTAAAGCCATCTACTGCAGACTTACCAATATTTGCAAATGAAGAGAAACTGTTCTGAAAAAAGGGAGAAGAAAAAGTTGCTGCATTATAAGAGGTAAGAAACTTGCTCCAAAAGGAAGAACTCTGTTTTGCTCATTAGTAAACTAAGCTAATAGGTTTCTATTTATTTTTCAACTTCTTTAGATCGTCCGTCCTTTTTTGGTTATTGCATTGAGCAAGCTGGATTCTTCTTTCTACTGGGTTTTAAATCATAACAAGCAGGGGATGCACAATACTATGCTCTACAGCTGGGTGGTTACGCGATTTCACCAATCTGGCACGCTTGTTTCCATTTCTTTTGGTCTGCTGGAAAAGAACCAGTAATGATAGAAGACAATAAGATAAGAAACATAAAAAGGGCTAAATAGATGATGGGAAATAGAATCATTTCCAACATGATCAGTGAACATGTGCGTGCTCTATTGCTAATTATATGTAGGATCCTTTATACAAACACAATTCACTCATTTGTTTTCTTATGGCGGGGGCCATCCAAACGTGCTTGTAGGCTGTAGTAGTGGGTGCAGCTCAAAGCGTTTAGTTGGGCTGGAATTTTCTTGAGCTTCCAACTTATACAGCAACTTAAGCCCTTTTACTTGTGAGCGGGACATTTCCGACCGTCCCACTCCCACCCACCTATCTATCTCAGCGTCCATCAATGAAAAAGGAGAAAGGATGGTTATGGTAGGCCTTGAAATTGGGTGGGGACTAGGGAGTTTGACTGAAAGCCTCGTTCGATTAGGTTAACCTTTGAAATAAAGGGGAACAATTGGACAATGAAAGGACGGGAAGTGGGGCCCCGTAGGGGGAAAGTTTCACTGGTTGACCTAATTATTAGATTCTCTCATAATTAAGGTGACTTTTTAAGTTAAAGGTATGCATATTTCAATTCTTATCTGGCCTCCATAAAAATAATTGTTTGGCTTAGTTCATTAAGACAGTTGATTTAGTTATAAGGTATTGATCACAAAAACGTCCGAAAATCAGTTTAAATATAGGTAACATTATATTTCTCAATTTATCTTTTTTAAATTAGTAAAATCAACAAGGTATGTCTAACTAGCTAAAGAATCACATCTTTAAAAAATGATCAAAAGTCACATTTGGGTGTGAATGATTGATACATTAGGACCTTATATGGAGTGGCCACGTACGTAGTACTTCCAAAGTTGAATTTGAAGACATTATTGCAAAGTTAAGTCACTCAAGTATGAATTGGCGTGATGATGTATCTTCTGACCCATCTCTTTATCAACTATAATAGTCGCATTTCCTTTTCGTTTGTCAATCGTAGAAGCTGGGTTTTGAATTTGACCAGATTCATCACTGTCACAACCCAATGAAGAGATAAGATGGCCTATTTTATTAAACAATCAATCATGATGCAAGCTGAACTTCTAATTGCAGAATTTTCTTGTTGATAAATGTAATTGAAGGTTTGATTAGTGTTAACAGAACTATGGTCGAATCATTGGTTTAAATACTTCTATAATTGATCACAGCTGGCTATAATGAAACCGGAAGTCAACTACCAACTTTTTTTCTTTTGAATAGAAGTCTACTACCAACTTTTTTAACAAGAAAATCTGCTACCAACTTAGTGCATTAACAGCTTTCAAAAAAAAAAAAAACTTAGTGATCAACAGTAAATTATGGGTTAAAAAAAATAAGTTGTTGGTTCAAATAGATACTCATGACAACGAATTCTGAGTTGACCTAAAAATAGAATGCATTTTGGTAATAGAACAAATCCCTTATTTATTATAAACATTGTTTGAGTTGTCCAATAATTTCTTCTTATCTATGCAAATTGTCCATATCAACAAACTAGTACAGATATTTCATTATTTGTTAACAGAGTAGATAAGCATAGTAGATTTTTTCTAATTACATCTATATTTATGCACGGCTATCTATGCTAACGCTAGCACGTTGACCATGAGCAGTGTCTTGTGGGTGTAACTTTTTGTCCTTATCCTAGATTTTTTTACATTATAATATGACCGACAGGTGACCAAAGGAAGTGAGGTGTTGGTAATGGTTTCAAGCCAAATTCTCACCGAGTGTGGGACAAAACAAAAGACAAAAAGTACGACATTACAAATTGGTGAGAATGTGTGAATTAGTAAGCCACATATTGAAGTTGCAAGGGATACAAAATGACAAAGCTTGTTGTTAAGCAAGCTCTTTACTAGAGAAGACTGCAAATCAATGATATGCGGCGGAAATTATCTCACCCAAGTTACAAGGTGAGACTACCAAAATAGAAAGAAAATCTTATAAGACTTGTCAAAATTATATAAACAAAACTTATAAATCAATAAAAGATTTCAAATGGTTGTCCTATGTTAAAGATAGTCACGAGCTTAACCGAATAAGGATTAGGAATGGATTTTAACCAATCAATAATGAGTTCTCAACACCGACTCACTTCCCAGACGGGATACCGCTAAAAAAATCATTAATTCACAAAATATCACAATTAAAAAAAAAGTTTTTCTGATACCATAAAAAATAATATTATTCACAAGATATCACTAATTATTAACACCAAACCTTTTACGACCAAATACCCCTGCTTGTTAATAAGCATAGATCACATAGATCAATAAATTTTTAATTCACAAGATACCAAATATCAATAAAATATATTAGAACAATAAAATTAAATTAAATTTAAATTTATTATTATAATGGTAAAACTGCATTAAATAAAAAATACCATATATATGATTATAAAATCTCTAAAAAAATTATTATATATTATATAGAAGCTAAAAAATTTGACAAAAAATAAAAGAATAGTATGAGAATGATAAGTTAATTTTTTATAATATTAATTTATGTATTTTAAAAAAATAATATTTTATTAATAAAAACATTATTAAAATTTAAAATTTATATAAAGTATATTATAAAAAATTAAATTATCTTTTCCTTTGCTAGTTTTCTCTAGTTATAATCAAATTTGTGGCTACTCAAAATATATTACACTTTTTATTTTCTTTATATTTAGAGTTTTATTATTATTATATGTAAGGTATTTTTATTTTGTACAATTTAAACCAATTTATGAAGAACTTAAATTTTTACTAATTACTTTTTAGATATATTTTTTAAATTTTGTTTTAATTTTTGAATTAGAATATGTAAAGTAATATTATTAAAATTAAATTATCATTCTTTTAATCATTTTTTTTTTTAGTCAAAACTTTTTGCTACTATATGATATAGGCAAAATATTTTCATCTGCGGATAATGAGTCCGCAGTGATTGTATCATAAAATTCATCGGCTATTCCGGCATCGTCATTGTCACTGTTGGAAACCTTGTTGTTTGAAATTTTTGAATCTGTTACTGTATTGTCGGTGGCGAGGGTTAATGTAACACCCTGGATTTTGTCTTAAAACATAGGTTATTAATTACAAATCTAACGGTGAAAACGGCTTTGAAAACGGACCCCAAACGAGTCCTAAATGTGCAAACTAAGCTTAGCCCGAACTTGTGTCCGGACATGGGAAGTTCGGACACAAGCCGAGAAGGTCGAACTACGGAAAACCATTTGTACGAACTTGAGTCCGGACATTGACGTCCGGACACAAGTCGAGAGTTGAAAAGTCTGAAATCTGAAGATGTCCAAACTTGTGACCGGACTTTGAAGTTTGGACACAAGTCGAGTTTCAAAAGTCCGAAAATCCTTTACGCGCGTCCGAACGTTGGTCCGATCTTGCAAGTTCGGACATAAGTCAAGACTTGCAAGTTGACCTCGTCCTCGAATTCTGTCCGAACATTGATGTTCGGACAGATGTCCGGACACGACCCAAACTGCGAAATCAAAATTAACTTTCGGGGCCTGTCCGAACATTGATGTCCGGACGGACGTTCGGACAAGTCCTGGATTGCGTTTTTAAAAGCGAAAACAGAGTCAAATTATCATCAAAATAAACACAACAACTTTGCATTCGGATACAGAATCACTCCAGTACTGTAATACCTCAATCAACACCAATAACATCGTAAGAAGATTCATTATCAAGGAATGAAAACTTAATCTCAACCACCATTCTCCAAGAGAGTTATGCTTGTTCAATTCATCCCAAAATTTAACAAAAGCAGCGAAATTTGCAAAATCCAAAATGGGTGTTACCGCCACACTCTAAACAAGAGTGCTTAGGCTTAAACCAGCTAAATTGACCAAAAGTATTCTCAACAACATAAAACAACATACTATCAAAAAGACAACTCAACTTAACAATCTGAAGTTTTTAATCTGGTCGTCCTAGGCTAAGTGATAGCGCATCCCAATCCCCAATTCAGCCACAAGTACCTGCGATCAGAAAACAACATGGAAAATGTGAAGGGATCGCGCAAATCAGCAAAACTGAGTAAACATTGCCTCAACTTGTAAAATTCGTTTTGAAATCCATTTTACATTTGTAAAACTACACTTCACAACGTAATGCAAACAACTTCACCAATACCAATTTACCATCAACAAAACATTGAGGGGGAGAAATTTCTAAGAATTAGATTAATTGGTATACGCGGACGACACCCAATTCGGGGTCGCAACAAATAGAATCCCACCTCACTCTACGTCCTTAAGTGTGCACACCCCCCAGAAGGTAACTTACGACCCAAAGGAGTAGATCATTAGAGCTTAACTGCAAGTAATGTCTGCAGGCAAAAATTGACATAATATTCACGGGGTACACAGTACCAATAATTCACGGAGCACCATAAAGGCACCAACAATATACACGGGGCACCGAGAGGTACCAACAGGCCAACAATCAATCCAGAGAAGTTCTCCCAAAACATTTTATCACAATAGTTATAAAACCCTTAACACCAGAATACGCGGAGGAAAATAATTCCCAGCTTCCACCATATCAAAACCACATTCAAACCAATCCATCGTTATTTCGCAAAGCACAAAGGTAGAGAATGTTGAGCACAACATTTACCTGGACACGCTCACCACAACGGAATAAACCAGCTAGGTCCACCAACAAGGATCGTTAGAAAAGGATAATGATTGAGCCATTATTATCTATGAAAGATAGTGGTTAAATCAAATAAATAATTGTTTAATAAATAGTTTCAAAAGAAGAGAATACTTCAAATAAATAAATGTTGGTGGAAATTTCAAATTGAGTTATGGTTGATCGTGAAGAGTGGGAAATATATTTGATAGTTAGTATGATTTAGAAAGGAGGAAGATATTTTAGAAGAAGCAAAACTCAACTTGTTTTCTTGGATGTAACAAATAACAAAGATAATAATAATAACAATACTAATAATAATAATCATTTATTATAGGTAACAAATCTAGTTTGAAGAACGTGATAACGTCGTTAGAGTTAGGATTAAATAATTAAATATATATAACCATATAATATTGGTGAGGATAAAAGGGTGGAAATCATTGTAATTGTTTTAATAGATCAAAAGGATTATATAGCTTCTCTGGGCCTCTAATATCATTCCCAACCAGATATATTATAGTGTTCGCTTGACTATATACTAGATTAATCCTATGTCAAAAATTTACGGGTATTTCAGTTAATGATGGGTTGGCTCCAACATATTCTTTGACACCTGAATGCCAATCAAATTCTCAATGATACTGATTACAATAATTTGCTTTTGTTACAGAAAAATTACCGATTAAGATACAGGTGTTTTCTCTGTGTTTATGAAATTAAGATCATTAGAATTCATCATCTTGAATGATCCATTTCAGAGATCAATTCCTAAATAAAGATTAAAATTTTATGGAAAGAATCAAAGAAACAAGAAGCTAGAAGAGAGGCCTAAGACGATCAGATGTATATTTGGAGGGAATAAGGTGGCTATTATCAATGTAAAGTGTTAATCATGTGACCTAAATTCACAAAATTACCTAGCTTTCCTATAATTAACTTCTTCAACATTGACCTCTTTTTGATTTCTTAGACCTGAAGGTTATAAGCAACTGCTGCAAATGACAGTAATGCAGAAAGTTAAAAATGATAGACATATAGTTTTCATGCCTTACACTCTTTCATTCCCTAGTGTAAGACATTGTATTATGTCTTATATCCTTACTCTCTTCCTTTAATGTATAACAATATTTCCCGAAGATAGCATATCATTCTTACTAATAATGGTGGCAGGTCTCAACATAGAAAGAAAATCTTACAAGACTTGTACAAAACTTATAAATCAATAATAGATTTCAAATGGTTGCCCTATGCTAAAGACATTCACGAGCTTAACCCAATAAGGATTAGGAATGGATTTTAACCACTCAATAATGAGCTCTCAACACCGACTCACCTCCCTGATGGGATACCACTAAAAAATTTATTAATTCACAAAATGTCACAATTAAAAAAAAGGTTTATCTGATACCATAAAAAATAATATTAATTCACAAGATATCACTAATTATTAACACCAAACCTTTTACGACCAAATACCTTGCTTGTTAATAAGCATAAATCACATTAGACCACATAAATATTT
Source organism: Limonium bicolor (assembly GCA_023374045.1). Taxonomy (NCBI): domain Eukaryota; kingdom Viridiplantae; phylum Streptophyta; class Magnoliopsida; order Caryophyllales; family Plumbaginaceae; genus Limonium; species Limonium bicolor. Next base: position 37,638,006 of record CM041783.1, read on the forward strand.
TTAATTCACAAGATACCAAATATAAATAAAATATATTAGAACAATAAAATAAAATAATATTTAAATTATTATTATAATGGTTAAAACTGTATTAAATAAAAAATACCATATATATAATTATAAAATCTCTAAAAAATAAAAAATTATTATATATTATATAGAAGCTAAAAATTTTGACAAAAATAAAAGAATAGTTAAGAGAATGATAAGTTCATTTTTTATAGTACTAATTTATGTATTTTAAATAAATTTATATTTTATTAAAAAACATTAATAAAAATTTAAATTTATATAAAGTATATTATACAAATTTAAATTTCTTTTCTTTTGCTAGTTTTGACTAGTTATAATCAAATTTGTGGCTACTCCAATATATTACTTTTTATATTTCTTTATATTTTTAGAGTTTTTATTAATATGTATGGTATTTTCATTTTGTACAATTTTAACCAATTTATGAAGAACTTAAACTTTTACTAATTACTTTTTTGATATTTTTTAAATTTTGTTTTACTTTTTGAATTAGAATATGTAAAGTAATATTATTAAAAATTAAATTATCATTCTTTAATTATTTTTTAATTTAGTCAAAACTTTTTGCTACTATATAATATAGGGATAATATTTTCATCAGCGGATAATGAGTCCGCAGTGATTGCATCATAAATTCATTGGCTATTCCTGCATCTTCATTGTCACTGTTGGAAACCCTACTTTTCAAAATTTTTGAATCTATTACTGTACTGTCGGTGGCGAGGGTTAATGATGGGTTGGCTCCAACATATTCTTTGACACCTGAATTGCCAATCAAATTCTCAATGATACTGATTACAATAATTTGCTTTTGTTACAGAAAAATTACCGATTAAGATGTAGGTGTTTTCTCTGTGTTTATGAAATTAAGATCATTAGAATTCATCATCCTGAATGATTCATTTCAAAGATCAATTCCTAAATAAAGATTTAATTCTATAGAAAGAATCAAAGAAACAAGAAGCTAGAAGAGAGGCATGAGACGATCATAGGTATATTTGGAGGGAATAAGGTGGCTATTATCAATGTAAGGTGTTAATTATATGACCCAAATTCACCAAATTACCTAGCTTTCCAATAACTAACTTCTTCAACATTGACCTCTTTTTGATTTCTTAGACCTGAAGGTTATAAGCAACTACTGCAAACAACCCATAATTATTTAGTAAATGGTTCGAGGATATCTTGACAGATTTGTATAACAGTAATGCAGAAAGTTAAAAATGATAGGGATATAGTTTTCGTGCCTTACACTATTTCATTCACTAGTGTAAGACATTGTATTCTGTCTTATTTCCTTACTCTCTTCCTTTTATGTATAACAACTATTTCGAGGAAGATAGAAGATCATTCTTACTAATAATCGTGGCAGGTCCCAAAACAGAAAGAAAATCTTATAAGACTGAACAAAACTTATAAATCAATAAAATGTTTTAAAAAGTTGCCCCAAGTTAAAGACAGTCACGAGCTTAACCTAATAAGGATTATGAATGGATTTTAACCCAACAAAATGAGCTCTCAACACTGACTCACTCACCCGTCGGGATAACCACTAAAAAATTTATTAATTCACAAAATATTCCAATTTTAAAAGGTTTGTTCTGATGCATAAAAAACAATATTAATTCACAAGATATCGCTAATTATTAACGTCAAACCTTTTACGACCAAATACCACCAAATACCCCTGCTTGTTAATAAGCATAGATCACATTAGACACATAAATATTTTTATTCACAAGACAACCAAATATCAATAAAATATATTACAACACTAAAATAAAATAATTTAATTTTATTATTATAATGGTTAACAACTATTTATAAAAAATACCATATATATATTATAATATATCTAAAAAGTAAAAATTATTATATTTATATAGAAGCTAAAAAATTTGACAAAAAATAAAAGATAGTTAGAGAATGATAAGTTAATTTTGTATAATATTAATTTATTTTTATATATAAATAATATTTTATTATCAAAAACATTAATAAAAATTAAATTTATATAAAGTATATTTAAAAAATTAAATTATCTTTTCCTTTGCTAGTTTTGTCTAGTCATAATCAAATTTGTGGCTACTTCAATGTATTACACTTTTTATATTTCTTTATATTTTTAGAGTTTTTTTAATTATTATATTATATGTAAGGTATTTTTATTTTGTATAATTTTACCCAATTTATTAGAACTTAAATTTTTAATAATTACTTTTTCGATTTTTTAAATTTTGTTTTACCTTTGAATTAGAATACGTAAAGTAATATTATTAAAAATTAAATTATCATTCTCTTAATTATTTTTTATTTTTAGTCAAAACTTTTTGCTACTATATAGTATAGGGATAATAAGTTCATCAGCGGATAACGAGTCCGCAGTGATTGCATCTCATAAAATTCATTGGCTATTCCTGCATCTTCATTGTCACTGTCGGAAATCGTGTTGTTCAAATTTTTAAATCTATTACTGTACTGTCGGTGGCGAGGGTTAATGATGGGTTGGCTTCAACATATTCTTTGACACCTGAATTGCCAATCAAATTCTCAATGATACTGATTACAATCATTTACTTTTGTTACATAAAAGTTACCGATTAAGATGCAGGGTTTTCATTGTGTTTATGAATTAAGATCATTAGAATTCATCATCCTGAATGATTCATTTCAGAAATCAATTCCTAAATAAGGATCAAAATTTTATTGAACGAATCAAAGAACAAGAAGCTAGAAGAGAGGCCTGAGACAATCAGAGGTATATTTGGGGGTAATAAGGTGGCTATTATCAATGTAAGGTGTTAATCATGTGACCCAAATTCACCAAATTACCTAGCTTCCTATAATTAACTTCTTCACATTGACCTCTTTTTGATTTCTTAGACCTGAAGGTTATAAGCAACTGCTGCAAACAACCAATAATATTTAGTAAATGGTTCGAGGATATCTTGACAGATTAGTATGACAGTAATGCAGAAAGTTAAAATGATAAACATATAGTTTTCGTGTCTTACACTCTTTCATTCCTGTAAGACATTGTATTATGTCTTATTTCCTTACTCTCAACCTTTAATGTATAACAATATTTCAAGGAAGATAGTAAATCCATCTTACTAATAATCATGGCAGATCCCAAAATAAAAGAAATTCTTACAAGACTTGTCAAAATTATATCAACAAAACTTATAAATCAAAAAAGATTTCATATGGTTGCCCTATGCTAAAGACAGTCACGAGCTTAACCTAATAAGGATTAGGAATGAATTTTAACCCACTCAATAATGAGCTTTCAACACCGACTCACTTCCCGACGGGATACCACTAAAAACTTTATTAATTCACAAAAGTCACAATTTAGAAAAGTTTTTCTAATACCATAAAAATAATATTAATTCACAAGATATCACTAATTATTAACACCAAACCTTTTACGACCAAATACCCTACTTGTTAATAAGCATAGATCACATTAATTATACAAATATTTTTAATTCACAATTAGAACAATAAAATAAAATAAAGTTTAATTTTTTTTATTATGGTTAAAACTGTATTATATAAAAAATATCATATATAATTATAAAATCTCTAAAGAATAAAAATTTAATATATTATATAGAAGCTAAAAATTTGAAAAAAAATAAAAGAATAGTTAAGAGAATGATAAGTTAATTTTTTATAATATTAATTAAATAAATATATTTGATTATTAAAAACAGTATTAAAAATTTAAATTTATATAAAGTATATTACTAAAAATTAAATTATCTTTTCCTTTACTAGTTTTGTCTAGTTATAATCAATTTGTGGCTACTCCAATATATTACACTTTTTATAGTTCTTTATATTTCTAGAGTTTTAATTATTATTATATGTATGGTATTTTTATTTTGTACAATTTTAACCAATTTATGAAGAACTTAAATTTCTACTAATTACTTTTTTGATATATTTTTAAAATTTTCTTTTACTTTTTGAATTAGAATATGTAAAGCAATATTATTAAACATTAAAATATCACTCTTAATTATTTTTTATTTTTAGTTAAAACTTTTTGCTATTATATAATATAGGGATAATATTTTCTATATTTGTAAAGATTTTATAATTACCTATATTATATTTTTTATTTTATACAATTTAAACAAGTATATTAATAAACATATTTTTATTTTTTATTGTTTTTAATATATTTTTATTATTTTGTGGTAACTATGAATTAAAATATGTATGTGGTATATGTGAACCATGTTTATTAACAAGTAGGGAAGACGGATCTAAGGGGGATCACGTGGGGTCATGTGACCCCACGTTTTTGAAGAATTATAGATTTCTATATGTAGAATAATTAGAATTTTTTATGTATATATATAATGACTCTATATATCATAGAGTTGTTGGCGGTGTAATTAAGTGAGTTGTCTTGGGTTCAAGTCTAATTTTGCTCAAATATGTTGATTTTTTCCTTCAAACAATAGTGACCTCACATAGTTTATATCTTGGCTCCGCTTGATAGGAGTATTTGGTCTTGAAAAGTTCAGGTTAGTAATTAGTGGTATGTGGTGAATTGAAATTATATTTTGTAGTATCACAAAAACTTTTAAATTTATGATATTTTGTGAATTAACAACTTTTTAGTGGTATCCCATGAATTTTCCCTACATTTTTTTGTTGAATTGTAGCTCACATAATTTTTGATTAATTGTTCATAAATTTAAGAACGCAAATACTTGGCTACAACTGGATGTAGCCATCTTTGGCTACATCCAGTCCCCCGTTCTTTTTTTTTAAAGCCTCATCTGCGTCTTTCCTTTCTTTCTTTTTTTTTTAAATTTCAAAATCTTTAAATTATTGTAACTTTAATATATAGGTCCAAAATGAAAAAAAAATTATATTATTGTTCATATAAATTCAAGCTCTTCAAAACAAGACCAGTCATGGATATGTTTTGACAACTTTAAAAAAAATTATTTTACATGTATAATGCACAAAACGTAAAAAAAACTTGTACATATGGTCATACAAACCTGTACAAATATTCATTAAAACATGTACATTCACACGTAAAACTTGTACATCATTGCAATAACTCGACAGGTTTTTAGGGTTTGTGGTAACCCTAAACCCGCCACTGCAAACCCTTAAAATGCCTTCGACATTTTTTAGCTATCCTAGGGTGGGTTTTGGGGGGTAGGGTAATCTATTTGGAATTTGTTTCGTACTTTATATGTAACAGCTAACTCGACAGGTTTTTAGGGTTTGTGGTAGCGGGTTTAGGGTCGTTAGACCCTAAACCCGCAACTGCAACCCCTAAAATGCCTTGGACGTTTTTAGCTATCCTAGGGTGGTTTTGGGGTGTTTTGGGGGGTAGGGTAATCTATTTGGAAACCATTCTATACTTTACATTGTAGCAACTAACTCGACAGGTTTTTTAGGGTTTGTGGTCACGGGTTTACGGCCTGCCACTACAAACCCTAAAAATGTCTTCGACGTTTTTTAGCTTTTCTATGGTGGGTTTTAGGGTGTGTGAGGTTAGGGAATCTATTTGGAAGCCGTTATATACTTTAATGTGAGAATGTACATATTTTAATGTGAGAATGTACATGTTTTAATGTGACGATGTACATGTTCAAATGTGAGAATGTACATGTTCAATTATGAGAATGTATATGTTTTAATCAACATCTGTATATGTTTGTATGACCGTCTGTACAAGTGTTCTTCCTTATATGTACAGGTTTTAATTTAAGAATGTACATATTTAATTATTCGTACATGTTTATATGACTATCTATATGTTTTTAATGCGAGGATGTACATGTTTTTACGTGAGGATGTACATGTTTTTAGTGAACATTTGTACAGGTTTGTATGACAATATGTACAAGTTTTCTTTCACGTTCTATACTCTATACATGTAAAAATAATTTTTTTAAAGTTGTCAAAATATATCCATGACTGGTCTTGTTTTGTAGAGCTTAAATTTAGGTGAACAATGACATAATTTTTTTTGTCATTTTGGACTTATATATTAAAAGTTATAACAATTTAAAGTATTATTATATTGAAAAAAAATCTGAAAAAAAAAACAACCGAGACGTCTTCAAAAAAAAAAAAGAAAGGGGCGCTCCTTGCTGGAATGTAGCCATCGTTGCTACACCCCGCTGCAGCCAAGACATTCTGTTTAGAAAGTCAAAACTAATAAAGGTTATCCAAATACTCGTGTCAAAGAAGCTAAAAATGCTACAATAAAGCTTGGAAATAGCAATGAACATGCAAAAATCAGAGTGCATTGCAACATAAACTAAGCCCTCAAAAGAACCTCATCCGCTTTCGAGAGTACTAGTAGAATTACGATGACTACAATAATGAAATTATGGGAAGAGAGAAACCTAGTAAAACATTGCATACAACACTCATGAAACACCAGAAGACAGAAAGATCATGATAATTTTAGGGCTATAATTCATTCCATATTTGCAATAATTTATACTATATTTCTCACTTATCATATGTTTTTTCTTAGATTTATGTTTTGATGCGAACTAATGCATTTTATGTGTCAAATATAGGAAACCCATGGAAGTGAATAGATTATCTCATGAGGATTACAACACGCAACACAAAGGGAACAAATCAGAGCTAAAATGCAGAATCTAGGTCCTGTTTACGATGGATTTTTTTTACGACCATGAGTGCAGATTTTGCAGAGAATTACTTATATATTCTTGTCCAGCCAAGCTGTCCAGCTTTCCCACCCGGACACCTCACCTGGACGTCTTAGGGGCCGTTCGGTGATAACAAATCGTCAGTTTTACACGATTTGTGCACATTAAGCTACTACAAATACACGCGATTACTACTGGGAAATAGGTAGCTTAAGCTCACATTTGACCTTTACGGTAACGCAGGTTTTACCTGCGTTCAGGGTTCATAAAGCTGATCTGAATAACCGATTGAATACAAGATTACCCATTTACCCCACAATTATCGTCTTCATTTTTGTACGGCAGCGAGAAACACTATCTTTTCATCATTCAAATTCGACGCATTCAATTTTACTACATCAAATCCCCAGTTTTTTTATTTCCCTGCGGCACCATTGATTTTGGGGAAGGTTACCATCTCTTCGATCAACTACTTGTGAAATACCCCTAACCTTTAAAATATAATTAAATGATCTATTAATGATCGAAGATGATTATTAAACATCTAATATTATTGGGGAACAATCTAAAAAATCTCAACAAGGCAAACACGCCTTAAGATCGGTAAAGCCAAAATGTGCTTTAAGACACCATAAAGATTGTATGACCTCAAATAGGATCCAAAGTGGATTCCTAAGTGTTATAATGAATTAAGGAACACAACAAAACTGTTATCAAGGAGAACTAAGCTCAGGAACACCCTGTGACACAAAAATGTGTGCTAAAACACCTAAAGCACGGTTTTGTGAGATTGTCTTCTAAATTGATTTTTAATGGGATTAAAGGTTATAATTACCTTTAAATATGATAATATATCACATTATATCATATTAGGAATTTAATTCCAGAAATTTATGAATTTTTACAAATTTAATATTAAAATATTAATAAAACCCTAAAGTGGGGCCCGCATGAGTCAATATTGACCAAGTATGGTCAATGGTCAATTAATTGACCCATTTTGACCATGGAAATTGGCTGGCAAGAGGAGAGGAGACAGCCTACAATAATTATGAGACAAATTGATACCTACACAAATTTACAATAGTAAAACTTACTTTTTCAATTATTTCAAACCTTACCCATCTCTTTCTTCCTCCTTGTCCGATCCCAGGCCAGCCTCTCCAACCGAGCTCCTCTCCTCCTAGCAGCTCTCAAGTCTGGTTCTTGAGCATGGAAGGCAGATCTAACTCCTAAGCTCTTAAGGTAAGTGTTTTAATGTCATTTTTAGCCCTTTTTCTTCACCTCTTCACTACCCACACCTAGATTTCGTGGATCATCAATTCCTATGGCTTATTCTCAGTGTTCTAAGGTTAGAACAAGAGCTAAACTCGGTTGAAGCAAGTAGAGGGACCAAGGTTGCTCAAAATTGCATTTTAAGGTAAAAACATACCTTAAGCCTCTCAATCCTTCAAGCGGTTTTCTTCCTTGAATTTTTTATATGAGTTTATACACTCATAATCTTCATATTTACATGTTCATTCATTTGGTTAGCCATTTGGAGCAAGGGTGACCAAGATCCAAGGAAATACCCTCTTTTAAGGCATTTTTCCAAGGTAAAACCTAATAACAAGGTAGCTTGTTGTGATCTAGCTATTTCCTATGTCAATATGGTGGATCTAACACCTTGTGGGTGTGTTTGATTCAGGCCGAATCCACCTAGAACTTCCCTTGCATTTTTAAGGTGATTTTTGCCTTAATCTTACATTAATTATTCCTTATGGTTAAGCTCAAGCTTGGAGTGTAACCATATCTTGTTTTTATGTGTTAAACATGTAAAAATGAAGTGGTGAATTTTCCTACAAGTGACCGAGCCCATACAAGGATAAATCAAGGTATAACACCTTAAACTTATGATTTTTATAATTTCTAAGCAATATATATATATGGCCGAGAGTGAAATTATAAATATGGGTCATATTGACCTAAAATGGGAAAAAAACTAATATAAATTAAGCTAGTCATTTAAGAGATTTTAATTAACATAATGGTCAAATTATGACATTATGTGGAAAAATAATTAAACCAGGTGAGGCCGAGAATATATGCTATATTTTGAGACATTTATTGTGTAATTTATTTTGCAAGTTCAAGGTGTAATAAGGCCATGTCGTTAGGCCATTTTAATTTAAGTTTATAAGCTTATTTAGTTTTATTTATGCTTATAATTAAAGTTGGGGCCATTCGTAATTACTAGGAAATTAGAAAGCCATGGGCTTAATTTAGAGCAATTTAGGGTTTTTAAATGAATTTAATAAAATTATAATATTTTATAAAGTTTTGGGTCAAGATTGTAAAAATAGAAAAGTATAGGTTATTATTAGTGATTACCGAAAAATTGGTTCCCATTTGGTATTAGAAGTCAAAGTTGACTATATAGGAGACTTTGACCAAGTTTCGAGAATTTAGAAAATTAAATACTACCTTATAATATTAATAATTAAATAAAAGATTTATAAAAATGGGGCTATAATGTAATTAAATTAGGGGTTATTAAATGGATTTAGATAATCCTTAAGTTACTAGGAATTTTTAGAAGTCTATCTGGTTAAATTTTGGAGTTCATATGAATTATATAAGTATAATATATGGTATTTTTATAACATTGTTAAAATGGGTAACCAAGGGGTGAAAACCGAGATTTAAAGGAAGTATAAGGTTAGGAATAATATTTATAACCTTTTGGTATAGTTTGGTAATTTTTGGAATGGTATATAAGGTTTTATAAAGATATATGTATAATATATAGTTTTAATGGAATTAGAAAACTATGTATTATAAATTGGGATTGAATTGTGATTTTATAGAAGTTTAGTGGTTATAGTAATAACCGAAAATATAAGGGGCTGTTTGGGTGTTTTATAAACAAAATATAACTATAGGTTTATAATTGTTTTAATGACTTAAATGTCATAATATATGTTATATAACTATAATGTAACATTATATTAATTAAGTGGTGGATTTTGTAATATTTAAGAACATAGGTGCTGTTCGGAAATATTAACATTTTTAAATGGAATTTATAATATGGTTTTAATGTTATAAGAGTTATAACATTTATAATATAAGAGATATTCATTAAAAGAATGAATATAGATTATAAGACTTACCATATAATAAATAGTTCCATAATACACACATATAAATAAATATATGTAATGGTGTAGAAAATGTGATATGGTTCAATAACTATAAATTATCATAATTAAAATGGTAATAGATAAGGAGAAAAGAATTATAAACATTAGATATCGAAATTCTAATGTTAGGAGTATACATGGAATAATAAAGATTTTAAATAATTCAAAGTATTGTTTTACATATGAATTATACCACATTGAAACTTAAAAAAGAGAGAGAGACAACCTTAGAAAAATAAATACTAAGGTGAGATGCATAGTGCATGACATAGAATCACACATGTAATAATGAAACAAACTATATGACATACAAGGGTATGTTAAGTCACATGCGATAACAAGTTCAACAATAACTATATTAATATACAAGACAAGACTACGCATGTAATATACACCTTTCCAATCTCGAGTTAAGCCGAAAACTCGACAAACATTGACAGTTTATAAAGGGGGGTTAACCGGGAGTTGTTAGTGACGGTACGGGGTACCGTAGAATTGTGTTATTATACGGTATGCTAATCAGTAGCATTATGTATTGTTTAGACTGTTAGAGACTACACAAGGAGCATAGGATCTTGCTGATTCATACTCCACCGTAATACCAGGGTGAACGGTATGTTGTTATGTGTCTCTGATTGTCTCTGAGGGCTTCCTCAGTTCAGACTTCTGTGTGATCTGTGATAAGATTGTTTGTCTGAATGTGATAATTAATATGCATGAATTGTATATTTATAGCTGCTTATTATTACTGTTGTTGAGTTAACAGTATCGGTTCGTATATATGGACCAATATATATAAAACGAACTAGCGGCTATGGTGCTATCTTATATGAAATATAAGGATCGTCAGAAAAACGTTGTAGCACTAGGATAATAAGATATACATATTATCCAAAACTTTTATACGGAGCATTGGCCTTTCTATACGCCGCTCTCGTATCTAACACTGGATCCCGAGTTCACAGACTCCGGATTGGACTAATGACCTTAGTCTGCTGTGTTAGGAAAATTTGGAAATGCGATGCGATGGAATAAATAAATAAATGAATGATTAATTAATTAATTAATGATGGAAAGTAAAGCCAAGAGGATGTGGCTCTTGGTGCGCGCTGTGATCACAAAACGATACCAGGATGTCCGCGTACGGGTCCGCAAGTATCAAGAAAATTTCCCGTGAGCTAGGATGACTCGTTGGTCGGAGACTCTACCGTTGGAGTGGCTACTGCCGTGGGTGACCCACCATAATATATGGGTAACTAGAGACATGTCGTTCTAATGAGACATTGTCACTAGGTGTAACCGAACAAATAATGCAGTTGAGAATTACACAGTGGCGAACGATATTGGTTTCTATACCATGGGCGAGAACTAGTACTTGTTGATTATCCTCGTTGTTTCGCTTGGTTGTTCATTGGTTATACTCGTGGTTATATTATATATGTTGATGGTTGTGTTATTGTATGGTTACTACTGTTAATTGTTTTACAGTTTTAAATATTAAAACGGTATTGCATGTAATGAACCTCATGCTCTCGACCAAATAATTGAGGGGTCTTTGGGGGCATGACGGGGCATGTGATGATTCCATACCACAAACCATCTTTATTGCAGGAGACTAGCTGGTGGGTTGACGCGGGGCGCGACTATTGAGTTTGTTGTTGAATAGACTTGGTACGGTGTGATACTCAGGTTGTTTTGGACTCGGGTTGTTTAACCGAGGTGTATTTGGTTTAGATGCTCACGGTCTGTATATTTGGTTGTTGTTATATTTGTTTTTAATTGTTTAAGTACTACTATCAATCTCTTGTGGTCACTGCGGGAATACGTTTCGCAAGTTGATTATCAGGTAAATCGTTATCACCCGTATGGGCGAGTGATAACAGTGACACCATTAGGGCGACAGTTTATTATTTACCGCTGTGAGTTATTATTGTGCGCGACATTTATAGGATTATTAGGAACCGAATTAGTAGGGGTGTTACAAAAGTGGTATCAGAGCGGAGTACCGCTCTGATTACAAGAGATAGTAGTTTAAGTACCGTGAGCCTAGGTTATTCACACACCAGTACCAAGGAGATAGTTGTAAAAGATTTGAGTTAGGAGATTGTCGGGGACAATGTGTTTTTTATGCCTTTTAGGGCTATGTGAACTTATGGTTGAGATAAGTACGGTATTTGTACCGAGTGTTGACTAACTTTGAATTCTTCAATGTCTTATGGGAGGCGATCAGCAGGTAGAGGAGGTGGTGGAAGAGGCGGCGGGCCTGGAGCAGGCCCTCCGGGGGCCCCAGCCGTGGGCGTGGCTGAGACGGTAGCTGCCGTCTTCGCTCAGCTAGCCCAGATGGGAGGTATCCATATAGGAGCACCACCTGCACCACCGGTAGTCCCCCCCCTACCCGCACCTAGAGAGCCGAATTGGCTGAAGAGCGTAGTTGACACGCGAGTACCTACATATGATGGAGTTGCTGACCCCACTGTCCTGGAGAGATACATTGTTGAGCACGAGAAGCCTTCGATGCCATACATGTGCCTGCTGAGCACCGAGTCGATAGCAGCCCTTTCACCTGAAGGACGCTGCCAGCACGTGGTGGAGGTCCGTGAAGGCACATATCTTGCTATAGAGGGTTTTGGATGGACTGGTTTCGTGGAATTGTTGAGAGAGAAGTATATCCTGCTCATCTGAAGTAGAGGAAGAGGGAGGAGTTTGAGGCCCTGAGGCAGGGTAGTATGACAGTAGATCAGTACTACTCCTTGTTTATTGGGCTCTTGGACTTCGTCCTAGGGGTTGTTTATTCTGATGCTGGGAAGGTGGAAAATTTAGAGGCGGGTTGAGATATGCTATTAAGGCCGCCATGGGTGCTACCTTGTACCCTACGGTCCAGGTAAAAATTAATTGACAGTTATACCTTATAACTCAGTTTTGATTTATTACAAGTTCGGGGAACTCATTGATGTATTACAGGAGTGTTATGACGCTGCTTCTCGGACTGAGATGATGGTGAACAGCCGGGAGGACGGCCAGGGGCAGAAGCGTAAGGCCCCAGAAAAGGAGGCGGAGACTGAGGCTGGAAGCGGAGGCAGTAAGGGTTGGAAGTAAGAACCACCTTAAGTTATTTAATCCATTTAAATTACTTACTTACTGCCTGCTTTTATACCTGCTATTCCTGACACTTTGACGATCACAGGAAGAAAAAGTTCTCCTGGAGGGAGAAGAAGGAGCAGGCCAGCCAAAAGGGCAAGGACAAGGTCCCGTTGCTGACCGGGCCTACCTACGATGTGCAGCCTCTTAGATCTGTACCCCCTAAGGGTAAGCGATCTAACCTTGTGAGTGAATCGTGTACTACACTACCCATTACCATTCTTGTACTAACCTGAGTGTGATATGATAATAGGTTCTGCACCCAGCGTCACTTTCATTGCAAGCGCGTGTGGTAAAGACCACCCGGGTGTCGACTGCACCGGCAAGCGGTAGACTGCCACCATTGTGGAAAGAAGGCCACAGGTCGTTCGAGTGCTTTGCTAATCCAGATAGCCGAGCGTACCGCCCGCAGAAGGGGACTCAGAGCGCACCTGCTGGAGGAGGTGGAGCTCGAGGTGGCCAGGGGGCCGCCGCGCCCCAAGCCCAGAGAGGGCAGTAGCATCAGCAGCCACAACAGCAGAACCAGGGCCAGAGGAACCCGCCGGGCAACCGTATGCTGAATGCAGCGGGAGCTTCAGGCGCTGGCACTAGTACCCAGCGCGGTGAAGGTTAGCATTTGAAACCTTAACCATTGTATGAAAGCATGACTGAGTGTTAAACGCTTTACCTTAGCATGAATGTGTGTTTAAGTTACCGCTTTAGATGAACAACTTACCTAGGAAACCTTTTACCTCTTAGGAGACTTCGATATCTGCTATCCCACACTTACAAGACAGAGATCACCTAGACCCGTGGAAGAAAGACGGGAGTACCCTAGTGAGTTGTGTCATGTAGTCAGACCGGGCATGATACTTCTCAGAGAGTTCCTAACCCTAGATGAGCAAATCACCATAGTGAATGAGTGTAGAGCTTTGGGTAAGGGCATAGGAGGTTTTTATACCCCTGTATTTAATAGTGGTTCTAGAATGAAACTGCACATGATGTGCTTAGGGAAAGATTGGGATCCACAAGCTAGGGTTTATCGAGAGGTGAGGATGGTAGGTGACCTATCTATACCTAGGATACCTGAGAGTTTCCTACCTTGGTGAGAAACGCAATGGATATTGCTCAAGACTGTGAGACTTATCCATTACCCGACATGACACCTGACGTTTGCATCATCAACTACTATGAGCAGGAGGAAAGCTTGGAATGCACCAGGACCGTGATGAGACGACCGAGTCCATCACCAGAGGAATACCGGTTGTGTCATTCTCCATCGGTGATGATGCTGAGTTCATTTATGGAGACCAGAAGAGGATGGATCTAGCAAGCAAGATCACCCTCAAGTCTGGGGATGTGTTGGTGTTTGGTGGAGAGTCGAGGCTTGTATATCATGGTATTAAGAGCATTAAGCTCAATACCGCACACCAGCTTTTGTGAATGATACCCACATCCGACCCGGCCCGTTTAAATTTGACCTTCAGACAGTACTGATTAATAGTAATAGTTAGGTGTGTAACCTTGTATAATACAGTTGGAATGAATGAAATAAGAGTTTTTATACCTCAGTATATGTGTTCAGTTTTTGTTGATACCGATAATTCATAACTTCAGGCTATAAATGGAAAGGAGGGTACCATCTGCATCCTAGACATGGCGCAAGCCAGGAGTCTGGTAATGTCATCACAGGTATGGCAATTACAAACAACAGTAATTAGTGGTTTATTGGGACTCGATGCTAATACGAGAGGTGATCTCAGTACCTTTCCTATTGATGGTTTTAGTGCTCCGTATGTATTGTCGACTCAGGGGCTTCGCATTCTTTTATTTTCCTCGACGTTGGCTAAGAAGCTGGGGGCCACCCCGAACAGCTTTCAGACTTTTCAGTCACCCTCTTCCTTCGAAGGAGAAAGTAGGTTGCACCAGACAGTATACAGGGTTAGAGATCAGCATTATGACTGAGACCTTCCCCATTGATCTAATTGAGTTCAAGAACTTGGGTTTGACATCATAGTGGGCATGGATTGGCTACAGAAGCATAGGGGCCGCCTTCATTGTGCAGAGAATCGACTACTACTGAAGGGCCGAGCGGCAAGACAATGTCATACCGCAGTGTGAGGAGAGAGCCGACTGTCAAGATCGTGTCAGCACTGTCCCTGATGAAGGATGTTAGGAAGGGCCGACAAGCCTTCCTCTGTTATGTACAGGACACGAGACAGAGCGACGTGACGGACGTAGACATTCCAGTCGTGGTAGATTTTCCCGACTTATTTCCTGATGAGCTGCCAGGCATGCCGCATGTGCGCGAGGTTGAGTTCGCCGTCGAATGTTGCCAGGTACGGGCCCTATTGCTAAGGCACCCTACCGTATGGCACCGGCTGAAGATGAGGGAGCCGAAGCTACAGCTGGAGGACCTCCTCGACAAGGGATTCATTCGACCTAGTGTTTCTCCTTGGGGTGCTCCAGTGCTGTTCGTCAAGAAAAAGGACGGCAGTATGCGACTCTGCATCGACTACCGCGAGCTTAATGCGGTTACAGTCAAGAACAAGTACCCATTATTACCACGGATAGATGATTTATTTGATCAGCTGAGAGGGGCCAGTGTGTTCTCGAAGATAGATCTCAGATCTGGCTACCATCAGATTAGGATTGTAGAGGGCGATATTGAGAAGACAGCTTCAGGACACGGTATGGACACTACGAGTTCACCGTTATGCCATTCGGATTGACGAATGCGCCAGCCATATTAATGGACTTGATGAACCGTCTTTTTAGAGAGCATCTTGATAGTTCAGTTGTAGTCTTCATCGACGATATTCTGATCTATTCAAAGACCAAGGAAGATCATGGTTACATTTGAGACAGGTGTTAATATTATGAGGCAGAACCAGCTGTATGCCAAACTCTCTAAGTGTGAGTTCTGGTTGGACAGCGTGTCATTTCTAGGACACATCATATCAGCTAGCGGCAATATCTGTAGATCCTGCTAAGATTGAGGCAGTGAAGAGTTGGCCAGGCCGAAGACAGTCACCAGACGTCCGTAGCTTTCTAGGTTTGGCAGGGTATTATCGAAGATTCGTGAAGGACTTCTCCAAGGAGGCCAAACAATGACAAATCTAATGAAGAAGGAATCCCAGTTCTTATGGTCTGCAGAATGTGAGTAGTCCTTTCAGACGCTGAAGGATCTCCTGACATCGGCGCCCGTTCTTACTATCCCTGAGGGCACCGATGGGTTCGAGGTATATTGTGATGCCTCTGGAACCGTTCTAGGCTGTGTGCTTATGCAGCACAGGAAGTAGTTGCTTACGCATCCCGACAGCTGAAGAAGCATGAGGTGAATTACCCCACACACGACCTTGAGTTAGGCGAGTAGTCTTCGCTTTGAAGATCTGGCGACATTATTTGTATGGTGTGACAGTCACTATCTACTCTGATCACAAGAGTCTACAACATCTCTTCTCTCAGAAGGAGCTGAACCATGCGACAGAAGAAGGTGGGTCGAGTTCTTGAAGACTATGACATAGACCTGAGGTATAAAGAGGGCAAAGCAAATGTAGTTGCCGACGCCCTGAGCCGCAGAGCTCATTCATTATTTACATAGTAGCGAGCAGCAGTATGATTGATGAGATACGAGCTGCTCAGGAGAGTGATCAGTATTTGGAGAGCATCAAACAGAAAATGTCAGAGGGCTGTTTGAGAGACAGAAGTATGATTTCGAACTGTGTAATTATGGCATGTTACGACTGAATGGCCGATTATGTATTCCGGAGTCGTCTCCTGATCTGAAGGAGAAGATACTCCAGGAGGCTCATTGCTTGTAACACCCCTACCGCTAATACCGTCATTACCGTACCATACTTACCTTCGCAGCGGTTATTACTTACTCAACGGCGGGTGTACAATGCCGTTAGTCACCCACGTGACTAACAAGGCGAGTTGCAATACTACATACTATCGGTCTGATGAATATGAACATACCGAGTGCTTTACACATTACATTACTTTCCCTTGCATACCAATCCATAATTCGATACAACTCCAATACAATACGATACCGAGTATACTACAATCCTTACATTACCGATACAGTATAGACATCCCAATTCATACTACGTTTACGCATACAATTCCCTTTACTCAACTACCCGTGCTTATGTAGCAGTCCCCGTCCTACTCTCTCGAACGGTGAGCAGCTTCGGTACCTGCACACTAAAAAAGGTCCCCCTAGGGGGTCAGCTTACGCTGCATATGAAATCCGTATATACCGCATGCTAACCGCGGTACGCCGACTACTTTGGGTCGGATATACATGGAGTTCATTTTACATGCATACATACATGCTCATACTACACAATACATCAAAGATTCCTACATAAATATACAAGTACAATGCTTACTAAGGAAGACGATTCAATAGTCAGTCATTCGTATTTGTTATACATTCATTACTCTTCATACTGTGTTCGATATTCGTTACCCTACTCATACTTACTCCTTACTCTTACATACTCAACACTCCCTGTTCAATACCTTACTCGTACACGATCCTTACTCTGTGCTCGTTACTATACTAGTGCATACTCACTACTCGATTCTCCATACTTACTCTTACATACTCAATACTCGATACTTACTCATACGTACTCCATACTCGGTACTCCTTACATACTCATACTTGCTTCTTACTCGATACTCATTACCTTACTCATATATACGCAATACTCATTACTTTGGCCTCTGGGCGGAGTCATACTCAAGACTCGCCACCGGACCTACAATACGAGGGCTATACGCTTAGCTCCTCAAATACTTCAAATGTCCGTTCTACCGGACTACACGAATCCCCAACACTCTTCTCTCAGAGCACAATACAACCTCATGGGTTAGCCTAGAAGTATCTCTCTCGATAACCTCTGTTAGCTTAGGGAATTACCACCGTCTAGTATCCTCAGATTTAAGGGTTTCCCCAACATATCGAATACTCTCTCGTTCGGGGCATACTTGCATCAGTCGGGTCCTCTCATAATGGGTCAACTAATTACTAAGGGGTTTGGAGGTCCCTCTTCGTTCTTTACTACTCTCATGGTTCATGTTTCGCACCAAGATTAATTCCTCTAATAGAGGTTACTTATATACTTTCACTACGTTTCATTTGTGGATTATTCATTTCGTTTCTCCTACCGTTATCGGAAGGTTATTACTCCCGTACACTCTTCACATGCTAGTGAGTTCGTTGGGTTGCGTTATCGTTATTGATTCGATAATTTAATGCGTTGCTACGTTTCCATTAGTTCACATTATGACTCTTACTACGAGCCTCTACACAATAAGACTCATCTATGAGTCGTACTACGCGCTAAATGAAGCCACACAATCAAGTAGGAAAGGTTAGCTCACACAACATGCATCAAGACATACAATGAAGGCAATAAACCATTTTCATGCTTTAGTCTTGATTAGCCGGCATACAACATACAAATCAACGTAACTCGGTTAGCATACGGGGCATGAGGAAATCATACCTTTCACCGGAGTTAGCTCTACCGTGTGTTCCCTTGTTCCTTGATTCACACTTGTTCCACTGATAATGTTTCAATATTTTCATTAATACTATACTCTTATGATACACAAATAATTACTACTCCCGTACTTACCCCGTTATCCCGGTGTACTTAATGTTCTTATACTCTCAACTTGCTTAGTTACTTTTACACTTGTTTTCATACTCATATACTTACTTTCTTACCTTTAGTATTTCAATTGTAGTGTACTACTACATTTATGCATATATGTGTATAGGCATATATATATATACATATGATTATCATAATCATAAAGTAATTTTTTTTTTGACTCGACCGGACTTGCGACCGACCTTGCAAGTCCGGTCCATTCCAGTAACTACCAGTACGGGGAATTTTCTGACTCGACCGAACTTGCATGTCCGGTCACAAGTTCGGTCCATTCCAGTAGCTTGCATTACGGGAATTTTTTCTGGCCGACCGAACTTGCAAGTCCGGTCGCAAGTTCGGTCCATTCCAGAAGGTTTGTGACGGGAGAATTTTCTGGTCCGACCGAACTTGCATGTCCGGTCGCAAGTCCGGTCGATTCCAGAAGGTTTCCCGTCTTTGTAAATCTGGGCTCGACCGAACTTGCAAGTCCGGTCGCAAGTCCGGTCCGGCCCAGTACTTCAGTTTTAAATTCTGTTTTCAGCTCTATACTTTGCCCATTGTTTCCCCAATCTTCCTACATGTAATCCCACATGTTTTAACACTACTTAGGCCCTCCAAATTGCCTTAATTCATCCACCAAATCCATCACTAAATCCATCAAATAACTTACACAATTCCCTCACTTTTTTTCCAACACTTGTAACAGTTTTTGTTACACTTATGCTACAGGTTTTACAATTCAATTCTCCCATCCAATACTTTCTCAACCAATTCCATTCCTAGCACTCTAAATACCTCTCCTTACCATACCAATTCATTTCCAAGCCATTGCACTCCCTACACCCAAGTTCCAACACTCATTTTACAAAATCCTGCACACCAATTTCTTCCTAGTTCCATAATGCATTTTGGTACCTCTCTTGCTACAGATTTTGCGTCCTAATACTCTCATACCACCACTACCATTCCATGGTCATTAAAAACCTTTATTAAATCCAATACACACCTTGGTTCTCCCTTTCACCAAGTCATTCTTTAATGCTCAATTCCTACCAAAATTTTGCCATAGTTCACCTACTTTTCCTTACATCCTCAAATACACATTCTCTCCTCAAATTCCACCTAAAGCTAGCCACACCCAACAAGGGTCCTACCAGCACACATACAAAATCCTAATACACCAATGCTTCCTCAATTACAATACCAATACAACATTATTCCTCAAATAGCATTACTAGTATACATACACCATTCATTTGGCTCTAAGGCCTACAAATCCACACATTTACTCACTAGTACTCAAATTTCCACAACTACATTACCAATACAATAGTTGAGGTTCTTTATTTGTTTACCCATTCCCATTACACTAATGCATTTAAAGTTAAGCATTAAGAAGAGCTCTTACCTTGAGCTTAAATTTCCTTTCCTCCTTTCCAATTCTTCCCTTCCTCTCTTTCTTGTGCCAATCGGTCACATGGGAGTGGAGTTGTCAAACTCCACCCCAACACCCAAGAACACAAAAATGCATTTTAGTTACTCTTCTAAACCCTTAGAGAATTCTAATTCCATAAAAAGGCTTAGAGTACAAGTTAGGGTTTTACCTTTGGGGGTCTTTGAGAGGGATTCTCACCCTTGAATCAAGAAGGGGGTTACTCCACCATTGGAGGGTTGAAATGGAGCTCAAAACCAAGAAGGAAAACAAGGTAAGAGAAGTAGCCAAAATCGGCCAAGGCAAGAAAATGGGGAAAATGAGATTTTCTCTTGAAACTTTTTACCTTGTTTGAAAGAGGAGACTCCAAGCTTCACAATGGTGTGATTTTCTCTTCAAATGGGGAAAACCCATGGAGATGAAGTTGCTCATTTTCGGATTTTGAAAAGATAGAAATGTAGAGCTTGAAGAGAGGAGTTCAAATATGTATTTTGTTTTTGATTTGAAGCTTACATGTGGATGGAGCATGAGGATGAAGTTGGAGTTGCCATGGAAGCCATGGGAGAGCTCTCAAAAATCGCCCAAGCCAGAGAGGAAAGGAGGGAGACGGTGAGAGAGGGGGAAATAGGAGAGAGAAGAGGGAAAAGTGAGAATAAGAGGTGAGAGAGTGTGGTTTTACTTTTGTACTTTTATTTGTTTTGCTTTTTGGTTCCCTTTACTTATTAGCTAGTTACATGTGTATGAGAGGGTTATTTGACCCATTAAAAATCGGCCCCACACACTACTACTAGCTGGAGCGTTTTTCGTCTTTTACAGAAAACGTTCGTTATTTTACCCGGTTTTGATACTATTCACTAACCGGGCCCGTTTTCCGGGATTTTCTTGTTTAATCATTTTTATTGATTATTAGGCTTCCATAAATGCTTAATAATTATTATTTAATGATTCATAATTTTTACGGGTCTGTTTGACCACTTAAAGTCACGTTTTCGGGTTTCCTCGAAAAACGTGCGCTAAAGCTCTTTTAGCGTTTTAATACATTTCTTGGATCCGTTTTCTTCGGGAATCACTCCCGTATACTAATTAGGCACGATTAAGCCTTAGGAATCCTTACGATACTATAACCGAGGTCTCGTACCTCCTATGGTTATTTAACGCTTAATTTAGCGTTTTCCGCTTTCTAAGCGTTTTTCTCATTTCTTTTGGATTTACTTTCTTTACCAAAAATTACTTAGGCACCATTAGGCCCTTAAATACTATATTAGAATAATATAATCACCATATTTAAGTTCGGGGTATTTCAATCTACCCCCCTTAAAGAACTTTGCCCTCAAAGTTGGTGAATCTAATACTGTTACTCGTACATATACTCTATGCTAAGGTTATGACCTCTACATATAACTTGTCAAACTCCAAACGTCTGACATGATGCATACTACGCATCCAAACAACATGTCACTGCATGCATAGCAATCAAAAATATCCGTTTTACTTCTCTCCAAGGGGGTCCATCCGAAGACAATTAGGTACAATCCTCCCCCAATGGAGAGTGATCCCTCAGGTACCGGTCACGTTTGAACACTTACGCTATCTGGTTCACGGCCGTCATGACTTGAGCACTTACGCTTTCTGGCTCTACGGTCCTTTGGTTCTGATCAAATTCATTTGCACATATAGAGATCCTCAGGCACTTACTCATACTTACTTACTCATACTTTACTCATACTTACTCATACTTACTCGGGACTACACTGCCCCAGTGCCCTTGGAAAAATACAAAACACACACTGTTACCGTACACCCGGTGTAGTGGTTTCAAACTACTCTACACTTCCACAGACTCAAAACTAGCTTCACCTCCTATGGTTTCGACCGGATACCCGTGCCTAGGCATGGAAGATCCACTAGCGCCCGTGGGAGCGGTTTTAAAACCGATTCTCATTCTCGAGTTTGAAGAAAACGTTGTACCAAATTAGTTTTGGAAATTCATTTTGAAAACCTTGCATACATCTCCCAATATCAATTTATGATGATCATTCCTATTACTAGTGTTATTATTGTGGCCACTTAAGGGAGATTCCAGAGTCCTTCAACCCCAATGTGATCAGCATTGGTGTTGAACTATCCTTCCACTCCAATTTGTGTTCGGCTTCCCTTGATCGCTAGCAAATCAAGTTCCACTTCCCACCTCAATACAAACAAACAGATTGTCAAACATTATTTCGTTTTCTATCTTTTTAATCTTGCTACTCATAATCATACACATACATTTTCCAATTCATATGATTCACTTACTTACTTACTAATCATTTCATCAATTATTGCTACATCTTCTCCAACTGCTATACTTTAAGACTTCAAGGGTATAATATCCCATTAATTTGCTATACTCCAATTTATACTCATAAAATACATCGGTTGTACACCGATTCATACTCATTACATACGTCGGTTGTATACCGATTTATACTCATTACATACATCGGTTCCGTACCGATTTATACTCCTCAAGTCTCCCATACATACTCATTCTTCATACTATTACCAATCGGGTTTCTCATTACCCTGGAGTTTCTCTACTCCTTTTCCTATACTTACTTCCCAAATTACCATAATTACACGATGAGTGAATACAAATGTTTATGTAACATAAGTATCAACCATCAAAACGAATTCTCTTGCGCTATGCGCATTGTAGTTTACGCACCTATCACGTAAAACATACATTTCGCGGTTTTCGCTCTACCCCCCTTAAAAGGGATTACGCCCACGTAATCTACCATGTGTCGACATTGGACATTGGTCGAAGGCATTCAGCCGTCATGGAGTGGTTCAGTTTCCATGCGGTCTATTATACAATGTTCCTTGATCAACGGGTCTTAACCGTACTGTCGGTTAGTCCTTGCATCAAGAATTTTCATCGGAGTTTATTTAACTCTTGACCGGGTTCGGTTCTAGCCTGAATGGCTTTAAGGCATTAACGATTAACCTTTTGTTCACTAGGTGTACTTCACTTAGAATTCTGGCCCACTAGCTTCTGCTGCGCGACCCTGATAACTTGGGTTATTCGCCCTTCTTGTTATCTTAAATGTGCTATACAACACCTTTTTTCCTTCTTATTGTGGGAATAAGGTTTATTGACCAATTGTGGTGTTCTCTTACCGTGCTCGAATTCGGTGAGTTATAGATTCATAACCAGCTCTCTGGCAATGTATATACATACTGTTGTGTTTGTAGTGATCATTCACTTGGTTTCTCCGACTTATTGTCGGTTGAGGTTAAGTCACTACTTAGTTGTAGTGCTTCCTCTGTCGTTAGTAGCTTCTAAGCTACACCAGTTTCTCTGGTTCATTACAAGTGTTCTTTACTTGTATGACCTTGCATTTTCCATGCGTCGGTCCTTGTGACTTTCTTAAGTCCCCTTTCACTTTTATTCCAATGGAATTCACATCTTGTGATTGTTGGTGTGTTTCACACTCTTCGTGCTCTTTGGCCTTAGGCTGCACGGTTTGCTTCTAAGCTTTTGCTTGACTGGCTTATGCCATGTTTACTGGTGAAAGGAGGGATTTACTACTACTTACATTTTCCATATTCCTAGCTATCCCACTAGATCATTAACTACACAAGTGCAATACCAAAACACTCAGTCATACAGAGTGCAGAGGCGTAAACTCTTGGCAGTAAGTCTCTTATGAGGTCGCAATAGGACTGATCGTTACTCTTTCAGGTGGTGCTTCATCATCTGGTGCAGACTTCTGGCTTGTTGCCCGGTCTGTCCACCATCTTGTATTAACAACCCCATAGTATTGGGTGGTTATTCACATACGTTGGTCGCCTGTTGCGCACCATGTTCTTACTGATTTCACGGTATTGGTCTACATGGCATCCACTGTTGCGAGCTTCAGCTCATGCATCTCTATCATTCATACGATGGTTTCCCATGTATTTGGCAATACCGAATATGGTATTCCTTTATTTTTTTGAGCTCCCTAAGCATCATTGGTTTTATAACCGGTTACTCCTTGGTTGTCATCAATTGCTGTTGAAGCTTATTCCAAATTGCTTGGCAATAATTGTATGCTCAAGTTTGACTACATTAGTAGTTCTGACAAGGATATATTTCTCGACAGTTGCTGATGGTATCCCCTTCTTGGGATCCACGCGTTCACCGCTCTTGCGGTCTCACGTTTATGAGGAAATTCTCCATTATTGGTTGTTGCTCTTTTATCGGTGTCATTCTTGACCACTTTTCACATAGTTCACCTTGGTTTTGCAACCGTTGGGTTGTGTGGTAACAGTTTCGTGGCATACTAGCCATATCGCCTAGAGCTCTGCTCATCGTAAGCCGTTCCGAAGTGGTTACTTCTCCGTATACCATATGATGGCTTGGAGGTGATACTGGGCTCCATGATAAGATCATCGCATCACGCTTCCGTTTGTTGGAGACCCTTTTTGCATCTTGGTATTGATCGATATCATTTGTTAATCTGGGGTATCCCCTGTCAAGTGGGATCCCTTCGGTGTTCTAACCGAACGTTCGTTCCAATTGTGGTGTTCTTACCACGACTTTTCATCCAACTGTGTTGACTTGATACCCTTTATGGATTGCTCCTGGGTGTTACTGATTATGCTATCGCATCTGGCTGATATTTATACGCATGTTCAGTTCGTCATCCTACCTTGCGGTTCAGGATCTTAGTTATCCCGTTAAGGGTTATAAAGTCTCCCGTTCTTAGGGTAGACCTTTGGTGTTTTTCTTTGTGTTATAACGGACTTGATATCCCTTCCGGTGATGAATGGTATTTCTGGTACCTTATAACATCACCCTGTGTGTTTGTGGTAGTTGTTCTGGGAGTTCTATCCCGTTCATTGAACACTGATGTGTTAATGTTAGGTATTTGCCTTACTTAGATATCCTCGTGACATATCCAATGTCTCATCCCGTTGTTAGTGCTTCTTGCACTTTCACCTCTTACTCATCCTCCTGTATTAGGTTCTTGACTCCTTAGCTCGTAGCTTATCTGAGTTTCTTCTGCTCATTTTGGGTATCCAACTGTTCCGTTTTGAATTTACTTATGGTCCGTAGCACAGAGTTGACTACTTCCCGTGTTTCGTACACTACATGTATACATACGTGGGGTACCTTTTGGCACGTTACCACTTACCTGACTATTTGTCGGGCCCGCAAGCTCCTTCGGAGTGCGGTCGTCCCACATCCCGTATTTGGGTACACTCGTAGTGTTCGTCACACGCCTAGGTGAAGTATTCTATTGTCAACTCCCCTTGTATCACTCTATGATACTCACCGTAATTCCGTTGGTTTGGTTTTAAAAATCCAAGGTTTACAAGAAGAGTTTGTGATTTTGAAAGAAAAATTTGGGTTTTGAAATAATAGTTTAGTGTTAAAACGGAATTCTTCATGGGGTTGCCATGTTTGCGGTCTTGACCAAGTTCAGCTTCTTGCTGATTGGTATGTCCTTAATACAATGGTCATGCCGTTAGGCCTTCCCGAGGGTTCGTTATTTAACATCCTTAGGATTGGTGATCCTATATTTGCTCCATTCGTCATAGCGGTACTTTAGCAAGTATTTGCAGGTTGTTAAAGGTCTTCCAACCGTCCTGTAGTTGCTGCACTTGCCCCGGGCAAGTGCGCGGGTAGGTTGTTTTTCGGTTAACGTAGACCGGTTACGGTCTCGTTTCCATCCATATTTGGTGGTCTTATTAGATCTTCCTTTGATCTTGTGATCTCGATGATTGATCTCCTGAGTCGTTTCTCAGTGTCCTTGACATGGTTGTTGTCAATCCTGTTGTCTCACACCGTCACTGTGGTTAACGAGACTTGACCTTGGGAACCATGTTGTGGTCCTGTAGGTGTCTGTGTTATGAATCCTTTCATCGTTACCTGAACTATGTTGTTCGGTTATCACGGCCTCTTGGCGTGTAGGTTTGGTATTAATCCAACCTCGACTAATTCCTTAGTCAGTTTGTATTCCGTTGTCGGTAACATCAAAGATTACGGTCCGTAGACTCTCTTGTCTCGGCTTGTTACTCCATTTTCCTTGCTTCATTGCACGACTGTGCTTCTCTTCTTGCTGGCTACACATGGTTCTCGCGACTGCGAAGCATGTCGCCCCATGGTGCCATAAATTCCATTATCCTTGTGCTTAGGATCTTCATTCCTCCGCCATTAAGTGCGGTCCTTGTCATTCAACGGGAACCGTCTTCGGGACTTCCAGTTCTTGGACTCTACCGTAAGACAGGTTCTTTTCTAATAAGGTTTACTTGCAACTGCCAGATCGGGTGTCACCCGAGTGTGAGAGGTCTTTCCATCTCTCTGGCGTTCTTGTCCCAACTTACAACAGGGGACGCGGAGGGCGGGTATGGTTACTGTAGGTATCCAGATCACACTGGAAATTCCTATCTAGCGTCCTCACACACTAGCACTCAACCCATAGCCCTAAGTCTCTACTTCCTAACTCGGTATTTACCTAAACTCGGTATTTCATCCATCAGAGCGACACTTCGCTCTGATACCACTTTTTGTAACACCCCTACCGCTAATACCGTCATTACCGTACCATACTTACCTTCGCAGCGGTTATTACTTACTCAACGGCGGGTGTACAATGCCGTTAGTCACCCACGCGACTAACAAGGCGAGTTGCAATACTACATACTATCGGTCTGATGAATATGAACATATTGAGTGCTTTACACATTACATTACTTTCCCTTGCATACCAATCCATAATTCGATACAACTCCAATACAATACGATACCGAGTATACTACAATCCTTACATTACCGATACAATATAGACATCCCAATTCATACTACGTTTACGCATACAATTCCCTTTACTCAACTACCCGTGCTTATGTAGCAGTCCCCGTCCTACTCTCTCGAACGGTGAGCAGCTTCGGTACCTGCACACTAAAAAAGGTCCCCCTAGGGGGTCAGCTTACGCTGCATATGAAATCCGCATATACCGCATGCTAACCGCGGTACGCCGACTACTTTGGGTCGGATATACATGGAGTTCATTTTACATGCATACATACATGCTCATACTACACAATACATCAAAGATTCCTACATAAATACACAAGTACAATGCTTACTAAGGAAGACGATTCAATAGTCAGCCATTCGTATTTGTTATACATTCATTACTCTTCATACTGTGTTCGATATTCGTTACCCTACTCATACTTACTCCTTACTCTTACATACTCATCACTCCCTGTTCAATACCTTACTCGTACACGATCCTTACTCTGTGCTCGTTACTATACTAGTGCATACTCATACTCGATTCTCCATACTTACTCTACATACTCAATTCTCGATACTACTCAACGTACTCCATACTCGGTACTCCTTACAACTCATACTTGCTTCTTACTCGATACTCATTATTTCATACATACGCAATACTCATTACTTTGGCCTCTGGGCGGAGTCATACTCAAGACTCGCCACCGGACCTACAATACGAGGGCTATACGCTTAGCTCCTCAAATACTTCAAATGTCCGTTCTACCGGACTACACGAATCCCCAACACTCTTCTCTCAGAGCACAATACAACCTCATGGGTTAGCCTAGAAGTATCTCTCTCGATAACCTCTGTTAGCTTAGGGAATTACCACCGTCTAGTATCCTCAGATTTAAGGGTTTCCCCAACATATCGAATACTCTCTCGTTCGGGGCATACTTGCATCAGTCGGGTCCTCTCATAATGGGTCGACTAATTACTAAGGGGTTTGGAGGTCCCTCTTCGTTCTTTACTACTCTCATGGTTCATGTTTCGCACCAAGATTAATTCCTCTAATAGAGGTTACTTATATACTTTCACTACGTTTCATTTGTGGATTATTCATTTCGTTTCTCCTACCGTTATCGGAAGGTTATTACTCCCGTACACTCTCTCACATGCTAGTGAGTTCGTTGGGTTGCGTTATCGTTTATTGATTCGATAATTTAATGCGTTGCTACGTTTCCATTAGTTCACATTATGACTCTTACTACGAGCCTCTACACAATAAGACTCATCTATGAGTCGTACTACGCGCTAAATGAAGCCACACAATCAAGTAGGAAAGGTTAGCTCACACAACATGCATCAAGACATACAATGAAGGCAATAAACCATTTTCATGCTTTAGTCTTGATTAGCCGGCATACAACATACAAATCAACGTAACTCGGTTAGCATACGGGGCATGAGGAAATCATACCTTTCACCGGAGTTAGCTCTACCGTGTGTTCCCTTGTTCCTTGATTCACACTTGTTCCACTGATAATGTTTCAATATTTTCATTAATACTATACTCTTATGATACACAAATAATTACTACTCCCGTACTTACCCCGTTATCCCGGTGTACTTAATGTTCTTATACTCTCAACTTGCTTAGTTACTTTTACACTTGTTTTCATACTCATATACTTACTTTCTTACCTTTAGTATTTCAATTGTAGTGTACTACTACATTTATGCATATATGTGTATAGGCATATATATATATACATATGATTATCATAATCATAAAGTAAATTTTTTTTTTTTTGACTCGACCGAACTTGCGACCGACCTTGCAAGTCCGGTCCATTCCAGTAACTACCAGTACGGGGAATTTTCTGACTCGACCGAACTTGCATGTCCGGTCGCAAGTTCGGTCCATTCCAGTAGCTTGCATTATGGGAATTTTTTCTGGCCGACCGAACTTGCAAGTCCGGTCGCAAGTTCGGTCCATTCCAGAAGGTTTCTGACGGGAGAATTTTCTGGTCTGACCGAACTTGCATGTCCGGTCGCAAGTCCGGTCAATTCCAGAAGGTTTCCCGTCTTTGTAAATCTGGGCTCGACCGAACTTGCAAGTCCGGTCGCAAGTCCGGTCTGGCCCAGTACTTCAGTTTTAAATTCTGTTTTCAGCTCTATACTTTGCCCATTGTTTCCCCAATCTTCCTACATGTAATCCCACATGTTTTAACACTACTTAGGCCCTCCAAATTGCCTTAATTCATCCACCAAATCCATCACTAAATCCATCAAATAACTTACACAATTCCCTCACTTTTTTTCCAACACTTGTAACAGTTTTGTTACACTTATGCTACAGGTTTTACAATTCAATTCTCCCATCCAATACTTTCTCAACCAATGCCATTCCTAGCATTCTAAATACCTCTCCTTACCATACCAATTCATTTCCAAGCCATTGCACTCCCTACACCCAAGTTCCAACACTCATTTTACAAAATCCTGCACACCAATTTCTTCCTAGTTCCACAATGCATTTTGGTACCTCTCTTGCTACAGATTTTGCGTCCTAATACTCTCATACCACCACTACCATTCCATGGTCATTAAAAACCTTTATTAAATCCAATACACAACCTTGGTTCTCCTTCACCAAAGTCATCTTTAAGCTAAAATCCTACAAAATTTTGCCATAGTTCACCTACTTTTCCTTACATCCTCAAATACACATTCTCTCCTCAAATTCCACCTAAAGCTAGCCACACCCAACAAGGGTCCTACCAGCATACATACAAAATCCTAATACACCAATGCTTCCTCAATTACAATACCAATACAACATTATTCCTCAAATAGCATTACTAGTATACATACACCATTCATTTGGCTCTAAGGCCTACAAATCCACACATTTACTCACTAGTACTCAAATGTCCACAACTACATTACCAATACAATAGTTGAGGTTCTTTATTTGTTTACCCATTCCCATTACACTAATGCATTTAAAGTTAAGCATTAAGAAGAGCTCTTACCTTGAGCTTAAATTTCCTTTCCTCCTTTCCAATTCTTCCCTTCCTCTCTTTCTTGTGCCAATCGGTCACATGGGAGTGGAGTTGTCAAACTCCACCCCAACACCCAAGAACACAAAAATGCATTTTAGTTACTCTTCTAAACCCTTAGAGAATTCTAATTCCATAAAAAGGCTTAGAGTACAAGTTAGGGTTTTACCTTTGGGGGTCTTTGAGAGGGATTCTCACCCTTGAATCAAGAAGGGGGTTACTCCACCATTGGAGGGTTGAAATGGAGCTCAAAACCAAGAAGGAAAACAAGGTAAGAGAAGTAGCCAAAATCGGCCAAGGCAAGAAAATGGGGAAAATGAGATTTTCTCTTGAAACTTTTTACCTTGTTTGAAAGAGGAGACTCCAAGCTTCACAATGGTGTGCTTTTCTCTTCAAATGGGGAAAACCCATGGAGATGAAGTTGCTCATTTTCGGATTTTGAAACGATAGAAATGTAGAGCTTGAAGAGAGGAGTTCAAATATGTATTTTGTTTTTGATTTGAAGCTTACATGTGGATGGAGCATGAGGATGAAGTTGGAGTTGCCATGGAAGCCATGGGAGAGCTCTCAAAAATCGCCCAAGCCAGAGAGGAAAGGAGGGAGACGGTGAGAGAGGGGGAAATAGGAGAGAGAAGAGGGAAAAGTGAGAATAAGAGGTGAGAGAGTGTGGTTTTACTTTTGTACTTTTATTTGTTTTGCTTTTTGGTTCCCTTTACTTATTAGCTAGTTACATGTGTATGAGAGGGTTATTTGACCCATTAAAAATCGGCCCCACACACTACTACTAGCTGGAGCGTTTTTCGTCTTTTACAGAAAACGCTCGTTATTTTACCCGGTTTTGATACTGTTCACTAACCGGGCCCGTTTTCCGACATTTTCTCGTTTAATCATTTTTATTGATTATTAGGCTTCCATAAATGCTTAATAATTATTATTTAATGATTCATAATTTTTACGGGTCTGTTTGACCACTTAAAGTCACGTTTTCGGGTTTCCTCAAAAATCGTGCGCTAAAGCTCTTTTAGCGTTTTAATACATTTCTTGGATCCGTTTTCTTCGGGAATCACTCCCGTATACTAATTAGGCACGATTAAGCCTTAGGAATCCTTACGATACTATAACCGAGGTCTCGTACCTCCTATGGTTATTTAACGCTTAATTTAGCGTTTTCCGCTTTCTAAGCGTTTTTCTCATTTCTTTTGGATTTACTTTCTTTACCAAAAATTACTTAGGCACCATTAGGCCCTTAAATACTATATTAGAATAATATAATCACCATATTTAAGTTCGGGGTATTTCATTGCTCGTCCTTATCCGTCCACCCTGGTTCGTCGAAGATGTATAAGGATTTGAAGGTTCATTTCTGGTGGAGCGGGATGAAGAATGGACTGTAGCTGAGTACGTGGCTAGATGCTTGACCTGTCAGAAGGTTAAGTTTGAGCATAGGAGACCCGGAGGTTTAGTGCAGTCTATTCCTATTCCTTGTTGGAAGTTCGAGGACATCTCGATGGATTTCGTTGTCGGTCTTCCACCGACTAAGGGAGGACTGAACACGATTTGGGTCATTGTGGACCGTCTGACGAAGGTGGCAAAGTTTGTTGCTATGAAGGATACCTGGAACGTCCCGAAGTTAGCGGACTTGTTCCAGAAGGAGGTGATCCGGCACCATGGTGTGCCAAAGACTATTGTTTCTGATAGGGACCCTCGATTTTTGTCCAGATTCTGGGGACAGGTTCAGGAAGCCTTGGGTACAAAGTTGATGCTTAGTACGGCGTTCCATCCACAGACCGACGGTCAGAGTGAGAGGACCATCCAGACACTGGAGGACATGCTGAGAGCATGTGCCTTAGACTTTCAGGGGAGTTGGTTAGAGCGTCTACACTTGATAGAGTTTGCCTACAACAACAGCTACCACTCCTCGATACAGATGCCACCATTTCAGGCACTTTATGGTAGACCGTGTAGGACTCCTTTATGCTGGGATGAGGCCAGCGAGACTACGCTTCTAGGACCAGAGTACCTAGAGCAGATTAAGGAGGATGTCCTACAGATTCGCAAGAACATGAGGGCAGCTCAGGACCGGCAGAAAGCAAATGCAGACACCAAGAGGAGGGACATTGAGTTCACTACCGACGATATGGTATTCCTCAGAGTGTCACCCATGAAGGGAATATTCCGGTTTGGGCAGAAGGGCAAGTTGAGCCCAAAGTATGTTGGACCTTATGCGATTAGGGAGCGAGTGGGCCCGTTAGCCTACAGACTGAATTTACCAGCAGAGCTCGGGAGGGTGCACAACGTCTTTCACGTTTCACAGTTGAAGAAGTATGTGCCCCATCCATCGCACGTTTTGCAGCCAGAGACTTTAGAGTTGGACCCCGCTCTATGATATGAGGAAGTACCACTCCGCATTCTCGATACGAAGACAAGGCAGACTAGGAACAAGACCGTTAGCATGGTCAAGGTTCTCTGGTCGAACCATGAGGTGGAGGAGGCTACATGGGAGTTAAAGGACTCCATGAGAGCGAAGTACCTAGCACTCTTCGAGTAGTGGCTGTGATACTCGTACGGGTTCGTGGTCAAACCCTTTTTAAGGGGGGTAGACACCACTTGGCTTGCGCACATGTTGTGCATTAGGTCTTGTTGTTTGTAGTGTGATTTTGTTGGTATGCTGCACCATACATGTTGTTTGGATGATTGTATGTATGATACATTTTATGTATGTGCCTTAGTGCACCTGGTTGAATATATACATAGTACCGCTGAGTACTTTTGGTTGATGAGTTGGATGTGCACCTTGTTTAGTGCTGTGATATGAATGAGTTTATACCATGAGTTTGGTTATTTAATATATGCTGTATGTATAGACTAGGTCTGAACCTAGTGGGAATTACTCCCTAGCAATGGACTGTTTGGCTACTTAGTGGAACTTGATTCCTTAGGTGAACTGTAGAGGATTAAGGACTTCGGGACGAAGCCTTTTTAAGGGGGGTAGACTGAAATACCCCTAACCTTTAAAATATAATTAAATGATATATTAATGATCTAAGATGATTATTAAACATCTAAATATTATTGGGGAACAATCTAAAAAATCTCAACAAGGCAAAACACGCCTTAAGATCGGTAAAGCCAAAAATGTGCTTTAAGACACCATAAAGATTGTATGACCTCAAATAGGATCCAAAGTGGATTCCTAATTGTTATAATGAAGTAAGGAACACAACAAAACCGTTCTCAAGGAGAACTAAGCTCAGGAACACCCTGTGACACAAAAATGTGCGCTAAAACACCTTAAAGCACGTTTTTGTGAGATTGTCTTCTAAATTGATTTTTAATGGGCTTAAAGGTTATAATTACCTTTAAATATGATAATATATCACATTATATCATATTAGGAATTTAATTCCAGAAATTTACGAATTTTTACAAATTTAATACTAAAATATTAATAAAACCCTAAAGTGGGGCCCGCATGAGTCAATATTGACCAAGTATGGTCAATGGTCAATTAATTGACCCATTTGGACCATGGAAATCGGATGGCAAGAGGAGAGGAGACAGCCTACAATAATTATGAGACAAATTGATACCTAACACAAATTTACAATAGTAAAACTTACTTTTTCAATTATTTCAAACCTTACCCATCTCTTTCTTCCTCCTTGTCCGATCCCAGGCTCCCAGCCTCTCCAACCGAGCTCCTCTCCTTCCTAGCAGCTCTCAAGTCTGGTTCTTGAGCATGGAAGGCAGATCTAACTCCTAAGCTCTTAAGGTAAGTGTTTTAATGTCATTTTTAGCCCTTTTTCTTCACCTCTTCACTACCCACACCTATATTTCGTGGCTCATCAATTCCTATGGCTTATTCTCAGTGTTCTAAGGTTAGAACAAGAGCTAAACTCGGTTGAATCAAGTAGAGGGACCAAGGTTGCTCAAAATTGCATTTTAAGGTAAAAACATACCTTAAGCCTCTCAATCCTTCAAGAGGTTTTCTTCCTTGAATTTTTATGAGTTTATACACTCATAATCTTCATATTTACATGTTCATTCAGTTGGTTAGCCATTTGGAGCAAGGGTGACCAAGATCCAAAGGAAATACCCTCTTTTAAGGCATTTTTCCAAGGTAAAACCTAATAACAAGGTAGCTTGTCGTGATCTAGCTATTTCCTATGTCAATATGGTGGATCTAACACCTTGTGGTGTGTTTGATTCAGGCCGAATCCACCTAGAACTTCCCTTGCATTTTTAAGGTGATTTTTGCCTTAAATCTTACATTAATTATTCCTTATGGTTAAGCTCAAGCTTGGAGTGTAACCATATCTTGTTTTTGTGTGTTAAACATGTATAAATGAAGTGGTGAATTTTCCTACAAGTGACCGAGCCCATACAAGGATAAATCAAGGTATAAACACCTTAAACTTATGATTTTTATAATTCTAAGCATATATATATAATATATATATATATATATATATATATATATATAATATATATGGCCGAGAGTGAAATTATAAATATGGGTCATATTGACCTAAAAATGGGAAAAATGACTAAGATAAATTAAGCTAGTCATTTAAGAGATTTAATTAACATAATGGTCAAATTATGACATTATGTGGAAAAATAATTAAACCAAGGTGAGGCCGAGAATATATGCTATATTTTGAGACATTTATTGTGTAATTTATTTTGCAAGTTCAAGGTTGTAATAAGGCCATGTCGTTAGGCCATTTTAATTTAAGTTTATAAGCTTATTTAGTTTTATTTATGCTTATAATTAAAGTTGGGGCCAATTCGTAATTACTAGGAAATTAGAAAGCCATGGGCTTAATTTAGAGCAATTTAGGGTTTTTAAATGAATTTAATAAAAATTATAACATTTTATAAAGTTTTGGGTCAAGATTGTAAAAATAGAAAAGTATAGGTTATTATTAGTGATTACCGAAAAATTGGTTCCCATTTGGTATTAGAAGTCAAAGTTGACTATATAGGAGACTTTGACCAAGTTTCGAGAATTTAGAAAATTAAAATACTACCTTATAATTAAGATAGTATTAAATTGTAAAAGATTTATAAAAATGGGGCTATAATGTAAATTCCGAGACTTAGGGGTATTAAATGGAATTTAGAATAATCCTTAAGTTACTAGGAATTTTTAGAAGTCTATTTGGTTAAATTTGGAGTTCATATGAATTATATAAGTATAATATATGGTATTTTATAACATTGTTACAAATGGGTAACAAAGGGGTGAAAACCGAGATTTAAGAGTAAAGGAGTATAAGGTTAGGAATAATATTTATAACCTTTTGGTATAGTTTGGTAATTTTTGGAATGGTATATAAGGTTTTATAAAGATATATGTATATATATAGTTTTAATGGAATTAGAAAACTATGTATTATAAATTGGGATTGAATTGTGATTTTATAGAAGTTTAGTGGTTATAGTAATAACCGAAAATATAAGGGGCTGTTTGGTGTTTTATAAACAAAATATAACTATAGGTTATAATTGTTTTAATGACTTAAATGTCATAATATATGTTATATAACTATAATGTAACATTATATTAATTAAGTGGTGGATTTTGTAAATATTTAAGAACATAGGTGCTGTTCGGAAATATTAACATTTTTAAATGGAATTTATAATATGGTTTTAATGTTATAAGAGTTATAACATTTATAATATAAGAGATATTCATTAAAAAGAATGAATATAGATTATAAGACTTACCATATAATAAATAGTTCCATAATACACACATATAAATAAATATATGTAATGGTGTAGAAAATGTGATATGGTTCAATAACTATAAATTATCATAATTAAAATGGTAATAGATAAGGAGAAAAGAATTATAAACATTAGATATCGAAATTCTAATGTTAGGAGTATACATGGAATAATAAAGATTTTAAATAATTCAAAGTATTGTTTTACATATGAATTATACCACATTGAAACTTAAAAAAAAGAGGAGAGACAACCTTAGAAAAATAAATACTAAGGTGAGATGCATAGTGCATGACATAGAATCACACATGTAATAATGAAACAAACTATACGACATACAAGGGTATGTTAAGTCACATGCGATAACAAGTTCAACAATAACTATATTAATATACAAGACAAGACTACGCATGTAATATAACACCTTTCCAATCTCGAGTTAAGCCGAAAACCCGACAAACATTGACAGTTTATAAAGGGGGGGTTAACCGGGAGTTGTTAGTGACGGTACGGGGTACCGTAGAATTGTGTTATTATACGGTATGCTAATCAGTAGCATTATGTATTGTTTAGACTGTTAGAGACTACACAAGGAGCATAGGATCTTGCTGATTCATACTCCACCGTATACATCAGGGTGAACGGTATGTTGTTATGTGTCTCTGATTGTCTCTGAGGGCTTCCTCAGTTCAGACTTCTGTGTGATATGTGATAAGATTGTTTGTCTGAATGTGATAGTTAATATGCATGAATTGTATATTTATAGCTGCTTATTAGTACTGTTGTTGAGTTAACAGTATCGGTTCGTATATATGGACCAATATATATAAAACGAACTAGCGGCTATGGTGCTATCTTATATGAAATATAAGGATCGTCAGAAAAACGTTGTAGCACTAGGATAATAAGATATACATATTATCCGAAACTTTTATACGGAGCATTGGCCTTTCTATACGCCGCTCTCGTATCTAACACTGGATCCCGAGTTCACAGACTCCGGATTGGACTAATGACCTTAGTCTGCTGTGTTAGGAAAATTTGGAAATGCGATGCGATGGAATAAATAAATAAATGAATGATTAATTATTTAATTAATGATGGAAAGTAAAGCCAAGAGGATGTGGCTCTTGGTGCGCGCTGTGATCACAAAAACGATACCAGGATGTCCGCGTACGGGTCCGCAAGTATCAAGAAAATTTCCCGTGAGCTAGGATGGCTCGTTGGTCGGAGACTCTACCGTTGGAGTGGCTACTGCCGTGGGTGACCCGCCATAATATATGGGTAACTAGAGACATGTCGTTCTAATGAGACATTGTCACTAGGTGTAACCGAACAAATAATGCAGTTGAGAATTACACAGTGGCGAACGATATTGGTTTCTATACCATGGGCGAGAACTAGTACTTGTTGATTATCCTCGTTGTTTCGCTTGGTTGTTCATTGGTTATACTCGTGGTTATATTATATATGTTGATGGTTGTGTTATTGTATGGTTACTACTGTTAATTGTTTTACAGTTTTAAATATTAAAACGGTATTGCATGTAATGAACCTCATGCTCTCGACCAAATAATTGAGGGGTCTTTGGGGGCATGACGGGGCATGTGATGACATACTCAGCAGGGGCTGATTCCATACCACAAACCATCTTTATTGCAGGAGACTAGCTGGTGGGTCGATGTGGGGCGCGACTATTGAGTTTGTTGTTGAATAGACTTGGTACGGTGTGATACTCAGGTTGTTTTGGACTCGGGTTGTTTAACCGAGGTGTATTTGGTTTAGATGCTCACGGTCTGTAATATTTGGTTGTTGTTATATTTGTTTTTAATTGTTTAAGTACTACTATCTATCTCTTGTGGTCACTACGGGAATACGTTTCGCAAGTTGATTATCAGGTAAATCGTTATCACCCGTATGGGCGAGTGATAACAGTGACACCATTAGGGCGACAGTTTATTATTTACCGCTGCGAGTTATTATTGTGCGTGACATTTATAGGATTATTAGGAACCGAATTAGTAGGGGTGTTACAACTTGTCTTGCTGTCTCAGTGTTCTTGTTGGATTCGCAGTACCGCAGTGCCCGCAGGTGATATTGTTGTATGAGGTAAACATGTGCTGCACCTTGCATATCAGCCGTCTTTCCAAATTCATGTCGGCTGTTGAATGTGATTAGTTGCTGAAGTAGAACACGGTTTGGGGACACTGTAGTTTTGTTTTCAGGTTGCTGGGAATTGGATAGCACCGTTTGTAAAGGTAAAGTAAGGGGTATAGTGGTCTTTTTGTACTAAATACATAGCTTATTCTAATCGTCTTCACCGAACACTAAGTACATTGTTCCCCAGAGTTATGTGCGAATCGTGCCAACATTAATGTGCACCTTTATTTATGACAAATATTAAAAGCCATGACCGAACGACACCTTACACTAAAGGAAAAATCTCACGTGACACACTTAAAGACGTCCGGACTTCAGACGGACACCCGGATACGACTAACAACACTCTAGGCGCCGCATTCTAGCAAGAAAAATTAGATAAAATCAGATTTTATCAATCTCGACCGCCACTGCTTATATAATAAGTGAGTTAGGTTGGAAAGGCATGCTCTCACGCCGCCAGAAGAGGCCTTACGCCTCCAATCCATTATCTTCACTCACCAACGCACCATCATCATCCACCTCGTTCATCATCGATCACAACAAACCTCTGCACCACCGCAATCCATCGATCCACCACACTACCACAATCCCACCATTGTTGCACCGTCCTTCTGACAGAGGATCGACGTGAAGACGGAAGCGGAGCGAAGATCCAGAGTCAAACTGCTAATTATAGTTTTCTCTTCCCTTTCTCTTATTCCGTTTAATGTCTTTCTCTGTTAATTTTCCTGTTTTAGCATCGTATTAGTGTAGTTAGATAAGCTCCCCAGATTGGGGTTGCATTCCGGATGTTTAGATTTATTTTGTAATATTTTCTCTAATTATCAATGCAATAGTTTAATTCAAGTTGTTTATGCGCTTTAATTCTCTAATCAATTATTAAAGAGACCTTTGTAGTTTTCTAATAAACACACGAGGGCTGAAATAGATAACAAGATATAGAAAGTTAAACCGGATTACCGACTAGAAGAATGATCCTGCCTATAGGTTAATAATCTGTCTCCAATAGGAACTGTTCTTTATGCGATTACTTTGTGACCGGATTAGAACATTAGTCTACTGCTAGTTCTAGCAACCGATTAGGATTCGTTTGAACTTCGCCGTTGACGAATTATTTATAGTTTCTGAGTTTATTGTAGAATTAGGAGAGAGTTTATTAATAGATGTAGAAAGAGAAGGTTTACAAAACAATTCGGGGTGCTTATTTAGATTTCAAAGATTCATCCTTTATTTTTTAAATTAGTTTATTTTATTGTTTTATCATTTATGTTTTTTTATTGAGTCAGTCCTTTAACTAGATTGATTAAACCCAAAAAGTGATATTTCCTGTTTTTTTTGTTTAGTTTAGAGTTTTAAGTTAATTAATAAATTTTCAGTTAATTGAATAAGATCCCTGAGACTGACAACCTACTCATTCACTATTTTCACAAAACGATAGGTACACTGCCTATGTGGTAGAGATATAGTAACACATATTTTTACTACTAGAAAAATTAACAACTAAAGGAATGACTAATGTAAGAGCTAAACTATTTTTCAGCCCTTTGTCAATCGCAAAATTGGTTAATATCAACAATGCTTGCTGAAAGAGGGCTCCATATATCTAGTATGAGAGACATAAATCAACCATTCATCACTCTTTTCCCTAACCTATAATAACAATTATTTTCAATATGCTTAATGCCTTTGTAATGGGTTCATTGCGATGTGTACCGATGCTTTGTTGTAGGATATACAGGGTGCAATATAGTTACATAAAGAATAACAAACTGTAACTACTTCTGTTATTCTGTTGATAGTTGTTAACACTAATGACTACTTAAGTACATTGTACATGGGGAAGTAATATACATGAAAATAATACAGATTCTTCTCATCATTCATTTCATTCTATTTCTCTGTCTAAACGCTGCGTGGTTGTGTTCTATGTCTGGCAATCTGCGGGTTTAGAAGGGCCTGTTGTTTACTGAACATCAGTGCCCGTCTTCCTCTCCTATCCAACCTATTTGTTCTCTTTTTTCCTTCTACATCAGAGGTATCAGATTCCAGCGATTCTGTACTTCCAATGGCAGAAACCAGAAACAGTCAATTGATTCGTGATGCCATGAAGGAACTAGAAGCTTCATTGAATCCACCAATTCAAGCGATGTTCACAGAGCAGAACGCAAAGATCGATAAAAGCATTGCCGATTTGTTTGAAGCTCTCCGTCTCCACACATTGGCTACTTCAGACCGTCAATCTGTTGAGACTGATCGCACTTCTGGCGATTGTTTGTCGCGTAAGTCATCATATTCCGGAGTCACTCGACTTGCAAAGTTGGATTTCCCTTGCTTTAGTGGTGACAACGTTAAAGAATGGCTTTGCAAGATCGAACAGTTTTTTGCTATTGATCACACTTCGGAGGAATTAAAAGTCGGACTCGTGTCCATTCATTTCGATTCGAGGGCAGTGACGTGGCATCAGTCAGTCGCACAGTCTGATTCCCACCAAGATGCTCTTTGGAATTGGAACGCGTACAAGGAGTTACTCAAAGAACGTTTCGGGGAGATATTAGACGACCCCATCGCTGAGTTGAAGGCGCTTCAAGAAACCGATGACATTGTTGAATACCACCATCAGTTTGAACTAATTCGTACCAGAATTAGTCTTCCTGAGGAGTATTTGGTCAGCGCTTACCTTGCCGGGTTAAGGACTGACACGCAGATGCACGTTCGAATGTTCGAACCGCGCACAGTGAGACAGTGTTTGTTGTTGGGAAGACTCTATGAGAAGGCTCATCCTCGTAGAGTGGGGTTTAATAATAATCCTTCTTCGTGAAGTCCAAATTTCGCAAATCCGGGCAAAGGTCTCCTACCTTTGGTTAAAGAACCTTCACGATCGGAACAAAGGGACAAGGGGAAGGAAAATATTGCTCCAAGGAAGTTTCTTACCACTGAGCAGATGAATGACCGCAGGGCAAAGGGATTGTGTTATTACTGTGATGAGAAATTCACTCCTGGGCATTATCTGAAGCATAAAAAGCTCAATTATATTTGGTTGAGTGCGACGAAGAAGAGGAAGTGGTTACTGACGGTAACATCGAGGAGCAAGACAGGGAAGATTTGCAAATTTCTGTAAATGCTCTCGCAGGTACGTCTGATTTCAGAACCATGAGGGTAAGGGGTATTCATGAGAAGCGACCACTATTCATACTAATTGATTCGGGAAGTACACATAATTTCTTAGATACTTCTGTGGCTTTACGTATGGGTTGCAAGATTCAATCTATTGCAAATGTTACGGTGTCTGTGGCTGATGGGAACACTTTGCCGGTAACCGGAAAAGTGAGTAAGTTTACTTGGAGCTTTCAGGGTGCTGAGTTTCAGGCAGACTTCATGCTCATTCCTCTTGGCTGTTGTGATATGGTGTTGGGAATTCAGTGGTTAGCCACCTTGGGAGCTATCAAGTGGGATTTTAAGAACCTAGTTATGAAGTTTAAGCTGGGAACGAGGAAAATGATTCTTAATGGAATCAAGAATGGAGGTGTAAGGGAAGTCAAAGCCAAGAGGATAGATAAGTGTTCTGTTGACGAAGTTCAATTATCAATGCTTTGCGTGCGTCCTGCAAGCCCAATTCTCTGTCCTAGATTGTGTTCTGTGGGAGTTTCGCATCATTTACCAGCTATTCATGATCTGTTAAATGAATTTGAAGACATCTTCAAAGAACCAACACGGTTACCCCCCTTTCGACAGAGGCATAATCATTCGATTCCTGTGGTGAATGGTGCTAACCCTGTCAACCAACGCCCTTACAGATATTCTGCACAACAGAAAAATGAAATTGACAAGATCATTCAGGAGATGCTGTCTCAGGGTACTATTCAACACAGTTCGAGCTCTTATGCTTCACCTGTGGTATTAGTTAAGAAGAAAGATGGAACTTGGCGTTTGTGTGTGGATTACAGAAAGTTGAATTCTGTTACAATCAAAGACAGATTCCCCATTCCTTTGATTGGTGATTTACTGGATGAGTTGGGAGGGTCAAGCATATATTCCAAAATTGATTTAAGAGCTGGTTATCATCAAGTTCGGATGTCAACTGAAGACATTCACAAAACTGCTTTCAAAACTCACTCGGGTCACTATGAATACTTGGTCATGCCATTTGGCTTGACAAATGCACCAGCCACGTTTCAGAGTTGCTAACGAGAAAATTGTTAGGATAACTATATACAAAAAGAATAAAATAATAACTAATCCTACAACTCTACTACGGGTAGCAAAATAAAACCCGGTCGGAGTATAGTGTAAATATATTACGACCGAGAGTATCGTACCCAAGGGACTTATAGAAAACTAGTCCTAATCCGGTAATAACCTATTCTAAACAGGGGGGAAAAGTAAATATAGATTCTAGACTAAGAGAAATAAATAAACCTATCCAAATGTATGATTTGAGACTAGATCAACCTGAGTACCACTACGAACATTTAATACATAACAAGTTTCTGAAATCACTCGAACAAATGAATGTGCCGGATATCCTGCCGGATAGTTTAGGCACGGCCTATTCAAAGACGTTGAATATGCCGGACACAACCAACCCGGCATTAGACCCGGTAAGAACAAAATATGAATTTCTATCCCAGTTTCGAACCCCGAAAACAAGGACTCACTATCCAAATTCGAACCCAACAATCTCTCGTCAGTATTCGACTGAAATAATGAAAATGGATAAGGTTATTCAACTCTTTCGATGTTGTCATCTACACCTCTGCATCTAACAACGGTGAAAGACCACCAAGACTCTTCAACCAAAACACCTTTGTCTTTTGAACCTCCAGTAGAATTTAGAAGATATGAGAACAAGTAGCGATCTCATTCCGCCTTTCATGAAGATCCGAGTCTTAGTAAAACTTGGAAATATATATTGAATGATCAAAGTGTTTACAAGGAAGAAATCATCCCTAACCAAACTAACAAGGATCTCTACTTCACCATCCACCCCAAATAAGGAAGAAATACATAAAGGGAGAAGGAGATTGATCAAGCCTTAACTTGAAAAGGAAATCTTCTCTTCTTCTTCGTGGATGGATCCGCTGAAATGCCTTGGACACCAACAATGGAATGTGGGTGGAAATGTAGTGTGAATGGAGTGATTTGGTATGTTGAAGTGTGTTCTCAAATGACCACATGGGTAGGGTATTTATAGGTGTTGGAAGTGATTATATGGAAGGACATATCTTAAATGAAGTCTTTCCATAAAGACACAACTCCAGGACATGTCTTTAGCAAAAAGATACCTTTTACACTAGTTGTATTGGTATGGAAAGACACATCACCAAATGATGTCTTTCCATAGTGTCTTCCCATCCAAAAGACATCTTTCCAACTAAAAGACACCTCTTCACCATGAGACACCTTTTCACCATGAGACACCTTTTCACCATGAGACACCTTTTCACCAAAAGACACCTCTTCATCAAAAGACACCTCTTCATCAAAAGACACCTCTTCATCAAAAGACACCTCTTCATCAAAAGACATCTCTTCATCAAAAGACACCTCTTCATCAAAAGGCACCTCTTCATGTACTGCCAACTTCTGGTGAACTGAGACGACTTTTTACTTGTGCCGGCTAGGATTTACCCGGCGTTGCATCCGGCATAGCTCCTTTTCTGTTCTATGCGAGTGTCGTGCAGGATTTACCCGGCCTTATGTCCGGCATCAATGGACTTTTGGCTAGAAACTTGTTCCTTGTACACAAAACATATAAACACATAAGACTGAACTAATAATATACTTTAATACATAGATATAACATAAATACATCTATTTAATCTTATTTAGATAAATATATCCCTGAATCTAGTGCATAAAATACGATAAGTCTGCGGCTTATCAAGGCCCTACACTTACCTTTTGCTAGTCCTCGAGCAAAATTAGATTAGAAAGGAGTAATTACTTATGCACAAAATAGATAAACTTTAGAATGACAATTAGATAAATATTTCTAACTACCTGACTCTATTTCACAAGTATCACTTAATCATCCTTATCCATCAAAACATACTAATGGGTATAAAAATAAAGAATTTCAAAACCGATCAAAAGCTTTTGGACTAATTCCAAGTCCCCGGCAACGGCACCAATTTGCTAACGAGAAAATTGTTAGGATAACTATATACAAAAAGAATAAAATAATAACTAATCCTACAACTCTACTACGGGTAGCAAAATAAAACCCGGTCGGAGTATAGTGTAAATATATTACGACCGAGAGTATCGTACCCAAGGGACTTATAGAAAACTAGTCCTAATCCGATAATAACCTATTCTAAATAGGGGGGAAAAGTAAATATTGATTCTAGACTAAGAGAAATAAATAAACCTATCTAAATGTATGATTTGAGACTAGATCAACCTGAGTACCACTACGAACATTTAATACATAACAAGTTTCTGAAATCACCCGAACAAATGAACGTGCCGGATATCCTGCCGGATAGTTTAGGCACGGCCTATTCAAAGACGTTGACTATGCCGGACACAACCAACCCGGCATTAGACCCGGT
This sequence comes from Limonium bicolor, assembly GCA_023374045.1. Taxonomy (NCBI): domain Eukaryota; kingdom Viridiplantae; phylum Streptophyta; class Magnoliopsida; order Caryophyllales; family Plumbaginaceae; genus Limonium; species Limonium bicolor. Next base: position 37,682,394 of record CM041783.1, read on the forward strand.
AAGAACAAAATGTGAATTTCTATCCCAGTTTCGAACCCCGAAAACAAGGACTCACTATCCAAATTCGAACCCAACAATCTCTCGTCAGTATTCGACTGAAATAATGAAAATGGATAAGGTTATTCAACTCTTTCGATGTTGTCATCTACACCTCTGCATCTAACAACGGTGAAAGACCACCAAGACTCTTCAACCAAAACACCTTTGTCTTTTGAACCTCCAGTAGAATTTAGAAGATAGGAGAACAAGTAGCGATCTCATTCTGCCTTTCATGAAGATCCGAGTCTTAGTAAAACTTGGAAATATATATTGAATGATCAAAGTGTTTACAAGGAAGAAATCATCCCTAACCAAACTAACAAGGATCTCTACTTCACCATCCACCCCAAATAAGGAAGAAATACATAAAGGGAGAAGGAGATTGATCAAGCCTTAACCCGAGAAGGAAATCTTCTCTTCTTCTTCGTGGATGGATCCGTTGAAATGCCTTGGACACCAACAATGGAATGTGGGTGGAAATGTAGTGTGAATGGAGTGATTTGGTATGTTGAAGTGTGTTCTCAAATGACCACATGGGTAGGGTATTTATAGGTGTTGGAAGTGATTCTATGGAAGGACATATCTTAAATGAAGTCTTTCCATAAAGACACAACTCCAGGACATGTCTTTAGCAAAAAGATACCTTTTACACTAGTTGTATTGGTATGGAAAGACACATCACCAAATGATGTCTTTCCATAGTGTCTTCCCATCCAAAAGACATTTTTCCAACTAAAAGACACCTCTTCACCATGAGACACCTTTTCACCATGAGACACCTTTTCACCATGAGACACCTTTTCACCAAAAGACACCTCTTCATCAAAAGACACCTCTTCATCAAAAGACACCTCTTCATCAAAAGGAACCTCTTCATCAAAAGACACATCTTCATCAAAAGACACCTCTTCATCAAAAGGCACCTCTTCATGTACTGCTAACTTCTGGTGAACTGAGGCGACTTTTTACTTGTGCCGGCTAGGATTTACCCGGCATTGCATCCGGCATAGCTCCTTTTCTGTTCTATGCGAGTGTCGTGCATGATTTACCCGGCCTTATGTCCGGCATCAATGGACTTTTGGCTAGAAACTTGTTCCTTGTACACAAAACATATAAACACATAAGACTGAACTAATAATATACTTTAATACATAGATATAACATAAATACATCTATTTAATCTTATTTAGATAAATATATCCCTGAATCTAGTGCATAAAATACGATAAGTCTGCGGCTTATCAAGAGTTTGATGAATGCAGTTTTCAATGACTTTTTGAGGAAGTTTGTTCTTATATTTTTCGAAGATATATTGATTTACAGTTCTTCTATGGAAAATCATTTGGAACATCTTCGTCTGGTATTCCAAACTATGCGCCAGCAACAGTTATATGCCAAGGCCAGTAAATGTTCTTTTGCTGAAGATCGAGTTGAGTATCTGGGGCATTTTATCTCCAAAGCAGGTGTAGCTACTGATCCAAGGAAAGTCCAGGCAGTTCAGGATTGGCCAACTCCAAAAAATCTTAAACAATTGCGGGGATTTTTGGGCTTGGCCGGTTATTACCGCCGCTTTGTAAATAACTTTGGAGCTATAGCACGGCCTTTGACTCTTCTTACCAAAAAAGATTCATTCATCTGGTCTGAAGAAGCAACTGATGCTTTTAACCAGCTCAAAAATGCTCTCTGTCAAGCACCTGTTCTAGCTCTTCCTCAATTTGATAAACCGTTCCTTGTTGAGACAGATGCAAGTGGATATGGAATCGGGGCAGTATTAATGCATGAGGGACATCCTCTTGATTACATCAGTAGACATTTGCAAGGGACTCAACTTCATTTGTCTATTTACGAAAAGGAACTGCTTGCGGTGGTCTTTGCCGTACAAAAATGGCGACATTATCTTCTGCATAACCATTTCATCATTCGTACGGATCAGAGGAGTCTTAAATTCCTATTGGAGCACCGACTGAATACACCAGTCCAACAACAATGGCTTCCTAAGCTCTTGGAATTTGATTATGAGATTCAATATAGATCGGGGAAGGAAAACCTAGCTGCTGATGCATTATCGCGTGTGGAAGGATATGAAATTCTTTCCATGGCGCTATCTGTGGGACATAGTGATTTGCTTCAGAAAATACAGGCTACTTATGCGCATGATGTTGATATTCAGAACTTAATCCGGGATCTCCGCAACAATCCAGAAAGTCACGCACATTTTAGTTGGTCTCAAGGAATTTTGCGTCGCAAGAGCAAAATTGTGATTCCTAAGGATTCTGCTGTTCGTGAATCTATACTATAGTGGCTGCACAATTCTGGGTTAGGGGGGCATTCGGGGCTTAATGCCACCTATCAGAGAGTCAAAGCCTTGTTCTTCTGGAAAAGGGATGGCAAGGGATATTCAGACTTATATTTGTGCTTGTGAAACTTGTCAACGTTGCAAGTATGAATCTGTTGCTTCTCCTGGCTTACTGCAACCATTGCCGATTCCGCAGGAGGTATGGCAAGATCTGTCTATGGATTTCATCGATTCACTACCTATATCTTTTGGCAAGTCTGTCATCTTTGTTGTAGTAGATCGATTGAGTAAAGCTGCGCACTTCATAGCATTACATCATCCTTATTCTGCTGTTACAGTTGCGCAAGCATTCTTGGATAATGTTTTCAAGTTACATGGATTCCCCAGATCTATTGTAAGTGATAGAGATGCTATTTTTCTGAGTGATTTCTGGAAAGAACTCTTTACTCTTCAAGGGGTAGAGTTAAATTTTTCTTCTGCATATCACCCCCAATCTGATGGACAAACTGAGGTGGTGAACAGAACAATTGAAACTTACTTACGCTGTATGTGTAGTGATCGACCACAACTGTGGAGTAAGTTTTTACCTCTTACGGAATTCTGGTATAATACTACTTATCATACTGCAATCCAGATGACACCGTATGAAGCTGTTTATGGGCAGTGTCCACCTCAACACTTGCCCTACCTTCCTGGGGAATCCAAAGTTGCAGTGGTAGATCGTAGTATGCAAGACCTAGAGCTTATGTTGCAGCTGTTGAAGTTCCATTTGATGTGTGCGCAACATCGATTGGAGCAGCAGAGTAATGCACACAGGACAGAGAGGTCTTTTGAAATTGGAGATTTAGTGTGGGTCAAGCTGCAACCATATCGGCAACATTCTCTGGTGCATAGGCCTAACCAGAAACTATCCCCAAAGTACTTTGGTCCTTACAGAGTTCTGGATAAATGTGGCACCAGGGCTTATAAGCTTGACCTCCCTTCTACCACTTCAGTCCATCCGGTATTTCATGTTTCGCAATTGAAACATCATGTGGGAAATGCTACTGTCTCCACTGATATACCGCCATTGTTCACAGATGCATTAGCTCATGAACCTGAGAAAATTTTGGAGCGAAAAATGGTGAACAGGCAGGGTAAAGCTGCTACTAAGGTTCTGGTCAAATGGGCAGATCAATCTGAAGAAGAAGCGACTTGGGAGTTTTATTACGATTTGGTTCGACGTTTTCCCAATTTGGAACCTTGAGGACAAGGTTCTTTGGGAAGGGAGATCTGTTGTAGGATATACAGGGTGCAATATAGTTACATAAAGAATAACAAACTGTAACTACTTCTGTTATTCCGTTGATAGTTGTTAACACTAATGACTACTTAAGTACATTGTACACGGGGAAGTAATATACATGAAAATAATATAGATTCTTCTCATCATTCATTTCATTCTATTTCTCTGTCTAAACGCTGCGTGGTTGTGTTCTATGTCTGGCAATCTACGGGTTTAGAAGGGCCTGTTGTTTACTGAACATCAGTGCCCGTCTTCCTCTCCTATCCAACCTATCTGTTCTCTTTTTTCCTTCTGCATCATGCTTAGCGATTTCACTTTAATGTTCTTGGGTCTAATGTCTCTACACCAAGTTCACTTATCAACATGAAATCAATGAAAGCTTAATGCTCACCATCCTCGTTGATCAATGCTCGGTCTCGTTGAGGTCCTTGAGGATAAAGATACAAATCCTTGTATTTGGATTTCTATGATACCAAGTTTCCATGACATATTTTCTCGGATTAATCGGTTTTCGGATCTAATATATTTAGGTATTTTTGGGTTTCATTTGGGTTCGGGTCAGACAGATGGGTTTTTGAGTTTAAAGTCAAATTTTAACATATCTAACCGTACCTATAATACAACTATCCAAATATTTGAACGACTCAAATAAAAATTTTGCCATGAAGATGACATTATTAATATCAAGCTGGAACAATTCCCACTTTCTTGTAGTATCAATGAAATAAGAATTATATCCATATTGATCTTTACTACAAGAGATATTGTTTTAGTGTAGTATTTTCCCTCTTCTTAAGTGGAACCCCTAACCACTAATTGTGCCTTATGGATCTCAAGGTTGCCATCCGAGTTGAATTTCAAATTTTAGACCCATTTGGAGGTTATAGTTCTATTACCCGAGGGATGTCCCAACCCGAGTTCTAATTCCTTCAATTCCTTAAGCTCCTTTTGTATGGCTTTAACCCACTCATTACTCTGACAAGCCTTGTTATTTATTGATCTATTATGTTTAGCATCAACTGTTTTTTCTCCACGATATTCTTGTAGGTGTTTTGGGGGTACACAATGATGTAAGTGTTTGTCCTTACTAAAAGCATTTTTATGTATGTTGTTCATCTGCTCACTCTATTAGATCTCTTGAGAGAGTTGTAAATATTAACAAAAAATTTGTTGTCCTAAGAGATTTGCATCAACAAGCATAGGTTCGCTTGCCCTGGCCTCCTCTAGATCATTCAGGTATGCAGTTGTAAGCAGAATTCTAACTTTATTTGTATTAAACCTACTTTTGGTCTTCTCTTGGAAGGAAATGCTAAAAGTAGGTGAAGTAGCAAAACAAAACTACAATATACTTGGGGGAACTAGGTTTCCTACGTCTCTTTTGAAATGGAAAGATGCTCTCCAGAAATTTGATGTCCTTTGAGACCTTGTATCCCTTGGACCCACACAGATACCCAAGTAGGTTGGTGGTCTACTCACTCTCTTAGAATCTTGCCAATGTTACAAAAATTAATTCTTTTTTTCTAGGAGATCTACATAAAGTGTTCTGGGTTCTCCCACCCTAGCTTCATCTTGAAAGGAAATGTTGAGAGTATGTAATAATCGACATAGACAAAACTATTATCGCTTACTTGCTGGATCAAGTTCCCTTACGCTTATTTTGAATGGAAAGAAGTTCTCATGAAACTTAATGTCCTTTGAGACCATGTATCACTTGGCCCCATTCAATTATACTAGTGTCACTTACTTTTTGGATCAAGTTCCCTTACGTTTCTTTTGAAATGAAAAGATGTTCTCATGATACTTGATGTCTTTGAGACTTGTATCTCTTTGCCCCATACAAATATGCAAGAGAACTTATTACTATCTCTTTCTTGAACTGGCGTATTTATATGCTAGAGTTATTACTATAGCGTAAAGAACCTAAGAGCTTTTGATTTGTTTGGATAATTAGTTAATAGTAAAATAGATAGTTTATTATAAAGAAAATAATCAAAGCGATAGTGACAGAGAAAATAAGAAATTAATGAGTAAATTACTGGAAACCCCCTTGAGGTTTCGGTATAATACCAGTAACCACCTTGTGTTCATCATAATTACTGATAACCACCTTGAGGTTATGGTATCTCTAACTACGAGCCCATGAATTATAGCTCCGTTAATAATTCATTAACCCCTTGCTGACTTGTCAACTTATTCACTAAATGATGTCATACTAGACAAAAACCACTATTTAATCAACATCATCTAAGTCTCTCTCATCTCACTACTATTTTCCTAAAAATGTCAACCATAATCCATGAATAGTCTACAACCAAGAACAACTTCTTCCTTAAGTGCTACGTAGCAGATAAACAACCTTCTAAAAACACGTGCAAGATTTGGAGCATGATCATATTGGATGAGTTAGCGTTGACGTTGGGATGAGAGAGTTTTAGACGATGCTGATTAAGCAGTGTTTTTTGTCCAGTCTGACATCATTTAGTGGATAAGCTGACAGGTTAGAATAGGATTAATGATTTATTAATGCACTTATAGTTCGGCGGCTCGTAGTCTGAGCTACCGTAACCTCAAGGTGGTTACATATAATTATGATAAACACAAGGTGGTTACTAGGATTATCCCCAAACCTCAAGGGGGTTCCTAGTAATATACTCTAAATTAATTAATGTTGTTGGTACAATGTGTTAATGACCAAGTTAGTGATGTTTTTCTCAAACTACTAGTTACTTCTTGGTTGGAATCTCAGTTTTCTTCTGACAACGTGTTCCCTCTTCCCAACTCATATTTGATCGGTCATAATCATGGTTTGTCCATGACTACGTGTTCCCTTTCCCCAACTCCTATTTGCCTGACCAGAATCACAATTTGTATGTCCATCCAAGTCTTAAGATATGACCCACCCACAGGCCGGCTCACATTAGGATTGTCAATCTTGATTTGAACCCGAAACCCAATCCAAAACTGACCAGTAAAAGGCGAGGTTATGTTGCTATTCTTTTACCCAACAATATTTGTAACGCCCCTACTTATCATAACTACAGCGGAAATAAAATACTAAGGCGATTACAGATCATTGGGTTCCAAACACCCGGCACCAAACCTCACCAATTACAACTTATGATATTACATATGCTACGGTCTGAACTCGAGAAAACATAACATAAAAGAATAAAAACAAAATGCAATAGCTCTCCAAAGTTCCTAATTCCCATCCCATACACTCATACTCTTTGTGGCTACCTGTATATCAATTCGTACCTGCAAGATGAAACCAAGCAGCCCACCCCAGGAGGGGTGAGTCAGTTCCCTGGAATGGAACTGGTACAACTCTCCAAACAACAGTTTAAAAGCATAACTCTTAAAAATAAACAATAAGATGAAGCCAAACATTTAGAATAAAAGCAGAAGAACAAGGCACACCAAAACACCAAGTCAAAGATAACAAGTCAAGGATAGAGATAAATAACATGAAGGTAAAGTGAGCCAACGTAAAAGAAACCACATCATAAATCAGCGAACATCCATTGCTTGTGTTAGTTTCAGTTCCAATTAGGAGTAGAAAGACCCAAGTAGTCACAAGGACTAGGAATGGAAGAAGAGATCCAAGAACCATAACTCAAGAGTGGAATATACCCAGTTGGGAGAGATGACCCCCACCGCCAGTCAGTTGTCACAAGGACGAGGTAAACAGACCTCCGCTGTCAGTTGTCCATATGGACGAGGTATAGCAGACCTCCGCTGCCACCGACCCGTTCTCAGTCATCGGTGAAAAGTGAGTGCACCACTTATTAGAAATAATCCATACCCAATACCAAGATTGACATTTCCCATATTCCCACTAGACTATTAACTGTACAAGTGCAATACCAAAACACTCAGTCCTACAGAGTGCAGAGGCGTAAACCCTCAACAGTCAATATCTAATGAGATAACCAGATAAAAGGAACCAATGATCATGTGAGTTGTACATCCAAGGCTCAGTTAGTCACATCAAGCTGAGTTAGTCACACAAACAGTTTCCTTTTGAAATCCATTCAAGATCAGTTGGCATTTTCCAAAACATTCCATAAAGTTCGTGAGCAAAGTATTTGAGTACGAGAAATCGTACAAGAAATCATACAAGAAATCATACAACAATCTTACAAGACACCATACAACAATTCGTACAAGCAATCGTACCTGGTATATGTAGAAGCAGTAACCAAACTTGAAAATGCGAACTACTTCCACTAATCACCTATAATTAAAGTATTCCAAACATTGATTAGTTAAGGTACTATAACGCTACACATCCTCCACTCCTATTAGTCTATAGTTTTGTTTTACAGTTACACCCTCCTAAGGATCCGGCTAGATCTCGTAATTAAATCTTTAATGCATACTTAACTTATTCCATTTACCCACTCCTGATTATAGGTTTAGTTTAATTAAACCCTTTGGTTACGCTTGGCTAATCTTACTTCATCACCTATTCAAGGTTTAAGGTATGCATTTCCCCTAATAGTCCACCTAGATGTCACTGTAACATTTGATATACTTAATTGTCTCGTATGATTAAGGTTTATCCCAACTTTTCCCTCTTAACACGTTTCTCATAAGGTATGTTACTACCTTTATTTACCTCTAATGTATTTATATATATACCTATATTTTCCTTAGAATTTATCCAAAACATTCTTTAAGAAATTCTTATTGTATTTAATTATATTTAATACCTTTTAGACATATCCACAACTGATATATAGTTTATAAAATAAAGCGTTTGCCCTAGTTTAATTAAGCATATTAACCTCCATAATAATAATATGTAGTTTAGTTTAATACCTCAACTTAATATAAGTTCCTATTTTATTCTTCTCATATAAGTATATTTATGTGTAAACAACTTTTACTTCACCTAAAAGATAATACCCAAAATATTTATAAACATACTGTTATAAAATGTTAATTTAGTTTCCTTTATTTTCCCCAACCTAAAAAGCTTATTAACAAACCATACTTTAATTTTTTTGTTACATTAAAAACCATATATTATAAGTTATTCTTATGAAAATTCCATAAACATAATTTTTAAACCTGTTTACCCTTGTCCAAAAATTCCCAAATTTAATATATAATAACTATAACATTTTAGACATATTATAAAATTTTTATTGCATAAAAATATCTTTTTAAATTACCCAAATAATTCCATAATTCTCGTAACTTGCAAAAATCATAACTTATGTTTAAAAACTCAAAACCCATATTAATTTACATCAAAATAAACTAGGCATTATAAGGAATCTATGGTTAAAATTTCAAGTCAAAATACATTCGGGAAGGCCATTAAATAAATCTAGCAAGTTAGGACTTTATTCTGGAAATAATTTAAAAACTTATACTTATATTTTGAAACGTTTTAATCGTGGCCGTCCGTTTCTTTTAACTGAGATCGGACGGCTCCTGACTGTCGAGTTCATCATCGAACTCAACTCGATTCCGAGTACTAATCTACCGTTTTCTCTCAATCCACAGAACCAAATCGAGTGGTACTTGTTCCATTGAATTCGAAATCCCCAGACGCATCTATTGACACCGATTTCCCCAAATTTCATGCAGTATTACGAAAGATTCAATCTGGGTTCAAGTTAGGTCGAGTTTCGGGTTTACGAATTCGATTTCGCCAATTCCTCTCAATATAATGCATAATCGAATAAATTACCACGTGGGTTTGGTCGAGAATGAAGTTAAGAATGGCAACAACGGAGCAATTTGATCAAAAACTCACCGGGATTGCATTAACGGGGCGAAACCAAATCGGGAAAACTGGAAATCGTTATTTCATGTGCGGTTCAGGTAAGCTCCTTCTCGAATCAACTCGCACCAACTGAGAGAGCTTCGATTCATGGAACCTATCACAATCCAAACTAGACATGTAACTCTAGATGCTAGTGGAAGAATCATTGATTTTGATGAACTAGGGAGAAAGTTATAGATCTCACAAGATCCGAGTTTACCTAGTTGGTTCGGGATGAAACTGGGCAGAATTACCGCCGTGATCGAGTGGGCAACTTTAGACAGATTTATCTCCCAAACCAGTGCGAATCAGCCTTGGCCATAAACATGAAAGTTATAGAGGGATTTGAGATCTTCCAAATAAGCTAAAGAACACGAAATTTGGACGAGAAATGAAGAAGATATGGCGTGACGAAGTTTACCCGATTTCAAGAAAAACTGCAGTTCTGGGTTACGCAATCACGAGGAGCCAACTTTGGATCAACTTTCCGATCATTGTAGAAGGAGTTAGATGGTGTGTGAGTAATGGTTGGAAAGAGGAAAGATAGGAGAATCGAATGAAACAAACGGCATACCAAATGGTGGAGTAGGAAAAAAGATATAGGTGTCTAAAGATCGACCCTCGACATGCCAAAACCGCTGGGAAAATCAAACGATTAAGTGTCTTGGGTGCTGACTGGGCGCGACACGTGTCCTGGACACGTCAGCATCCTTCAAAATTTTGGCTCTAAACTTCAATTTATCATAACTTTGGCTAGGATGATCCGTTTTTAACGTTCTTTTTATCGATCTTCATGGTTTTTCATAACCTATTTATTGGTATAGGTTTCATGGCCTGGTTTGACCATTCTCAAAAAGTCAACTCTAACAAGGCTTAATAAGCTTTAAGGTTTCTAGAATCTTATATTGACTTTTATGTTTCAAAACAATGTTCCAACACTTCCTAAAATCTTTATAATATATTTGGAGTGTTTAGAAATTTTCCCAAGATTTATTGACTTATAAATCTTATTATTAAATTCATGATACTATATAATAATGTATAATAATTAGGGTTAAATAGGAGAAAACCCCTAAATAAATTTCACAATTCCATATAATAATTTAATATTCATAATTCCATATAATAATTAAATTTTTAATAAAAGAAATCCCCTAAATTAATTTAAATTAATTTAGGGGTATTTCAGTATATCCCCCTTAAAAGAAACTTCGTCCCGAAGTTTATCACCAACTAATAGCTACTCACACCACATCAGGTGTGCTGTCAAGAATTACCAGAATGTTCATCCAATAATAATCCCAACCAAAATTCCATACCAATCCATACCAACTGTAACTTCTCCCACAATCCATTTCCACTCATTTCCATTTCCAAATTCCACGCAAGATTATTCATCGTCAGACCAAAACCAAGATTTTCATAAACAGAAATCAAGAATCACACAATGTGTAAATCAAGTACATGCATACACCTCTCCATCATTCTACTAACAAAACAAACAGGGCATAATCTGGATGAGGTGACGAAGGAAGAGTATGCACTACCCCCCCGAAAAGAGCCAAGGTACGCCCTCGTACCGCTATGAACAAGAACCCAGTAAAGGCAAGAATACAAGGAAATATCATGGGAATAGGTGTGGGTACTTCACTCTCATAGAATCCTCGGTCTCCCAAGTAGCTTCTTCAACCCCATGATGCTCCCAAAGAACCTTTACTAGCTTGACTGATCTGCCTCTCGTTTCCCGGACCTTCGTGTCCAGGATCCGAATGGGAGTCTCCTCATATCTCAGTGTAGGTTCGATCTCTAATCTCTCTGGCTGTAGCACGTGAGAAGGGTCAGGTACATACTTCTTCAGCTTCGATACATGAAACACATCATGTACCTTCCCCAACTCCGCTGGTAGGTCTAGTCGATACGCTGCTGGGCCCACGCGCTCCGTAATCCTGTACGGACCAACATACTTAGGGCTTAGCTTCCCTCTCATCCCAAATCTGAAGATACCTCTCATCGGAGACACTCGTAGGAAAACCATATCACTGATCTGAAATTCAAGCTCTCTGGTACGCTGATCCCCGTAAGATTTCTGCCTAGACTGCGCTGCCCTCATGTGCTGCTGAATAACTCTGATGTCATCCTGTAGTCTCTGAATATACTCTGGACCAATCAAAACTGTCTCAGCAGGGTCACTCCATGATAAAGGTGTCCGGCACGGTCTGCCATACAAAGCTTGAAATGGGGCCATGCCGATAGACGAGTGATAGGAGTTGTTGTAGGAGAACTCTACCAAGTGTAGACGCTCTATCCAACTCCCCTGATAGTCTAAGGCGACCGCTCTCAACATATCTTCCAGTGTCTGAATCGTCCTCTCGGTCTGCCCATCTGTCTGAGGGTGGAAGGCTGTGCTAAGTCGCAACTGAGTACCAAATGCCTCCTGCACCTGACGCCAAAATCTACTAAGGAAACGTGCATCACGATCGGAGACGATTGTCTTCGGTACCCCATGGTACCGGATGTGCTCTATGGTGAACACCTCAGCTAGTTTGGGCACCTTCCATGTGTCCTTGATAGGTATAAACTTAGCTGTCTTAGTTAACCTATCGACTATCACCCAAATTGTGTTCAATCCACCTCTGGCTGGAGGGAGACCGACCACAAAATCCATACTAATATCATCAAACTTCCAGCACGGTACCGATAATGACTGAATCTGGCCTCCTGGTCGCCGATGCTCGAACTTCACCTTCTGACAGGTGAGACATCGCGAGACGAAGTCTGCTACATCCCTCTTCATCCTGCTCCACCAGAATAACTTCTTTAAATCCTTGTACATCATGGTGGCTCCAGGATGTACTGACAATGTAGAGGAATGAGCTTCAGAGAGAATCCTGGTCTGCAGTTCTGTCGCATCCTGAGGTACACAGAGTCTGCCTCTGACCCGAAGGTGTCCCTCGCTGTCTAGCTCGTAGTCATACTTCAGACCATCAGTCAACCCATCTGCTAATTTCTGCCTGATACCCTGTAGATACACATCACTATCCTGAGCTGCATATACCTCCTCAGCTATCGTGGTCGTCTCTATGAGAGCAAGAAGTGAATATGCTCTTCTGCTCAGAGCGTCTGCCACGACATTACCTTTACCCTCAGTGTACTGGAGGTCGATATCATAATCAGCTAGTAGCTCGATCCACCATCGCTGTCTCAAGTTCAGCTCCTTCTGGGTCCAGATGTATTTCAAACTCTTATGATCTGTCATAATTCGGACCGTGGCTCCATACAGGTAGTGTCGCCAGATCTTCAAGGCAAAAACTATGGCGAGGATCTCAAGGTCATGTGTGGGATAATTTTCTTCGTGCTTCTTCAGCTGTCGAGAAGCGTAAGCCACGACTCTGCCATTTTGCATCAATACTCCACCGATCCCCTTGCCTGAAGCATCACAGTAAACCTCGAATCCCTCATTTCCCTCGGGGATCACCAATACTGGAGCTGTGGTCAGAGCATCCTTCAGTGTCTGAAAGGAGACCTCACATGCCTCTGTCCATACAAACGGACTATCCTTCTTCATCAGAGAGGTTAAGGGCTTGGCTAGCCTGGAGAAATCCTTCACAAAGCGTCTATAATAGCCAGCCAACCCAAGGAAGCTCCGAATCTCAGTCACTGAGCGAGGTCTGTGCCAGCTCTTTACCGCCTCAATTTTAGCTGGGTCCACTGAAACTCCCTCGGCTGAGATCACATGACCAAGAAATGATACCTTGTCCAGCCAGAATTCGCACTTGCTGAACTTGGCATAGAGTTGCCTCTCTCTCAGAGTCTGCAGGACTGTCCTCAAATGCTGCTCGTGTTCCTCTTTGCTCTTGGAGAAGATCAGAATGTCGTCTATGAATACAACCACTGACTTATCTAGCTGGGCTTGGAAGACTCTCTGCATCAAATCCATAAATCTCGCCGGTGCATTGGTCAGCCCAAACGGCATCACTGTGAACTCATAGTGGCCGTATCTGGTCCGGAAGGCTGTCTTCTCTATATCTGACTCAGCTACAGCTATCTGATGATACCCGGAACGCAGATCAATTTTAGAGAACACCTTAGCTCCCCTCAGCTGGTCGAACAAGTCATCGATCCTGGGCAGTGGGTACTTATTCTTGATCGTGACATTATTCAACTCCCTGTAGTCAATACATAATCTCATGCTTCCGTCCTTCTTCTTGACGAACAGCACAGGAGCACCCCAGGGTGAGACACTGGGTCGGATGAAACCCTTATCTAGTAACTCCTGCAGTTGTTTCTTCAATTCCACCATCTCCGCAGGGCCCATCCGGTATGGTGCTTTGGCAATCGGGCCTGTACCAGGTATGAGGTCGATGTTGAACTCAACCTCCCTCAAGGGTGGTAGTCCAGGTAGCTCCTCCGGAAAAACGTCGGGGTACTCCGACACAACAGGTACGTCACTCTTGAACTTTGGATCTGTCCTCAGATCCTGGGCATAACAGTAGTAGTAGGCGGTCGCTCCGCTTTGGACACCTCCTTCATCAGGGATAATGCCGATACAACCTTCACAGTCGGCTGTTTGGGCTGCATTCGGTATGATACTGTGATCCCTGTAGCTAACTTCAAGAGGAGGCGATGCTCTGCACAGTGTAGCCTACCTCTGTATTGCTGTAGTGTGTCCATGCCTACAATTATATCAAACCCCATGCCAGGGAAGACAATGGCATCAAAGAGGAAATCTGCTCCCTTGATGTGTATGTTCAAGTTCCTACATTGCTTACTGCACTTGATTAACTCTCTGGATGGCAATAAGACTGAGCAGTCATGGATATCTTCTGTAGGGGCATCTATCTTAGCATGGAATGCCTGAGATATGAATGAATGGGAGGCTCCAGAATCAAACAGAACAGTGGCTTCCACCTCATTAATTAAGAACATGCCTGAAACCACAGAGTAAATTCTAAGATTCTCAGGCATCTCTTCCAAGGTAATAAGTCGGGCTAGTAGTTATACCTGTGATGACCATCCCATTGCTCTTCGCTTGAGCCTGGTTCAACACAGTCAGTCTGATCTCTGAGTTCCCGACCCCTACAACGACGTAACAAACTCATAAGATTTCCATTCTTATTAAGGTCTTCATGAGTATTTTAATGATTACAATGCTGAAATTGCATAAATTACAAGGCTAGATCTGTCTAAAGGTCAGGTTTTAAACGACCAGGTTCTGGGGTCTGGTTGATGATGGATGTGGGGGCTGTGTGGGGCTTAATTCTCTTCACCCCATGGTAGATAAGTCTGGCTGCTCCCCCGAATATCAGCACATCACCTGACTTCAGGAGGATCTTTGTAGCAAGATCCATTCTCTTCTGATCTCCAAATAGGAATTCCGCGTCGTCTCCAAGTGATATGGACACCACTGGAACTCCTCTGGTGATGGACTCTAGAGACTCGTCCCTATCCTGATGCATTCTAGCTTACCTTCTTTCCCATAGAAGTTGATGATGCACACGTCTGAGGTTACGTCTGGGACGGGCTCATCCTCCAATTCCTGGGCTGCTTTAACTGCAGCTCCAATGATGGTCTGCAACTCTCCTGGAATTGGTGGCACCTCCACCTCTTCGTAGCTTCTGGTGTGGTCCCACTTCTTACCTAGGCACATGATCTTCACTTCATGGTTGCACCGTTCTTGAACGTAGGGGTGAAAAGTTTCCTCCTTTCACACCTAATTCTCTGATCTTGAGGATCAATGCATATTGGTCAGCTGGGGTCAAAAATTCTCGTAATAAGACCATCCCAGGTCTCAGTATCTCACACTTCTCTGGTGGGTGTGGTTTGGCTTCAAAGGGAATGGTGGGTGTGGAAATAGGCAATACAGGAAAGCAAATATCGAAAGCTGAACGAAAACAACAGTTGCCATTAAGTAAACAAGTCAAGGTTCAACTGGTCTTGGCACAAAGATGTAAAAGAAAGAGGGATTTATAGTTCATCCCTTTACAATGCAGAGGAAAAATTTATTTGAAGAAATGAAGCAAAACGAAGGTCTAAGCTTCTTCAGTAGGAAAGTAGTCCTCACCAGGTGAACTCGGGTCATCACTCGCTGATTCGACACGGTCCACCAGGTTGAGAACTGGTGCTTTGCCTGGCCTCTGAGGGTAGTTCTGGGCAGGGCGATGGGTAGATGGTCCAGCACCTCCGGTGCCACCTCTACCTCCTCCTCCATTTGTATTAGTAGCTGGGGCTTTAGTCGCTGACCCGGTGCGTGGCTTGTAGTTCCTGGAATCTGGGTTCGAGAAGCACTCAAAGGATCTATGCCCCTTCCTGCCACAGTGGTGACACGTCACCAGAGTTCCGTCACACTCCTTTCCTGGATGGTCCCTCTCACACTTCCTGCAGAAGTATCTTCTTACGGGTTGGTTTCCTGTTCCAATTCAGGGTCAGTAGTGTGATAGCAATATGTAACCTCATTGTAGATTCTGTATTATATTACCACTAGGTGGCTGGGAGCGGATTGGCTCAGCATCGATATGTGAAGGGACTATGGCTTTTTCATTCTTCCCCTTGTAGAACTTGCCCGTCCTTTCATAGTTCTGGGAAGAGTTTCCTCCACTACCTCCACCAGCATCTCCCTTCTCTTGCCTAGCACAGAATCCTGGTAGGCAATGGTGGTTTCGCAGTCGTTTGCATCATCAGCTAGTCTCTGTCGTTACAATATGTGTTAGTGGGAAAATCTTATCGAACCAGAAATTCCAAAGTCATATTCCATACCTGTAAAGTCTTTCCCCTGGTGGAACCGATCATGTTCATGATCCTGAAGTTCAAGCTAGTATGAAATTTATCCACCAGGTACCGGAGCGTAAGCTCCCTCTCCAATGACAGCAAGCAACTCCACAAAATTGTCATAGTACTCAGCAACAGAAGAAGTCCCTTGCTTCAGCTGCTCAAATTCACTTCTCATCCTCTTCTGTAGTAGGATGGGTAGAACTTAGCTCTCAAGGCCACCAGAAAAGCTTGGAAGTCAAAGTTCGCTTGGGCGGTAAGCTCGGCTCTAGCTGTCTGCCACCATCGATGAGCGGCCCTTGGAGAGAAGTAGGCCGCTATGTCCACTTGGCGATCTGATGGAACGTGTAGAGAGGTAAAAGCCTTTGAATCTCAGCGATGTATTTCTCCAGGCTTTCGGTACTGGCTGGCTTCGTAGACTGGGGGACGAAGATCGTGACCGTTCAACCAGTAAACTCTCGGGACGGGGTGGTGGTGGCGGTGGTTGAGGGATCTGAGCCTGCTGCTGAGCTAGTGCAGCGGTCACAATCTGAGCTATGACCTCAGGGGTAACCGCGTCGGGTCCGTAACCACCGGGGGTCCCGCTCCTCGTCCTCCTCTTCCTCCGCGTCCTCCTTCTCCTCCTCCTTGAGACATTTAGCTGCTAAGGATGGTGTTTGTTGTTCAGAAGTTGTATGTTAAATAGACATCTATGTAGTAACGTGCAAAGCGTTTCATAACTACCCAGGGACGGTATGTAGTTAGAGTGTTCATGAGTGATGTAAATAAGGTCAAGTATGGGGTAAGGGTAACGGCCTTTCGGAATCCTCACTTCCCAATTCTACACCACCCACTTCCACGTTTTAGGGCACCTATATTCTAAGTATTTCACTCAGCTTGTTTCTCGGGCTCAGAGCGTAACTACGCTTGATACCACTTCTGTAACGCCCCTATTATCATAAATACAGCGGAAATAAAATACTGGCGATTACAGATCATCGGGTTCACAAACACCCCGGCACCAAACCTCACCAATTACAACTTATGATATTACATATGCTACGGTCTGAACTCGAGAAACATACATAAAAGAAAAACACAAATTGCAATAGCTCTCCAAAGTTCCTAATTCCCATCCCATACATCATACTCTTCGTGGCTACCGGTATAGCAATTCGTACCTGCAAGATGAAACCAAGCAGCCCACACCTAGGAGGGGTGAGTCAGTTCATGGAATGGAACTGGTACAACTCTCCAAACAAAACAACAGTGTAAAAGCATAACTCTTAAAAATAAACAATAGATTGAAGCCAAACTTTAGAATAAAAGCAGAAGAACAAGGCACACCAAAACACCAAGTCAAAGATAAACAAGTCAAGGATAGAGATAATAACATTAAGGTAAAGTGAGCCAACGTAAAAGAACCACATCATAAATCAGCGAACATCCATTGTTGTGTTAGTTTTAAGTTCCAATGAGGAGTAGAAAGACCCAAGTAGTCAAGGACTAGGAATGGAGAAGAGATCCAAGAACCATAACTCAAGAGTGGAATACCAGTTGGGAGAGATGACCCCACACGCCAGTCAGTTTGCCACAAGGACGAGGTAAACAGACCTCCGCTGTCAGTTGTCCATATGGATGAGGTATGCAGACCTCGCTGCCACCGACCCGTTCTCAGTCATGGTGAAATGAGTGCACCACTTATGAGAAATAATCCATACCCAATACCAAGATTGACATTTCCCATATTCCCACTAGACTATTAAACTGTACAAGTGACATACCAAAACATCTCAGTTACCGCAGTGCAGAGGCTTAACACCTCAACGTCAATCTTAATGAGATAACCAGATAAAAGGAACCATGATCATGTGAGTTGTACATCCAAGGGCTAAGTTAGTCACACAGCTGAGTTAGTCACACAAACAGTTTCCTTTTGAAATCCATTCAAGATCAGTTGGCATTTTCCAAAACATTCCATAAAGTTCGTGAGCAAAGTATCTGAGTACGAGAAATCGTACAAAACATACAAGATCATAAACAAACAAGCATACAAATCGTACCTGGTATATGTAGAAGCAGTAACCAAACTTGAAAATGCGAACTACTTCCACTAATCACCTATAATTAAAGTATTCCAAACATTGATTAGTTAAGGTACTATAACGCTACACACTCCACTCCTATTAGTCTATAGTTTTGTTTTACAGTTACACCCTCCTAAGGATCCGGCTAGATCTCGTAATTAAATCTTTAATGCATACTTAACTTATTCCATTTACCCACTCCTGATTATAGGTTTAGTTTAATTAAACCCTTTGGTTACGCTTGGCTAATCTTACTTCATCACCTATTCAAGGTTTAAGGTATGTATTTCCCCTAATAGTCCACCTAGATGTCACTGTAACATTTGATATACTTAATTGTCACGTATGATTAAGGTTTATCCCAACTTTTCCCTCTTAACACGTTTCTATAAGGTATGTTACTACCTTTATTTACTCTAATGTATTTATATATACTATATTTCCTTAGAATTTATCCAAAACATTCTTTAAGAAATTCTTATTGTATTTAATTATATTTAATACCTTTTAGACATATCCACAACTGATATATAGTTTATAAAATAAAGCGTTTGCCCTAGTTTAATTAAGCATATTAACCTCCATAATAATAATATGTAGTTTAGTTTAATACCTCAACTTAATATAAGTTCCTATTTTATTTTCTCATATAAGTATATTTATGTGTAAACAACTTTTACTTCACCTAAAAGATAATACCCAAAATATTTATAAACATACTGTTATAAAATGTTAATTTAGTTTCCTTTATTTTCCCCAACCTAAAAAGCTTATTAACAACCATACTTTAATTTTTTGTTACATTAAAAACCATATATAAGTTATTCTTATGAAAATTCCATAAACATAATTTTTAAACCTGTTTACCCTTGTCCAAAAATTCCCAAATTTAATATATAATAACTATAACATTTTAGACATATTATAAAATTTTTATTGCATAAAAATATCTTTTAAATTACCCAAATAATTCCATAATTCTCGTAACTTGCAAAAATCATAACTTATGTTTAAAAACTCAAAACCCATATTAATTTACATCAAAATAAACTAGCATTATAAGGAATCTATGGTTAAAATTTCAAGTCAAAATACATTCGGGAAGGCCATTAAATAAATCTAGCAAGTTAGGTTTATTCTGGAAATAATTTAAAAACTTATACTTATATTTTGAAACGTTTTAATCGTGGCCGTCCGTTTCTTTTAACTGAGATCGGACGGCTCCTGACTGTCGAGTTCATCATCGAACTCAACTCGATTCCGAGTACTAATCTACCGTTTTCTCTCAATCCACAGAACCAAATAGAGTGGTTCTTGTTCCATTGAATTCGAAATCCCCAGACGCATCTATTGACACCGATTTCCCCAAATTTCATGCAGTATTACGAAAGATTCAATCTGGGTTCAAGTTAGGTCGAGTTTCGGGTTTACGAATTCGATTTCGCCAATTCCTCTCAATATAATGCATAATCGAATAAATTACCACGTGGGTTTGGTCGAGAATGAAGTTAAGAATGGCAACAACGGAGCAATTTGATCAAAAACTCACCGGGATTGCATTAACGGGGCGAAACCAATCGGGGAAAACTGGAAATCGTTATTTCATGTGCGGTTCAGGTAAGCTCCTTCTCGAATCAACTCGCACCAACTGAGAGAGCTTCGATTCATGGAACCTATCACAATCCAAACTAGACATGTAACTCTAGATGCTAGTGGAAGAATCATTGATTTTGATGAACTAGGGAGAAAGTTATAGATCTCACAGATCCGAGTTTACCTAGTTGGTTCGGGATGAAACTGGGCAGAATTACCGCCGTGATCGAGTGGGCAACTTTAGACAGATTTATCTCCCAAACCAGTGCGAATCAGCCTTGGCCATAAACATGAAAGTTATAGAGGGATTAGAGATCTTCAAAACAGCTAAAGAACACAGAAATTTGGACGAGAAATGAAGAAGTTATGGCGTGACGAAGTTTACCCGATTTCAGGAAAAACTGCAGTTCTGGGTTACGAATCGCGAGGAGCCAACTTTGGATCAACTTTCCGATCATTGTAGAAGGAGTTAGATGGTGTGTGAGTAATGGTTGGAAAGAGGAAAGATAGGAGAATCGAATGAAACAAACGGCATACCAAATGGTGGAGTAGGGAAAAAGATATAGGTGTCTAAAGATCGACCCTCGACATGCCAAAACCGCTGGAAATCAACGATTAAGTGTCTTGGGTGCTGACTGGGCGCGACACGTGTCCTGGACACGTCAGCATCCTTCAAAATTTTGGCTCTAAACTTCAATTTATCATAACTTTGGCTAGGATGATCCGTTTTTAACGTTCTTTTTATCGATCTTCATGGTTTTTCATAACCTATTTATTGGTATAGGTTTCATGGCCTGGTTTGACCATTCTCAAAAAGTCAACTCTAGCAAGGCTTAATAAGCTTTAAGGTTTCTAGAATTTTATATTGACTTTTATGTTTCAAAACAATGTTCCAACACTTCCTAAAATCTTTATAATATATTTGGAGTGTTTAGAAATTTTCCCAAGATTTATTGACTTATAAATCTTATTATTAAATTCATAATACTATATAATAATGTATAATAATTAGGGTTAAATAGGAGAAAACCCCTAAATAAATTTCACAATCCATATAATAATTTAATATTCATATTCCATATAATAATTTAATTTTAATAAAAGAAATCCCCTAAATTAATTTAAATTAATTTAGGGGTATTTCAGTATATCCCCCTTAAAAGAAACTTCGTCCCGAAGTTTAACACCAACTAATAGCTACTCACACCACATCAGGTGTGCTGTCAAAATTACCAGAATGTTCATCCAATAACAATCCCAACCAAAATTCCATACCAATCCAACCATGTAACTTCTCCCACATCCATTTCCACTCATTTCCATTTCCAAATTCCACGCAAATTATTCATCGTCAACCAAACCAAGATTTTCATAAATAGAAATCAAGATTCACACAATGTATAAATCAAGTACATGCATACACCTCTCCATCATTCTACTAACAAAACAAACAGGGCATAATCTGGATGAGGTGACGAAGGAAGAGTATGCACTACCCCCCCCAAAAGAGCCAAGGTACGCCCTCGTACCGCTATGAACAAGAACCCAGTAAGGCAAGAATACAAGGAAATATCATGGAAATAGGTGTGGGTACTTCACTCTCATAGAGTCCTCAGTCTCCCAAGTAGCTTCTTCAACCCCATGATGCTCCCAAAGAACCTTCACTAGCTTGACTGATCTGCCTCTCGTTTCCCGGACCTTCGTGTCCAGGATCTGAATGGGAGTCTCCTCATATCTCAGTGTAGGTTCAATCTCTAATCTCTCTGGCTGTAGCACGTGAGAAGGGTCAGGTACATACTTCTTCAGCTGCGATACATGAAACATCATGTACCTTCCCCAACTCCGCTGGTAGGTCTAGTCGATACGCTGCTGGGCCCACGCGCTCCGTAATCCTGTACGGACCAACATACTTAGGGCTTAGCTTCCTCTCATCCCAAATCTGAAGATACCTCTCATCGGAGACACTCGTAGGAAAACCATATCACTGATCTGAAATTCAAGCTCTCTGGTACGCTGATCCCCGTAAGATTTCTGCCTAGACTGCGCTGCCCTCATGTGCTGCTGAATAACTCTGATGTCATCCTGTAGTCTCTGAATATACTCTGGGCAATCAAAACTGTCTCAGCAGGGTCACTCCATGATAAAGGTGTCCGGCACGGTCTGCCATACAGAGCCTGAAATGGGGCCATGCCGATAGACGAGTGATAGGAGTTGTTGTAGGAGAACTCTACCAAGTGTAGACGCTCTATCCAACTCCCCTGATAGTCTAAGGCGACCGCTCTCAACATATCTTCCAGTGTCTGAATCGTCCTCTCGGTCTGCCCATCTGTTTGAGGGTGGAAGGCTGTGCTAAGTCGCAACTGAGTACCAAATGCCTCCTGCACCTGACGCCAAAATCTACTAAGGAAACGTGCATCACGATCGGAGACGATCGTCTTCGGTACCCCATGGTACCGGATGTGCTCTGTGGTGAACACCTCAGCTAGTTTGGGCACCTTCCATGTGTCCTTGATAGGTATAAACTTAGCTGTCTTAGTTAACCTATCGACTATCACCCAAATTGTGTTCAATCCACCTCTGGCTGGAGGGAGACCGACCACAAAATCCATACTAATATCGTCAAACTTCCAGCACGGTACCGGTAATGACTGAATCTGGCCTCCTGGTCGCCGATGCTCGAACTTCACCTTCTGACAGGTGAGACATCGCGAGACGAAGTCTGCTACATCCCTCTTCATCCCGCTCCACCAGAATAGCTTCTTTAAATCCTTGTACATCTTGGTGGCTCCAGGATGTACTGACAATGTAGAGGAATGAGCTTCAGAGAGAATCCTGGTCTGAAGTTCTGTCGCATCCTGAGGAACACAGAGTCTGCCTCTGACCCGAAGGTGTCCCTCGCTGTCTAGCTCGTAGTCATACTTCAGACCATCAGTCAACCCATCTGCTAATTTCTGCCTGATACCCTGTAGATACACATCACTATCCTGAGCTGCATATACCTCCTCAGCTATCGTGGTCGTCTCTATGAGAGCAAGAAGTGAATATGCTCTTCTGCTCAGAGCGTCTGCCACGACATTACCTTTACCCTCAGTGTACTGGAGGTCGATATCATAATCAGCTAGTAGCTCGATCCACCGTCGCTGTCTCAAGTTCAGCTCCTTCTGGGTCCAGATGTATTTCAAACTCTTATGATCTGTCATAATTCGGACCGTGGCTCCATACAGGTAGTGTCGCCAGATCTTCAAGGCAAAACTATGGCGAGGAGCTCAAGGTCATGTGTGGGATAATTTTCTTCGTGCTTCTTCAGCTGTCGAGAAGCGTAAGCCACGACTCTGCCATTTTGCATCAATACTCCACCGATCCCCTTGCCTGAAGCATCACAGTAAACCTCGAATCCCTCATTTCCCTCGGGGATCACCAATACTGGAGCTGTGGTCAGAGCATCCTTCAGTGCCTGAAAGGAGACCTCACATGCCTCTGTCCATACAAACGGGCTATCCTTCTTCATCAGAGAGGTTAAGGGCTTGGCTAGCCTGGAGAAATCCTTCACAAAGCGTCTATAATAGCCAGCCAACCCAAGGAAGCTCCGAATCTCAGTCACTGAGCGAGGTCTGTGCCAGCTCTTTACCGCCTCAATTTTAGCTGGGTCCACTGAAACTCCCTCGCTGAGATCACATGACCAAGAAATGATACCTTGTCCAGCCAGAATTCGCACTTGCTGAACTTGGCATAGAGTTGCCTCTCTCTCAGTCTCCAAGACTGTCCTCAAATGCTGCTCATGTTCCTCTTTGCTCTTGGAGAAGATCAGAATGTCGTCTATGAATACGACCACTGACTTATCTAGCTGGGCTTGGAAGACTCTCTGCATCAAATCCATAAATCTCGCCGGTGCATTGGTCAGTCCAAACGGCATCACTGTGAACTCATAGTGGCCGTATCTGGTCCGGAAGGCTGTCTTCTCTATATCTGACTCAGCTACAGCTATCTGATGATACCCGGAACGCAGATCAATTTTAGAGAACACCTTAGCTCCCCTCAGCTGGTCGAACAAGTCATCGATCCTGGGCAGTGGGTACTTGTTCTTGATCGTGACATTATTCAACTCCCTGTAGTCAATACATAATCTCATGCTTCCGTCCTTCTTCTTGACGAACAGCACAGGAGCACCCCAAGGTGAGACACTGGGTCGGATGAAACCCTTATCTAGTAACTCCTGCAGTTGTTTTTCAATTCCACCATCTCCGCAGGGCCCATCCGGTATGGTGCTTTGGCAATCGGGCCTGTACCAGGTATGAGGTCGATGTTGAACTCAACCTCCCTCAATGGTGGTAGTCCAGGTAACTCCTCCGGAAAAACGTCGGGGTACTCCGACACAACAGGTACGTCACTCTTGAACTTTGGATCTGTCCTCAGATCCTGGGCATAACAGTAGTAGGCGGTCGCTCCCTTGGACACCTCCTTCATCAGGGATAATGCCGATACAACCTTCACAGTCGGCTGTTTGGGCTGCATTCGGTATGATACTGTGATCCCTGTAGCTGACTTCAAGAGGAGGCGATGCTCTGCACAGTGTAGCCTACCTCTGTATCGCTGTAGTGTGTCCATGCCTACAATTATATCAAACCCCATGCCAGGGAAGACAATGGCATCAAAGAGGAAATCTGCTCCCTTGATGTGTATGTTCAAGTTCCTACATTGCTTACTGCACTTGATTAACTCTCTGGATGGCAATAAGACTGAGCAGTCATGGATATCTTCTGTAGGGGCATCTATCTTAGCATGGAATGCCTGGGATATGAATGAATGGGAGGCTCCAGAATCAAACAGAACAGTGGCTTCCACCTCATTAATTAAGAACGTGCCTGAAACACAGAGTAAATTCTAAGATTCTCAGGCATTCTTCCAAGGTAATAAGTCAGGCTAGTAGTTATACCTGTGATGACCATCCCATTGCTCTTCGCTTGAGCCTGGTTCAACACAGTCAATCTGATCTCTGAGTTCCCACCCCTACAACGACGAACAAACTCATAAGATTTCCATTCTTATTAAGGTCTTCATGAGCATTTTAATGATTACAATGCTGAAATTGCATAAATTACAAGGCTAGATCTGTCTAAAGGTCAGGTTTAAACGGCCAGGTTTCATGTGGGTCTGGTTGATGATGGATGTGGGGGCTGTGTGGGGCTTAATTCTCTTCACCCCATGGTAGATAAGTCTGGCTGCTCCCCCGAATATCAGCACATCACCTGACTTCAGGAGGATCTTTGTAGCAAGATCCATTCTCTTCTGATCTCCAAATAGGAATTCCGCGTCGTCTCCAAGTGATATGGACACCACTGGAACTCCTCTGGTGATGGACTCTAGAGACTCGTCCCTATCCTGATGCATTCCTAGCTTACCTTCTTTCCATAGAAGTTGATGATGCACACGTCTGAGGTTAGGTCTGGGACGGGCTCATCCTCCAATTCCTGGGCTGCTTAACTGCAGCTCCAATGATGGTCTGCAACTCTCCTGGAATTGGTGGCACCTCCACCTCTTCGTAGCTTCTAGTGGTGTGGTCCCACTTCTTACCTAGGCACATGATCTTCACCTTCATGGTTGCACCGTTCTTGAAGGTAGGGGTGTAAAAGTTTCCTCCTTTCACACCTAATTCTCTGATCTTGAGGATCAATGCATATTGGTCAGCTGGGGTCAAAAATTCTCGTAATAAGACCATCCCAGGTCTCAATATCTCACACTTCTCTGGTGGGTGTGGTTTGGCTCAAAGGGAATGGTGGGTGTGGAAATAGGCAATACAGGAAAGCAAATATCGAAAGCTGAACGAAAACAACAGTTGCCATTAAGTAAACAAGTCAAGTTCAAACTGGTCTTAGCACAAAGATGTAAAAGAAAGAGGGATTTATAGTTCATCCCTTTACAATGCAGAGGAAAATTATTTGAAGAAATGAAGCAAAACGAAGGTCTAAGCTTCTTCAGTAGGAAAGTAGTCCTCACCAGGTGAACTCGGGTCATCACTCGCTGATTCGACACGGTCCACCAGGTTGAGAACTGGTGCTTTGCCTGGCCTCTGAGGGTAGTTCTGGGCAGGGGATGGGTAGATGGTCCAGCACCTCCGGTGCCACCTCTACCTCCTCTCCATTTGTATAGTAGTAGGGGGCTTTAGTCGCTGACCCGGTGCGTGGCTTGTAGTTCCTGGAATCCGGGTTCGAGAAGCACTCAAAGTAGGGGTGAGCATTCGGTTATTCGGTTCTACCCGAAAACCGAATAAGGAAAAAAGTTCGGTTTTCGGTTTTTGTTCGGTCTACCCGAATACCGAATTTAGTTTCAAAACCGAAATAACCGAGAACCGAATAACCGAATAACCGAATTTTTTTTAAAGCTGGAACCGAAAACCGACCGAAAACACCGAAAGTTTTAATTCGGTTTTCGGTTCTCACCGAATTATAACCGAGAACCGAAATATAACGAGAACCGAATTGTAAAAAAGGAACCGAATTGCAAAAAAAAACCGAATGACATGAAAAAAAACCGAATTACATGAAAAAAACCGAATTACATGAAAAAAAAACCGAATTACATGAAAAAAACCGAATACAAAATATAAAACCAAATTACTGGAAAGAAAATCTGAAATGTAGAAGTGAATGACATTCCACCAAATCTTTCCAAAAAAAAAAAGCAAGCATAAGTTAACAGCACTCCAAAAACACTTCCCAGCACCACCATACAAAAAATATCTGGACAGCACCACCGTACATCTTCATCCATCCAGTCATCACACTTAATCAACGCCATACATTCAAGCACAATCCTAATTCACACTTCATCCAAATTCTTCCAAACAAAAAATGCAAGCATAAGAAAATCTGAAATGTAGAACTGAATGACTCGCCATACGTCTTCTCATACTTCCACTCCTCTCACCAGGCGACAACGCAGTTGGTATCAGCAAAGATCCTTCAAGATAATTCAAACTCATATTCCTGTTTATGGCATTACAATTCAGAAACTTAGTAGATGAAGAGTAATCAAAGGCATATAGGTGAGAGCATTTCTACTAGTATCACTATAAACTAAATTTCTCACTGTATATGCTGCTGCCACTCACATACATCTTAAAAAGCTATTCTGCTTCACTAAACTTTAAGAATCACGTATTACTGGCAATCTAGCTCCTGAGTATACAAAGATAACACGGTAACACCATAAGAGACAATAAAGGATATAAACAGAAAGATATAAACCAAAAGATATAAACACAAAGATATTGACAAATTAGAAGATATAACAAACCATAATAATCATGAGACAGAATCTTACCACATCTGAAGGTTGATACCCGACACGTTCTTACCAATATTAAATTGGCAAATTCTGAAAAATGAAAGATATTAACATATTAGAACATATTATCACACTTCAATAAATTTCAATCCAATAAAAACTTAGCATGGTTAAATACCTTTTTCCATTTCTTGAACAGATTCTTCATCTTCCTCATCCCCAACAAATGAACTCTAACCAATCTTGAGAGCATATGAGGGTTTCCACCATACGAGGGCTTAATGAGCTTCTAAAGTCATTAAGTACTCTTCCACCAGTGCTAAACGCTGATTCGGATGCGACAGTAGAATAGGAACAGCTAAAAACATCACGGGCCATCTCACTAAGTATGGGGTAGGAGATGTGGTTTTGCTTCCCCACTTTTAAGATATCAAGTTCTCCCTTCATTGGCTTCTCCTTCAGATATCTATCCAAATCAGATAAATCATCATCAGTCTCTATCATGAATAGAACTCTTTCATCCATCTCATACACCATCTCCATCTCTTGAGTTTCATTTCCAATATTACAAGATGAACTGGTGTTTTGGCCCACATGATTCAACTATCTTCAGTTTCTTCTCATACCACTCAAACAGCTCAATCAAACTATCTTTCACTTGCTTGCAAATTGCTGTTGCCTTGTCAGGTGTTGAGGAAAATGTTTCATGCAGAACATACTCGATATACTTGAATTTTCGTCGTGGATCAAGTATGCAGCAATATATATCAACATATTCATCTTGTCAATATTGCCCCAATACTTGTCATACTTGTCCTTCCTCTAGCATAGACTTGATGAGTGGATCATTTTTCGCACACCACAATTTCAACCAACCAGCTACTTGAACAATCTCAGGGAAGAAGATATTAGAAGTGACATAAGAAGAACCAGAAACCTTCAAGTCAACAGATAAAACTTTTTAAGAAAAGCAATCAATTCTTGCAATGATCCAATCATTCTATCAAGAAGACCACATTCTGATTCCATCTCAAGTTTAAAGAGTGAATCTTCTTCTGAATAGATCTCAAATGCTTTCTCAAATTCTCCATGTACAAAAAAACAGCAAACAAATTTCTCCAGTCACAAACACTTACACTATTGCGACAGAACAAATCAAAACTTCAGATCAGTTTCAGCTCACAAACACTCACACTATTGAGACAGAAGAAATCAAAACTTCAGATCAGACAGTTTTAGCTCATAAACACTTACACTAATTGTGACAGAAGAAATCAAAACTTCAGATAAGACAGAAGATAAGTTCTAGTTGATTACCGGTTTCAAAATTCAGCAATCTGGTGTGAAAGATGAGCAGTTCCAGCTATTACACTCTGCAGTACAGAAGAAAGGTGCAGTGCTTCACATGGTGCAACAACAGAAGAAATCAAATGAAATAAAAAGAAGATAAGTTCGAGTACTACCAGCTCTGAAATTCCAGTCCAGTCTTCAATTTGTTGTGCTAGGCTGCTAGCTTGGAATGAGCGATTCCAGTGATTAATCTCTGCTGAGGAACAGAGGCGCAGACACGAAGAGGAGAATGATTGTTATAGCTTTATATACAACGTCAGTGAGAAATTATTTAATAAATACAGCTAGCAGCTAGGGTGTCGTATTACTTATAAAGAGTATATATTTGATCAATTAGTCTAGTCGAAACCCAATCTCGTTCTAGAGACCAGAATAGTAAGATCACAAAAGAGAGAATTTCCAAGCATACATGCATTTGATCTTAATTGAGTCCTACCCGGATTTTGTACATATGTATGACTAGAAGTAAGTAGGTTAATGAGTCGGCTCAAACACAACCAAATAAGGAATAATCTAGCTACCAAGATTATATTATATTCCAACATCATTATATGCTAGCTTTGAGGAAAGATACCCACCTTTGATCATCTTCCAACAGTGGACTGCTTCAATAATGAAAATTCAGTAGAATTCTCAAAGGTACGAATAATTTAGTTAAGCAATTTATTCATGTGTGTGTATGCTGTGTTTGCGCAGGTGGTAACTAACACCTTTCCAAAGGTATAAAACTCGTGACTATACCAAAGGGGTGAGAACAACTTACGTGAATTGAGGTGGAATCTATACAGGTATGTTCTTTTGGAATGTTTTATAGCACGTTTTATTCTGTGTTTCTCTCTAAAAGTTTCTAAAAAATCAGCTAGGGTGTCGTATTAACATCTATCTATCCTTAGAGCATGTAAGTTCCTTGTTCAACTTGCGACAAGAAATTAAAAACAGAAGTTATGCGACAGAAGATATCATATTCAAATTAGTCAATTGAGCACCTGTAGAAATCATTTGCACAGAGACATAAGTTTGAGTATTACCGTTCCAGATTCAGTTCCCTAGTTCAGAATAGGATTGATTTGAACTGGAGCTTGAGCAGTTCCCGTTCCTTGTTCGAAATTTGTGGACAAAAGAAATCAATGACTAATTGAGCACTTCTAGAAATCATTCACACTGATAGATTATAGATACGTTCAAGACTTGAGTATTATCGCCAGAGAGAAGATAGAGTATTACCGGTTTCAATTTTTTTTCTGGTGAGCGGCAGATTCCAGTAGGCAGCAGTAGAGAGGGGCGCAGCGCAAACAAGAAGAGGTCCAAGAGGAGATTGAAGAAGTCGAAGATAGCAAGCAAGATAGGGCTGGGCGTAGAAGGCGGCACAGTCGCAGCGCAGCAAATTGAATCGAAAGCTTCAAAAATGTAGAAGAAAGAATAAAGAAGAGAATTCACGGACAGACTCAACCACAACCCTATTACAAAACGCTACGTTTTGATTTTTGAACATATATATTATTCGGTTATTCGGTTATTCGGTTTACCCGAATAACCCAACCCTGGAACCGAAAACCGAACCGAATTATAATTCGGTTATAACCCGAATAACCGAATAACCGAATTTTTTAATACGGTTCCAAATTTCGGTTTTAAAAACCCGAAATAATTTCGGTTCTCGGTTATACCCGAATAACCAGAACCGAATGCTCACCCCTAACTCAAAGGATCTATGCCCCTTCCTGCCACAGTGGTGACACGTCACCAGAGTTCGTCACACTCCTTTCCTGGATGGTCCCTCTCACACTTCCTGCAGAAGTATCTTCTTCGGGTTGGTTTCCTGTTCCAATTCAGGGTCAGTAGTGTGATAGCAATATGTAACCTCATTGTAGATTCTGTATTATCTTACCACTAGGTGGCTGGGAGCGGATTGGCTCAGCATCGATATGTGAAGGGACTATGGCTTTTTCTTCTTCCCCTTGTAGAACTTGCCCTTCCTTTCATAGTTCTGGGAAGAGTTTCCTCCACTACCTCCACCAGCATCTCCCTTCCTCTTGCCTAGCACAGAATCCTGGTAGGCAATGGTGGTTTCGCAGTCGTTTGCATCATCAGCTAGTTCCTGTCGTTACAATATGTGTTAGTGGGAAAATCTTATCGAACCAGAAATTCCAAAGTCATATTCCATACCTGTAAAGTCTTTCCCCTGGTGGAACCGATCATGTTCATGATCCTGAAGTTCAAGCTAGTATGAAATTTATCCACCAGGTACCTCGGAGCGTAAGCTCCCTCTCCAATGACAGCAAGCAACTCCACAAACTTGTCATAGTACTCAGCAACAGAAGAAGTCCCTTGCTTCAGCTGCTCAAATTCACTTCTCATCCTCTTCTGTAGGTAGGATGGGTAGAACTTAGCTCTCAAGGCCACCAGAAAAGCTTGGAAGTCAAAGTTCGCTTGGGCGGTCAGCTCGGCTCTAGCTGTCTGCCACCATCGATGAGCGGGCCCTTGGAGAAAGTAGGCCGCTATGTCCACTTGGCGATCTGCTGGAACGTGTAGAGAGGTAAAAGCCTTTTGAATCTCAGCGATGTATTTCTCCAGAGCTTTCGGTACTGGCTGGCCTTCGTAGACTGGGGGACGAAGATCGTTGACCGCTTTCAACCAGTTAAACTCTCGCGGACCGTGGGGTGGTGGTGGCGGTGGTTGAGGGATCTGAGCCTGCTGCTGAGCTAGTGCAGCGGTCACAATCTGAGCTATGACCTCAGGGGTAACCGCGTCGGGTCCGTAACCACCCGGGGGTCCCGCTCCTCGTCCTCCTCTTCCTCCGCGTCCTCCTCTTCCTCCTCCTTGAGACATTTAGCTGCTAAGGATGGTGTTTGTTGTTCAGAAGTTGTATGTTAAATCTAGACATCTATGTAGTAACGTGCAAAGCGTTTCATAACTACCCAGGGACGGTATGTAGTTAGAGTGTTCATGAGTGATGTAAATAAGGTCAAGTATGGGGTAAGGGTAACGTGCCTTTCTGGAATCCTCACTTCCCAATTCTACCCCACTTCCCCAGTTTTAAGGGCACCTATATTCTAAGTATTTCACTCAGCTTGTTTTCTCGGGCTCAGAGCGTAACTACGCTCTGATACCACTTTCTGTAACGCCCCTACTTATCATAAATACAGCGGAAATAAAATACTAAGGCGATTACAGATCATCGGGTTCCAAACACCCGGCACCAAACCTCACCAATTACAACTTATGATATTACATATGCTACGGTCTGAACTCGAGAAAACATAACATAAAAGAATAAAAACAAAATGCAATAGCTCTCCAAAGTTCCTAATTCCCATCCCATACACTCATACTCTTCGTGGCTACCTGTATAGCAATTCGTACCTGCAAGATGAAACCAAGCAGCCCACCCTAGGAGGGGTGAGTCAGTTCCCTGGAATGGAACTGGTACAACTCTCCAAACAACAGTTTAAAAGCATAACTCTTAAAAATAAACAATAAGATGAAGCCAAACATTTAGAATAAAAGCAGAAGAACAAGGCACACCAAAACACCAAGTCAAAGATAACAAGTCAAGGATAGAGATAAATAACATGAAGGTAAAGTGAGCCAACGTAAAAGAAACCACATCATAAATCAGCGAACATCCATTGCTTGTGTTAGTTTCAGTTCCAATTAGGAGTAGAAAGACCCAAGTAGTCACAAGGACTAGGAATGGAAGAAGAGATCCAAGAACCATAACTCAAGAGTGGAATATACCCAGTTGGGAGAGATGACCCCCACCGCCAGTCAGTTGTCACAAGGACGAGGTAAACAGACCTCCGCTGTCAGTTGTCCATATGGATGAGGTATAGCAGACCTCCGCTGCCACCGACCCGTTCTCAGTCATCGGTGAAAAGTGAGTGCACCACTTATTAGAAATAATCCATACCCAATACCAAGATTGACATTTCCCATATTCCCACTAGACTATTAACTGTACAAGTGCAATACCAAAACACTCAGTCCTACAGAGTGCAGAGGCGTAAACCCTCAACAGTCAATATCTAATGAGATAACCAGATAAAAGGAACCAATGATCATGTGAGTTGTACATCCAAGGCTCAGTTAGTCACATCAAGCTGAGTTAGTCACACAAACAGTTTCCTTTTGAAATCCATTCAAGATCAGTTGGCATTTTCCAAAACATTCCATAAAGTTCGTGAGCAAAGTATTTGAGTACGAGAAATCGTACAAGAAATCATACAAGAAATCATACAACAATCTTACAAGACACCATACAACAATTCGTACAAGCAATCGTACCTGGTATATGTAGAAGCAGTAACCAAACTTGAAAATGCGAACTACTTCCACTAATCACCTATAATTAAAGTATTCCAAACATTGATTAGTTAAGGTACTATAACGCTACACATCCTCCCTCCTATTAGTCTATAGTTTTGTTTTACAGTTACACCCTCCTAAGGATCCGGCTAGATCTCGTAATTAAATCTTTAATGCATACTTAACTTATTCCATTTACCCACTCCTGATTATAGGTTTAGTTTAATTAAACCCTTTGGTTACGCTTGGCTAATCTTACTTCATCACCTATTCAAGGTTTAAGGTATGCATTTCCCCTAATAGTCCACCTAGATGTCACTGTAACATTTGATATACTTAATTGTCTCGTATGATTAAGGTTTATCCCAACTTTTCCCTCTTAACACGTTTCTCATAAGGTATGTTACTACCTTTATTTACCTCTAATGTATTTATATATATACCTATATTTTCCTTAGAATTTATCCAAAACATTCTTTAAGAAATTCTTATTGTATTTAATTATATTTAATACCTTTTAGACATATCCACAACTGATATATAGTTTATAAAATAAAGCGTTTGCCCTAGTTTAATTAAGCATATTAACCTCCATAATAATAATATGTAGTTTAGTTTAATACCTCAACTTAATATAAGTTCCTATTTTATTCTTCTCATATAAGTATATTTATGTGTAAACAACTTTTACTTCACCTAAAAGATAATACCCAAAATATTTATAACATACTGTTATAAAATGTTAATTTAGTTTCCTTTATTTTCCCCAACCTAAAAAGCTTATTAACAAACCATACTTTAATTTTTTGTTACATTAAAAACCATATATTATAAGTTATTCTTATGAAAATTCCATAAACATAATTTTTAAACCTGTTTACCCTTGTCCAAAAATTCCCGAATTTAATATATAATAACTATAACATTTTAGACATATTATAAAATTTTTATTGCATAAAAATATCTTTTTAAATTACCCAAATAATTCTATAATTCTCGTAACTTGCAAAAATCATAACTTATGTTTAAAAACTCAAAACCCATATTAATTTACATCAAAATAAACTAGGCATTATAAGGAATCTATGGTTAAAATTTCAAGTCAAAATACATTCGGGAAGGCCATTAAATAACTAGCAAGTTAGGACTTTATTCTGGAAATAATTTAAAAACTTATACTTATATTTTGAAACGTTTTAATCGTGGCCGTCCGTTTCTTTTAACTGAGATCGGACGGCTCCTGACTGTCGAGTTCATCATCGAACTCAACTCGATTCCGAGTACTAATCTACCGTTTTCTCTCAATCCACAGAACCAAATCGAGTGGTACTTGTTCCATTGAATTCGAAATCCCCAGACGCATCTATTGACACCGATTTCCCCAAATTTCATGCAGTATTACGAAAGATTCAATCTGGGTTCAAGTTAGGTCGAGTTTCGGGTTTACGAATTCGATTTCGCCAATTCCTCTCAATATAATGCATAATCGAATAAATTACCACGTGGGTTTGGTCGAGAATGAAGTTAAGAATGGCAACAACGGAGCAATTTGATCAAAAACTCACCGGGATTGCATTAACGGGGCGAAACCAAATCGGGAAAACTGGAAATCGTTATTTCATGTGCGGTTCAGGTAAGCTCCTTCTCGAATCAACTCGCACCAACTGAGAGAGCTTCGATTCATGGAACCTATCACAATCCAAACTAGACATGTAACTCTAGATGCTAGTGGAAGAATCATTGATTTTGATGAACTAGGGAGAAAGTTATAGATCTCACAAGATCCGAGTTTACCTAGTTGGTTCGGGATGAAACTGGGCAGAATTACCGCCGTGATCGAGTGGGCAACTTTAGACAGATTTATCTCCCAAACCAGTGCGAATCAGCCTTGGCCATAAACATGAAAGTTATAGAGGGATTTTATATCTTCCAAATAAGCTAAAGAACACGAAATTTGGACGAGAAATGAAGAAGTTATGGCGTGACGAAGTTTACCCGATTTCAGGAAAAACTGCAGTTCTGGGTTACGCAATCACGAGGAGCCAACTTTGGATCAACTTTCCGATCATTGTAGAAGGAGTTAGATGGTGTGTGAGTAATGGTTGGAAAGAGGAAAGATAGGAGAATCGAATGAAACAAACGGCATACCAAATGGTGGAGTAGGAAAAAAGATATAGGTGTCTAAAGATCGACCCTCGACATGCCAAAACCGCTGGGAAAATCAAACGATTAAGTGTCTTGGGTGCTGACTGGGCGCGACACGTGTCCTGGACACGTCAGCATCCTTCAAAATTTTGGCTCTAAACTTCAATTTATCATAACTTTGGCTAGGATGATCCGTTTTTAACGTTCTTTTTATCGATCTTCATGGTTTTTCATAACCTATTTATTGGTATAGGTTTCATGGCCTGGTTTGACCATTCTCAAAAAGTCAACTCTAACAAGGCTTAATAAGCTTTAAGGTTTCTAGAATCTTATATTGACTTTTATGTTTCAAAACAATGTTCCAACACTTCCTAAAATCTTTATAATATATTTGGAGTGTTTAGAAATTTTCCCAAGATTTATTGACTTATAAATCTTATTATTAAATTCATGATACTATATAATAATGTATAATAATTAGGGTTAAATAGGAGAAAACCCCTAAATAAATTTCACAATTCCATATAATAATTTAATATTCATAATTCCATATAATAATTAAATTTTTAATAAAAGAAATCCCCTAAATTAATTTAAATTAATTTAGGGGTATTTCAATATTTTTGGGTTAGGTTTGGGTTGAGTAATTGAAACCGATTTCGGGTTGAACCCGCTAACCTGTAACCAAAAGTAAAAATTTAAAATAGAAAAATGCTATGTTTAATGACTTCAGATAGTGTTTAGTGATTAATTTATGACTAAATCAAACATTTAGTAAGTAGCTTATGACTAAATGTAGTACTAGCACATGATTAAAGTTTAATGTTATATTTTTTATTGAATAACCCAAAAGTCAAAAACAAATATGAGAATTAAAAAAACATGTCAACCCGCTGAGTTTGGGTTAAAGATACACAACACACAACAGGTTCATGATCGAGTTTGGGTTGGGTTGTGGTTGAGCTTAATTCGACCTGAAACCCAATTTTGATACCCCTAGCTCACATCAGTCGACAACAAATGAGCGGTTGGGAAACGGTTACACCTTCATGGGAAAGTAAAGTCATGCATCCACAAAATTATTAAGCACTTCTGCATGATAGCTGAATCTTGAGATCTGATCATGGGCATGCCCACAACAATGGAAAAGAACACTCGTATTTGCCTATAAAGAAAAGGACACATTTCGAAGAAAGATGCACTTTTTCGCATTTAAGAAATCAATGTGTGCTTTGTTATATTTTAAGTAGTGAAACTTCTGTTGCACACACAGTGGACTAGTTCTTTTGACTGACCCACATAGGCCTCTTCTCATCTTGTCTCTCTATAATAACCACCTGCATTCACAAACTCACCAATTAAAGAGTTAATTAACCATCGAAACACGATCACACTCTAACAATTATAGGTAAAATATAACAACTCATTTAGAAAATGATCCAAACATGAGCTTATGTTCTTAAGATTTAGAGGCATTTGTTTTGAGGGAATCATAAGTATTTTGTTTCCTATTGTTTGTTTAAGCATTTTTCCTCACTTCTAAAAAGAGAATTTGTTCACTCTAACTCCCTCTAGTTTTATTCCTCTCCTTCACTAAGAAATGAGACACTAGTACAAAACAGGCCTAGGCGGTTGTTTTGGGCCTATTTCAGCAGTTGTTCAACCGCCAAAATGAAGACCGCCGAAATAGTTTGAGAACCTATTTCGGCGGTTGTTAGCTAAAAACCGTTGAGATAGGCCCGTGTTAGAACAAATAAACACACCTATTTTGACGGTTGTTAGCTAACAACTGCCGAAATAGGTTTTTTTTTAAAAAGAAATTCAATTTCCGCATCGTCTCTAACCTCGGCAGCAGTTCCAGTGGTTTTTGACATAGAGGTGCAAACACGAGAATGAATAGAGGCGCAAACACGAGAATGCATAGAGGCACATAAAGTGTATGCTCCTTGTTCACCTTGCAAAATTACCATGAGTGAAGAGATTGAAGAGGCGTAGAATGATCCTTGTTCGCCAGAGAGAATAAGATAAGTTCGAGTATATTACTGGTTCACAATGAACTGCTTCAGTTCGAGTATATTACCAGTTCGTAGTTAGGGTTGCGAAACTACCGTGAGAGTAGATAATGAACACAGGCGGAGAGCATATGTTCGCCTGCAAAATTACCGTGAGATAAGAGGATGAAGAGAGGTGCGCAGAGCATGTTTGTTCGCCAGTTAGGGTTGCGAATTTACCGTGAGAGAAGGGAATGAAAAGAGGAGCGTCGAGCATGTTTATTTGCTGGTTTGGGTTACAAAATCACTGTGAGATAAAAGTGACGAAGAGAGGAGCAGACCACATGTATTCGCCAGTTAGGGATGTGAAATTACAGTGAGAGAAGAGAGGATGAAGAGAAGAGGCTAGCGAGAAAATATGTAATGAAATAAAGTCTATTTTGGTGGTCGTTAATAACAACCGCCTAAATAGACTAAAATTTAAGCGGCATTTTGGAAATTTCAGAAAAAAATCCCGGGAAACACCCCTATTTCAGCGGTTGTAGAGACAACCACCGAAATAGGGCTCCGAGATTTCTATTGTTTGGAAAAAAGACACCTATTTCAGTGGTTCCTAGTGAAATAGGTGTCTTCAGAGCCTACCTATTTCAGCGGTTGTCTCTACAACTGCCAAAATAGGGGTGCTGAAATAGACGCTTTTTGTACTAGTGAGATTTCCTTTTTCTAGTACTATTTGACCGGTAGACATTGACCAATGATAGACAATTATTGACCGACATAGGTTGATTGGTGATTTATTTTCTCTTTTCCTTAGAAACAACCAAACTAAAGAAAGTATAAGAATTCGTTTTTATACCTCTTCATTAAATTTATTTTCTTGATTTCATTATATTTCCCCTTTCGAGATCATGACTCAACGTCGAGGTAATAAGAAGGCGCATCTACTATTTAATGAATAGAACCTTCTTTGTTGCTTTTGGTGCTTTCTTAAAGTTGTTGGTGTTTTATTAACCAGTTAAGATTATTATATATATATATGTATAGTGGACTTCACATCTTATGTGATTAAGGTTTCCCATGTACTTTCTATAAATAGCGGTTTGTATACTATTGGAATGAGAAATAGAATATCAGTTGCCCCTCTATCTCGTGTCTCTCTACAATTTCTCTACCTCTCGTTTTCAGCACGTTATCAGCATGAGTCTCTGCCATGACAAAAAAACCCACATTTACTGATTCCTTCTCCCTCCGCTTCCTTCACTCTACGCCTCTTTCTTTATTTTCAATCCCTAATTCGTTCTCTCATTTCATGTTGGCATCCATGTCTTGTGTGCTTTTCTTCATCTAAAATTGATCTTTCTAACCAAGCCTAGTGTCTATGTCTCCATTCAAAATTAGCCACCTCTCTTTTATATTTTTCTTGCGATGAAACCCTCAGTTTCTTCTTTAGTCTTCCACTAAACTTCGGGGTTTCTTCTACCGAAGCATAGATATGTTGAAGGGCTTCACTTAAGGCTGATTTTGAGTGAGTTTTGGTGATGTTTAGAGTGGGGCAAACTTAAATATTCTTTGAGCAGAAAACTGACAAAAATTAAACAAAAGAACTATTCTTTCCGGTTCAACTGTAAGGTTTCGGTGGGTGAACTGAAGATAGGAAGGGTTGCAAACCGCCATCGGGCAAAATGATGGTATCTGGCTAAATCTATATAGTTGTTTTCAATAATGATTGATTTTATTATTATGTCAAATTAATATCACATGAGGCATTACGCCAGAAATTAATATCATGTGAAGCATTGTACCTGAAAATTATCACGTGAGACATCATGCTAATCATGTGTGGCAT
Source organism: Limonium bicolor (assembly GCA_023374045.1). NCBI lineage: Eukaryota > Viridiplantae > Streptophyta > Magnoliopsida > Caryophyllales > Plumbaginaceae > Limonium > Limonium bicolor. The sequence goes on from CM041783.1 coordinate 37,721,138, forward strand.
TGTGCCAGGAATTGATATCACGTGAGGCACCATGCTAGAATTCAACATCACGTGAGGCATCGTGCCAGATCTTGTTTACTATTAATTTTTATTTTGCGTTGTTTAATTTATCCAATTTCGTTTTTATTTATTTGTTAAGTATAACGTGAGACATCGTGCCAGAAAAAATAATCACGTTAGACATCGTGCCAGGAATAATAATCACATGAGGCATCGTGCCAGAATTCAATATCATGTGAGGTATCGTGCCAGATCTTGTTTACAGTTAATTTTTATTCTACGTTGTTTGATTTATCCAGTTTCATTTTTATTTATTTGTTAAGTATAACGTGAGACATCTTGCCAGAATTCAATATCACGCGACACATCATGCCAAATCTTGTTTATTGCACTATTTTTATTATGTGTTATTTGATTTATTCTGTTTGTTATATATAATATATTTCATTATTTTATTATTGTTATTTATAATGTTTACCATAGTGCATAGGGCATTGCGCCTGTTAAATTCAATTTTGGTGTTTTTTGAATATATATACATAAAGGAAATGCGCTAGGAAGTCCTTGATTTTGATTAAAAGTGATGTCAATAAAACAATACATATGAGATCGTTTCCAATATTTTATGATATACCATAAATTAACAATGTCCAATATTGTCGAACTTTATTCACTGCCTTGGACATCACTAAAAGGGCATCGTGCCTGAAATTTTAACTTCAATATGTTATGAAGGGCATTGTGCATGAAAGGTTTATTTGCATATGTTATAAAAGGCATCACACTTGAAAGTGTTAATATGTTCAATATAAAGAGTGGTGCCATATATTTTTAATGCTTTTATACAATATGAGTAAAGAAACTGGCATTGTACCGGAAACTTTTGAACTTAATATGATATGATATAAGCATTAAGCTATAAAATTGACAATATTTTGAAAAATATATGTATTGATTATATCATTGATCTAAAAGATGGTATAACACCTGACAAATTCATCCGAAGTATCGATTTTTATGTATAAGATGAACATTATTTGACGATTCGTGAAAAATCAATGATGGTATTGCCCCAAGAGAAATTTGTGAAAATCGTTTGAAGTAGTTCTTGGAAAACTAGGTAAGTGATCTACATGATGATGAATATTCATATGTCAAGTTTGACCTCTATGATGATATATATATATATATATATGATGTCATATAAATAATTTGATTCAAATGTGATTTTACAAATGATTCTCAATGAATCATAAGTTCATCTTCTTTGAGATAGTGCTAAAACACAAAAATGAGTGACTCTGGCGAATCACCGAAATATTATTCATCTATTAAAGAAAACAATTGGCATGATAAATATAGAATGGTTCTTGTCGGATCATTTTTATTCCCTGTTTCTCATGAATAGTCAAAAGTCATGACCAGATTGTGAGAGATGGTGAACAGTTATTGACGTCACAGAAAGCATTATAATTATCATGGTTGGATGTTATTATGATTGCAAGACTTTCAAGGTTTGTGTAGACATAAGTCGGTTTATTTCAAAGCTAGCTCAAAATTGAAGCTATGCGGATTTTTTTTAGAAGTTATGTTAAGTATGAAAAATTTAACTTTTTAAATATTATTCTATGTTTTTATATATATTATATATTATTATTGTTCCTTATTTATAATATATATGTATGTTCGTTTACATTTATGAGATTTATCCATTTAGGAAGAATTTGTACACCTTAAAAGGGATCATAAAAGACATATGTCCGGGAAGACGTATGTTCTGAACGAGATTTATTCATTTACAAAGAATTTGTACACCTCAAACGGGTCATGAAAGATATATGTCCGAGAAGGCGTATGTCTTAGGAAACATGTTTAAAGACAATATAATAATATTTCTTGATAGAGTCAAAAGTTAACACTTGCTTAGAATGTAGTGCAGTTGTAGCTCGCTACCCTTTCCAAAGCATTATAGTTGACCCATAAGCATGTGTCCTAATGACAAGGCATTGGTCTTATGAGCTAGAATGATTTTCCAAGATTGTAAAATCATAAGATAAGGATAAATAAGCTCTAAAAGAGCATGTACAATACCACATAGAGGGTGAAATTTTTGTACTGAGAAAGCTTTATAAATTACAAGTTTTCTCAAATAGTGGTACTGATATACTTGATGTGGATATCACGTTAAAACTACAAAAACGAGAATATTAATGTATATTCTGGAAAAAATATAAGTCGTGATTATAGCTGCTTGTTTTCTCCTTTGATTTGTATCACATGTGTGTTGGTACAATGAAGAACTTGAGATATAAGATAAAGAAAACAATAAGTTTTCCAATGTTTTTTTGGCATGACCGGTTACACCATCCCGGTTCAATAATGATGCAAATTGATCCACTATATGTGTGGATACTTGTTGAAGAATTATATTCTTCTACCAAATTATTTGTTGATTGTTTTGAAAAACCTTTTATGAGGCTATCACCAGTTGATATTATGTGTAAACCTGGATCTTTATACACGCGAATTCAGGTGAGATATTGGGTCCATTTAGGGGACCATATCCTGACCATTTTTGGACTATTAAGATTTGGTTTAAATTGATGCATCAACCAAATGACCATTAAAGCTAAAGATTAATGCTGGTGAAATGTTAACGCCTTAATATGAACTTTTACATGTTCATTGGGATAAATTGATGGTTAAGAAGAACCATTGATCAAAGATCTGTAATGAATTGAAAGATCTTTTGGTCTGAGAATCCCAATATGCATTTGGAGACAAGTAATTTACATGAAGCAACATTGATTTGCATCAAGCTAAATAATGTTGATGAACTGTCACTCTTATAAATGACTTTGAGTCAAAAGCTAAATATTTTCCCATACAAGGTTTTGTTTGAAAGATTTATGTACTATGCTTCTGTGAATCAATCAATTCCTTGAAGATGTTGGGATTGTATGTTGAGTTCAAATTTTAATACCTTGAACTAACAGCTGGGGATACCTTTATGACTCGACTACCATTTAGGCGAGTAATTTTTCCCAACATCAGGGGGAGAAAAGAAGCAATTGGAAGGTGAGATGATATGATATGAAATATAGAATTGTGTCATCCTCGTCATGTAAGTATGAACTTTTAAGTTCAAAATACTATTCATCTTCAAAAAGTTGGAAACCCAATTGCTTGATGTTGAGTGAAAAATATGTGCCAACGTCTAATGCTCATGTATTATAATGTTCCGTAAGGAAAGTGCAAATAAGTCTAACCTGAAGCATGGTAGACTATATGGTTCCAATGACAAAGCCTTCAAAAAGAGCATAGAATTAAGATGGTCATACCATAAATGGTATAGCACTAAATGAGCCATAAGACATGACAAATTACCAGTATATAAGGTAATCAGGTACCTGATGATAATAGAGATCTCGAGATATTATGTCATGTCAATAATATGATGGAACAAATATGAAACAAACGCTGATTATATTTATATATGTATATGCATGCAAATGTATGTAGCGCTACATGTCACAATGATGACGAGGACATTGAATTGATTTGTCAAGTACTTGAAAGACACAAATGAGAAGTAAAATTTCAACACATTCAAGTGTAAATGTTGAGAACTTGATGTCCACATAATGATGTGAATCCAGCTGGATGCGAACGAGTGTTCGTATGAAAAAGAGTTTGTAAATATACAACTTGTATTGGTGTATATAGATTTTTCAAAAGCCCTACAATTGATTATAAAGGCTTTATCCCCAGCAGTTAATTATTTTAAAGATATAAGTATGGTTGAAATTGTGATTAATTTGTATGGTTATACCTTCTATATGTAGATCACCTTGATAGTGTATTAAAAAAGGATTAACTCCTGGAGGAGTTTGGTGAATTCAGAAAGGGAATGCCCCTGTGACCATGTTAATAAATCTTATCATGAACCTCAACAATAAAGGTGATTGTGGCATTACTACCTTAGTGAAAACTATTGAAAAGGTATCTCTAAGAAGAGTCCAATTTTATTGGATAATTCGCGTTGCTATAGTAGCAGTGTAAGAGTATAATTGGAATTCCTTACGAGTCTCCTGATGGTCATTGAATCAATGATCATGAAGTACCAATCTTAATGCCATTGCAACAGAATGATTAATGAGGTTATGGTATCTATGGAAAAACATATATGAATAACCCTCACTATCCAAGAGATTAATTGAGGGTGTGTTTAATTGAATTCGTGGCTTAATACTCAGCTGATATACATGATTACATCTATACTGATTAGAAAATACATACCACCAAAAGTTCTACTTATAAAAGAGATGTCGATATTAATATAGAGCAAATATGCTAAAGTGCAAAATTGATGGATGTATTCAACCAAGTGCTTCCCAAGTAACTGGGTGTAGGACCAATTAAAGATTGGGGATGCATACAATCAAAGTAATAAAGTGATGTTTTCATCACGGGGAGCAATGATGATTGTACTATTTTTCTTTCACCATGGTGTTTTTCCCATTGGGTTTTTTCCAGGTAAGGTTTTAACGAGGCAATCGATGAAAATCATCCAATGGATTCATTGTATGTGAATGCCAAGTGAAAATATCTATGATTGATTATTATAGATATGTAAAGTTATTATAAGACTGTACTATTTTCCTTTGCCCGAGATTTGTTAAAAACAACATATAACAAGATGTTTCGTCCAAAGGGGAGTGTTATAGATAGATATAATTATAGTGGACTCCAAATCTTATGTAATTATGGTTTCCCATGTACTCTCTATAAATATTAGCTTGTATACTATTGGAATGAGAAATAGAATACCAATTGCCCCCCAACTCGTGTCTCTCTACAATTTCTCTACCTCTCATTTACAACAAACATCTTGTTGTTACCTTTTTCTTTTATCATGTTTTATGTGTAAGAAGATGATATTATTACCCTTGAGTATTACTGTATGTATTGGGTACAATATATAGGATCATTTACAGAATGTAGTGGCCTAAAGTTAGGAGGTAGTTAAGGAAGTAGTTAGGGATATTAGGAATCTGTTACAAGATATTTTTTACAGCCCCCCGTAGTCGAAGCCGGAGAAGGGCGAAGGCAGAGACTGTCCCTAAAGTCTATAAAAACCGAGTACGGTAGGCCCTTGGTCATGATGTCCGCGAATTGGCTGGAGGTGGGGACATGGAAAACAAGGGCTTGGCCCAAGGCCACCTTTTCCTGAACGAAGTGAATGTCTATCTCGATGTGCTTAGTTCGTTGATGTTGGACGGGATTGGCGGACATGTAGACTACACTGCCATTGTCGCAGAAGACAACGGTAGCCTGTGTGGTGGGAGCATGTAGTTCGTGAAGAAGGCTGCGGAGCCAGCAGGATTCGGCAATAGCATTTGCGACGGCGCGGTATTCGGCTTCAGCACTGGAACGAGACACAGTGGGTTGTCTTTTGGAGGACCAGGAGACGAGGTTGGTGCCGAGGAACATGTAGTAGCCGGATGTTGAACGTCGGGTATCGGGGCAACCTGCCCAGTCAGCGTCGGAGTAAATGGTGAGTATGTGAGTTTTTGCTGGTGTGATGGTGAGACCGAGGTGGCTTGTGCCTTTGATGTAGCGCAAGATGCGTTTCAAGGCAGTGAGATGTGTTTCTCGTGGGTCATGCATGTGCAGGCAGCCAGTGATCGGTATGCGGTGGGGTCGGAGACCGGAGGGCCAACATCATGGCCTAGTTTGGGGTTGGTGTCAACGGGGGTGTGGCTGGGGTTGCAATTGGTCATGCCAAAGCGATGGAGGATGTCGTTGGTATAGGTGGTCTAGTTGAGGTGAAGACCGGAAGGGGTGCGGATGACGGAGAGTCCTAGGAAGTGATGAAGGGGTCCAAGATCGGTCATGGAAAATTCGGTACTGAGGCCCTGTATGATTCGGCGAAGGAGAGAGGGATAGGAGGCAGTAAGTATGATGTCGTCGACGTAGACCAGGAGGTGTGCTTGATGCTGACCGTTGCAGAAGACGAACAGAGAGGGGTCGGAGCGACAGCTGGTGAAACCGAGATGAGAGATGTACTCGGCGAAGTGGTGGTACCAGGCACGAGGGGCCTGTTTGAGGCCATAGAGAGCCTTGCGGAGTCGGCAGACATGGTGAGGGAAGCGTGGGTCGATGAATCCGGGGGGCTGCTGACAGTAGACCTCTTCAGTAAGATAGCCATGTAGGAAGGTGTTTTTGACGTCTAACTGGTGGATGGGCCAGTTACGGGTGACTGCTAGGGATAGAACGGTGTGAACGGCAGCGGGCTTGACAACTGGTGAGAATGTCTCGTCATAGTCCAGGCTGTGTTCCTGGGAGAATCCGCGAGCAACCCATCGTGATTTGTATCGGGATAAGTGTCCATCTACATCAAACTTATGGCGAAAAAGCCATTTGCCAGTTACAACGTTAGCATGCGGAGGTCATGGGACAAGATCCCATGTCCTATTTTTAATCAGGGCGTCAAGTTCATCCTTCATCGAATTGTACCAGTTTGGGTCCTGTAGGGCTTCTTTGTGATTTTTGGGAAGTGGGATGGTAGTGACATGAAGGTTGAAAGGGGTTTTGGGTTTGGAGATACCGGATTTAGAGCGAGTTGTCATTGGGTGACGAGAGATGGGGTCGGGTGCATAGGGGGATGTGGGTGCGCCCGAAGGAGATATGGGGGCTGGTGTTGGACTGAAGGAGGGAGTTGGGCCAGGTAAAGGGGATGGGGTTGTACTGCAGGCAGGCGTGTTGGCAGATGTCGGGGATGGGACGGGACTATGGGCTACATTGGGTTTCCGTGGAGGGCTGGGAGAGTGGGTCGGGTGATGGAGGCCAGCTGGCGTGTGGGTAGAGGAGGAGGGAGGCGAGTTAGACGTAGGGGTGGGCTGTTGAGGCGCGACAGTGGGAGATGGGATGGGCACGGTTGGTGTGTTATGCGTGGGGGGAATTGAGGAAGTGGGCCATGGGTCAGGTTGTGGTGGGGTAGACCGGGTGGGTGGAGACGGGAAGGGAACGGAAATGATGGGTGGGGGTGTGTCGATTGAATCATCGGAATGGGTCAATTGGATGGGCCAAGAGGGAGTGTGGGTTTGGTAAGGAAAAATTGTTTTGTTAAAGGTGACATGCCGGGAGATTATAATACGGTTTGTGTGGAGGTCGAGGCATCGGTATCCTTTGTGATTGGGAGCATAACCGAGGAAGATGCATGGTGTGGTTCAAGGGGAAAGTTTGTGGGTGGTGATATTTGAGGTGTGAGGATAGCATAGGCATCCAAAGGTGCGGAGGTGGGTGTAGGACGGATTTTGTCGGTAGAGTAGGGTGTGTGGGGGCCGATTTTGGGTAGTGGAGGTTGGGGTGAGGTTAAGTAGATATGTGGCAGTCGCTAGTGCTTCGGCCCAAAATGGTGGAGGGAGATGGCCGTGAAAAAGGAGAGTACGGATTGCATTGGTGATGGTACGGATCATCCGTTCGGCCTTTCCATTTTGTTAGGAGGTGTGTGGGCAGGAGAAGCGGAGAAGGGTGCCGTGATGGGTGAGGTATGTACGGAGGGCAAGATTGTCAAATTCGCCGCCATGGTCACATTGTATTTGTTTAATTGATCGGTCAAATTGTGTACGTGTGTAAGCGTGAAAATTTTGTAAAACAGAGGTGGTTTCTGATTTTTGTTTGAGTGGAAATGTCCATAAATAGTGAGAATAATCATCGAGTATCAATAAAAAATATTTAAAACCGCTTAGACTTGGAACGGGGGATGCCCACAAATCACAATGAATAATGTCAAAGGGGTGAGTTGTAACACTATGTGAACTAGTAAAAGGAAGTCGGGTTTGTTTGCCCAGAGAACAAGCATGGCAATACAACGGCATATTATTCGAAGAGGAAATTAAATGCTGATTTATTAAAAATTGTAAAGTAGCCCGACTTGGATGCGCGAGATGGTGGTGCCACGGTGGGGAAGAGTGTGTCGCCGCTAAGGCTGTTTGGGGGGTGCGCTGCTGGTCGGGGACAAATGGATAGAGATCACCAGTGCTATTGGATTGATGGATCACGGTCCTGTTGATAAGATCCTTTATAGAAAAACTGAAGGGGTCAAACTCAATTGAACATCGATTATCCCGGCAAAATTGTCGAAGAGAAACAAGCTTTTTAATTAACGGAGGAGTCACAAGAACATTTCGTAATTGAAAAGGAGTGGCCGGGAGAGTACTGTGGCCGATGTGAGTTATTGGAATTAAAGACCCATTACCAACAATTATTCGTGAGGGAGTTTTTGAGCCAGGATTAAAAAAGGATGAGAGAGAACCTGGGGATGGACTCATGTGTGACGTGGCGCCACTATCCATGTACCACTGTTGATCAGTCGAGCGTGGAGGAATGGCCAGCGCATTAAGTGCGTTGACAAGGCCTTGCTGATCCCAGGTCGGCGCCGTGGTTGAGGCGTGCAGGGCGGGAGGCGGTGTGGCTGGGCGGGGACCTAGAAGTCTCGATGCGGTCCATGGAGATTGCCATTGGTGACTGTTGCCGGTGAGAAGATTAAGCAATTGGGTCTGCAAGGAGGCGCGACCTCTTCCTTGCCCGCGGCCGCGTCCTCGACGATTGGAGCGGGAGTTGGGAGCCGATCGAGACTGGCTGCCGGTGGTGGATCTGTCAGATGGGGAATCGGTGGGCGGTGGCGAACTGAGGGGCGCTGGGTTGACGGTGACGGCGGACTGGAGTGCGGTAGCAGGTTGGGTAGTGGAGTTACGACAAGTTTCTTCCAGGAGTAATGCACTGCGTAGTGCGTACCTAGAATGAGGGAAATGGGTGTTGAAATTGCAAAATGCTACGGAGATTACCGTAAGTATCGTTCAAGCCGCTCAAAGTTTGCAAGACGAGATTTTCATCGGACACCGGATTGTTGACATCGGCAAGGGCGTCGGAGAGGGTTTTCAAGCGAGTACAATACTCGTTTATAGGTAGAGCACCTTGGCGGAAACTTCTGAATTCGGCCTCTAATTGAATGGCCCTGGCTTTCTTATTGTCTCTGAATAAGTCTTCAATGGACTGCCAAACTTCATACGCAGTGGCTCCGGAACGTAATATGAGGCTGAAGATGTCGGAATGGATTGTGGCGTAAATCCACGAGAGAACAGTGAAGTCGAGTAACTTCTAGCTCTCGTCATTGGTGGGAGGAGATCCATCGATGTGGTTGAGTAAGTTGAATTTACCAAGGGTAACCATAAAGAGGTGCCGCCACAACGTATAATTGGGCGGAGATTGGGTGAGTTCGATGCGCACGTGAGTTGTGATGGAATTGACGTGCAGAGCTTGCGATACCGCAATGACACCGGGAGAAGCGGCTGGGGTAGTGTTGTGAATGCGAGGGGGAGATTCGGGTAGGGAAGCAAGGAGGGTGCGTTCAGAGGGAGCTGGCGACGCCTCAGGCGATGGGTTGTGGGAGTTTTGATCGGCCATGATGGAGGAGCGGGGAGACAAAGGCGGCGGACGGTGATGAAAAGTAGAGAAGGAAAAGAGAGGATCGGGAATAGATGTGTTAGGCTGATACCACCCTTGAGTATTACCGTATGTATTGGGTACAATATATAGGATCATTTACAGAATGTAGTGGCCTAAAGTTAGGAGGTAGTTAAGGAAGTAGTTAGGGATATTAGGAATCTGTTACAAGATATTTAAGATATTTTTTACATTATGAACCTTCTACTTTTTTTTCAAAACATTTATGAACCTTCAACTTATTTTATACATACCCGCTTTTGTTTCGTTAAGGACTACTTGCATCCTGTTGTTAAGTAGCATAATGGTATCCTAATGTTGCACATGTATATTGTCCAATAGAGGAAGTCAATGTGTGTCCAACCTGATAAAAGAATAGCATTTCTTCATGAAGCCACTGGATTTCACACACCAACTTCAATAATTGGTTTACTAGAAAAAAAGCATTTGTGGTAGGGCAGCATGGATAAGTTACCCTTTTTTCTGATCTTTTTACTGTATTTCTAGAATTATTTTTCAGATTTCTCCAATCCACCCAATTAACATTGCCGATCTGCACTCTCTAAAACTCAACGGAGAGTTGAATTTTTAATTCCATTGTCCTCGGTCAAAAGCTAGCATGAAGACATAAGAGTTGGGAAGAGAGCGGATTTGGAGGGATCAATGCCATTACACTCTCCATTCTCGAGCCAACACAGGAATGCTTGCAATCTCTTTTGACCTTACAATTCTCAACTCCCTTCCTGTTTCCTGCTTCTTCCCCTTTCTCTTCTGAGGGAGCTAGAACGGTCGAAGTTTTCCCCTGCCGGGGCTTAATCTAGGTTGAGGTGAGGTTTAGTACACGAGTTCGTTTTTCGGTTTAGCTCTTGTTAGGGCTTGCTTTACTCATTAGGGATCTGATATGGGGGTGTATAGTAGGGGAGGGGGGTAGTTGCGTTTTATATCTCTCCTTTAGTTCCACCAATCTTTAGGTTTGTTGAGATTTAGCTCTCTGTCTAAAAAAGTCAACCTAATTGGCTTTCTATTTGGGTTTAGTAGCAAGGCATATTCCAGGCAATTGATGCTCCAGGCTTAAATCTACTACTTCTCTATGCCAGTCCAAGTCTTAATCCGTAATCTACGGATTGTCCACCGGGCTTACTTCAGTTTTTGGCAAGTTGAGCTTGAATATCGGCAGCTGGGTTAGATTGTTGTTGGTTCTCCTTTTTCTGGGTATTTCTTCTAAGGTGCTAGTTTAATCTCATTCTTGCACTAGCCTGTCGTATTCATGGTGTTACTGAATCTGCCGTCGGAGCATTTCGACGGAATATCTGTTGGTCCTTCGTCGCTTTATCCTGCTGCATATCTTTTTATTTTTTATCTTCGACTTTGAATGCTTTCTAAAAGCAAATCTCTTCTCTCAAAGTTTTTCTGAAGAGTGTAGCTTTCTCCTTCGTAATATAAAATTTATTATTTTTTCAAAATCAGAGAAGTTTGATTTTTGGAATAGCAATTAGATTTTTATTTCCCTCCTTCCGGTTACTGCATATCAGCTGTTTGAAATTTGAAACTTACTTTTTCATCTTGAATGTTATTGTTCGACAGACATCTATGGCGAGGTCGTGAACACTTGAAGAGCCAGTTATTCTTCTTCCTAGAATCCCACCAGCAACTCTAATTTTACCGTACAAGCTCTAATGCATATTTCACTGTGGAAACCACTTTCTCACTGTGCCTCTCTGATCCTCGATAAGAAGGGCAGGGCGAAAGATGGGTCTGGTACTGCCTATGAAGGCAAACGGGAAGCTTCAATTCTCAGGCGACTGCAGGAGAATAAGCTAAGAGAAGCCCTTGAAGAAGCATCAGAAGACGGATCTCTGTTTAAAACAACGGAAGATGTAGAATCAGAGTCGCTTGTCCAGGAGGATGGAGGGTTGGGCCGGTCTAGATCCCTTGCGAGACTCAATGCTCAAAGAGAGTTCCTCAGAGCAACTGCTATGGCTGCTGAGCGAACTTTTGAGTCAGATAACTCAATTCCTGATGTTGACGAGTCTCTCTCAAAGTTCCTCAAAATGTACCCAAAGTACCGATCTTCAGATATGATTGATCAGCTGAGAGCCGAGGAATATGGGCATCTTTTAGAGCCAGGTTCAAAGGTATGCCTCGACTATTGTGGGTTTGGGTTGTTCTCGTACCTTCAATCGCTGTACTACTGGGACACATCAACTTTCAGCTTGTCTGAGATCACTGCAAATTTGAGTAACCATGCTTTATATGGTTGTCCCGAGAAAGGCACCATGGAACACGACATAAAAACAAGAATAATGGATTATTTGAATATCCCAGAGAATGAGTATGGGATAGTGTTTACAGTGAGTAGGGGATCAGCCTTCAAGCTGTTGTCTGAATCCTACCCTTTTCACACTAACAAGAAACTGATGACCATGTTTGATCATGAGAGCCAGTCTGTCAATTGGATGGCTCAAAGTGCCAGAGAGAAGGGGGCAAAGGTCCATAGCGCTTGGTTCAAATGGCCAACATTAAAGCTGTGTTCTACTGATTTGAGAAAGCAGATCTCAAGTAAGAGGAGGCGGAAGAAGGATTCTGCTACAGGTCTTTTTGTATTCCCTGTTCAATCTAGAGTTACTGGGGCTAAGTATTCATACCAGTGGATGGCCCTTGCTCAGCAGAACAACTGGCATGTCTTGCTCGATGCTGGTGCGTTGGGTCCCAAAGACATGGATTCTCTAGGATTGTCACTGTTTCGCCCTGATTTTATAATCACATCATTCTACAGGGTATTTGGGTATGATCCGACCGGTTTCGGGTGTCTTCTCATCAAGAAATCGGCCATGTCTTGTCTTCATAACCAGTCCGGTGCTACTGGAACAGGTATGGTGAAGATAACCCCACTCTTCCCTCAGTACCTAGGTGATTCTGTTGATGGGTTGGATGGTTTAGCTGGGCTTGAAGATGAAGTGGCAGCTGAGAATGGAGATACCAAGGATGATTCATATAGGAAAGAGCAGATGCCTGCCTTTTCAGGTGCTTACACATCCGCCCAAGTGAGGGATGTGTTTGAGACTGAGATGGAGCATGATAATAGCTCTGAGAAAGACAATGCGAGCACAATTTTTGAAGAAACGGAGAGTGTTTCTGTTGGGGAGATGATGAAGAGCCCAGTTTTCAGCGAGGATGAGTCATCAGAAAACTCATTCTGGATTGATGTTGGTCAAAGTCCTTTAGGCTCAGAAGGTGGTGGAAGACAAAATTCATCCTCCCCATTGCCCCCATTGTGGTTCAGCGGTGGGAAGAAGAACAAACAGATCTCTCCAAAGGATGGAACCAGGAAATCCCGAAGCCCTCTGTACGATGATGAAATAGATTCTCATATTGGAAACTATGACAGTAATCACAAAATGCTCTCTTTTGATGCTGCTATTCAATCTGTATCGGGTAATCTTGACTATGGAAAAGAGATCGAGAGGATGCTGGAGATAGAGAAGCCAATCATGTAGGTGATTTTTCAAACTGTTCTGTCAGTGGATTCTCTGATCATCATCACAGCTTTTTGAATGGCTCCACCTCTGAAATCCGTCCAGATGCAAAGGAAAGTGCCATACGCAGAGAAACTGAAGGAGAGTTCAGGTTACTGGGAGGAAGAGGCGACAAATTTAACGGTGGTAGGCTGGCGTATGTGGAGGAAAACGAAGCTGGAATCAAAGGAAGGAGGGTATCCTTCAGTACAGAAGACAACCAGAGAGAAAACATGATTCACTTAGCGACAGACGCTGGAGAAACATCAGGCATTAGCTATGATGATGATCAGTACAGTGATGGGGATGAGGGGGATGATTTTGGGTCTGACCGAAGAGAACCTGAGATTATATGTCGACATCTTGACCAGATAAATATGTTGGGCCTGAATAAAACAACTTCACGGCTACGTTTCTTAATCAACTGGCTGGTTACATCCTTGCTTCAACTTAGACTACCTGGTACCAACGGGCAGAACTCTGTTCGACTTGTCCAGATATACGGTCCGAAGATCAAGTACGAGCGCGGGGCTGCTGTGGCATTCAACTTGAGGGATAGGAATAAAGGGCTTGTGAACCCTGAGGTAGTTCAAAAGCTGGCTGAAATACATGGGATCTCCCTTGGTATTGGAATACTTAGCCACATTAAGATCACGGATAGCCCCAAAAGCCATTGTGGGTCCTTGAGTATTGAAGATACAACACTATGTAGGCCAATGACGAATGGATCTCATAACGGGAAGGGTGGATTCTTCAGGGCTGAGGTTGTTACTGCCTCTCTTAGCTTCCTGACTAATTTTGAGGATGTGTACAAGTTGTGGGCTTTTGTGGCTAAGTTTTTAAATCCTGCATTCATTAAAGAGGGCGGGGGTCATGGTCTCCCTGGTGTGGATGAAGAATTGGAGGTTTAATGTCATTATACAATTGAGGTTTTATTGTATTTTGGAGTCTTTAATGAGTACCCTTGAGACATTTTGTAAATCAAGATGTGTCTTTAGGATGAGATTAAAGACTCTGACAACGGAAGAAGTGGAAAGAAACCAGGGTGTTTTAGGGAAGCCTTGTCTGAAAAACCGCGATTTCCAGGTGGTTAATTGCTTATGATGTTGTAATTGCTTGTGGCTATGTATTTTTCTTGGGTTCTTTTGTATGTGGCCATGTAGAGCTGGGTATTTTTTTGTTATTAGTTTCTCAGATGAGGAATATGTTTTTTTTTTTTTGCAACATCAGATGAGGAATATGTTAGACATGAAGAGATGATTCCTTCTCAAAGTCTAGCACAAACATTATCAACTTTTTCTCCCATAGGCCATTTGGCATTAACTTCTCTCTCATAAACGCCACCTGCCATCGTCCCGGGGTTGCTAGACTAGAGCACTTTTGTATTGGAGTTTTCCTTCAGCAGTACAAGCAAAAGCGAAGACTGAATTTGGTTATCTTCTGCATGCTGGTCAGCAAATTGCAGTTTGGATTCGTTTGTGCTCCTAATCTATTCCTCATCTGAAAAGATAAGATTCTACTTGTAAGGTAATGGTTGTACCAAGTATAAAGGGTTTTTTTTTTCCACATAAATGCTTGCACAAGTTCAAAAACGCGACAAATATTGTATTTATATAACTGCTGGTTCAAGTTCGAGCCCAGCGGCGCGCTTCCCTTGAGATAAAGAAACCAGATTTCGAATCTAGGCGGCATAGTGTTCACAACCTCGCTTGACATTTAAACATCCACCGAACCCTAAACCCCTTCTCCGTCAACCCTCTTTTCTTATTGTGCGAACTTCTAACTAGCAAATATCTGCTAAAAGATCTTCCCTCCGCAAGGACGCTGAAGATCTCGCTGTTATGCTATCACCGCCTCAAATTTCCTCCAACGAACTTCACCTTCGACCGTTACCGCCAAAACCCAATCTTCCCTCCATCTTCGCTCAGTATCACAGCTCGGTCTACCCGATCAATGTCTCCTTCAAAACCCTCTCCCCGTCAAGCTCCACGAAGCTCTGTATATCAGTTACAGAGCAAAGCTTCGAATTTGGAGACCAACCGGTAACGTCAACTAGCGGGTCGTCGTTGCTAACTAGCCTTCCTGTTGTGATTAAGAGAGGGGGGAAGGTGTCTCGGTATTTTTGGGATGGGAATCGTTTGGAATTGTTGGGTATCGACGGAGGCCACATTTCGTGGTTGTGCTCTGACCTCGCTGATGTGAGGGATTTGTGGGGAAGTTGTGTCTCTTTTTTGAGGAATCTTTTTATACCCAAGCAAGTCCGGAAGAATTATATTGACTATGTTAAGTGGAAGTTCTTGCACCGGGTTTTCAGCTCGGCTATTCAGGTTCTCGCCACGCAGGTAATTGGAAATTCCGTTTGCTTGCCAGTGGCTAAGGTTATTGAAGGTTCGTGAAGTGGGAGCATAAATTTTGAACTCGTTGTGATTTCACAAGTTGCATTTCCTTCATAGTGTCAGGCTGTCAGAAACCCTCTTTCCTTGGGTTGACAAACATGGCTTAGTTGTGACAATTGAGGGGTGTTGATAATGCCCTTCACGATTTTGTCGCCTAATTTTGATTGATTACTTTCACCCGATTCTAGGCTATGTTTCGTGCTTTGGAGTGGGTCATGCCAAGTCACTTCCATCAGCTGCTGCTTTGAATTGGGCATTGAAGGATGGGCTTGGAAGGTTGAGTAGATGCATATACACAGCTTGTGTTGGTTCCGCCTTTGATACAAACTTGAAGGTATTAAGCATTACATGGAAATAGAAATTCGCATTTGCCAGTATTCCTCTCTAGCAACTATGATATTTAGATAAATGACCCTAATTTTGTATTTCTGATGAAGAGAGTTAGGTTGGCAACATCTGTTTTGTTCAGTTTGGGCATTGCAGTTGAGCTACTGACCCCTATATTTCCACACTGCTTCTTGCTTCTTGCATCAGTAGCCAACATTGCCAAACAAATAAGCTTGTCCTGCCACCTTGCAACATGTGTAAGGATATATAATTCCTCATTTTTATGATTGTGTTATCATCTCAGTCTCATTCACGGTTTAACAATGTCAATCTCTTTCCAGTCTGCTGTCCACCAAAGCTTTGCGATAGCGGATAATCTGGGGGAAGTCTCTGCAAAGGCTCAGGTTGGTTATTTTTGGACGAGATTTTTTTATTTACCTTCCATTAGTTTCTGCCTGCCATTGTTTTGTTAAAAATTGTTTTGTCTGATTTAGATACAAACTGTGTGCTTCGATAATCTGGGTCTTCTGCTCGCTGCACTTTTAAATTATATCTGCAGGAATGATCAAAGGTTAGTCTCTTTTATATCTTATAGTTGCATTATCCTCCTACTCTCTGTTTTTTATCATGTGATTTGAGGCTATGGATGTAATAACTTCTGGTTGTCCCTCAAATCAATTTTTGATTCCTCCTTTTTTGCCGAAGATTGCAAGTAGCTTTGCCGTTTTTGGTGTATCCGGTATTCTCAGCGATGGATTTATTCGGAATTCATCAGGCATTCAAGCATGTACATCTACAGACGCTAACTAAGGTTAGTTCTGACTATTAAATTCTCTTTTCATCATGCTTTTCGATTGACAGCATCTTTTGTGGCTGAAAATGTTTCATTTCTGAAACTCTATTCCATCTTCAGTGATTTGTTAGGTCAGAACAAGGAGATTTCTTTCAATACTTTTTTTGAACCTTTTCATATCAGATATGAATTGAACTGCAGCATTATTCAGCATTCTCTCATGTACTCAACATGTCTAATTCCGTGTCTATATCCATGCACTCTGATCCCAGGATAGGCTTGAGATAATTCTCAATACTTGGATTCGTTCAAGATACGTCCCATCACCAGCTGAAGTGAGTGAAAAGGAAGGTATCAACCTTCTCAAAATTGCAGGTGAGGTTAAATGCTCTCTTTTAATCTGTTTGTGTGCATAAACTTAGGTGGCTGACTTTGGTATCTGCTGCAGGAAAGGAACGCTGGCCTATTCGAATCGGTTCTGTGGAGGTCAAGAACCTACTACCAGTGCTAACTTTACAAACTATGAGGTCCCTGAGCAGTGAGGATTTCTATTTTATAAATCTCGAGTCAAGAAATCACAAAGTGAGTTGTTACTTGATTGTCATTTTGTTTCAACCTCTTGTCTTTCGTGCTGTAGTTTTTCTTATTTGCTGAGTAATTTTTAAAGCAGAGAAGAATAGTCCTTTGTTTAAGAGAAGGCTTGACAAAGATGGACATTATTAGGGGCCTATTACAGGTAAATTGTGTAGTCTGTTTCTTGCTCATTTATATTTTTTATATCCCCATGTAGCTTCTTGATAACTTCTTCCGCTGTAGGCTTGCTATGTCCGTGAATGCATCTCTCAAAGCAGAACCCTTTTGGATTACGATCTAGAGGGTGAGGGTGAAGCCGATGTCCTGACAAACTCCATAGAAGCTGAGTGGTCTAGGCTAATGAAGGATAGTAGAGTTTTTGCTGGTAGAGAACTCGACTTACTATACGAACGGATGAAACAAATGGGTTGGGCTGTTGGTCATATATTGTTGTGTGACGGAGAACAAGCCGGGTACACTTTTGTTGACGAAAAAGATGTTTGAATTGTAAGTTATTTTCTTCGCCTGATTTTGACACTTTGGATGCATCTCCATCTCTGAGCTGAAATTTTGCTTTTTTGCTTTTGTGAATATATAATATACCCATCCTTATGCATCGTGGGGGAAATTCTCCCTTGGCAGCAAAATTGTTGTAAAACTATTTGGTATCTCTTTTATAGCCTCTCTGATTTGGAGCTCTTTTGGGATACTGATCAAACAATCTGGCCCTGAATTAAATTCTGGGGTTTTATTCCGTTATCTTACTGTTTGCCTGCAATTACAGTTATCAGCTGATTAGATAAACTTGTTCTCTTAGAATGGGCCTAAGCTATCCATTGTAGAAAAGCTGCAAAGCCAACTAGAGAAACAGCTTGTTTACAGAAAACAGTTGTCCCAAACTTACAGGAACTAGATCATATCTGGTTTGTATTTGAATTCTTATCGAATTGCGTGTATACACTAAAATGTACAATCTTCTGTTCCATCCTAACAGAGATTCCTCTCACTTTGACATACACTGATCTAAGAGAAATCTCCAAAAACTTTACAAAACCTCTTTCCTTGATCGCGTTTCTTCTTTCATCTAATATATGTCAAATCAATTAACACCTATCTACATTTTCCGAAAGTTGATCCATTCCATCAGCGCTTACCCCCACCACTTCCTAATCCAGGCGGAGGTGTCTCAGCCACGGCCTGATCGCACACCCCCACATCTTCACCGATTTATCCAAGCTCCCACTGTACAATATCCACCGGCGATTCCTCCTTGTCGACTCCTCCTTCACATCCCTCTCCACCGCTAAGCACTTAATTGGCGCGCTGTGTCCCGTCAACATGGAGACGAACATATGGGTGTTCTTCTCATCCCTTCTCCAAACGCCGACGTTCATGTCCGCTGATCCTGTGAACAGAAGCCTCCCGGCCGTCGCCATACACAAAACCGCCAGTGGATGCGCCCTTAAATGCTCGCTTGGAAGCGAGAGGTGGTTCCTCTGCCAGTAATTCACCATCCCGTCCGACGAGCCGCAGTACACGATTGTCCCCATCGGATCTACCGCCAGGGCTGTCACCGCGCATTCCTGTTTTAGAAGCGATTGCGAAAAGAAATGCTTCGTCCCTTTACCCTGTTTGTATCAGCATGCAATTGTATCATCATCATCAGTACATCGATTTGAATTAGACTGTTAAATTACAACCAAAACAGGATGAAATATAATTGATCATATGAATGCAGTCCCAAACCTGGTACTCTCGTCTCCAAACTTTAACACTCCCATCAGCCGATCCGGTAAAAACCAACCCATCAAACGCAGAAATCACAGCATTAACCGCATCATCATGTGCACTAATCGACTCCATACACTTGAAATTCGAAACTTTCCAGACCTTAACCGTCTGATCCCACGAAGCGGAATACAAATAATTCTGATCCTCCGTCAAACTAAGGCTCGAAATCGCATCATAATGTCGATTCCACGGCGCGTTCCGATGATTCTTCTACTAACTTCAACGTAACTGCTCGGTTTCATTGAGCTCTTAATGTACGCCTTCAATGTCGGCAATGTCGCCACACGTTTATAAAGTGTTGGATTCTTCGACGATACTTTCCATACACGAATCTTCCCGTCTTGATGACCTGTGAAGATCCGTCCTCCTTCGCCTGAAATAACTATTGATTTCACAAGCCCGCTGTTTGCCTTGAACCCTGAATACTCCCGTTGATTCTTCCATACACGGATATTCTTTGAATCTGATCCCGTGTATAAGAGATCTCCCGATGCCGCGAGTGAGTATATATGCCCTTCTTCTCGTACCAGTGATCCCATTAGCCGGTTCATATTCTTGCTTGACGAGAAAGATGAGGTGCCGGTGGTAGCGGATAAGTCGATCTTCTCGTTCTCTTCTTCTTCGTCGTCGTCCTCGTTTATGGGTGGGGTGATCATGTGGCATGTCCATGGGGATTTAGATGTTGGGGTGATGGAAGAAGGGTAGCAGGATGTCGGGTCATCCCATCTGGATTGATTGGGACATGCAGATGCTTGAGCCATATTTGGGTCTTTAGTCGGGGACATGCAGAAGCTACAGGGCGGAGGGTTCGTCGAATGCAAAGGAGCTGGCGAAGGAATGTCGCGGTGGGGCTTCTTCCTCTTCCTCCTCCTCCGAGGAAGATGAATCGCACATGGAGGTGGGGAGATTCTGACCGGGTGATGGAGGAGGAGCGGCGGAGATAGCAAAGGGTCGTGGTAGATTTGTGATTGTGGTTTTCGCCCAATGGGTGAAATTAGTAACGTATGATCGGTTCTTGGTGGCGGGTTCTTGTATGAATTGAGCAGAGGACATGGAAATTAGATGGAATATTGAGAAATTAATCTGAGTTCGAGGAGGAAATGCATGAATGGTGGCGGGGAAGAGATTTGGTTTTGGCTTTGATTGAGGTGACGAGGAAGGAAGGTGGATTGTGGTGAATGGATAGGGGAAGGAATCGACAAAGATGCAACACAAAAAGCATGGTGGAAAGTGCTTAAATGAATGCTTAATTAAGAACTGAGAAGAAAAGTGATTTCATTTGAATTAACAAAAAGATGTACGAGAGTTCATAATGCAAGTATTAAGAGATGAGAAATTATTGAAAAGGTAATACAAGTTTTAGCTTATCCATAAGTGGTTACTAGAACAGTGTACAAATCCTTGGTTTATACATGAGTTCAACTTTTATCTTTTTGGTAAAACTTATCACAAACTTGTACGATTAGGACTTACTATAACATTTTGAAACTCAAAATATTAACACTCCCTTTTATTTAAAATATACTTCCTCGAGCCCTTAATACATGATTTTTAAGTCCTCTTTTTTTTTGATTTTATTTTTTATTATAACACCCAAAAAACACCACTCTAACCACAAGTACTATTTACGACCACCACCTCCAAACCACGCCATTATTTTATATTTAAACCAACCAACAATCTTAAAACATACCCTTATATTAAAACATACGAACTAAATATCAACATGATTTGTGAGTACATAGAGTCCTACCTCAAAATATAAGATATTGACACCCTGGATTTTACCTCAAATATAACTTATAAAATCCAAATCCAACGGCGCAAACGAGACGAAAACGGACTTCAACGAGTACTAAAAGTACAAAATAGAGTTAGTCCGAACTTGCGTCCGGACATAGTAAGTTCGGACACAAGCCGAGTAAAACAGACTGCAGAAAACTATTTGTCCGAACTTGTGTCCGGACATAGATGTTCGGACACAAGTCGAGAGTTAGAAAACTGGAAAGCGACAATGTCCGAACTTGTGTCCGGACTTCGAAGTTCGGACACAGTCGAGCTTCAAACTTCAAAAAATCCCTTACTTGTCCGAACATTGGTCCGAACTTGCAAGTTCGACATAGGTCGAGACTTGCACGCTGGACCCATCCTCGCATGCTGTCCGAACTTTGATGCTCAGACAGATGTTCGGACACAGCCAAACGACGAAAACCTTTGAAATCCTTCGGGCCCTGTCCAACATTGATGCCCCGACGGACGTTCGGACAGGTCCCTAAGTGCAATTCCCAGCGCGTAAACAGGGACCAAAACACTCAAAATGCATAAATAAACCATAACAACAACAAGAAAACATTTTGGGGGCAAAAAGTTAACAATCATTACCTCAAAATAGTGTTCAAACTTCATAAGATCAATTCATAAATATCAAGGATTGTCGTTAGTAACCCAAAATGAGTGTAACCTTAAAAACAACAGCGGATTCAAAACATCCAGGGCATTACCGTCACACCCAAACTCCCTGGGTGCTCAGGCTAATGAACCAAAATAAATATCAAGAACAAATGTTAATTCAATTATGCGGAAGCCAAAAATAAACATTCAGTGTGTAAAATCTTTGGGAAACAACACAACAATTCTTAAACCTTGTAATTCGGACATTGTCTTAACAACTCATAATTCCAAAACTATGTGATTCGCCGTCCCGATCCCCACACTTAGTCATCCATACCTGCGATCATAAAACATAGACAAAAACAGAGAGGATCGCACAAATCAGAAAAACTGAGTAAAGACTATCTCATTTGTAAAATACGTTTTAGAAACTTATTTGCCATTTGTCAATCAGGAGGGAATAATTTAGTGAACATTAGACGAACTTCCAGAACCCAAAACAACATTAAAATCACAGTAGGGAGCTTTCAACAGGAGACCACCACAATACCAATACGGGGTCACCTATGGGACCCCAAACAATAGCACAATCACCTATGGGACCGTCAAACAACCACCTCACCCTAATTCCTTAAGTGTGCACACCCCCTATGAGACAGCAGTAACATAGAGTAGATCAAAGGGCTTAACTGCAACAATGTGTGCAGCGCAAATAATAATAATCATGGGGAGCACCTATGGGCTCCCAAACAATAGAATACAACCTGTGAAAGACTCCCAAAATCCAGAACAAAATCCACAGCACAATCCAATTCCTCAATTCCAAAACGTGGGACACAATCCCAAGTTTCCAAACCACAACGGAGAGTTCATAAGAACACAGCGAAACCTTTTCCCAATCGCTTTACAAAACAGCAGTCAAGCAACATTGAGCATAGAATTTACCGGATCAACTAAAACTGTAACACCCCTCTCAAATAAACACGTAATAGTCACTTGCGTTAACAGAAAAATAAAACGTATACAACGGAAGAATAAACAACAACATTAAAACTCACTCGGGTGTCACCTGCCATTACTCGCCCATGCGAGTAACGAGGCAGAAACTAAATCCAACACTAAAACAACAACACTACTAAACCGATGTGACAACGAGATATCTCCTATACATCATACTAAGTCCACATCTATAACAGTTGACAAGTGAGCATCTACCCAAATCCCAAATAAATACAACCGTACCGTCATACATCCACAACTGATACTGTTATACAAATAAATTCCATGTACAGTAACTAAAGTAACCCTCACTACCCGGTACCCGCACTTCGGCTTCAACGTTGATCAGCAACCTGCACAATGAGTGTAGTCTCAGCGATAGACGCTGAGTATGCCGGGCCTGGACCCTATTGGTCACTTGTCATTTTTAACCATCTTGATATTAGATTGATTTCATGCTTTACCATTTTACAGATATAATAAATACTGTAATAAACATGCATAAACACATAACCATCCATCTAATCCAACAATCATTGTAAATATACGCAGCACAGTCCACACACATCACATCATACAATACATAGCATTGATAACTCATACGTCGTATAATAACATCATCACGTATTACAACATTCGCCCCCCGGGCCTCTCTCATATCATTTGATTTGGTTAGCACTGCCGGGCGTCAATTAGGACAACCCGAAATATACTCACTTGGACAGTAGTCCCACGTACACACAAGGTGCTCACTGCCCTGATCATTCGAAGACTCCGGGACTATTTCACTTTGCCTTTGTAAAGGCGTCCATTTAGGTGGCCAAAGGCCTGGTGCCAACGGTAGTAGCACACTCCGCCTGACGATCTATCTAGGTTATTTCAGGATTAACTAGGGAAAACCCGACACAGGTTACCCAAGAGATCTCTACGCGCGACCAGCAGCCGGTGGCTGTCTGGATTAAAGTACCACATCACATTCATTCACACTCCACTATTAACCTCGTTAGTCAGTAATTCAGTTACAGTTTTTAATTATGGAGAACATCACTTATTTTGTTGGCTGCCCTGTGGGTCTTACGCATGCCTAGAATGATTCTAGGTAGTATTTATGTTCGAGTCGAAGCTCTAGGGACCGACAATGTCGTGTCCCGTTCCTAAGTGTTTTACTTAGATTATAACTACATACTTGTAATACTTAGCGTATTAGGTCGGGCAACCGTAATCACAATCACACATCTCACATATGTAGTTTTATATAGTCGATCTATAGTCGACGTAGAAATAGTCCTGTAGGACGTTCGTGCATAAATAAATAATGCATAAAACACAGATATCCATCACACACATAATCACACACTTTATCAAAACAAATTCGAGCCCGAGGAATTCCTCAGGACAACCCGGATCAAACCCCTTTACATACCGTACACCTTAGACCAGGATGCGCAGTGTAGACCACTAAGCTTTCTCGAGCGCGCACGTCTGACAGGCGATCTAACAATACGAAGAACGCTAAGTGTCAATCCACATGACAATACGATTCGGTATTTCCGAATAACGTCAGTAACCCCGGTATTACACCCCCGGATTTCAACTGTTACTAGTTAAGGTATCGTTATCCTTAAAAACTCCTTACTCGTAGTAAATGTTAATATTCGGTTTAACAAAGTCATCGGCTTCTATACGAACGTCATAGTTAACGTTTTCAACTTAGGAATTACAGCTTCCAACCGTAGTATTTAATAAGCGTTACGCTTAATACAAATTCGTTCGCTCTCGTATAATTAATTCAACTGTTATATTGCATGCATAAGTATTATTATAACCTATAGTTGCATGCATAGTTATATTTTATAACCTATGGTTGCATGCATTCCATGCAACATTACTTTATAAGGTATGAGGTTATTATTCTTGATACACCTTACGTTATACAACTTCCTATTTATGTAACACGTTGTATTCATTCAAAAGCTTATGACCTTATAGTATATAATTATACTTATAAGTTAACATTTATTATTTTACTATTATATGGTTTGTAAACCATATTATATATGTGCCTATTATTTGCGCCAGCATATACACATATATATACCCATTAATTTCTAATGAAAATAAGGAACTTTACATTATGTACATATTATTCCTCATTCAAGGTTATTTACCATTCAAAAATCACATTTTGACCATAGTATTTATGTCATTGAATACTATAGTTTATATCTTCATTTTTTTGATATATACATATATGCATACACCAGCTTGTATAGTTTTTATATACTATACTTTTGACCTCATAATATTATTTAGTGCTACACTTATATCATGATATCATATTGTATGATATTTTATATGTCATTAAACTTTATAACATATAGTTTTGGTAACTAATATTGTTACCGAAAATAGCATATATTATATAGCACACTTATACCCCTTTATTCTTGTAATTTCCATTAATCACAATGTGGCCACATAACTTATACCATGTTATAAATACCTTATTTTATAACATCAAACTTGTAATAAAATATAACCTAAGGTTTTATATCCCTCTTCATTATTGCCGAAACGACATGTATATTCTACTTCATTTCCTTTCAAATCCTATACTTTCCAAATATTACAATTTCACCACAATTTTTATAACATACTTAACTTACCATATATTATAGCATTTAAATCATATAGTATGTATACTATATAGTCTTAATATTTCTGAAAATTCCAACAGACATGGTTCTGGTTTTTTTTTTTTGTTTTAACCCTTAACTTTCCATATTTATATTCTTACCACAAATCTTATAATATTTTTACATAACATATGTTATATCATCCAAACATCACAATAATTATAACATATAGTTTTTATATGTTATTTCTTATATATTACCGAACAGCCATAGCTGTTTGGTATATTTATTTCCCAGCCATAATATTTTCCTTATTTACATAATAACCACCTACATTATAACAAGTTATACACATAGGTTATATTATATGGTTTTAATATTTATTGTTGATATAACCTATAGTTTCTTGTTACTTATTTCCACACAGCCCCTTAGGTTTCGGAAATTCCTTTTCCACCCCATCCTTTTCCCTTATTTACATTTTGACCCCAATTTATATTATATACTTTCATATGTCACAAAAACCATATATATACTCTTTTATCAATATACTCACTTATATAACTCCAAAAATTCCCAAATTTCATACTTAGGATATAAATCACTATATTAACCAATCTATACCCTTACTTTTTGGTATTTACACTCTATACACCATGAGTTTTATAAATTCAACATTTCACTTATAATGTTAATATAAATTCATATTAATTAATTATTTATGACATTAAATTGGTAAAACCTCCTAATATGGTCTATGTTGACCCAATAACTTTCAGTTTGACCAGAAGTTTATATAATTACAGTTTGACCCCTATAATTTTCATGAATTACATTTTTGTTCCCAAATTTAATATAACTTTATAAAATTCATAGAATAAGTTCCTAATATATAGTTTTCGGCCCTAACCTATGTTAAGCCTTTAAAATTTTATTTTAAATTGCAAATAGGTCCCAAATCCTTACAGCAATGTTTATTATTGTTTTAAATTCATTTTTAACTTAAATAACAATTGAATAAATGGCCTAAAATGCTTGGCATTATTACAATAATTTAGCATAAAATAAAATTACATATAAATGTCATAGAAACTATATTGTTTACGGTTTATCATATAGTTTTTCTTTAATGTTTCCTAAAATCATTTAATTAATCCTTATGACATAATATGTCATATAAACCTTATATTATCAACCAAAAATGT
This sequence comes from Limonium bicolor, assembly GCA_023374045.1. Classification (NCBI taxonomy): domain Eukaryota; kingdom Viridiplantae; phylum Streptophyta; class Magnoliopsida; order Caryophyllales; family Plumbaginaceae; genus Limonium; species Limonium bicolor. The sequence continues at coordinate 37,747,274 of CM041783.1, forward strand.
TATAAACATTATAATACATAGTTTAGCTATTTAAGACCATGTTTGGTCTCGACTTTATTTCCCTTGCCCCCATATATTTTATAAATTATGTTTTTAGCCCTTATTTAATTTCCGTGACCTTATAGGTCATTAATATACCAAGCTAACCAACCAAAAATGTTATTAAACATTTTAATACACAATCAAGTTATATAATCCCCATAAAACCCATGGCTGCTACATTAATGTAACAAAATGCCATAAAAACCATATCATAATCTAAGATAAGGCTTCTCACCTAGCTTTTGAGTTTCAAGCCACCAAAGCTCTCCAAACTGCCTTTACACCTCTTGGCCTAATTTTTTTTTACATAAGATTTAATTAACTTTTGAAGTGTTTAATGACATAAGCTTAATGTATATATCATTAAGATAATAACACTCACTTTGGTATAGGTATCTTTGGATCTGTTTCCTACGGTTGGGTAGGAGGTTTCCATGAAATTTTCCAGCAGCATTTCATGCAGAAAAAGGACATACATCAGTCATGTAAAACAAGGTTATTATGGGTTGTTTTCAGCTAGGAAAATACAAGATATTTACCTTGCTATGGAGCTGGTCTTAAGGGCTTTTTACGCCTAGTTTTTTTTAAATGGGCAAAAGCAAGTGTCAAAGTACTACTCATACCAGCACATATAAGCGGTAAGACAAGGAGGGAAAAAGGCATGTTTTATTTTTTACCTTACCGAAAATGGTACAACATGGTGGTGTTGTTTGGACTTTTTCACGCCTGTTTTTGTGGGCAAAACAGAATGTTAAACTACTATTTATACCAGTAGATATACCCTGGTAATATAAGGAGAAACGGTGGGATTTTTTTCCTTACCAAAACAAGGTAAACCAAGAGTTGTTTTTATGGGTTTTGCTCCTTCACAAGACTGGTATCCTCCTCTGTTTTTTGTACGTAAAAGGGCAAGGTTTAAACTAGTAAATCTGGGAGTGTATTACCGGAAGAATAACAAGGATAAGGTAAGTGTTTTCCCTTACCGAAACGATGGAAATGTAGCTCCTGGTATAGACATTGCTAATGCATGGATAATGAACATTTTTTCCTCTGGTTTTGGACGTGAAGAAGCAAGGTTGAGCTGGGAACTTTCTTCTATTTTTATACGTGAAAAGAACAGAGTTTGTGTAACACCCCAACTGCTAAACCTGAACCATCATGCAACAAACCTGCAACAATATTATAACTCAGCGGAAGAAAGTACTAAACGTTGGTGTTACCGCCGTTAGTCACCCACGTGACTAACTAGGCCTATTCCAGTCTCAAGCTACGGTCTGACGGACCCGAGTGTACCGAACGTGAGTGCGTACATAGTCTTACAACAAAATACAATACCGAGTTCGAAGTATCTCTCCTATTATTACAACTTACCACCATAGTTTATAAAGCGAGTGTACAGGCACACTCATAATGCAAATTAAACCTTAGTGCTCTACCCACTCCTACTCTCAGGTTGGGTCCTCGTCTGACACCTACCTGCAAAGTTTAAATCACAGGCCCCAAGGGGCTCAGCATATTGCTGGTACAGAAAACGTGCAACCCACAAGCTATCAAGGCTACACACGACTACTTGTCGTATACATGCAGTTGATTATTCATACAACAATAATAAGAAGTACAATAACAACAATACATTTATATGAAACATTCACAGCTCAAATAGATCGAACGACGTAGTGGACGTCCATTAATGAGTAAGTTAGATTCCTAAATCCTGAGGCCTGAGAATTGTTTAGTTCTCGTGTTTGACCATACCTTATAAGTGTCAACCATCCTCCTATTAGAATTGGTTGTTCTCTAACTGAATTGTTTATTTTTGTCGGGTCAAAGTAACCCTAGCCAATGAGTTATTAGCTCCATTGGTTTAATAAACATTAATTCTTGAGTTATGAGGGGTGTAGGCTTGACCCTCCTGCGCCTCCTGAAGTTGCCTCCCATCTCGAACTGTTCACTTGAGATGGTCGGGTCAGTTTGTCGACCCTAGGCGGAAGACAGATCTGATACAAATGCCGACCTCCTAACCTGAACATGCATGACCGGAGTCAGTCCCGGATTCCTCTCAAGTCCCAGTTAGCTGAAGTCTCAATGACGATTTGTTAGTTAAACCTCTCTCGGTATTAACCAACTAACAATAGGGAATATTTGTAACCTTATACGATTGTTATTAAACATAGTTAATGAACAAGCTCTGAATCAAGTCGTGTTAGTGTACAATGGACACACAATAACAATATAGTAGATCGGTTTCATGCTTAATCCTGTTTGGTCGTATCACAATAACACATAACACACAAACTGAGGTAGACCTTGTTAGCAAACAAGCTACAAGAATCCCATACCTTAGCCTATCGACGTTTGTCCACTCCTGGATGACGTCCCGACTATTCCGGTCACCCACTCCGCTCCTATAGTTCATTAGGACGACGTGGTTAAATAACTTAATTTTCGTATTTTTACTATTCACCGCATACGTATTTTACTATTCACATATACGTATTTACTATTCACGTATACGTATTTACTATTCATGTATACGTATTTACTATTCATGTATACGTACTATTCACGTACATGAGTACTATTCATGTACACTAAAATTTCGTGTACGCCCGTATGATACTCCGTATCATACGTATTTATTTCTTTTCCCTATATAACTTGTATTTTCATTAAAAATACCTTAAGTAATGATTTCTCCTATACTTATTAAATTACGGGTATACCCCTCGTATACCTTAAGTTATATACGGGTCTCATTTACCCCGTTTTAACTCTGTTTCTTTTACAACTTGTTTCTAAATTCTTTATTTAATTTCCTTAACCTTATAAACACATAAAAATGAGTTATTTACATTACTTACCCATAGTTTCCTCTTAATCTCTATTTTCCTTATAATAAGTTCTAAACTTGTTATTTTTATTTCTAATTTCTTCCAAAGTCTTATTTAATTAATTCTTTTATACTTTTGGTCATTTACCAAAATATACCCAAGTTTGACCAGCCTATTATGGTCAAATCCCCTAACTTTCCATTATTTACAATGTTACCCCTAAAGTTAATTTAACTTAACTTTTTATTCCTTTATCCTTTTAATATCTAATCTTTTGCTACAAATTTTATTTTAGCTTCTCTAAACATTTTACAAACTGCCATTGACCAAGTTTGACCACGTTTGACCAAGTTTGACTAGGGAAATTACCATTTTACCCTTGTGGTCTTTTCTTTTATCCTAACTCATTTATTAACCAAATTAACTCTAATTAATTTCTAATTTTCGTAACTAATTTCCTACAGATTTTTGAACATCAAAAATCATTTTAAACATCTCCAAATCACCAGATTTAATTATCTAATGTTGTAGTATATATATACTATCTTTATTAACTTTAAATATACCAAAACCTTATAAATTCTAGTAATACTTATAAACTCTTCATAAATTGTAAACTTAACTCTACAATTATTTTCCCATCATCTAAACTTCATGAATTTCATAATAATTCATATATATATTTCGGCAATTATAATGTGTGACCCAAAACTTCATAAATTTTACATATTACACTTATTATACTAGTTCCTTTAATTTAACTTAGTTATATAAATTTTCTAACTCACCTAAGTTCTCTTAATTTTTGGCCACACACTAAATTTTAGCATATGAACTTTTCTTATATATTATGATAGCTTATATTAAAGTTTATATCATAAGGGTTGTAAATCTAATTTTAGATTTACAAATATTAACATTTTAGGTGCTAAAAATTAAATCTAACACCTACTAAATTCGGTAATAATAAACACGGTATACAATATGTTAGATCATATATAGATCAATATTTAGAACCATGAAATAGGTAGTTGTAGGATTACCTTGTGTATTAAACTTTTAGCTTAATATTTAAGCTTGAATTCCTTAGAAATTTCACCAGCAATTTGCTAAACGAATTGTCCCCAAAATTATACAATAAGATGAAGAATAAGATGGGTTAGTATCCCATGCCAATCGGCTGTAACAAAAACCAAAGAATAAGAAGTTTTCAAGAAGGCAATGTTTTACCTCGAGAATCAAAGGCACTTCTTAGTGGTTTTTCCTGCGCATATGGGGGCTCATGAGCTATGGTTGTAAAGCTCTTGAAGAGAGGATTCCAACGAGCTATCAAGCTTGTGATTTGGAGCTAGGACGAGAAAGTTATGATTTCTACAAGGAAGGGTATTCTTTAAGGTTCAAAACTAAGAACATTGCACTTGTTTTGTGTGTTTCTTCAAAGAGAGGGTGAGCTACGAATTTGGGAGCTCTCATTTGACAGGTAAGAGTCTCATTAATCATTCACTAAGGGGACAAGATGATAAGGTAATGCAAGGAAGTCTTGAGTAGGTGAAATAGTGAATTTAAAGGCAAATCACACATGGTGACTCACCCCTTGCTGTCGGCAGCTCCTCCCCTCTTTTTGAAATACCCAAATTTAATTAATAATATTAAACCATTATTTAATGGAAAATAATCCTATTATAAATCATTTCACATACGCATGCAAACCCATGCATGAGAACGTTACGTAAAAACAGTCGTTTCTCCATAAACACTAAAACGCCTTAGAAGCATATGGTCAAACATGACCTTGTATGACCCTCTAATATTCAAACCAAATGGTCATACAACAATTATATGAATATATAAATATCCCTAAGCTATACTCAGTCAAAAACGCAAAACGCCCGGGAGTGCTCACGCACGCCCCTTAAAGCACGAAAAGTCCGGAGAGGAGTGCCGAGGTGGCACGAACTCCTATAAAATTAATTCCTTGAGTTCTAACATCTTTATTAACCATTATAAAGAGAACCCACGAAGTGGTTTCTCAAAATTCAGCAAAAACAACAGGAGGATTTCTTAGCGCTCCTTTTTGCCCGGGCGTGTCCCGATGGCCCGTAAATTATGTCATGGGTTGTTATAACCCCATATAACCCAATGTAACATCTTAATATATGTTTATTTACTATAATAAGTGTTTACAAACACTTGGAACTCATAAAAACAATTTATTTCAAAAATTTCCTTAGAGCACAAAAAACACACCTTCGGGTGTCACGAAAACGCGTTTTACGCAATTGCCTTGTAGTTTTTGACATGCCACGAATTGGTAATATTAAATAGGGTTAAAATGAACTTCTAAATCAGTTGGTGTGACTAGTCAACAAGACTCTCTATAGGGGCCGATTTTGAGAGCAAAAACTAGTATAAAATTGCATTAAAAGTTTATAAAAGGCATAGAACATGGTGACTCACCTTCCCATGTGTTATATTACTTAATGTCAAAGTATGTAGGTCTCATTTGACCATCAAGCTGTCGAAATTAGGCCATGGAATAAGGCCATGTGAGCTTGTTAGAAAACAAAATGCAAAAGGTAAAAGTGGATCTAGATTCCACCTTTTTTGATTCCTTCTTTTCCATGTGACCTTCCTTGTTCTTCCTTGGCTCTTCAAGGTCGATTAAGACACCCCATTTTACCCTTGAATTCGTGAGTCTACAAGGGAGGAAGAAGACAAGCCAAACTTAGAAAAATCAAAAGAACAACTTACCTAAATTTCCTTGTCTTCTAGCTCACATTATTTCCTTTCCAACTCTTGCCTTGTCACACCTCACATGTCCGATTTTTATGCTGGAAAGGAGGCCATTTATTGAGCCAATAACTCATGTAATAAACTAAGGAAAAGTATAGTCATTTGACATTAAAAATTGACAAAACAAAAATCAAATTCTAAGAGCATTTTCTACCTTATACGTGAGCTTGGTCTCATTTCCCTCCTTGCACATTTCCTCCAAGGTTTGGTAAGGCTCCCTCCTCTCTCTTCTAGCTTCATCTTCTTCCTTTGAAGCTCTTAAGTCCATTAATGGAGTTTTAACTTCTACCTTCATCTTTAAGGTAATTTCCTAGCATTTCTTGGCAAGTCTTGAAGCAAAACTCTTCCTAGCATAACAAGAGGTGTTCGGCATCAATTAGTTCTCCAAGGAGGTTGTTCAAACCAACATTAATCCAAGGAGCATCCCAAGGTTATCTTAAGGTAGTTTTAATGCTTGAAAATCCTTAAAGCACATTTTTATGTGTAACCAAGTTCTACTTCTTCTAAGGTTTTCTTCTTCATTTTGATGAAGGAAAACTTGTTCTTCATCTACCTTAGGAGTGCCGAATTTATAAGGAGAAAAAGTCTAAGGTAAAGTCTTGTAAAACTACTTACAAATCTACTTAAGGTCTTTGTTGAAGATCTAACTCCTAAACACCTTCACCTCTTGCATAAAACCGAAGAGGAGCATCAAGTTTACCTAGGAGAAGGCTTGGAGATTCAAGAAGAAGTTCAAGCACTTAACCACCTTTGTTAAGAAGTAAGTTTACTAAGTAAATCTTTATGTTATAAGCTTTGTTAAGCTTCTAAAAATTATACAAAAATTATGTACATCTCCTAGGTATATTAAGACCGAAAACTATATGGTATTATATGCCAAAAATACAATCTATAACTTATATAGAAAATATTTACCTTAAGACACATTTTTGTGTCACAAAATTTATTTATGTTACAAATAAATTAGGGCCGAAACTTCAAGGGCAAAAATGCTTATTTTTGAGCTAAGAATTTATATAAGACATTACAATAATTTTACATGAGTTATATAACTCCTATGAATTTATGTATAATTATTATGACATATAAATCCACTCTTATATACTATATGGTCACCAAATAAATATGGCCGAATGTACTAGTTGATAAATAGGTATTAATGACCTACTTAGGTATATAAACTTATATCATAAAGTTTGATAAATTAAAATATCTTATTAGAGCTTAAATGGCTAATTAATTAAGTTATGTGGTTTAAATGTAATTATTACAAAGTTTAGTGAATTTATTGTGAAAGCCGAGAGTAAAGGTGTGTTTGGTGTAATTATGATATAATATAAGGTTAGGAATTAAGTTTAAGAATTTTAGGTAATTTAAACAAGCTCTAAAATAACTTTTTATAAAGTTTTGGGCTATTATGTAATTTATAAAAATTGTTATGAAAGTTTAGAACATAAAGAGGGGCGAATTCATAATTAAGAGATTTATTAGGTTCACCTTTGAAATTTTGAGGAATTATATATTTAGACTTTAGTTTATAAGTCATTAAGAAGTTATATAAAGTTTTGGGGTGAAAATGTAATTAATGGAGAGTTCAAGACCAAAGCCGAATTATTTGGGGTTAGTTTGGTAATTCTTAAGAATTTATATATATATATACTATTCGGCATTTATGGAGAATTAAAATTAAAAATAGAGTTTATAAGGCATTATGCAAGGTTTATAAGGTTTTGTGGTTAAATTGTAATTATGGGAAATAAAATATTATTGCCGAGAATTTAAGGGGCTAAGTTGTTATTTTTGAAAGTTATAGTACTTAAAAGCTATATACCAAAATATTAGTGTGACTATGTAATTTAGCTAAATAAGAAGTTAAAACTCTATAATATAATGAGATTAGAATTTAAATATAAAGTTTATGAATTAATGTGGTTGATTTATAAATAACCGAAATATAAGGGTAATAATTTAGATTTAAATAAATATAGGTCCTATATGGATATTTTGAGGAATTAGAGAAAGAATTTTAATTAAAGGAATTATGGAATTAGAACTATGGCTTATGTAGTTATAAGGAAGTTAAAAGAAACAATAAGTATTGTTTATGACTAAAAGGAGAATAATGAGATTATAAGAATATTATGTCATTGTAAGACATTTAAATATAGTTAAGAAAATTATAAGTTGTTATGTCACTTAGACAATTAAAATAAACAACAAATATAGTACATGAATATATGAATACATATATGTACATTAAAGGATTTATAAATAAATCAAAAAGGAATAACAAATAAGTTATACATTAAATCATGAGGTAATTAAAAGAAATAAACCTCACATGAAATAACAAATAAGAGATTTGTTGAAAGATCCAATAGGATCATTATATAAGGGTAACCATAAATTAACCCTCTCAGTTAATCCTATTCTAGGACTTTGTTTGACCAGACGTTGACCGGGAATTAAACAAGTACAGTCTACGGTGAACGGTATGGGATTCTTGCAACCTGTTTTCTACCGGATTACACCGGCTTGTGTGCTATCTGTTGTTTGAATTAACGACCAAGATAATTAATGTAAAATGTTGTTTACTCTTGTGCGCTGTTGTATTATTTTATGTGCGTGAATGATGCTGACTACTACGTGTATGTCCCACGCATACAAACACTACTATACCAGTGGATTAAATACCTGCGTTTCAGTATACCGAGGACTTGTACTCAAGTCTCTCACTAACTTCACTTTATAACAAACGTCATTATCCTAAACGTGATAATTGACAATACACATTGTGTTCTTGTTTAACGTCTTTATATGACACTTAACAACTCTATACTACGAGAACGAGGAGCCCAGTTGGACCTGGCCATGCATGCTACAGGAGCTGTACCTGTCTCAGGTCGTCTCCTATTTACGTCGCGACGGAACTTTCAGTTGGGAGGAAGACTCTATTCCTCCCGGGTTTCTAATGCCCTTCAGTTTGAGGAAGACTTCATTCCTCTAGTGGGATTCTATTTCTCACGCCTCTCAGTTCAGGGTTTAACTACGTTATCTCCTGGGGTTTTTATACCCAACCTTTCAATCTTAACGAGGTCACTATACCTCCATTATTTAAGATATTCAGTTATACTGTCAGTCCCATTGTGCGGATCGACTATCATTAAAGAATTTCAGTTCAGCTAACACGACCTTCTGTGTCTTGTTCTATGTGACATTATTGTCCTTGTATGGATACTTGTTATTATCAGACTATGCTTGTTTACAGCTTTATAAAAATGAACTGCATGTGTTCGACAAAGTAGTTGGTGTGGCCCGGTAGACGATGGGCTGCATGTTTTCCATACCAGCATTGTTTGCTGAGCCCCTTTGGGGGCACCCCCATTTTTCAGGTACCTGAAGTTGAGAAGATTACCACACCGAGTGTAGGTGGGGTAGATTCAAGCTATGGGAGTCTTCTTATAGTTACTTGTTTTTACTTAAGTATTTTACATTAGAGTTTGATTCCTAGTATCTCGGATTGTATTCGTATTCAGACCGTGACTTTTGGAGATTGTATTTGGATTTAGCCTTGTTGGTCATAAGGGTGGCCAACGGCATTGTAATACCGCCGGTTGTCATATTTATTTCCGCTGCAGTTGTATTTTATTTGGGAGTGATTGCCGTTCAGATTGTTGGATTCGGGTTGGGGTGTTACACTTTTGATCTGATTTTTTTGTTTTATCTTGTATTTATGTAACATTTAAGGACTTAATTTCGTTCATTATGACTTATACCATGTTATAGGTATGTTACAAGGCCAAAATGCCTTAAAACACATTTTATGTGCTTCCCGGTTCACGTTGATTTTGCAATTTGTTTTGGCTAGTTTAAATGTGTTATTAGTACATTTACAACCTTTAGAAACTTTTTTCGTGAAATAGCATGTTGCTAATTTCAATTTAAACCAAGTCGTTTAGTGGATTCTCCTTGACTTTTGTCAGTTTAGTACCGGTGTTTGTGTGGACTTGTATACTTAATTTGTGTGTACACACAATGGTTCCTATGACCATTTTATTGTTGTTACCTTACTTCTTAATGGTATTTAGGCTCATTAGCCTTTTAGTTCTATGTATAAATGCTTAAGGCCATTTTTCCTTAAAGCACATTTTCATGCTCTAAGGTGTGTTTTCGGTTTAAACGCTTAAGGTATGTTTTTTGTGTACATTGTTGTTTAAACTCTTTTCTAATGTTTCTAAGGCATATTATATCCTTAATATATTATAATTAGATAGTTCATCAATATACTAAGGTTTGGGGTATTTCAATCTACCCCCCTTAAAAGAACTTTGTCCCCAAAGTTCCTATGCATCTAATATCTCTTAGAATACACAGGTAACTTCACGTACAAAATCACGTACATCACACAACTGTATCTACGCTTTCTGACTCATAATGTCTGCCACATTTATTAAGGTTCAGACTCATATGGTCTGTCACAAAGTATAATACATACTTTACACTAAGTAAGCAACAAACAACAATCAACACTATGTGATTGTTTGCTTACAAACTTAAAAGCATACATACTTAACACCAAGTACGCAACAAACAACAAAACAACAATCAACACTATGTGATTGTTTGCTTACAAACTTAAAAGCAAAGAGGCTCTACCCCCTTTAAAAGGGGTACGCCCCGTACCCTTACAAGAAATTTAGTCTATAAAGAGCGAAGGGTACTTCGCTCGCATCTTATCCTCTAATTCCCAAGCAGCCTCCTCGATGTCCTGGTTGGACCAGAGAATCTTCACCAGTCTCACTGACTTGTGGCGAGTGTCCCTAGTCTTCGTATCTAGAATCCTCTGAGGGGTCTCTACTGATCTCATGGTTGGCTCTATGGTTAGCTGTTCGGCCTGCAAAACATGGGAGGGGTGGTGCATGTATTTCTTAAGCTGTGAGACGTGGAAAACATCATGCACTTTACCCAGCTCACCAGGTAGGTCTAACCTGTAAGCAACTGGGCCCACCCGCTCCGTAAGTATATAGACCTACAAACTTTGGGCTCAACTTGCCCTTTTGTCCAAATCTAAATATTCCCTTCATTGGCGAAACCCGCAGAAATACCTGGTGTTGGAGAAATATGTGACTACTTCTACAACTTAGGCAGTGTACCTATCGTTTTGCGGAATAGTGGATTTGTGGGTTGTCGTACTCTTGGGGACCTCGCTGTGGATAACTGATAGTGTAGTAAATTAACTGAGATTTCTAGTAAACAGATTTTATCATTTTTTTGAAAGATTATGATTAACAGCTAACTCATAAGACAATAATAAAAACAATTAATCAAACAGAAAAGAAATAGAAATTGTAAATCTTTTTGTTTTTAAAGAAGCATCCCGGGTTGTTCTGCTCACCTATTTTATCTAATTATATCAATATAAACTTTTCCCACTTTAGCAATAAACTCAGGAATCTTAGTTAGTTCATTGACCGGTCCTTGTACAATAAACCCAGATTAACAAAAACAACAAGCCGCAATTCTTGCCCAAGTCATTATTAATTAATCGCTTAATTACCAATTCCTATTGGAGACAGATTAACCTATAGGCGAGACACGCTTCTAGTCATTAACCCGTTTTGACTTCCTATGTCTAGAACCTTGTCTCAGCATCACATTTTAACAAGAGAACTACAAATATCACTTTAATAATTGTACAAGAAGATTACCGCGCATTAAGAACAAGAATCAAAATACTGCTTAGATCAATTATAGTAGAAAGCTTACATAACACAATTATATAAAATAGGCTCGCTTCCAAACCCGGGAAGCTAAATTTATTACTCAGACATTAACAAGGATGAAAATAATATGAAGATAGAAATAGCCATTATTTTGGAGACTGCCGGAGGAAATGGGACTGCGATTCGCTCCTGCTCCAGCTGCTTTTCTTCTCTTCTTTTAATCCTGGTTCTGCCTAGTGGTGGAATGAAGAATGAAAATAAAATGAAAAGCGGGGATAAGAGGATGGAATGGGCCGGAGGTGTGGTTTGTATTGTGGTGAATGATGGATCATCTTTTTGATGCAGAAGTACTAGGTTTAAATAGAAGAAAGGAGGAAGAAGAAAGCAGACTGCGACAACGCGTGAGGGATTTACGGAGTGCAGTGGGGCGGTGCAGTAGGTCTATCGACATGCATGGAACTGTCGACATGCGTAAGGAACTCAGTCTTGTCCGCCCAAATATCCACGGACACACCGCGGACATTTCTTTCTTGTCCGGCCATTTTTACACGGACAGGCCACGGACAATTCTGTCTTCTGTCCGACCATTTTTACACGGACAGGTAATGTAAGTCCTCCTCTTCTGTCCGCCCTTATTTCCATGGACGGATCCTCAAATTTGCCGCGTCCGAACCACTGTCCGGACTAGTGTGGTTCAGACGGTTTATTTTGTCCGGCCAAATTTGCACGGACGTGACACGGACAACACACGGACACAATTCCCCTTGTCCGGCCTTTTCTCCTCGGACAACACACGGATGCCATTCTGGACTTGTCCGAACCACCGTCCAGACCAGTGTGGTTCGGACGAAAACTGTTTTGCTCCTAAAATATTCGTTTCAGCTCCGTTTTAAGATCCGTTTGCGCCTATGTGTTCGTCTCTTTGTCTACTTTGCTCCTAGCTTAGTTTTCCTCATGTTTAACCAATAAATTTGTGAGATAATCAATAAAACATAAACTAGAGGAAAACTAAGCAAAGTGGAGAAATGAGCAAGAAAAGTGCTAATATAATATATGAAATACACCCATAAAACATGCTCATTTGGACACTTATCACACCCCCACACTTATCTATTTCTTGTCCTCAAGCAAATCTATGTACCCAAGCAAGTAGGGAATGCTCAATATTAACAAATATTATTATGAAGGGTAGGATAAGGAGGTGAATAGTATATGATCTTAAACTCTTTGAGGAGTGTGAATCATCACCTACTGGTGGCACAGGTGCACTTAGGGTAAAAATAAAAATTAGAGTTTCGGGGTATGATCCGGAGTGCTTCATTGTTTGAAGACTAGGTAACTTCGAGAACTTTTACCATGGCCAACTTCTCTCAAGAATGGGCATTGAGGAGAAAACAAAAGGAAAAATAGAATTATGCATTTGTTTCACTTTTGCATAAGAGATGAGAAGGTAATATTTAGGCATCAAGCCTTTGTATTTAAGAACACTCAACACTCAACTCTCATTTGTTGGTTACCAATGGCGTCTCGCAAGTCCCATGCTTGTTATTATTTTTCTTTTTTTACAGAGAAGTACCCTTAGCAATCCCTAAGGAAGAAGACAGAAGGAACCCCTGAGCAATAAAATCCTACCATTGCAGATCATTTGGTCACACCGCATAAAAATGCTCCTCAAAAGTAATCAAAATGAAAAATTTTGTACCATTTATCCCACAATTCATAACAGTATTTATTCATAAAGAGAACAACCCACATATAAGGGTCCACGATATTGAATTTGGAAAAACGCAAGATAAGCAGAGAGATTAAGCATTTTAAGCAATGTGTCAATTAAGAGAGACTTAAGACGAGCGACAGAGAAGTGAGTCCTCCCCCACACTTAGACTGGAGCAATGTCCTCATTGCGTAGGAAGAATTAAATTAACGAGGTCATGCAATCTACCAGAGTTCCTCACACAATGCAGAGCAGTAGGAGTATGTAAAAATTTGAAGTGCAAAGCAAAGAGAGTGTACTCCTCAGAGTTTGCAGAGTGTTTAGACAGAGCTCCCCCACACTTGAGTTCAGCTGTAGAATGACATAGTATGTTCCTGGAAAGAATATTCTAAACAGCCAGAAGAACTCAAGTTAATTCTCCTCGCTTTCTCTCCTCTTTTTTTTATTGTATAAAAACATATATAGGAATAATATGGAAGACAAAACATAAAACAAAAAATAGTAGGGTAATAAAATTTAACCACTGGGTTGCCTCCCAGTAAGCTGCCCGTATTTATAGTCTTTGGCTAGACTCCCGCTTCGTTATCCTGGATCAAAAACAAAAGTAGACAACAACTTTGCCAGGAAAACGAAGTTAGCAGTAATTAGAAACAAACAACCTAGATTAAAACAGAACGTCTCCTTGGCAAATAAAATAGGAAAATGAATACTCCACAAAACCTGGTGTTTGAGGAGGTACTGCCGGTAACGTAGTTCTAACAGGAGACCAGGTGGTGATGACTTTTCTTCCTCAAATTGGAGGATGTAGACATCCTCCTCTTGTTGTTGAGGCTTATGGAGGCAGGGTGGAAGTTGATGAGAGACTGGTGGTAGTGGTGTTCCTTCCTCAGATTCGAGGATATAAATATCCTCTTCCGGTTGATGAGGCTCAATAGGATAATCCTCTTCTAGCTCGTGGATTGGCTAAGACAAAAATATCTTCAAATTTTAATTGCTCCTCTTGTGATGGGGATGGAGATGGAGGAGAATTGTAACTCTCAGACATTTGCTCCAACTCGGCGTCAGAGAAAAATGTCCTGATAAGTTTCTTTATCTCCTCATTAGAACTTGTAGCTTCAAGAATATCTGGCTCGAATCGATCTTCGCTCCTTGGAGTCACCACTGGAATCTCTTCTAGCGGCTTGTTTGACTCAGGAGAAATTCGTCTGGCCCTTGTGTAGATTGTTGTTCATTCTGATTGAAGTAGTCATATCCCAACTGAGCTTCTTTGTACTGTGTATTAGCCTGATCGACTTCCCACCAATACGGCTCTCGATTTGATTGCTGAGGTGGTTGATAATCCTTGACCAACCTTTGATATGAGGACATCTCCTCTTGCATGTGCGTCCATTCCACATCAATCAATAATCTTCTCACCTCATCGTAGCCGCTCTCCATAATCAGTAACTATCTATAAAAACAAAAAATAAAAATACCAAGTAGAATAGAACTAAAAATAGAAAATAAACACAAAAGCAAAATTAACTAAATAGAAAAAACTAATACGAAACAAAAAAAAGATAAAAGAAAATAGCTAAAATAAAAAGTAAGTAAAATTAAATAAAATAAATGAAGCGAAAATAAAATAAAACAGAAATAAATAAAAAAAACTAAACAGAAATCTCAATAAAATTAAAAACCATCAATTAACCGTGCCGGAGATCCCCGGCAACGGTGCCAAAAACTTGTTGGAGAAATATGTGACTACTTCTACAACTTAGGCAGTGTACCTATCGTTTTGCGGAATAGTGGATTTGTGGGTTGTCGTACTCTTGGGGACCTCGCTGTGGATAACTGATAGTGTAGTAAATTAACTGAGATTTCTAGTAAACAGATTTTATCATTTTTTTGAAAGATTATGATTAACAACTAACTCATAAGACAATAATAAAAACAATTAATCAAAAAAAAAAAGAAATAGAAATTGTAAATCTTTTTGTTTTTAAGATGCATCCCGGGCGGGTTGTTCTGCTCACCTATTATATCTAATTATATCAATATAAACTTTCCCACTTTAGCAATAAACTCAGGAATTTAGTTAGTTCATTGACCGGTCCTTGTACAATAAACCCAGATTAACTAAAACAACAAGCCGCAATTCTTGCCCAAGTCATTATTAATTAATCGCTTAATTACCAATTCCTATTGGAGACAGATTAACCTATAGGCGAGACACGCTTCTAGTCGTTAACCCGTTTTGACTTCCTATGTCTAGAACCTTGTCTCAGCATCGCATTTTAACAGAGAACTACAAATATCACTTTAATAATTGTACAAGAAGATTAAAGCGCATTAAGAACAAGAATCAAAATACTGCTTAGATCAATTATAGTAGAATGCTTACATAACACAATTATATAAAATAGGCTCGCTTCCAAACCGGGAAGCTAAATTTATTACTCAGACATTAACAAGGATGAAAATAATATGAAGATAGAAATAGCCATTATTTTGGAGACTGCCGGAGGAAAAGGACTGCGATTCGCTCCTGCTCCAGCTGGCTTTTCTTCTTCTTTTAATCCTAGTTGCCGAGTGGTGGAATGAAGAAAGAAAATAAAATGGAGAAGCGGGGGATAAGAGGATGGAATGGGTCGGAGGTGTGGTTTGTATTGTGGTGAACGATGGATCATCTTTTTGATGCAGAAGTACTGGGTTTAAATAGAAGAAAGGAGGAAGAAGAAAACAGACTGCTGATAAGGTCCAAATGAGCATGATTTATAGGTGTATTTCTTATACAATATTAGCACTTTTCTGCTCATTTCTCCACTTCGGTTAGTTTTCCTCTAGTTATGTTTTATTGTTTATCTCACAAATTTATTGGTTTAACATGAGGAAAACAACTGGGAGGTAGGCGTAAATAAATGGATAAAGAGACGAACACATGACGCAAAAGGTCAGAAAACGGACTTTATCGAAGAATGTTAGAGAGTCAAACGAGGCACGCGAGAAGTAACGCGGTGGATGTGCAACCGCCCCTAAGTCGGGACGTCACAAGAGCAACCGCCGGGAGGAACAGTCAACAAGCAACCGCTCCGGTTCAATTTAGAGGCTTACCGCCCTTAACGGCGGACACCACACAGACTACGCCTCGCGGTCAGGCTACCGCCGCGGTAAATATAGAGGCTACCGCCTCTAACTCGCGTACAACACTGAGGCTACCGCCTCCTTATCAGGCGGACGAGAAACAGGCTACCGCCTGGTTCATTGGCGGAACATCAGAGGAGACCGCCTAATACGGGCGTTCTTCAGGCGCGATTAATTCAAGTCGGACCAGTTCTTCAGGTCTTTCTTCGCGCCGTCGTCTGCAACTCGCCTTATCATCACTCCCGCATCGCCTACCATAAATCTCTCACGCGTACAGCTCTCTGTCCCCTGCAATCAATGAACTAAATATGAGAGCAATCAATGCTCAAATCGTACGGATTCCTAAACTCTTATATAAACCCACCACCTTAACTGCATAATACACACCACGCACGACGGGAGCTGAGAAAACCCATTCGCTTCCCACTTATAATTTCCTCCCCGTATAACCACATCATTCCACACTCACGCAGTAACAAAAGAAATAGAAGAGCAGCAGTGAGAGGAGAACAGACCATTTCTTCCTCTGAATTAATGTCGAAATCTATCTGTGTAATCTTCTTAACTCCGTTAATGTCTGAGTAATTTTCTTCTGTATCTAGGATGGGGGTTTGATTTCTAATATTACGTAATTAAATTTATCACATGTTTCTCTCATTTAACTGTTTTAATTCCCTTTAACTAATATGCTAAATGTTTGCGCGACAAACGAAGCATTATTTTGTAACTATACATATGATTTGAGATAGTCTAGGTACCACAAAGGATTAATCTTGATATTTACACTCCGACTGACAGGAAAATATAAGGCTTTTATTAAGAGTCGTAAAACTGACAATTATTAACTCTAATAGGCAATAATAATTGAAACAAGAAATAAATATGTTTAAGTAATTTAGGAAAATCCCCCGCTATCCTAGGATAATTTTTCCATCCACATCACTTAATCCACCTTTTTAATGTTTTATTTATTCTGTATTAATTTAACAACAAATCAAAGCTTGCCTCCGGCTAAACCCCTTTTTACAATTTTTAAGTAACTACCAAGACTAGGGTAAATTGAACAATCTATCTCCATGTGGATACGACACTCGTTATACTAATACACAAGGAATTGTTT
This sequence comes from Limonium bicolor, assembly GCA_023374045.1. Classification (NCBI taxonomy): domain Eukaryota; kingdom Viridiplantae; phylum Streptophyta; class Magnoliopsida; order Caryophyllales; family Plumbaginaceae; genus Limonium; species Limonium bicolor. The sequence goes on from CM041783.1 coordinate 37,764,620, forward strand.
GCAGCCCAAGGTTTATAATTTGAGTTTTTAATTTCTTTCTTTTAATTTTACACATTTTCACCACTCAGAAATTAACACTCTGCCAAATTGAAACTTCCTCCTACACACTAGCATTTCTTGCTTCATTTATCCACTTTACTCCCAGCTGGTTTTCCTATGTTAAACCAATAAATTTGTGAGATAACAATAAAAACATAACTAGAGGAAAACTAACCGAGTGGAGAAATGAGCAAGAAAGTGCTATTTGTATAAGAAGTACCACCTTAAATAGAAGAAATTTGAAGACTTAACAACTGCGACAACACGTGAGGGATTTACGGAGTGCAGTGGGGCGGTGCAGTAGGTCTATCGACATGCATGGAACTGTCGACATGGAACTGTCGACATGCGTAAGGAATCAGTCTTGTCCGCCCAAATATCCACGGACACACCGCGGACATTTCTTTCTTGTCCGTCCATTTTTACACGGACAGGCCACGGACAATTCTGTCTTCTGTCCGGCCATTTTTACACGAACAGGTAATGTAAGTCCTCCTCTTCTGTCCGCCCTTATTTCCACGGATGGATCCTCAAATTTGCCGCGTCCGAACCACTGTCCGGACCAGTGTGGTTCAGACGGTTATTTTGTCCAGCCAAATTTGCACGGACGTGACACGGACAACACACGGACACAATTCCCCTTGTCCGGCCTTTCTCTCGGACAACACACGTACGCCATTCTGGACTTGTCCGAACCACCGTCCGGACCAGTGTGGTTCGGACGAAAGCTGTTTTGCCCCTAAAATATTCGTTTCAGCTCCGTTTTAAGATCCGTTTGCGCCTATGTGTTCGTCTCTTCGTCTACTTTGCTCCTAGCTTGGTTTACCTTATGTTTAACCAATAATTTGTGAGATAATCAATAAAACATAAACTAGAGGAAAACTAAGCAAAGTGGAGAAATGAGCAAGAAAAATGCTAATATAATATATGAAATACACCCATAAAACATGCTCATTTGGACACTTATCACCTGGTCGCTCACAGAGAACTCTAAGTCTCGTCGTCGCACATCAGCATACGACTTTTGTCTATCTTGGGCTGCCTTCATATTCTCTCGGATCTGCTGAACCTCAGCCTGAACTTGCTCCAAGTACTCCGGTCCTATGATGACCGCTTCACTTGACTCATCCCAACAGAGTGGTGTGCGACATGGTCTGCCGTACAATGCTTGGAAAGGTGCCATCTTGATCATAGCATGATAGCTATTGTTGTATGAGAACTCGATCAGATGCAACTTATCGATCCAACTGCTCTGGAAGTCCAAGGCTCATGCTCGTAACATGTCCTCAAGTGTCTGAATCGTACGCTCAGTCTGACCATCTGTCTGAGGGTGGAACACGGTACTTAGCTTCAATTCTATACCCAGTGCTTCCCGTGTAGTTTTCCAGTATCTCGAAAGGAATCTGGTGTCTCTGTCAGATACTATGGTCTTAGGTACTCCGTGGTGTCTCATGATCTCCTTATCGAACAGTTCAGCAAGCTTCATTACCTTCCAAGTGTCCTTCATCGGTATGAATCGGGCTACCTTGGTCAGGCGATCAACTACAACCCATATCATGTTCAGACCTCCCCTAGTAGGTGGGAGTCCAACCACGAAATCCATGGAGATATCATGAAACTTCCACTCTGGAACTGGCATTGATTGAACCATGCCTCCAGGTCGCCTGTGCTCGAACTTTACCTTCTGGCAAGTTAGGCACCTCACTACAAACTCAGTAACATCACTCTTCATCCCAGTCCACCAGAAGTAACGCTTCATGTCTTTATACATTTTTGAAGCTCCCGGATGGATAGCAACAGAAGAACAGTGTGACTCTCGTAGAATGCGCTCCTTCAGTTCGGTGCTGCCGCGAGGAATGCATAATCGGCCCTTCAACCTGATCAGATCATCATCATGTAATTCGAAGTCATATTTCTGGCTCTCGAATGTACCCTCTATCAGCTTCTGCCTGATCTCCATCATATATGAATCGCTCTGCTGAGCCTCTCGCACCTCGTCAATCAAACTAGAACTAGCAACCATAGCATGAAGCGAGTGTGCTCGTCGAATCAGAGCATCAGCTACAACATTGGCCTTCCCTTCTTTAGACTGGAGGTCAATGTCGTAGTCCTTCAGGAACTCTAACCATCTTCTCTGTCTCATATTCAACTCCTTCTGAGTGAATATGTACTTTAAACTTTTATGGTCGGTGTAGACTGTCAAACTAACTCCGTATAAGTAATGGCGCCATATCTTCAAGGCGAAGACTATAGCTCCTAACTCAAGATCATGTGTGGGGTAGTTCTCCTCATGTTTCTTCAGCTGGCGAGAGGCATAAGCAACTACCTTGCCATGCTGCATGAGTACACAACCCAATCCCCTGCCTGATGCGTCACAATATACCTCAAATCCCTCTGTACCGTCTGGGATAGTCAGAATAGGTGTAGAAGTCAATGAGTCCTTCAAGCTCTGAAATGAACTCTCACAGTCATCTGTCCATACAAATGGTGCATCTTTCTTCATCAAACTGGTCATTGGTTTGCTAACCTTAGAAAAGTCCTTAACAAACCTCTTGTAATAACCTGCCAAGCTGAGGAAACTCCTAATGTCGGTAACTGACTTCGGCCTTGGCCAGGTGCGCACGACGTCAATCTTTGCTGGATCCACTATGATCCCAGCATCTGAGATGACATGACCTAGGAAAGAGACCTGGTCAAGCCAAAACTCACACTTGGAGAACTTAGCATAAAGCTGGTTCTCCCTTAGTATCTCTAAAACTTGTCTCAAGTGACTTTCATGTTCACCTCTCGACCCTGAATATATGAGTATATCATCGATGAAGACCACAACTGACTTGTCCAACTGTTCCCTGAACAAACGGTTCATCAAATCCATAAATATCGCCGGTGCGTTCGACAAACCAAAGCATCACTGTAAACTCGTAGTGGCCATATTTTGTCCGGAAAGCCGTCTTCTCAATATCTTTCTCTCTAACAGGGATCTGATGATACCCTGACCTGAGATCAATCTTGACGAACACAGATGCCCCTTTCAATTGATCAAACAAATCATCTATGCGTGGTAGCGGATACTTGTTCTTTATTGTAACAGTATTCAACTCCCTATAGTCAATGCAGAGGCGGAGACTGTCATCCTTCTTCTTCACGAAGAGTACTAGCGCTCCCCATGGTGATACACTAGGCCGCACAAACCCTTTGTCGAGCAGGTCTCTTAGCTGTTCTTTCAATTCATTCATCTCAGCTGGAGCCATGCGGTAAGGCGCCTTGGCTATCGGTCCGGTTCCTGGTAGCAGCTCAATGGTGAACTCTACCTCCCGTGGTGGTGGCATGCCGGGTAGTTCCCTTGGAAAGAGGTCAGGAAACTCCAACACCACTGGTACTTTGGGGTCAAACTCTGAATCTCTCTCTATATCCTGAACATGGCAGAGGTACACTTCTTTATTCCTCATCAGCTCTCGATACATAGCCATAGCGGTGATGATCTTGGTTGAAGGCTCTCTAGGTCTCTGGCGGTATGATATAGTAACCCCAGACGGACTCCTGAGTAGCAGTCGGTGCTCGGTGCAGAGGATACGACCCTTGTGCCGCTCCAACCAGTTCATCCCGAATATAACATCAAACCCTAAATCTCTGAACTCAATCAAGGTGATAGGAAAGTCTTCTCCTCTAATTCGGATAGTGGCTGCTCGGTAGTAGCGAGTGCATCGAACCTTCTCCTTAGACGGGAGCGTAACCGTAAAGTCTGGCAGCTCGTCAGCGTCTAGCCCCAACCTCCTTGCAAATGATGATGAGACGAAGGTATGCGAGGCCCCTGAGTCGAAGAGTACTGATGCATCAACGCCATTGATCGGAAAGGTACCCGTGAGGATAGTGCCGCTCTCATCGGCCTGTGCCTCTGTGAGTAAGCTTAACGCACCTTCTGAACCGAATCCACAACCTATGTATTTCATAAAGATCATAAGTACTGATGGTATAATACGAGTCGAAACGAGTAATCAACACTGATATTATTTAAACCATCCTTTTACATTATGAGTTTTCCTATTACAATACTTCAGTGTATTACATGGCTAGTACTTCTTAAAGGTTAAGTTCAAGCGTCCAGGTCTCATGTGTGTGGCATTGATTACTGTCGATGGTGCCGTATTCAACTTAATCTTCTTGATACCGTGATACAGCATTCTCGATTTTCCACCCATGATTAGAATATCTCCTGACTTAAGTACCACTTTCTGGGCAAGGTCTACACACTTCTGCTCGCCATATAGGAATTCGGCGTCGTCTCCAATGGACCAAGACACTACGGGTATCCCTCGGTTAAGAGACTCCGCTGTCTCGTCCTTATCTTGGTGTAGTCCAAGTCGTCCCTCCTTTTCGTAGAAGTTGATAATGCAGAGGTCTGCTTCAAGGTTCGGATTGGATCAGCTTCAAGTTATTGAGCGATCCCTACGGCTTGTGTATTAACCGTATGATACTCCTCAGGTATCTCTGGTGGTGTTGTTCCATCCAATTCTCTCATTTTTTGGTAAGTGTTGGTGTAAGGGTTCCAGTTCTTACCCAAGCACATCATTCTTAGCTTCATTCTTGATCCTCTAGGGTATTCCGGTGTATAGAAACCTCCCGGTCCCACTCCTAGCTGGCTACATCTCCTGATGATGGCGATTTGTGCCTTTGGTGACAGGTATCCTTTTAATAAGATCATACCTGGCCAGATGACCTGACACTGCTCCCTTGGGAATTCGTGAATCTTTAGGTTGGTATCTTCTAGGCTAGGTGTTGAAGGTATTGGATAACAGATGTTGAAGTTTCCTAAGGTGGTAATAATTTATCTTACATGAGTTCTAATTAACTAACTAAACTCACTCAAACATATAGTCACTGGTTCATGCATGAAATGTGATAAGCATACAGTTTTCTCCCTAATAGGTTGTAGTGGTACCTGGTCTCGATGAGGGTTCAGTCTCGTCTTCCCGGTCCACCATATGTAGTGCAGGCGGCCCTGATCGCTGGACAATCCGGGGTCCCCTATTAGTAGCTGGCTGTGTCGCCTTTGGACCGTCGGTTCCAGGATTCGGAGCGGCCACGCCCTTGCCCTTGGCCTTCCACCCAGGTCTATAGGCTTTACTCTCGGGGTTTCTGAAACATTCGAAAGCTCGGTGTCCGAACCACCACAAAAATTGTACTCCACCTTATTTCCTTCACAATCAACTCCAGGGTGGTCTTGGTTGCACCTGCGACAGTTGTAGCGGCGCTTATATCCCCCGCCGGTCCCTTGCCGGTCTCAGTACCTGTTTGCTTACAACATTAGTAATTGAATTTCAAGGTTGATATCTGATTGTTAACTCAATTTAAGGAGTTACTTGTTACCCTTTGGTGTAGGCAAGCGCTGAGGCTTCGCTGCTATGCCGTAGGTTTGCTTTTGTGGCTCTTCAGCAGCCTTTGGTTGGTTACCTTTTGAGCCTTTCTGGGGTGGGGGCTGGTACTTACCTCTCTTCTATCCCCCCTGCCCCTAATTGTCAGAACTATTACCAGCAACTTTCCTCTTCAGTGCCTGATCTTCGTCCCTCAGCTGGACGGTGATTTCAACTTTAGCAGCGGCATGATAGCACTCCTGCTCTTAAAAATATCAGTCTCACATTCATTCTCATATAACGTTCATTCACTTCAAACTAATCTAACTTTCTTTACCTGCAAGGTAGTATAGCTTGCCGGGCCCATGCCATAGCGTATTCGGTGGCTCAGCCCGCCATAAAAGCGGTCGACCAGAATCTGGTCTGAATATCCCAATCCTGGTAGAAGACGGATAATAGCGGTGAACTGAGAGTAGTAGTCGTCCACCGTCATCTTGTCAGTCTGCTTCAGCACGTCCAACTCCAAACGCTTCTTAGTCTGGACATGGGTGGGGTAGTACTTGGCTCTCAGCAAGGCCGTGTACTGCTCCCAGCCGAAGTTAGGGTTGGCCACATGTTCGGCCCTAACTAGCTTCCACCAATCGCTCGCCGCATCCTTCAAGTAGAACACAGCAAGTCGCACCTTGGCTTCTGTAGGTACATCAAGTGTCTCGAAGGCGGTCTCAGCTCTGAGATGTACACCTCAAGTTTGGTGGGATCTGTCTCCCCTCTAAACGGTGGGGGTCGAAGGTCAGCGAGACTCTTCACCCAGTTTGGCTCCCGGGGCTGTGGTGGTGGAGCAGGCGGTCCCGCACCGGGCTGATAGCCCATGTGCCCCAGGGCGACAGCAACGATCTCAGCTATCGTCTGTCCACCCGGGATCTCAGCAGCCTCATCTCCTTCTTCGCCACGGCCTCGGCCTCGTACTCCTCTTCTTCCTGACATCTGAATAAGTATAAATGCACAGTAAGCTCGTGATTACAAAGGCTTTGGTCTAAGCATTTATAATAGCCTCTAAACAGTAAGATACTCCACTCTTATTAGTGGTTATCTGACTCAGCTCACTCTACTATCTCACACCCAAACCCATGACTATTACTCTAACTCGGTACTTACTCTAGTTCGGTAACTCTAGTCATCAGAGCGTAACTAAGCTCTGATACCACTTTTTGTAACACCCCAACTGCTAAACCTGAACCATCACACAACAAACCTGCAAATATTACAACTCAGCGGAAGAAAGTACTAAAAGTTGGTGTTACCGCCGTTAGTCACCCACGTGACTAACTAGGCCTATTCCAGTCTCAAGCTACGGTCTGACGGACCCGAGTGTACCGAACGTGAGTGCGTACATAGTCTTACAACAAAATACAATACCGAGTTCGAAGTATCTCTCATATTATTACAACTTACTACCACAGTTTATAAAGCGAGTGTACAGGCACACTCGTAATGCAAATTAAACCCTTAGTGCTCTACCCACTCTACTCTCAGGTTGGGTCCTCGTCTGGCACCTACCTACAAAGTTTAAATCACAGGCCCCAAGGGGCTCAGCATATTGCTGGTACAGAAAACGTGCAGCCCACAAGCTATCAAGGCTACACACGACTACTTGTCGTATACATGCAGTTGATTATTCATACAACAATAATAAGAAGTACAATAACAACAATACATTTATGTGAAACATTCACAGCTCAAATAGATCGAACGACGTAGTGGACGTCCATTAATGAGTAAGTTAGATTCCTAAATCCTGAGGCCTGAGAATTGTTTAGTTCTCGTGTTTGACCATACCTTATAAGTGTCAACCATCCTCCTATTGAATTGGTTGTTCTCTAACTGAATTGCTTATTTTTGTCGGGTCAAAGTAACCCTAGCCAATGAGTTATTAGCTCCATTGGTTTAATAAACATTAATTCTTGAGTTATGAGGGGTGTAGGCTTGACCCTCCTGCGCCTCCTGAAGTTGCCTCCCATCTCGAACTGTTCACTTGAGATGGTCGGGTCAGTTTGTCGACCCTAGGCGGAAGACAGATCTGATACAGATGCCGACCTCCTAACCTGAACATGCATGACCGGAGTCAGTCCCGGATTCCTCTCAAGTCCCAGTTAGCTGAAGTCTCAATGACGATTTGTTAGTTAAACCTCTCTCGGTATTAACCAACTAACAATAGGGAATATTTGTAATCTTATACGATTGTTATTAAACATAGTTAATGAACAAGCTCTGAATCAAGTCGTGTTAGTGTACAATGGACACACAATAACAATATAGTAGATCGGTTTCATGCTTAATTCTGTTTGGTCGTATCACAATAACACATAGCACACAAACCGAGGTAGACCTCGTTAGCAAACAAGCTACAAGAATCCCATACCTTAGCCTATCGACGTTTGTCCACTCCTGGATGACGTCCCGACTATTCCGGTCACCTACTCCGCTCCTATAGTTCATTAGGACGGCGTGGTTAAATAACTTAATTTTCGTATTTTTACTATTCACCGTATTTTACTATTCACGCATACGTATTTACTATTCACATTACGTATTTTACTATTCACGTATACGTATTTACTATTCACGTATACGTGTTTTCTATTCACATATACGTATTTTCTATTCATGTATACGTATTTACTATTCATGTATACGTATTTACTATTCATTTATATGTATACTATTCACGTATACGAGTACTATTCATGTACACTAAAATTTTTCGTATACGCCCGTATGATACTCCGTATCATACGTATTATTTCTTTTCCCTATATAACTTGTATTTTCATTAAAAATACCTTAAGTAATGATTTCTCCTATACTTATTAAATTACGGGTATACCCCTCGTATACCTTAAGTTATATACGGGTCTCATTTAACCCCGTCTTAACTCTGTTTCTTTTACAACTTGTTTCTAAATTCTTTATTTAATTTCCTTAACCTTCTAAACACATAAAAATGAGTTATTTACATTACTTACCCATAGTTTCCTCTTAATCTCTATTTTCCTTATAATAAGTTCTAAACTTGTTATTTTTATTTCTAATTTCTTCCAAAGTCTTATTTAATTAATTTCTTTTATACTTTTGGTCAATTACCAAATATACCCAAGTTTGACCAGCCTATTATGGTCAAACCCCCTAACTTTCCATTATTTACAATGTTACCCCTAAAGTTAATTTAACTTAACTTTTTATTCCTTTATCCTTTTAATATCTAATCTGTTGCTACAAATTTATTTAGCTTCTCTAAACATTTTAGAAACTACCATTGACCAAGTTTGACCACGTTTGACCAAGTTTGACCAGGGAAATTACCATTTTACCCTTGTGGTCTTTTCTTTTATCCTAACTCATTTATTAACCAAATTAACTCTAATTAATTTCTAATTTTCGTAACTAATTTTCCTACAGATTTTTGAACATCAAAAATCATTTTAAACATCTCAAATCACCAGATTTAATTATCTAATGTTGTAGTATATATATACTATCTTTCTATTAACTTTAAATATACCAAAAACCTTATAAATTCTAGTAATACTTATAACTCTTTATAAATTGTAAACTAACTCTACAATTATGTTCCCATCATCTAAACTTCATGAATTTCATAATAATTCATATATATTTTCGGCACTTATAATGTGTGACCCAAAACTTCACAAATTTTACATATGACACTTAATTATACTAGTTCCGTTAATTTAACTTAGTTATATAATTTTTCTAACTCACCTAAGTTCTCTTAATGTTCGGCCACACACTAATTTTAGCATATGAACTTTTTTATATATTATGATAGCTTATATTAAAGTTTATATCATAAGGGTTTGTAAATCTAATTTTAGATTTACAAATATTAACATTTTAGGTGCTAAAAATTAAATCTAACACCTACTAAATTCGGTAATAATAAACAAGGTATACAATATGTTAGATCATATATAGATCAATATTTAGAACCATGAAATAGGTAGTTGTAGGATTTACCTTGTGTATTAAATTTAGCTTAATATTTAAGCTTGAATTCCTTAGAAATTTCACCAGCAATCTGCTAAACGAATTGTTCCCAAAATTATACAATAAGATGAAGAACAATATGGGTTAGTATCCATGCCAATCGGCTGTAACAAAAACCAAAGAATAAGAAGTTTTCAAGAAGGCAATGTTTTTCCTCGAGAATCAAAGGCACTTCTTAGTGTTTTTCCTGCGCATGTGGGGGCTCATGAGCTATGGTGTAAATCTCTTGAAGAGAGGATTCCAACGAGCTATCAAGCTTGTGATTTGGAGCTAGACGAGAAAGTTATGATTTCTACAAGGAAGGGTGTTCTTTAAGGTTCAAAACTAAGAACATTGCACTTGTTTGTGTTGTTTCTTCAAAGAGAGGGTGAGCTACGAATTTGGGAGCTCTCATTTGACAGGTAAGAGTCTCATTAATCATTCACTAAGGGGACAAGATGATAAGGTAATGCAAGAAAGTCTTGAGTAGGTGAAATAGTGAATTTAAAGGCAAATCACATATGGTGACTCCCCTTGCTGTCGGCAGCTCCTCCCCTCTTTTGATCTGATTTTTTGTTTTATCTTGTATTTATGTAACATTTAAGGACTAATTTCGTTCATTATGACTTATACCATGTTATAGGTATGTTACAAGGCCAAAAATGCCTTAAAACACATTTAATGTGCTTCCCGTTCACATTGATTTTGCAATTTGTTTTGGCTAGTTTAAATGTGTTCTTAGTACATTTACAACCTTTAGAAACTTTGTTCGTGAAATAGCATGTTGCTAATTCCAATTTAAACCAAGTCGTTTAGTGGTTCTCCTTGACTTTCGTTAGTTTAGTACCGGTTTTTGTGTGGACTTGTATACTTAATTTGTGTGTACACGCAATGGTTCATATGACCATTTTATTGTTGTTACCTTACTTCTTAATGGTATTATGCTCATTAGCCTTTTAGTTCTATGTATAAATGCTTAAGTACATTTTTCCTTAAAGCACATTTTCATGCTCTAAGGTGCGTTTTCGGTTAAACGCTTAAGGTATGTTTTTGTGTATATTGTTGTTTAAACTCTTTTCTAATGTTTCTAAGGCATATTATATCCTTAATATATTTATAATTAGATAGTTCATCAAATACTAAGGTATGGGGTATTTCAGTTTGAGCTTATAAAAAGCTAGGAAAACTGAAGTATATTACCGGTAACAAGGAGGAAAGAATAAGCTGGGAAAAATATGGAAAGAACCGTAATGGAGTGTATGGATTTACCTTGTTTAGCTAGTATATTACTTCCTATTCCTTCTCTGGTTTTTAGCCGAGAACTACTCAACTTCAGCCACAAACACAGCTTCGGTTGCTAGACAAACATGGAGGTCGGTGAGTTCCTTGAAGAGAGGAGGAAGATGGGCATTTTTTTTGAGCCAAAACACTTACCTACAACAAGTAGTATCAGCCATGAGGATGGGTGTTATTCTCGGTTTGAACTCAGTAGATAAGAAGCTAGAGTTTACGTGGGAAGAAGAAGAAGGGTACTGCAGGAAAAGAAAGAAACCGGTTAAAGGTAGTAAAGTCAAGCCAATATTATTTTGGAAAGCTTCTTTGTCTGAAGCAGCTCTTGTACTGGCAGGTGTTGTCGGTAAGGTAGGTAGTAGTAGTAGGTGTTAGTATGGGCTAGAATGTCAAGTGAGAACTTCCTCAAATCGAAGTAGTCAATTAAACTTGAAGCTGTCGGATGAGACAAGAAGGGATGGGGTCATTAGTTTAATAAAATCTAGGGTGTGCTTTCTTGCTTTAATAAGTGAAGGTGATGGTCATATTTAATTGCATATGGGGACTGTAATATGCTTGGAAATAAACAAAAGTGACACATAAAACCGATGGGAGTAAGTAGTTCGATGGGAAAAGATTTCCGATTTGACCATGCTATATATATTATGTATATACATGTTATCATGCTCATATTTGATGTGTTTGTTCGGTGATTTGCAGGTACTGCAAAAGGGATAAGGTGGGCTAAAGGAATAGGCGACAATAATCAGATGAGATTGGAAGATATAGATAGTTTATTTAATATTATAAACATGTAACCATGCTACTTTATTAAAGTAAGGATGGTGAGTGATATGCACTTGTAATTGATAACGGTAATATGCTGGGAAATGAGGCTTATACTGGCGGTAACATAACAACCAAGGTCAAGGAACATATTGACCATAGACGTGATTAAGAGATAAAATGTTATTTTTGCACTATTTAGTTATTATTCACAAAACAATGCACATATTTTTTTTTTTTTTTTTGAAAAACTTTGATTTTGTAACACCCCCGAATAACCAAACAGCAGTACGAATAATGCGCCAAACGATATCACGATAAGTCTAAGCAGCGGATTCACAACTCCATCTAGGTGTCACAGACACCAACCACCCACGTGGTTGACACAACAACACTATCAACACCAAGCTACGGTCTGAATGACTGGAATTTAAACCTTAACCAAATCCAAGTACAAACAGGAAATACAAATCAAGTACGAGAGTCTACAGCATAAGTTCTTATTAAACAACACAAACCGAAACGTACATCTAGGGTTTAGTGTTACATAGTCACAACCCATACATTAAAACATACTACTTAAAGGTCTTGCCCAGATGGTCTACCCCCTTGGTAGTCACCCTGCCTACTCTCCGCCTGCGTCCAGATCCATACCTTTAAAATAAAGGACTCAGCAAAACTATGCTGAGTATGAATGTGTGTAGCCCGTATGTTGCCGGGCTACATGACTACTTGGTCAAATATGATTAAGTCCAATTTACATGCTATAGTAAAACAGTAACACACATCATACAACAATAACATAGCAACTCACACATATTGGGCATAGAGATAACAGCAAGCACCTCAAGCATGTATAAAGGTAGAGCTTTACAAGAGAGTTTGAATAATGGTGATCCTCACAGTGGGATCATTCAAACGCTGTGTGTTTCATTCCTTTTTCCTTTGTTCCCATCATGTGTAATTCTCTTTCTCTTTTCTTGCACCAGGTCTGGGGAAGTAGGTTAGTTCCCGTGACCATATAGTATAGGTGCCCATCTTTCCTTGTTTCTTTAAGGATTATTTGTGAGTTCTATTATCACCGCACGTTGGAGGACGTCTCCTCCATAGCTAATTCCTCCATTCCCGACGTCATACGTCGAGAAAGAGGGGTTATCTCTAGACCCCAGGTTATGCTCCCCAAATAGCTGATCCTCCAATCCCTACGTCATAAATCGAGAAAGAGGGGTCATCTCTAGACCCCAGGTCATGCTTCCCAAATTGCCAATCCTCCAGTCCCAGCGTCGTACGTCAAGAAAGAGGGGTCACCTCTAGACCCCAAGATGTGCTCCACAATAGTCGGTCGAAGGATCTGATGCAGATACCAACTCCCGAGCATTCCATACCGTGCGGCCCGAGATGTTGTCTTCCCGAGTTATTCTCATGTTCCACCAGTTGATATTTGCTCTTCATTATCATTAATGGATAGACACCATAGTGGGTGTCATGGTACGTCCTCTATGGTTAAAGAGGAGTTTCCCTTTATGGAGTTTTCTTTGTTTACATAGTTCGTTGTGTTTATCTTAAAGTTCCATAAACGAGAAAGGGACTAAACTACTGTGTGCGCGCAAGTAATAAGCAGCAATGATATCACAAGCATATAAGAAAGCCACAACAAGCAATCCATTTTCATGCTTTAGTCTTATGGTCATTGGCAAACAAAGCACACAGCAAACAAGCCGTGTAACACGGCAACATACGGACCACACATATCCATACCTTATTCGAAAGTACGAGTTGTCTCACACACGGGTGTCCCGGTCGGAGTTCGCTACGGCCCTAGCGTTAATTAAAACAATGTGTCAGTTTATGATTTCATGTGACGACTTTTATGACACTCCCCGAATTTATCTCATTATTATCAGGTGTTATTTCCTAGGTGAATCTTTGTTGAATGTTCAACCTTTATTAGCCCTTAGGACTTCCCATGTATTAAACTTTATCTTACTCCTAGGGCATTCACACCCTTGTTTTACACATTAACTAAGTCCTTTTTCCCTAGCTAATGTTTTAGAGCATTCAAGCGTTAACCATGTAACATGTTTATATGGGATAAATTTAACTTGTCTAAAGTGTATTCCTCCTAGCTAAATAGGTGAGCAATGTTTTAACATTTGTATAATGATAATATAGACCATAAAATACCCCTAACACCCATTTTATACAGAAGTCCCAAGTTTATAAAACCGCAACATAAGTTTGGTGTTTAATCTTACTTAACCTCTCCTTTAGTATATCAACCCATGTTTTTTTGCCCAAACGTTTCTTTACACACAACCAGGTGGGTTAGGTATGTTTTGGGTTCATTGATAAACTAACATCTCACTCATAATGTTTCTGTAACCTAGCAATACAGAACAATAATATTATTGGAAACCGAGACAACAAACTCCATGTTTCGTTGTGTTTCTTGTTTCTAGTTAACTCAGCTGAGGTTTAAACTTTCCTACAGTATTTACCCCACTAAATATGGGTGTTAATAATGTCTTAAATATGACTAAACTAATTAAGACACTCATCTAATCTTCTGTACTCAATATACAGAGGCAGTAGCTGTCGCAAAACTGAAATCAAAATCAGTGCAGTACACCTCTATTCCTTCCCTTGTAATTTGATTAGCTGTTTCTAATCTACCCAATTCCCTTGTACAGATTTACTTAGGTTGATTATTTAGAGTTTGGGTCCATTAGTAGGCTAATACAACACCCACACCCCACTGGCACATCAGTTATACAGAGACCATGTTACAGAAACCGAAATACTAAGTCTGTTTCATTTAACTCCATGTCTAAGTCTCCTAGACTGGTTTTTTTTGTTTCCCCAACTTATAAACACTTAGGCTCATGTGTCAACCAAGTCTTAAACTCAAGAATAACCCAAAACAACATTGATAACAATTCTGGAAGTTCATTTTACTGAGAACAGACACTGGGAAAAACTGAAACAATAGTTTGTGAAATCTCTTCTTCCCTTATTTCTTAATCGGTCACATTGACTTCTAACCCTTCCCAAGAGGTTTATAACTCACTTAAGTGTATTAGATATGTTCTAGGTTCATTTACCATTCAATACCACCCTTGCAAGCCCTCTGTAATAGGGTTACACAAAGAGAAATTTTCAGAAACAAAGCATAAAACTAAAACATTAGATCCGGTTATGTTTTATGTTATTCCATTCTATCACCCACCAAACTGTCTCTCAATCTTACCCCTATGTGCTTCTTACTCAGTTAAGAGTTTTATCTCCATTTTAACCTCAAAGCTACTCCAATAACCCTCACTTAATTCTCTGTACAGAAACAGAACTAGTCACAGATCTGAAAACTGATAACCTGATGCATATTTCTTTTCTGTCATCTAACTTATTTCTTTCCAGTTTCTTATATTGTTTACAGGTAGACCTAGGTGTGATAGCAATGTAGCAGGTTCACTAATAAGTTAATACAACCCTTGTAGCCCTTCTGTAACTGGTTATACAGAGGCATGAGTTTGAAGAAGACTGAAATATGAAGCTAGAAATCTGATGCATTCTTGTCTTCTGTTTTTTTTCTTCAAGTTCTTTTTATCTAGTTTTAGCTTTCTCAACCTGCTCACTCATTTAGTTAGGTAGTCTATCCAGTCTTTGACTCAAAACACACCAAAAACAACAATGGCTACATTTTCGGTAAATCTGTTACACAGACTAAAAGAACAAAAACTGAAAACTGATAAATTTCCTTTGGTTGTTTTGTTTCTGCTATCTAACCTATCTCCTATCTTCCCAAACTTTTTCAGTCACTCAGCTACGTGTTTTAATACAATTTCAAGTACATTATTAAGCCACACTAGTTTTATACTGCTTCTGAGAAGTTCTTTACACAACAATCTGAACTGAGAAAACAGAAACACCAATGACCAGTATCTATTCTCCTCTCTTCCTTAATGTTCTTGGTCTGATTCCTAATTTCCCCCAAGTTGTTTACCCCTTTAGACAAGTGCTTTAGTACCGTTTTAACTTCAAAAAAGACCCAAAATAACTTTGTTATAACTGCTGCAAAGTCCTAATACCGAAGCAGTGCAAACTAAAAAGAATGAAAACTGAAACTGTATTGATGTGAAACTTTCTGCTATTGTTTACCTCTGTCCTTTTAGTCTCTTTTCTGCTTTCCCCCAACTTGCTCAACCACTTAGTTGTGTGCTTTAATACCGTTTCATTTTTAAGACAAACCCAGGCAGTAAGCTAAAGTCACAGAACTTCTTACATAAACTGAAATCCTAGAAGTCAAAAACTGATAGAGTGCAAAACTAAAACAGATGTCTTGTGTTTGTTTCATGAGATTGTTCTCTTTCTATATTACTTACTGACTATTTAGCTCTAGAGTAGCAGGTGCATTAGTCATCAAATGCTTCAGAATATGTTGTCTATTAGGAGTGATGCCATGCATTAACGACACTAGGAATAGAACAATATAGAACCTACAGTAGTTATCGGTTTGGAGTTTACCTTGGGTTAGAATTCAGACCAGTATGTTACAGTCTATGGAGAGACTTTCCTTGGAACAGTAGAGTACAGGTATCAAGATTTCCAGTGCTCCACTCCTACCTAGCATGTATGGCTCTTACGTGAGACAGGAAGAAAGTTAGGGAGACTGGTGCATGGGATTTCAGGCAGAATCAAACAGAAAAGAGAAAGGAACTTGTTGCAGTCTCTTTACCTGGTTAGTTATTTGAGTTTATTGATCCAGATTTCCAAGAGCTTGGGCTCCAGCTCGATCAGACAGAGGAGAGAGATCAAGAGGTTTGGAGTTCACTGATTAACAATAAGGAATGCAGGAGTAACGTGTCAGTTTTCTCTATGAACTGAAACAACAAAACAAGACTGATTGTGATTTTCTGGAACTGATATTCACACCAGGAAGCTGGTTCTTTATCAGTTCTCTGTATTATGGAGGAGGATGCCACAGGTTACCAAGGGACTACTGCTATATGAAAGGAGTGAAGTTACTCTCTTTGACCAGGAACAAAGAGGAATCGAGAACAGGGAGAACAGCCTTGACATGGGCTTAACTTCACGCAGGAGTAACAGTAAGAGATTACCTGAGTTGTTGTTGGCACGGCATGCAAGGGAAGGAGGAGAATAACTGAGCAGTGTATTAATCAGAGGATAAAGTTGGTGGAGGCTGAAAAGCACGTGGTTCCTCAGTTGCTAGTGGGTGAAAGTTTTTCAGTAAATAATTGGTTGGAGCTTGAAACACTGATTCTGATGCACTTGTTCCCGGTTATTTTAACCGCATCAGAACCCCCCCCTCTAATGGTGTTTATGGCTCTAAGTTCCTAGGGAGTATGGGCATAACAGAGAGGTTAATGTGGCTGTTTTCTCGTTTGATTTCCCAGCACTAGAAGTTGACACAGGAGTATGGTTGACTGACTTGGGGTGGCTGTTATAGAGAACAGTTGAGGGAATTTGTGGAAGTTAGGGAAATGAGAACACTGGTGCGTGGGTGCTTGAGAAGGAGCACAGACTTTGATGCTCCTGTTGGATACTTGAGCGATTTAATAGAGATCAAGACAACTCTCTTCTGTTTCAGGTTGTCGGGCAGATCAAAGCACTGTTAGTGTTGTTTTCTTTCTGTTGTGTCTGCATTAGTTGATGATGCAGAGAATAATTTAGGGAGTCATAGATTAAGGACTGGCATGGAATCTCAAGAATCTGAAGTATGGTTCTTGTCGCCATGAAGCTACCAAGGAACGGTTTGTGGTTCTCGTTCTTTTTTTTCTAATCGATCAGAAGCATTTCGAGGAAGAAGCAAGGGAGTAAGGCTTGAGTGGTCTCAAGTTACAAGGGGAGGCATGGGCATTTGAATAGAAATAGAAACTGTCGCCTGAGAGTTTGATTCCTCTGGTTTCTATTTTTTTTTGTTTGATCTGGTTGTAGCGAGAAGAAGAAGAAAACCGTGCTACAGAGATGGCGTGTTGATTCTCTTTTTTTGTAGTTAGGTTAGTAGACTTAATACTAATATTAAGTTGTTGGTATAAGTTACCGAATTCGAGCACAACTCATCCGGTTAAAGCATTCAGGATGTATACGAGAGGTACGGGGTTCGAACCTCAATGGGAGCGTATTTGCTCCTTTTTGTATAAGCTATACACATGTTTATTTATATATATGTAAGACTATATATTATATCGTGTTATTTTTGTTACGATGTTATGCGACGTTATTATTACTTATTTACAACGTTACAATATTGTAACGTTACGTACATGTATTTTCGTATTCGTTCATATATAAGTACGCGACTATATAATATATAACATTGTCATGTTATCGGGCATGTTATCCTAAACTTAATTGTTCATACATATTTTTTATGCCCGAATTATATAACACGTTATTTTCGGATAATCTCTTCGCGTTTATGATTTTATGCGTTTAAATGTTCAGGGGTGTTTCAACTTACCCCTTAAAAGAGACTTCGTCCCGAAGTCTTTCTTCCTAACTTATATTCTTCACTTCTGGTAATCTTAGGGATCTTGTCCCGCATTCATTCACGATAACCCAAAGGATTAAGTCCATAATTATAATTCTCAGTGCTTCTAAGCACCATGCCACATCAGTGGCTTCACACAAGTTCTCATAGTAGACCAAGACGCTAGCAATGTATATAACATGCTAAAGTGCAAACCAAGGCACACAGCATTCATTCATACAGAGCATATAACATGCTAAAGTGCAAACCACGGCACACAACATTCATTCATACAGAGCGTACATATACGTACATAACATTCTCACATACAAGTCTACCAACCATCAACGTGTGGTTGTAGGATTACAACACAGTGACACACGCAAAACATCCAACACGAAACGCGCTTACCCCCTTAAAAGAGGGGTACGCCCTCGTACCCTACACTAAACCGAAGTATCGGTGAAAAGATGGGGGGTACATATCTCTCATCTTATCCTCCAGCTCCCATGTGGCTTCCTCCATATCTTGGTTTGACTATGACACCTTCACTAGTCTAATTGACTTGTTCCGGGTCATCCGGGTCATAGTGCCTAGAATTCTTTGAGTGGTCTCCACCGATCTCAATGTGGGCTCTAGGACTAGCCTCTCGGGCTGTAGTACATGTGAGGGATCAAGCATGTATTTCTTGAGCTGAGAGACGTGGAATATATCATGAACTCGTCCCAACTCTGAGGGTAGATCAAGTCGGTAAGCAACTGGGCCCACACGCTCCCTAATACTGTAGGGGCCTACGAATTTCGGGCTCAACTTTCCCTTTTGCCCAAATCTGAAAATTCCTTTCATCGCCGACACTCGCAAGAACACCCGATCGCCAACGGCGAACTCCAGGTCTCGACGTCTGTTATCTGCGTATGCTTTCTGTCTATCCTGTGTGGCCTTTATGTTCTTTCTGATCTACTGAACCTCAGCCTGAACCTGCTGCAAATAATCTCTGGGCCTATGATGAAAGCTTCACTGGACTCGTCCCAGCACAACGGTGTACGACAAGGTCTACCATATAACGCCTGAAAGGGTGGCATCTTAATTGAGGCGTGATAACTGTTATTATATGCAAACTCGATAAGGTGCAACTTATCCAACCAACTGCCCTGGAAGTCCAAGGCACATGCTCTAAGCATGTCCTCTAGGGTTTGGATGGTTCTTTCCGTCTGACCATCGGTCTGCGGGTGAAAAGCAGTGCTGAGCTTCAGCTCAGTGCCTATCGCTTCTCGTGAAGCTCTCCAATATCTCGAAAGAAATCTCGTGTCCCTATCTGACACTATGGTCTTTGGCACTCCATGGTGTCTTAAAATCTCTTTATCAAAAAGCTCGGCTAGTTTCGACACCTTTCATGTGTCCTTCATTGGAATGAATCGTGCTACCTTAGTAAGGCGATCATCAATTACCCATATCATATTTAATCCTCCTCGGGTGGTGGTAGTCTAACTACAAAATCCATCGATAGATCATAGAATTTCCACTCTAGGATAGGCATTGGCTGCACTGTGGCTCCAGGTTTTCGGTGTTTTGAATTTTATTTTCTGACAGGTGAGGCATCTGATAACGAAGTTCAAGACGTCGTTCTTCATGCCAACCCACCCAAAGTATCGCTTCATGTCTTTGTACATTTTTGAAGCTCCAGGGTGAATAGATGTAGTAGATTATTGAGACTCTCTCATGATGCGTTCCTTGAGCTCTGCGCTCTCATGGGGAATACATAATCTGCCATTCACAAAATCAGGCCATCCTCATGAAGCTGGTAGTCATATTTCTTCTTATCTAGCGTGCCATCGATTAACTTTCATTTAATATCAGCCATTACTCTATCGTTCTACTGAGCATTACGCACTTCTTCAACTAGGCTGGTGCCTGCTATGAGTGTATGCAATGTGTGAGCTCGGCGGCTAAGTGCATCGGCAACTACATTGGCTTTGCCTTCCTTATACTGAAGGTTAATATCATAGTCTTTGAGGAACTCCATCCATCTGCGTTGTCTCATATTCAGTTCTTTTTGGGTGAATATATACTTCAATCTTTGTGATCAGAGTAGATGGTGATCTGTGAACCATAGAGATAATGGCGCCAAATTTTGAGTGCAAACAGACTGCTCCTAGCTCAAGATCATGTGTGGGGTAGTGCTCCTCGTTCTTCTTCAGCTGACGGGAGGCAGGCGACAACCTTCCCGTGCTGCATGAGGACACATCCCAAACCCATACCGGATGCGTCGCAGTAGACTTCATATCCATCAGTACCCTCAGGGATCATGAGGATGGGAGCTGAGGTCAATGTGTCTTTCAACTTCTGGAATGCTGCCTCACAGTCTTTTGCCCATGTGAAAGGGGTATCTTTCTTGATGAGGTTGGTCATAGGTTTTGCAATACGGGAGAAGTCCTTAACAAACCGTCGGTAGTAGCCAACTAGACCAAGGAAACTTTGTATATCTATCACAGACTTCGGTCTCGGCCATGTACGTACTGCCTCCACTTTGGCCGATCAACTGCTATCCCGGCAACAGAAATAATATGTCCAAGAAATGCTACCTGATCTAACCAGAATTCACACTCAGAAATTTGGCATACAACTGGTTGGCTCTAAGAATCTCGAGTACCTGCCTGAGATGGTGGTGATGCTCTTCCTTGGTTCTCGAATATACCAGTATGTCATCCATAAATACCATGATTGTCTTGTCCAACTGATCTCTGAAAACTCGGTGCATCAAGTCCATAAACTTTGCTGGAGCATAGTCAATCCAACGGCATAAATGTGAATTCGTAGTGGCCGTATCGGGTCCTAAATGCGGTCTTTTCGATGTCGCTCTCCTTCAGGGATCTGATGGTATCCTAATCTGAGATCGATCTTCGAGAATACTGTTGCTCCTCTGAGCTGGTCGAACAGATCATCTATGCGTGGTAAAGGGTAGCGGGTTCCACTGCACTGCATTCAGCTCTCGATAATCAATGCTAAACCGGAGACTGCCGTCTTTCTTCTTGACAAACAGTACGGGTGCGCCCAAGGGGATACGCTCGGGCGTATGAATCCCTTATCCAATAACTCCTTCAATTGCTCCTTCAACTCAACCATTTTCGCTGGGGCCATTCTGTACGGGCGGGCTTTGGCAATAGGTCTGTCAGGCTACCTAGTCTTCCCTAAGTCCCTGGGGGGGCGTCGACGGTGTGAACAGGAAAGGGCGGGGCAGGCGACCGAGAGGGGATCGGCGGGTGGTCGGACGCGGACCCGATGACGGTCCTCGACAGAAACTCAATCCAAACCATTCCCGGGGAAACCACTGGGAATCCTAGGTGGCCTGAGTAAACTCAACCCGAAACACCAGTCCACATGAACCCCCACATCACCACGAACAAACAGTGACCAGGGTAGGTCTTGCTCAGCTTGGCTTCTGAATATAATAGGACTCGTATAACACGGGGCCCTGTTGCTGATAAGAAGAGGGCTCTGCTGAAAATTTTGCGCAAATACCCAGCGGGCGTCAGGCTTTGGTCGGGAAACGTAGAAGGTAGATGGAGTGCAAGGTGAAGACGCTGTCGGAGGCGATGAATGAACCGTCAATCGAAAGGGGGGGGATGAGGGCGGTTGCGGGTGGCCGTTTGGACAACGTAAATCAACAGCGTTTAACTGTCTCCATCTATGGCAGATTGAATGTACGGCTACAAAATGTCTAGATGGGTAGCTGTCTTGGTTGGGCAGTTGCAGCCAATTCCCACCGGTAACAAATGCCCACCTCGGTGAATCAAGTCATTAAACTCTGGGTGCCTTTATAACAAACGGTAAAATCCTTGTCCGCAAAGTAATCATCCGGGATCTGAGTTCTTACGATCTCAACTGGCAAAAACCCAGCGGTCCTTCACACCGTCCATGCTCGAAAGCCGTCAAACAGTCTGGAAACAACAAAGCATCCCAGGCTTCTTTTGACAAACGTTGGTGAACCAATCCTTTCCTCCTATCTTTAACCCCCCACTCCCCGTACCTCCTACATTCCCGGCCCTTTTTTTCCCTAAAGTCAATAGTGAACTCGACCTCTCGGGGTGGTGGCATACCGGGAAGCTCCTTAGGGAATAGGTCTGGAAACTCCCCAACCACGGGTACATCTGGTGTAAACTCTGGGTCTTGCTGAGTATCCTGTACATAACAGAGGTACACCTCCTGCTGCTTCTGAATCTCTTTGGCCATGGTCATGGTTGAAATGATTTTCACGGACGGTTGTCGGGGTTCTGGCGGTATGATACGGTTACGCCGGACGGGCTCTTTAGCAGTAATCTATGTTCGGCACAAATATACGACCTCGGTGTTTCTCTAGCCAATTCATGCCCACAATGACGTCAAAACCCAGGCCTCTGAACTCTATCAGGTCCAACGGGAAATTCTCCTCTTGGATTCTGATGGTGGCTCCTCGGAAATACCGGGTACAACGAACTCTTTCTTTTGAAGGTAGTGTCACACTGAAATCTTCTAATTCCACTGGCTCTAGGTGCAATTGCTTGGCTAATGTCGGGGATACGAATGAGTGTGAGGCTCCGGAGTCAAATAGTACTGAGGCTGGAACTCCATTCACCGGGAAAGTACCAGTGATAATACGGCCGCTGTCGCCGGCCTGAGCCTGTGTGAGAATGCTCAGGGTACCCTCTCTCCAGGGTTCAACACCTATTCCCAAAAATAACGTTTATAAGTACAATTAGTGATGGTACGAGAAGAGTTGTAGATAATCATCCTTTCTTTATTCATCTTTCAAAGTTTACATGTTCATCTTTATTACACAACTTAATATAAAGATACATGGCTTAGTATTTCCTAAAGGTTAGGTTTAGGTGTCCAGGCTTCATGTGGGTGGCGTTTATCACTGTCGAGGGTGCTGTGTTCAGCTTGATTCTTTTAATCCCGTGATATAACATTCTCGATGGTCCGCCCATGATCAACACGTCACCGGATTTTAGCCAGATCTTCATAGCTCGGTCAATCCTCTTTTCTTTGGCATAGAGGAACTCAGCATCATCTCCGATGGACACAGACACTATGGGTATCCCCTGGTCTAGGGTCTCCTGCGTCTCATCCTTGTCTTGGTGTAATCCAAGTCGGCCTTCCCTCTCGTAGAAGTTGATGATGCAGATGTCGGCTTGTAGGTCGGGCACTGGTGGTACTTCGCATTGCTGTGCAACGCGTAGGGTTGCCGTAATTAGGGATAGAAAGTCTTCGGGAATTGGTGGTGCATGTGCTTCATCGGTGTGATAGCTCTTCGTATATGGGTTCCAAATATTACCTAGGCACATCATTCTTAGTTTCATCATCTTTCCTCCGGGGTATGTCGGTGTGTAGAACCCACCTGGTCCCACTCCGAACTTACGACATCTTCGAATAATGGCTACTTGAGCTTCAGGTGTTAGGTATCCTGGTAGTAGAATCATCCCGGGCTGGATAACTTAGCAGTTTTCACTTGGGTAGTGGGGACTCTCAAGGTTGTACACGTCGGGTTCGGGGTTTGGATTTATTGGGAAGCATATATCGAAGGTTCCTACTGCATTTTAAGAGTAATCTAGGTTTTTAGCGGTACTAGTAACCTACCAGATTTCATGCACGGTCATACCACTTGGCACACAAAGATTTGGTCATGATTTTCAAACATCTAAGGTTTCAAGGTTTACCTGTAGCTGTAGGGGTGTCCGGTCCTTCGGTGCGGTCCATGATGTGCAAGGCTGCCTTCCCTGGCCTCGAGGTAGATGCCTTCTGGAGTCTCGGGATCCCGCTCCGTGCGTAGGCTGAGTGTGCTGGGCTCCACGCTGGCCTCCGGGTCCCGATCTCTGGTCACCTCTCGCACTATAGTGGGGTTGTAATTCTTGCTCTCTGGGTTCGCGAAGCACTCAAAGTCCCTGTGCCCGCGCTTCTTACAGTAAAAGCACTCTACCTGTTCACCCTGGCAATCAACTTCGGTGTGGTTCTTCCAGCATTTCCTACAGATAAATCGGTGCTCGGTCCATTTGCTCGGACCGGCTCCAGTCCCCTTGGGTGGGTAGGAGCGGAACGGCTTAGTCGCAGTAGCCGGGTGGCTCAGCTGAAGTCTCTCTATAGGCTTGTTCCCCTGGTATTTCACTCGCTTCTTGGTTGGGTAGTACTTGTTCCTTCTCACGCCCTTCTGTTTGCGGTCCTCTGAGTCACCGCCCTTCGCCTTCCTTTTCCTAGCGAATTCCTCATCCCGCATCTGGACGGTGATCTCGACCTGGGACGCTGCATGATAGCAGTCCTGTGCAAAATTGGGTTTAGTAAACTCTTCACAATATAATATTCAATTCAAATTCATAGTTCAAGTTCAACCTGGATTGTGGCATAACGACTGGGCCCCATGCCGTATCTGATGCGGTGATTCAGTCCACCATAGAAACGCTCCACTATGATCTCATCTGAATATCCCAAGCCTGGAAGTACACGAAGTAGAGCAGTGAATGCCGAGTAGTAATTGTCTAATATCATCCCCTCGGTCTGCCTCAGGGTGTCTAGCTCAACCCGCTTCTATGTCCGGAGGTGGGCGGGGTAGTACTTAGCCTCAGCAACGCAGTGTAAGCATCCCATCCAAACGTGGGGTCGGCTAGGTGAGCATCCTTCACAAGCTTCCACCAATCGCTCACTGACTCTCGTAGGTAATAGGTTGCGAGTTTGACCTTAGCCTCCGCCGGAACATTCAAAGTCTCGAAGACGGTCTCTAGGAGGCTGATGTAGTTCTCTAGGTCGGTGGGGTCCGTCTCTCCTCGGAACTCAGCTGGTCGAAGGTCTGATAAGCTCTTCACCCAGTTTGTCTCCCTGGGTGGGTGAGGTTGTGGTGCCGGTGGTGCCTGCTGGGCTCCTGGCTGGAAACCCATGTGACCTAGGGTTGCTGCTACTATCTCAGCTATGGTCTGTCCTGCAGCAATGTTATCTTGCTCCATGTGGCCACGGCCTCGTCCTCGACCTCGTCGTCCAGACATCTAAAAATGTCGTTGTTAATTTAGAACATTCACAAGGACTTACTGCAAGTTATTATCGCCCTTGCTAGCGGTTTAAATTGGTAAAGTCATGCCTCACATTACTAACCCTTAACCCCGTTTCCTAAATTTAGGTTTTCCTATTCTCGGTACTTCTCTGTTCCAGTCATCAGAGCATAACTATGCTCTGATACCACTTTCTGTAACACCCCCGAATAACCAAACATCAGTACGAATAATGCGCCAGACGATATCACGATAAGTCTAAGCAGCGGATTCATAACTCATCCAAGTGTCACAGACGCCAACCACCCACGTGGTTGACACAACAACACAATCAACACCAAGCTACGGTCTGAATGACTGGAATTTAAACCTTGACCAAATCCAAGTACAAACAGGAAATACAAATCAAGTACCGAGAGTCTACAACATAAGTTCTTAATTAAACAACACAAACCGAAACGTACATCTAGGGTTTAGTGTTACATAGTCACAACCCATACATTAAAACATACTACTTAAAGGTCTTGCCCAGATGGTCTACCCCCATGGTAGTAACCCTGCCTACTCTCCGCCTGCGTCTAGATCCATACCTGTAAAAATAAAGGACTCAGCAAAACTATGCTGAGTATGAATGTGTGTAGCCCGTATGTTGCCGGGCTACACGACTACTTGGTCGAATATGATTAAGTCCAATTTACATGTTATAGTAAAACAGTAACACACAGCAACAACAATCATAGCAACTCACAACATATTGGGCATAGAGATAACAACAAGCACCTCAAGCATGTATACAAGTAGAGCTTTACAAGAGAGCTTGAATAATGGTGATCCTCACAGTGGGATCATTCAAACGCTGTGTGTTTTCATTCCTTTTTCCTTTCTTCCCATCATGTGTAATTCTTTTTCTTTTTCTTGCACCAGGTCTGGGGAAGTAGGTTAGTTCCCGTGACCATATAGTATAGGTGCCCATCTTTCCTTGTTTCTTTAAGGATTATTTGTGAGTTCTATTATCACCGCACGTTGGAGGACGTCTCCTCCATAGCTAATTCTTCCATTCCAGGCGTCATATGTCGAGAAAGAGGGGTCATCTCTAGACCCCAGGTTATGCTCCCCAAATAGCTGATCCTCCAATCCCGGCGTCATAAGTTGAGAAAGAGGGGTCATCTCTAGACCCCAGGTCATGCTTCCCAAATTGCCAATCCTTCAGTCTCGGCATCGTACGTTGAGAAAGAGGGGTCACCTCTAGACCCCAAGATGTGCTCCACAATAGTCGGTCGAAGGATCTGATGCAGATACCAACTCCCGAGCATTCCATACCGCGCGGCCCGAGATGTTGTCTTCCCGGGTTATTCTCATGTTCCACCAGTTGATATTTGCTCTTCATTATCATTAATGGATAGACACCATAGTGAGTGTCATGGTACGTTCTCTATGGTTAAAGAGGAGTTTCCCTTTATGAAGTTTTCTTTGTTTACATAGTTCGTTGTGTTTTATCTCAAAGTTCCATAAACGAGAAAGGGACTAAACTACTGTGTGCGCGCAAATAATAAACAACAATGATATCACAAGCATATAAGCAAGCCACAACAAGCAATCCATTTTCATGCTTTAGTCTTATGGTCATTGGCAAACAAAGCACACAGCAAACAAGCCGTGTAACACGGCAACATACGGACCACACATATCCATACCTTATTCGAAAGTACGAGTTGTCTCACACACGGGGTCCCGATCGGAGTTCGCTACGGCCCTAGCGTTAATTAAAACAATGTGTCAGTTTATGATTTCATGTGACAACTTTATGACACTCCCCGAATTTATCTCATTATTATCGGGTGTTATTTCTTAGGTGAATCTTTGTTGAATGTTCAACCTTTATTAGCCCTTAGGACTTCCCATGTATTAAACTTTATCATACTCCTAGGGTATTCACACCCTTGTTTTACACATTAACTAAGTCCTTTTTCCCTAGCTAATGTTTTAGAGCATTCAAGCGTTAACCATGTAACATGTTTATATGGGATAAATTTAACTTGTCTAAAGTGTATTCCCTCCTAGCTAAATAGGTGAGCAATGTTTTAACACTTGTATAATGATAATATAGACCATAAAATACCCCTAACACCCATTTATACAGAAGTCCCAAGTTTATAAAACCGCAACATAAGTTTGGTGTTTAATCTTACTTAACCTCTCCTTTAGTATATCAACCCATGTTTATTTTGCCCAAACGTTTCTTTACACACAACCAGGTGGGTTAGGTATGTTTTGGGTTCATTGATAAACTAACATCTCACTCATAATGTTTCTGTAACCTAGCTATACAGAACAACAATATTATTGGAAACCGAGACAACAAACTCCATGTTTCGTTGTGTTTCTTGTTTCTAGTTAACTCAGCCGAGGTTTAAACTTTCCCACAGTATTTACCCCACTGAATATGGGTGTTAATAATGTCTTAAATATGACTAAACTAATTAAGACACTCATCTAATCTTCTGTACTCAATTATACAGAGGCAGCAGCTGTCGCAAATCTGAAATCAAAATCAGTGCAGTACACCTCTATTCCTTCCCTTGTAATTTGATTAGCTGTTTCTAATCTACCCAATTCCCTTGTACAGATTTACTTAGGTTGATTAGTTAGAGTTTGGGTCCATTAGCAGGCTAATACAACACCCACACCCCACTGGCACATCAGTTATACAGAGACCATGTTACAGAAACCGAAATACTAAGTCTGTTTCATTTAACTCCATGTCTAAGTCTCCTAGACTGGTTTTTTTTGTTTCCCCCAACTTACAAACACTTAGGCTCATGTGTCAACCAAGTCTTAAACTCAAGACTAACCCAAAACAACATTGATAACAATTCTGGAAGTTCATTTTACTGAGAATAGACACTGGGAAAAACTGAAACAATAGTTTGTGAAATCTCTTCTTCTTTTATTTCTTAATCGGTCACATTGACTTCTAACCCTTCCCCAAGAGGTTTATAACTCACTTAAGTGTATTAGATATGTTCTAGGTTCATTTACCATTCAATACCACCCTTGTAAGCCCTCTGTAATAGAGTTACACAAAGAGAAATTTTCAGAAACAAAGCATAAAACTGAAACATTAAATCCGGTTATGTTTATGTTATTCCATTCTATCACCCACCTAACTATCTCTCAATATTACCCCTATGTGCTTCTTACTCAGTTAAGAGTTTTATCTCCATTTTAAACTCAAAACTACTCCAATAACCCTCACTTAATTCTCTGTACAGAAACAGAACTAGTCACAGATCTGAAAACTGATAACCTGACGCATATTTCTTTTCTGTCGTCTAACTTATTTCTTTCTAGTTTCTCCTATTTGTTTACAGGTAGACCTAGGTGATAGCAATGTAGCAGGTTCACTAATAAGTTAATACAACCCTTGTAGCCCTTCTGTAACTGGTTATACAGAGGCATGAGTTTTGAAGAAGACTGAAATCTGAAGCTAGAAATCTGATGCATTCTTGTCTTCTGTTTTTTTCTTCCTGTTCTTTAATCTAGTTTTAGCTTTCTCAACCTGCTCACTCATTTAGTTAGGTAGTCTATCCAGTCTTTGACTCAAAACACACCAAAAACAACAAGGGCTACATTTTCGGTAAATCTGTTACACAGACTAAAAGAACAGAAACTGAAAACTGATAAATTTCCTTTGGTTGTTTTGTTTCTGCTATCTAACCTATCTCCTATCTTCCCAAACTTGTTCAGTCACTCAGCTACGTGTTTTAATACAATTTCAAGTACATTATTAAGCCCATACTAGTTTTATACTGCTTCTGAGAAGTTCTTTACACAACAATCTGAACTGAGAAAACAGAACACCAGTGACCAGTATCTGTTCTCCTCTCTTCCTTAATGTTCTTGGTCTGATTCCTAATTTCCCCCAAGTTGTTTACCCCTTTAGACAAGTGTTTTAGTACCGTTTTAACTTCACATCAGACCCAAAATAACTTTGTTATAACTACCGCAAAGTCCTAATACCGAAGCAGTGCAAACTAAAAAGAATGAAAAACTGAAACTGTACTGATGTGAAACTTTCTGCTATTGTTAACCTTTGTCCTTTTAGTCTCTTTTCTGTTTTCCCCCAACTTGCTCAACCACTTAGTTGTGTGTTTTAATACTGTTTCATTTTTAAGACAACCCCAGGCAGTAAGCTAAAGTCACAAAACTTCTTACACAAACTGAAATCCTAGAAGTCAGAAACTGATAGAGTGCAAAACTGAAACAAATGTCTTGTGTTTGTTTCATGAGATTGTTCTCTTTCTGTATTACTTACTGACTATTTAGCTCTAGAGTCGCAGGTGCATTAGTCATCAAATGCTTTAGAATTTGTTGTTTATTAGGAGTGATGCCATGCACTAACAACACCAGGAATAAAACATTATAGAACCTACAGTAGTTATCAGCTTTGGAGTTACCTGGGTTAGAATTCAGACCAGTGTGTTACAATCTATGGAGAGACTTTCCCTGGAATAGTAGAGTACAGGTTTCAAGATTTCCAGTGCTCCACTCCTACCTAGCATGTGTGGCTCTTACGTAAGACAGGAAGAAAGTTAGGGAGACTGGTGCATGGGATTTTAGGCAGAATCAAACAGAAAAGAGAAGGGAACTTGTTGTAGAGGTGGCAGTTCGGGTCAATCGGTTTGGGTTCGGTCGGTTCGGTTCGGGTTGATTTCAAATCGATCAGTTTTTTGTTCGGGTTGGATCGGATCGGGTGAATTCGGTTTGTTCGGGTTGAGTTTGGTTTGCTGAAATTTCGGGTCGGTTTGGATCGGTGTGGGTGATTTTCGGTTTGGTTGACTTTCGGGTAGGGTGACTTCGGGTCGGGTAATTTTCGATTCGGGTTAGCCTCTGGTTTATTCGGTTTTTTTCGGTTGACATTACAGAATCAAGCAACTTAATAATCATGATATGTAAATTTGACTTCAATCAATCTCAACAAGTATGAATGTATATAACAGATTAATTTAAACTAATGATTATAATTTGCATCATGTTATACTTTAGTAACCAACTCTTAACTTAACATAATTATTGATGTAGCTTTAGATTATTTAGTAGTTTCATTATTTTGAGATGAGTACAAATAAAGTTTTTTTGTGGATAGTTATTAAATTTGTATCAAAGTGTAGTAACTTGATTTTTCAATATATTAATAGTTAGCGAATGGAATTAGTTAATGAGTTTTGATGAGGTTTTTTTACAGTAGTTAAAAACTGTTAATGATAAAGAACTATTTAGAAGTGTGAGATTTTGCTACATAGGTAAAATCTTCAAGTATATTAAACATTTATGGATTTTGCTAATAAGGAAGAATTATTCACAAGATTGGATAGAGGCTTGAAAAATTCAAATTAATAAAAACACCTTAAATATGTGAATATTTAACAAGAATGATACGAATCACTGAAGAATTGGAGTCTAAATACAAAATATTTTTGGTTCTTATGAATCTATCATTGAAGAGTAACGCATTATCATCATTATCATTAATTGCGCGATTAATGAAGATGCATGATAATTAATTACTTTAAATTATAATGCAATATTTGTGGTATATTTAAAATAATTGTCTTGTATATAAGTTTGTTAATACTTTTTATACGTACGCCACTTATTAAGTAATGATTAACTGTTTTATTTTGATTGTCTCCTATAATTAATGCAATATATTCTTTCGGGTCACAATGGATATATTTATTCGGGTCACACTGGATTCGGTTCGGGTTCGGTTCGGTGGGTTTTCGGTTGGTTTCGGTTCGGGTCACTTCGGATTTCGGGTCATCGTCGGGTTATGGATGACTTCGGTTCGGTTGATTTTGGTTTGGATGACTTCAGTTCGGATGGTGTGGATTGTGGTTTGTTCTCGGTTTACAATAATACGGTTCGGTTTGGTCCGGGTCGGTTTATTTCGGATTTCGGGTCATTTTTCAAGTTATAGTTTTCGGTTGAGATTCGGATTCAGATCGGTTTGGTTCGGTTCGGTATTTCGGGTTCGGTTTACTTTTGCCAGGTCTAACTTGTTGCAGTCTCTTTACCTCGTTAGTTATTTGAGTTTATTGATCCAGATTTCCAAGAGCTTGGGCTCCAGCTCGACCAGACAGACAGGAGAGAGATCAAGAGGTTTGGAGTTCACTGATTAACAAGAAGGAATAAGGAGTAACGTGTCAGTTTCTCTTCGAACTGAAACAACAAAACAAGACTGATTGTGATTTACCTGGAACTGATATTCATACCAGGAAGCTGGTTCTTTATCAGTTCTCTGTATTTTGGAGGAGGATGCCACAGGTTACCAAGGGACTACTGCTATATGAAAGGAGTGGAGTTACTCTCTTTGACCAGGAACAAAAAGGAATCGAGAAAACAGGAGAACAGCCTTGACATGGGCTTACCTTCACGCAGGAGTAACAGCAAGAGATTACCTAAGTTGTTGTTGGCATGGCATGCAGGGGAAGGAGGAGAATAACTGAGCAGTGTATTAATCAAAGGATAAAGTTGGTGGAGGCTGAAAAGCACGTGGTTCCTCAGTTGCTAGTGGGTGAAAGTTTTTCAGTAAATAATTGGTTGGAGCTTGAAACACTGATTCTGATGCACTTGTTCCCAGTTATTTTTAACCGCATCAGAACTCCACCCCCCCCTCTAATGGTGTTTATGGCTCTAAGTTCCTAGGGAGTATGGGCATAACAGAGAGGTTAATGTAGCTGTTTTCTCGTTTGATTTCCCAGCACTAGAAGTCGACACAGGAGTATGGTTTGACTGACTTGGGGTGGCTGTTACAGAGAACAGTTGAGGGAATGTGTGGAAGTTAGGTAAATGAGAAACTGGTGCGTGGGTGCTTGAGAAGGAACACAGACTTTGATGCTCCTATTGGATACTTGAGCGATTTAACAGAGATCAAGACAACTCTCTTCTGTTTCAGGTTGTCGGACAGATCAAAGCATTGTTAGTGTTGTTTTCTTTTCTATTGTATCTGCATTAGTCGATGATGCAGAGAATAATTAGGGAGTCATAGATTAAGGACTAGCATGGAATCTCAAGAATCTGAAGTATGGTTCTTGTCGCCATGAAGCTGCCGAGGAACAGTCCGTGGTTCTCGTCTTTTTTTTCTAATCGATCTGAAGCATTTCAAGAAGAAGCAAGGGAGTAAGGCCTGAGTGGTCTCAAGTTACAAGGGGAGGCATGGGCATTTGAATAGAAATAGAAACTGTCGCCTGAGAGTTTATTCCTCTGGTTTCTATTTTTTTTTGTTCGATCTGGTTGTAGCGAGGAAGAAGAAGAAACCGTGCTACAAAGATGGCGTGTTGATTCTTTTTTTTTGTAGTTAGGTTAGTAGACTTAATACTAATATTAAGTGTTGGTATAAGTAACCGAATTCGAGCACAGCTCATCTGTTTAAAGCGTTCAGGAGGTATACGAGAGGTACGGGGTTCGAACCTCAGCGGAGCGTATTTGCTCCTTTTTTTGTATAAGCTATACACATGTTTTATTTATATATGTAAGACTATATATTATATCGTGTTATTTTTGTTACGATGTTATGCGACGTTATTATTACTTATTTACAACGTTACAATATCGTAATGTTACGTACATGTATTTTCGTATTCGTTCATATATAAGTACATGACTATATTAATATATAACGTTGTCATGTTATCGGGCATGTATATCCTAAACTTAATTGTTCATACATTTTTTTTATGCCTGAATTATATAACGCGTTATTTTCGGATAATCTCTTCGCGTTTATGATTTTATGCGTTTAAATGTTCAGGGGTGTTTTAGATTCAAGCATTTTAATGTGGCACATTATGTCACATTAGTATATTTAAGGGTATTTAAGACCCTAAAATCAAATAGAATTCATTTTGGAGACAATCTCACAAAAATGTGTTTAAGGATGCTTAGTGCACATTTTATGTTCTAGTGCGTTTCTGAGCTTGGTTTCCCTTGGAAACGGTTTTAATGTGCTCATTTATGAGTTATAAGGCTCTGGTTAAAATTTTAGGTCAAACGGAGTTCGCTTGGATATTTAATCACCCTAAAAGCTCAAAGGTGTAATTCTTGTTTTCAGTTAAACTTGAGCAACTCGGCTCTTCACTTCCAACCATTCTCATTGACGGTACTGCATCCACAAAGGGTATGCCATTTCTCACAAGATTATGCTTGTCCGTTGGACTAAACATTTATCACTCTTAGTGATTAGCATTGAATGCTGGTATATACTTCTGGTATTCGGCTAGTGAGCAATGTCTTTGTTGTTACTTATTGTTTAGTGCTAGTTATTTGTAACTGCAGTTATTTATATTTCAAGTGCGCGGTTTGGCGCCTGTTAGTAAATCGTCATTGTTATTCACATTGCTTACGTTATGTACCGTAGCTCCCTTACTTCATTATATTAACTTAGACATTGTTATGTTAGTAATATACCTCGAAAGGTAATTGGAGTCGGTGTTCCCGGTCTCCTGGGCTCATGCCCCTTATTGTACATTAGGTACTTGCTTACTTGTGCTATTAGCGTTCGGTTTGAGTGTTTTGTAATATCGATTTAGTTGTTTGCCATTATTTTAATTTACACATTCATTCATTACTGATAGTCGTCACAATAGTAAACGACATGTCTTTAACACATATTGGTACTTATCATTTTTACATGGCAGTAGCCATTCCTTTACTTAGAAATTGTCTCATAATCAGTATGATCTTGATAATACACATAAAACTTAATCTTGACGTTTCTTCGTTTTCTAATTGTACATAACCGTACATAGCACTCCTTGGTAAGGGTAGTGCTCAGAGGTGGTAATTATTCATGCGTTCAGTGTTGATTCGCGTTCATTGTTGCGAATGATATTGGTAATAGCCGTATTACGGTAGAATTTTTCTTTTCACTTTTGGTCCATCTATAGACTGATACGTTTTACTAATTCCTTGGTGTTTCATCACAAGTTGGCGTATACTGGTAGTGTGTTCTGTGGGTACTGATTGTTATACGATTGTATTTCGTCCATAATTTTATTTGGTATGATTTAATATATACAACGTAAACTGTTAGTCACAGTTTCCTTATTTAATATCTTATTGCTAACTTGTTGCTAGTTGTTTGTAACTAGTATACTGCAGTTTTGTTTATCCGGACTGTAATTAATTGTGGCAACTCGTGAAAAGTCTCAGGAGTCATCCAACCCTGGTGTGATCAGCACCAGTGTTGAACTAACCTTCCACCCCAATTTGTGGTTGGTTTCCTTTGATCCCCGGGAATCAAGTTTCACCGTCCATTTCCAAATCAGCCATTAAATAGTTTGATAATTAAATTATGTTATCTTGGCTCTTAAGCCGGTGTCATTTAATTCGTTCTTGCTTAGTAGTTATAATTTGTTATGGGCTGGTGTGCCCTTTTTATTGCGTTAGTCGGACTCGTCGGGTCCTTCAGAGGTTGTAGGCCTCGTATCTTAGCGGTTTATTGCAACAATTGTAGTTCTATAGTTTATTTTAGAGTTGTACAATTGTTTGGTGATTATTGGTAGCCATGGAGTTGTACCACTGGTCTACACAGTTACAGAATTTGTTTGGAACGATAATAGCAGTGGTAACTGCAGTCGTAGTCGTTTGCAGCACTTGCAGTAGCAAGTGCGCGGGGTAGCCGGAATTATTGGCACATTGTTTAAATTAGCGCTTGCAGTGGCAAGCACGCCATGCAAGTAGAGTTATTGGTTTCAGACTTGTTTGTCTTACTGCCGCATTGGTTGTTTAAGTATCGTTAGAATGGTTTTTCACGAAAAATACGGTATTTGGATTGAAATTTTTTTCCTAACCACATTGTCATTAAAATAACCAAGTCCTCCCTCACATTAGATTTGTAATAGCATAAACGCTCGGAATTTGTTTCTCCACAAGTGTCGTCACGACAAGGTTCTAGCGTCACGGTATTGTGTGTACACAAGATTAGGATTGGGATTTGAACTTAACAGGACGGTATACTTACAATTTTTTCTCCATGTTCTCAATATAATCTCTTTTTACAGTTTGGTATTAAGATAAAATGGTATGGTGGGTAAAGGTCCCCATTACGGGCGACGGTCTCGCGGAGCTCATGGCGCTCCCGGTCCGCTTGCCCTGATGTCTTGGGTGATCCTTTCCACGACGTTACGGTAGTAGTGGCACTCGCCTCTGGCGGTGACTAGTGCTACAACGCTTGGTCGTTAAGGAAGGTATGGTATTGAGTTTTTATTCATGTTACAAGAGTAGGAATTATTCGTCCGGTGCGAGAGCGTTTAGACGGTCCGTTGGGCTTGGTAGCCCTCTTCCTTACATTCAGGGATTATATTTCTCAGTTGGATTATACTCATTGGGTTGTGGCGGGAGGGGTACTGTCGGTGGTAGTCCATGCTGGACTTCCACATGAAAGTGGACTGTCGCCAATGTACTCATGACGTTTGTGTCTCCTCCTGGCTGAGCTCTCAGCTGGTCCGTAATGGGGATAATGTTCCGGGCCTTTATGCCCTTGGCCAGCTTCCTGGCTCACACCACCACTAAACTTCGGTATTACCGTTCGTCTTCTCGATAACACATCATATCACAATCAAATCGTTTGTGCGCCTCAAGGGCTAACACTTGCAAGCCAAAGGCTTTGCTAACACATAATTCCATAAAGCAAAGACGTTTCGTACCTCACAAACGTTTCCCGTGTTCCCAAGTCCTAAGCTCACTGTCTAACCAAGTATCTCGTCATCAGAGCGGTACTCCGCTCTGATACCACTTTTGTAACACCCCTCTCAAATAAACACGTAATAGTCACTCGCGTTAACAGAAAAATAAAACGTCTTACAGCGGAAGAATAAACAACAACATTAAAACTCACTCGGGTGTCACCTGCCATTACTCGCCCATGCGAGTAACGAGGCAGAAACTAAATCCAACACTAAAAACACAACACTACTAAACCGCTGTGACAATGAGATATCTCCTATACATCATACTAAGTCCACATCCATAACAGTCGACAAGTGAGCATCTACCCAAATCCCAAATAAATACAACCGTACCGTCATACATCCACAACTGATATTGTTATACAAATAAATTCCATGTACAGTAACTAAAGTAACTCTCACCACCCGGTACCCGCACTTCGGCTTCAACGTTGATCAGCAACTTGCACAATGAGTGTAGTCTCAGCGATAGACGCTGAGTATGCCGGGCCTGGACCCTATTGGTCACTTGTCATTTTTAACCATCTTGATATTAGATTGATTTCATGCTTTACCATTTTATAGATATAATAAATACTGTAATAAACATGCATAAACACATAACCATCCATCTAATCCAACAATCATTATAAATATATGCAGCACAGTCACACATCATACAATACAATAGCATTGATAACTCATACGTCGTATATAATAACATCAACGTATTACAACATTCGGCCCCCCGGGCCCTCACATATCATTTGATTTGATTTGATTAGCACTGTCGGGCGTCAATTAGGACAACCCGAAATATACTTACTTGGACAGTAGTCCCACGTACACACAAGGTGCTCACTGCCCTGATCATCCGAAGACTCCGGGACTATTTCAATTTGCCTTTGTAAAGGCGTCTGTTGATGTTATTTTGATCGGCAAACTCAGTTCAATACTGAAGCTGTTTAGAGCTCGCCTGAAGTGAAGCTCGTCAGTCTTGAACTGACGAACAGAGAAGAAGATAGAATATTTAACAGATTTATCTAGCTGTTAAAGATAAAATCTTGAATGATAAACTCTCACACGGTCTCTGTATCTATATAAGGGGAAGGAAGTCTAGGTCATAGACAGGAGATTTACGCAAAGAAAAAATAAGAAATACCATGTAATTTGCGAGTATAACAGTAAGGGTAAATTTAGAGAAAATCAGAGAGAGAGATAGCGAGATTATAGAGTCAATTCAGAGAGAGTTTTGCTGTTGATTTCGTTGTAAGTAACTGGAGTTCAGAACTCAAGTTACGTGTAAGTTATGTCAAGATAGTGTTCTTGACGTGAGGGTTGGTATTCGCATTACGTGATTGTGTAACCATTGTTATACGTGATATAATAAAGGTTCGACCTTTATGCTATTCTGGTCTCCCTTCTTTCTCCCTGTTCGTCCTCAGTTCTGAACTCAGACCATCGACACGTTCTGAGTTGCAGACTCAGCACCGACAAGTAGGAATCTTCAATTGGTATCAGAGCAGGTTCCCTTTCAGCAATCGAAGAGAAATCTTCAGGGTGATCGAAGATGAATTTCTACAATGTCAAAGCGCCAAATCTCACAAAATTCAACTATGCTTGCTGGAGTGAACAGATGGGTGATCAGCTCATGTCAATCGACTATGATTTGTGGACAATTGTTACTGAAGGAGACTTGGTTCCACAGGTGATTGAAGCGGGTGTTTCGAAATCAAAACCTAAAAAGGATTGGAATGACACTGATAGAAATTACTGAGCAAAAATAAGCAAGCTTTGCGAGTAATTGTCTCATCTTTGTCCGAGGGTGATCAAAAGGTACTTGGAATTCGCACCGCTAAAGAAGTCTGGAGCTTCCTCAAAACAGCTTATGAAGGAACTGATTCCATCAGAAAGGCTAAAGGTAAACAATTTAGAAAGCAATTTGACAATTTCAGAATGCAAGAGGGTGAGTCTATAACTCAGACCTGGTAAGGTTTGAGAAAATTCTGGGAGATCTTAAAGCTGTTGGGGTAACACTCTCAAACGAGGTTATTAATGAGAGATGCCTTGACAGTCTAGAAAAAGCGTGGCTAAGTTATACCACCTGCTCGAAACTACACAAGATTTGTCAAAAATGTCCCTCGAGGAGTTAGGCTCTGAGCTGATGGTCTATGAAGGTAAGATGAAGGAGCAATCTCTTCGCCAACAACATGCAAATATCTGGCCTGAAGCTTGGAAGAGTAATGCTGGTACGGATGTAGAGGATTTGAGTGAAGAGGAAGAAATTATCAAGATAGCTGATGGTATTCGAAGGATTTTTGGAGGACGGCAAAGTCAGAATTCTAAGTTTAATCGTAACAAATCAAAGAAGGGTCCAATAATCTGTTCAGGTGCAACAAACCTGGACATGAGGTCAAAAATTGTCCTTTGCCACAAAGGGATAATTTTCAGGAGAAGGTCAAGAAATTTTCAACAACAGCTGCTGCGGCTTGGGGAGGAGATGGTTCAGGTACAGACTCAGAACTGAGAATGAAGATCAAGTGTGTATGACAGCAATTGTCCAAGAAGATGAGATGAGTTTGGACACGGAATTCTGTTTTATGGCGGAAGAAA
Source organism: Limonium bicolor (assembly GCA_023374045.1). Lineage (NCBI taxonomy): Eukaryota > Viridiplantae > Streptophyta > Magnoliopsida > Caryophyllales > Plumbaginaceae > Limonium > Limonium bicolor. The sequence goes on from CM041783.1 coordinate 37,802,952, forward strand.
AGTTAAACAGTCTCCCAGAAGATGAGGTATGTTTAACTCATGTGAAAGAGTCTTTTGATTCTATGTCAAAGACACAATTATTTGATCTTTTGTCTGAAGCATTGATGAAACTGAAATCGCAAAAACTTGAGTATGAGGATAAGATAGTTAGGATGGAAGACAAGATAAAGAGTCTTGAAAGTCCTACTAGCTCAGATGAGGATTTTGACGTAGATGAGTATGTTACTAAGATCAGAGAACTCAAAGCTAAAGTGGAAGATTTGAGTAAGTCTACGACTGACAACAAAAACTGTGTCAAAGAGAGTCTGGATAAGCCAAGGATCAACTTTGTTAGTCCTTTGGAGACTAGAGTTCTCACTCTTCCATGTTGGGCACAAGAAGAAGTGAATTCCCTTTTAGATCGTACCAAATCACTAAAAAGGGAATGTGAAACTCTCGGGCATGTTAGCTGATGCAAATCGGAAGTTAGAGCTTCAGACACAGACTAATCCCACTTGGTATACTGGAAGGCAAATCTGAATCAGATGTTGTTCAATAAACACTCCAGTAAGTGCGGTTTGGGATTTGAACTAGAGAAACCCACTCAATCTAAGATGAGAGAGTTGAAGACTCAACCTGGTCATTCTAAGTCTAGACTGAACTCGTGCTGGTATTGTCATCAACTAGGACACAAGGTTAGATGGTGTCCCAAATTGTTGAAAAAACAATTGCGTGAAAATCATCAAGGCAGAACTCATTCGAAATCAAAAGATCGCACATTAAAAGGTGGGTTCCTATCAATCACTTTAAGTCTGAGTCTCAACAACTGAGATCAAACAAGTTTGGGTACCAAAGTCAAGTCGGCCCTACCGAACTCGTCAAGAAGGCACTTCACCTCCTTCAAAATTATCATCTCCTTCCCAGTGATCTGACCATGACGCATCACTACCCCCAATCCATAAGGTTTATGAATTAATTCCTTTTGATTTGGCAAAAGGGGAAAGTGGTCTTGACGCACTCTACAACTCAAGGGGAACATTCATCAGTTCAAGACTTACTTACAGAGTTACCAATTAGTCTTGAATTATACAACGATTCAGGGGGAACATTCATCAGTTCAAGAAGTTCAAGACTTGCAGAGTTTGCCGCATCAAAAAGGGGAAACTGTTGATGTTATTTTGATCGGCAAACTCAGTTCAATACTGAAGCCTGTTTAGAGACTAGCCTGAAGTGAAGCTCGTCAGTCTTGAACTGACGAACAGAGAAGAAGATAGAATATTTAACAAGATTTATCTAGCTGTTAAAGATAAAATCTTGAATGATAAACTCTCACACGGTCTCTGTATCTATATAAGGGGAAGGAAGTCTCGGTCATAGACAGGAGATTTACGCAAAGATAAAATAAGAAATACCATGTAATTTGCGAGGATAACAGTAAGGGTAAATTTAGAGAAAAATGAGAGAGAAGATAGCGAGATTATAGAGTCAATTCAGAGAGAGTTTGCTGTTGTTTCGTTGTAAGTAACTTGAGTTCAGAACTCAAGTTACGTGTAAGTTATGTTCAAGATAGTGTTCTTGACGTGAGGGTTGGTATTCGCATTACGTGATTGTGTAACCATTGTTATACGTGATTATAATAAAGGTCGACCTTTATGCTATTCGGTCTCCCCTTATTTCTCCCTGTTCGTCTCAGTTCTGAACTCAGACCATCGACACGTTCTGAGTGCAGACTCGCCCGACATCTATCTAGGTTCGTTCAGGATTAACTAGGGAAAACCCGACAGAGGTTAACCCAAGAGATCTCTACGCGCGACCAGCAGCCGGTGGCTGTTTGGATTAAAGTACCACATCACATTCATTCACACTCCACTATTAACCTCGTTAGTCAGTAATTCAGTTACATTTTTAATTATGGAGAACATCACTTATTTTGTTGGCTGCCCTGGGTCTTCTTCATGCCTAGAATGATTCTAGGTAGTATTTATGTTCGAGTCGAAGCTCTAGGGACCGACAATGTCGTGTCCCGTTCCTAAGTGTTTTACTTAGATCATAACTACATACTTGTAATACTTAGCGTATTAGGTCGGGCAACCGTAATCACAATCACACATCTCGCATATGTAGTTTTATATAAGTCGATCTATAGTCGACGTAGTATTAGTCCCTAAGGACGTTCGTGCATAAATAAATAATGCAGTAAACACAGATATCCATCACACACATAATCACACACGTTATCAAAATAAATCCGAGCCCGAGGAATTCCTCAGGACAACCCGGATCAAACCCCTTTACATACCGTACACTTAGACCAGGATGCGCAGTGTAGACCACTAAGCTTTCTCGAGCGCGCACGTCTGACAGGCGATCTAACAATACGAAGAACCCTAATTGTCAATCCACTTGACAATACGATTCGGTATTTCCGAATAACGTCAGTAACCCGGTATTACACCCCCGGATTTCAACTGTTACTAGTTAAGGTATCGTTATCCTTAAAACTCCTTACCCGTAGTAAGTGTTAATATTCGGTTTAACAAAGTCATCGGTTTCTATACGAACGTCATAGTTTAACGTTTTCAACTTAGGAATTACAGCTTCCAACCGTAGTATTTAATAAGCGTTACGCTTAATACAAATTCGTTCGCTCTCGTATAATTAATTCAACTATTATATTGCATGCATAAGTATTATTATAACCTATAGTTGCATGCATGGTTATATTTTATAACCCATGGTTGCATGCATTCCATGCAACATTACTTTATAAGGTATGATAGGTTATTATTCTTGATACACCTTACGTTATACAACTTCCTATTTATGTAACAAGTTGTATCCATTCAAAAGCTTATAACCTTATAGTATATAATTATACTTATAAGTTAACATTTATTATTTTACTATTATATGGTTTGTAAACCATATTATATATGTGCCTATTATTTGCGCCAGCATATACACATATATATACCCATTAATTTCTAATGAAAATAAGGAACTTTACATTATGTACATATTATTCCTCATTCAAGGTTTATTTAACCATTCAAAAATCACATTTTGACCATAGTATTTATGTCATTGAATACTATAATTTATATCTTCATTTTTTTGATATATACATATATGCATACGCCAGCTTGTATAGTTTTTATATACTATACTTTTGACCTCATAATATTATTTAGTGCTACACTTATATCATGATATCATTTTATGATATTTTATAAGTCATTAAACTTTATAACATATAGTTTTGGTAATTAATATTGTTACCGAAAATAGCATATATATATAGCACACTTATACCCCTTTATTCTTGTAATTTCCATTAATCACAATGTGGCCACATAACTTATACCATGTTATAAATACCTTATTTTATAACATCAAACTTGTAATAAAATATAACCTAAGGTTTTATATCCCTTCTTCATTATTGCCGAAACAGCATGTATATTCTACTTCATTTCCTTTCAAATCCTATACTTTCCAAATATTACAATTTCACCACAATTTTTATAACATACTTAACTTACCATATATTATAGCATTTAAATCATATAGTATGTATACTATATAGTCTTAATATTTCTAAAAATTCCAACAGACCTTATGGTTCTGTTTTTTTTTAACCCTTAACTTTCCATATTTATATCTTACCACAAATCTTATAATATTTTTACATAACATATGTTATATCATCCAAACATCACAATAATTATAACATATAGTTTTTATATGTTATTTCTTATATATTACCGAATAGCCCATAGCTGTTTGGTATATTTATTTCCCAGCCATAATATTTTCCTTATTTACATAATAACCACCTACATTATAACAAGTTATACACATAGGTTATATTATATGGTTTTAATATTTATTGTTGATATAACCTATAGTTTCTTGTTACTTATTTCCACACAGCCCCTTAGGTTTCGAAATTCCTTTTCCGCCCCTATCCTTTTCCCTTATTTACATTTTGACCCCAATTTATATTATATACTTTCACATGTCACAAAAACCATATAGTGTACTCTTTTATCAATATACCCACTTATATAACTCCAAAAATTCCCAAATTTCATACTTAGGATATAAATCACTATATTAACCAATCTATACCCTTACTTTTCGGTATTTACACTCTATACACCATGAGTTTTATAAATTCAACATTTCACTTATAATGTTAATATAAATTCATAAATTAATTATTTATGACATTAAATTTGGTCAAACCTCCTAATATGGTCTATGTTGACCCAATAACTTTCAGTTTAACCAGAAGTTTATATAATTACAGTTTGACCCCTATAATTTTCATGAATTACATTTTTGTTCCCAAATTTAATGTAACTTTATAAAATTCATAGAATAAGTTCCTAATATATAGTTTTCGGCCCTAACCTATGTTAAGCCTTTAAAATTTTATTTAAATTGCAAATAGGTCCCAAATCCTTACGGTAATGTTTATTATTGTTTTAAATTCATTTTTAACTTAAAATAACAATTAAATAAAATGGCCTAAAATGCTTGGCCTTATTACAATAATTTAGCATAAAATAAAATTACATATAAATGTCATAGAAACTATATGTTTACGGTTTATCATATAGTTTTTCTTTAATGTTTCCTAAAATCATTTAATTAATCCTTATGACATAATATGTCATCTAAACCTTATATTATCAACAAAAAATTTATAAAACATTATAATACATAGTTTAGCTATTTAAGACCATGTTTGGTCTCGACTTTATTTCCCTTGCCCCCATATATTTTATAAATTATGTTTTTAGCCCTTATTTAATTTCCTTGACCTTATAGGTCATTAATATACCAAGCTAACCAACCAAAAATGTTAATAAACATTTTAATACACAATCAAGTTATATAATCCCCATAAAACCCACGACTGCTACATTAATGTAACAAAATGCCATAAAAACCATATCATAATATAAGATAAGGCTTCTCACCTAGCTTTTGAGTTTCAAGCCACCAAAGCTCTCCAAACTGCCTTTACACCTCTCGGCCTAAATTTTTTTTTTACATAAGATTTAATTAACTTTTGAAGTGTTTAATGACATAAGCTTAATGTATATATTATTAAGATAATAACACTCACTTTGGTATAGGTATCTTTGGATCTGTTTTCCTACGGTTGGGTAGGAGGTTTCCATGAAATTTTCCAGCATCATTTCATGCAGAAAAAAGGACATACATCAGTCATGTAAAACAAGGTTATTATGGGTTATTTTCAGCTAGGAAAATACAAGATATTTACCTTGCTATGGAGCTGGTCTTAAAGGCTTTTTAAGCCTGGTTTTTTTTTAAATGGGCAAAAGCAAGTGTCAAAGTACTACTCATACCAGCACATATAAGCGGTAAGACAAGCAGGGAAAATGGCATGTTTTGTTTTACCTTACCGAAAATGGTACAACATGGTGGTGTTGTTTGGAATTTTTCACGCCTGTTTTTGTGGGCAAAACAGAATGTTAAACTACTGTTTATACCAGTAGATATACCTGGTAATATAAGGAGGAACGGTGGGATTTTTTTTCTTACCAAAACAAGGTAAACCAAGAGTGTTTTCATGGGTTTTGCTCCTTCACAAGGCTGGTATCCTCCTCTGTTTTTTGTACATAAAAGGACACGGTTTAAACTAGTAAATCTGGGAGTGTATTACCGGAAGAATAACAAGGATAAGGTAAGTGTTTTCCCTTACCGAAACGATGGAAATGTAGCTCCTGGTATAGACATTGCTAATGCATGGATAATGAATTTTTTTTTTCCTTTGGTTTTGGACGTGAAGAAGCAAGGTTGAGCTGGGAACTTTCTTCTGTTTTTATACGTGAAAAGAGCAGAGTTTGAGCTTATAAAAAGCTGAGAAAACTGAAGTATATTACCGGTAACAAGGAGGGAAAGAATAAGCTGAGAAAAATATGGAAAGAACCGGTAATGGACTGTATGGATTTTACTTTGTTTAGCTAGTATATTACTTCCCCTTCCTTCTCTGGTTTTAGCCGAGAAACTGCTCAACTTCATCCACCAACACAGCTTCGGTTGCTGGACAAACATGGAGGCCGGTGAGTTCCTTGAAGAGAGAAGGAAGATGGGCATTTTTTTTGAGCCAAAACACTTACCTACAGCAAGTAGTAGCAACCATATGGATGGGTGTTATTCTCGGTTTGAACTAAGCAGGGAAGAAACTGGAGTTTACGTGGGAAGAAGAAGAAGGGTACTGCAGGAAAAGAAAGAAACCGGCTAAAGGTAGTAAAGTCAAGCCAATATTATTTTGGAAAGCTTCCTTTGTCTGAAGTAGCTCTTGTACTGGCAGGTGTTGTCGGTAAGGTAGGTAGGTGGTAGTAGTAGTAGGTGTTAGTATGGGCTAGAATGTCAAGTGGGAACTTCCTCAAATCGAAGTAGTCAATTAAACTTGAAGCTGTCGGATGGGACAAGAAGGGATAGAGTCATTAGTTTAATAAAATCTAAGGTATGCTTTCTTGCTTTAATAAGTGAAGGTGATGGTCATATTTAATTGCATATGGGGACTGTAATATGCTTGGAAATAATAAGAGTGACACATAAAACCGATGGGAGTAAGTAGTTCGGTGGGAAAAGATTTCCGATTTGACCATGCTATATATATTATGTATATACATGTTATCATGCTCATATTTGATGTGTTTGTTCGGTGATTTGCAGGTACCGCAAAAGGGATAAGGTGGGCTAAAGGAATAGGCGGCAATAATCAGATGGGATTGGAAGAAATAGATAGTTTATTTAATATTATAAATATGTAACCATGCTACTTTATTAAAGTAAGGATGGTGAGTGATATGCACTTGTAATTGATAACGGTAATATGCTGGGAAATGAGGCTTATACTGGCGGTAACATAACGGCCAAGGTCATGGAACATATTGACTATAGACGTGATTAAGAGATAAAATGTTATTTTTGCACTATTTGGTTATTATTCACAAAACAATGCACATATTTTTGGTTTTTTTTGAAAAACTTTGATTTAAGAATTTAATGTGGCACATTATGTCACATTAGTATATTTAAGGGTATTCAAGACCCTAAAATTAAATAGAATTCATTTTGGAGACAATCTCACAAAAATGTGTTTTAAGGAAGCTTAGTGCACATTTTATGTTCTAGTGCGTTTCTGAGCTTGGTTTCCCTTGGAAATGGTTTTAATGAGTTCATTTATGAGTTATAAGGCTCTGGTTAAAATATTAGGTCAAACGGAGTTCACTTGGATATTTAATCACCCTAAAAGTTCAAAGGGTGTAATTCTTGTTTTCTGTTAAACTTTGTTGTGTTTAATTTATTTTCAAGGCATGTTTAGGCATTAATTTAATTGATTATATGTTTAATCAATATTTAATTAGGTAGGGGTATTTCAAAAACCCTCAATAGCCCAACTGCTCCGGACTATCGATAGTGCTCGTCGATGTAATCGGCGTCTAGGTAACCAAAATTAACAATCAGAAATCGCCCAACAACGAGTAAGATAACTATACAAACTAGGTAGAATACATTTCCCAACAATTCACTAACTGACACCAGGGAATTGATTAGACGACGACGGAACTAGCGTGAAACCACCAAGAGTTTGAAGAGGAAGAGTGTGAAAATTTTGTGTAGAGTATAAGCGCAGGAACGGCGTATTGAGGATAAAGAGAAAAACAAGGAGGAATACTATTAATTCAATAAATAAAAGTCTATGTTTAAGGAGAGAAGATATTAAATATCCAAAAGAGAAATCCTATCACCAGTATTGCAAAATTTAAAAGGCATAGAAATTATTGAGTGTTAAGGAAAGTCAGCAGAAGAATCGAGATTGTTAGCAATATCTATATAGGATGAATGTCGTTTTAATTCCTTGGGCCACCTTAACACTAACCTCGGGCATATTACTCATACTATATACTATATTATTCTTAACTTGCAAATTCCCGGGTATTTCATCTCATCCCCCTTAGAAAGAAGCTTCGCCCTCGAAGCTAAAACTCATCCATAAGGCGAAAGCTGCTAAACTAGATACTGACTTGGGTGGTTACCTGATCGAAGAGCTGTGGGTATTCATCCTCATCTCCTCCTCTACTTCCCACGTAACCTCTTTTGTCCCATGATTTGACCATAGGACCTTGACCATGCGGATGGACTTTGATCAGGTCGCCCGGGTCTTATTGTCCATCACTCTAATGGGATACTCCTCATAGGATAGGTTCTGCTTTAGCTCCAAGACCTCTGGCTGCAACACATGCGAAGGGTCGGGAATATATCTCTTCAACTGGGACACGTGGAACACGTTGTGAACTTTCTCCAGCTCACCAGGGAGTGCTAGACGGTACGCCACCTCTCCAATCCTTTCTAAGATCTCGTAGGGTCCAACGAATTTGGGGCTAAGCTTCCCCTTCTTCCCGAACTTGGTTACTCCTCTCATAGGAGATACTTTCAGAAAAACTCTGTCTCCCACCTCGAACTCAACTGGCCGGCGCTTGAGATCGGTATAGGACTTCTGCCTGTCCTGAGCTGCCTTCATCCGACTCTGGATCACCCGGACCTGCTCCATAGTCTCCTCTATCAACTGTGGCCCCAAAATAATAGTCTCTCTGATGTCGCTCCAGCACAATGGTGTTCTGCACTTCCTCCCATACAAAGCCTCGTAGGGAGCCATCTTGATGCTGGTGTGGTAACTATTGTTGTACGAAAATTCCACTAAATGCAGCATATCAGCCCATGAGCCCTGGAAGTCCATCACACATGCTCGCAGCACGTCCTCCAAGGTCTTGATGGTTCTCTCGGTCTGGCCATCAGTGGCTGGATGAAATGCAGTACTCAACTTTAGCTTAGTGCCCATCGCCTTCTGAAATTGCTGCCAGAAATGGGCTAAGAATCTCGAGTCTCTGTCTGATATAATGGTCTCAGGTACCCCGTGGTATCTCACCACGTTCTTGATGTAGGCATCCACCAACTGGCTCATGGACCACGTCTTCTTCATGGGTATGAATCGTGCAGACTTAGTAAGTCGGTCCACTATCACCCAAATCTGGTCGACTCCTCCTCTCGCTGGTGGTAAAACCATCACGAAGTCCATGGAGATGGAGTCCCACTTACACTTTGGGACATCCAGCGGCTGCAGCAAACCTCCCATCCTCTTATGCTCGAATTTGATCTTCTGACAGGTAAGGCACTTCGATACGAACTCCGCCACTTCCCTCTTCATCTTAGGCCACCAAAACATCTTCTTCAAGTCCTTATACAATTTGTCACCACCAGGATGAACCGAATAGGGAGTATTATGGGCCTCCCTCATCAGTTTCTCCTTTACCTCAGTACACTCTTGAGACACACCATCGGCCTCTGAATCTCAGGCTACCGTCACTGTGGATCTCGAACCCCTCAGCTTTCCCTTCCTTCATCTTCTCCTTGCTACGCTCTAGCTTCGCATCACCAGGCTGTCCTTTGAGTATCACCCCATAGATGTCGGAAGAGATACTCATGTGGTACAACCTCACCTCGCGTTCCACTCCTCCAGCCTCCATCACCTCCAGATTCAGCTTTTGGAAGTCACTAACCAACTCGTCTGGGAGAACCCACATCGAATTCACAGAGTGGCTTTTCTTCCTGCTCAGAGCATCGACCACCAGATTAGACTTCCCTTCATGATACAAAATCTCCAAGTCATAATCCTTCATCAGTTCTAACCATCTTCTCTGCCTCATATTAAGTTCCTTCTGAGTGAAGATGTACTTAAGGCTCTTGTGGTTTGTGTAGATCTTATAGGAGACACCGTAGTAGGTAGTGCCTCCAGATCTTAAGGGCGAAAACCACTGCTGCTAGCTCTAAGTTGTGTGTCGGGTATCGGGTCTCATACTCCTTCAGTTGTCTCGATGCGTAGGCTATGACTTTCCCGTGCTGCATCAAGACACACCCTAGACCATACTTGGAAGCGTCGCTGAAAACCTCGAATCCGTCTGTCCCTGAGGGCAGGGTTAACACTAGGGTTGTGGTCAACCTCTCCTTCAACATCTGGAACGCCTTCTCGCAATCATCATCCCACTGAAATTTGGTTACCTTCTTCATGAGGTTTGTGAGGGGTCTAGCAATCTTCGAGAAATCCTTCACAAATCTTCTATAGTATCCCGCTAGACCCAGGAAGCTACGAACCTCTGTCAGGTTGCTCGGCCTCGGCCACTCTTTCACTGCTTGGATCTTGGCCGGATCCACTGAGATTCCCTCATAGCACTCAATCCAACCAAAAGTCGCACTTAGACAACTTGGCGTAAAGCTGCTGCTCTCTCAGAATCTGCAGGACTGATCTCAGGTGCTCCTCATGCTCTTCTTCATCCTTGGAGTAGATGAGGATATCGTCAATAAATACCACCACAAACCGGTCAAGATATGGGTTGAAGATCCGGTTCATGAGGTCCAGGAATACTGCCGGCGCATTCGTCAATCCAAAGGGCATCACCAGGAACTCAAAGTGCCCATATCTGGTCCTGAAAGCAGTCTTCGGATACCCTTCTCTGCAATACGTAGCTGGTGGTATCCCAACCTCAGGTCTATCTTGGAAAAGACTCCTACACCCTGAAGCTGATCGAAGAGGTCGTCGATTCTTGGTAAGGGGTACCGGTTTTTCATAGTGATCTGGTTCAGCTCCCGTAGTAGTCTATGCACAGCCTCATGCTCCCATCCTTCTTCTTTACAAACAAGACAGGAGCTCCCCAAGGCGATACACTCGGGCGAATGTATCCCTTCTCCAAGAGGTCCTCCAACTGAACCTTCAGTTCCCTCAATTCCGATGGCGCCATATGGTATGGGGCCTTGGAAATAGGCGTTGCTCCTGGCACGAGGTCGACGCTGAACTCCACATCCCTGTCTGGCGGCATGCCAGGAATCTCATCTGGGAAGACGTCAGGGAATTCATTGACCACTCGAATCTCTTCTAATGGGCTTGGCTCTCGGCTCAGGTCCTAGACATGGCAAAGGTATGCCTGTTGTCCCTTCTTCACTTGGGAGAGAATTGACATGGCTGAAACTATCTTTACTTCTGGCTTCTTCTCTGTGCTACTGTAGGAGACTCATTGGCCCGATGGTCCTCTTAGGATGATCTTCTACTCTCCACAGTCAATCTTTCCTTTATACTTGCTTAGCCAGTTCATCCCCAGGATGAAGTCGAAGTCGGGGAGGATGAACTGGATCAGGTCAATTACAAATGTTTCCCCCTTTACGTCTACCCCCACATCTTTCAATACATGATTACAAGAGATAACCCGCCATGAGGGTATAGATACTGCTATGGTAGGAGACTTACAAGTTACTAGACCCAGCTTCTTAACAAATTCTCAGAAATAAACGAGTACGAAGCTCTAGTATTAAACAAACACGAGCAGAAGTACCATGAACAGAAAAGGTACCTGCTAACACTTCTGCTCCGGCCTCAGCATCGACCCGACTCATAACGTTGATCCTCCCAGGAGCCTGACTGTTGCCCGGTTCTCCCTTTGGCCTCGGGTTGCCTCCATTTCCACCCCCGCCGCTACCACACTGGGGAGCATCCCCCGCTGGTTTTGGTTCTGGTGCTGATCTCTACCTCGAGGCTGGGAGTCTGCTGGTCTGTAGGTCCGATCTCCGCCATTTCTCTCTGATGAGCGCCTCCCTGAGGACTCTGGAAGCACTCAAAAGCTTGGTGGCCCTTCCTACCACACCGGAAGCACGCCACCAGGTTTCCTTCACAGTCTTTCCCCGGGTGGTCCTTGTGGCATCTCCTGTAGTGGAAATGCCTATCTAACCCGGCCTCTCCCCTCTGAACCTGCCCCTGGGGTCTATCATTCCTCCTCTGGTCATTCCTTTGACTCCCATCGAACCTCCTCCGGTCATCGGAGTTAGGCCTCCACCTCTTCTCCTGGTTGGCCTCTGGTATCGGTCGTCACGGCCCCGAGATTCCTCAATGTCCTCTACCTTTCTCTTTTGGCCCGCCTGGACCTCCCTTCTCTTTTGCTGCACTCTATACAGGTTAGCAGCCTTTCCATAAGCGTCCTGGAGAGTAGGTATCGTCAGCACGCTCAAAGCCTCCTAGAGACTCCAGTTGAGCCCCCTCACAAATCTCTGCACCTTGGATGCTTCATCAGGGACCATCGTCGGTGCGACAACCTTGCTAGCTCAAGGAACTTGGAGTGGTATTCCTTCACACTCCGGGCCTGCTGCTTGAGCTCAGAGAAATCCAGGTATTTATGCAGCTCGAACATGGCAGGGGATAAAACCTGCCTTCGCATGGCCTCCTTCAATGCTTCCCATCCAAACTTGGGTCCTACCAGAAGAGCGTCCTTGTTGGCAGACCACCAGATGTCAGCCTCGCCCTTGAAGTAGTAAACAACGGCATTGACTCTCCTATCAGCAGGGCAGTTGACTGCCTCGAAGATTTTGTTGAACTCTCGCAGCCAATCCTCCAGTAGTACCAGGTCCTCCTCTCTCTTGAATGCAATCGACTTCAGGTGGGAAATCCTCTTCGTGTAGTCTTCTGGCACATTGTCTCGCTGAGCCTGTCGCTGAACAATCTGGCCCAGGTTCAAGGCAAGCTCCTGGAGCTGTCTCATTGGGTCGTTGGCGGCCATGGTAGTCCTTCTGCTTCGGCTTTTGGTGTTGTAGAAGAAGTTCAATCGGTCTGCCAGTCTACCCTACTCAAGGTGGACTCCTGGTTATGAGTCAAAATTTAAAGGTTCTTAAATCCCCCACAACGATCCCCCCTAGTTATGCTATAGTCTCACTACCCTAATCCACGGGTAGACAATTCAGATATAATGTATGTATATATACAAAGAGTATAATTATTAACATATAACTCACACATGGGTGTAACTAGTAAGCCATACTCTCTGTAAAATCTTTAAACACCACACAGAGACATCCAACATAACTCAACAGCTCACAATATACAATATAATCCAACATAACTTTCCCAACGGCTTATCCCCAAGTTTTAATCCGGTTTACTCAAATTTTATCTTATTTCAAAAACCTAGCTCTGATACCACCCTGTAACACCCTGGATTTTACCTCAAAAGATAACTTATAAAAATACAAATCCAACGGCGCAAACGGGATCGAAAACGGACTTCAAACGAGTCCTAAAAGTACAAAATAGAGTTGGTCCAAACTTACGTCCGGACATAGTAAGTTCGGACACAAGCCGAGTAAAACAGACTGCAGAAAATCATTTGTCTGAACTTGTGTCCGGACATAGATGTTCAGACACAAGTCGAGAGTTAGAAAATTGGAAAGCGACAATGTCCGAACTTGTGTCCGGACTTCGAAGTTCGGACACAAGTCGAGCTTTAAACTTCGGAAAATCCCTTACGTGGTCCGAACATTGGTCCAAACTTGCAAGTTCGAACATAGGTCGAGACTTGCACGCTGGACCCATCCTCGCATGCTGTCCGAACTTTGATGCTCAGACAGATGTTCGGACACAGCCAAACGACGAAAACCTTTGAAATCCTTCAGGGCCTGTCCGAACATTGATGCCCGGACGGACGTTCAGACAGGTCCCTAAGTGTAATTTTCAGCGCGTAAACAGGGACCCAAAACATCAAAATGCATAAATAAGCCATAACAACAACAAGGAAAACATTTGGAGGGGCAAAGTTAACAATCAGTACCTCAAAATAGTGTTCAAACTTCATAAGATCAATTCATAACTATCAAGGATGTCGTTAGTAAACCCAAAATGAGTGTAACCTTAAAAACAGCAGCGGATTCAAAACATCCAGGGCATTACCGCCACACCCAAACTCCCTGGGTGCTCAGGCTAATGAACCAAAATAAACATCAAGAACAAATGTTAATTCAATTTATGCGGAAGCCAAAATAAACATTCAGTGTGTAAAATCTTTGGGAAACAACACAACAATTCTTAAACCTTGTAATTCGGACATTGTCTTAACAACTCATATTTCCTAAACTATGTGATTCGCCGTCTCGATCCCCACACTGAGTCATCCATACCTGCGATCATAAAACATAGACAAAAACACATAGAGGATCGCACAAATCAGAAAAACTGAGTAAAGACTATCTCAATCTATAAAATACGTTTTAGAAACTTATTTGCCATTTGTCAATCAGGAGGGAATAATTTAGTGAACATTAAACGAACTTCCAGAACCCAAAACAACATTAAAATCACAGTAGGAAGCTTTCAACAGGAGACCACCACAATACCAAATATGGGGTCACCTATGGGACCCCAAACAATAAGATAGTCACCTATGGGACCGTCAAACAACCACCTCACCCTAAGTCCTTAAGTGTGCACACCCCATATGAGACAGTAGTAACATAGAGTATATCAAAGGGCTTAACTGCAACAATGTGTGCAGCGCAAATAATAATAATCATGGGGAGCACCTATGGGCTCCCAAACAATAGAATACAACCTGTGAAAGACTCCCAAAATCCATAACCAAAATCCACAGCACAATCCAATTCCTCAATTCCAAAACGTGGGAAACATTCCCAAGTTTCCAAACCACAACAGAGAGTTCATAAGAACACAGCGAAACCTTTTCCCAATCGCTTTACAAAACAACAGTCAAACAACATTGAGCATAGAATTTACCTGGATCAACTAAAACCCTCAAGAGCCCAACTGCTCCGGACTATCGATAGTGCTCGTCGATGTAATCGGCGTCTAGGTAACCAAAATTAACAATCAGAAATCGCCGAACAACGAGTAAGATAACTATACAAACTAGGTAGAATACATTACTCAACAATTCACTAACTGACACCACGGAATTGATTAGACCTCGACGGAACTAGCGTGAAACCACCAAGAGTTTGAAGAGGAAGAGCGTGAAAATTTTGTGTAGAGTATAAGCGCAGGAACGGCGTATTGAGGATGAAGAGAATGAGGAAACCGATGTTTTAAATAGAAAAATAATGGCAAAACAAGGAGGAATACTATTAATTCAATAAAAAAAAGTCTATGTTTTAGGAGAGAAGATATTAAATATCCAAAAGAGAAATCCTATCACAAGTATTGCAAATATTTAAAAGGCATAGAAATTATTGAGTGTTAAGGAAAGTCAGCAGAAGAATTGAGATTGTTAGCAATATCTATATAGGAGTAAATAAGTTAATAACAAATAACTTAATGAATCAACAATTTGAAACAGAAGAACACGTTGTAACAAGATAAGGATGAGAAATAAAATATCTAGGAAGTTAATTAATAAACATTTACTTTGAAGGAAGTAGTTTAGAAATAAATAGATATATATTGTAAATGGTTTCAAAGTTCAACAGAAGGAAAAAAACAATCACGTTAAAAGGATAAGTCAAAATGCTAGTAATATATTTGTTGAGAGAAGAATGAGGAGAGTTAATAAATATTATATTAAGTAGTCAATTAGGATTTGAACTCTTGAAATCAAATAACTACAAGGAGAAAGCCAAATTGAATTTGAACTCTAAGTATTTAAAATTAATAAGTTTGGAAGGAAAATTCTAGAATGGTACCTTGAAGTTTTAAATAACAAAATGAAGTTAGGAGGATAAAGTAATATTTAAATAGTATAATATCTGAAATATATCTAAAGCCTATTAAGGCTAAAACGTTACAAATAATTATAAACATTCTAAGGAGAGAGATTAATCTAGGATGAATGTCGTTTTAATTCCCTGAGCCACCTTAACACTAACCTCGGGCATATTACTCATACTATATACTATATTATTCTTAACTTGCAAATTCCCGGGTATTTCAAGATATCTAGTATTTTTTGTCATCTACTTTTTAATTTTACCCCTCAATTTTTATCTTACAACTCTATTTTTTAAATTACTTCAATTGCAAATGCAAAAAGTAACGGTAAAATGATCCACTATTGTTCTCCTTAATTCTTATGCTACAACTTGAAAAACATCTATTTAGAACGGGAGGGAGTAAGTTATTTTAGAGATTAATTTAAACTAAAATATTATCATGGGTGTAGGTGATTGTGATGTGGTATTCTCCTGAGCTCCAATACCTCAACCCGACCAAAAACTATTGGTAGCGTCGGGAGAGCCCCAACCTCACGACAATTAGAGATAAATACAATACGTTAGTAATAGTGGGCTGGTCATGGTCCTGGTCCGGTTCCTAAATAGAGGATTCAAACTCAAAACCGGTTAAGAGTGGTTTCGGGGTGGTTCCAGTTCTGAATGGTGGATTTGGATTCAGGACTGGTTTTTTATCGGTTTCAGCCAGTTCCGGTTTGGAATTTTAAAAAATGTTTTTCTTATTTTTTGTTCAAGTGTTGATTAAGATAGACCTGGCAAAAGTAACCCGAACCCGAAAAACCGAACCGAACCAATCCGATCCGAATCCGAATCTCAACCGAAAAGTATAACTTGAAAAATGACCCGAAATCTGAAATAAACTGACCCGGACCAAACCAAACCTATTATTGTAAAACCGAAAGTAAACCACAATCCACAATCATCCGAACCGAAGTCATCCGAACCAAAATCAACCGAACCGAAGTCATCCATAACCCGACGATGACCCGAAATCCGAAGTGACCCGAACCGAACACGAACCGAAACCAGTGTGACCCAAACTAATATATCCGATGTGACCCAAAAGAATATATTGCATTAATTATAGGAGACAATGAGAATAAAACAGAATGTTTATACCCAATATCTAGTTTAAATACAAATCAGTATTTAGCATTTGTATCATACAACACTAAACAATGCCCCACAATACTTTTACAATTAATCATTACTTAGTAAGTGGCGTACCAATAAAAAAGTATTAATAAGCTTATATACACGAGAAATTATTTTAAATATACCACAAATATTTTGCACTATAAATTTTTAAAGTAATTAATTATCATGCATTTTCATTAATCGCACAACTAATAATGAATTAAAGATAATGCGTTACTCATCAATGACGTAAGAACCAAAAATATTTGTATATTTTGACTCAAATTTTATCACTAATTCATATCATTATTGTATTAATTATTCATATATTGAAGGTGTTTTTATTAATTAGATTTTCAAGACTTTATCCAATCTTGTGAATAATTCTCCCTCATTAGCAATTTAGCATAAGTGCTTAATATACTTCAAGGTTTTTATCTATCTAGCAAAATTCTCATGCTTCTGAATAGTTCTTCATCATTAATGGTTTTTAACTACCGTAAAAAATCATCAAAACTTATTAACTAATTCCATTCGCTAACTATTAATAGATTGAAAATATAAGTTTTTACACTTTGATACAATTTTAATAATTATCCACCAACTTACCTTATTTATACTCGTCTCAAAATATTGAAACTACTAAATAATCTTTTTTTATCAATAAAAACTACTAAATAATCTAAAGCTACATCAATAATTATGATAAGTTCAGAGTTAGCTACTAAAGTATAACATGATGCAAATTATAATTATTTGTTTAGATTAATCTTTTATATACATTTATACATGTTGAGATTGATTGAAGTCAAATTTGCATATCATGATGATTGAGTTGATGGATTCTGTAATGGCAACCGAATTTAACCGATTAATTGACCCGAATTTGACCCATAACTTGAATAAACCAAATAAACCAGAGGTTAACCCGAACCGTAAGTTACCTGACCCGAAGTCACCCTAACCGAAAGTCATCCAAACCGAAAATCACCCAAACCGACCCGAAATTTCAACAAACCGAACTCAACCCGAACAAACCGAGTTCAACCGACCCGATCCAACCCGAACCAAATATTGAACGATTTGAAATCAACCCAAACCGAACCGAACCTAACCGAACCCGAACCGATTGACCCGAACTGCCACCTCTAGATTAAGATTTAAGATGTAAAAAATAATCAATTTTTTTAATTAAAATTGCACTTTGAGAACACAGAATTTTATTAATACGAATTCACTAGCTCGTTAAAACCATATTAGGTAAAAACCCAGTAAGAAAACCGTAATGAGGAAAAAAAGTACATCTACTAAAAGGGTAAAAGATTACATGAAAAGAAAATTAATACTACTACATTCTACTAGATTACAAGATAGAAGTTCTAAGAGGTTTGTCCTTGTCCACCAGCTCCTTCTACAATCAAGTCAAACCTGTCATCATATTGCTCTACACACTGTAGTGCTCGCTCTTGACAACACAATTCTGGTATGTCCCAATGAATATCCTTGGGCTTTTAAATAAATTAAATTATACGATTTAAGGTAATATATAACCTTAATCATATTGGACTTAAATAATAGAGCTCATCTCAAAACAATTGGAAATTAATGTTGCTAGAAATTGTAATTGGATGACTTATCTGAATTAGACTAAAAGAATTGAGCCCAATTAGTGGTCTTGAACCAATATAATAATTTAACTTAATAAAAGGATATAAGCTAGTAGAGTTGCTCATGTATGTGATAATGGGCTTAGTAGGAACTAACATAAGTTACATAGAAATGGGTTAGTGGAGCCCATATGCATTGAATTAAGAACTTAATATAATAAAAAAGGGAAGTGAATTGGGCCATTGGATTTGGGCTTAATTAACATAAAATTATATTAGGTTGTTAAGGAGTTCAAAAGAACTTAAATTACAGTTCTTGCATAAACATGTAAAGAAGGGATTATAGTCATCTAATATTAGACTGACTAAAGGGTAAATCTATATAGATTTGTCGTGATTAAATCAAGAACGTTAGTTGATAAAAATGTAAATATTCTAACTAACTTAATTTAGGGTTGGAATACTTTTAAAAGATTTGGATAAAGGTAGATGATAATCTTTCAATTTAGTTTGGTGGATCTGGCAAGTAAAATTGATAAAATGCCTTGAGTTGAGGGTAATGGAAAATTAATAATTTAATTCTTCAATAAATATATCTGCTAATTATTAGGAACTGAAATAACCAAATGAACATTAAATTAAACTGATATCAGCACAAGAATTAGACAAACCCAACTCATCGACTATTCAGAAGAACAAATAAACCAAATACATATGAAATCACATATGATCATGCATCATCAGTTTGCATGCATGGTTTAACACTACTCCTACACCACATCCACGCTACAGATTAACAAAAAACCAAAAAATCACTTCATTTACGTTATTAACTTTGGATAACTTAGGTTGTTCGTCCTGTGGAACAAGTTTGACGTCGACGAGTAGGGTTTGGTGAGATTGTGGAAGAGAAGTGTCGATCTGCACAGTGGAAATCTTCATCACAACAAAAGAATAGAAGCAAAGAAAAATAAGGGAGAAGAGAAGAAGAAGCTTATCAGTCGGCTTGAAGTAGAGAGAGTTTCTCGCTATGGTAAGTTTGCGAGGAAGAAAAGTTACGACTTAACAACATAAGAAAAATAAAGAGCATGCATGGGAAGTTGTGTAAGACATCCAATTGATAGGGGTAGTATGGGTAATTCGTACTTGCACTGTATCGAAAAGCTTTAAACTCTGAAAAAAAACGTGCCCAATTTTAATATTCTCGCACTTTTAATTACGGTTTTGTAAGAAACCGCAATTTAAAGCCTCATGCCAACCTATAGAACAACATCGTCTAGTGAGTAAGAGTGCGCGGATACAAATATGTAGAACGACGTCGTCTAGTGAGTCAGAGCGCGCGCAGGTTAACAAAATTTAAATTACGATTTGTAGGAGAAACGTAATCTAAAGTTACGTGTCAACCTTTAAATTACGGTTCTGCACATAACCGCAACCTAAAGTTTGTTCTTGTTACCCGCTTTTCATCACCCGACCCCCTATAAAACAGTTTATATAAAAACCGTGACTAATTATCTCCGGCCCACCAGTTAAATTATGGTTGTTCTATTAACCGTAAATAATTATGCGTTATTGAAATACCCCGACCTTAAATATGGCGATTAAATTATCCTAATAGGTATTTAAGAGCCTAATAATGATTAAGAAATACTGGTAAGGAAAAATAAATCCAAAAGAAATAAAGAAACGCTTAAAAGCGGGAAACGCTAAATAAGCGTTAAATAACTATAGGAGGTATGAGACCTCGGTTAGCGTGTTATATGGATTCTAAAGGTTTGATAAGACCTAAATAATATATGGGAATAACTCCCGAAGAAAACGGATCCAAATAATGGATTAAAACGCTAATAGAGCTTTAGAGCACGTTTTTCGAGAAAACCCGAAAACGTGACTTTGAGTGGTCAAACGGACCCGTAAAAATTATAAATCATTAAATAAATATTATTAAGCATTTATGGAAGATTAATAACCAATAAAAATAAAGAAACGAGAAAATTCCGGAAAATGGGCCCGGTTAGTGAATAGTACCCAAACCGGGTAAAATAACGAGCGTTTTCTGTAAAAGACGAAAAACGCCCCAACTAGTGTAACTATAGGGGGCCAGTTTTTAATGAGTTAAATAACCCCTCACACACACATGTAACTAGTTAACAAATAAGTAAATCATAAAGCAAAAAGTAAAAGTACAAAAAGGTAAATAACACTCTCCTACCTCTCATTCTCTCATTTCCCTCATCTCTCTCCTACCCTCTTCTCCCCCCATCGATTTCTCTCTCCCTCTCTCTTCTGGCTGCTGCGATTTTGGAGCTCCACAAGAAGCTCTAATGGCTTCCCTCCTTCAACCTCATGCTTCACCCTCATGTAAGCTCCAAACTAAAAAATAATCACATATTTGTAATCCCCTCATCCTCCTCTATCATTCCCTCTTTTCAAAATTCAAAAAGGATGAGTTTCATCTCCATGGGTTTTCCCCATTCAAGGAGAAAATAGCACCAATGGGTAGCTTGGAGTCTCCTCTCTCCATTGAGGTAAAAATCTACATGAAAAACTCATGTTTTCTTCACCTTCCTTCATAACCGATTTTTGCCCCATTTATAATGCTCTATTTTTCTCTCTCTTTGTAGCATAATATCAACCTTGCAATGGTGGTGGATTCACCTTCTTGAACCAAGGGCTAAAACCCCTTCTAAAACACTCCAAAGGTAAACCATAGAAATCTTGCTTTAAACATTTCATTGAACTAGCATTAATTTAAGGGTTAGTATATTAATTGTAATTGTTTTATGTTCATTTGGTGATGGGAATGGAGTTTGGCAACTCCATTCCCCACATAACCGATTTGAGGAAAAGAAAGGAAGAAGGAGGAGGAAAAAGAAAGAAGAAAGAAGAAGGAAGTATAAGCTCAAGGTAAGAGCTCCTTCCTAATGTTAAATTCTATTGCATTAGAGTAATGGGAATGGGTAAGATATTTAAAGAACCCAAAACCTTGTACTAGTATGGGGGATTGTGAAATTTGAGTATTTAAGAGCAAGTATTTGAATTGTAGGCTTTGGAGCCAAATGTGATGTGTATTGGAATTGTGGATTGAGAAAGTATTGAGGATTTTATATTTGTATGTGTGCTGGTAGAACCCTTGTGGTTTGGCTAGAATAAGGATGAATTGATGAGAAAGGAGATGTGTGGATAAGTAAGAAAAGTAGGTGAACTATGGCGAAATTTTAGTAGGAATTGTGCTCTAATGGATGACTTGGTGAAAGGGAGAACCAAGGTGCATATTAGGGATTGTGGAAATGTTTAATGACCATGGAGTAGTGACTATAGTATGAGGATGAAAGAATGTAAAATCTGTAGCAAGAATTGTTGAATGGCATTGGAGAAACTAGGAGAACTTATGTACATGACCTAGGGAGTGAGTGTTGGACTTGAAGAGGAGAGGCAATGCATTGCAGGTCTTGAAAATGGCATTAGGAGAGTAAATTATGTGTGGAGGAGGTAGGAACCAAAATCTGTAGCAAAGAGATATTAAATTGCATTGTAGAACTAGGAAGAATTAGTGGGCAAGATTTGGTAAGAGGAGAGTTGGACTTGGGTATAAGTAATGTAATGGCTTGGAAAAGTATTTGGAATGCTAGGAATGGCAAGGATTGAGGAAGTATTGGATGAGAGAATTGAATTGTAAAATCTGTAGCATGGGTGTAACAAAAACTGTTACATGTGTTGGTGGAGAAGTGAGGAAAATGTGTAAGATGATTAATGGATTTAGTAATGGATTTGGTGGATGAATTAAGGTGATTTAGAATGTTTAAATAGTACTAAAACATGTTAGGATGTATGTAGGAAGATTGGGGAAGCAATGGGTGAAATTGGGAAGGAAAAATAAGGCCTGTAGCACAATCTGCTACCGTCCGACCCAGAGCCTGGATCGGACAGTTGGTCGGACGGGGCTTAAGCAACGACAATAAACCTTTCTGGAACGGTCCGACCCAGGGCCGTGAGTCGGACGTGGGTCGGACGGGCAGAATTTTCCTGTCGACGAAGTTACTGACTTCGTCCGACCCAGAGTCTGGGTCGGACAGTGGGTCGGACGGAGTCTGGACAACAGAACAGAAACTTACTGGAATGGTCCGACCCATAGGTTGGGTCGGACGGTGGGTCGGACGGCCCCAACTTATATAAAAAATAATAATAATAATAATAATAATAGTAACATAGTAATCATATGTATATATATATAGATATGTACATATATATGGGACTTTAGTAATACACCATTAATGTAACACTAATGGTAAAGAAATAGGTATGTGAATGGGAAACAAGTAAGAGGAATAGTTAGGAAGGAAGTGAAAGTATAAGAACATTAAGTAAACCCAAAGTAATGGGATAACGGGGTAAGTACGGGAGTAGAAGCTATGAATGTATTGTAATGCTTAGAATTGATTGAACCATTTGGCATGTAGTCATTGGTTCGGGACTAGGACTCGAGGAACAAATAAGGAACAATGGAGCAAGGGAACACCCGATAAAGTAAACTAACGGTGAACGGTATGATTTCTTCATGCCCTGTATCCTAATCTGGTTACCCCGATTTGTGCGCTTATTTGATCACCTAAATAAGATAAATGCATGAATCGGACTATATTGCACTTACCTGTGCTTGACTTATGTTGTTCTTGATATTTATTGTCTTGAACACTAGTTTGTATAATTCATGAAATATATGAATGATGATGAATGGTATTCGAATCTTGTATTGTACTTAAGTATTGTATTGTATTTCGTATGAATGGGTGTTGAGCAATGTATTTGTGTATGTGGCTTGTATGAATGACTTCTACTAATTCCTAACCACCTAACTCC
This sequence comes from Limonium bicolor, assembly GCA_023374045.1. Taxonomy (NCBI): domain Eukaryota; kingdom Viridiplantae; phylum Streptophyta; class Magnoliopsida; order Caryophyllales; family Plumbaginaceae; genus Limonium; species Limonium bicolor. The sequence goes on from CM041783.1 coordinate 37,826,129, forward strand.
TAACAAAAGTACTAAGTAAATTGGAATGAGTAGAAGTCCGATATAGCTTCGGCCACGCGTGAGGATGAGGAGACACAAGAGGTTGGATCTGATTCCTAGTTCTTAAACTGGTCCACGGCCCAAATCCCTTAAATGGGTAGCATCCTGGATTGGTGAACCAAGTAAATCCCAGTGGTGGGACCGAGTAGTTCCCCGGGCCGGAGGTCCCGACGACTTGACTTGAGTAAGTAAGTATGTATGAGTATGAGTATGTATGCGTAAGTACTGTGGAACGAGTAAAAGAGTAATCTCCACCCGATTAACCCGGGTGGACCAATGAAGCTAACAAGTGTGGATTATTGTGTATGTATTGCGTAAGTACTATGTATGTATCGTGTATGTGGAGCCCGGAAGAAGGTAAGTATGTATTGGATGGTTTATAGTGTATTCCTTGTATGTAATGAAATGTATGTATGTATGCCTTGCGTAAGTATTGTAGTAATGTGTATGGAAGCATGTATGCATGATGTATGAATAAAAGAACTGCATGTATTCGACCAAGTGGTCGGCGTACCCTCACTAGTACGGGGTATGCGGTTATCATGCTCAGCGAAAGCTGACCCCTTCGGGGGAACGTTTTTAGTGTGCAGGTACCCGAAGAGGATATGGTCAAGGCACGAGACCGGTGACTACACTTGGATAGTAGTAGTAGGATGTAGAGGTGTACTAAATGGCACACTCTTGTACTTAGGAAGTAAGTAGTGGTGAGGAATGGGTAGATGTAGACTCTTAATGAGTATGTATGGAATTAGAAGAGGTATTCTACTTGTATAAGGATCTTAGTAAACTCGGTGTATTAACGTGTATTGAACTCATGGAGTATTGTATTGAATGGGAAGTTGTAATACCTAATTGGTAATTGTAGTGAAGCTTGTATTTGTGTAGCACTCGGATATTCCGGTCCATCAGACCGATGCTGTATGTAGAAGTAGTAGCCTTGTTAGTCACGTGGGTGACTAACGGCATTGTATCACACATTGTATGTAAGTAAGTGTCCGCTGCGTGACTCGGAAGCACACGAGAAGATTGGACGGCAATGATTGTATTAATGGTAGGGGGTGTTACAGTTATTTATTCCTTTTTTTCCATTAGTGTCTGGTGTTGGTGACACATTAGGGTTATGGGTTAATGAATAATGAGATCTAAGATATTCTTAAAGTGAGATTTTATACTCAATGAATAATATGAGTTAACTAATGTAACGTAGAACTAAATTTTATGAGATAACCAAAGAGATTCATAAATCCTAATAGGAATGATAAGATGCCCTAGAGGCTCAAATACTATCATAAGTGTAAATATAATTTAAGAATGATACCTTCTACTAAGGAATGTTTTCTTATGTGAATGATATTCTTATGCTCATACTTGTTAATGAGATTGATGTGCTCTGCTTGATTTTTTATTTTCTATGTGAATTATTCAAATTGTTTATGCATTGTGTCCGAAGTACTATACTTATTACAAAGAATTTAATTGTGTTTATAAAACACATTAATACTATGAATAATCTGAAACAAGATCTATAATATTCCTAAAGTATACATATATTAAGAGAAATTTAATGAGATTCACTAACTCACAAGATAAATGGAATTGCCTTAACGACATTAGTATTTTTACAGATACTATATAATAGTAATCGAGATTCATAAATCTCATATGGAAAATTGGAAATGCCTTGAAGGCATGAGAATTCTTATAAATCTAAACACTTCTTAAAATAAATATTTTTCTGTTAGGAACTTACTGTTTCTATGTGACAATCTTGTAGTATGTTATCTAGGTTTGCTATTTCACCATATATATGTGGAATGTTTACCTTGCATGATTCGTAAGTGTTAATTTCTACTGAATATTAAAATGAATCGCATGCTCACTTGACCAATTAATCTAAGTGTAGCCCGACGGTGTGGGAGGGCTGCACAATAGCATATTCAGCGGTTGTGCTGATCTTATATAACAAATGTTTTTTTACAGGTTTGTAGATGAAGACACACTGCCAAAGCGTGGGAGTGGGTAGCATTGGGATAAGTGTTAACTGTGTATTATAGGTAATATATTTATTCAGTCATGCATTGCGTTCAAGTTTATTGATCAAGTAGCTTTATTGGGCATACCAGGTGCACAACGACGGTGACATCCTATAGAGTTTATATCCGCTGCTAATATAGAATTACTCAGTCATCAAGGTGGATTGGTGACATAATTACTGGATTAGGTATAAGGGATGTTACACCCAATCATACTTCTCAATATAGACCTTAATTGAGTCTGGTGCAAGGTTTGATCTATTTTCGTCCAACACTCATTTACCTGCACTAAAAGCTGACTCGGAAGCAACAATTGATAGGAACAACTAGTACATCTCATGCAACTATTGCCAGGATGGAAAACTTAGTTTCATGAGTTTTCCACTACATAAGACCATCAAAATCATCTTCATCATCATTATATTATATGAAAAACTCAAGTTAAGATAATCATCATATGTACAATATCTAGAACCCAACTGACTAGACTTCGGTTTTTCAAAATACTTGCAATAAAAAAAACTTTGCTTGTTATCAAGACGTGATGGCTTGGAAGAGGAACCGCTACCACCAATATCACTTGCATTGGAAATCTCATCTGAATGAAACTTTACAGTACAATTATCTTTTAATCTCAAGATTTTATCCACTTTATCAATATTTTTTTTGATAGGTGGGGTAGGTTTTGAACCCAGGACCTTTGGTTCGAGGATACCACTCCTCTACCAACCAAGCCACGAGGGCTTGGCATCCACTTTACAACATATGTGTTATCAAGGGTGCTTTCTCCTGGAAATATACTATAATAATACTCAAGTTACTTAATTAGACCATTTAATATCATTTTGGGATCAAGGATAGTTGCAATAGAATATATGAAAAGAGAATTCATTAAAGTATGCTAACCACTTAGTCATCATACCATTAATAACCCTGTCAATCCCACTTACATGCTTGTTCTCCCACTAGACATTGAAAATTGAGATGTATTCATGAATGACAATATGTACGTTAGGTTCACACACCAATGAAAATACTCCGGTGGCACTATAAAAGCGTAGCATTATTCCAAAATTTAAGGGTCATTAAATCAGCACCATATTTAACAACCATAGAGTTATAAACTTGAGACAAAATAGGCTGGTGCTTGGTAGTTTTGATCAACAATTCATCTAATCTAGTTCAAAACGTCCCACTCCAGGCTGATGTGTTGATGACACAATTGATTGAAAACCTACTACTGTCCAACATCAATTTCAACATGGGAATAATTTTTTTCCAACAACCAAAACAGTGCGTAGCAGATTCCCAGAACTTCAGCAACTTCCAGTTAACATGTTTCCAACATGATATGTTGAATATCATACATGTCACGCCTTTATCATCTCTGATAATACAGCTGAGGATGATGGACATGCCTTTTTTGCACTTGAAGGAGCAATTAATCTTCTTGAAACCCTGCTTGGGAGGAGTTCAATCTAATTGATTAGATACCATCAAGGATCTGATATTCATATTCATCTTATATGCTTTGTAAAAAACCATATTAGATTCAATTAGAATAAGCCAAGATTTTTCAAGATTATGTCTCACAAAATTCTTAGCGCCATAAATGGACCAAATGAGATTAACAACCACTGTCAACTAGTTGACTAATAAAACCAATCCTGAAGCCTAGTCTCATTATTTGATGGTAACTCAGAGACATCAATAATGTTATCCCAAAACTGGCGCACCATAATGCATTCAAAAATACTGTGACTCACAGTATTAATAGCACCACATAAACAACATTTATCAAGACCTCCTATTCTTCTTACAATAATCGTTGTACGGGGTAAAATGTTTAAGAGGAAATTCCAACACAATAGTTTATCTCTTGAAAAACACTGATCACTTTTGATTTTTCTTGAAGTCTGGAAGTAGTCTGTCCAATTAGAAGAAAATCTTAGTTTTCCACATCCTTGGTTATCTCATAAACAAATTTGACAGAGAAATATTCCTCTTTGGAATTGTGTCACGCCCACCTAGGGATGACAACGGGTTGGGTTCAAGTCGGGTGACGCTCCACCCGACCCGTCACCCGTTTTTCACCTGCACCACCTGACCCACCCGTCACCCGCAACTTCATCACCTGTCACCCATTTCACCCGTCACCCGTTTTTTATTTCATTTTTCAGCAAGTATTTTTCATCTTTAACACCTCATATAAGCTTAATTTTTCAAAAAAAATATACACTCATATTTGTTTAACAATACATACCACATAAAGTAATGTCAATAACATACTCAAAACATGGAGTATTAACCAAAATATTTCCAAGTTATCTCAACAAATATGGGATAGTATATATTTTTTTATTTAATATAATGCAAACGGGTGACGGGCCGGGTGAACGGGTCGGGTAACCGGGTGAAAAATGTTCACCCGACCCCTCACCCACACCCGTTTCATCCATCACTTGTTTTCGCCCGTTTTAATCGGAATTTTTACCCGTTTTAATCGGATTTTTCACCCGTTTTAACGGGTCAGGTGGTCGGGTGAAACGGATACCCGTCCCCCATTGTCATCCCAACACCCACCTATCCTCTTCATTGGGTTCAGAGAGATATTTTTAATACACTCATTACAATGTCCCACACTTCTAACCTGAGAAGTGAGATATTCCAAACCCCTGAGATAGTATCTATGAAATGGTGAACCTTGATGTCAGGATTCAAACTTGTAAGAGGCCATAGGCTTAAAAGTTACTAGTCTTGGGATCCAAGGAGAAAACCAACTAGCTAACTTTCCATTGCCTATTTGTGGTGTAGCACATTTTTTTAACAAGAGGATGGCTGATAAAATAGATCTTCAGATTAGACTAGCTTTGTTGGTGGAGTTAGCAAGAAGAATGTCATTTCTTGGAAAATAAACACCCTTGAGGATTTTTGAGACGAAGGCTTCCAAATTTTGAAGTATGTTCCAGACTTGTTTCGCTAAAAGGGCTTTATTAAAAAGGGAGATTTCTTTAAAGCCTATCCCCCTTTAGATTTAGAAGAGCAAGTTTTTGTCAACTTAACTAGTGCATACTATTCGTATGATTTGACCCCCCCCCCCCCCCCCAAGGAGAAAAAAACGAATTAATCTTATCCACAATAGTGCGAGGGAGAAGGAACAAAGACATAGTGTAATTAGGTATAGATTGGAGAACACTCGTTATCAAAACTCCTCTAATATCATGTGATATGGGACACAAGAATGAACTCTTTTTTCTAATTGCTTTAATAATGTAATTAAACAAGTCTAATATGTTTCTCCTTTTAAGGTGTTCATTGTTGATTTTGCTGATTCGGTCCAACAAATCTACAAATCTGCGGCCAAATCAACTTAAGGATCTCTCTCCGAGCAACAAAAATCATACTAATGTAATCTAATGTTGTTTAGGATGAAAGTTCATTACTTGCCAAATTACACATTATAAACAGTACAAAACAGTCAAGTGATTGACATCCGAGTGGTAGAGGACTGAAGAAGGGGACGGAAGGTCCTGAGTTCGAATCCTCTTACCACCCACTTTGGTAGGGGAAAGGAGTTTATTCTCTTATTACTCATTCTGGGGGAGTGGAGGAATGGAGTTTTCTCTCCGATTACCCAACCCGGTGGAGGAATGAAGTGCCGTGAAGGACGGTGGTGGGGAAAGGAGTTTACTCTCCGATTACCCAGCCTGGAAGAGTCGTCAGAGATGCAAGGGAGGTGTGCCGTGAAGGACGGTGGTGGGGAAAGGAGTTTACTCTCCGATTACCCAGCCTGGAAGAGTCGTCAGAGATGCAAGGAAGGTGCGCCGTGAAGGACGGTGGTGGGGGAAAGGAGTTTACTCTCCGATTACCCCAGCCTGGAAGGTAGTAAGAAGAGGTCAATGAAGGTCCCTAGGACAAGATTTCTGAAGGACGGTGGTGGGGAAAGGAGATGCAAGGAAGGTGCGCCGTGAAGGACGGTGGTGGGGGAAAGGAGTTTACTCTCCGATTACCCCAGCCTGGAAGGTAGTAAGAAGAGGTCAATGAAGGTCCCTAGGACAAGATTTCTGAAGGACGGTGGTGGGGAAAGGAGTTTACTCTCCGATTACCCAGCCTGGAAGAGTCGTCAGAGATGCAAGGAAGGTGCGCCGTGAAGGACGGTGGTGGGGGAAAGGAGTTTACTCTCCGATTACCCCAGCCTGGAAGGTAGTAAGAAGAGGTCAATGAAGGTCCCTAGGACAAGATTTCTAAGCTTTATAGTAAGATTCTGTGTAAAATGAAGGTCCTAGGACAAGATTTCTAAACTTTATAGTAAGATTCTGTGTAAGGTAGGACTAGAATGGGTTATGTAAGAGTTGAGTCGGTGTATCCTTAAGCGGGAAAGGCATTCATGCCTCAGTACTGCTATGTAAGCTGGGCAACCAGCCAATTATAAAAAAAAAAAACAGTACAAAAGATTATGGTCATCAAAGGCCAACTCCAACAAGCAACCACAACAAGTCATAACGAACACCTACTATTAGTTATCGTCAGATTTTGTCCTCCCTTTAATTTTCTATAAGGCTATCAACACGATTTCTCGCTGTCGTATGTAATAAAAATTTGAGGACAGAGAAAAAAAAGAAAATTAAAAAAAAAGTCAAACATAAGCTACTATATTGGACTCGCCGTTATCTTCCCCAAAGACCATTCTACTCTTTGACCAGAACCGAACCACCCCAGAAAAAGCCACCAAAAAAGGAACAAATTAGGGGGCACTTTGGTCATACCGCTTCGTCGAAGAGATGCGAACTGAGGCATTAGGGGCATCATGGTCATTCTCGTCCGAGCTGCCAAGTGGGAAAAGAAACGCGCAGAGCCGCGTCGTGATACGCCACTGCGCCTCTTCTCATTTTTATCTTCTCCCACGGCGATCTGATGTCAGTATCAAGAACACTGCAACTCACTCTGAGGGGAAAAAAACGGACAAGAATCCACTGCGGCAAAGGATTTTGTTTATGCAGTTGAGTTTCTCTATCTCGTTGTTATTTGAACCAGTTGTGCATTGAAGTCGTCCACTCGAAGTCTCTGTGTTTAGTTGATCTCCCGTTGACGAAGTAGAAAGCAAAAAAGGAGGTATGAATTACCTTTAATGATGGTATCATTTGCTAGTTGTACTGTTCGTCCCTCTCGTTCCTGTTGCACTTCTTTCGCTTCTAATATATGGTGAAAGCACCTCGGTTTTTCTATCTTCCTCTCTATTGCCATAAACGAAATGGCCTCTTCAACGACATGGCGTGATCATTTATCACGTACAATTCAATTTAATTCTTCTTTAAGCCATTTTAATCCTCAATTCATTGTATCAAAATACATCATCTGTTTGAATTTCTTCATTTCATGCCAGAGTCCTCAATTTTATGTATACTCTTCGTGTATTTCTGAGTCTTAGTGGTGAATTGTTCATTGATCATTGAATTTACTAGCAGGTGGTGTTCTGTCCCAGCTTAAGTGGCTACTATAAAGCAGCTTGAATTCAATTCAATCACACATTTTTCACACACGCCATGATCGTCAATCAGGCGCTTACTTTCCTGCTCCTCCTTGCAAACCTTATTTTAATTTCAAAAGCAATTGACGCCAACTTCTCCAATAATTCTACCTGCAACCGATCATGCGGAGAAGGCGAATCGGCGCAAGTAGTCAATTATCCCTTCGGATTCACAGAAGGCTGTGAAATTCAACTGAACTGCAGCGCGAGAACGCGGCAGATTCATCTGGCAGGGTATCAAGTAAAAAACCTAACCCCGGACAGCATCACAGTGAACTTTCCAGCCAACTGCACACGCTCGGTTACGGATATCCGCGTACTTTTCGGCGAAAACTACGCCCCATCGTGGCTGAACGGTCTCCGTCTCTACAACTGCTCCTTATCTCAAGCCGCTGGAGGATGCGTGATTCCAGCTAGTCTCTTACAGAGCCAATTAGATGCGCGAGTCTGTGACACCGGTTCGGGTATGAAATTCAATACCAGCTGCTACGCTGCTCAGGACAGAGGGAGTGGAATTTTGAGCTACGGTGATATCCTGGGAACCGGATGTAGAACGCTCTTCTCGTCTTTTGTTGTGAAGTCGACCTCTGAGAGATTGCTGGTGTCCGATGTGACGCTTGAGTTTCAGGCGATTCAACTCGCCTGGTGGGTGCCTGGCCAATGTCAGTGTGTTGATCAGGCTGACTGCGCTGCGGTTCAGTCGGTGAATGGATCCGACGGATTCCGTTGTCAATGTCGAGATGGCTTCTCCGGCGATGGGTTCATACGTGGCAATGGCTGCCAAAGAGGTTAGACATTAAAATATTACTATATAATTGTTGGGAAAGCGTTGTTTGACTGCGGTGGTTGGAAGGAATAGCTTGAGCGCCGTTCTAGTGTAGGAGCTGCGAAGTTTCGCTGTCTGATGAATTAGTAGATAGCATGTGCAGTCTGATATCTGATTGACTAATTTAATATAATTTGAGGTTGACATTTGAATTAATGCTTGATTAGCGCTTGATTGAATACTCAAGCAGCAGGAAACTCAAGTGATGGGTTCATTTTTCTTTCTCCTTAATCTCTGGAGATTTTGAATAATATACTTTTCAAAGTTATGAGGTAATTAGATGAGCAGTTTTATTAACCTGTTGATTGATGAATCTTACGGAATTAGCATGTGAAATCTGAGGAATTGGTCAAGGTTCAGATGAATCTTAATGCTAGTACATGAGAAACATTATTGAACGTATCATGTAAAGCAGAAAGGTCTTGCTTCATTGACAAGTTGGATGGTCTATTGCTGATAATCAGACACATGTTTTAGTCAGTTGAATGAAAAACAATCTTCAATTGCATCCGAGAGACATGGCCGCACATGTATCTTTTTTAGTATGATCCCTAAAAAGTCATTTTCAACTTATGGTGGGCTGGACCACTGTAGTATTGACCAAATTGCTGGTTCTAGTAGAACTCTTGTTTCGTCTCCATTAAATGAGAAGTCTCATGCACTGGGGTTAGCTAAACCTTGTCTTTGAACTCCCTTATTATCCAGAAGTGGACGTTTCATAATAATATGCTAAGTTTGTGTTCTACTGAACTACTTTATGCGTGTACTAGTATGTTCCCTGACTATTCTTATTTTCTCTATTGGACCAGACCGGAAAGACGGTTCAGATGTTGCTGCCCTGGTAGGAGGTATTTATCAGTCTTCCCTAGCATAGTTTTAGTATACTGATTGAAGAATAAGATAATAGTCTAGTACTACTAGAAGCTAGTCTGGTTGCAACGATAACAATCTCCTATCTTAATGCTAGAGAAATTTTTTTAAAAAAAAACCGTAACAAGATGTAAGCTGAAACCTGTCTTTTCTCATATGGTAATCTGGCCGCCAAATCTCAGGGATCATTGGTGGAGCATCCTCTTTTTTGGCCATTTTAGCTGTTATCTGCTACTTCATTCGCAAGCGGAGCAAAATTTCTTGGAGAAGCAGAAGGAATGCAAAGCGACTTTTATCTGAAGCATCAGGAAGTTCGAGCCTACGTCTCTACCCTTACAAGGAGATAGAGAGAGCCACCTCTGGTTTTTCCGAGAAACAAAGAGTGGGAATGGGAGCATATGGAACAGTATACTCAGGCAAATTTGACGATGAGTGGGTTGCGATAAAAAGGATAAACCACAGAGACTCTGATAGCATTGAGCTAGTAATGAACGAGATCAAGCTCCTTTCGTCCGTGAGCCACCCTAATCTGGTCCGCCTTTTGGGCTGTTGCATCGAGCACGGAGAACAAATCCTAGTGTATGAGTACATGCCCAACGGGACTTTAGCGCAGCATTTACAGAGGGAAAAGTGTGACGCACTACCTTGGATAGTTCGCCTTTCCATTGCAACTGAAACAGCTCAAGCAATAGCGTATCTCCACTCTGTCATCAACCCTCCAATATACCATAGAGACATCAAAACGAGCAACATTCTGTTGGGCCCTAACTACAACTCGAAAGTAGCTGATTTTGGCCTCTCCAGGCTTGGCATGATGGAAATGTCCATGTCTCATATCTCCACAGCCCCACAAGGCACACCTGGGTATGTAGATCCACAGTACCATCAGAACTTCCACTTATCTGACAAAAGCGATGTGTACAGTTTTGGGGTAGTTCTTGTTGAGATCTTGACCGCTATGAAGGTGGTGGACTTCTCTCGTCCCAATACAGAGGTCAACTTGGCTGCCATGGCAGTTGATAGGATTGGAAAGGGTAGATTGGATGAGATCCTTGACCCTTATCTTGATCTGACCAGGGATGCTTGGACACTTTCCTCAGTACACAAGGTTGCAGAGCTGGCATTTCAATGCTTGGCTTACCACAAGGATATGCGACCTTCGATGATGGAGGTGGCTGATGAGCTGGAGCGGATACGACAAAGCGGGTGCCCTTCGTATGAAGACATGAATATGTGCATGGGCTCAGTCACGTCATCTGTTTGCTCGTCACCGAGCTTGAGGTCTTTGGATAGTCTCTCGTTTAAGAAGGCACGGGAGGTGGCCAGTAGAAGGTTGTTTGTGCCCCCAAAAGTGGCTAGTGATTGTCTGGGTTCGTTGGCTCAAGTGAAGGAGAGTTCTCCTGTCTCGGTTCAAGACGAGTGGTTAAGTGAGCAGAGCTCGCCTTCTGCGACTAGCTTGCTTAGCAGCATAGGAGTTCCGTGAAGTGGAAGTTTTCTGTGGTGGTTTTGGTTTCTTTTTCTTTGGTGTAAACCACAAGTTTTTGATCCGGTTATTCCTGCGAGGATCTTATGTCGTTTGCAGGTCTTTTGGTCAAATTCTGTGTGGCAATTTGTGGATATGTACAATAGAATTATGCATATATTACAGGTAGGACCAAAGCAGAGACATTAAAGAAGAGTCCAATATACAAATGTTATTTTTTGAGGATGATCATTAAAGTGAGATTGTTCCATGGTTGATGTAATTTTATTTCCAGAACGATTCATGCGAATTTGTTCTTTCATCCATTCTTTTTGCAGCCTGGAGATGGTGCACACCCGCCGCTTACAACAACTCTGTGATAGTCTGGTTTGGTACTTTTTATTATATTAACTTTAAATTGTTATATCTTATACTCCCTCCGTCCCACTTGGACTGTCCACTTTACTATTTGGATGGGTGTTGACTTCAATATTTAACATGTAAGATAATATATTTTTATAAATTTTTTTAAAAAATGGAATCCTTATGTGAAAAACTATATGTTGTAAAAATTATTTTTTAAAATTATTTTATCTTATATTTAATATTGAAGTGGAAAAACGTGCCAAAAAGCAAATGGGACACTTATGACGGGACGGAGGTAGTAAAATATAAGTCTAAAATTTAAAAAAAAATATATACTATTTTTCAATTGAATTCATAGTTTTCAAAATAAGACCTGACATAGATATGTTTTGAGAACTTTAAAAATTTATATTAATTACATGTATATATCCATATATATCAATAAGACTTATGATTCATAACATCATTTTAGTGTATGATAATATCACTTTTAATGAATCATAATATCAAAATTAATGAATCATATCTTCATTTTAGTGTATCATCGCAAACATATAAGAATAAATTTTTTTACACAATAATACAACACAAAATAATATTTGGTATGTTTAAAAAATATGCGATTTGTCATATAAGGTTAAAAATACACCATACGACAATGATAATACATTACAAAAAATAATGATTTTTATCAGTTCCGAAGTTTGTTATCTAATTCACCACTTATTAGTTAATGAATCATAATATAAATTTTAATGAATCATAATATCAAAATTAGTGAATCATATCTTCATTTTAGTGTATCACCGTAAACATATAAATATAAAAATTTCAAACAAAATAAAATATAAAACAATATTTGGTATGTATGAAAAATACATGATTCACCATATAAGGTTAAAATACACCAAACAACAATAATAATACACTACAAAACGATAATGATTTTTATTAGTTCCGGTATTCGTAATCTAATTCACCACTTATTAATTAATGAATGATAATATCAATTTTTAATGAATCATAATATCAAAATTAATGAATCATATTATCATTTTAGTGTATCATCATACACATGTAAAAATAATTTTTTTAAAAGTTTTTCAAAACATATCCATGACTGGTCTTGTTTTGAAGAGCTTGAATTTAGGTGAACAATGATATAATTTTTTTTAAGAAAATTATATGTCCCACCCATGACATTTGACGAAGTTACACACCCCACCCACATGGTTTCAAAAATTACTTTCCCTACCCATGTGGTTCTCCTGGTTTTACGTCTAGCAATTTTTCTAATTTTTGTTCAATTCAAAAGATGCTTAAACATTATCCGAAATTGATAAAACTTTACATGGAGGATGCTATAGTGATATATTTTGATCTTATGTCAAATCTGAAGTTTTAAATTACATTGCCCACCCATGAGGTATTGGGGAATTACAATTGAAATACCCGTGAATTTTGGCATAGGATTAAATTAGCATATAGTCGGGAATGTTATTAACAGAGTTATTAAGGGCCCAGAGAAGCAATATATATATATATATATATATATTTACGTTCGTCTCAAACAATTTATTATGTTTAAGAATACAAATTTGATTTTACTTCTTTCTAAAATATTTTCCTCTTCTAACTTATTTATTCAGCTACTATGTATTTATTCTTTTATCTATTTATTTAGATAATTCTTCTCATTCTTTACAACGATTAGTTAGTCTCTTCTTATTTTACTTTAACCAAATAATATTTATTTATCTCTCTAATCTTGAATCTAGATCATTCCATGAATTTTAACGTTATTTGATTACTCAGTTTTCAGACTAATATTATTGTGGTAATTATTTTACAAACTACTTCTCAATTCTCTCTCCTTTTAAATCAAATGTATATATTAATTTATTTCTACTTTATTATGTTATTTATTCCCTATTTAACTTCACGATTTTTACCACGATCTTCTTTATCTTCATTACGCCGTCTCTACGCTCCTCTCTTCCTTCAAGCTTCCAACCCCTCTTAAATTCACATTCTTGTTTTCCCCGTCGCTGTTAGGCCTTCTCTGGTGCCGGTTCTGGTAGAAGGGTAAGGGGAATCCACTGGTAAGGTTAGATAGTTAATTCTTTGGTATTTGAGTAGTTCCTGATTGTGTTTCTGCTTACAATTCTAGACACCGAATTCCCTGACGAACGCTACTGCTAATCTTGCTGAGTGATTCTGTGGCGGTGAGCGTATCCAGGTAAATGTTGTGCTCAACATTCTTTACCTCTGTGTTTCGCGATTATCGATGGTTGGATTTACTATGGTTTTGAGATTGTGAAGGTTTGGGAATAATTTTCCCTGTGTATTCTGGTAAGATGTTTTGTGAAAGGGGTTGAATAAACGTTTTGGGAGGATTTCTTTGAATTGGTTATTGGATTGTTGGTACCTCTTGGTACTCCGTGTATATTGTTGGTGCCTTATTGGCGCTCCGTGTAATTATTGGTACTATGTACCCCGTGGATATTCTTATTATTTTGCCTGCAGACATTACTTGCAGTTAAGCTCTAATGATCTACTCCTTTGGGTCATAAGTTACCTTTTGGGGGGTGTGCACACTTAAGGACGTAGAGTGAGGTGGGATTCTTATTATTGCGACCTGATTTGGGGGTCGTCCGTGTAAGCCATTGATTTGATTCTTGGAAAGTTCTCCCCTGAAATGTTTTACTAATGGTGGTTTGGTGTTGGTGAAATTGGTTATCGTTGTGGTGTGAGTTAAGGTTTTACAAATGTTAAATGAGTTTCAAAATGTATTTTACAAGTTGAGGCAATGTTTACTCAGTTTTGCTGATTTGTACGATCCCTTCGTGTTTTCTATTGTTGTTTTATGATCACAGGTACTCATGGCTGAATGTGGGATTGGGACACGCTATCACATAGCCTAGGACAACTCGTCTAATTTCGAGTTGAGTTATGTTTTGGAATTGTAGTTTAAAGCCTGAGCACTCTTTGCTAGAGTGTGGCGGTAACGCCTTTTGGATTTTGTTGTTCCGCTGCTATTTAGTTGAAGTGTTTCGTTAGGGAAATTACTTTCTGTATAAGAGATCTTTCGATGGTTTTCTTGTGGTTATTTGAGGTACTAAGTCATGGTAATGATTCTCCTTTGGTTGCTAAGTTGTTATGTTTATTTTGGTGATGGTTTGGTACTGTTTTCGCTTGTGAAGATGCATATCAGGACCTGTCCGAACGTCCGTCCGGACATCCATGTTCAGACAGGCCCCGAGAGTTTAAGGTGTTTCCTCTGTTTTGGTGTGTCCGAACTTCTGTCCGAACATTGAAGTTCGGACAGCATGCGAGGACGAGGCCAACTTGCAAGTCTCGACCTATGTCCGAACTTGTAAGATCGGACCAATGTTCGGACACGCCGCGTAAGAATTCTCGGACTTTGAAACTCGACTTGTGTCCGAACTTTGAAGTTTGGACACAAGTTCGGACGCCTTTGGTTTTCAGACTTTTCAACTCTCGACTTGTGTCCGAACTTCCCATGTCCGGACACAAGCTCGGACCAAGTTTGTTTTGCACTTTTAGACCTCATTTGGGGTCCGTTTTCGAAGCCGGTTTCACCGTTGGTTTTGTAATTTAATAATCTATGTTTTAAGGCAAAATCCAGGGTGTTACAAGGTGGTATCAGAGCCGTGTTTGGTAATAAGATAAATTTGGATTAAAAAGGAACTAAAATGTGGGGTAAGCCGTTTGGGAATCGTAGTGCTTGCGATTACTATAGTGATGTTATACTGTATGGATATTGAAGTTCATTCTTCGTTTGTGTATTACAATGATTGTGATAATGTTAGCATAACCGAATGAGTATTGCGTACTGGTATTGGAGCTATTACATGTGTTAGCTCCTAATATGGGGTAGAGACTTAATATATGGGGATATGGGTGGATGTTGCTTACCTTGCTTAGTACATGTAATCAGGAGTTCGCATAGAGCTCTAGGGAGTGTAGGACTGGCTGACAGACTGAGTTTTCCATACCACACCAGAAGTAGGAGTCGCAGAACTCAGATGGCCGCCAACGACCCCATGAGGCAGTTGCAGGAGCTAGCTCTCAACCTGGGACAGATAGTCCAGAGGCAGGCGCAGAGGGATAATGTGCCGGAGGACTACACTAAGAGAATTGCCCATCTGAAGCCCGCATCCTTCAAGGGAGAGGAGGACCCGGTGCTACTTGAGGACTGAATAAGAGAATTCGACAAGATTTTTGAGGCAGTCAATTGCCCAGCTGAACGAAGGGTAAACGCAGCAGTTTACTATTTCAAGAGTGAGGCAGACATCTGGTGGTCCGCCAACAGAGATGTGTTATTGGTTGGGCCTGATTTCGGTTGGGATGGACTGAAGGAGGCCATGAGGAGGCGCTTCTACCCCGAGCATGTCAGGATGCAGAAGTACTTGGAGTTCTCAGAACTCAAGCAGCTATCTTTGAGTGTTAAGGAGTACCATTCGAAGTTCCTAGAGCTGGCCAGGTTCGCGCCTACGATGGTTCCCGACGAGGTGTCGAAGGTGTAGAGGTTTGTAGGCGGGCTAAACTGGAGTCTACAGGAGGCCCTCAGCGTGCTGACAATCCCGACGCTCCAGATGCGTACGGGAAGGATGCTAACCTGTATAGGGTGTAGTAGAAGAGGAAGGAGGTCCTGGCTGGTAATAAGAGGAAGATGGAGGGAGGAGATGAGCCTCGAGGACGAGAGGATCAGTCCCACAGACATCAGTAGGAGAAGAGGTGGAAGCCTTACTCGGACTGCAGAGACGGGAGGCCAAGACATAGGGGAGATCAAAGGGGTGATCAGAGACGAGGTGACCAGCCCCAGCACCAGTCTCAGAGAGGAGAGATCAGACAGGAGAGGCACTTCTACTGCAAGAGGTGCAACAAGGATCACCAGGGAAATATGTGAGGGAAACTTGGTCACCTGCTTTCGTTGTGGAAGGCGGGGACACCGATTGTTCGAGTGCTTTCAAAGTTCCCAGGGAGGCAGTCAGCAGAGAAGCTACAGTGGCGACCGCTCATTCAGGCAGTCCGACTAGCAGGGAAGAGGCCCGAATCAGAGTCAGCGTGGGGATGCTCCTCAGCATAGTAATGGAGAGGGCGGCAATGATGGCACTAGAGGCCAAGGGGAGTACCGAGGCAACCAGCAGCGGGCTCCAGGGAAAAAAATGTGATGAGTCGGGCGGAAGCCGAGGCCGAGGCAGACGTTTTGGCAGGTACCTTTACTATTCTTGGTACTCCTGCACACATTCTTTTTGATACGGGGCTACTATTCCTTTATCTCTGATAGCCTAGTTGGGAAATTGGGGATAGAGATTTGTGAGACTTCTCCTATAGCTGTATCTACCATCGGGACGGGTGATTACTTGTAAGAATGTAATGAAAGACGTAGGTATAGACATCAAAGGGGAGCAATTTGTAATAGATTTGATCCAATTCGCCTTGACCGACTTTGATATAATCCTGGGGATGGATTGGCTGAGCAAATACAAGGGAAGGATAGACTACAGCGAGCAGAAAATTATTCTCAGAGGACCGTCGGGACGGAGAGTCTCGTAAAGAAATGTGGAGGAGAGCCAGGAGTGAAGCTCGTATCAGCAATGACAATTCTCTCCAAGTAAAGAAAGGACAGCAAGCATACCTTTGCTATGTCCAAGACCTGACCGGGAGCTGGACGAAAAGAAGGAGATCCGAGTAGTAAGCGAATTCCCAGACGTGTTCCCAGACGAGATTCCGGGTATGCTGCCAGACCGAGAAGTGGAATTCAGCATCGACCTTGTGCCAGGCTCAGCGCCGATTTCGAAGGCTCCTTATCGGATGGCACCCTCAGAATTGAAGAATTGAAGACCCAGTTGGAGGATCTTTTAGATAAGGGATACATTCGCCCTAGTGTATCGCCTTGGGGAGCCCGGTCTTGTTTGTGAAGAAGAAAGACGGAGTATGAGGTTATCATGACTACAGGGAGATGAACCAGATCACGGTAAAGAACAGATATCCCTTGCCGCGAATAGACGTTCTTTTTTACCAGCTGCAAGGAGCAGGGACCTTCTCGAAGATCGATTTGAGGTCAGGATACCACCAGCTCAGAGTAGCAGAGAGAGACATCCCGAAGACAGCCTTCCGGACTAGGTATGGGCACTTTGAATTCTTGGTGATGCCCTTTGGACTTACCAATGCCCCAGCTGTCTTTATGGACCTCATGAACCGTATCTTCCACCCCTATTTGGATCGGTTCGTGGTGGTTTTCATAGATGACATCCTTATATATTCCAAGGACGAACGGGAGCATGAGGAGCATTTGAGACTAGTATTGCAGACATTGAGGGAGCAGCAGCTATACGCGAAGCTGTCCAAGTATGACTTCTGGTTAGACCGAGTGGCATTTCTGGGCCACGTCATCACCAGAGAAGGTATCTCAGTAGATCCGTCGAAGATTCAGGCCGTAAAAGAATGGCCAAGGCCCAGTAACCTGACTGAAGTACGAAGCTTTCTGGGCTTGGCAGGGTATTTGTAACACCCCATCCAAAGCCTATCGTGGTTATCGCAATCTGAACACTTAATCGAAAAACGTCACAGCGGAAATAAACAACACCTGGACCTTGCCACGGTCTGATCGTTAGAATATACCGGCTTAATATATACATTACTTAACCAAAATACTTATCCAGCTCAAAACATTAACATCCACAATCCCAGACCAACCGAGTACTAGTATCTCAATCATAATCTCAACTTACAACAATTTAATATGGACAGTCGGGTGCACAGGCGCAACCCGAATTCAAAATAAATGTCCCCTCCTGAGTCTAACCGCTCCTACTCTCGTAGTGCGTCCTCATCGGCCTCTTACCTGCAAGTGTAAAATAGCCCCCGAGGGGGTCAGCACGAATGCTGGTACACCCTCTCATGGCCCCCAAGCTAACGGGCTACGACGACTAATTGTCGATAGCATGGAAATTGATTACATACACAAACATATATGAAGTGCAATAAAATAACCACAGATGATATATAGTTTCACAAGCTTTGAACGACTCAAGCGTTCCCTTAACAAGTGGTTAGTAACCCCTCCTTAGTCCTCATTTCCTTAATCTCAGTTCCTTACCTTACCTCAATCTTAATCTCAATCTCAATCTTATCTCAGTATACAAACCTTTCCTGGAAGGGATTGGTTGTAGCTTAATTCGAACCTGGGTTTTAGGTGATCCCACCGCACCATCTTAATGCCACCTACTCTGGACGGGAGTCCAGCGTAGCTGAGCCGGCAACCGGCCCTAGGCTACAAGTCGAAGACAAGTCCTTAAGCGGAGGGCGGATCTTGATTCAGATACGTCCCCCTTTTTCTTAGCCATGCATGACCGGAGATCGGTACTCCGGGTTTCCTCACTCAAGTTCCAGTTTAGACACCTTACACACCATGTGCTATCTAAGCCTTAACGGGCATTAACCAACAACCATCAAACTTGACTCTTATTCTTAACTCAGTAAAATACTAAACTTGGTTAGTAACATTCTCAAGCCTGCGGGTTAGTGTAAATATAACAAACACAACGAGCATAATATAACCGGTTGCATGCTTTACTTGTTTAGTATAGCAATAAACAGATAGCACAAAGCCGAGGGACACCTCGTAGCAAGCAGGTCACGAAAAGGATTGTACCGTTCACCGTCGATCGTTTGTTTAACCTTCTTCGGGGTCCCAATTCACAAACCTAAAACATTCATTCATTTTTAGGTTATAGTTTTGCACCTTACTCAACTCACTTAGTCCATAAGGGTTTCCATTCAATAACCTCTCAAGTCTTTATCACTTAATCTTACAAACTTAACTTTAAACATTAAAACTTATCTCAATCTAACTTAATTCTCAAGTTCTTAGGGTCCCAATCATTACTACCCTAACCAAGGCATACCTTATTACCATTACCATTTTTAGAAATTGAAATTTCTTTTTTTTTTTTTTTTAGGCTCGACCGACTTACCGACCGGACTTGCCAAGTCCGGTCCATTCCAGTACCTTTTACCGTTGGAAAATTCACTCCGACCGGACTTACATGTCCGGTCCTATGTCGGTCGATTCCAGAGACTTATAATCCGTACTAAATTCATGCCGACCGGACTGACAAGTCCGGTCCCATGTCCGGTCCCATGTCCGGTCTATTCCAGAAACATTTTCCCTCTCACAAAACAAGCCGACCGGACTTGTAAGTCGGTCCCCAAGTCCGGTCGATTCCAGAAACATTTCCGGTAGGGTAACAGAGCCCGACCGACCTTGCAAGTCCGGTCCTAAGGCCGGTCGGCTCTAAAACTGTTTCTAACTTCTTTCAACTCCAAACTTCTCCTCATTTTCCTCATATGTATAGAACCTCAATTGGGCACCTCAAATACACCTTAAGCCCTCCTTAAAATACCTTAACTCATCCACCAAAATCCATCTTAGTCATTATGCATTTTCCTGTAATAATGCTAACACTTGTAATGTTTTCCTCTAGGTTTCTAGGTGGTGGTTCATAACCTAGGTACCACTATGCCAAATGTTTCCTTCACCACTATAACATCATCTCCCAAGCATCTCTCACTATAAACTCTTTAAGCATTCACTTAAAGTTCCTTAACAAGATTAAACTTCCATCATCATTAAATTATTCCTTCCTAGATGTGCACAACATTTGCCTAAGTCCTAAATACCCAAATACATTCTTTTGATTCCTAAATACTCCATGGTGATACCTAAGTCATCATAAGTCATTAAAACATCTTAACTTCACCTTTTCATCAAGACAACCCATAGAGCATTCCTAGTACTTTCTTAATCATTAAATCCCCTTAGGATATCTTAAACACTTAAACTCTCCTTTAAATTTTGCCATAGGTTCTCTATATATAGTACTTCCTAACACATGGTTTTTCCCATCAAACAACCAATACCACACAAATTCTCATCACAAACACCTAACACCCATTTACTCTAAAACTTCACCACATCATCATATAGTGCTTAAGCTTAAAATGCTTGGCACTTAGGCCCTTAAATAACAATAATCTCAACCACTGAATTTCCACATATATATGCCTTCAACCTGCGAATACACTCAACAAGGCTCCCATTGAAATAAAATGCTCCTTGTACTTCACCTTTATATTCTTAAACTATCTCTTTTCTCATTTGCTCCTTAGTCACAAGTTCACAAGAGTAGTCATTGTTTCTCCTAGGTTTTAGTAGCACCTTCCCAATATAAACTCTACACCATACTCATCATATACCCATATCTCATTCCCTTAAACAACAAGACAACTTAAGGAAAGTAATTTACCTTGTTTTCTCACAAGCTTACAAGCTTTTCTCCTTAGGTTTTCTTTGTTCAATCTCGGTCACCAATGTGATTCTCCTTGCCAATGTTCTAACCAATATCCAATGACTCCAATGAGTACTAGATAACACATTAACCCTAAGGAACAAACCTAGGTTTAAAATAGTTTTAAGGTATTAATGTGATTGTTTACCTTGGTTTCTCAAGACAACTTGGATGTGAAGCAAGAAGGACCTCTCTTCCTTTGAAGAGTAGAAACAAGCTAGAACAAGGCATAAACATGGAGTCCCATGAGTATATATTTTCGGTCAAGTGAAGAAAATGGTGGAAACCTAGATTTTCTTACACTTTCTTTACCTTAAGAGAATGGAGATGTCAATGGAGTCTCCAAACTTGAATTTCCTCCTCTAATGGTGGTTTGACTTGGCACCAAAATGAAGCTCTTGAAGTTTTGAAAAGATAGAAAGGAGGAGCTTGAGCTAACTAAGAAGAATAGTATTTTGTTTTGGAGTTGGAGCTAAAATGAGCAGAGTGTGCAAGAGAAGATGGAGCTAGCATGGAGAGGTGCTTCACGTTAATGGAGAAGAGAAAGAGAGCAAGAAAACCGTGTGAACAAGAAAGAATGAAGAAGTGAGGAGAGAGAATCACTAAAGGTGAGATATTATGTAAAAAGGTGAATAGTACTTTAGGCTTTAAAAGACTTATTTGCTTTCTTAATCACTTAAGAGTCATGAAGGTGGTGACTCACCCCTTAAGAAACCGGCCCCCTTTAGTAATGAGGGTAGTTTAGTCTTGTTGACCAAATGTCTCACTTATATAGACTTGTGTTATAAACTAGCTTAATAAATTCATATCATCAAAAACAAGGCACATTGTTGTGAAATTTTGATTCCATTGAGATAGACCTCCAAATGTGATACTATATAGTACACATATTAATTAAAGGTAATGATGGACATTTAGCCATTCAAAACTCATTTACCAGACAATTTTTCAAAAACGTGCTTTAAGACCCCTTAAAGCACATTTGTGTTTTAACTTGTTTTCAAGCTTGGTTTTCTTTGGTAATTGATTCAAAATGACCATTAGGATATTACTAAGGTCTTAGAACAATATTTGGGTACTCTCCCATGTCTCTCCAAGCTTAGAGCATGTTTTTGCTTAAACTGCTCTTTTTGGTGGTTCCTTATATTTTCTTTGATTAGAAATGTTTCTTAATGTTTCTAAGGCATTATTTAGCCTCCTTATATCTTAGTTTATCATTTGAATACCATATCTAAGTTTGGGGTATTTCAGTATTACAGACGTTTCGTGAAGGACTTTTCGAAGATAGTGAGACCTCTCACCAACCTTATGAAGAAAGTGATTAAATTCCAGTGGGACGGCGACTGTGAGAAGGCGTTCCAGACGTTGAAGGAGAGGTTGACCACAGCTCCAGTCCTGACCTTGCCTTCAGGGACGGACGGGTTTGAAGTTTTCAGCGACGCTTCCAAATATGGCTTAGGGTGCGTCCTGATGCAGCATGGGAAGGTCATAGCCTATGTGTCGAGGCAGTTGAAAGAATATGAGGCCAGATATCCGACGCATGACCTGGAATTAGCAGCCGTGGTTTTTGCACTCAAGATCTAGAGACACTACCTCTACGGTGTCTCGTGCAAGATCTTCACTGACCACAAAAGCCTCAAGTATATTTTCACCCAGAAAGAATTGAATATGAGGCAGAGACGATGGTTAGAACTGATTAAGGACTATGACTTGGAGATTCTGTATCATGAAGGGAAGTCCAACTTGGTAGCAGATGCATTAAGCAGGAAGAGAAGTCATTCAGTGAATTCCATGTGGGTCCTTCCTGATGAGAGCTCGTGAGTTTCAGAAGTTGAATTTGGAGGTGATGGAATCTGGGGGAGTAGAGCACGAGGTGAAGCTGTACCACATAGTGCTTCTTCCGACATTTATGGGGAAATACTCAAAGGGCAGCCTGGCGATGTTAAGTTGGAGCGAATCAGGGAGAAGTTGAAGAGGGGAAGGCAGAAGGGTTCGAAATCCACAATGATGGCAGTCTTAGATTCAGAGGCCGTTGGTGCGTCCCTCAGAGTTGTGAAGATGTGAAAGAGAGACTGATGAAGGAGGCTCATAATACTCCCTATTCAGTCCACCCAGGCGGAGATAAATTGTACAAGGATCTGAAGTAGAAGTTGTTTGGTGGCCTAAGATGAAGCGAGAGGTAGCAGAGTTCGTGTCTAGATGCCTCACCTGTCAGAAGGTGAAGTTCGAGCATAAGAGGATGGGAGGATTGTTGCAGCCTTTGGAGGTACCCAAATGGAAGTGGGACTCTATTTCTATGGATTTCGTAGTTGGGCTACCGCCGGTGAAGGGTGGAGTCAACCAGATATGGGTGATCGTGGATCGACTCACCAAGTCCGCTCGATTCATACCTATGAAGAGCACTTGGTCTATGAGTCAGTTAGTGGATGCATACATTAAGTATGTGGTTAGATACCATGGCGTGCCTCAGACGATAGTATCTGATCGAGACTCGAGATTTTTGGCACATTTCTAGCAGCAGTTTCAGAAGGCTATGGGTACTAAATTGAAGTTGAGCACTGCTTTTCACCCGGCGACAGACGGTCAGACGGAGAGGACCATCCAGACCTTAGAGGACATGCTTCGGGCATGTGTCATGGACTTTCAGGGGACCTGGGCAGACAGACTTCACCTGGTGGAGTTTTCATATAATAACAGTTACCACTCTAGCATTAAGATGGCTCCCTATGAAGCCTTATATGGGAGGAAATGCAGAACCCCTTTATGTTGGAGTGACATCAGCGAGACCGTGATATTGGGACCCTAGCTGATAGAGGAGACGATGGGGCAGGTCCGAATCATCCAGAGCCGAATGAAAGCGGCCTAAGACAGGCAGAAGTCCTATGTTGACTTAAGGAGGAGACCGGTTGAATTCGAAGTTGGTGATAAAGTCTTCCTGAAGGTGTCTCCTGTGAGAGGGGTAACCAGATTTGGGAAGAAGGGAAAATTGAGCCCCAAATTCGTGGGTCCTTACGAGGTCCTGGAGAAAATTGGAGAGGTGGCCTACAGATTGGCCCTACCTGGTGAGCTGGAGAGAGTCCATAATGTTTTCCATGTCTCTCAGCTGAAGCGTTATGTTCCCGACCCATCCCACGTTCTACAGCCTGAGGTGCTGGAGTTGGAGCAGAACCTATCGTACGAGGAATACCCCATTAAGGTACTGGACACCAAGACCAGAGAGACCCGATCGAAGTCCACCCGAATGGTCAAGGTGTTGTGGTCGAATCATGGGACTGAGGAGGCGACGTGGGAGGTCGAAGAGGAAATGAAGAAGAAGTACCCTCAGCTTTTCGAGCAGGTAACCGTTTATGACTAATGTCAAGTTCAGTTGGATTCAGCTTTCAGAATCAGTTTTGGTTGGGGCATTGTCTAGGCTTAGCTTCGAGGGCGAAGCTTTCTTTTAAGGGGGATGAGATGAAATACCCGTGAATTTTGGCATAGGATTAAATTAGCATATAGTCAGGAATGTTATTAACAGAATTATTAAGGGCCCAGAGAAGCAATATACATACATATATATATATATATACATACATATATATATATATTTACGTTCGTCTCAAACAACTTTATTATGTTTAAGAATACAAATTTGATTTTACTTCTTTCTAAAATATTTTCCTCTTCCTAACTTATTTATTCAGCTACTATGTATTTATTCTTTTATCTATTTTAGATAATTCTTCTCATTCTTTACCAAAGATTAGTTAGTTCTTCTTCTATTTTTACTTTAACCAAATAATATTTATTTATCTCTCTAATCTTGAATCTAGATCCTTCCATGAATTTTAACGTTATTTGATTACTCAGTTTTCAGACTAATATTATTGTGGTAATTATTTACAAACTACTTCTCAATTCTCTCTCCTTTTAAATCAAATATATAATTTATTTCTACTTTATTATGTTATTTATTCCCTATTTAACTTCACGATCTTTACCACGATCTTCTTTATCTTCATTACGCCGTCTACGCTCCTCTCTTCCTTCAAGCTTCCAACCCCTCTTAAATTCACGTTCTTGTTTTCCCCGTCGCTGTTAGGCCGCTTCTCTGGTGCCGGTTCTGGTAGAAGGGTAAGGGGAATCCACTGGTAAGGTTAGATAGTTAATTCTTTGGTATTTGAGTAGTTCCTGATTGTGTTTCTGCTTACAATTCTAGACACCGAATTCCCTGACGAACGCTACTGCTGATCTTGCTGAGTGATTCTGTGGCGGTGAGCGTATCCAGGAAAATGTTGTGCTCAACATTCTTTACCACTGTGTTTCGCGATTATCGATGGTTGGATTTACTATGGTTTTGAGCACTGGTGGAACGGAACCCTTTAATTATGGTCCAAAACCGTGTATAATTACGGTTGTGGACCGTAATCTACGCGGGCGTCAATAAAGATGGCGACGTCTTTAATTACGGTTTTAAACCGTAATTAAAGGCCCTTTTCCGGCCCGCGTGTCATCGACTTTACATTACGGTTATTGGTAAAACCGTGATCTAAAGTCCTTTGGCGCGCGGCGCCAAAGGACTTTAGATCACGGTTTTACCAATAACCGTAATGTAAAGTCGACACTTTAGATGACGGTTTTGGCAATAACCGTCATCTAAAGTCTTTTGGCCGCGCGCCCAAAGGACTTTAGATGACGGTTATTGTTAGAACCGTCATCTAAAGTGTATTTTTTTTATATTTTTTTTTTACAAATCTACACAATTGCAACAGAGACAGAATTGTAACAGATAAGCAACAGAGGGCAGAAACTGCACAATTGAACCACCTGAATCAAATACCAACAACACAAATTCATTCTCTGCGCACAATTGCAACAGAGATAACATCTAATAAAGCACCAGATCGAAAATCTGTAACATATTCAATTGCATATTCAATCTGTTACACAATTGCAACAGAGATAACAATTGCAAATTCATTCTCTGCGCACAATTGCAACAGAAATATTCAATACAACAGCTAGAATCTGTTACAGCAGCAGCAGCTAGCAATTCATTACAAAAAATATAATCTGTTACAGCAGCAGCAACTAACAGAATCAGAGGGCTACAAAGGTAGCAGTGTAACCTATACATGGTAGATACAGCTAGGATGACTCCCAGCAAGAAATAGCATAAAACAGAAGCGTAAAACAGTACAAAAACGGTGCAGAAAACTGTAAAAAACAAAATCCATGATAGCAGCATCAGAGCTAGCTAGTCTACCACTCCATTCTCATAAACATGGCTGCCATGCTCTCTCTGACATGCAACAAGTCGGCAGGAGCATAAGTCTTGAATCTGGCATAATGCTCTTTAATCTGCAACAAGAAAAGGAATGGAACACATAATGAGATTAAGATAAAGACACAAAAAATCTGCCGAAAGAATTAAATACAAGACAGCGTTCGTATTACCTTGTCTATATCATTCTTAAAACCTGGGAAGTACCCGCAGAACTCGTACATATACCGCATCACGTAGTACCCGCAACTCTTAGAATCCTTTTGGGTAGGGCACTAAATCACCAAAATTCACAAATGTAAAACAATTGTACAAAGATAATAGCAGCACGAATGAAATACATGAATTACCAAACCTTGATGTAATCGACGGTCAAATCACCAAACTCTCCCTGAGGGGTTTTTTTGTAACAACTGTTACATATATTAACAAAAGCGTTTAGCAAAATGAACAAGTACATTAATTTTGGTTCAAAAAACTTACAAACAATTAAATAGTAATAAAAACTTACTCTTTGATTAAGTCTTCAGTGTTGAATTCTGTCCACTGCCCTAGTGGATCTAGAACGAGCAGAGTAGCGGTGGCAGCGCAGAATATAAACAAAGCCCAGTGGTGGCTACAATGTCAAATACAAAATGAAATGAGAAATGAAGGTAAAAAAGTTAGCTAATTAGTATGTAATTTTATATTAGAACTCACGTTTGGTGATACGGCATTAGAATGAATAATTTATTCTGTTGATCAACAACATTGAAGCAATGAATCATGTATTCACAAAACCTCCCCGGGTCCCTAGTGACTGAGTCGTACGATAAACGCTCCGGGCACACCGCAGTAATGGAGGTCATGTCCTTCTCAGCACATCTCTCAAGCAGACATCTATTATATCACATGTACTAAAAAGTTAGCCAATGCAACTTCATAGATACTTATTCTATATGTTTTTACAGTATGAGGAAAGAACACTTACTTTAGATAAGCTTGAATAATGTTAATGTTCAGATAATCTCCACACATCATCTCTCTGATGTCCTCAAAGTTGATTGCCGTGATCATATCTTCTTCGTAGTGAAACATCGACTTTGGAAGCGTCATCATGAAGTTGTTAGTTTGAGATGACTTCAACATGATCTTGTCGTAGAGATTCATCTGCTTGGCCCCCAAAACATTAACAAGTTTTTGTGGCAGTGCGAGCTTATTTTTAGGCGCCTCAGAAGTCCTGGTGCGACCCCGGACGGGCGCTGGATTCTTACCTTTCGCACCCCGACTCACTGGATTCTTACCCTTCACACACAAACAGTAAAGCATAAATGTAAAGATAATTACTAATTGATTATTATAGTAACATTAAACATTTATCTAGAACATACCCTTGTACTTCTGACAGGATTCGCCGGCGCGCAGATCTCTTCTTCTCTGGGCCGGGATACGCGGCGAGGAAGCTCAGGGATCTCAGGATTCGCCGGCGCGCTGGTCTCTTCTAGTCTGGGCCGGGTTACGCGGCGAGGAAGCTCAGGGATCTATAATAGATTAGATTAGACACTTAATGCTAAATAATGCATTTTATTAGATACTAAATGGTTGTCAAACAGTCTTACCTCATCACAACAATATCTGGCCAGGGCAATATGTCTCCCTTCGCTTCGATCAGCGTGCATTTGTTGTCAAACGCCATCGGAAGGTATGCATGCTCAAATCCATCAACTATCAGGTCCAAGGTCACACGCGCGTAGAATGGGGGTAGACGTACGAAACTGATGAGCGTGAGTGGACCTGATGGCAACACCGTCCCGTAGGCCGCATCTACAGGGTGCCCTTCTAATGGTATTTGGAGACGACATTTTTTTTGCTCCTTTAATAAACAGAGATAATACGTGAAATAAATAAGTGAGTCCAATCTAATACTATTTAAATAACTTTATTTTAGGAGAAAAATAGTTAAACAAAGTTAACCTGGATGTTGGCAAACGGGTACGGGTCAGCGGCCGGAGCACAACTAGACGAGGAAGACAGTCGAGGAGGATCTAGCTGCTGCTGCTGAGTAGTCGCATGTGCAATCGCATTCAACGCTTCCTGCAGCCTCTCCTCGATAGCCCGGCGCTCAGCAGCCTGTTTCTCGTCATTAGCTTGGCGCTCAGCAGCGAACTTACGCTCTACCATCGCCTCGACTTCAGCAGCACTCATCTGACCCTTCCTAGCAGATGGCGGGAATACGTTCTTCTGACGTACTTCTCCCCCAAATCCTCTAACACGCCCCGGGTGATCCTTCTTCCCAAGCATTTGATTGAGCGCGTCGTCTTGAGAAGGAGGAGCGTGTAAGTCTACTTCTCCTCTCTGTGCCGCTTCGTACTGTCCAATTTTCAAAGAAGTTAACACTAAATTTAAGATCAACAAACACTTGAGTATATAAGTAAATTATTTAACAGCTACTTTCAAATACTTACAATTTGGTTAGCCAGTTGTTCCATCGCAGCATTAGGAAATATCCTCTGACCTTCGCTGGTCGTTTTCTGCGTCCCAGTATGTACATCTGCACCCTCCTCGCCTCAGAGACATCCTCGATCGGGCATTCACTTCCATCCTCGTTCCTCCGTGTCAGCAAACCAGCTTCTTTCCATCCCTCGAGGCTGCCCACATATCCCCTTCGTCCCATGGTGTGGGGGTAGAGATTAGCTTCACGGTTTTGCCGTGCTTGTTCTTGTATTTGCTGTTAAGAAAGTACAACAGGAAATTAATTAGAAAATCAGGGATAAAGCATTATGAGCATTAATTAAGAAAAGAGTACACACAAACATACCCTGAACTCGGGGGTGGCGTGCCGCTCAACGAACTCCTTCCACTCCTCTTCAGTGATCATGCCATTGTACACAACATACGGCGGAGGCTCACGTGGGGGCACCCTGTTGATCCAATGCTCAACCAAGTAGTGGCGGAATGATTTAGCTTTGCCGGACACCAAAGAAAGAACGGTCTTCTTCACTTCTTCTGGGATCTTGTATCGTTCTTGCACCTTCTTCCAGATGGTCTCCTTAACTTCTTCCGGGACTTGTTTCCATGTGTGGTTGATGCAGCAATGTGATCTGGCCAGAGTCCCTAGCATACTAGCGAACTCTGACCTGCTGCCCCCACCATACCTCCCATACTTGTCCCACAGAAGACTAATCTGATCCGGTTTCTGCAGTTTCAACCCACGGGTCGGACCTCTACCTCTGGGTCTCTGAGTAGCACTCGTAGAAGGTGCACTCATGGAAGGGCCAACAGCAGCAGCGGCAGATGTAGATGGGGCAACAGCAGCAGCGGCAGATGTAGATGGGACCGGTACCATTTGCTGCTCATTTTCCTCCTCCTGACGACAAAATAAATCGAACTCTTCATCAGCCATGTCCGGATCAGCCATGCCTGCAAGGATTGAAATACAATTTGAATTAAATTAAGCATTTCATAATGGTCATAAACAAGCAATAAATAAAAGAGTGTTAATTTCATATAAATTTTTATAGTAATAACTTACATACACCATTATCTCTCAACCCACATTCCCTCGTTATGGTCTGATCGTATATACTCACGATGACCTGTGACCTCAGCCTCTTCCAATGAAATAGGAACAGTTGGAGGTTCATCTTCTGCATCATACTCATCCTCATCAACCACACCATCCACACCAACTATTCCTCTTCTCCCTTTAAGCACAACAGACCATCTAGGATTACAGGGATCAGTTACATAAAATATCTGCTTAACCTTCGTCCCAACAACGAATGGCTCAACCGTGGGAGTAGCTCTAGACAGATCAACCAGTTTCATACCATGCTCCTCCTCACGGTAGCCATGATTGTTGTTAACCCAGTTACAGCGGAAAACACACATTTCGTAGCTGTTGTAGTCCAATACCCAGATGTCTTGTATAACACCGAAATATGATTGTTGTACTGAGACAGGACTATGACCCACGACACCGATGTCATATAAGTTTTGATAAGCTTCAAGCTCTACACCACTGTTTTGATTCGTTGACTTCTGATCCTGACGTTCTGTGAAAAAGGTGAATCCGTTGACATCGTACCCCTCATAAGAAATTACATCCAGATTTGGTCCAAATGCAACTACTTTAATCAGTTCAGGCACATTCGTGGACTGATCGGACAACACTCTCTCTTTGAACCATCGGACAAATGTCCTATTCTGCTCATTTTGTAGTCTAACGTCACTCTTGGATATTGTGCTCTTAAAACACACAAGTGTTCATCAAAGTATGGTTCAACATCTTCAAGATGACTTAGCACAACTAAATGAGCTTTGTTAAGAGTGTCTATGTCAATTCTTTTCAGTTTCCTTCCAACCGTGCCAACACCCTTCAATCTGCCCTCGTGTCTAGAACGTGGAAGTCCAATGGTATCGACACCTTCTAGGTAATTGGTGCAGAAGTCTACAACTTCCTCTGTGATAGTGCCCTCTATAATACTACCCTCTGGGTGACGACGGTTCTTCATTTTCTTCTTCAGGACACCCATGTACCTTTCGAACGGATACATGTAGCGAAGGTACAAAGGACCACACATCAGAATCTCTCTTACAAGATGCACGAGGAGATGTATCATTATGTCGAAGAACGATGGAGGAAAATACATCTCCAGCTGGCACATTGTCACAATAAGATCCTTTTGTAATTTAGACAGAGTGTCCACATCAAGAACCTTAGACGAAATGGATTTGAGGAAGACACTGACGTTTGTGATTGTGTGTCTGACAGCATCCGGCAAGATCCCACGTAGTGCAATTGGCAAAAATTCTTGAAGTAGGACATGATAATCGTGAGATTTCATTCCTACTAATTTGAAATCTGTCATGGACACTAGGTTTCTTATGTTTGAGGAGTAACCTGATGGCACCTTGATGTTGTAAAGGGTACTGCATAGACTATGTTTCTCTTCTTTAGACAGAGTGTGACAGGCAGGAGGCAAGAATGTGCGTTTTCCACGTTCTTGCGGGCCAAGCTCTGTGCGTATGCCCAACTCAATTAAATCTTTTCTTCCTTTCAAATGATCCTTTGTCTTTCCTTTTATGTTCAAAAGGGTGCTAGTGATACTTTCACCCACGTTCTTCTCGACATGCATCCCATCGATACAATGTCTAACCTCCAGATGCTGCCAGTACTGTAGTTCCCAAAATATTGATTTCTTTTTCCAGACACTTTTTTCACCACTTTTGGTTGGCGGCCCGAAGTTGTTCACAATATTATCCAACTTTTTGTAAATCTCTGTACCTGTCAAAGGCTGGCGCGCCATGCTGTGATCAGTTTTCCCATCGAACTCTTTCGCCATCTTTCGATACTTATGTCCTTTTGGAAGCATTTTTCGGTGGCCCATATACACGGTTTTCCCACTATGTTTCAAGCGAATGCTACAAGTGTTTTCACCACAAATCGGACACGCCAACGCCCCCTTGATTGAATAGCCTGAAAGATTACCATAGGCGGGGAAATCATTGATTGTGCAGTACAACATAGCACGCAAATTGAAGTCCTCTTTACTGAATGAGTCGTAAACCGTAGCCCCTTCATTCCACAAGAGTTGTAGATCCTCTATCAAAGGTTGTAGGAATACGTCAATTTTGTTGCCCGGTTGCTTTGGACCAGATATTAACAAAGACAACAAGATGTGTCTTGGTTTCATGCATAACCACGGGTAGATTGTAAATAACCAAAAGCACAGGCCAGGTACTATGTATGCTACTCAAAGTACCGTAAGGGTTCATCCCATCTGTGCACAAGCCTAGCCTTAGGTTTCTCGGTTCGTTACCAAACTCAGGAAATTTTACGTCTATGTTTCTCCACTGTGGTGCATCAGCGGGATGTCTCAATCTGCCATCCTTTTTCCTGTGAACTGAATGCCACCGAAGATTCTCTGCGTCTTTCTCAATGGAGAACAAACGTCTGAACCTTGGAATGATGGGCAGGTACCACAGTACCTTAGCTGGTGAACCTTTCTTACTACCGCTGATGTGAGTTTGTTGTTTCTTATACCGTGACGCTCCACATGCTGAACAGCTTTCAGCAAATTCATCCGATTTCCAAAACAGCATGCAACCATTTGGACAAGCATGAATTTTCTGGTACCCCATACCCATTGGGCACATCATTTTTTTGGCTGAGTACGTAGTCGTTGGTAAAACGTTGTCCACCGGAAGAACGTATTTCAATAGTTCCAGGAGGTCAGTGAAACTTACGTCGCTCCAGCCATGTTTCGCTTTCAAGTTGAATAGCTTGAGGACGACACTCAACTTGCTTAACTTTGTAGGGTCACACCCGGGGTACAACGGTGTTTTGGATGAATCCAACAAATTTTCATGCTTGTCTGGCGTGTTAGAGTAATGTCGTTCCACATCTTCGAGCATAGTCTCAATGTCATCATCCCAGAAATCTGGCTCAACGTTCGCTGTAACGTCTTCTGGATCACCAGCAACTGTATCATCTCCAAGTTCTGTTTCTGTGTTTGCCTGACCATTATCCCCTTCGTCAGGCTTAATAACATCGAACGCACTCTGACCATGCCATCGGATTATGTCTTGGAAATCTTTTGTAAAACCGCGGCGGATCAGATGTTCCTTAATTGTTTCAACGCCGCGATATCTCAGATTGTTTTGGCAGTCGATACACGGACAAAATATGTATCCCTTGTCTGTAGGTTTCAGATTGTTCGCCAACACCGTGCATAACTTATCAACTCCTTCTAAAAACTTGTCGTCCAAATTTCCGCTGTAAATCCACGAACGTTCCATCTCCTTCTAGCTATTTATATGAAGGCAGCCATTTCATACCGTCACCCGTGGCAGAGTCTTTACACTTTTGTATCTTATCAACCTAAATCCATCCATGAGTATTAAATCCCACCGGTGAACGTGTTTTTAATATGTAATTTATTGAAAATTTCGGCAGCATCTCCCTACAGTTCTTCAAATGCACGATATTATGATATTAATCAATAATATATGCATTCGAAGAACAATAAAGAGATACTGCTGAAATAATCAATAAAGTACATATTAAAAGCACATTCACACCCTAGGTGTGTGATTTAACAATCGTGGACAGTCCCGACAGGGACTGCCGAAGATATACCTCTATTAGGTATATCTTGGGCGGATAACTATGTTTGGTAGTTTGTCAAATATTATATGTATATATAAATCTTACCTCTGGTAGACGATTAGCCGATGCTAAGACGGTTGAGGTCGGAAGCCTAAATAAAGTCGTAGTCCTGATGCATAAATGAAAAACGACAACATTAGAATTCATCAAAAAATCAAGGTTAAATGCTAGCTAAACCGCGGAAAAAAATCGACAGCATCTCCCCTATATTTCTAACGTCTCCAAATCAGTTTTATCAAAGTCAAATTCGCACGCACCATCTAGAACTGGTAACATACATAAACTTATCTTCACTGATGTATTTAGTTTACAGAAACAGAAGTCTAAGTTTTAAAACTGAAACTGAGGTCGATGTTCCTTCCTTCTGTTATTTAATTCAATCTGTTATATTGGCTAGCCCTTCTCAATGTGTTTATGTCTAAGCTATTAGGTTCAATAGTTTTTCACTTCTCTAAACAGCCCCAACATCTTTCTGTTGCCTCTACTGAACAGATTCACACAGAACTCAAACAGAAATAGAAACTGAAAGAAAAGAAACAGACAGACAGAGATGGTGTATGACTCCTCTCTGTTTGTTCACGTGTTTGAATTCTCAAACCTTTCTAAACTGTCGATCCTGTCAATTTGGTGTGTTATAAAGTTTCTAACTCAACTAAACCCAAGGCAACTTTGTTACAGATGCAGAATTAGTCAGAACCTGATCTGATAGGAAACTGAAGCTGAAATCCAAACTGAAATCAAAACAGAAACTGAGTTGTGTTCTTGCTTTCTTCCCTGTCTGTTTTTTTTCTTTCAACTGATTATACTTCTCCTAACTCCTTACCCAGTTACTTAAATATTCCATTAAGCTTTAAATCCAGACCAAAACTCAAACAACTTGTTACAGTTCTGTTCCATTCATGAAACTGAGATATGCTACAGTTCTGTTCCATTCATTTTTCAGGAATCGGTAATATACTTGAACTTACTTTCTTTCCTGTGGCAGTTTTAAGTAGTAGCATTTTTAAAACTACACTATTATGTATTAATTGTAATACTAAATGCTAAGAATAAATAAATACAGCAGTTTACAGATTGGTTTGCAAAGTTACCGTAACTAAGCACCGAAGTGGGCAAGTAGTGTAGAAATCAGCCCACGAACTAGGTCGCAATTAACTGTGAATCTGGGCACAAATATATGAACAAGGTTAGAACATTTGCCATTACACTCTCAGGATTCGATACAAACGAGGTTAGAACTTGCAATCGAAATGCATGTATATGAACAAAGTTAGAAAAAAACGACAATCAATCGATCGCATACCCAATACGCGATAGAGACGTCGACGGTGAGACCAGTGGTAGATGGGTGGTGACCGGCGGCGATGGGAGTGACAAAGGTGGTGGGAGCGACGGCGGCGATGGCCGTTAGCAAGGTGACGGGAGAGAGGAGGCGATTTCAGTGAGGAAGATAGCGCGAAAGAGAAGAAGAGTTACTGTGAGTAGAGTGTGCAGAGTGTAGGCAAATGTTTAAATGGACTTTAGATTACGGTTTACATGTAAACCGTAAACTAAAGTCACACTTTACATGACGGTTCCCAAAAAAACCGTAATCTAAAGAGTAACGAAATTAAAAAAAAAGCGCGACAATTATTTGGCATATGTTGGGTTTCAAACATAGGTAACACATTAATATAAAGTTTTTATTAATCTAAAATACACTGGTAAAACGACGTCGTTAACCGTAATCTAAAGTGTAACGAAATTAAAAAAATAGCGCGATAATTATTTGGCATATGTTGGGTTTCAAACATAGGTAACACATTAATATAAAGTTTTATTAATCTAAAATACACTGGTAAAACGACGTCGTTAACTGTAATTTAGATTATGCGCGGAGTCAAAAAAATCAAATAATACGGGAAATATTTGGCGTCAGGTCAAAACGACGTCGTTGACCATCAGTCGGAGGTAGGCGCGCCTTTTTTAGGACGGACTTTAGATGACGGTTATTAGTGAAACCGTAATCTAAAGTCCGTTGACCGTAAAGCGCACGTCAACACGGGACTTTAGATTACGGTTTCACTAATAACCGTCATCTAAAGTCCGTCCTAAAAAAGGCGCGCCTACCTCCGATCGATTATTGATTACGGTTAATTCAATCATCGTCGCTAATTAATTCCGGCCTTCCTATTAATCACGGTGTCTGTTAAAGCCGTGATTAAACCACCGTCATTAAAGGCTCGCGTTCCACCAGTGGAGATTGTGAAGGTTTGGGAATAATTTTTCCCTGTGTATTCTGGTAAGATGTTTTGCGAAAGGGTTTGAATAAACGTTTTGGGAGGCTTTCTTTGAATTGGTTATTGGATTGTTGGTACCTCTTGGTACTCCGTGTATATTGTTGGTGCCTTATTGGCGCTCCGTGTAATTATTGGTACTATGTACCCCGTGGATATTCTTATTATTTTGCCTGCAGACATTACTTGCAGTTAAGCTCTAATGATCTACTCCTTTGGGTCATAAGTTACCTTCTGGGGGGTGTGCACACTTAACGTAGAGTGAGGTGGGATTCTTATTATTGCGACCCGATTTGGGGGTCGTCCGTGTAAGCCATTTATTTGATTCTTGGAAAGTTCCCCCCGAAATGTTTTACTAATGGTGGTTTGGTGTTAGTGAAATTGGTTGTCGTTGTGGTGTGAGTTAAGGTTTTACAAATTTTAAATGAGTTTCAAAATGTATTTTACAAGTTGAGGCAATGTTTACTCAGTTTTGCTGATTTGTGCGATCCCTTCGTGTTTTCTATTGTTGTTTTATGATCGCAGGTACTCATGGCTGAATGTGGGATTGGGACACGCTATCACATAGCCTAGGACAACTGGACAATTATTTCGTCTAATTTCGAGTTATGTTTTGGAATTGTAGTTTAAAGCCTGGGCACTCTTTGCTAGAGTGTGGCGGTAACGCCTTTTGGATTTTGCTGTTCCGCTGCTATTTAGTTGAAGTGTTTTGTTGGGGAAATTACTTTCTGTATAAGAGATCTTTCGATGGTTTTCTTGTGGTTATTTGAGGTACTAAGTCATGGTAATGATTCTCCTTTGGTTGCTAAGTTGTTATGTTTATTTTGGTGATGGTTTGGTACTGTTTTCGCTTGTGAAGATGCATATCAGGACCTGTCCGAACGTCCGTCCGGACATCCATGTTCAGACAGGCCCCGAGAGTTTAAGGTGTTTCCTCTGTTTTGGTGTGTCCGAACTTCTGTCCGAACATTAAAGTTCGGACAGCATGCGAGGACGAGGCCGACTTGCAAGTCTCGACCTATGTCCGAACTTGTAAGATCGGACCAATGTTCGAACACGCCGCGTAAGAATTCTCGGACTTTAAAACTCGACTTGTGTCCGAACTTTGAAGTCCGGACACAAGTTCGGACGCCTTTGGTTTTCAAACTTTTCAACTCTCGACTTGTGTCCGAACTTCCCATGTCCGGACACAAGCTCGGACCAAGTTTGTTTTGCACTTTTAGACCTCGTTTGGGGTCCGTTTTCGAAGCCGATTTCACCGTTGGTTTTGTAATTTAATAATCTATGTTTTAAGGCAAAATCCAGGGTGTTACAACAATGCCCACCCACGAGCTTTAAAAAATTACAATGCCCACTCATGAGATATTAAGAAATTACAATGCTCACCCATGAGTTTTAGAAAATTATAGTGCCCACCCATGTACTTATCAAAATGAGGTGAAAATCAAAGATCCATGTAATTTTTACATTGATTAATCAATTCAACTATGTAAAGCAATAAAAAAAACCTTTTTTACACCGTGAAACATTAGAGTGATGAAATGAAGAAAAAACGTGCAAAATTTATGAGGAATCACATATATGTTCACCTCATTTTATTCCTTTATTTTATTATTTTTAGGCATGTTTCATTTATTTGACTTCTAAGTGGTCATATAAGATTAATTTAGGGTTTTTTTTAATTTTTTTTACCATTGTCTAAGTTGTTTCTTAAGGTAATCATAATTTTACATATTCATTTTCACCTCTTTTTATTAATTACATGGGTGGACATTGTAGTTTTCTAAAACTCATGGGTGGGCATTGTAATTTCTTAATATCTCATGGGTAGGCATTGTAATTTTCTAAAGCTCATGGGTGGGCATTGTAATTTCCCAATACCTCATGGGTGGGCAATGTAACCCGTGGGACCCAATGAAACATATGACATGTTCATTGGGTCCCACTTGTCAAATTTAAGCTTAAAAAACTTTAAATTTTTTGTTAAATCACAATATATCACTATAGCATCATCCATCTAATGTTTCATCAATTTTGGACAACGTTTAAGTATCTTTTGAATTGAACAAAAGTAGAAAAGTTGCTGGATGTAAAATGATGGAAACCACATGAGTGGGGAAAGTAATTTTTGAAACCATGTGGGTGGAGTGTGTAATTTCGCCAAACGTAATGAGTGAGGCATTTAATTTTCCCAATTTTTTTATTTTGACTTTATATATTAAAAGTTACAACCATTTAAAGTCAATATAGTAAAAAGATAGTCCAATCAACAAAAAGTAATCCAGTCAGCCGCTGACTGGGCTGCCAAATGGATTGACCATATGAAGCACGGTGCGACCAGCCCGTTTCATAGAATTTGCGTTCTTTTTAATATATTATGATATCTTAGATCACAAAACCTTACAACCTACATCATGTACCAACAAAGGCTTTCCTAATAACATTAGAGCAGATCATATGAACGTAAACAAATCATTGAACATTCTATATTGTTCTTTCCTCTTCAAATGTGGTAGATGAGAGAAAGAACATAATGGGGTTTCATCATTCCTCTTACATTTATTTTCTAGACCCTTACCCATCGACTAGATTTTGCACTTAAAAGACTTAATTTCTCCAAAATGCTACCAAACTATGACCAAATTGCCTAGAAAAACTTAAAAAAAAAAACAATGTATGGCCACAGCGCACCTTAACCACGGCTTCCGTGTATAAAAAAGAAGGCAATGTATTACTTTTCCATATTATAAAGAATACACCTGTCTTACATACTTGACCTCATTTCAATCCTGTCTCACGTGGCTAAAGTAAAAAAGTACGGGGAAATTCCATTTACTTGACATAGTGCCAATCCACATTTGGCTTCCTTTGGTGCAATTTCTAAAAGCAGCGATGGAGTGAAAATATTTGACCAATTCTGGGTGTGGATGTTTCAGCTATACACTACTTCCACCGTCCCAAGTTGACTGTCCACTTT
Organism: Limonium bicolor; assembly: GCA_023374045.1. Taxonomy (NCBI): domain Eukaryota; kingdom Viridiplantae; phylum Streptophyta; class Magnoliopsida; order Caryophyllales; family Plumbaginaceae; genus Limonium; species Limonium bicolor. Next base: position 37,864,298 of record CM041783.1, read on the forward strand.
ACTATTTGAATGGGTCTTTTGACTTCAATATTTAACCTGTAAGATAATATATTTTTATAAATTTATGTTTTACAATAGAATCCTATATATTATACAACTTAATTTTTAAAAATTATTTTATCTTATATGTTTAATATTGAAGTGGAAAAACGTGTCAAAAAGCAAACAGGACACTTATGACCGGACGAAGGTAGTATTTAGGTTATTCTATGATGCTTTTGTGCTATAGTTGGATGATTATCACCGAAATTCATGTAGTATGGACCTCCATTCAATGTTGATCATGTCACAGAAACATCCATTCCTAGCGGAAGTGTGGTAGGATTAATTAAGAGCTGTCCAGCCGACTTTTTATTAAGCACTTGGAACGGGTTTGGCAGACAATTGAACAGAAATTTCAGAAAACAAAGGTAGGGCTTTTCAAAAGCAAATCAAATTTCATATTCAGACTCTACTGTGCCTCACATCGCATAGCAACCAAAGATACATCCCCATCAATGATCTGTAACATCTGTCACCCTTATTTCCATCAATCTATTAAGGGATAACGAGTACACAATTATATTTTGGTAAGCACAAGACATAATCAACTGATTAATCAAGAAAATCAACATGATATCATGTGCGACGATCACCATTGGCCGGTGGACTCCAAGCAGGACAACTGCGGATGCAGTCGTTGAAACCACCGAAACAGTTCAGTGGGGGAGCAATTGTTTGGCAACAGTAACACGACATTCCGCCCTTACATGTAGCCGGCAAGCATGGATCAATGTTTATCTTCATTTCCTTTCTTCCAGCTGTAACTGTGCTGCTGCTGCTGCTGCGGGTTCTCTTCAAGTGTTCCTCGTTTTGCAGTGGGGTCGTAGCTTCTGGTGGAGTACTGTTTCCCTCAACCCCATCGTCAATCTTGTTATTACCTTATAGGATGAGACATATAAATCAAAGAGCACAAAGAGGTAATCATCATGACCTGATCAAATCACATATAAAGGGATCGAGGCTGTGACAAGAACCGTTATAGAATACTTTTTTTTTTAATTGACACCCACAATCATCTCCTCCATCATATTCAAAATATAAAATTTCTTGGAAAATTTCACGATATGAGTAAATTTTTTCGAGATACCATTAAGGTTTCATTTTCACTATAAGATACCTCTAAGGTTTCATTTTCTTTACGAGATACTCTTGAGGGTTCATTTTCATTACAAGATATCCATAAGGTTTCAATTTTATTACGCGATGCCCCTCCGTTCAAATTCGGATATATTATATTTTTTATATCCCTATTTTACCCTCGCATCGTAACCTCAGGGGTTTATGGTCAATTTGTTTATAAATTTTAAAAATAAACAAAATACACAAAAAATAACTAAAGATCATATAAATTTTGAAATCAATTTTAAAAAATGAATATAATTAAATAAACGAAAAATAAAAAGAATAAATAAATGGAAATGATGAAATGATAAAAATTAAATTATTTTAAAAATAAACATAAATTGTTAAAGTGTTACTTAGCGATGACTTAAAATCGTAAAAAAGTTATAACAATAATATGAAGAATATTAAAAGTAACAATTATATAGTACATAGAAAAGATCATTATTTAAAATTAAAAAATAAAGTATAAAAACCATAAAATATGATCTTTTTTCTTGTGATTGTTGATATCAAATAATATATTTATTGATAAATTTTTATAATTTATAAAATTATTTAATATTTTAATATATTTAATATAATTGTTATAACTTTTTCGATTTTAAGTCACCGCTATAATCGTTTTTAAATTATGTGACAATATATGTTTTCCAAATAAATAAAATTTTTATTGTTTTGTCATTTTTATTTATTTTTGAAATTTATGATTTTAATTCTTTTTGTTTTTATATAATTTTTATTTATTTTTTAAATTTAATTCAAAATTTATGTGATTGTTAATTATTTTTCGTGTATTTTGTTTATTTTTTAAATTTATAAAAGAATTGGCCATAAACCCCTAGGTTACGGTGCAGGAGTAAAATAGGGATATGAAAATTTTAACATATCAGCAACTCGTAATAAATTTAAAACCTTAGAGGCATCTCGTAATGAAAATGAACAGATATCTCGTAAAGAAAATAAAATCTTAAGGATATATTTCGTATTGAAAATGAAACCTCAAGGGTATCTCGTAAAATTCGTTCAAACCTCGAGGGTATATTGTGAAATTTCACAAGTTTCTTTTAGAGATACTGGCTCCGTACTGTTTCACATATATATTCTCTCATATTCAATATATCTCTGTTATTTTAGAGATTAATCTTGACAAATTGTTGAGTATATGATAGTTCTATGCACAAGACAAAAAAAAGGAAATCTTTTTATGCTTTGTTTCTGTATTTAAATTTAAAGTAAATATTGAAAAGTAAAATTATGACAAATTAAAAGGAGTTGGAAAGTAGGGAATAAAAAAATGCTATACATCTTGTATTACGATTCAAAACATCGAAAGTTGTACCATGAACCGCAGCAAGTAGTAGGAGGATGGAAGTGAAAAAGAGCAGGCAGTGATTGAAGGCCATGGTTGATCTTGTACCGAGATTCTTCTGGAGTTTGAAACTACTTTTGCTTCGTTTCGACAAAATCAGAAAACTTCTTATATAAACGAAATACCAAAGGCCCATTGAACTCTGAAATGACCATGAACCTTCAAAGCGGGCAAAGTTAACCTATTTGAAGGTAATATATTCGATATGAATAGACACAATATTTTCCAAAAGAAGAATAGGGCTTTGTTGTTTTGGCAGCATATTTGCAGTATATTTGGCAGTCGATTTGCGCTGGCATCAATGCAGCATATTTGCTGGCAGGTTTACGCTGACATAAATGCAGCTGTTTTGAAAACTGTTGTTTGGCAGTACGGCATATATGCAGCATGTTTGGTTAAATTAGTTATATGTAATGCGTTTACCGTTTTCGTATTACAATTACAATTTATTATATTACACTACATAACTTTATTTTGTTAGTAAAAATAAATAGAAAAATTCACAAACAATATATTACTATGAGTATTTAATTTACAATAAAAAAACTTGAGAAACCAAAGAAAATAAAAATATTTATATAACCAATAAAATTTTAATTTTTATTATTTAAGTAAAACTTGTAACTTCTAGACAATATATTGTTATTATCTAAATTTTATAATGCTTACAAGTATAAAAGCGTAAAAAAAGAGAATAAGCATTTCAAATTTTCTGATAAAGTTGTGTGAATTTATTTTGTGAAATTGTAACTTTTAATAATATAAAATATTTTTGTAAGTTTGTATGTTAATAAATTTATATACATTCATATTTGTATATTTTTTTAAATATTTTAATTCATATATCAACAAGTGTGTATATTTATTGGTTTTTTTAATTTTATTAATTTATGTGGTATTACAAATAATATATTATTAGTATTATTAATGTGGTTTTTTTTAATTTGGCTAAAGAAGTAGTACTATTTTTTATAATAAATTATTTAAAAATATAGAAACGAAAAATTAGCATATGATGCGGGCATTTATGCTGATATTTATGCTCTTTTAACCAAACAACAAAAACAAATAAAGCAATCAAAACAATATATGCTACTGTATTTGTACTATCCATTTATGCTAAAAAAAATGAGACGAATTCGCTACCTAGATCTACGGTATGCAGCATAGAATATCTCCAGGATGTTATGAATTATATGTTAGTATCCCATTGTAACTATAATGCGTTTACATTTGGTTTAGAATGAGATTCGCATTGCTGTTTAATTAATGGCAAAAATTAATGAAGTAATTAATTTTTTCAACACTACATGTCATATACTAAATTCACAAATGTATGATCCCGTTGTAGCTATAATTCTCAGACATTTGTTTAGCCCAATTTCTTGGCTACAACCACATGTAGCTATAGATAGCTACATACATGTACATTTGGTCATTTAAAACTGTACAGTTGATCATTTAAAAATGTACTGGTGTATATGTACATGCAGGGGCGGAGCCAGCCTGTGAAAATCGGAGGGGCCATGTACAAATATTAGAGGGGCCTAAGTATAAAACATCTTATATTATAAATATTTTTCAATTGAATTTTTTTTTTATTTGTGGGGGCCAAGCCCACCCAATGGAGCACATAGCTCCGCCACTGTGTACATGTATACATAGAATTGTGATATTTCTGAATTTGTACTAAATGTACATACTAACTTTATAAACTGTACAATATATTTATATAACATGTATTTTTACACTATACAAACTGTACCATGAAAAATGTAGCCAAAGATAGCTACACATGGTTGTAACTAAGACTCATTGTTTGTTTAGATGACCTTCGCCTTGTTATATACAAGGCAATAATTTCATTTAGTAATGAATTACGCAAAACTACTTATCTTGAGTTCCACATTTAATTGTTTGGGGTAAACGTACTAATCAGTCGATATACTAAATTCACAAACGTATAACCCCTCTTTACTTAGACATTTGGTTTAAAATGGATTTTTGTATAATGGCAAAAGTCAATTAGTCAAAAAGCGTATCGTGAATTCCCGAATTTAATTGTTTGAGGTGAGCGTATTATCCCATTGTAGCTGTAATACTCACATTTGGTTTGACCTTCATATTGGTGTACGATGGCAATAATTAGTTAAAAAATTCAATTAGTCAACACTGCGCCTCTTTAATTCCCGCATCTAATTGTCTGGGGTAAATTACTTCCGTTTTAATAATTATTTAAATTACTTCCCCCAAGTGATATTATATCACAATTAAAGTGTCTATATGTAACTTCATTTATATTTGATTTATGTATGTGTGAGATCGATAGATGCACATAAAAGCCCACATATGCATGAGATCGATAGATCATAAAAGCCTACATATCCAGGAAGCCCAGTGAGGCCCAATAACTAAGCGGGTTCCATCCTTAAACCAATTGGAAATATGTGGAGTAGCCCTCTTAATTATTAAGCACTCACAAGGTTCTTCCTTTTTCGAGGTGGTTTTCTACAGCTCACACGTGCAATGCACTAACAATTTATGATCTATTTCGCCACTTTTTAAAGTATTTTGCTAAATCAGTGAACTCATATAATTTGTATATGAATTAGGTTAAAACTCATTTGATCTTGAATGAAAGATGCAAAATGAGTTGTTCGGGTGCCTGAAATAAGTTTTGGTCACTCAAGGATTACAGTGCAACAAACAGGGAACAAATCGAAGCTAAACACAAAGAATTTAGACTTAGCACAAGTTGTGTCTGGACATGCATCTGACCTTGCATGTCTGGACAACTCCGGAGAGCAAGAATGAATCTGTTCGACCATATGTCTGGACAATTAAACAGCGTAAGCCTGGCCACAATGAAGCTATAAGTGTCCAACCAAGCTAGACCTAGACATGGGTGGCTCGCGTGACACATACTAGACATGTCTGGACACACGTTTGGACTAGAATACCCGGACAACACAAAAAGAGTAGTAGCTCGCACAGACAAAAAAAGAATTTGGTGAAACAAAAAGATAAATTTTGGACATGGGAACGACGCAGCAACCATGGGAAAGAAAAGAAGAAAGTGGAGGGACCCCACCACCGTATTCAGACCAACCAAGGATTGGTATTGGAGCAGATATCAACTTTCATTAGACATGTATATCATTGTTATTTCTTCCTCCTTTGTACCTTGGGTTGGGGGTTAACCGTAAATCCCCAAACTTTCCTTGTAAACCTTCACTTCATTTAATATAGTTGTTTTCTCTCTCTAAGCTTATTTGATGCTCTAGCTTGATCTCCTGTGACATTTATAGTGGTACTCTAGCAACTTAATTATGATTTCGAGTTAGGAATTGTGACCAAGAAAGAGAAACCCTAGTATTCACCTTCTTAATTAGTTGGTGAATATCCTATTGCTTTTATTGTGAACTTGTGATTAATGCTATTTAGTGTTTTGAGCCGAACTTGATTATAGGGGTGAAATTAGCTAAGTAAGATTTGATTTATCCGTGATTTGGAAAGTCATTATATTGGTTCTAATAGACAACTAGAGTGAAGTGAGATTAAGGCAAGTTTGGGTTAATTTTTAGGTGATAACAACCATCCTAAGGTGCATTTCATTCCAATCAACCTAAACTAGATTCCAATTTACTTGTTCACTTTTCTATTCATCTTGACTTGAACAATTAAGTTTGCCGCCGGCTAAAACCCAATTTACCGTTTTTTATTTACTAATTTCCAAAACTAGAAGATAGTAACCGATTTCCTGGTAGATTGTTCTACCGCGATTAGGTACACTTTCCACATTTTGCATAGTAAAGTAAATAGTGTAGCCGACACTGTTGTCGATGAATTATATTGTATTGATATCAAAACCCTGAAACTTTACAGAGTGTTGTAGTCTATATATATACTATCATTTGGACATGTACGTTGGACATTAACCGACCATATTACATATTTGGGCCTATTTCTATATTCGTTACACTTGGGCCTCAATGGGCTTATTATCCCCCCACGATGAAACTGAGTCCAAGCGAAGTTGAGAGCGCATAGAGCGGAACCGGTATGTCGGTAAGGGTTTAGTAAACAGGTCCGCCAGTTGGTGTGACTTGAGATAAAACGAATCTGAAGAGTACCATTGTTGATCTTCTCTCTAAGAAAGTGAAAGTCAAGCTGTACGTGCTTTATACAGGAGTGGAGGATAGGGTTAGCAGAGAGATACACCGCACCGATATTATCACACCAAACAATCGGGGGGGTTGAAAGGGAGACACCGAGTTTAGAAAATAAGTGTTGTACCTACAGAATCTCACAGGCGACGGGGGCAAGAGCACGGTACTCCGCCTCAGTGGTGGAACGTGCAACCGTCGGTTGCTTCTTCGAAACCCAAGAGATGAGGTTATTGCCCAGAAAGATACAAAACCCGGTTGTAGAGCGTCTGTCGAGGATGAACTAGCCCAATCAGAGTCCGCATAGGCCGTGAGATGAAGAGAAGAGCGGGAGCTGATGGTAAAGACCAGATCTTTGGTCGCGCCAAGATAACGGAGCAAGCTTTTCAGAGCTCGCCGGTGTACAACTGTTGGACTGTGCATGTGCTGGCACAGTCGGTTCACTAAATAGGTAATATCCGGCCTTGTCAAACTCAAATATTGTAAACTCCCTATTATGCTTCTGTAAGTTGTCGGATCTGAGAAGTTTTCTGAGTTTGATGAAGATAGGTCTGTAGAAGGTGAGATAGGTGTAGGAACTGCATGGGCAGCAGACATGTTTGTCTTTTGAAGTAGATTGGTAATGTATTTCTGTTGAGACAATAATAGTCCTTCTTGTGTTCGTTTGACTCAACCCCTAAAAAATAGTTTAGGGTTCTGAGATTCTTGATCGGGAACAGAGAAGATAGGGTAGCAATGAATTAGGTGAGAAGAGAAGAAGAACTACCAGTAATAATTAGGTCATCAACGTAAACAAGAACATAAATGGTTTCCCCAAACCAGGAATAGATGAAGAGTGATGTGTCAGCATTAGAACCATGAAATCCCATAGATGTGAGGGCATCAGATAATTTAGAAAACCACGCACGTGGGGCCTATTTTAGGCCATAAATAGCCTTCTAAAACTTGGAAACATAGTGAGGCTTGGCAGGATCTTTAAAACTAGGTGGTTGAACCATATAAACTGTCTCACTTAATTCGCCATGAAGAAAAGCATTTTGGATGTCTATCTGTTGAATTGGCCACCCACGAGTTACAGCTAGGGAAATAATTATTCTAACTGTGGTAGGTTTAATAACCAGGCTGAAGGTATCAAAATAGTCTAACCCATGGATCAGATCATATCCTTTTGCCACCAGGCACGCTTTGCGCCTTTCAATGGAGCCATCTGATTTATACTTGGTTTTAAGAATCCACTTAACACCTAGAACAGGAGTGTTAGAAGGAGGTGGAACTAGGGTCCAGGTCTTGTTGGTAGTGAGGGCTTGAAATTCTTGTAGAAGATTCTGTCCCATTTTTCGATCCTTAATTAAAAAATAAGAGACATGAAACTCAAAGTAAGTATCATTATCTGCACGGAAACGTTGAACAGAAACTAGGTTTTTGGTGAGATTGGGAGCATGAAGATGTTGAGAGAGAGTAAACTGTTTAGTAGGGAAGTAAAGCTTGCTCGTTCCTTGATGATTGATAGATAGAGTAGAGCCATCTCCTAGAGAAACACCCTCAGAACCAGTATAGACATTCGAGTCAATGTTCAGATTTGCAAAATCATTAGTAAAGTGGTTTGTAGCTGCACTATCAGGAAACCAAGATGACTCAGGTGAGTAGGTTTCTGTGAAATTTGCATTGAAAGAGCTTGGAGGGTTTGCCTGGTAAGCCTGGTTGAATCTGTGCCAATAGGCCTTAGCAGAATGTCCTGGTTTGTCACAAACTTGACAAATGGGCCTAGGATCTGGTTTACCAGAAACCTGAGTGAAAGAGTTCTTGGAGTAGTTCTGATATACGGATCTACCTCTTCCTCTATAATTATCAGTCTTGCCTCTGTAACCACCATTTCCCTTACCTTTCTGTCGTTGATAGACCTGATTGCTGCTATTTGTGCGGGTGAGAGAAGTTGAATTGAGGTTTAAAGAGGTTTGGCATTGTAGATTTTGAGTTTGATGGTTAAGATGTGCCTCCACATGTAGCATGTTACCATAGAGGACAGTAGTAGGAACTGGATCAGCCTTGGTAATAATGGTGGTAACTAGAGCATCATATTCTGGGCCTAGCCCACGTAGGAGATAGGAATTCATATCCCTGTCAGTCAAAACGCAGCCAACTGCTGCAAGAGAGGCAGCAAGAGCCTGTGCTTTGTTGTAATACTCTGTGACACTGTCTGATCCCTTCTTAAGATCCATTAACAGGTTCTTAGTTTGCATAATGCGTGCCTCATTATGATGAGTGTACATATTATTGATGTGTGTCCACACTGAGGTAGAACTATCACAGCTCAATATTTGACAGTCAACCGATTCAGATAGTGAAGCTGTGAGAACCGACATAACAAGCTGATCTAATTGTTTCCATTTATAATACTCAGAATTAACGGTGCTATCTGGGTTTGTTTGGGCAGGTTGAGGAAGAGAGCCATCTATTACTCTGAAGAGCCCATGGCCACGAAGGTACGGCTCAATCTGTTTCTTCCATATAAGAAAGTTACCTGAGGTAAGTTTGATGAAATTGTTGGCTGAAGATATTAAGGATGGAAAAGAGAATGTTGATGATCCTGAAATTCCTCCTCCAATTTCTGGTACTGATGGGGTCTTAGAAGCTGGAGACGACCCTGATGACACTGAAGAACCGGTGGAAGGATCTGGTGTGTCCGCCATGGAAGATTGATGATCAAAGGATCGATTTGAGGCAGAAAACGCTCATGTGAGCTCTGATACCAAAGTAAAGTAAATAGGTGTAGCCGACACTGTTGTCGATGAATTATATTGTATTGATATCAAAACCCTGAAACTTTACAGAGTGTTGTAGTCTGTATATATACTATCGTTTGGACATGTACATTGGACATTAACCTACCATATTATATTTGGGCCTCAATGGGCTTATTATTGCACACTATTATATTTCCTACAACAGTTACATCGAGATCTAATGTGTTTTTGGGATACTCTAAGGTTTAAATCCTTAGGGACATGTTCAAATGAGAAAGAGCTGCTACTGAAGTCAATTAAGGGTCATGAAGAGGATCCCAGGGCGTAGATTATCCAGCCAAGCTCAAATTTGAATTGGGATAAGTTTCTTTCCTTAATTCGTACAAATATATATATATATATATATATATATATGCTTCCCATTTATTCCAAGGATTTACTCTCCGCGTTCTAAAATATAATTTAGTGTTAAAATGTTGTTTGAAAATGTAATTCATTTAGCTTTTTGGCATACTACGTAACATTTGTATATAAAAAAAAAAAACTTTAGATCTCAAGACTTGCAAATTAGCCCTATAAACCTTTTGTTGGGAGTATCATGCACCATTTTTCATATTTCCTGATAATTTAATATAATTTAGATAAAATTTTAAAATGTATGAGCAAAATTATAAACACAATTTATACTTAAAAACGATGGAGTATTATATAGTATTAAATTAATCCATATCATGACAAACAAAAGGTGACTTTTTTTTTGTAATAAGAAGATGATGATGGAAGAAGAATAATTAAATAAATGAAAGATTATTATAGCTTTATAAGTACTCCACTATTTCAATTTCGTTTCACTGTTTAATTATTAGTTGTTCTTCCGTGCACCAAGTCAACAATAGATTCTTCAATCGAGTGGTCAAAACTGGAGGTGGCCGGCGGAAATCCGGGCAACGTGCAGTCGGAGTTGCATTGAGCTTCTCTGTCATAGCAAATCCCACGACCAACCCTGCAGAGCCAGCAGCCACTAGATCTATGGCATAATGATTCTGCATAATCAACCATTAAATCTCCCGCTGGATCGATTGGTTCGGGAGCAGGTACAGCGTCATTATTCACAGCTAAATTCTGAATTTTACGACCTGAGAAAACAATCCAGAGTTCAATAGCTTAAGAAACTGATAATAACAATTAGGTTAACAATATGCGTGTATGCCGGAATGAAAGTGTATAAGTAAGTAGTTGTATTTCTGAAAACAAATAAGTAAGAAAAACCAAACAAAAAAGATAGGTCATCAGGAGGTGCTGCTTACATTCATGAATAGTTGCGAGTGGAAGGAGGACGAAAGTACAGAGGAGCAGGCGGCAGTTGAAAGCCATGGTGGGAAACTAAAACTAGTGCGATTTTTTCTGTGATTCTTTCACTTCTCCTGAAGAAGTACAGTACGTTATTCAGTGATTCAAGCGCTTCTCGAGTTTCTGAAATGTCAAAGCCTTAAACGTCTCTGAATATATAACGACTGTCTATAAAGCGTTCAAAGATATCAGGCACATAAACGATACAAATTCTTCCCCCATGCATTCTTCCTTACGTTTTGATTATGCTTATTTGGAATTAGTATAATTAATTCACGCATTGATTTAAATGGAGGTAGGTAGCCTCTTCTATATTATTGTGACCTTTGGATTAAAACGCGTCTGTGTTTTACAAGCCGCAGTCATTTTAATAAAAATGCAGTTAAATTTTAAAAATTCACATTTACCAACATACCAGTCACTATTAGGGATGGCAATTTTAAATGGATATCCGTTAACCCGATCTATCCGATTTAAATAAACGGATGAAAACCCGAATATACGAATTACAGATCGGGTGACGGATGATCGAGTGACAGATCGGATCGGGTGACAGATGAAGTTTTTTCATCCGTCATCCGATCCGTCATCCGTTTATCATCCGACCTGACATCCGTTTAAAGTTACACCATGTTTTAATTCAAGTAACCAAACAAATTTTATAGATTTTTTTTAAGAAAACTAAACAATCCGTTCTATTTTTGTTGTCTCTCTCATACAACGTAAAATTATGTTTATTTTCTTATTGATATTGGTGGAATATTTGATTATGTTGGAGTAAAGTTTTTTAAAATACAAAGAAATTTTACCTTTAGCAATACAAAAATAATTTATATTCATTACTATTATAAAAGTTATTGTTTATGATATAGAAACGATTATTACCTGATTATCACCCGATCCACCCGAATTACTAATGGTGGCCACTGAATCCGAATCTACCCGGAACCGGCGAATCTACCCGAAACCGATTGGAACCGGAATCGGCCGGAACCGGGCCGGAACCGATTCGGAACCGGAACCGCCCCCTTGCGAATCGAATCCGAATACAAGTTTTGAGATTCGGGACCGAACCGGGACCGGAACCGGAACCAGAACCGCCCGGAACCGCCTGGATTCGCATCGGATTCGGAACCGTGGAACCGGAACCGGAATCGGAACCGGTGGAACCGGAACCGGAACCGCCCCGGAACCGGTCAAAGTTACCGATGGAATCACCACTTAGGACTTCTATTTTGTATTGTAATCTTTTAGAATGTATTAGTATTACTTTCTTTCCATGTAATCCTTTAAGACTTCCAAATTGAAATCATGTAACCTATTAGTAGCTGTACTCTTTTTCCTTATTAGGGTTTTCCCAATGGGTTTTTACCTAATAAGGTTTTAACGAGGCAGTGAATCATATAATAAAATCCACTTTGCTCTTTAATTTTTGCAAATTCAATACAAAAATTTAAGTCTTTGGTTCTTACACATTTAAGATTATAAACTTGAGGAATAACCTAGCTAGGAGTAAAGTGGACGAAAAGAGCAACGTGTGCGCGCAAACGGATCTAAAATCGGAGTTAAAACGAAGAAACTGGAGCCGATCGAATCTTTCCAGAACCGGTCGGAACCACCCCTAACCGGTCGGAACCGGAACCGGAACCACTCCAGAACCGGTCGGAACCGTTGATTTGAGCGAATCCGAAGCGAATACAGAGTTCCGACCGGAACCGGAACCGCCCCGGAACCGCCCAGGACCGGTTCCGAATCCGAATACACATTTTCCGGAACCGGAACCGGAACCGGTGGAACCGCCGTGGCCACCATTACGAATTACCCACGGATGACGGATGGACGGATGACAGATGAAGAATAAATGGGTGACAGATAGATGGATGATGAATGATATATCCGGATGACGGATGCGGGTGATGCTTCACCCGACCCGAACCCCATCCATTGACATCCCTAGTCACTATTCTATAGTTCGCAGTGAAAAAAACTCATCCCATACACTGTTTCTCCGCACTCTCATTTCCCATTATAAGCTGTATTTTGCAGTTAGTTTTTTAGTTTATACAACCATCATAAAAAAATATACAATCAGACATTCCGATTAGGGATGGCAATGGGTGACGTATGCCCGTTTCACCCGGCCCGTTAAAACGGGTGAAAACCCGAAAAAAACAGGTGAAAATCAGGTGACGGGTGAAACGGGTGCAGGTGACGGGTCAGGTGAACATTCTTCACCCGGTCACCCGATCTGTTCACTCGACCCGTCACCCGTATGTATTCTATTAAATAAAAAAAATATACTTATCCCATATTTGTTGAAATAATTTGGAAATATTTTGGTTAATACTTTATGTTTTGAGTATGTTATTGACATTAGTTGATATGGTATGTATTGTTGAACAAATATGAGTGTATTTTTTTGAAAAAGTAAGCTTGCATAAGGTGTTAAAAACAAAAAATGCTTGCTAAAAAAAAGAAACAGGTGACGGGTTGGTGACAGGTGAAACGGGTGACGGGTCGGATTAGATGTTGCGGGTTAAAAACGGGTGACGGGTCAGGTGGAGCGACACTCGACCCGAACCCTACCCATTGTCATCCCTAATTTCGATTGGTAATAATAGTAATTGGCGAGGCAAGGAGAGCACCCCGGGCTGGGATAGAGGATGCGTTTATTGATTTATTAAAGATGATCATCCAACCGTGACATTTTGAGTAAACTTAATTAATACCATTGACCGTGTTCCATCTTAAAAACCAGCGTCCGAATCTCTTTGTACCTCTCAGTCACCATTCAAAAACACCATCTTTTCGTTACCTATATATAAGTTCCCATGATAGCTTTACAACTGTTAGCCTGATAGTACCGGGAGGTGCTGACCGAGTCTGTCTGTGGTGTTAGACTCGGGAAGATCGTTTTAAGTCAAATGATAGAAGCAGAAGTCTTTTGTATAAAAAACAACAAGAAATGATATGCTTGTATTGTAAACTCTAAGTGAAGACAGAACTCTCTCTAACACCTACACTTAAGAACTCTAGAGATAGAAGTAGAGAAGCCTTTTGAATAAATAAGCAACAAGAAAGGATATGATTGTATTGAAAACTCTGAGTGAATTTATAACCTAACTTTTTATTCTTTGGGTTAGACAGAAGAACTCTATCTAACACCTACACTCAAGAACTCTAGAGATAGATTAAATGTAATAGAGAGTTCTTCAGTGCATCACACTCTTAAGCAGTATGAACTAAGTATTTTGTACGTAATTGAAATACTGAAAACAGACTTTAAACTCTCACAGCTCCCTCTCTTAGTAGTTCTATAATTTCCATGCGCACACATACAATAAAGCTAAGGTGACTTTAAATACAAATCTTGGAACTCTTGGTAACTGGCACAGTCATGCCCCACGTTCTTTTCTGGTTGAATTAGTCAACCACTACTCCATACTCCGGGAAGTTTTCGCCGGCTGTAGATGAATGGGTCTTGATGCTTCATGCGGTTATCTCCATTATCTGCTCTGGATTTCTTGGTTCTGATAGATAGGTGGACTCCGTCTGACCGACCTACTTGTTCTTAACATCATCTGCAAAACACAAAGGGACTAACTTCCCCCTTTTTTGATGATGGCAAAACGAGTGTATCTTGCTTATCCTGCAGAAAAAATAGAAGGCCAAGGAAAACAATACAGGGGAACTGGCTTTGTCATGGTTCCCCCTTAATACATGCATAAAATGATTCCCCCTTAATTAACAGACTCTTATAAGTGAGAGGGACTTTAAGAAGCAGTAAACTAGTAACAACTGAAAAATAATCCATAGTAGTCGTAACCGGCAGAAAATGTTCAAAAGCCTACTAACACAACGTGCCATGAGAGGCAGCCCTACTTGCAAAACATGAAATAAATACACTTACCAACAAACTGTGGGATACACCACTTCCCTCTTTTGCCAACATCAGGGGGAAAGTGACAGAGTCTGAAAGTACCAAAACAAAAGTTTATGAGTCAGTTACAACACAGTACCTTGGCAGTCTCGTCCATGCGGAGTCTGACTTCCCGGCTCTCCCCAAGAGTACCCTACCTCAGCCATCCGCCACCCCGGGGCGCGTCCCGATTGCTAAGAGAACGCCAAAGAACCCTCCCCCTGGTAAGTCATCAAATCCCAAATCTAATGCTTCTTTTCTAGACATGCTACTAACTAGGTGGAGGAATAATTCTAGCATGTCATTGCGTAATGAATTGTCTGGTAGGGCTGATTTAGATACTCCCTTTGTAACCATTGAGGAAGACGATATAGCCCCAGAAATCGATTACTGGAAAAACGCCCTAATGGGCCATATCTGGGGTAAAAGGTATGGCTTTAATATTGTTAAAGAATACTTGAAACGTGCTTGGAGGTTCGTTCCAACCCCGCAGATCCTTCTTCATGACGAATGATGGTTCCTCTTCCGATTCGATAAAGAAGAGGACCTCTAGCTTGTCCTCGACAAGGGACCCTGGCTTCTCCAATCCTCTCCCCTTGTCCTCAAAAAATGGTCCCCTAACCTCTCTTTCAATCCCAGGGACCTTAATCACATCCCGGTTTGGATTCAGCTCCCCAAACTCCCCATAAGCCTCTGGTCCCAATCTAGTCTTGCTAAAATTTGCTCTAAGCTTGGAACCCCTCTCTACACTGACCATTCCACGGCCACCAAATCTAGAATCTCTTACATGAGAGCCCTTGTTGAGGTGGATTTCAACCAGGACATTACCAGAGAGATTGAGATCCGGACTCCTGGAGGCTCTCTCTTCCAACAAGTGGTCTACGAATGGGAACCCATCTCTTGCTCCGCATGCAACCTTCTTGGTCATCCTGCTTCACGTTCCCCCCCCCCCCCGTTCGGATGCCCCATCTCCTTCCTACTCCCGCTCCTCCTCCCCTCCCTTTCCTAACCCCATGCCCTCTCCGCCCAGCCCCCAGCCTCTACCCCCTTGCAGACGTTATAATCTGAGTGGTTAAACTGGTGTAAAATTAAAAGAAAAGAAATTAAAAACTCAAAATAAACGTCGGGCTGAAAAATCCCGGTCGCAGTAGTATAGTGAAAATGTAAGCAACCGGATGTCGAACCGTGGGACTAATGTACATATAATAGTACCTAAGCGTGTCACAAGGGGGGGGGATTAATTGACTTGCAAAATAAATAAAAAGAAAGAATAAAATAAACTGAGTTGACAGATAAATAAAATGGAACTCTGGGTCAGGTTAATATAATCTGCATAATTAAGCTATCTTTACTGGTTTAATAATTTGGCAAGGTTCCTGTAATTATCTTAAGGACTAAGTCTTAGCCTCATAAGAACTCGTTCACCTGTAATGCAAGGTTCTAATCAAGGTTCAAGCAAAAGCCTGCGAACGGCAGATGAGTATTTGAGGAATTACATTTGCAACTGAATACTAACTTATTAAATCATAACAAGTTTCCTCCAGTTTTACGCCTTAATTAACCTGTCTACTTATCACCTGGTCTGATCAAAATAGACTTAGTAAAGCATTTTAATAAATTCGCGAGATCTATTAAAAAGGCGAGATAACTTTTAAAACGTAACAAACTGTATATAAATAAACCATTAGAAATATTGCATAATTAATACGGATACATAATAACTATTCCCAGAGTTAACGTAAACTAGCCTAACATATTAAATAGATAGATAGAGACGAGAGTAATAGAAATCATCCGTAATCACTCCGTCTCACTCTGCTATTTTATGTACATAGGGCTAGAGGTGAATTTGGTGGACTGTAAAATAAATAAAATGGAGAAGGCGGGAGAAGAGAAATGAGATGGCGTGTGGTGAAGTGGTCGTGGATAGATTGGTTTTTTTTTTTATTTGGGTGAAGCTCGTGGGTTTATATAGAGAAAGGAAAAGGAAGCAGAGAAGATAGACAGACGCGTGAGGCGGTAGAAGATTGAGCTCGTTGATTGCTCTCATTGATTGCAGGGGACAGAGCGTGCGCAGAGTAGATGGATAAGTGACACGAGTGGACGAGTTGCAGAAGTCGGCGAAGGCAAGTTGCAGACGGCGCGAAGAAGAAAACTGTTCGCGACTATGTTTTTAGTCGAGACCGCCTGGACAACCGCCTCTGAGTACCGCCCGGAAGCAGGCGGTTTGGTGTGCCTTGTCCGCCTCGCGGTTGCCTATGCCTCGTCCGCCTCGCGGTTGCCTATGCCTCGTCCGCCTCTAGGGGGCGGTTGCAATTGATGGGTGCGGACGTCTCAGCCCCTTCTCATCCGATATTATGTATATTATATATATATATATATATATATATAACAATCTTCAACCGGCTCTACATTCTTCGTTATAAGTCCGTTTCTGAGCCGTTTGCGTCTATGCGTTCGTCTTTGTCTACTTACTTCCAGCTTGGTTTTCCTCATGTTAAACCAATAAATTTGTGAGAAAACAATAAAACATAAAACTAGAGGAAAACTAACCGAAGTGGGAAATGAGCAGAAAAGTGCTAATAAATATATGAAATACACCTATAAATCATGCTCATTTGGACACTTATCACCCCCCACACTTATCTTTTTGCTTGTCCTCAAGCAAAATCACGTACCCAAATAAGTAGGGAATGCTCAATACTAACAAATATTATTATGAAGGGTAGGATAAACATGATCTTTTTAACTTATTGAGGAGTGTGAAAATTAACTGCTGGTGGCATATATGTGTGCTCAGGGTAAAAAAAAATATAGAGTTTCGGGGTATATCCAAGGTACTTCAATGTTTTTTTAGGTGACTTTGAGAACTTTTACCATGGCCAACTTCTCTCAGAATGGGCATGAGGAGAAAACAAAAGGAAAAATAGATTTATGCATTTGTTTCACTTTTGCATAAGAGATGAGAAAAATATAGGCATCACGCTTTGTATTTAAGAACACTCAACTCTCTTTTGTTGGTTACCAATGGTGTCTATGAGTCCCTTATTATTATTTTTTCTTTTTTTTAAACAGAGAAGTACCCCTTAGCAATCCCTAAGAGAGAAGACAGAAAGGAACCCTGAGCAATAAATTCAATCATTTGCAGATCATTTGGTCACACCGCATATAAAATGCTCCTCAAAAGTAATCAAATTTTAAATTTGTACCATTTATCCCACAATTCATAACAGTATTTATTCTTAAAGAGAACAACCCACATATAAAGGGTCCACAATATTGAATTGGACAAACGCAAGATAAAGAGAGAGATTAAACATTTAAGCACAAAATGTCACCAAAAGGGCACACTCCCCCACACTTAAATTGAACAATGTCCTCATTGTTCACCAGAAAAACAAGGGAAGGTTTCAGAAGACCTTTTCGGTAAGTAGATAAATAGAGATAACACAAAGATCACAATTAAACATTTAAGCACATAAACGCTCCTCTGCATTTTATTTAATAAAAGCATAATTTAAAGAAACTGGTACTCCCCTGATTTTATTTTGCTTGCTGTTAAAGGAGCTCCCCCACACTTGAGCTTCAGCCTCAAGTAGCGTAGCTTGGTTGCGGTGTCCACATGGAGGTGCACCTGCATAAGACACTAAGCAACCCACTATAAACGGGTTAAAAGTTTAGCAAAAATAAAATTTAAAGAGAACCTGGAAATTAAAAAGAGCTAAAAAGCAAAATAAAATTAAAGTACACCCGGGTTGCCTCCCAGGAAGCTGCCCTTCTTTAACGTCTTTGGCTAGACGCCTGCTCGTATCCTGGATCAAAACAAAACGTTACCTCGGCATATAAAATAAGAAAATTAATACTCCACAATCTGGTGTTTGAGGAGGTACTGCCGGAACGTAGTTCTAACAGAAGACCCGACGGTAATGATTTCTCTTCCTCAAATTGGAGGATGTAAACTTCCTCCTCTTGTAGGTGAGGCTTGTAGAAAGAACGCTTGATATCATCTTCAGAGAGAACTGATTCTTTGAAAGTGATAGTGGCGTTTTGTTTGGATATTTTGGTGGGAGGTGGTGGCAATTCCTTCTCTTCATTTTCGAGGATGTAAATATCCTCATTGTCTAGGTATATTATAGAGAAGGATGAAAAATAGCGGTAATTGATTTTAGAGGGAGGAGTCTCTATGAATGGCTCGTTTGTAGTGGGGTGTTCTACCTCTTGAACTGTTTCGCTCATTGATTGCTCTAGTAGTTGAGCGATTCTCTCTAGGTAGTCTGGTTGATCTTCTAACCAGAGTTGCTCTTGGACTATGAGACAATCCTCAAAATCATGAGCTCCCCCACATTCGGAGCAGTATAAATCCTGCCAATATTCAAGTGCCTCTTCCATTGCCGTGTACAGATATATTTTTTTGTTTTTTTTGTAAATAAAAAAAACTACTGAAACAGATTAGAAAGAAAAAGGATTAGAAACAAAATAATAATAATAAACGAAATAAAAGAAATTAATATAAACAACAAACAAAATTAATCAGACAAATATAAAGATTATTAAATAACAACAAACAAAATTAATATAAACAAAATATTCTAATATAACAAGTGAATAATCCGGGGCTTAGGGACTAGAATAAACTAGTCCCGGCAACGGCGCCATTTTGCAGACGTTATAATCTGAGTGGTTAAACTGGTGTAAAATTAAAAGAAAAGAAATTAAAAACTCAAAATAAACGTCGGGCTGCAAACAAATCCCGGTCGCAGTAGTATAGTGAAAATGTAAGCAACCGGATGTCGAACCGTGGGACTAATGTACATATAATAGTACCTAAGCGTGTCACAAGGGGGGGGGGGGATTAATTGACTTGCAAAATAAATAAAAAGAAAGAATAAAATAAACTGAGTTGACAGATAAATAAAATGGAACTCTGGGTCAGGTTAATATAATCTGCATAATTAAGCTATCTTTACTGGTTTAATAATTTGGCAAGGTTCCTGTAATTATCTTAAGGACTAAGTCATAGCCTCATAAGAACTCGTTCACCTGTAATGCAAGGTTCTAATCAAGGTTCAAGCAAAAGCCTGCGAACGGCAGAGGAGTATTTGAGGAATTACATTTGCAACTGAATACTAACTTATTAAATCATAACAAGTTTCCTCCAGTTTTACGCCTTAATTAACCTGTCTACTTATCACCTGGTCTGATCAAAATAGACTTAGTAAAGCATTTTAATAAATTCGCGAGATCTATTAAAAAGGCGAGATAACTTTTAAAACGTAACAAACTGTATATAAATAAACCAGTAGAAATATTGCATAATTAATACAGATACATAATAACTATTCCCAGAGTTAACGTAAACTAGCCTAACATATTAAATAGATAGATAGAGACGAGAGTAATAGAAATCATCCGTAATCACTCCGTCTCACTCTGCTATTTTATGTACATAGGGCTAGAGGTGAATTTGGTGGACTGTAAAATAAATAAAATGGAGAAGGCGGGAGAAGAGAAATGAGATGGCGTGTGGTGAAGTGGTCGTGGATAGATTGGTTTTTTTTTATTTGGGTGAAGCTCGTGGGTTTATATAGAGAAAGGAAAAGGAAGCAGAGAAGATAGACAGACGCGTGAGGCGGTGGAAGATTGAGCTCGTTGATTGCTCTCATTGATTGCAGGGGACAGAGCGTGCGCAGAGTAGATGGATAAGTGACACGAGTGGACGAGTTGCAGAAGTCGGCGAAGGCAAGTTGCAGACGGCGCGAAGAAGAAAACTGTTCGCGACTATGTTTTTAGTCGAGACCGCCTGGACAACCGCCTCTGAGTACAGCCCGGAAGCAGGCGGTTTGGTGTGCCTTGTCCGCCTCGCGGTTGCCTATGCCTCGTCCGCCTCGTGGTTGCCTATGCCTCGTCCGCCTCCTAGGGGGCGGTTGCAATTGATGGGTGCGGACGTCTCAGCCCCTTCTCATCCGATATTATGTATATTATATATATATATATATAACAATCTTCAACCGGCTCTACATTCTTCGTTATAAGTCCGTTTTCTGAGCCGTTTGCGTCTATGCGTTCGTCTCTTTGTCTACTTTACTTCCAGCTTGTTTTTCCTCATGTTAAACCAATAAATTTGTGAGATAAACAATAAAACATAAACTAGAGGAAAACTAACCGAAGTGGATAAATGAGCAAGAAAAGTGCTAATATAATATATGAAATACACCTATAAATCATGCTCATTTGGACACTTATCACCCCTCCTCCTCTTCTCACCCTCGCCCCCGATTGCCAAATCCCCCTCCCTCCCCGATCTGTCTTCGTCTCCCTCCTTTCAGCTTATCCTTCCTCCCGACTCTTCAGCCCCCTGGCACCTCGTCCCCTCTAAAGGTAAGGGCCCTAAGGATACCGCCTCAACTCCTACTTCAGATGACTCCCCTCCCATTCTAGCTAACTCCTTTGCCATCCTCGACCAGGGCCCTGCTTCTTCCGCCCACCCTTCCTCTTCCTCCTCAGCCCCCTCGTGATTTTAGCGGTTTGAAATGTCAGGGGGTGCAATGATCACTCCAAGTTACGTGAGATCTCGAAATTTGTGCTTAGTAATAACCTCTTTGCTTTCGTTCTCCTTGAAACTCATGTCTCCCGTAGTAATCACCTTTCGCTCCTCTCTAGCTTCTTTCCCTCGTGGAGCTTCATCGATAACTACGACGCGCACCCCAATGGCCACATTTGGATGCTTTACAACCCCTCTATCATCACCCTCTCTCTTGTCCAAGTCTCAGACCAAATGCGTACCTGTAGAGTCTTCTTTCCTGACTCCTCATCTTTCTTTTGGTCTGTTGTCTACGGTAGAAACAACCCTCTACTCAGATCCCACCTCTGGGAGGACATCACCAACATCAGCAAAAACATGTTGGGCCCCTAGGTAGTAGCGGGTGACTTTAATAACATACTATACGCTGAAGATAGGCTTAGTTCCCGTTCCCCCTCCCCTAGAGACTACCGTACCTTTGCGGATTATGTCTCCAGCGCCGAGCTTCAAGACCTTCGCTACTATGGGCACTTTTACACTTGGTGGAACAACCAATCCGATCATAGTCGTGTCTACAATAAGATTGACCATGTCCTTGTTAATGTTGACTGGTTTTTGGCCTTCCCTAACAGCTACGCCTCCTTCCTCCCTCCCCTTGTGTCGGACCACAGTCCTATGCGTATCACCCTCCGCTTCCCTAGACAACGCAAAAGGAGCTTCAAATTCCTCAATTTCTGGACTAAAGACCCCTCTTTCCTCCCGCTTGTTCGTGATGCGTGGGATACTCCTTTCACAGGTAGCCGTCTTTTCATCATTTCCAGAAGGCTCAAATTGCTCAAGACCAGCCTCTTCGCCCTTCATAGGACGGAATTCGGCTCTCTTGAGGCTAAAGGCCAAGCTATCAGGGGCGACCTTATGGATACTCAACTGCTTCTGGACTCTAACCCCTGGAATTCGACCCTTATCTCCAAAGAAAAATCCCTGAGGCAGAAGCTCCTTATGCGGGACAAGCACGAGCTCCTGTTTCTTTGCCAACTCGCTAAAACCCGCTGGCTCAAGTATGATATGTAACACACCTAATCCTAACCTGTTAAAAACGTCGCAAGTCGTAGCAAAATAAATAACGTCGCAGCAGAAAGTAAAACTACCTAACCTTGGTGTTACACGCCGTTACTCACCCTTGTGAGTAACAGGGCATTCTTACTCCATCCAACAACCTTACCTCCTTACGCTGTGATGAACAGATACTGAGCACTCTAATTATTACAGACCAAATCCAAACTAAATGAGCAGCTAACTGAATACAACAAACTCTTTATTACAACACTAAATAAAACTTAAGAGTGTTTATTAAAACACAGCAGCTACCCTGTTCCCCGCACTCCGGCTTGTGTCTTCTTCAGTAACCTAAAATGTTTTGCCCGTTGAAGGGCTCAGCAATCGAAATGTTGGTATGCTAAATGTAGTCATAAGTCATCTAGATTCCTTAAGTCGTTTTAGCCATCTTGATATTAGATTCTTTACAAGATAAACTGGTTTACAATAATAACAGAAATAACTGTAATATCAAACATTCACACAAAAGCCCACCTGCAAACACCAGTGCATAATAATAACCACAACCAGTATTCAAATACCAACAATCCATAACAGAAATCAACAAGATACGCGTATTAAACTGCACTTGTTAGTTGGCCACCTGGCCCTTGTCTTTTAGCCAACCACTTAAACTTTTCCAATTAATTTCCACCTCAGGCATCATGTCAAGACAACCCTTAACTTATTAATGGACAGTAGTCCCCTGGGTTCCAATGAAACCGTTACCAGCTGACCTTATGGCCCTGGATAATATATTGACCGATCCGGTCGAACCTGTGCACCAACGGCAGTGCCCTCCGCCATCGTCGAATGTGGACAATGGATTCCCTTGAGTGACTCCCCATTGAAGTCTCTCGTAGTGATCACGATGCGCAACCAGAAAGTCGAAACAGTCTGGATTCCACTCTTTATAAGTTAGCCCTTTAGTCAATGATACAATATCCAATCCTTGAGTTAAGACTATAATTGTTGACCATCAGTTAGGTTTAATAATACCTAAGGGTCAGTTAGTCCCTTTTTTCAGTTTAGACGTATAGACTTCCAGTCATAAGACGTTCGCGTAAAGTAAAACGCAACAGTGTCGAGCAATACAGTATACAAAATAATATACATGAAATCACAGATATCGCTCTTAGCAATTTAAACACACAACGTCTAGACCTCAGGAAAATCCTTAGGACATTCAGACCACACAATTAACATACCGTTCACCGTAGTAACAGCTAGCTTGACAATTCACGCTCTAGTAATCCTTTCTCGTACGCTGTTATTTATACATGCAATAACGGGTAATATTAATACACTGTTCATTAAATGTTACAGTACCGTCACTGTAGAACTAATACTTGTAATATACTAATCATGTATGTTCTTTATTTCCCCCTGTTATTTTATAGTGACTCTAGGTAGTTCAATAGTTCGTTATTTTATGTGATATCCACATGTGATAATGAATTTCTACTTCATAGTATATTTTTTATTTCCTTAAACATATACCCATAATTATTTCCACTTATCCTTTATATTATACCATTTGGTTATTTTTATTATAACCTCCTTTATTTTATAAACTTTATATTATGTTCCATAATGTATCATAATACATAGTTTTAATCCTTTTCTTTATTATATTACAAAACCAACCACAATAATTCGGTATTTACATTTTGTACCCAACAACTTTTATAAATTACCAAATAACCATATAACTTTTATAATTTACTAAGTACCCATATTAACTTTCGGTTATTACAATCATTTCATACTAACTTTTATAAATTACAATTAAATCCCTTAAACTTTCGGTTTCCACTTATATTTTTTCTATATTTACATTTTAACCCCAAAACTTTATATAAGTTACATATTAACTTATAAACTATAGTTTTAATATTTAATTTCTTAAAATACCGAAAAGGCCCTTATAATTTTATTAATTATGAATTCTCCCCTTAATCATTTCGGTTTTTATAACTAAACTTTCATAAATTATATAATCACCCTAAAACATTATAAACATAATATTTTATGTCATAAATCATTTTAACCCAAAGTTTTTGGTCAACACTTTGACCAAGACTTAATTTCATAAATAATACTTTAATATACCCATAAATTCACTTGTAATTTGGCCAGACTCCTAAACTTTCCAATAATTACAAAATAGCCCCAAAACTTTATAAATTGTTATTTTTACACTTAAACACTTATTTATATTCACCAAAATTCATAATATTGATTCCTACCTTATATTATATCATAATTATGCCAAACAACCCGTTATGTTCTCGGCAATTATTATTTGTACACTAAACTTTTCAAAATTTATATTTTAGCCACATAACTTATTAAACTAGCCATTTAAATACTTGTAGCTATTTTTAATACTCCCAAAATTTATAATATAAGCTAATACACTTATATATTTCAAAAATCTCCATATGGTTCATTATGCTCTCGGCTTTAATTTCAGCTTACTATATAGTTTTCAAAACTTGATTTAAACCTTATAATAAATACATATAAATGTATATAAGCCGTATAACACTTCTAAAAATTATGCTAATGACTTAGAATGATTATAAACTTAAAATAGAACATTAAATCCCTTGACCATTCGGTTTAATTGTATAAGTACCATATTTAATTTTTGTGACACACTTTTATACCTTAAGGTAATAATCTTACCTTATATGTTGTAAATTATTTTCTTGGAAATATAACCCAATATTTTCGGCCTTAATTTATTTAGAGGTTATACATAATTTTTTGTAACACCCCATCCAACATCAACACACTTACAATAAACTGCAGCGGAATACAAACCTCATCACATTACTTAACTCGTTGGTGTTACACGCCGTTAGCCACCCACGTGGCTAACAAGGCTAATCCATATACATTGTACCGGTCTGATGGGCTAAATTTCCGAGCAACTACACATTATTATCCCTTTCCATTACCAACAACAACAACATACACCTTTCAACTATACCGAGTATTTATAAACTGATGCCGATAACAATTTCGGTCTTACTACACCTACTGTATATATACACTGAAATGAATACCCATGTACAATGACTACCCCGTCCTACTCTCGAACGGCTCCAGCTCTCTGTACCTGAAATAGGAAAAAGAGGAGAAGGGTGGCCCCCAAGGGGCTCAGCACCTTTGCTGGTATGGTAATCCCGCAGCCCACATGCTACCGGGCCACGCACAACTAATTGTCGTCTTAGCATGCGATTGATTACATTTAAATCATGCATACAACTGTAAACACACAACACATAGCATTTCGCCTCAATGGGCTCAACGAACGGATAATACATCCTTACTTGATAAGTCACTCATGGTATTCATTATCCCTAGAGTGTTCCTCCTCTAATGGAGCTACTTCCTTAATAGGCAAACACTTACCCTTAAATCGGGTTATCCTTAAACGCCTCTTATGCAAACTGGAATTCATTCCATGATCCACACACTCCATATCTTACAACATATAACATTCCTCACATAACTAAAACATAACATCACTTTCACGTTTCGACGTGCACATGGTAACATCGCAACAGGAATTGCATTACAATAACATAGCATCTTAACATAACGGGAACGGTCCTCTTAGGAACCGACCCAAACTTAGTTAATTCACTGGTGAGCCTAGAGAATGGTGTCACCCTCATGGTAAGCTCGTTATACAATAAACAACAACACTCATTACCGTCCTAAAAGTCGGACGAGTAACTTAAGTTAAGATGGTTCGGGTTGGAGGCCCAAAACACACACACAAACACATGTTCCCCCTAAACCAATCATAAGTCAGAATAGAAAGCTTTGGAGTAAGCTTGTGGGAGATTGAAGACCGGGAAAGGAACTCAATCTTAACATATAAGGGGTCGAACCTGGAATGACAACGACCCCCATCCTCACACGCGTGGCCGGAACAACCGGACTCCTCACCCCCATTAGTACATATACACTTATAAACAAGTAGTTAGAGATCCATTATGGAGCCTACCACATCCACACACCATACGGTATCATATCCGAGTCAAGCACACAAGGGAGGTTCACACACTTGCATACAACAACAATATCCAACTAACTCACACATAGCCGTGGTTAGAACGTTCCCAAGGTTTGGGTCGTTAACTCCGAATACCGATCTCCCATGTGTTCCTGGTTCTGGTTAGCTAAGGTTTAACACATATTTGAGGTTAAACGGTATCGGAGATTAAAAGCGCCACATAAATGAATTACTACAAAACTCATTACATGATTGATCTTACAACGTGGCAAACATACAGAAAACACATTGGCATACAAGCCGGTGTAATCCGGTAGGACACAGGTTGCAAGAAAACCATACCTGTCACCGGAGTCCACTTTACCACGTCCACTTATGTTCCTCGAGCAATTCTCGAACAACTGATAACATTACATGTACTTTCATTAACATCGGGGTAACATGATTGTTTAAAGTCTAATGCTTATAACTTATCCCCGTTAATTTAGTTATATAACTTCACATTTTAACTTGTTTTACCTTTACATTTTAATACAACTTTCCCCCACTAAATTGTCATTATAACTCACTTAACATGTCCTTTGTAATCTTATAACATCATTACTTAATATTCCCCATCATCCTATAACCTTAAACAATTTTTTTTTTTTTACATACTTTGGGCCGTCCGACCCACCGTCCGACCCACAACTGGGTCGGACCGTTCCAGAAACTTTTCCCGTCTTTTAAATACACCTGTCCGACCCATGTCCGACCCAACCATCTGGGTCGGACCATTCCAGAGACTTAGAACACACATGTCCGACCCATGTCCGACCCAAGACCTCTGGGTCGGACCATTCCAGAAACTCCAACCGGTGACTACAACAGAGCTGTCCGACCCACCCTGGGTCGGACCACTGGGTCGGACAACACCAGAAGTTGTCCAAAACTTGTCAAATTTTCTCCAAACTTTTCCTCAAGCCTCCTAATGTGTTCTAACATCATTTGGCACATCAAACACACCTTTAGCCATATGCTTAACTCTTCAAATCACTCACCAAAACCATTTTATCATTCACAAATTTCTTACAAAATTCCTAGCACTTGGGATGTTTTCTCCTTAAGATTTCTAAGTGGTAGTTCACCAATAATGACCACTACACCAAGGTGTTTCCTCTACACCTTAACATCTTCTCTCAACTTCTTTTCTTACTAACTAAACCTCCTTTTTCACATCTTACCTAAACATCACTTATTCCTTGGATATCAACATTACCTAAACCTTAAACAAACTTCTCCAAGACTTAAATACATTCTCAAAACACACATTGAATTCCTAGAACTTCCAAGATAATACCTAACTCCTTGCATCACTCTAAATCACCTTAATACATGTTTTCTTCTCAAGTAAACATTTATTCACCTTTAACACTTCCTAGTTCATCAAAACTTACTTAAACACTTAGATCTTCTTACACATTTTCCCAAATTTGGCCATAGCTTCTCTTGTATATACTCACATCCAAACACTTAGGTTTTACCTTATTTCATTCAAGAACACCTAAAATCCATCAAACACATTTTTATACACAAACTTCACACATTTAGCACTACATCACAATATAGTGCATAACTTAAATTGCTTGGCACTTAGGCCCTTAAATAACATGGCTCTTAGGCCCTTAAGTTGCTTAAACCATAAACACTGAATTTCCACAATATATAAGCCTTTGACCTGCAATTACACACACCAAGACATATGTTCTTTTACTAGTCTCTTAAGAACACTTTACTAAGTCATTCACCATTTGCTCTTTAGGTAGTTTTAACAAGCATTATAAGCTCATTTCTCCTAAGGCATTAAACCACATTAGGTTAGTATATTACCTTTTTTTCCTCACAACTTCTTTCTTGTTTCCTTGTAAAACGGTAAGGTATTGACTTGTCAAGTTCTAAACAATATACAAACATCAATGAGTATTCAAGCTTTAAGCTTCATCTCATTGTAAACCCTAATTTTACATTGTTTCAAAAACATTAATGTAGTGTTTTACCTTGATCTTTGAAGGGAGTTTGAATATCTATGAAGAGAGGACTCCACCTAGTCCATGAAAGGTTGGAATGAAGCTAGAACAAAGTTACACAAAGAGCACCATCAATGTGCATTTTCGGTCAAGGTAAAAAACATGGAAGAAACTTGATTTTTCTTTGAGATTCCTTACCTAGAAGCAAAGGAGAGTAATAATATGTAGAAAGGTGAGCTCAAGCTCCTTCAATGGTGAATCTCCATGGCACCAAAATTGAGTTCTTGAAGATTTGAAAAGATAGAAGTGTAGAGCTTGACCTAACTAAGACAAATATGGTCTTAGAATTTGATTTGGAGCATGGAGTTGGATTTGGCAAGGAAATGAAGATGAAGAAGAGAGGAGCTGTAGCAAATCGTAAATGGAGGAAAGGAGAAGATGAAGAAGAAACCGTGTGAATGAAAGAAAAGAAAAGAAGAAATGAGAAGGTAAGTTTGCTTTTGGAGATATTTATGTTATAAGCAAAATAGTACTTTACTTTAAGCTTTACTTTACTTATTTGATTTCTTTACATGTTGGTGACTCACACCATGAAAAACCGGCCCCCATTTACTTAGGAGGGTATAATAGTCTTTGTTGACCAACTTAATTACTTATAACAACATATGTTACAAACTAGCTTATAAAAGTTACTATTCATAAAAACAAGGCACATAGAAGTGAAATTTTTGATTTCCTATTGATATAGCCACCCAAATGTGATACTGTATAGTACACATGTTAATTAAAGAGTAATGATGGACATTTAGCCATATAAAACTCATTTACAAGACAATTTTTAAAACGTGCTTTAAGACTCCTTAAAGCACATTTTGTGTTTTAACTTGTTTTCAAGCTTGGTTTCTTTAGTAATTGATTTAATATGTTCATTAACATATTTATAAGGTATAGGTATGACCATTAAGTCTTATACAAATTTATCCCAAGCTTAGAGCACATTTTTGCTCTGATTGACTTTAAGGTATTTCCTGGTTTTATTTGGTTTAACTGACTACCAAGGTTTCCTAAGGACTTAATTAGCCCTATTAAATCATAATTGAATATTATTAAGTCTTGGTAGGCTCTTTGGGTCCTAACCAAGTTCACTCATAGCTTAGAGCATGTTTTTGCTCAAACTGTATCTTAGTGCTTTACTGCATTTACTATGGTTTAAATTGTTCACTGATGTTTCTAAGGCACTTTTTAGCCTTTACATACCATAGTTTGATATCTAAACCACATATCAAGGTTTGGGGTATTTCAATCTACCCCCCTTAAAAGAACTTCGTCCTCGAAGTTTACATTTCCCTCACATCTTGGATTAGAATACGGGGATTACTTATAGAGACAAAACTTCCATAACCACATACACTTTACATCACAACCTCGGACTTAATGGTCCGGGCAACACATTACATCCATACATAACATAACATACTCACATGATAACCTCGGACTCAATGGTCCGGGTATCTTAACAACACTTACACATACATAACAACCCTTAGACTCTTAGGTCTGGGTACCATAACAACATTCAGACACGTAGGTCTTGATAACATAACAGCCTTTAGACACATAGGTTTACGTAACACAACATATTTAGACTCATAGGTCTTAATAGCATACACTTAAGAACTCAAGGTCAAATAATATTTCTTACTCATACCACACAACATGTCTTAGCATGTATAACAAACAGAAATACCTTTCCATCTCTCCATGGGCTCCAATCCCATGTTGAGTACATATACACTGTGATCCCGCAGAACCCGGTCGCGATGGACACCTTCTGGTCCCCGTTTCTTTGGGAGGTCAAAATAATCACATACATTTTTAACATATATACTTCTCATGTCACCGGTCCGAAGACAAAGGCTCATGCGTCCTCAGCTCGTGAGCAAGTACTACAAAAATATTCTTTACTAGGTTAAGTATAAGAGGATCCTTTATTCAAAATATTAATCGATTGTTTGAAAACACCAATTGAAAATCCTTTTGAAAACACAACACAACTCCAAGTCCAACTTATGCTCTTTGCTTCTTTCTTACGTGGTTATTTGTGTCCACTTACAGGGAGCTTCTAGAGTCATCCAACCCTGATGTGATCAGCATCAGTGTTGCACTATCCTTCCGCCCCAATTTGTGTTCGGCTTCCCTTGATTTCATGATAATCAAGTTTCACCTCCCACTTCATTTTCAACCAACAACTAATTCAAGCATATCCCATTTTCCATCTTTAATTCTTCTAGTCATAATCATTACATCTCCAAGGGATAGAACTCCGTCTATCAATCATCACCTAAATCCAACTTAATTCAAGGTACCTAGGGAATTTAATTCTCACTGGGTTCTATGTTGGTCTCATACCCCTTCATAAATCACAACACTGTATATATATACATATTTTTATCAAAATACAATACATGGTTTACATTTATGCACCGTCGGGGTTTTAGTTCCCCGGGAGTTTCTTTACTCCCTTCCATTTGTACTCTCACACACCACTGTTAACAAAATAAACACACTTCCCACAATGGTATTCGCATCTTCTGTGCGCAATTACCATAATTTACCATAAATGAATGCGTATGTTTATATAACACACGCGCCAACCATCATACAAATTATTTTTGTGCTATGCACAACATAGTTCACGTACACTTGTACGGTAAAACACACTAAGCGGCTTTACGCTCTACCCCCTTAAAAGGGATTACGCCCACGTAATCAATCAGTAAACATTTGCTTAAAATGTTCTGCCGTCGTGAAGTGTTTTAACTTCCACGCGGTCTATTAAACAATGGATTCCGATTAGAGGATCTTAACCATATTGGCGGTTTAGTTCCTAAACCAAGAATTCTCATTGGAGGTTTGTTTAAACTCTCAGTTGGTTTCGATTCTGGCCTGTTAGGCTTCTAGGCGTTAATAATTAGCCGTTCACTCATGTTCACCACAGTACATCCAACACTTGAATCGCTGGCTCACTAGTTCTCTGCTGCGAAACTCTAATAACTGTAGAGCTTGATTGCCCCATTTGTATTCGTACTGTGTTGTACATCCCCAATTGTCACCTTCATCTTGGTAACAATGGTTTCTCAACCGACGCGTGGTATCTCTTACCGTTAGCGAATTCGGTGAGTTATAAACTTCCTATCCACTTCCATGACAATTTACTGTGTATACAGCTGTGTATTTCACAATGATTGACTTGTTCCCTTTCGACTCATTGTCGGTTGAGATTGAGCTACTACCTAGTGTGTAGTGCTCTCTCAGCTATTTACAACATTTGGGGTATATTCCATACCGATATTTGGCAGTTAGTGCTACTGTAGTCACTTATTGCTAATCATGTCTCCACATTTGGTTTTGTACAAGTACTCCGTTATTGGTGCGGCCTTGCATTTCCTATGCATCGGCCTTTATAACTTTATTCCTCCACAATTAACATGTCTCCAATTCCTAGCTATCCCACTCGATCATTACTGCGCAAGTGCAATACCAAAACACTCAGTCATACAGAGTGCAGAGGCGTAAACTCTTGACAGTAAATCCCTTATGCGATTCGCCATGGAATTCACACTGAGTTCCTCATCACACAGTACCTACCACTGGCTTATTGCCCAGTCTATTTAACATCGCTTATCTTGCATCTCTACTAGGTTTAACTCATAACTGGTCTTATCTGTTACATTATCGTTAGCAATACTTATACAACGGTCGCTTGTTGCGCACCGTGCTCTTACTCCTTGTATAACATCCGCTTATATCGTATTTACTGTCACATATACTTACATTATTCACATTATGGTTCATCACTCACTTGGATGACTACTGAATGCTCTTTGAGCATCGATCATTCGAGTCACAAGCCGGCATTATTCAGCTCGGTGTTTCACAAGCTACTAAACTAACTGTTCTCTCCAATAATAATAATATTGTCCATCCTTAACATATTTCTTGAACTACCGCTCCTGCGGTCTGACAATATCGAGAGGTATCCCCACTCTTAATGCAATGGTTCGTTTACCACTCTATTTACTTGTATCACATAAACTTCTATAATTAACTCAAATTTACATAACATATCTTGCTTATGGCTTATAAGCCTTGCTGCCTAGAGCTCCATGACAAGGTCGTTGCATTCCGTTTCCTTTCATGGGATGCCCCTTAGGTTTGTCAGTCCGTCTCCTGACAACTTATGTCTAAACTGGGTGTTAGTTTCAATCCTTGTGTTTTGTCATGCATTTCATTCAACAATTGTTGATGCGAACACCCTTCAAGGATTGCTCCTGGGTGTTTCTAAGTTATGCCATTACATTTGGCTCACACCTATTGGTATATTTAGTTAGCCACGCCGTTTTGCGTTCTTAACTGGCTTATCATCTCCTTCTGTGAAGATCAGCACTTCCTAGTAGTGTAGGTACTCATTCTGGGAGTTTCATCCCGTTCATTGCACATTAATGTGTCCACATTAGGCATCTGCTTGCCATGTACAGGCTGGGTCACCGTTCCAGCTATCATGTTTATCCCTGAGGATCCTTAAGTCATATACGATGTCTTTACATTCAGTTAGTGCACTTCGCACCTCCTGACCCTTAAACATTCCCTTGAAAGGAATTCATTATTTCCTTTAGTCTAGTTAACTTAACTGAGTTCCTTAACTTCAACCATTCATGGTAGTCCTTAGCTCTCGTTGACTTATACTGCTGACCGTAGTACGGAATCGACTACTTCCCGTGTTTGGACTCTACTCGTATACATATGTGGGGTACCATACTGATACATTACTACTTACCCAACTAACCATAAGTAGGTCTGTCAGGCCCACAAGCTCCTATCGGAGTGCGGTCGTCCCACAATTCAGTTGGTACACTCGTAGTGTCCGTCACACGCCTAGGTGAAGTATTCTGTTGTCAACTCCCTTATATTGTCCCGTGACAATATTCATTCCATGCTTCCCGAACTTAATCGAGGGAAAGTTTATCCACTGTTGTATCTTTATCAACTGCCCTTGGTTTTACTGGTTTGGTTTAAAAGAAGGTTGGAAAGAAGTGTTGGTTTGAAAGAAAATCTGGTTTTGAAAGGAAAAGGGTTTGAATAAATCTGAGTTTGAAAGATAATTTTCATGGTTTCACAACATCTTCTTACCTTAGCCAAGTCTAGCTTCTTGCTGACTGGTGTACTTCCAATTACAAAGGTCAGGCTGTTAAGCCCTTCCATGGTTATAATGTTCACACTTAACTTCGTGGTACTTTACTAAGTACTTTGTATTTATTATAAATTTCCGAACAGCCCTGTTATAGCAGCACTTGCTATAGCAAGTGCGCCATGCTAACTGGCTATCGGTTTAACACATATTGGTTATGGTATTGTTTTACCCATACTGTCATCAGTGGCCTTGTTGGCCCTCACTGATCTTACTGCCTTGATAATAACTCTTCTGGGTGACTTTTCACTGTCTTCACATGACGATCATCAACTAGGGTGTTTCCCACTCTTGGAAGACCCCTTTTTCTTAGTATTGTATTCCCTTTGTAGCCCGTTCCACGTATTTGGGCACTACGTTGTAGTTCCCTTGCCGGTTGGTACACCGTTGGTGTATTATTTACCAACTGTGGCCCCGTAGACACTCGTCTCGGGTTTCACTAATCCACTTCTTGCCTGTTGCACGGTCAGTGCGTTGCAAGCTGGTTACTCTCGACTGCTCTGCATGTCGACCCAGGTTGCCGGAAATTCTATTCTTCTATACACAAGATTCTTCATTCTTCGCTATTAAATGCGGTTAACATTGTTCAGATGGAGATCGTCTCCGGGATTCCCAGTTTTCGGGATCTACCGTATGACAGGTTCTCCGTACCCTAAAGGTATTTAATAACAGCCAGATCGGGTATTCCCGAGTATGAGAGGACTTTCATCTCTCTGGCGTTGTTTTCCCAAGCTATAAAACAGGGATTGTGGAGGGTGGGATGGATATTGTAGGTTTCCAGTACACACTGGAAATTCCTATCTAGCGTATCTCTCACGCTATCACTCAACCCTTAACCCAAAGTACTTAAATCCTAACTCGGTACTTCCTAAGCTCGGTAATTCAGTCATCAGAGCGATACTTCGCTGATACCACTTTTTGTAACACCCCATCCAACATCAACACACTTACAATAAACTGCAGCGGAATACAAACCTCATCACATTACTTAACTCGTTGGTGTTACACGCCGTTAGCCACCCACGTGGCTAACAAGGCTAATCCATATACATTGTACCGGTCTGATGGGCTAAATTTCCGAGCAACTACACATTATTATCCCTTTCCATTACCAACAAAACAACATACACCTTTCAACTATACGAGTATTTATAAACTGATGCCGATAACAATTTCGGTCTTACTACACCTACTGTATATATACACTGAAATGAATACCCATGTACAATGACTACCCCGTCCTACTCTCGAACGGCTCCAGCTCTCTGTACCTGAAATAGGAAAAAGAGGAGAAAGGGTGGCCCCCAAGGGGCTCAGCACCTTTGCTGGTATGGTAATCCCGCAGCCACATGCTACCGGGCCACGCACAACTAATTGTCGTCTTAGCATGCGATTGATTATATTTAAATCATGCATACAACTGTAAACACACAACACATAGCATTTCGCCTCAATGGGCTCAACGAACGGATAATACATCCTTACTTGATAAGTCACTCATGGTATTCATTATCCCTAGAGTGTTCCTCCTCTAATGGAGCTACTTCCTTAATAGGCAACACTTACCCTTAAATCGGGTTATCCTTAACGCCTCTTATCGCAAACTGGAATTCATTTCCATGATCCACACACTCCATATCTTACAACATATAACATTCCTCACATAACTAAACATAACATCACTTTCACGTTTCGACGTGCACATGGTAACATCGCAACAGGAATTGCATTACAATAACATAGCATAACATAACGGGAACAGTCCTCTTAGGAACCGACCCAAACTTAGTTAATTCACTGGTGAGCCTAGAGAATGGTGTCACCCTCATGGTAAGCTCGTTATACAATAAACAACAACACTCATTACCGTCCTAAAAGTCGGACGAGTAACTTAAGTTAAGATGGTTCGGGTTGGAGGCCCAAACACACCACACAAACACATGTTCCCCCTAAACCAATCATAAGTCAGAATAGGAAAGCTTTGGAGTAAGCTTGTGGGAGATTGAAGACCGGGAAAGGAACTCAATCTTAACATATAAGAGGGTCGAACCTGGAATGACAACGACCCCCATCCTCACACGCGTGGCCGGAACAACCGGACTCCTCACCCCCCATTAGTACATATACACTTATAAACAAGTAGTTAGAGATCCATTATGGAGCCTACCACATCCACACACCATACGGTATCATATCCGAGTCAAGCACACAAGGGAGGTTCACACACTTGCACACAACAACAATATCCAACTAACTCACACATAGCCGTGGTTAGAACGTTCCCAAGGTTTGGGTCGTTAACTCCGAATACCGATCTCCCATGTGTTCCTGGTTCTGGTTAGCTAAGGTTTAACACATATTTGAGGTTAAACGGTATCGGAGATTAAAAGCGCCACATAAATGAATTACTACAAACTCATTACATGATTGATCTTATAACGTGGCAAACATACAGAAAAACACATTGGCATACAAGCCGGTGTAATCCGGTAGGACACAGGTTGCAAGAAAACCATACCTGTCACCGGAGTCCACTTTACCACGTCCACTTATGTTCCTCGAGCAATTCTCGAACGACTGATAACATTACATGTACTTTCATTAACATCGGGGTAACATGATTGTTTAAAGTCTAATGCTTATAACTTATCCCCGTTAATTTAGTTATATAACTTCACATTTTAACTTGTTTTACCTTTACATTTTAATACAACTTTTCCCCCACTAAATTGTCATTATAACTCACTTAACATGTCCTTTGTAATCTTATAACATCATTACTTAATATTCCCCATCATCCTATAACCTTAAACAATTTTTTTTTACATACTTTGGGCCGTCCGACCCACAACTGGGTCGGACCGTTCCAGAAACTTTTCCCGTCTTTTAAATACACCTGTCCGACCCATGTCCGACCCAACCATCTGGGTCGGACATTCCAGAGACTTAGAACACACATGTCCGACCATGTCCGACCCAAGACCTCTGGGTCGGACCATTCCAGAAACTCCAACCGGTGACTACAACAGAGCTGTCCGACCCACCCTGGGTCGGACCACTGGGTCGGACAACACCAGAAGTTGTCCAAAACTTGTCAATTTTCTCCAAACTTTTCCTCAAGCCTCCTAATGTGTTCTAACATCATTTGGCACATCAAACACACCTTTAGCCATATGCTTAACTCTTCAAATCACTCACCAAAACCATTTTATCATTCACAAATTTCTTACAAAATCCTAGCACTTGGGATGTTTTCTCCTTAAGATTTCTAAGTGGTAGTTCACCAATAATGACCACTACACCAAGGTGTTTCCTCTACACCTTAACATCTTCTCTCAACTTCTTTTCTTACTAACTAAACCTCCCTTTTCACATCTTACCTAAACATCACTTATTCCTTGGATATCAACATTACCTAAACCTTAAACAAACTTCTCCAAGACTTAAATACATTCTCAAAACACACATTGAATTCCTAGAACTTCCAAGATAATACCTAACTCCTTGCATCACTCTAAATCACCTTAATACATGTTTTCTTCTCAAGTAAACATTTATTCACCTTTAACACTTCCTAGTTCATCAAAACTTACTTAAAACACTTAGATCTTCTTACACATTTTCCCAAATTGGCCATAGCTTCTCTTGTATATACTCACATCCAAACACTTAGGTTTTTACCTTATTTCATTCAAGAACACCTAAAATCCATCAAACACATTTTTATACACAAACTTCACACATTTAGCACTACATCACAATATAGTGCATAACTTAAATTGCTTGGCACTTAGGCCCTTAAATAACATGGCTCTTAGGCCCTTAAGTTGCTTAAACCATAAACACTGAATTTCCACAATATATAAGCCTTTGACCTGCAATTACACACACCAAGACATATGTTCTTTTACTAGTCTCTTAAGAACACTTTACTAAGTCATTCACCATTTGCTCTTTAGGTAGTTTTAACAAGCATTATAAGCTCATTTCTCCTAAGGCATTAAACCACATTAGGTTAGTATATTTACCTCTTTTTCCTCACAACTTCTTTCTTGTTTCCTTGTAAAACCGGTAAGGTATTTGATTCCTTGTCAAGTTCTAAACAATATACAAACATCATAATGAGTATTCAAGCTTTAAGCTTCATCTCATTGTAAACCCTAATTTTACATTGTTTCAAAAACATTAATGTAGTTGTTTTACCTTGATCTTTGAAGGGAGTTTGAATATCTATGAAGAGAGGACTCCACCTAGTCCATGAAAGGTTGGAATGAAGCTAGAACAAAGTTACACAAAGAGCACCATCAATGTGCATTTTCGGTCAAGGTAAAACATGGAAGAAACTTGATTTTTCTTTGAGATTCCTTACCTAGAAGCAAAGGAGAGTAATAATATGTAGAAAGGTGAGCTCAAGCTCCTTCAATGGTGAATCTCCATGGCACCAAAATTGAGTTCTTGAAGATTTGAAAAGATAGAAGTGTAGAGCTTGACCTAACTAAGACAAATATGGTCTTAGAATTTGATTTGGAGCATGGAGTTGGATTTGGCAAGGAAATGAAGATGAAGAAGAGAGGAGCTGTAGCAAATCGTAAATGGAGGAAAGGAGAAGATGAAGAAACCGTGTGAAATGAAAGAAAAGAAGGAAATGAGAAGGTAAGTTTGCTTTTGGAGATATTTATGTTATAAAGCAAAATAGTACTTTACTTTAAGCTTTACTTTACTTATTTGATTTCTTTTACATGTTGGTGACTCACACCATGAAAAACCGGCCCCCATTACTTAGGAGGAGGGTATAATAGTCTTTGTTGACCAACTTAATTACTTATAACAACATATGTTACAAACTAGCTTATAAAAGTTACTATTCATAAAAAAAGGCACATAGAAGTGAAATTTTTGATTTCCTATTGATATAGCCACCCAAATGTGATACTGTATAGTACACATGTTAATTAAAGAGTAATGATGGACATTTAGCCATATAAAAACTCATTTACAAGACAATTTTTCAAAAACGTGCTTTAAGACTCCTTAAAGCACATTTTGTGTTTTAACTTGTTTTCAAGCTTGGTTTTCTTTAGTAATCGATTTAATATGTTCATTAACATATTTATAAGGTATAGGTATGACCATTAAGTCTTATACATATTTATCCCAAGCTTAGAGCACATTTTTGCTCTGATTGACTTTAAGGTATTTCCTTGTGTTTTATTTGGTTTAACTGACTACCAAGGTTTCCTAAGGACTTAATTAGCCCTATTAAATCATAATTGAATATTATTAAGTCTTGGTAGGCTCTTTGGGTCCTAACCAAGTTCACTCATAGCTTAGAGCATGTTTTGCTCAAACTGTATCTTAGTGCTTTACTGCATTTACTATGGTTTAAATTGTTCACTGATGTTTCTAAGGCACTTGTTAGCCTTTACATACCATAGTTTGATATCTAAACCACATATCAAGGTTGGGGTATTTCATTTTTATACTAAAGTTTGAAGCTTAAATCAAGCTTAACTTAATAAACTTAATTAAGAAACTTACTCCTTAAATCAAGACAATTCTTGTACTTGATTTCTCCTTGAATTCCAAGCTCTTCAAATGCTATTTTGGTGTAGAGAATTCGGCCCCTTGTATACATTTAGGAGATCCATTTGTTAGACTTCTAACAAGGATTTATAAAAAATTAGAGTAATTTTACAAGAGTTTACCTAGGAATTTTACAAGGTATTTTTGGTACACCTTGGGATGATTGTAGATCCAAGTTTCCTCATGAAATAATGAGAGAGAACATAGGTTTAGAAGTTCTTAAATTTCAAATATTGCTTAAGGTATTGTTTAGGATTTTCAAGCATGAAAATATACCTTAACTTGTTCTTGTTGTTCCTTGTGTTGTTGTTGAATCTAGGAACCTCCTTGGAACACCTATGCTTGGCGAAAATTGTAGAAGTTACTAGGATGATTTCTTGCTTCAAGACTTAGGAGATTTAACTAGGAATTACATTAAAATGGTGTTAGAACTTAGAACACCAATGGAGCTTGAAGATCTAAGGAATTAAATTAGCAAAGGAAGAAGAAATGAGAGGACAAAGAATGCTTACCATTCGGTTGATGTGGCAAGGAAATGAATGAAGTCTCACGTAGGGTATTAAGGCAAGAATGAAAGGAGCCAAATTGGAAATAATTGGCATGTCACAGGGCCTTATTCTATGATTTGTTTTTGATTATTTTGATTTCATGATTGACTACAAAAGTCTCTCAATTGCTCTAGACTTACGGTTGGGTGTCAAGACATAATGGAGCTTAGTTTGACAATTTGAAGGAGAGAAAACAAAGAGTAAGATAGGTAGGTATTTCTTTGATTTTCTAAGATGACTAACATGCTATAATTGCCTTCTTTTCCCTTGTAAAAATCGGCAACATGGACTGAATGGAGCACTTGATTTTGCTTGATTTGAGACAAGAGATCATGCTTGTTAGGTTTGTGTTTTGTTGACTAATTAATGAGGCAATCAAACCCCATTATTCTTGATTGAATTCGGTAGTCAAGGGCTGCTACAAGGACTTTGATTTTGTTTATATTAGACATAGATTTATGCTAGTTAGGTACATGTTCCATTGATTAATTTAGTAGCAACCATACTCCCCTTTCCTGATTCAAATCGGCAACCACATGCCAATGGAGCAGCAACTTGTTTTCTTTGTTTTATTGCCTAGTCAAAAGTATGACTCGATTTGCATTTTAATTCCATTATCTTTATATAAGCTAATCTTCATTGTTTTCTTGCAGGGAAATCGGTAATGGAGGTAAATTTGACTGATTTAAATTTACATATTATCACATGGTACATGCTAAGGTGAGTCACCATTGCATAAGTCAATTTACAACTAAAAACTAGTCAAGAATCACTAAAATGGCGCCTACATTGTGGACCAATTGGGATTGATTTTTGGTTTGACTTTTGTCACACTATATTGTATTAAGACCATATTATAACATGTAATAGGTCACAACATTTAATGGTACATCTATACTAAGGTAAAAGATGAAAGTTTTAAGGTAAAAATGCTTATTTTAGGTACTTTTTGACCCAAAAATCGCCCCCACTTGTACTATGAATTTAGTACTGGCATTAATTGATTTAGATGGTCAATTTATCCCCTTTTAAGATTATCAACTCGTGGCTCCTCAAAAAACTTCAAGGCAATTGCGTAGAACGCGTTTTTGTGACACCCAAAGGTGCGTTTTTGTGCTTTAAGAATTTTCTGGAAAATAATTAGTCGCTATGAGTTCCAAGTGTTTATTGACATTGTTATAGTCAATAATAATATGTTAAGGTGTTACATTGAGTCATGTGGGGTTATATCAACTCATAACTCAATTTCTGGGCTACCGGAACACTCACGGGGCAAAAAGGAGCGTTAAGAAATTCGTCTGAGCACTTTGTTTATTTTTTAGAAATTAGCTCGAGAATACTCTTTGGAACGATGAATATTAGTGATCGGAACTCTAAGAATGATTTATATTGGAGTTTGTGCCACTTCGGTACCTCACGGGGCATTCCGGGGGGTTTATGGGGCCCTCAACGGGAACCTCCGAGAACTTTGTCTTTAACTGAGAATTTATCTTGGGAACTTATCTTAACTGTTCATTAAAGTGTTATTGTGTATTTAGAATGAAGTTAATGCTTTACTTTATTTAATAAAGTATTTCCGGGATTTTCGGGCCTTACGGGGCCCTTAAGGGAACTCCCGGGCATATTGTATTTTTACTCAATTCCAACTGAGGACTTGTGTTTTAAAGGTCATAAAATGATTCTTGATTATCTTCGTATGATTTTCATAGCTTATATAACTTGGTTAGCTTAAGATTGGGCTTTAACGCTCGTTTTTTACCTTAAGGAGTTTAGGTGCGTTTTAACGCCCAAGTGTTTATATACTTTTATTAGGGTTTAATAGCCCCCTAAATAATACTTACTTATCATTATTTAATTATTTAAAGGTTAGGGGTATTTCAGTCTACCCCCCTTAAAAGGACTTCGTCCCGAAGTCATAACTTATACTTGTTCATCCTATGGAATCAAGTTCCTCATAGCTATTCCTTGTATACATATCATTCCTGGGTGCTAATACTATACTGACACTTCTACATTCCATCTGTAATCCAAGTGTATGCAATTCATACACACATATTCTTACTCATGATAATCAATGTAATCACAACATAAGTAACTTGATAAATACTGTAAAGCAAATAAGTGTACTTTTATTAACCATCCAAGTGTTACATAGAACACACCAATAACCAAGTGTTACATGGAACACACCAATAACCATTCACTTAATACCAAGTGTTATAAGAACACATCCGTAACTATAACCATCCCACCAATTGCACACATGCGCAACAATTAAACACAACAAACAACCAAACACAAACTAAGATAGACTGCAGATATGCAAGTCGCATGTGGTGCTCTACCCCCCTTAAAAAGGGTTACGCCCACGTACCCCCACAAGTATACACAAAACTAAGAGAAAAGTGCTGGATACTTGTCTCGCATGGAGTCTTCTAACTCCCATGTCACCTCCTCGATGTCATGGTTTGACCACAGAACCTTAACCATTCTAATGCTCTTGTTCCTGGTCTCCCTAGTCTTGGAGTCTAAAATGCGAATTGGGGTCTCCTCATATCTAAGTGTAGGATCTAGCTCGAGTGTCTCGGACTCTAAGATATGTGACGGGTGAGGCACATACTGCTTTAGCTGTGAAATGTGAAACACGTTGTGCACTCTCCCAAGCTCAATAGGTAAATCTAACCTGTAAGCTAATGGGCCCACTCGCTCCGTAATAAGGTACAGTCCTACATACTTCGGGCTAAGCTTGCCTTTCTACCCAAATCTGAAAACTCCCTTCATAGGTGAAACTCTAAGGAAGACTCGATCGCCTACTGCAAATCGAGGTCTCTGCTTCGGACATCAGCATATGACTTCTGTCTGTCCTGGGCTAACTTCATGTTTTGTGTATTTGCACAATATCTTCCTTCATCTGGTCTAGGTACTCTGGCCCTAAGATGATGTTCTCACTGGCCTCGTCCCAACATAGTGGTGTCCTGCATGGTCTGCCGTACAATGCCTGGAATGGTGGCATCTGGATGGATGCATGATAGCTGTTGTTGTACGCAAACTCGATCAAATGTAGTCGATCTATCCAGCTTTCCTGGAAATCTAAGGCACAAGCTCTAAGCATGTCCTCTAACTTTTGAATTTTTCTCTCACTCTGTCCATCTATCTGTGGATGAAAGGCTGTACTTAGCTTCAGCTTCGTACCCAATGCCTCATAAACCTGCTGCCAGAATCTGGAAACAAACCTTGAATCTCTATCTGACACTATAGACTTAGGTACACCGTGGTGTCTAATGATCTCTCTCTGGAAAATATCCGCCAGTTTGGGAACTTTCCATGTGTCCTTGATAGGAATGAACTTAGCTACCTTTGTCAGTCTGTCGACGATGACCCATATCATGTTATCACCTCCTCTAGCCGGTGGAAGACCTACTACGAAATCCATGGATATATCCTCGAACTTCCAATATGGAATGGGCATCGGCTGTACTAAACCGCCCGGTCTCCGGTGCTCAAACTTCACTTTCTGACACGTCATACATCTGGCCACAAACTCTGCAACATCTTTCTTCATACCACTCCACATAAATGTAGTTTCAGATCCTTGTACTTCTTTGATGACCCTGGGTGTACTGATAAGGATGAGCAATGACCTTCCTGTAAAATCTTTTCCTTCACGTCGGGGCTGGACTCTGGAATGCATACACGGCCATTCAGTCTGATTAACCCGTCTTCACTGAGTACAAAGTCATATTTTTGCCTCTCAAAGATACCGTCAGTCAACTGCTGCCTGATAGTCTTCATGTACCGGTCATTTTCCTGAGCACAACGTACCTCCTCGATGAGGCCGTTGTCTCCTGTCATGGCAAATAAAGAATGAGCTCTACAGCTCAGGGCATCAGCAACTACATTTGCCTTGCCCTCCTTGTATCTGAGGTCGATGTCATAGTCCTTTAGAAACTCGACCCATCGCCTCTGCCTCATGTTAAGCTCCTTCTGTGTGAATAAATGTTGAAGGCTCTTATGATCTGAATAAACTATCACTGTAACTCCATATAAATAGTGGCGCCAGATCTTTAGTGCAAAACAACTGCTCCTAATTCCAAGTCATGAGTCAGGTAATTCTCTTCATGTTTCTTCAACTGCCGTGATGCATAAGCAACAACCTTTCCATTCTGCATAATTACACACCCTATCCCTGTGCCTGAGGCATCGCAATATACTTCAAATCCGTCGGTCCCCTCTGGAATGGTGAGTATTGGTGCCGACGTCAGTAGGTCTTTCAGTGTCTGAAAGGAACGCTCACAATCCGCTGTCCATACAAATGGAGAATCTTTCTTCATTAAATTCGTCATTGGTTTCGCCAGTTTGGAGAAGTCTTGCACAAATCTGTGATAGTAACCAGCTAGTCCCAAGAAACTATGGATATCTATCACTGTCTTCGGTCTCGGCCAAGTCTTAACTGCCTCAATCTTCACAGGGTCTACATATATACCGCTGGCTGATATTACATGCCCTAGAAAAGATACACTGTCTAACCAGAAATCACATTTTGAAAGCTTGGCATACAATTGATTCTCCCTCATGGTCTGCAAAACTTGCCTCAGATGCACCTCGTGCTCGTCCTTGGTCTTAGAATAAACTAGAATGTAGTCGATGAATACAACCACTGATGTGTCTAACTGCTCTCTGAACAATCGGT
Source organism: Limonium bicolor (assembly GCA_023374045.1). Classification (NCBI taxonomy): domain Eukaryota; kingdom Viridiplantae; phylum Streptophyta; class Magnoliopsida; order Caryophyllales; family Plumbaginaceae; genus Limonium; species Limonium bicolor. The sequence goes on from CM041783.1 coordinate 37,908,736, forward strand.
TCATAAGATCCATGAATACTGCTGGGGCGTTCGACAAGCCAAATGGCATCACTGTGAACTCGTAGTGCCCGTAGCGCGTTCGAAAAGCTGTCTTCTCTATGTCTTCTTCAGCTATCCGTATCTGGTGGTATCCTGATCTCAAATCAATCTTTGAGAAAACTGTAGCGCCTCTTAACTGGTCAAATAGGTCGTCAATCCGTGGTAACGGGTACTTGTTCTTCACCGTGACCGCGTTAAGCTCCCGGTAGTCAATGCATAGTCGCATGCTACCATCCTTCTTTTTCATAAATAAAACTGGTGCTCCCCATGGTGATGCACTCGGTCTGATATAACCTTTGTCAAGCAGATCTTCTAACTGAATCTTCAGCTCTTTCATCTCTACTGGTGCCATTCTGTAAGGTGCTTTAGCAATAGGTCCTGTGCCTGGTAATAAGTCGATGGAGAACACCACATCTCTCTTGGGTGGCATCCCTGGTAACTCTTCTGGAAAATCTGAAACGATTGGTATACTTGACTGAGTCTTCTCCTCCTGTCTCATGTCCCGAACATAGCACAAATAGACTGGCTGTCCCTTCTTCACCTTCTTTGTCAATGTGATAGCAGACACTAGCTTGAAAGTAGGCTCCTTTGGAATACTGCGATATACTGATGATCATATGATCTTGGCTCTGTAGTATCTACTCTCTTCAGTAGTAATATGCTCTGCGCAATGTAGTCGTCCTTGTACTTCTATAGCCAATCCATGCCCATGATGATGTCAAATCCTAAATTATCCATTTCAATCAAGTCCGCTTGAAACTCTTCATCCATGATGTTAATCTGAACTCCTTTGTGTAGTTTCGTGCACCTCACTCTCTCCTTCGTCAGTAATGTGACTAGGAAATCTGAGAGAGGCTCAGGGGTTGTCTCTAACTTCCTTACTAATGTAGAAGATATAAAGGAATGAGACGCTCCTGAATCGAATAGTATCGATGCACTCACGCCATGTACAGTAAAGGTTCCCATGATAACATTCCCCTTATCCTTGGCCGCGGTCTTGTCCAATACATTCAACACTGCTCCTCCATTAGACTCGTGGCCTGGGGTTAACAATTCGTAAGATAGTGCATGTCTCAAAGGTATTAAAATGTCATTCATTAATCCAATGATTCTCACATACAAACTTCATAATTACATCAATATTGTCTAAACGTCAAATTTAACCGTCCGGGTTTCAAATGGGTAGTATTTACTAAGATTGATGGGGCTGTATTCAACTTAATGCTCTTAATCCCATGGTACACTAATCTAGATTCTCCACCAAATATCAATACATCTCCTGACTTCAAAATAATCTTTCTCACCTTGTCCATCCTCTTCTGTTCACCGTACAAAAACTCTGCATCATCTCCAATGGAGAATGATACAACTGGTATCCCTCTGGTAATTGACTCAGATGTCTCATCTCGGTCCTGGTGTAATCCAAGTTTTCCCCTTTTTCATAAAAGTTTGCAATACAAATATCTGCCTTTATGTCTGGTATAAGGTTGGTCTCTAATTGCTGTGCAACCTTGACCGCTTTTGTCACTAACATTTGAAAAATGTCGGGTATCCTAGGAACTCGTGTCCCATCTATTTTTCTAGCTATTTGATACAACCTAGTTTGTGGATCCCAATCTCTACCCATACACATCATGTATAATTTAAGTTTTGACCCACTGCCATATCCTGGGGTGTAAAATCCTCCAAGGCCTATTCCCAAAGTTCTATATTCATTTACAATAGCTATTTGTTCATCTAGAGTTAAATATTGCTTGAGTAGGATCATGCCGGGTCGAAGTACTTGGCATTCTCTCTTTGGATATTCCCGACCTTCGCTCATAGGCTTAGGCGATCTCGGTCTCACAGGTATGGGAAAATAAATGTCGAAGTACCCTATTAGGTGAGAGGTTTCCTAAGTTAGGCCTCTCTAAATTTATTTCACACAAAACACATACAAGTCTTATCGACTGAATAACTGTAAACACACATACATAGCATCATGCTTTTGATTTAAGTCCTAGGCTACCGGTTTTGCGCTGAGCGCTAGCCTCAGCGCCTGAAGTTCCCATAGAGTACAAAGTGTTTCTACTTGGAACTATCTCCTTCCCCTTCTAACTCCCGGATGAGGATGGTTGTCCTCCCGGTCCCCTAGTATAGGTGTTAGCCTGTGGTGCCTGACCTCCTCTGGGTCCTCCAGTCTCTGTAGCTGGTGGCCTCTATGAACCCCTAGCTCCCTTGTATACGGCTTGCTGGGTTGGAAAAACACTCATACTCCCTATGGCCTTCTTTCTTGCAATACTGACACTCCACCTTCCTTCCTGCGCAGTCTACACCTGGATGATCATTTCCACAGCGCTTACAGTAGTAGTGGTGCTGGGTTGGCTTATTGCCTATTGTTTATACAACATGGTTTAGTAAAAGTATAGCTATTAAATATCTTAATTAAGTAAGAGGTGGGTATCCTTACCCCTAGGTGGTGCCGATCTAAGTGGTTGTGCATCAATGGCTGGGCCGGTTAGACGAGGGACCTGCTCCTTTGTCTTCTGACCATGGAAATCCTTCCGCCCCTTCTTCTTATCAAAGAATCTCCTGTTAAAGGTTTAGGTTAGTGACCAAACTAAGTGTAGGTAATATATAGGTACTCCTTCTCAAGTAGAGGTTTCTTACTTCCCCTTTTTGTAGTAACCGCCAGAGGTTGCTCCACCATCATCTCCTTCAGTACTCTTCCTCTTCTTTCCCTGTGCCTCCTCTCTAGACTGAAGCATTATTAACTCCGTTGCCGATGCTGCATCATAACATTCTTGTAAGGTAGCGAAACGTATTGCTCCCATAGCGCCCTGGATGCGAAATTGCAAACCTCCCCTAAACTTTTGAATCTTCACAGTGTCGGAGTAGTCGACTCCTGGTATGTAATCTAGCAGGCTGATAAATCGTGTGTAGTACTGGTCGACTGTTTGGCTCCCCTGGATTAAGGTCTCGAACTCTTGCCTTTTTCTTGCTTTAAGTGTTCGGGGTATAGGGGTGAGCATTTGGATTGGATAATTTGGATTTATCCAAAATCCAATTAACCGAATTTTTTTTTGGATTTTTAACCGAAATTTAAAATTTCGGTTATTCGAATATCCGAATTATAATTCGGTTTGGATTTCGGTTTTAACCCTGTAAAATTCAGTTAACCGAATTATCCAACTTTTTAAAGAAAATCCCTAAATCTTTCCTTAATAGTTAATAGTCTTAAACATGACAAACAGAATGTCAAAATTCATAACCCTATCTCGCATTGCTCCAATCCAATGCTTCAATTATATAATGTCATACTATCCTTTTTTTGTCAAATTATTATATATAACTGGTTTTTTTGGAACTTCGTTCATCGCTGCTCACCCCTAGTGTGATGTAACTAGTCTGATGTTTGAGTGAGTTCTTTCTGTTTCTGTTGTGATGAATTGGCAACTAGGGAATTCACAATTTTCTAGCAGCTTATGGTTATTACTGCTACAGATGATGAACATGAAACAAAAAAATGTGTTTGGTTTTTTTTTTAATTCGGTTAACTAAAATCCGATTTTAAAAATTGGTTTTCGGTTTTTTTTTTTAAATTCGGTTAATTGAAATCCGAACTAAAGCAAATTTGGATTTCAGTTTGGTTTCGGTTTTCAACTAAAAAAATTTCGGATTTTGGATAATTTGGATTTCGGTTAATTCGGTTTTGATTAAAATTTAGACCGAAATCCAATTTTTTTTTACAATTTGGATTTCAGTTAACCGAATTATCCAAATGCTCACCCCTATCGGGGTAGTATTTCTCTCACAGCACCTCCACAAACGCTGTCCATCCAAAGTCCGGTGTAGCCCTATGGTGGCCCTCCACAGGCCGCCACCAAATATCAGCTACGTCCTTCAGGTTGTACGCGGCGATGTCGACCTTCTGGTTTTCTGGTACTCACAGCTCTGAAGGCCTTCTGGTGCTCTACAATGAACTTCTCCAGTGTGGCGGGGTCTGGTTCCCCTGAGTAAGTAGACACTCTAGCGTCTGCAACGCTCTTCAACCAGTTGGTTTCTCTGGGATGCGGCGGGTGGGGTATGGCTCCCGTAAGTTAAGCTCCAAGCTGCTGCGCGAAGGGTGCCATGCCGCTGCTAGGCCTGGTACTTCAGGAACATCCGCCGGTGTCTCGCCACCGCGTCCGCTGCTACCTCCACGTGGTCTTCCTCTTTTCGACATCTATAAGATAGTATACTATTATTTCTACTCGGTTGCTACACCGTTTTACAAACACAATCACAAACATGTAAGAAAGCTAACTACTAGTAATGAAATATTCCTAGAATTTCTAGGTCACGAATCCTCACAACGTTTCCCGTATCTCAATATTCCTATGCTCATGTTCTTAACTCAGTATCCTTCATCAGAGCGGTACTCCGCTCTGATACCACTTTTTGTAACACCCCTAATCCTAACCTGTTAAAAACGTCGCAAGTCGTAGCAAAAATAAATACGTCGCAGCGGGAAAGTAAAACTACCTAACCTTGGTGTTACACGTCGTTACTCACCCTTGTGAGTAACAGGGCATTCTTACTCCATCCAACAACCTTACCTCCTTATGCTGTGATGAACAGATACTGAGCACTCTAATTATTACAGACCAAATCCAAACTAAATGAGCAGCTAACTGAATACAACAAACTCTTTATTACAACACTAAATAAAAACTTAAGAGTGTTTATTAAAAACAGCGCTACCCTGTTCCCCGCACTCCGGCTTGTGTCTTCTTTAGTAACCTGAAATGTTTTGCCCATTGAAGGGCTCAACAATCGAAATGCTGGTATGCTAAACGTAGTCCTAAGTCATCTAGATTGCTTAAGTCGTTTTAGCCATCTTGATATTAGATTCTTTACAAGATAAACCGGTTTACAATAATAACAGAAATAACTGTAATATCAAACATTCACACAAAAGCCCACCTGCAACACCAGTGCATAATAATAACCACAACCAGTATTCAAATACCAACAATCCATAACAGAAATCAATAAGATACGCGTATTAAACTGCATTTATTAGTTGGCCACCTGGCCCTTGTCTTTTAACCAACCACTTAAACTTTTTCAATAATTTCCACCTCAGGCGTCATGTCAAGACAACCCTTAACTTATTAATGGACTGTAGTCCCTAGGTTCAATGGAACCGTTACTAGCTGACCTTATGCCCTGGATAAATATTGACCGATCCGGTCGAACCTGTGCACCAACGGCAGTGCCCTCCACCATCGTCGAATGTGGACAATGGATTCCCTTGAGTGACTCCCATTGAAGTCTCTCGTAGTGATCACGATGCGCAACCAGAAAGTCAAAACAGTCTGGATTCCTCTCTTTATAAGTTAGTCCTTTAGTCAATGATACAATATCCAATCCTTGAGTTAAGACTATAACTGTTGACCATCAGTTAGGTTTAATAATACCTAAGGGTCAGTTAGTCCCTTTTTTTCAGTTTAGACGTATAGACTTCCAGTCATAAGACGTTCGCGTAAAGTAAAACGCAACAGTGTCGAGCAATACAGTATACAAAATAATATACATGAAATCCCCAAAAATCGCTCTTAGCAATTTAAACACACAACGTCTGGACCTCAGGAAAATCCTTAGGACATTCAGACCACACAATTAACATACCGTTCACCGTAGTAACAACTAGCTGGACAATTCACGCTTAGTAATCCTTTCCCGTACGCTGTTATTTATACATGCAATAACGGGTAATATTAATACACTGTCACTAAATGGTTACAGTACCGTCACTGTAGAACTAATACTTGTAATATACTATCATGTATGTTCTTATTTCCCCCTGTTATTTTACAGTGACTCTAGGTAGTTCAATAGTTCGTTATTTTATGTGATATCCACATGTGATAATGAATTTCTACTTCATAGTATATTTTCTATTTCCTTAAACATATACCCATAATTATTTCCACTTATCCTTTATATTATACCATTTGGTTATTTTTATTATAACCTCCTTTATTTTATAAACTTTATATTATGTTCCATAATGTATCATAATACATAGTTTTAATCCTTTTCTTTATTATATTACAAAACCAACCACAATAATTCGGTATACATTTTGTACCCAACAACTTTTATTAATTACCAAATAACCATATAACTTTTATAATTTACTAAGTACCCATATTAACTTTCGGTAATTACAATCATTTCATACTAACTTTTATAAATTACAATTAAATCCCTTAAACTTTCGGTTTCCACTTATATTTTTTCTATATTTACATTTTAACCCCAAAACTTTATATAAGTTACATATTAACTTATAAACTATAGTTTTAATATTTAATTTCTTAAAATACCGAAAAGGCCCTTATAATTTTATTAATTATGAATTCTCCCCTTAATCATTTCGGTTTTTATAACTAAACTTTCATAAATTATATAATCACCCTAAAACATTATAAACATAATATTTTATGTCAAAATCATTTTAACCCAAAGTTTTTGGTCAACACTTTGACCAAGACTTAATTTCATAAATAATACTTTAATATACCCATAAATTCACTTGTAATTCAGCCAGACTCCTAAACTTTCCAATAATTACAAAATAGCCCCAAAACTTTATAAATTGTTATTTTTACACTTAAACACTTATTTATATTCACCAAAATTCATAATATTAATTCCTACCTTATATTATATCATAATTATGCCAAACAACCCGTTATGTTCCGGCAAATTATTTGTACACTAAACTTTTCAAAATTTATATTTTAGCCACATAACTTATTAAACTAGCCATTTAAATACTTGTAGCTATTTTTAATACTCCCAAAATTTATAATAAGCTAATACACTTATATATTTCAAAAATCTCCATATGGTTCATTATGCTCTCGGCTTTAATTTCAGCTTACTATATAGTTTTCAAAACTTGATTTAAACCTTATAATAAATACATATAATGTATATAAGCCGTAAACCTTCTAAAAATTATGCTAATGACTTAGAATGATTAAAACTTAAAATAGAACATTAAATCCCTTGACCATTCGATTTAATTGTATAAGTACCATATTTAATTTTTGTGACACACTTTTATACCTTAAGGTAATAATCTTACCTTATATGTTGTAAATTATTTTCTTGGAAATATAACCCAATATTTTCGGCCTTAATTTATTTAGAGGTTATACATAATTTTTATACTAAAGTTTGAAGCTTAAATCAAGCTTAAACTTAATAAACTTAATTAAGAAACTTACTCCTTAAATCAAGACAATTCTTGTACTTGATTTCTCCTTGAATTCCAAGCTCTTCAAATGCTATTTTGGTGTAGAGAATTCGGCCCCCTTGTATACATTTAGGAGATCCATTTGTTAGACTTCTAACAAGGATTTATAAATAATATTTAGAGTAGTATTTACAAGAGTTTACCTTAGGAATTTTACATGGTATTTTTGGTACACCTTGGGTTGATTGTAGATCCAAGTTTCCTTCATGAAATAATGAAGAGAACATAGGTTTAGAAGTTCTTAAATTTTGAAAATTGCTTAAGGTATTTGTTTAGGATTTTCAAGCTTGAAAATATACCTTAACTTGTTCTTGTTGTTCCTTGTGTTGTTGTTGAATCTAGGAACCTCCTTGGAACACCTATGCTTGGAAAAAATTGTAGAAGTTGCTAGGATGATTTCTTGCTTCAAGACTTAGGAGATTTAACTAGGAAATTACATTAAAATGGTGTTAGAACTTAGAAATCCATTAATGGAGCTTGAAGCTCTAAGGAATTAAATTAGCAAAGGAAGAAGAAATGAGAGGAGAAAAGAATGCTTACCATTCGGTTGATGTGGCAAGGAAATGAATGAAGTCTCACATAGGGTATTAAGGCAAGAATGAAAGGAGCCAAATTGGAAATAATTGGCATGTCACATGGCCTTATTCTATGATTTGTTTTTGATTATTTTGATTTCATGATTGACTACAAAAGTCTCTCAATTTCTCTAGACTTACGGCTGGGTGTCATGACATAATGGAGCTTAGTTTGACAATTTGAAGGAAGAAGACAAAGAGTAAGATAGGTAGGTATTTCTTTTGATTTTCTAAGATGACTAACACGCTATAATTGTCTTCTTTTCCCTTGTAAAAATCGGCAACATGGACTGAATGGAGCACTTGATTTTTGCTTGATTTGAGACAAGAGATCATGCTTGTTAGGTTTGTGTTTTGTTGACTAATTAATGAGGCAATCAAACCCCATTATTCTTGATTGAATTCGGTAGTCAAGGGCTGCTACAAGGACTTTGATTTTGTTTATATTAGACATAGATTTATGCTAGTTAGGTACATGTTCCATTTGATTAATTTAGCAGCAACCATACTCCCATTTTCCTGATTCAAATCGGCAACCACATGCCAATGGAACAACTTGTTTTCTTTGTTTAATTGCCTAGTCAAAAGTATGACTAGATTTTCATTTTAATTCCATTATCTTTATATAAGCTAATCTTCATTGTTTTCTTGCAGGGAAATCGGTAATGGAGGTACATTTGACTTATTTAAATTTACCATATTATCACATGGTACATGCTAAGGTGAGTCACCATTCCATAAGTCAATTTACAACTAAAAACTAGTCAAGAATCACCTAAAATGGCGCCTACATTGTGGACGAATTGGGATTGATTTTTGATTTGACTTTTGTCACACTATATTGTATTAAGACCATATTATAACATGTAATAGGTCACAACATTTAATTGGTACATCTATACTAAGGTAAAAGATGAAAGTTTTAAGGTAAAAATGCTGATTTTAGGTACCTTTTTGACCTAAAAATCGCCCCCACTTGTACTATGAATTTAGTACTGGCATTAATTGATTTAGATGTTCAATTTATCCCCTTTTAAGATTATCAACTCGTGGCTCCTCAAAAACTTCAAGGCAATTGCGTAGAACGCGTTTTTGTGACACCCGAAGGTGCGTTTTTGTGCTTTAAGAATTTTCTGGAAAATAATTAGTCGCTATGAGTTCCAAGTGTTTATTGACATTTTTATAGTCAATAATAATATTTTAAGGTGTTACATTGAGTCATGTGGGGTTATATCAACTCATAACTCAATTTCCGGGCTACCGGAACACTCCCGGGGCAAAAAGGAGCGTTAAGAAATTCGTCCGAGCACTTTGTTTATTTTTGAGAAAGTAGCTCGAGAATAATCTTTGGAACGATGAATATTAGTGATAGGAACTCTAAGAATGATTTATATTGGAGTTTGTGCCACTTCGGTACCTCTCCGGGGCATTCCCGGGGGTTTTGGGGCCCTTAACGGGAACCTCCGAGAACTTTGTCTTTAACTGAGAATTTATCTTGGGAACTTTATAATAACTGTTTATTAAAGTGTTATTGTGTATTTAGAATGAAGTTTAATGCTTTACTTTATTTAATAAAGTATTTCCGGGACTTTCGGGCCTTAAGGGGCCCTTAAGGGAACTCCCGGGCATATTGTATTTTTACTCAGTTCCAACTGAGGACTTGTGCTTTAAAGGTCATAAAATGATTCTTGATTAACTTCATATGATTTTCATAGCTTATATAACTTGGTTAGCTTAAGGTCGAGCTTTTACGCTCGTTTTTGACCTTAAGGAGTTTAGGTGCGTTTTAACGCCCAAGTGTTTATATACTTTTATTAGGATTTAATAATCCCCTAAATAATACTTACTTATCATTATTTAATTATTTAAAGGTTAGGGGTATTTCATGCTGACTCTAACACATCCTTTTTCCACAAAGCCATCAAAGCGAGAAGAAACAAAAACACCATAGCCTCTGTCACAAATGATCGCGAAGAGACCCTCACTTCCCCCGCCGACATAAAAGATTGCCTCGTCTCCTACTTCCAGTGTTCTCTTGGTACGCATGTTTCCCTCCCCCACTCCCTAGCGGACTTCAACCTTGATAACACGAGGACCCTTGATCGCTCCCTTTGGGCCTCCTTAACCTGGCCCATCGATTCTAAAGACATTAAACTGGCTCTTTTCTCCATTAGTGATGAAAAAGTCCCTGGCCCAGACGGCTTCACCGCCAAATTTTTCAAAGCATCTTGGGATATCGTAGGGGAGGACATCTGCCAAGGGATTAAAGGCTGATTCCACGGTGGTAGATTGCTCCGAGAAATTAATAGCACCCTTATCACCCTCATTCCTAAATCCGATGCCGCCTCCTCCCCTGGGGACTATAGGCCCATCTCCTGCTGCAACACTCTCTACAAGATCATCAGCAAAATTCTTGCTGACAGATTGAAGGACACTCTCCCTTCCCTCATGAGAAAGAGCCAAGGAGCTTTTATCAAAGGGCGTCTTATTTTTGAGAACATCCAGCTCTGCTTCTGTCTGATGAAGAACTACCAAAGGGCTCACATTTCCCTTCGTTGCATGATGAAGATGGACATTTGGAAAGCGTTTGACACTGTCGACTGGACCTTTCTCCAGGACACCCTATCCTCCCTAAACTTTCCCCCTAGATTTAGTCACTGGATCATGCAATGCATCACGTCCACTTCCTACTCAATCAACATTAATGGCTCCCCCTCTGGGTTCTTCAAAGGTAAGAGAGGATTGCGTCAGGGCGACCCATTATCCCCCTACCTGTTTGTTATGGTTATGGTCATGGACATGCTATCCCGCCTCCTCGACCAGCTTCCTCTTACTCCAGGTTTCCGCTTCCACCCATCTTGTGCCTCTCTCCGCCTCTCCCATCTCTTATTTGCTGATGTTGCCCTATTATTCTACAAACGAGACCAAGAATCGATCTCTCTCATGCTCGATAAAGTTAAGCTGTTTTCTGAAGCTTCGGGCTTAAACCTTAACCCTGCTAAATCTGATCTATTCCTTGGAGGGGTTCCCCCTCCTTTAGCTGACTCCATTCTTCACACCACCGGTTTTAACCTAGGCTCATTCCCTTTTCACTATCTTGGCATTCTTATCACCGCGAGGAAGCCTAAAACCACAGACTTTAACCCCCTAATTGACAGCATCCACAGAACCATCAACTCTTGGGCGGGCAAATCCTCTCTTTTGCTGGTCGCCTGTAACACCCCGTCTTAATCCAATCGTGGTTATCAAAACTTAACAACACATGTATAAACATCGCAACGGAATTTAACAAACACTAGGACCTTACTACGGTCTGAACATACAGAACATACCGAACTTAAATACTTACAACCATTATCCAAAATAAATCCTTATCAACCGAGTTTCATAGTATTCTCTAAGTCTAACAAGTTTACCACAGTTTCAAATATTAATAGACGGGTGTATATACACAACCCGTACTCAAAATGAAACCCTCCTAAGTCTACCCACTCCTACTCTCGAGGTGAGTCTTTTGCGTGCGCTTACCTGCAAAATGTAAACAGTTGCCCCCGAGGGGGTCAGCACCTTTGCTGGTACGATTCTCTTATAGCCCCCAAGCTAACGGGGCTACGACGACTAATTGTCGATAGCATGCGGTTGATTAGATACACAACATAAATAAGAAGTGCAATAAACATCAATCCACATATGAACAATAATAGCTCAAACACAATGAACGACTTAGAAGGGTTCCTTAAATGAGTGAGTTAGATTTTAACCCCTTAGCTCCAAATTTATCTTATTCTCATTTCCACCCTTACCTCATATATGCCAACCATTCTCTTATTAGAACTGGTTATCCCTTAGTTCGTTGTTTATTCTTGTAGGGCTTGGTTAACCCTAGCCAGCAGCAGTACACTTACCGATAATAAACAACATTTCTTAAATTGTAGGGGATGTAGGCTAGATCCCCCCACGCCATACTTAATGTGCCTTCCGCCTCAAACAGTAGTCCGAGGTGGTCGAGTTGATTTGTTGACTCTAGGCGACGAGTCCGAAGACAAGTCTAATTTGGAAGCCGGATCTGATTCAGATACCGACCTCCCCCAATACACATGTGTTGGTACCATTCCGGATTCCTCACTCCCCCCCAAGTTACGGTTAGTAGGAGTCTCAAAGTCAAAGTCTTATTAGTTAAACACTTACCAGGTATTAACCAACCAATCATAACAAGTGTGTTTTATCTCATCGAATTGTTTACTAAACATAGTCAGTAAGTTAACTCAAGTCAAGTGTGTTAGTTGTAATCACAAACACACACAAATACAATAAACCGGTTGCATGCTTTATCCTGTTTATTCGGAACACATAAACAAATAGCACACAAGCTGAGGGACACCTCGTTAGCAAGCAGGCTACAAGAAAACCATACCGTACACCGTCGTTTTGTGTCGGTTGTCTAATCTCCTTCCGAATCCCGATTCTCAAGTCCTAAAACATTTATACAATTTAAGTTGTTAATTACTTCCATGTTACCCAACTTACTTAACCACTAATGATCCCCATTTAATTACACTTAAGTTCTTATAAACTTAACCTTAAACACTTAACTCATTTACTTAACTTAATCTTTTAAGTTCTTATATGCTTGTCTTTCTAATCATCATTACCATCTTAATGGCTTACTACTAATACCTCTTATCATTCTTAAATTTTAAATTTTTGTATTAGACTGGACCGCCCCTACCCTTGGGAGGTCCCCAGGGGTGGTCCACAACAGAAGCTATCCGCCCTGCAGAATTCAACTGGACCTCCCCACAGGGGCGGTCCCTTGGGGCGGTCCACAACAGAACCCATTTTTCAAAGTGCTTTTCTACTCATTTTGAACTCCAAATTCACCCCAATCTTTTCCTAATCATTCCACATGTTTCCCCACATGTTTTAACATCCTTTTGGCACATTAATACCCTTTCAAATCATCCAACAAACTTCTTAAACAGTTACTCATATTCTTACTAAATTCTTAACACTTAGAACTTAACTCCTTACACTTCCAACTTGAAATTTTGCCTAAGACTTCAACTAACCAAAGTGTTTACTCCATACCAATTTGACCACTCCATAAGCATTATTACTCATTCCCAAAGCTATATACTCTAGCACATACTTAAACCTTCACAAAACATAATACCTTATTTCCTTCAAACTTTGCACAAGTTTTATAACTTCTATTATCATGATTTTGGTGCCTTAAATTCACCTTTGTAACCCCTAATTCCTCCTAGACATTCCTAGGTCATCCTAATTCATTTATTTTCACCAAAATGACCCTTAATGATTCCTAGTACAACCTAGGTCATAAAATCTCCTTAATATACTTTAAACACTTAGTTTCTTCACCAAATTTTGACATTGCTTCCCTAGTATATTCTTATACCCAAACACTTAGGTTTTTCATCCTTAAACAACCAAGAACACTCAAATCCTCAATAAATATTCTTACACACAAAACTACACCCAAACTACACTACATCATAATATAGTGCATAAACTTAAATTGCTTGGCACTTAGACCCTTAAATGACATGGCTCTTAGGCCCTTAAATGACATAAATTTAACCACTTAATTTCCCACATATAATATCCTTCAACCTGCAAATACACACAACAATGCTCCCATTGCAATATAAGTGTTCTTGTAATTCACCTTGTGATTGTTTTACTAACTCAATTCTCATTTGCTCCTTAGTCAAAAGTTCTCAAATATGATCATGTTCTTTCTCCTAGGTCTTATAGCGCTTACACAATTTAAACTCTAGCTATACTTATCATCTATCTAAATCCCACCCCTTAAAACAATAAACACCTTAAGGTAAGACATTTACCTTGTTTTTCCAAGGTTTTCACACTTTTCTCCTTGGATTTTCTTGTTTGATTTTCGGCAATGAACTTTAATTCCTTGCCAATGTTCTAACCAATATAAAATTACTCTAATAAGTACTAAGGAATGCACCAAAACTTAAGGAATCATTCATAGGTTAAAAAGGGTACTTTAAGGTATTAAAATGGATAATTCCCTTTGAAGTCTTAAGATAGAATTGGGTATGAATCAAGGAGGGCCTCCACTAGTCCTTGGAGAATGAAAACAAGCTAGTTCAAGGGATAAAACAAGACCCCATGAGATGGTAATTTTTGGACGTGAAGGAAACTTGATTTTTCTTCCACTTTCCTTACCTTGAATGAATGGAGAACCCAAAGAGCTCTTCAAACTGATTCTTACTCCTTCAATGGAGTTTTCTCATGGCACCAAAATTGAGCTTTTCCAGTTTTGAAAAGATAGAAAGAAAGGGCTTGTTCTAACTAAGAGTAATCTAGGTTTAGTTTTTGATTTGGAGCTAAAATGAACATTTGGTGAGCAAATGAAGATGGAGGATGGAGGGAGCTGAAACTTATGGTTTCTTAGGGAGGAAGAAGAGGAAGAACACAGTGGAGAAGGGAAGAATGAAGAAAAGAAGAGGAGAGAGGTTAGTTTGTAAGATATTTTTTTCTTAAGAGCAAATAGTAACTTACTAACTTTCCCTCTTCTTTTCTGATTTTGTTGAAGTCTATGGTGATTCATCACCTTAAAAACTGGCCCCATCCTTCTTAATGAGGTATTTATGGTCTTTGTTGACCAACTAATTAGACAAAGTTGACTAAAGCTTAAATTGGGCAATATTTGGTTACTATTCACAATTAGTGCACATATTTGTGAACATTTTGGTTTCCCATTGATTTAGGCTTCCTAATGTGATAATAAGTAGTACACAAGTTGATTAAGGTGTACTCATGGGCATTTAGTCACTCAAAACCTCTTTCTAAGACAATTTTTCAAAAATATGCTTTAAGAGTCCTTAAAGCACAATTTGTGTTCTAACTTGTTTTTGAGATTTTTTTATTTGGTAATTGATTTAACATGTCCATTAGCATGTTAATAAGGTCTTAGAATGATATTTGGATATTAACCAAAGTTACTCCAAGCTTAGAGCATGTTTTTGCTTAAATTGCTCGTATGGTGTTTCCTTATGTTTTCTTTGGTTTAAATTGTTTTCTAATGTTTCTAAGGCATATATAATTTAGCCTTATTATATCTTATTTTAACATATAAACACCATAGCTAGGTTTGGGGTATTTCATCGCCTCTCTCTCATACAATGTACCCTTTTTAGGATTGTTGGCTTCTGGGCCTCTAGCATCTTCATCCCAAAAAACATTATCAAGAGCATCATTAAGTGCTTCTGTTCCTTCCTTTGGTCGGGTGAGGCTGATAGGAGCTCCACTCCCATGGTGGCTTGGTCCACCACCACTAACGATAAAAAGCACGGTGGGCTAGGACTTAAGGACATCCACAAGTGGAATAATTGCTTCTTCCTCAAATATATTGCCTCAATCCCCCATGACACGGACCGTATGTGGATTCAGTAGATCCACAACCACTACCTGTCTAACCAAGACATTTGGACGGACTCCGCAAAGGGTAATGACCCCTGGACCTGGAAAGCAACTCTCCACTCTAGAGGCTGGTGGATTAAACAATGTGGGTCCACGGATGATGCCGACTCCTTGCTTCTATCCTACCCTCCCCACCCCCTGTGAGACTATTCTACAAGGATGTCTCCCAACCAGCGAGCTTGTTCACCTGGCACAACATCTATTGGAAAACCTGGTCTATCCCAAAAGCTAAATTTATTTTATGGATTACTATTAGAGATAGACTAAAAACCTGTGATAAGCTCCAATCTTGGGGCATATGTCTTGCTAACAGATGCTGGCTTTGTGAGCTTGCTCAAGAGACTAGCCACCATCTCTTCTTTGATTGTAGGTTCTCTCGCAGGGTCTGGTGGAGCACATGTGACTGGTTGGGGATTCCCACTAATAGGACAAGCCTTCGCAGCTGTGTCCGCTGGATCGCCCGATATTGTAAGAGGAAAAGTCTGATTGACCAAGTGAGAAGAGCTGCTATCGCCAATGTGGTCTACTACCTATGGATGGAGAGATGCAAGAGAGCCATGGCAAATCAATCTCGAGACCCGTCTCTCATCATTGCAGACAGCAAAGCTGCTACTAAATCCATTATCTGGATGAAGATGGGCCACTCCAACGAAGACTCCCACTGGCTTGAAAAGATTCTCTCCTCCTAGTCCCTTTGTAGTGTGTAGTTTTTGTTTCTCCTCTATAGCTGGTCTCACACTTGTACATGTTAGTAAGGGTTTTTGTGCATCCCCCTTGTCTAGCTTTCTGTAAACCTTGAGGAGTCCAATATATAGGCCCATATATATCATTTTTGTATAAACACACATCTCTCTCTCTCTCTCTCTCTCTCTCTCTCTCTATATATATATATTATATATATATCAATTCATTACCTTCTTTCAAAAAAACTTTGAGAAACCCTTCCTCTACCTTGCCCGTAAACTTGCTGGTGACCAGAATTTGCATTTTGTCCAGTCACCAGCTTTGGCTCCTCCTGAGGTTGTCATTGATATTGCAGAGCAGGCCAAGCATGAAGCTGAGCTTGCTCAGGCTGCTGTTCAACCTCTGCCAGATGATGATGATGCTTTTGAGTATAGTAGTTTTTGCGTCCTATACATGTTGTCAATTAATAGAATGATGCGGATTTTGGCTGCTGTTGTAAGTCGTTGAGCCTTGAAGTGGACCTTTGGTGATAAGGTCGGGAATCAAGCATTGATTCATGGACTGTCTATAGCATTTTAATTTCCCTTTTTTTGTTCATTTTTTTCATTTGCCATTCTTAGTTTGTCTTGATCAGTTTTTGTAAAGAGTATGTTTTACTCATCCACAAAAATAAAAGCAATTAAGTGGAAAAAGCAGTTGTCATGTACTACTTTTTATGTTATGTTTTCTGAAAAGTGTTTCTTATCTGTGGTCCCCAATCTGGCGCGACAGTGGCAAAGCCACTAAGAAGTGCAGACTTCAAATATCTCAACAACAATCTTTGGGATCCACTAATGAGAAGGAATTAATATTGGCTATAAACATAAACGAGCTTCTAACAGAAGCAGGTGTGCTGAAGGGTTGATCTGCTAAAACTGTGCTTAATATATTTTATAGAGCTTAGGCTTGTGAATTAGAGTTTTTAATTTCCTTTGAGTCTCTTAAGGGGTTGTTGTAGGCTAGTCGGGAAGCATTCGGGGATTGCTAGGAGACTAGAGATCGATATGGAGGGTGTGAGGGAGATTGAGTGAATTACTAGTGCATTAATTTTTCAACCACACGACACGTCTAGGACCTGTAAGGGACGTATCGAGGAGTACTAATCGACCAACAATGTTTCAATGGTACAATCCTAGAGAGAATTTGAAGTATTTCTCTCTCTTCCCACAAATGAACCCCCACCCCTCTATTTATAGACATTTGATAGTAAGGGTATCACTTGCCACAGCTAAATACACGTGGCAGTATCTTATTAGAGTTCACCTCATACTTTTAACACTGTCTATAATGAGCTTGGGGTCAGGGCCCAGAGGTGAAATCCAGGCATCCTTGAACATTTCGCCCTGGCTTGAGCTAGAGCGTTGCTTCCGGTCGATATTTCCCAAAACTGTCACCCTGGGCCTCAATCTTCCGGGCGTCTTCTTCCTTAGCCTTTAGAAGTCTCTCCTTGTGGTATTTTCTATACCACTACAACTGTTATCTCAATTTCATATATACAGCCCAGTGAAAGATAATGACCTTAGCCCAATATGAAAAAGAATCGATCAAGATATATACTCCACGTGTGTCTCCTGCCTTTTTCTTCTTTTCAAAATGACGTAGAAAATAATCTTGTATGGGATGTTTTCTGAGTATAAACCTAGACTGTGGTTATATTTGTGTAGTGGCTTATGTCGGGGTTGGTCTGGACATGTATGTCCGGATATATGTGTGAACTAATTCTAAAATACAGTAAAAGGACTATTTTGGTCTTGTTTGGTCCCGTCTTGATCTTTAAGCTCTCGTCACATACTCCTTGACCTTTCTTTTGGTATTTTAACCCATTTCAGCACAAAAACCACGCGTAAGGGACATTATATGCATTTAACATAATTAAACATTAAGTGAGAGAATTTATCACACAATCTCTTAACATATTAGACAACTTAAGTATAAAAATATAGATAAATTCCCCACTTATCAAGAGACTGTCACATATCCCCGAATGGTATTGTTGAGATGATGTTATTATTAATGAAAAGTGTTAAGGTGTGACCCTTAATACACTATTATAAAGTGCAAAAGACGCACTAGATTACATGAATTTTGACATGCCATGCTATGGATATTGGTTATTCACACTCTAAAAGAATAAAGAACTGTATATTGTCCACATAATGAAGGAAAATCCGATAGTTTTATTGGGCTTTTCCAAGAGATGTTTCAATATGGTAAACACCCATTATCCACCCCACCACTTTCTTTCTCTCAATGTAGATATTGGAGGTGATGGCAAAGTCATCCTTCCAACTAAGTTGGAAACTCTTCAACCAAAAGCACTGACTGTAGAAGAAATCTACTTGAAGTAGATACTGATCACAAGCCACTTCTTCCTAAACACAGCAAAAGCAGTTTTCAAGTTTAATATCCCCATTGGCATCCTAAATTACACGAGTGACAACATCCACTCCAAGGAAGAAAACTATGAAAACAAGCTTCTAATTGACGGAAGTTGAAGTAGTTTTGGATGCAAAGAAGGGCTTGATCAACATACTTGTTGAGGATGCTCTGGAAGGGTTGCTTGGTGTAGAATATGAAGGATTCATGGAACAAGTGAGAACATAAACAATTTCTTCAATTCAAGCTGTAAATTGAACACATAAAAAAAATTGTACATATACATCTTTTGTTTATTTGAAATGGGGTTTGGAGTTCAGTTTTTAGGACATGTTGATTGATATACAACTTTATTGAGTGAATATTTTAAGCAGAATTGAACTTTGCAAGAACTGAACCTGGTATTCGTAAACCCGTTTATAGTATTCGCAAGTTAGGGTAGCAGAATTACCACAAGCAGAATTACTGTGAGTGAAAACAAACAAATGAGGCACATACAACATGAATTGTAATCGCCAGTTAGGGTTGTACACTTACCGTGAATGAAGATGGCAAAATCAGGACTGTAATCGCCAGTTACGGTTACAGAATTGTTGTGAATGAAGATGGCAAAATCAGAATTGAAATCGTGTAGAGCATGAAGTTACTTCACCAGTCAGGATTGTAAAATTACTATGAGCGATGTGCAATGTTTGGTAGTTAGGATTGTAAAATCTTACAAGTTAAGTTCGTATAATTGTCGTGAGTGAAGATGGCGTAGAGCAGGTTCTTCGATAAGGATTGCAAAATTAACATGACTCAAAATTGAAAAGAGTGGAAGAGCATTTATGTTCTTGCTGGTGAGAACTGTATAATTACCGTGAGTGAAAATGGTAAACAAATGGTTACGGTTTTTTTAGAACTTTTTCTTTCATTTACCTCCTGCAAAGTAGCGACGGGAGATAAAACCCTAATTTCAAATGCTCTTTGCCACATTCAAATGTAGAGAAAGATCAAAATAGAGGTTATTAGCATCTAAAAATAAACTATCAAGGAAGATAGAACCATAATTTCATTAATTTGGAACAAGTGTAGATTGAGATGAAGATGAAGGGGAAATTGCGATGGAGAACCAGTTGTTTCCGAGATGGAGATGGAACTCCGACTTTGCGTGGCTAGATGAACAAAAATCAATGCTTGTAGTGAAGGAAAGAAACTCCGTTGTTAATCTACAAATAACACAACCGAGGCAAGTTAAGAAACCTTGCCTCCGTAAATCAATAGAGGTGGCTCATTACTTGCGAATCCTATTTCCACTACAACAATATGTATTAGTGGAGGCCGTCTGTCGAGAAGATCAATGGAGGCAACACTAAAATTTTGTCTCTGTTAGTAGACAGAGGCACCCCTACTTTGTCATGCAATCATTGGAGACGACTTTTAGGTTGCCTCCATTGATCACATCAACAAAGGCGACGTAATCTTGCCTCCATTGATAAGACAGACAAAGGTACCCCTACTTCTTGCCTTGATCTTATATAAGTTGCCTCCACTAGTACATATTGTTATAGTGGGAATAGGATTCACAACTTTATCATTTGTGATGAGAGAATTTATTGTATGAGAACATGAATAATGGGAGTGAGATGCCAAATCGATATTTCTCCAGTCACTCTTCTAATCACAAATATATAGAATCTTGTTATTCACTTCAAGATTAGTTATGAAAATCTTCCTATCTATTGTTACAAATGTGGGTAATTGGACCATTTTATTATTTGAGTATGTTGATTCATTATAGAAAGTAGGACTACAATAAAAGATGCCATTTTCGACGCAAAAAAATGTCATTTCGACGCAAGTCTGTCGGAAAATAAGAAATCCACGGGGTAGACTCTTGGCGTCTACCTAACCGTCAAAAAAAATTTCGACGCAAGTGACTTGTAAATTTCGACAAAACTATTGCGTCGAAATATGTAAATTTTCGACGCACCTTTCTTACAGAAATAGATCCCAATTGCGTCGAAATTTTTAGTTTTTCTTTTAAAAATAAAATAAAATAAAAAAACAATATGAACACTTCAGACATATCAATACAAAGTAGTACTATTATAAAATGTGCATTATAACATCTATATTCTCAAAAAATACATTACAAAATCTATAATTCCAAATACAATATCACTGAATTTGATACACTGTTCTCAATGTTACAGCCATAATCTTGATAGAATCTAGCTAATTTAGACTAATTGTAGCAGTCTAAATCTAGATACAAACACCTCAATCTTTGATTTCCATTATTTGCTCATGACTATCTTCCCAGCTTCAAAAATAGTATATACGAAGATCAAAAGTTAAAAGAAACTAGCAGAATAAGAAATTGGGAGACAAAAGTAAACAATGATTTCAAGAAAATCCCTCAAAGATAGTACTTTGATGGAAAGGCAGAAAAAAGAGAACAAACTTACAAAGGGAACCACGCATATGTATCAAAGTAACCTTGTGAATGTTGGAAATGTTAGTTTACCAGGAGCAGCAACAATTTTTCCACCTTGCCGCCTGCAAATTTTTAGTCATTCACAACATTTAACCAAATGAGGGAAAAGAGTAGAAAAAAATCATTATCTAATCAACAATTTGACACAAGAGAAGGAAGTTGGTATAGTTCTGTTGATAAAATGCCATTAATATCCATTTCATTCTTTGCATACATAAACTCTAACTGATACCAAAAAACGCACAATCACACATAAAACAGGGGACCATGAACTGAAGGATTATCTTTGCGGTAACCTTCCATATGTAATTGAATTATCTTCAAACCAGCCTGAAAACATGTGTAGACACACACAAAAGTGAAAAGAAAAGTCATTCAGCTAATAGATCCACCTTGTCAAATTGCTAAGAAGAAAACAAATAGTTTCTCGTGTTCTGGGCTTTTGGCACACCAATAGCAGTATTGGACCACACCTTTGGGGTAACTTCAAATAGCAAGAGCAACAATTGCATATGTGTTTGTGTGGCAATAGATATATAAGAAAGCAAGTCTTGCGTGAAACAAGAAAACTATTCGACACATAATGTTCAGCCTTCCAAATTTCAAAAAAAGATGATGCATCAATATAAACCTATCAATTTGTTGCCTGGTAAGAAGCAGCAAATAGTAAGACTACCAAAAAAGACAACAAGAGGAATAACTTCAAATAGCAAGAGCAATAATAACTACCCTAGATATGTAATACCATTGTCTTCGAACTTCAGCCCACATAGGACCACGCAGTAGTAACAGCAACCTGTGAGAGAGTAGATCGACAGCCAAGTCACAAGCATAAGATAGAAAGTCAGATGAAACCTAACACCATTAGTAGTGGAACAGAATAAACCTGAGAAAGTGAAACTCTGAAAGCTTATCTTTGAGCTTCTGCTACACACAGATGCCTTTAAAACCACTTTACCAACAAACTAAAATAAAGTAAATCAAGTTTATCAGGATTTTAAGATCAGAATATAACAATTATATTAGGTAAATGTAACTTAGGCAGATTTTAATTTGATACTCAGTTTGTAACCTTTAACCGTTAATACGAGCTCAAAACACATTGTTGTTGGCAATGAGTTGGGGCAAGAAGGGAACCCGTCATTTAGGGCCTGAGGAGCAGCACCTATGTCGTTAACTTGAAGGTAGTGAGAAAACAGAGCAATTCTCAGGTGGAACATAAACTGCATAGTGTTTTTATATGATAAAAATGTAAAGTAATTAGTTGAATGGAGAATAATGACACAACATGCTAAACAGAATATTCACAATGCAAAAGTGCAAAATTCTATAATCTAATCATATAACTGGTAAAATACAAGTGTACCAGAATTATGGGTTGCCACCTACACTATGGTGATAATTTGGTTGGATCGGTTTATTGTTTTGAACCAATTACTAATGGACACAGCTAATACTACTTACCGTATCGGTCTGACGATTAGAATGAATACATACATACTACATACTTTACAATACCAAATACTTAGCTTACATTTGATTACCGAGTATACCGAATATATGAATTACATTCACGTCTACTTCCCAAAAATGATGAGTTTATACAACTACTCCTTCACAACCAATCAAGAATTCAATATCCCAAAAAGGTGTACCACATGGTACACCGGCTACCCAAAAGCTCTAGCCGTGTACAACTCGGTACACTATTCCAATTCCTACTAACTACTCCAAAAGAATTACATGCGGCCCTTAATCTACCCTTCACGCCTCACGGGTACCTGTGGAGTAAAAACATTCCCCCTAGGGGGTCAGCTTACGCTGCATATGATAACCGCATACCCCGCGTACTAGCGAGGGTACGCCAACTATTTGGTCGAGTACGCGGTTCGTTTCATATACATACATACATGCTTCATACAATACAATACAATACATTCATTTTACCAAGCATACATACATACAATGCATACAAGGATTACAATACAAGTCATTATTCATAATTACCATACTCACCGCATCACGGAGATACAATTCTCCAATACATACAAGGTCTTGTTAGCCTCATTACACACCCGGGTTAATCGGGTGTTCAATACTTTTACTCCGGGTCAAAGACTTACAATAGTCAAGACCAATACAAATACAATACATACTTCTTACATACTTTACTTCCAGTTAAGTCGGTATGACCTCCGGGCAGGGAGTACTATCTCCCACCACCGGGCTTTGAGATGGCACACTAATCCAGATGCTACCCATACAAAGGGAATTAGTCCAAGGAAAAGATCATAGCCAGGATTCGGTTTCCAACCTCTTGTGGTTCCTTATCCTCACGCGTGGCCGAACTATATCGGGCTTCTACTCATTCTTACTCATTACTCATGTCAGGAGCTAGATTGTTAGGAATAGTAGAAGTCCATACTTACTTCCATACTACTTACAATACACATGTACTCATACTTACACATACACTTCATTCTCATACATACATTTCATGAATTATACAAACTATTTGTTCAAGAAGAATACAACAAGAACAATATAGTTCAAACATTTATGTGCAATATAAATCCGATTCATGCATTTATCTTGTTGGTGATCACATAAGCACACAATCGGGATAACCAAGTTAGGATACAGGGCATGAGGAAATCATACCGTACACCGTCGAATACGTACTACCGGTTCCTTTGGAGATCAACTATTTGATTCCTATACATACATGATAGTATGATCAATGATCTATTATTGATCTAACTTACTCCTTCATTGTTACTTTCAATGTATACTTGCTACTTTATTACTTTCCTACTTGGTTATAACACCATTCTTTTCTCATTACTCTTATTTTTACTTTCTTACCTTTACTATTTCATTTATTAGTACTACTACATATACATGCATATATGTATATAGCATATTATGTTATATACATGTACATGATGATGCTATAATCATATTATAAAAATACTCTTTTTTTTTTTTTAAAGACTCGACCGGACTTGCAAGTCCGTCGCAAGTCCGGTCCAAGTCAGTAGCTTGCATTACGGGAATTTTTCTGGCCGACCGGACATGCATGTCCGGTCGCAAGTCCGGTCCATTCCAGTAGGTTTCATCGGGGAATTTTTTTGGTGGTCCGACCGCTTGCATGTCCGGTCACAAGTCCGGTCGATTCCAGTAGCATTCTGACGGGGAATTTTTTCTGCTCGACCGGACTTGCAAGTCCGGTCGCAAGTCCGGTCGATTCCAGTAACATTCTGACGGGAAAATTTTCTGCTCGACCGGACTTGCAAGGCCGGTCGCAAGTCCGGTCGGCCCCAGTACTTCAGTTTAAAATCTGTTTCAATTGCATTCTTTACCCATTGCTTCCCCAATCTTTACCAATACTTCCCCACATGATTTAGCACTAATGAAACACTCTAAATCACCTTGGTTCATCCACCAAACTTACTACTCAATCCTTACATTCACTTACCCCCATTTTTCCTAATTCTATTTCAACACTTATACTAGTTTCCTTACACTAATGCTACAGATTTTTGTTTCCTCTTCCTATGCTACAGATTTTTACTCAACTTTATACTCCAACACTCCCTCAACTTATGCTACTCTTAGCATCTCGAATACAATTACTCACCACCGAGTTTCATCCCCTTAACATTCTTCTTTCAAAATCTGTTACAAACTACAAAACTCTCCATTTAAACTCTTCAAAATCTGTTACAAATGTGCCTAAGTCCTCAAATTCCTAGATGAATTTTGACATAGCCTCCCCTATATTTTTACCATTCTCCACACATTATTTCAGCTCACATAATTCCCATTCTCATATCTGTTTATCCAATACACTACACACACTTCAACACTATTACAAACAACACAAAATTCCTGCACATATACACATACTACCCATGTTTTCCCAAGCTTTTAAAACTCATTTAAAAACTTCAAAACTGTTACAATATCATTCTTCATTATACTACAATACACTTACTACTCATTCCTCAATTCATTACTCATTTTACTTACTTAAAACTGTTACGATACACAATACAAACTAGCTCAAGGTAAGAGATTTTACCTTGTTCTTTCTAGTTTTCCTTCTTCTTTCCTTTCCTTCCCTCTTTCCTTTTCTTCTTCCTTTGTTCTTCTTCACACATCTCGATACTACAACACACCACCAATACAATACACACTACCCATTTAGCATTCATTTTATTCTAACCCTAGAATTCAATGTTTTAGGGTTTAGGAAGATATTACCTCTCAATGGATGAATGGAGTTCTTGACTAGCAAGAGAACAATGTTTTCTAGCCCAGAGGAGCCAAAATCGGCTGAAGCAACAAAGGGCCAAGAGTTCAAAAACATGGAAATTCTTAAAATGCTAATGAGAGCTAGAAACAATGGATTTTCGGAATTCTTTTTACCTCAATGATAGGAGGTGAAGGTGCTTCTAATGGTGGACTTGAATCTTCAAATGGTGAATACCCTCAAAAACGAAAATAGAGCTTTTGAGTTTTTGAGAGGATGAAAATCTTCTCCTTTGCAAGGGGATTCTATGGTGTAATTTTTATTGCATTTGGAGGAGGTTTGGGTACTCAAAGAGAGGAGAGAAGGAGGTTTTTGAGAGTTTCTTCATTCCTCCATGTTTGTCGCTGGAGCAAGAAGGAGGTTCAGAAAATAGAAGAGAGGGAGATGGGCACGTGAGAGGAAGAGGAAGTGAGGAGGGAGAGAATTTTTTTTGCTTTTATTTACTTTGTCTTCTTGTGAGTTACAAGACAATAAAGAGTGAGAGTGGGGGGGGGAAATCGGCCCACACCCATACACACACCAGATTTTTAACTTTTATTTACACAAGTGGACACACTAAGTTTCTTTATTTGCACTCTACCCCACAACTTACCGGTTGTTACAGTTTTCACTAATCGGTACCCGTTTCCGGAATTTTCTCGTTTAATTAATTTTGTTGTTCTAAAGCTTCACTAATATTTATTAGTGACTATTTAGTTGACCAAAATTGTTACGAGTCTATTTGACCCTTAAAGTCACGTTTCCCTTTCCTCGAAAAACGCGCTTTAAGGTTCGTTTATTTATGCTTTAACCCATTTTAAAGGTCCGTTTTCTTCGGGATTTGTTCCCTCGTATTTATTTAAGTGTAATTAAGCCTTTAAAAATATAATTAGCCTAATTAATCACTGTTTTTAATAACGGGTATTTCAATAATTCTATAATCTAATCATATAACTGGTAAAATACAAGTGTACCAAATTATGGGTTGCCACCTACACTATGGTGATAATTTGGTTGGATCGGTTTTATTGTTTTGAACCAATTACTATGGACACAGCTAATTACCTTTGTAAAAGTAACATAAAGCTCCTCTAGTACCAAATGGGCCCAATAGCAAGTTGAGTGCCTTCTAGAGACACAATTTCAGCAATCATTAATTTCGGATTCTGATAAAGCTCTACGGCCAGATTTGAATCTTCCAAATTTTACAAAACATAATAAAAATCAGTATACAATTATATCCTTGCGCACAACTAATCTTATCGTCCTACAACATTTTTGAAAGATGTACACCACAAAAGGTTTTCACTACCAAAACCCTCTGTGCAGTTTCATCCCAAGCCTCATTTTACCGTTGCACAACAGAAATATAGGCAAGGGGCAAGCAAGCAAAAGTTTAGGCATATGAATTTAGCTGCTTGACATTGTTAATAGTAAAACATGCACTACAAAGTGAATGTCTCTTCAGATTGACTGTCATAGTACCTTGCCATAATTATAAACATTCTGGTTTAGTTAACACTGACTACTAGAAAGAATGAAACAGAGGAAAATGTTATCTGAAAAGAGACAAAATTCTACCTTCAATGTGACAATTCCAACATAAAAAAATAAACACAAGTAACTCGACTGGAAAAGAGAGAGGAAGATCTCATTGAGTCATAAAAAATGAACGTGAGGAAAGTAGAGTTTAGAATAAGGAGGTAACATGGATAATTATAAGAGTTTTAGAAAAATAGTTTAAGTGGAATGTTTCTTACAAGCAGTAACCTTCTTTAGCCTTGGTTTCATCGACTCATTGGTGGCACAGGTAAGACACAGGATAAAGTTTCTTACTTAATCAAATACCCCGCCATAAGAAACTTAGTCGATAAGAAAATATTGTTGAAATTTTGCACCATTTAAAAGCAATGTAACATAATTTCAAAAATCGACGCAATGGAATAGAAGAGTTGACTCAACTTCACGACTTTGAAACCTTTCCAGTAGTAGAACAACATGACTCCTGACACACAGGTATAGAACATGGAAGTATAAGCAGCAATATGCATTAAAGTTAAAATTGCATTAGAGTTACCTCCATATATTTATTAGTATCTTAAGAACCTTCTATCAAATTGGATCATCTGCTGCTGCGAAGAATCTACCTCTCTTGCATGCAACACATCAAACAATTTCCAGAAGTATTCATGAAGAGAAGTATAAATATCCTACTATGATGCCAACAATTAAACTCAAAAAAAAATGTAGTAAATAAATTGAATTCGAGTGTAAATAAACCAAAAGTTTCAAATTCAATGACCTGGTACATTCTAGAGGACTTGCACTAATAAGATAAAATCTTAAGAATCTTCTATCAAATTGGATGACCGGCTGCTGCCAAGAATCCACCTTGTTGCATGCAGCACATCAAAAAATTCCTGGAGTGACATAGCAGACAACAATTTATGTTTGTTATGCAAACTAGAGTACATAAAAAAAAAATAAATAGGAGAACATAAAACCTACCAAAATGAAATTGGAACAGCAGCAAGTTTCATGATAAAAAAAATAAACAAAAATGAGATAGAGCTTACTGGCTGTAACCTCGACCAAGACTGATATTCCTTTGTTGTTCTTTCCCAATGGCAATTGGATTTCAGACCACCCATGCAAGCCAAAACCCTATATCCCCAAATTCTCTCGTTAACCTTTCATCTTTCATGTCTTCTACTAATTGATCTATCAGTTTGATTCAGTTTGCATATATATGGGAAAAATGGAGAAATTAATGAACCCGATCATAGAGCGGAAGTTCACCTTAAAATCGCTAGAATCGCTCAATTTCAAGCTCGCAAGTGCAAGGAGAAGATGAAGAAAATGATGGTGAAGAAGGAAATTGAAAAGGGATACGGACGATGCCAGGATATATGCCGAAACACGATTCGGAAGTGAAGCAAGCAAATGTTTTTCTCAAAATACCAAAAGAAGAGTAGAAATAGGAAGATGAACAGGAAGAAGATGCAATAGAAAGAGAAGAAGGAGACAGAGCTTACCAGCCGTAACCTCAATGAAGACTTCGCATGCTCGTGTGCCACTCAATGTCGTGTTCGTTTTGAGTCTAGGGCTCGCTCTCGAGTTCAGGTTCACTCTCAATGTGTGGATTTGGATTAGAGCAAAACAAAACATAACAGAGATGGATGAGTAGAAAGGCGTGAATAGATATACATTATGTAGTGCTATTGGCAGACTTTTACCGTAGTTGCGCCAAAATAAAACTAAATTACGTCAAAAAAAATTAAAACTTTAGACGCCACCAAGTTTTAATATGTATCAAAAAAATCATAATTTTTTAGAAAAATTACATTGCCCACCCATATGGTATTGGGGAATTACAAGGTCCACCCATGAGCTTTAGAAAATTATAGTGCCCACCCATTAGATATTAAGAGATTACAATGTCCACCCCATGAGTTTTTGAAAATTACAATGCACATCCATGTACTTATCAAAAAGAGGTGAAATCAAATATGTAAAGTAATGATTACCTTAACAAACAACTTAGACAATGGTAACAAAATTAAACAACCCTAAATTAACTTTATATGACCACTTAGAAGTCAAATAAATGAAAAATGTCTAAAAATAACAAAATAAAGAAATAAAAACAAATAAAATAAGGTGAACATATATGTGATTCCTCGTAATTTTTACACATTTTTTCTTCATTTCATCACTCTAACGTTGCACGGTGTAAATTAGGTTTTTTTATTGCTTTACATAGTTGAATTGATTAATAAATTGTAAAATTTACTTAGATCTTTGATTTTCATCTCATTTTGATAAGTACATGGGTGGGCATTGTAATTTTTTAAAACTCATGGGGAGACATTGTAATTTCTTAATATCTCATGGATGGACATTATAATTTTTTAACGCATATGGATGGGCATTGTAATTCCCCAATCCCTCATGGGGTGGGGCGGAATGATCTCAATGGGTCATGTTCGCAATTAGGTTAGGATGATAACTTATATGGTTGGTGAGTCGTGCTCAGAAGAGTGAAGTTTAAATCTGACTTGCTGGAAAACAGCCTCTATATGAGACCAGCTCCCACTTATTTGATATGTTCTATACTCGAACTACGTCACATGGTTTGTTGATTCGTCCTAGCGCAGTTTCAATTAAATGTGCTCTTAGCCCAACTGTTGGTGTCCAAAGTACTTTCCAACCTAGTCCTGGAAGGGAACCCTCGAAATATTCAAGGACATCAATATTAACTGAGAAGGGAAGAAATAGTACCAAGTCAAACAAGACGCATGGAGCATCCGGCCGCCTCTAGCCGGATGGAGATAAAAACGCATAAGGCATCCGGCAGTCTTCAGCCGGATGAAAGTAGGACTTAGGCAAGGCAAAATGTAGTATGGCCGGCCGTCTGTGGTCGGCCAAAGATGCTAGGAAAGGGCAAAATTGTACTTATACATGTAAAATACAGTCTGGTAGCCTGAGACCAGACCCAAAATACTATAAATAGGGGTGCACCCCCATAAAATAAGACACACGATATTTGGGCAATCGAACTTAAGCTTGATTCTAACAAAAGGCTCTTTCTCTTTCTCTCTTACGAGGTTTGTAATCGAGGCCAGATAACGGATCGAATTGGATTAGGATGTGATACTCTGTTTCATTAACTTAAAGGGTTTTGTCTGTTAACCAGATTCTATAAATCCAGAGCGGTAAATGCAACTGAGAACTTTAAGTGTTTAGTTAAAGGAATTGGAAAACCATTTCAATTAACCGGATTTTTGGTTCAGTTTCACCCATTCTGACTAATGGGCATCGTCGCAGAACCATAACAAAAAATGAGCAAAAATCCAACTTCTAACTGGAGAATTTCATATATCTGAATTCCGAAAAAAGGTACTACTAATTTATTATTAGTTCAGTACTCCATCATTTCGATTCTGTTCGTAGTTCAATAATTAGTTCTTCCGCGACCGGAGGCTGGAACTTGATTTGGCAACAGGTGGGGCTGGGCAGACTTGGTTGCACTCGGTTTCTGTATGACATTTCCCTACAGGAAGAAGACTGCACTGCCAGCATAAGGCGTAAGCTCTATAGCATCTTGGCTCTTGAGGATCAATAACTACTACCACGGGGTCAACAGACTCGAGAGTAGCCACCTGAATGTTCTCGGTTACTTTCTCAATTTGACGACCTGAAAAGAAACAAGCGACAGGACAGATTATGTATGGATTTCACCCATACACATAACATGATGTGTGTGTGAGATAGAGTATATAGTGAATATATAACATATTCTATATAGTGGTATTTGTGAAAAGGAAAAAAAATCACAACTTCTAATATGGAGAGATTGGGCATCTGAGGGCACTTACATTCATGGACGGCAGAAAGTGTGAGGAAGAGGACGAAAGTGCAAAGGAGCTGGCGGAAATTAAAAACCATGGTAATGACTAATTAATGAGAGTACTTGTAATTGCTTGGGTTTATGAATTGTTTATTTATTATGCGCTTGTGCTTATCAGCTTATGAAATGCCAAAGACTACGAGTTCTCTGTATTTATAATGATGGAAGGTAACCGTTTGCGCTTGGAGTCAATATACGTTACAAATTACACTAAATGCAGGTAAACTCTGTGTGCTATTATGACCTTTTTAGTGGACAGCTGTGTAAAGTAAATGGGATTATTTTATTAAAATTTGTAATTTACAAAACCCATAATTTTAAATTTGAAAAAAAAATCTAAATCATAATATGTCATTATTTGGAACAGATTGTGTGGTCATGAGGTACCAAGAGAAATTGATTATTTTCTGGACTATTTTAAGTCTAAATTCATCTCTAAAACGATTTCCATTTAAAACAAGAGGTAGTATTTACCAACAGTACTTAAATGAAAAGATCAAGGAAGTACTCATTTTCTTTCTTTGTCGAGAGGGCTTCGCAACATATCTTCATTGACTTGGCAGCTTTGCTCTTCCTGATGAGTGTCTTGGAACCCATAAAATAATCATCACCCATTATTGTTCTTTACATGTGGCTGGTTCTTCTTCCCAACGCACCTCATCCTCTTCCTCTTTCATTCTCTACTTCCGCCAGCCCCGCCCTCCACCTTCCACTCTTAATCTTCGGCAGCCCATGTCTCACTCATTTCACTACCATATCCATCAGATCGGGAATGGCGGCAAAAAGCGATGATGTCCAAGTTGATGAGATAGCCACCAAATGCACCAATCTCCCACTTTCACGAACGAAACCTATTCTCTGAGTCTCAATGACCTTCTCACGGCTAGTAGCCCTTGTTCTTATGAAGAATGTATTCTTGGCAAGCTCTTCTCTCCCCGCTCCATAGATGTCCCCGCCATGGAGGCCACTTTTAGTAAAGCATGGCATTCAAGCCAACTCAAAGTTTGTTGCTTCGGTAAGAACATCTTTATTTTTGAAATGGAAAAGGAGATCAATATTAGCTAGATGATCAATAGGGGGTCTTGGATCTTTGATAGCTCATTGATGGTTCTCCAACCGATGGAGGCTTGTAAGCCACCCAACGACCATGAATTCAAGTTTATTCCACTTTAGGTTCGAATCCATGATGTCCTTCTCATTTTCTGGCATAGAGCCTTTGCTCTCAGGGTCTCCTCTAGGTTCGGATCTTTTATGGAGGTTCACGAGGTGAAGGGTCAGTTTGGGGGGGGGGGGAGTTTATGAGGATCAAGTCTCGTCATGACGTCTTCAAGCACGTTTTTTGGTACATCTTTATCACCATTAATGAAGTGTGTTCCAAACTTCATTTGTCCTACGAAAAGATGCCCCCGATATGCTTCCATTGTGGACTCTTCATCCACCCTACCAAGGATTGTCCGGCGTGAAGCGACTCTATGGACGAGTCGTTTCCCTTTTTTACCATAACTTACAGCCACTGGCTTACGTATTGGGTGAAAGTTCTCTAACGATGATGAGTGCAAAACCTGGAAACTCTCAAGAGGATCAGGGAGAAACCTGAATGTGGGACCCTCCAACATTTAAAGGGGCGGAGTTTTAGTCATGATGGCTCAAGATTTGAGACAGGTTTGCATGTTAGCGACTCCCTTTTTCAGGATGATTGTCCCGACGAAGATCTTGATCTTGGAGGTGGGCACACATCTCAACCCTATGGTCATGAAAAAGCAGGCCCAAGCTCGAGCCTCCCTACACAATCTTCCCAATCACCCAATCTTTTGGTTAAGGATCTTGTTAAGGAGGACCTTTTGGTTGAGTCTCCAATAACGGTGATGCCTGATGGTCTTCTGAAGATGCATGGGGGTAGGAAAAGGAACCTTGACAAGGTTCATCATAAGGTCAACAAGAGTCCAACAAAAGGGAAACCTCTAACCCCCGGCAAGGCATTGCTACAAGTACAGTTGTCATTGACCTTAGTCCCCCTTTGGAGGATGATCGACACATTTGTGAGGCAACCCTAGCAGTGAGGGGTTTCCAAGAGATATGATCATCTATAGGGCGAGCATCGGAAAAAGACAGGTTTCTTCG
The DNA here is from genome assembly GCA_023374045.1 of Limonium bicolor. NCBI lineage: Eukaryota > Viridiplantae > Streptophyta > Magnoliopsida > Caryophyllales > Plumbaginaceae > Limonium > Limonium bicolor. The sequence continues at coordinate 37,941,517 of CM041783.1, forward strand.
AACGCCTGGGTCTGGTCTCCTGTCCTTGTCATTTGTCTCGTATGTCCTATTTGCCTTGTGTTCTTCTTTTGCTTCGTTTGGCTTAGGTGGGTCGAATTTGTGCTTGTACTTGCGGTTATCATGGTTATGCTTTAGTCAAGTCCAGTTCCACTTTGTCGGAATTTTAGCCAACTTGACTTTAGATTGGCGGGGTTCAGTCGAGTGTTTCATCTAGATTACACTTCAACTAGGTGTTTGGCTTTTGCTAATATCGCCCTTGCTTATCAGTAATAAAACTCCTTAGTTTGATTTTCAAAAAAGAAAAAGTTTAAGATTTACCATCTTTTTGTAGCTACTTTCTTCTTCATGTCATATAAATTTTTAAAACATATAATATGCCTCTTTTTATAGCATGTCGAACTTGCAACCTATTGTTATAGGTGTAGAATGAGTCATCGACTCAAGTATCTCACTTTTGACATATCCATCTACTAATTTGATCTAGGTCACAAATAAATGTATTTTACGCGTCAATTTGAATTAACTTTTGTAAAAAAAAAAGTTAAAACAAAAAAACAAAGCTTACAGAATTATCATTGATGTTTTATTTTACCTAAATTAAAACAATATATTGAGATTGTTGGCAGTAGCGGATCTAGAAACTTTGTTTAGAGGAGCAAATTTTTTCTGACACTATCATTTTTTTAAAACATTATGTTATTTTGTATTATTTCATAAATTTATAAGTGTATTTTATAAATTTTCAAAAATTTCGGGGGCTGGAACCCGCGCCTCCACATCCAACAAATAAGTATAGCCTTCTACAATGTATGTTATTAGGATATTATAAGATCCATTAGGAACCATAGCAATTAAGAATAAAAATTCAACATCTAAGTAAATTAGTTTATGTATCTGAACATTATTTATTCAATTATCTAACTCTAACTCATCAATTTATAGTTGGTTATTCCGCGAGGCTGTGACTTCATTACGTAAGGGGAGGTGGGTGGCTAGGACTAAATTAGGTAACTACTCTGGTGGGGCTCGGCAGTCGCCGTTGCACTCTGACTCAGTTTGGTGGCATCTCCCCTCACCGATCTTGCAGAGCCAGCATGAGTAGTTAGCTTGATAGCATTTTGGCACTTCATCATCAAATATCTCTCCCGCGGCATACGGGCCCACTTGATCGTCCTCCGGCAGTTTCTCAATTGGGCGACCTGCAAATAATAGTGTTAGAATTATATTTTACTCTTTTACCCTCTATGTCATTAATTACTTGTTTAGCCGTTGCTTATCTCCTTAGTCTAGTCTCTTAATCCCGTTAAGCAACGGCATCCTTTCCTAGCATATATCTAGGTTGTATCGGTCTTCTTTGAGACACAACAATAACACAGACATTATCTTTCTCGTTCTCGAATCCTCTCATCGTCTCCTTTCCCATCGTTCTCTCATTTTCCTCCTCTCGATTTCGCTCTTCCGATTTCGATTCTTTCTCGCCCCCTTCAACATGGTATCAGAGCGGTGACGTTCAATTCATCCGCCGCTGAAATGTCCACGCAACCCAGTGAAGAGGAAGAAGACGAATCTTCCGACGATGAGGAAGAATCATCGGAAACTGAGGAGGAAGAACTTACCGCTAGCAAGAAAAAAGGAAGAAAACGCTACGAATCTGATCCTCTATTCGTATCGAACTCTGAAACACCTGGAGCGCAACTAACCACTGTCAAATTCGACGGGAAGAAGGGTTTCCAAAACTGGAGAAAGAAGGTGGAAATTTCCCTGCTAGCGAAGAACAAAATCAAGTTGATCGACGGTTCTCTGAAGAAGTCCAAAGTCCCGAAGAGCCGACGAGACGCCTGGGATAGGTGCGATGGCTTGGTTAGGTCATGGATTCTCGCTTCGGTCGATACCACCATTGGAGATAGCCTGGTTTCCTGTGCAACCTCGTACGACATGTGGAAGCGCCTCATCAAGAGATTCGATCAACTCGACGGTACGAAACTTTTTGAGCTTAATCGTGAGTTATCTAGACTTGAACAAGGAGATTCCAGTGTTTCCGAATATTTTACCAAGCTTACTAGTTTGTGGGATGATATCTCTTCTATGTCAAATGTTGCTTCCTGTGTCTGTGGTTATAGCGATAAAATAGCCAAACAATCTGAAAATCAGAAACTATTTCAGTTTCTATTGGGTTTACGTGAGGATTTTGTGAATGTTAGAGGAAACATTCTTATGAAAAAGCCTCTCCCAAGTTTAGATTCGGCTTACGCTATAATTTTGCAAGAGGAAAGGCAACGTGTTAATGGAAGAAGTCCCAAGGATAGTTTGGATGTCTCATTTGCAAATAACACTAGCAAGACCGTGAGTAAAAATGGCAAAACCAGGAGAGATAAGGATGTTTCCAGTAAGAAGAATTCTCTGCTTTGTACTCACTGCGGCAAAACAGGCCACCTTAAGACCGGGTGTTTTGAATTGTGTGGATACCCTGACTGGTGGAAAGGTCAAAAGGGTAGTGCTTCTGTAAATTTTGTTGATAAAAGGGAGGAGAATGTTAAAGGTCTGTCCAGTCTCAACATTGATAAGTTGAAGAAGCTTTGCAGCTTTCTTGAGCAGACAGAGAAGGCTCCTGAGAGGATGGCTTCAAGCAGCAACGTTTTCCCCATCAAAAACGATTCGAATTTTGCAGGTAATATCTTTCTTAACTGCAATAATTCTAGTTGTAAATCTTTCAATCAACAATGGCTGATAGATTCAGGTGCTAGTGAGCATTTAACTGGCAATGATTTGTTGTTTGATAATCAGAGTTTTCCTAGTATTCGACATGTGACAATGCCAAATGGTCAAATTGAAACCATTAGTACTATGGGATCTGTTCGATTAGCTGACAATTTTTGTCTTGAAAAGGTGCTTCATGTTCCCAGTTTCAAGCTGTCTCTTGCCTCTGTTTGTAGAATAACCGAGCAAAATAAGTGCATTGTCTCTTTTGATTCTGATTTCTGCTATATACAGGACCATACTTGGAAGAATAAACAGAAGGTTGGATATCAACGTGATGGCCTGTATTTTTTTGATGTTGATCTGCTGCATAATGTTTTTGGTAGTAGCAAATACAATAATACCAGTTCTGTTTCTGGAACCAATTTTGTTTCTGGTAATACGTGTAGCACAGATACTTTGAGATGGCATAGGAGAATGGGTCATCCTCCTGTAGAAAAGATGATTCGCATGGGTATTATTAGCAAGCATGATGTTTCTGATGATTTTGTATGTGATATATGTTTTAGAGCTAAAGGACACCGCTTGCCCTTTTCTCGGTCTAGGAATAAATCTCAAAACTGTTTTGATCTCATTCATATCGATACTTGGGGACCTTGCTCTACTAGTAATCATGATGGTTGTCGATATTTCCTTACTATTGTTGATGATGCTAGTAGATGTACTTGGGTTATTCTTATGAGATCTAAATCGGATGCTACCCAACATATACAAAATTTTATCAATATGATTGAGCGACAGTTTAACAAGTTGATTAAAATTGTGCGCTCCGATAATGCATATGAATTGGGTACTTCAAAGGTTTTGCAAGATTTCTTTCATAAGAAGGGCATTATTCATCAAACGACATGCGTTTATACTCCTCAACAGAACGGAATTGTCGAAAGGAAACATCGATATTTGCTTGAAACTGCTCGGGCCTTATTTTTTCAATCGGGTCTTGACATTACTTATTGGGGTGAAAGTATTTTGATGGCTACATTTCTTATTAATAGACTTCCCTCATCTACCTTAAATGGATTGTCCCCTTATGAGTACTTGTATGGATCTTCTCCTAACTTGGATAATATTAGAACTTTTGGATCTTTAGTATACCATACAGGGCCAACAGTCCACAAGACCAAATTTGATGACAGAGGACATCAAGGTGTCTATCTTGGGCCGGGCATTTGCAAAAAGGGCCATCGTATCCTCCTTCTCAAAGAAAATAAAATCATAACCAGTCGTGATGCTACCTTCTTTGAGGACATCTTTCCTTTGCAGGAGCAAACCACCAAAAATCCTTCCAATAACGAGCCCAACTTTACTTGCTTTCCCATCAATATTAACGATGAAGATTTTCGCTGTGATCAATCAAGTCCTTCTCGCATCAGGCCCAGTACGGAAGAAAATCGGGTGGTGATACAATTGAGGTCCCAGGGCCCAATCAAACAGGCGACGACATTCCGGAATCATTCAGCCCAATGGCTCACTCCAATACGGATGATGCTGAGATCATTGAGTCCAACACCGATAAAGAGAAACCGGATACAGACATCATCAGCGAACAACCCAATACTACTTCCGACAATAATTCTGCGCCGGACTTCTCCATTGGGCCAGACAATGGTTCTGAGCCTAACTTCTCCATTGGGCCAGAAACTCTTCGGCGGTCCGACAGAAGAAAGCATGTGCCCAGAAAATTTGCTGATTATGAGTGTTATCAAGCTAGTTCTGATCACTAACTAAGGAAAGAGATGCATCACGTGTCGATGGGTGTATCGTACCAAACACAAAGCCGATGGAACCATTGAGCGGCATAAAGCAAGATTGGTGGTACGCGGGTTTTCACAAAGAGAAGGAGAAGACTTCCATGAAACATTCTCTCCCGTGGTCAAAATGACGACTATTCGAGCCTTAGTTAGTGTCGCCATAAAAAGACATTGGAAGATTCACCAACTCGACATCAACAATGCATTCATTCATGGCGATCTTCACGAAGAAATCTACATGAAGATTCCTGACGGTTTGACCACCAACACTAATGGATTAGTGTGCAAATTACAAAAACTCTCATATGGTTTAAAACAAGCTTCTCGTCAGTGGTATGCTAAACTTTCCGCTACCCTTACTAATCTTGGCTTTGTTCTTTCAGATAACGATCACTCGTTATTCAAGTGGACACAAGACACATCCATCCTATTCCTCGGTGTATATGTCGATGATATCATTTTGTGTGGAAATGATGATACCAAAATTCTCCAAGTCAAAGAGGTTCTCCATCAGTCCTTCAAGATCAAAGATTTGGGCACTCTCACCTTCTTTCTTGGGCTCGAGTTTCATCACACCTCCGACGGGGCTGGCATTACACAAACTAAATTCGCTTCCGATCTCATCAGAGACTATGACGTTACCTCCATGCGCTCCGTTGCTAGTCCTTTATCGTTGGCACCAAGCTTCAACTTCAAGATGGCACTCTTCCTAATGCCACCAAATATCGTCGTCTCATCGGCAAGTTGAATTATCTTATCAATACCCGTCCGGACATCAATTTTAGTGTTCAGCTCCTAAGCCAGTTCAACCAGCAACCTTGTCAACATCATTGGGATGCTGCTATACATGTCCTCCAATACATCAAAGGGACGCTTGGTATGGGATTTTTTAAATAACTCCACTGATTTTTCTCTATCAGCATATTGCGATTCTGATTGGGCTTCATGTCCTATTTCTCGCAGGTCAGTTAGTGGATTCTACATTCTTTTTGGAGGCTCTCCCATTTCATGGAAATCCAAGAAACAAGCTTCCGTCTCTCTCTCCTCCGCCGAAGCCGAATACCGCGCCCTTCGACGTGTCACGACGGAGTTGGCCTGGCTTTCACGTCTTCTCAATGAACTCGGCATTGGCAACATCACTCCCATACCATTGAAATGTGACAACAAATCGGCCATTTACATTGCACGCAATCCCGTTCTTCATGAACGAACAAAGCATATTGAAATAGACGTTCATTATGTTCGGGATCAGATCAAGGCCGGTCTTATCGATGTTGTTCACATTTCCAATCAGTTTCAGAACCAATTAATGACAATGGGGATGCTTAACACTTCAAACCTAGAAAAAATCTCTTTTCCCTAGGTTTGAGGGGGGGTGTTAGAATTGTATTTTACTCTTTTACCCTCTATGTCATTAATTACTTGTTTAGCCGTTGCTTATCTCCTTAGTCTAGTCTCTTAATCCCGTTAAGCAACGGCATCTATTCCTAGCATATATCTAGGTTGTATCGGTCTTCTTTGAGACACAACAATAACACAGACATTTATCTTTCTCGTTCTCGAAATCCTCTCATCGTCGTCCTTTCCCCATCGTTCTCTCATTTTCCTCGTTCGATTTCGTTCTTCCGATTTCGATTCTTTCTCGCCCCCTTCAACAAATAGTGCATATATATATATATATATGTCAGGTAGCAGTCCCACGGAGATTGCGAAAATCAACTTTGTGATGCACGAACAACGATGTATTCTCAGATGGCTAAAAATATTTTGGTCACATATATAATATAAGTATTACATTGTGCTGTCTGTGAATGCATGTGCTAAGTATAGTTCGAGGTGAATAACATTTACTTCAGTCCGTAACAGTGAAAAAGAAAAAAGAAGAAGAGAGAATTCAAACAAGTTTCAGTTATTTCAAGTGAGGCCAGTTGACCATCTGAAAGTTGCTTACATTCATGGACAGCAGAAAGCGTGAGGAGGACGACGAACGTGCAAAGGAGTAGGTGAGTATTGAAAGCCATATGGTCGTATTTTGACACTTCTGGAGTTGAAATTGCATGTGCTAATGAAATGCCAGAGGCTTCGAGATATTTATATTTATATGGACTACAGAAGATATGAATATCAACAGTCCATTCACCCTTTATTTCAGAAGGTAAGCGTTTTGTGATACAGTATAACGTAACAAATTACATTAATTGCTGGTAAGACATTCACATGATAATACAGTATTTTGACTTTTTAATCAGTTGTGATTTGCGGCAATGAGAATGAAGATGGTATGAGCAGTAAATAAGTCTTTTAAAAGATGTTACACATACCAAGTCCCGGTGGCTTGGTCGGTAGTGGAAGGAGTGGAGAGATACCCTTGAACCAAAGGTCATGGGTTCGAAATTCACCCACCGCTGTTACCAATCAAAAAAAAAAAGATGTTGCATGTACTGGTTAATTTTTTTTGTTGTTCATGCACGCGAGCAGAGTAGTGATTTTTTTTAAAAAAATTCTTTTTCTTAGTTAATCTTAAAAACTTTAAATTGTTATAATTTTTAATATATAAGTCCAAAATGAAAAAAAATTATATCATTGTTCATCTAAATTTGAGCTCTTCAAAATAAGACCATATCCATAGGACCGCAAGAATGGCGAAGTGAAGTCAATCAACATTGTAGGGTTGAAAATCGAAATTTAAGAAAACGAAAACAGAATTCATGAACATAACTTTTTAAAAAAATTATTTTTACATGTATACCATGTTATTTTAATATGATGATTGATGTACATATTTTGATGTGAGAATGTACATGTTTTAATGTGACGATATACATGTTCAAATGTGAGAATGTACATGTTCTTTAATGAACAGTTGTACATGTTTGTATGGCCATATGTACATGTTTGTATGACCGTCTGTACAAGTGTTCTTCCTTATATGTACAGGTTTTAATTTAAGGATGTACATATTTAATGATTCGTACAGGTCTATATGACTATCTATATGTTTTTAATGTGAGAATGTACATGTCTTCACGTGAGGATGTATATGTTTTAGTGAACATTTGTACAGGTTTGTATGACCATCTGTACAAGTTTTCTTTTACGTTTTATGCTCCATATATGTAAAAATAATTTTTTTTAAAGTTGTCAAAATATATCCATGACTGGTCTTGTTTTGTAGAGCTTGAATTTAGGTGAACAATAATATAATTTTTTTTTCATTTTGAACTTATATATTAAAAGTTACAACAATTTAAAGTTTTTATGATAAAAAAATAAAAAATCTTTTAAAAAACAAAACAAAAGCGGTGCCGGAGCACCTTGAAAAAAAAAAGAAAAAAGAAAAAAAGAAAGAAGTATGCCCGTAGTATGTAGCCAATTTGGCTACATTTGGTTGCAGTCAAGACAGGCTGTTTAATTTTTAGGCTGGCTTTTGCTTTTTGGCTTTTGGCTGTCTATTTTTTTGGGTTGTTGGTTGTTTGGCTTTATCTAGCTATTACTGCATCAGTTTACCAGACTTTTCTTGCTACCATAGTCTTGTATTCTTTCAAGACTCTTGATTGTAAGTTTTGATGAAGAAGATCTTAAAAGTTAATAATGGTTGGAGTCTTTAAAATAATACTCAAGTGGCCCTTACGTACTTGGTGCAATGCAGTAGCGTGGAAAACTTATTTTAGAAAATCTAAAATTGCATTAGGCGTTTGAATTGCACCCAACTCAAATTGTTGAATTTCTCGATTTGTGCATGTCATCCTTATGCGGGCCATGTTAATCTTCTCTAGATACACTCCACTGGAAAAATCAATTTTGACACTTAAAAAAAATACCTAAAGATCAGCTGCGAAAATTGGAGGCAGTGTTTTGATATCAATTTTTAAGTAGGCCTTTGAAACGTGTCATGAACAAATCTAAAATACAAGCCCGGAATATACAACTTTGAACCAAAGTTTAGTTGAGAGCATACGGCAGCGAAAGTCGATGCCAACCCCCACCAGGGGAGGAAAAATGTAGCAAGCAAGAGGGTACCGAAACCATTGAAGCGGAAGCAGAGATCGAAGCTAAAGAAATTCTAGAGATGGTCAAGGAATTTGGGTGTGAAATCTTCAGGCCATAAAGAACTAAAAGCCTATTTACCTAGCATCCAACAAGAGTTATTTGCAATTGCGTAAACTTAAAGCAGAGAAGGAAATTGAAAAATATTTAAGTGCAAGTGTAAGTCCCCATAAAGCGGCTTTTTGCTCCGTTTTGGGAAAGAAAGAAGCAAGTGGTAAGAACCATTTGCTAAGATTTAGTAACTAAGTAAAAGGTCAAATATGGGAGCTACGAACCAAAAACTGGGTAATTTATTTACCTTTTTAATTGTTTTTGTTATAATTATGAGTAAATAAACTACATATGTAGCAAAAAAATACTATATTTATTGTACAATCAACAATGAAAACATGTATAATAGGTAAGGAAAACTTGTAAAATAAACAATTGTCCTGATACAACATTTATTATATAAGTAATGTAAAGATTTTATAGATGTAATGTATATTTTTATTCTACTATATATATATAGAGAGATAACATAACTATTTTAAATACATACTTATGTATACTATGCCTCTTTACTATATTGGGCCTTTACCCTCCGATGATCCTAAGCTGTAATGGTCTCATGCGAGCTTGGATCTAATTGTAGAGAAAATATGTGTTCCCACTAGTTTTGTCAGCTGCTCTATCGAAAGAAGATGAGAAATCAGAAAGACTATATATACTTCGCCACTCCCTCTCATGAAAAAATAGTCCACACCCACATGTTTTGCTTGATTGTTATTGATGGTGTTCTGGGTGAGCACAAAAAAGACCGTTGCTATTCAATGCGCCCCACGCGCGTACCTCTCCCAGACGATTCTGTTCCTGTCTTCCCTTCGTCTCCACTGCTTCCATTTCTCCGCGCCGTTGATGTAGCTCCTTCGCCGCCCTGCCTTGAGCCACCGTCGCGTCGCCAGGCGGCAAACTTCCGCCTGGTGGCTAGACCCTGCCGGTGGTGCTTCCCCTCTCACCCAATCCCCCTCCTCCTTCCTTCTCTGCTCTGTCGAAGTGTGTTCGAGCTCCGGTCCCCATGGCTAGGAAGAGACCCAGCACGCGTTCAACCGCGGTCGCCTCCCCGATTGCCAGTCCCTTTGCCCAGGCTCCTCCCCTAACTAGTCGCGTCCAAGCCCAGGTTTCTTCCCCAGCCAGTCGCTCGCCAGCTTCTAGTTCTTCATCCCAGGTTGCCGCTCCAGCCCTGTCTCTTCGTCGCACACCTATTGCTGTGCTTCCCCCTCGCGACCCGTTGGTGTAGCTGCAGCAGATGGCGTTTCCGGTGCCCGGAGTCTCAGACCGCGCCCCTTCTTCCTCGTTGGGAACACTGTCACAGGAGGGCGAGGCTCAATCTTCTCTTGTCGCCCGCGCGGGTTCGGAGCTTCTGCTGCTTGACTTGGAAAATGGTGCGCCTCCGCCTAATTCCCTGACTGCCCAGAATGTTGACCTCTGTCGTAGGGTTGTTGACAGCGCCAACTTCTCTGGCGAAACAGCTTCTAATATTTTGGTTCCCTCCACCTCTGTTGGAGCTGACCCAGTCTTTGAGCCAACTAATCTGTTGCCCCCCATCTGTTGGACCAGTTGTTGACCCCCCGCCATTGACCATTTCTGCTGGCCATGAGAATGTGCCCCTTTATGAAGCTCTAAGCCCGATTGTAACTAGGATGAGAGCTGACCATCCCGACTCCCCAATTCTGGGGTCCTTGATGCCAGTAAAGTTTCAAAACCCAACCACGAACTGGTGGTCGACCTCTCCGGACCCACCTTAGCTGCAGGGCAAAGGGACTTCCTCGCCCGCCAGAGTGCCGCCAAGGGAAGAATCACACAACAAAAGGTTCAAGCAAAGAGCGATGAAATGAAGGCGGTCTCCCCGACATTGTCCAAGGTTGCCCCTCTCCCGTCTAATACCAGCAACGCAGCTGGTTCTCGAGTTCCTATGGCCAAACGAATGCCCACATCAGGTAATACCCCTAACCCCTACTAGTCGAAAGACCAACTCATCCTTTATGGACATTTTACTAGCTAAGCAAAATTCTGGATCTGGAATGTCCCTTCATGGTGACCCTTGTGAGAACCTTGAAGCTGATTCCCCCTATGTCTGTATAGAGGATGAGGATATCTCTTCGGAAATTGATTATTGGGAAAATGCGCTAGTGGGTCACATTTGGGGTAGGAAATATAGCTTCAATATTGTCAAAGAATATGTTAAGAGAGCTTAAAATTTCACCCCCCTTCCTCAATCCTCCTTCATGAGGACAGTTGGTTCTTAATCCGCTTTGATAACCAGGAGGACCTACAGAAGGTCCTTGATAAGGGGCCCTGTCTCTTACACTCCTCCCCCTTGGTCCTAAAGAAATGGTCCCCTCACCTCTCTTTCAACCCTAAAGACCTGAATTAAATCCCAGTTTGGATCCAACTTCCCAAACTTCCCGACAGTCTTTGATCCCAATCCAGTCTTAGAAAGATTTGTTCTAAGCTTGGTAACCCCCTTCACACGGACCAATCCACCGCCTCCAAATCAAGGATCTCTTATGCTAGAGCACTAGTGGAAGTGGACTTTAACCTTGACATCTCTCATGAAATCGAGATCCGCACCCCAGGAGGCACCATCTTCCAACAGGTTATCTATGAATGAGAACCAGTCTCTTGCTCTTCTTGCAACCGGCTTGGTCACTCCTCACAA